>CM077090.1:147517923-148831479 GCA_039513925.1 Platanthera zijinensis | reverse complement strand
TCCAAGGATTTGGTCAAAATATCTCCTCTTTGAAAATCAGTGGGGATAAACTTGAGATTAATTTTGTTTTTGTCAACATAATCTCTAAGAAAATGATACCTTATTTCTATATGCTTGGTCCTAGAATGAAGGACTGGATTTTGTGCAATTGATATGATACTGGTACTGTCACAAAATATGGTGGTATTTTTGAGAGAGTATCCATAATCCAGTAGCTAGTTTTGTATCCACAAGATCTATGAATAGCAACTACCAGCTGCTATATATTCAGACTCTATAGTTGAAGTAGACACATATGATTGTTTATTACAAAACTAGGACACTAATCTATCACCAAGGAACGGACAAGTTCCTGAAGTGCTTTTTCTGTCAACTCTGCATCCAGCATAGTTAGCATCAGAATAACCAGTTAAGTCAAATTCTGACTCTATAGGATACTAAAGTCCTAGATTAGGATAGCCCTTTAAATATCTTAAAATTCTCTTGAGGAGAATTAAATGAGATTCTTTAGGGTTGACTTGAAATCTAGCACAAAGACATGTTACAAACATTATATCAGGTCTACTTGTAGTAAGATATAATAGGGACCCAACAATGGCCCTATAATTTTTCTGATCAACAGGTTTACCCTTCTCATCAGAATCAATTACTATATTAGAAGCCATATGTGTTTTCATAGCTGAGGCATCAGCCATCCCAAATATTTTTACTAATTCCTTAGCATACTTGGACTGAGATATGAAGATGCCATCAGGATCTTGCTTCACTTGAAGACCAAGGGAGTAAGAGAGTTCACCCATGCTACTCATTTCAAACTTGGAATGCATAAGGTCAGAAAATCTTTTGCAAAGTTTAGAATCAGTAGATCAAAATATAATATCATCAACATATACTTGAACTAATAGAATCCTATCATGATGATGTCTAATAAATAAAGTCCTATCTACAATGCCTCTAGAAAATTTATGCTCTAAAAAAAGCTAGCTAGGGTCTCATACCAAGCTCTTTGAGCTTGCTTTAGACCATAGAGAGCCTTATGCAATTTGAAAACATAAGAGGGGTGAGTTGAAGAGATAAAACCTGGTGGCTGTTCCACATATACTTCTTCCTTGAGTTCCCCATTGAGAAAGACACTTTTGACATCCATTTGATATACTTTGAATTTCTTGTAAGCAGCATAAGCCAAGAATATTATAGCTTCAAGCCTTGCAATAGATGCAAAGGTCTGATCATAGTCAATACCTTCTTCTTGCCTGTAGCCTTGTGCCACTAATCTTGCTTTGTTTCTGATAACTATGCCTTGAGCATCCAATTTGATTCTGAAAACCCATTTAGTTCCAATGACTAGATGTCCTTTAGGTCTAGGAACTAAATTCCAAACTTTGCATCTCTCAAACTGATTGAGCTCCTCTTACATTACAATAATCCAGTGTGGATCTTGCTCAACATCTTTGATGGATGAGGGCTCAATTTGAGATAAGAAGCAGGCATACATCACATCTTGATTGAGTTGATGCCTTGTCTGCACAAAACTGACATGTCTCCTATCACTTGAGATATATGATGATTTCTAAGTGCAACAAAGTCAGGAGGTGGAGTTTGTCCAGCAATAACATTGTGAACCAATTCCTCTTGTGAAATTAAATTTGCTGTTGGAGGAATTTCAGCAACTTCCAGAGATTCTTCTTCACTATCTTCATCAATCTGTGGAGAGGGAGTTGATATCACCTTTTGGGTGAGATTTAAGTCATCCAACTTCTTACATAAGTTAGGTACCTGCAAACAGTTACTGGTAGAAGTTTCCTTCTCCTTGTAAAACATATTAGCTTCATCAAATGTAATATGTATAGATTCTTCAATTTTCAAGGATGATTTATTGAAAATCGTATATGCCTTGCTAACTTGAGAATATCCTAGAAAAATTTCCATTGTAGCTTTGGCTTCAAACTTTCTAATATAATCTTTGTTGTTATTATGTATATAACAGATGCAACAAAAAATTCTAAAGTAGTCTATTTTAGGTTTCTTCCCTTTGAGTAATTCATAGGGAGTCTTTCCCTTAAGTTTGTGTATCAAACTTCTATTCAGGACATAATTAGCTGTGCTTATAGCTTTTGCCCAATAGGATAAGGGCATGTGAGCATCAGCAAGCAATGTGCCTACAGTTTCAATGAGTGTTCTATTTTTCCTTTCAACTACCCCATTTTGTTGATGAGTTCTGGGAGAAGAGAAGCAGTGCCTGATACCTTCCTTCTCACAGAATTCTTGCATAGGAAGAGATTCAAACTCAGTGCCATGATCACTTCTGATCAATACAACTGGAGTAGAGTACTCAATCTTTATGCATTTTAGAAAGTTTGTAAGAACTTTGAAATTATCAGACTTGTTTCTCAAGAAGAAAACCCAAGAGAACCTAGAGAAGTCATCTACAATAACTAAAGTATAGAACTTCCCTCCCAGGCTTTGTACAGCAATTGGTCCAAAAAGGTCCAAATGAAGCAGATACAAAATCCTAGGTGAATCACTCTTATTAACTGATTTAAAACTATTTTTAGTTTGCTTGCTTTCTTGAAAAGCCCTGCAAAGGCTTTCCTTCTTATAGGGGAAAGAGGGCAATCCTCTAACAAGGTTGTCCCTAGATAACCTAGCAATGTTTCTAAGATTTACATGTCCTAGCCTTTTATGCCACAATGTATTGTTATTGCTAACCTGGTTGAACAAACAGATTTCTAAACTAATAGAATTAAAATCAACTAAATAGATATCGCCTAGTCTCATACCTGATAATACAGTGCTGTTATTTAAAGAAATATTGCATTTTGATTCAGTAAAACATACCTCATAACCTGCATCACATAACCGACCTATGGATATCAAGTTATGTTTTAAGCCACTTACATATGCCACTTTTCTGAATGTGACAACTCCAAGTGTAAATTCTCCATAACCTTCTGTCTGACCAAAGCTTGAGTCTCCAAATATAAACTTTGGACCTAGCTTTGCCTTGTAGTTACTTAGATTGGCCTTATTTCCTGTCATGTGCTTGGAGAACCCACTGTCCAAATACCACTTATCCTGTATGGTAGGATATGTCTTCACCTGCAAAATAACAGCTTATATATTTTGGACCCAGGTAACCTTGGGTCCTGGCTTCTTTTCATATTTAAAACTTGAAATATAAGAGTATTCTGGTTGACTTTTATAACTTAAGGGATGAAATCTCCTAGGTAGGATTATCCAGTTAGTTAAGGGATGGAAAGGTTTAGAGTTAAAGTTTTTATTGAAATTTCTATTGAAGTTATAGTTTTGATGAAACTGATTTGGTTTCGACGATTTATGTTGAGATCGTCGATCTGCGTTCGACGACCAGTGTTGATATCGTCGATCTTGGCTTTCAGAATAATAGTGACTATTATCTGGGTTCCACGATCGTCGATCTCTGTTCGACGATACATAATGATATCGTCAATCCCTGTTTGCCGAGTGTTTAGTCTCAAGTTCTGGGTTCTGAGATCATCGATCGTCGTTCGATGAATAATGCTGAGATCGTCGTTCTTGGTTCGATGATTTTTGTTCAGACTTAGCTTTTTATTTTTCTTTATTTATCTCAACTTGTTTTAAAACTTTGTTAACTGTTTTGATTTGTTCTGTGTTCTTCTTACCCTTATCTGATATGAACTTTACAGGTTGAGAGAGATGGTTTTTTTGAATGATTGGTGGTTCACTAGATGATGCACCTAATCCTAATTTTGTTCTATTAAGCCTAGCATTAAGCGTGCTGGTAATTTCAACTAGTTGTTTGCTTCTTCCATTCAGTGATTCTTTTAGCTGTTTTGCCTTACTTAATTCAACTTTCAGGAAAGTGATTTATTCACTATACATGTCTATTTCATTTTTCAACTTAATGTTTTCTGACACTAAGCTATCATAATTATGTTGTCTATCTCTGAGAAGTTTGATTTCCTTCTCAGATCTTATCAGATCATTAAACATAGATTTAAAATCATTTTTAAAATCTTCAGAGGTAAATTCAAAGTCTTCCAATACATGATAACAATCTGAACATTCTTCAGATTCTCCTTCTTCATAAACATGCCCTGAAGCATTTATGGCCATTAAGCAGATTTCTTTGGCCTTTTCTTCTTCATCATCTTCACTAAAACTGGAGGAAGATGATTCTTTAGTATCACTCCATGTTTCTGCAACAAACCCTCTCTCCTTCTTCTTGTGCTTGTGGGAGGATGGTTTGCTGGAGTGCTTCTTGGAGTCTTTTTCCTTTCTTCTTTCCTTATGATTGTTCTCTGGACATTCTGGAAGAATGTGTCCAGGTTTCCTGCAACCAAAGAAGATAATCTCTTTAGAAGGGGTCTTGTCATACCTTGGTTTGTCATCACTTCTTGATGATTTCCTTCTGAATTCTTTTCTCCCCATTTTGAAGAATCTCTTTGTAAAGAGACTCATCAACTCTTCATTTGATGGAGAAGTTTCTAATTCTTCAGAAGCTTTGAAGGCTATATTCTGCTCCTTCCTAGTTGGTGTAACAGTCTTTTATTGTTTAGCTTCTCTTGTCTTCAGGAGCTATTCATAAGATTTCAGCTTTCCTAAGACTGATTCTATTGTCATCTCATGTGTGCTTCTGGTCTCTCTGATAGGCCAGATTCTAGAGTCCCATAAGCTGGGGAAGCACATGAGAATCTTGTCATTTATTTCAGTTACTGAGATGTCTTTGTCAAGAGTTTTCAGCTCATTAACAATGATGCTGAGTCTATTGTACATCTTAGAAACTTGCTCAGTTTCTTCCTTTTTGAAGTTATCATACTGGGAAATGAGATGAACTCTCCTGTCCTTCCTTTCATCTGCTGATCCTGCAACCATCTTGTTTAAGGAATCCCAGATGGCCTTAGCTGATTCACATTCAGCTACTTTTTGGAATATATCATCAAACATTGTTTGTGCCAATATATTCATGGCTTTTGCATCAACAACCTTTGCTTTCTTGTAAGCATCATTGTAGTCTGGAGGAGGTATTGCAGTCATGTTTGTGGAAGTACTTGGAGGGGCATCTGGTGGTGGTGGTACTCCTATTAAGATAAAAGCATAAATGTCTTCATAAATAGAATTCATATAAAGCTTGATTCTTGCCTTTCAGATTCAAAACTTTTACAAGTTGCAAACTGGAGGTCTGGTGCTTGCAAAGTCCTTGTTCTATGCCATGGTTTAATAAAAAGATAGTAGAGTAAAATGATATCTATCAAAGATCTTAGGTTCAGGTGTTAGCCTATACAACCTTAAAAACCTCCCTCTGATACCAATTGAAAGTGAGGGATAGAAAGAATTTACTCTAGGGGGGGTGAATAGAGTATTAAAAATTTATTTAGATTTATTGCGGAATTAAAATACTGATACTTATAAATAAGGGAATAAAACAAAATAAACTAACACAGCACAACACAACACACAAAGGAAACACAAGGCAAACCAGACGACACAAGAAAATTTATAGTGGTTCCCCAAATCTGGGTACATCCACTCTTCTACGACCCAGGTAGGAATCCACTACAAGTTTTTATTCAGGTGCCCTGCCACCAAAAGATCTCTTTCAGGTAGATCTAGAGACCCTTTGAGCTTTTGATCAGGAGCCCAAAATCCAATAAGTTTTTGATCAGGTGCCCTATCACCAAGTGTTCACTTTTGAGGGAGAGATAATCCTGTACAGATGGAGGTAAAAGAAAAAGGTTTATGGAAGTCTTCTCTTTATCAAGCAAATGAGAAGACTATGTGGATTGATGTAGAAAGCCCAAGCTCCCCCTGAGATGATGTGTTGATTCAGGAAGAGGAAACTTGGTCCTAAGTATAGGTCTTCAAAGTATTGCTGTAGAGCCTTCTAGATCTGTAAACTGATTTTGATTGAAGATCTCTGTAGATCTCTGAAGGCTGAGGAATGAAGAAGACTTGAGAGAGTTGATTTGAAAATGTTCTTCTTCTTCCTTTGAGATCAATGCAACAGTCCTTGAGAAAAGAGGTGAGTATTGCTGAAGAATATTTTTCTCTATTTCACTGACTGACTAACTTGTATCTTTCTCTCTTTGTTTCTTGTTATATTCAATCAGAAAGGAAATGCATATATTTAAAATCCCAAGACAATACTTAATTTTCTGTAAGAATATAGGAGCCCAAACGGCTAGAATGGCTAGCAACATAAATGCACTTCCATAACTGTATTCATAAGATAAGCCAATAAAATATTCTGAGAATACCATTATTAATGCTTCATGAAATACGACTATTAGCCTTGAGAATATCAACATTAATTATCAGAATATAATTGCCATTAAATAATTGATCATAAGCAAAATAACCACTTTAAACCATTTCTGTAAACTGATAATTGCAAGCAGCATAAAATCGTAGAACTTAGTTTAGAGATCGTCGAACTGGGTTAAGAGATCATCGACCTGAGAACAACTATCGTAGAACTGAGATTACTGCTGAGAAAAAAGAGATCGTCGACCTGAGCTTGTAGATCGTCGAGCTCAGTTCAGAGTAGAAGAATCTGAGATCGTCGATGGGAGATCGACGATCGTCGAGCTGAGTTCGACTATAGTCGAACTGATATAGATTTTCCACTGAATTCTTCTGAGTCTAATTTTGAGTCCACTACAATGGTGGTCTACACAAACCTGACCTAAAAAGGACCTAACTTAGACTAGACAAAGACCCTGGCTATACAGGTGGGTCAAAACATCCTAAGAGTTGACCTAACACAAATCCAAAAAAGGGTTCCAATAGGTGGCCTTCTTTAATAAAGCACTTGGGCCAAAAAATGCTCGCCTCTCGACCTATGAAAAATAATTTTTGGTCATGGTCATGGCCATCCAGCAGTGGAGGCATTTGGCTCATGGACCTTTCATTATCAAGACGAACCACCAGACTTTAAAATTTCTTTTCATGTAATGGATTTTAACGCCCTCCCAACAATAGTACATTGCTAAATTATTGAGGTACAATTTTCAGATTCAGTATAAGTGGGGAGCGGACAACAAATGCACTGACACACTGTCAAAGAAATATAAACAAGGGGAGGAGGAGATCAAGGCCATGATACAGTGCACTTAGAAATTTTATATGCTATCCGCCGATCTTGGAAGTAGGATGAACACATTCAAGCGATCATCACAGCTAAGGAGGTCGATGAATCCAACAGCCCGAAATATCAATGGCGATGAGGTGTGCTTCAGTGCCACGGTCGGCTCGTTGTGGGGGCAGGATACAGAAGTTAAACGACAGCTTCTCTAACTATATCATGATAGTGCTGTGGGGGGCCAATCCAGCGACATGGCCACATACCATCACTTAAACAAGGTTTTTTTGTTAGAAACACATGAAACAAGATGTCTACAACTATATCCAATGATGATCCGTGTGTTAAATGTGCAAGACAACCACCCAATTGCAATTGGTCATGCTATAGCCCCTCTCAATGCCAGAACGCATTTGGCAAGAAATCTCGATGGATTTCATCGAAGGGTTTCCACGGAGCCAAGGGAAGTCGGTGGTGCTGGTGGTCATTGACCGGCTAAGCAAACAAGCTCACTTTATGGCTTTGGTACACTCGTACACCGCAAAGGGTGTGGCCCGAGTTTTCCTTAATTCAATCTTCCGGTTATATGGCCTGCCCTCCACCATTGTCAGCGAAAGGGATGCAGATTTTCTCAGTGATTTTTGGATGGAAACTTTTGCATTTTATAGGTTCAGCTACACAACTCAATAACCTATCACCCACAAAGCGATGGCCATTCAGAACTAGTGAATCATTGTATGGAAGGATATTTTTGTTGTATGTGTCATGATCGACCTCGAAGTTGGGCAGAATGGCTACCCTTAGCCAAATGGTGGTACAACTCTACATTTCAAAGCATTATTTACATGACCCCGTACGAGGTCGTGTATGGCGAAGAACCACCACTACCCATACCCTACGTGGAAGGCTCATCACAAGTGCAAGTCGTGGACCGCACTCTCTTGGCCCGGGAAAGAACATTATCTATCTTTAAGCAAAATCTAGCTCAAGCTCAGAATCAAATGAAGGTCTTGGCGGACAAGGGATGGCGGGAACGTGAATTGGAGGTGGGTTCCTAGATCTACATCTACCTCCAACCCTATCGACAGGTCAGTTTACGACCTCATGATTCAGAAATTATGTCCCAAATTCTTTGGCCCCTTCAAGGTGCTGGAATGGGTGGGAAAGATGGCATATCACCTGGAGTTACCTGCCGACGCAAAGATCCATCCGATATTCCACATCTCTTAGTTGAAGGAACACGTCAGCGAGTCCCTAAGCCATGTTCGGTAGCCGCGAATAATAGTCACGTCGGAGGGCAATGTAACAGATCCTATAAAGAGCTTGGCTTGTCGAATCATCAATCGCGACGGTCGGGCGATCACTCAATTTCTTATACAATGGTCTACCGGCTCACGGGACAACGCTACATGGGAAGATCTCTGGTCGCTACAACAATGGTTTCCTTGTTTTGTTCCTTGGGGACAAGGACCAGATCGTGGGGGAGGCATTTGATGCAATCCTATTTCGGGCGGGCTCAACCCGATTTTGCAAAGGGTATTTGGGTATTTGGGTTGGGATGGTGCTGGGCATAAAATATCTTACTGTATTAGGGTTTGTTTTTGTCGATGAACTTGTGGCTTGTGTTTTTCTCTTGTTTTGTGTGTGGGGATCGGGAAGCCCTCTCCCTTAGCCGATTACCGTTTAGGAAGGTCCTTCTTCCTTGGGCAGATCTTATCTATTCTTGTGTTTTTATTGTTGTACTTGCTCTTTTGGTGATTAGTAGTGAAGCTATATTGCTGCTGGGTTGTAGTTGGTTGTTTCCCCGTGCTGTGTAAGTTGGAGTTTTTGGGTGTTTTCTCTTTGGAAAAATCTGGTTGTGAATAAGAAAATAATATTAATAGTAACAACATGTAGCTACTTCACCAAATCGCGAGGTACAATCTCATGTCAATTAGGAAGCTCTGTACTAAGACTAAGGCTCGTTGGGAGGCTAAGGAGAAATTATCTAAGACTGAGCAAGACCTCACCACGAATAGAGCTAATCAGCTCACTTAAGTAGAGTCTAGGCTGCAAGACCCCCTTTTTTAGCATCGGGGTCTTATGCCCAGAACCGCCGCTTTGTGGTGACACCTCCGCGCCCGAGAAGATCGTCATCACAAAGCGCCGATTCTGCCAGCCTTGCTCGATCACAATTGTAGTAGCTGTAGAATAGTAAGAAAATGCAGTCCACACCCAGATCACATATAATAAAAATCTCCACGAAGGGAGTGTCCACAGAATAAACAACAGAGTACAGAAACGAAGGGCTTAAGCCTAGTACATAAATGTCCTCACTACAGATCTCTCATGCGGAAGCAAAATAATGTACTACTAGAAGTCGAAACTCACGATCCCAGCTGGCTGTACTCCTGAGCTAGACTGCCCTGTCTCCAATCGCACCGGTCTCCTAGGCTGCTCCTCCCTGCTGGGCTCCGCGATCCCCTAATATGATGTGGTTCGAAAACCGTTAGTCTATAAGACTAAGCCCTATCGTCCCCCACCCCTTCCCCCATGCTCCTAGGCACCGAGCGGGGAGGAAGAAAGGGAAGGACGTGAAAGTGGAGAGTAAAACAAACAGGTGACAGGGGACCTAGCTAGCAATTTATAATCATGTGGTAATAAGTAAAGTAAGAAAAGAAATTAACCTTCACTTATGCGAGTTACATAAGCCAAGGGATCTTCTACAAGGCTCCCATCGTATAAAATGTCCCATACCACTTTATACGTTGGGGTGTCGGTTATCACAAGCAGTATATATATATATATATATATATAGAAATAACCTTAATTTATAAACTTGCCCACACAAGCTTATAGACCAAGGGGTCGTTTAGCAAGTCCTAATGTATAAGCGTCCCATTAAACTTATACATTAGGTGTCATAGGTTATTATGAATGATTATGATATGCATCTATATTGTGGGTTCATGTTATGTTCAAGCAGTGCAACTCACCCACCCGACTTTGTGTACACAAACCTTTAGTTCCCCCTTTCGGAGCTGTTACCTCCCAGGATACCTCCGTAGTGGCAGACGGAAGCAGTGGGTTTGGCCTCGCCCACCTCAAAACCAGTAATAGCACTACCGGTCTGACCTATCGTATGCCTCAACGCTTGGTAAACTAAGCGGACTACGCGTACTCTTTGCCGACAAGACCGTCTGACTTAAGTTTGGCGAAGTGTAAAACCACACTTGCCGAGTCATCGTATTGGCGTCGGTGCAACGACCCTCCAACACCGAAGACCCACCACCTTAGGTATTTCTTATGTACATGCAACCTTGATGTATCAACCTTCGAGCCAACGCACCCCGGACAAACCCATCCGTAAAAGCCAACAACCGAGCCAATGCTCCCCGGACTAACCCGTCCGGCTTAAATTCAAAACCTCATCCCTTTGAAAACCGTGGGATGACGCCCCTTTGAACACCTCGGGACGACTTAACAATTTCCCTCCAACTCGTCACGAGTGAGAATAGGTACAGTTTACTTAGCCTATTAGACTACTCTTGCCTACCGGTTGTTACACTTAGTATTTTAGGGTTAATCCCAGGACTGCCCAAGGTATGCCCAATGAAGGGGTCTCAAAGGCACTAGGAACCAAGATGGGATGACAAGCCCAAAGTTCCCTTTCGCAAGGATGTTTACTTTTAGTTGATGTCTACCCAGGATTGATACCCCAAACTCTTGTATTACTTTAGAACAACCTTAAAGGCTTAAAGTGTTATTAGGAGGGCGACAGTCTTCCGTCGGCCTCCGCTCTAGTGGTTACCCAAAGACTTGCACTTTTACTCTCATCACTAAGACGACACAAACCACCAGGGTTATACTTCCAATCATGTTCCCTAGCTCGATTGTCGATCTATCCCCCGGTGGCCTTAAGGTATAACCTACATTTACTATGCGCAGCCCATGACCTAACACCACCCCGAAATCCAACTTCTAATTCCTTGGGCCATATGTCACAAATTATTTATCCTAGGGTGGTATGGACCTATAAAATGAGCGTGTTGATTTTTCATAATTTTCCTAGGTCAATAAGGCCTCTAATTAAATCATCTAAATTAATTCCCTAGCTCACTTTACACATGAAGTAGTATAATTTAAAATCCAATGACCTAATAAATTTTACTTGAGTTGTATATTGGTAAAATATTGCTGTCTACAAGGTTTCATAATTTTCCTTTGATTATTTATACTTATTCCTTAATTAATTCAAAATCCACATTATTACCATTTTCCAAATGAAGTACAAGGAATACATAAGCAAAAATTCCAGAAAAATTACAGAGCATATATGGAATTAATTTAAGACTAATGGCAGAGTTTCATTACCTCTATAGTGTAATGGCATATCAAATTCCATTCTTAAGTATTTACCAAAATGCCATTGTGTTAATTTAAAAATTATCAGTAAATCCAAAAATTCTGAGATAATTACACAAGGCTAATTATACAAATATACATTACTAGAAATAATTTCAAAATTTTCTGATATGTATTTCTATCAATTTATGAATATTTGTAATACGGGCAAAATGGTAATTTCAATGCATTCAACTCCAAATGTCCTCAAAAAGAAAGCTAAATTTTTACCTAAGTCAAATATGACCTCCGTTTTGACTTGACAGACTTTGGAGATTTCTATTTGATCAAAACCTATTTCTCCAATTTATTTTCCAAAAGGGTTATATTTTTAAAAATTCCAATTAATGGGATTTTTGATTCCAAAAATCCCATAATTAATCTGAGGGCTGAACATTACCCTAATGAACCACTGGAATCAAATCCATGATTTTTGGATGCCTCAATTAGGCTGAATGTACAATATTTAAATTGTTTCTATTGGCACACCAAGGCTATACCTAAGCCAACACATGCAAGTTGTTTACCCCAAGATACAGTGATCCAAGTGTGCTGAAATTTTTATCATGCACCAATGATTTCCTCAAGGACCTACCAACAAAATTTGGGGCCATTTGGAGGCATATAACTCTAAATATTTCATTTATTTAGTTTTTGATATTATGACCAAAACTATAGAAAAAGTTGTCCCAAAAATTCCCAATTTTTGGCAGTGGCTAGATATGCCTCAATTAGCCACATACCCAACATTTCAGTCCATTTGGACTTAGGGTTTGGTCAGGGCACTCATTCAATTTTGTGACCTACCCTAGGACCAGTCCTAGGAAAATGGCTCTATAGGGCAGCCTACTCAACCAAAATAAATGTGTAACATGTAAAATTTAAGGTAACTTGAAGACCTACAGTTTTTATGTTAAACACTTTTTATGAAAAGGGCCACAGGTGCCCTAAATTTGACATGCAAAAGTCTATTTTATAAGGCAGAATTTTAACACTATTCATAAATTAAATAAATACAGGATTTAATATTAATGCATGACACTAATCCTAAAGCCAATCCAACAGCTACTGTGTTTCTTCCCCAACCTGAGCAGGATATCCAGCCCGATAACATGCTTTCACAGGAGGGGTTTTCTGGCGGCTACCGGCGGCGCAACCACCGACCATCTTCTCCTCTACCCTCACGGTGGCGGGGGCAAGCACTGCCGGCGGCTAGGGCGGCGGGAGACGGCAGAGCCACCCAACCCGAAAGCTCCAGAACTCCATTAATGGAGGAAAAAGGAAGCTCGGGTTGGGCTCATTCATGCACGAAACCTACCCTAAACAGTCCTAAGATCTAAAGAATGAAGAGAGGGGTTAGGGAGGACCTTCCCGGCGGCCTTGCGACGTGAGGAGCGGCAGACAACCATGGTGGCGGCGGTGGCGGGTTTTTCTCTCAAGTTCACGGCTCTAGCTCCAGGTTCTGGCTTCTCTCTCTCTACTGCTCTCCTTGTCCTGAGGGTGATGAGACCGAGGGGAGTGAGGGGGAAGGGAAGATGAAGTGTTGGGGCGATACACTCTAGGTAAAGGTGGCGGTTTTGCATTGTTCTTGTCACCATGCATGCATGGGTGGGCCCCACTCCATCCAGCTCCTCCTAAGTTACACAAGGGTCGGCCAGCCCATGTGTGGGCTGATGGCATGGGCCCAAGTGGGCCCAATCCACTATCATTCTTAAATATCCCCTTTCTCTCTCCTAATTATCCTTTATTTTGAATTTCTCTTTCTCTCTCTCTCTCTCCTAGTCACTAAGTGGGTTAGCCAGCCCTCTTGTCTATTGGTAGCCCATTTAACCCATGCACAATATATTAAATGGGGGGGGGGGGAATGATATCAAGGCTTGTTGGTGGAGAGAGAGGCCCTTAGTCATGAATATTCTTCCTCCAAATTTTCTCTCTCCTATTCTATTCAAATTCTCTCTCCCAGGTTAATTCTCAAATTATCCATGTGTGAAACCCATTTTTATCCTCCCTATGGGGTATGAGTTGACTTTGACCCATTGGGTGGCATTGGGTTAGTTTGGGTGGGCCCAACCCAAGGAATGGGGCTTAGGGTCATTTTTGGCTAATTATGTCAAAGTGTTGACTGGGGTCAACATGGGTCCTATTGTTAACCCTATGACCTACCCTAGGGTCCACTCAGGTTGGACTTACTTGGCCCTCCGATTCTAGGGTTTCTGGGTTTTACTATTTGCAGACCAAGTGGCACTCAACTAAAGCCCTAGGTTCACTTTGTCCTTCATGGTTCTCTAAGGGTTTGTCCTGTCCTAGTCAGGACAAAGTCACTCCTAGGGGTCTAGTCGGAAATGGGATGTTACAAATCCCAATAAACAAAATAAAAATTTCTTCCCCGAAATTAAAGTTAAGCCTACAGGGTTTTTCTACCGGTAAAACTAAAGTGTAACATCCCATAAATGAGTTGACATGTCTACTTGCTTAATAAAAACAAGGGCTAGCTCCAATAAACAAAAAGGATTAGCCTCTATCCTTTTAGATGACTCTACTAGTAAAAGTAATTAGGAAGAATGCTTAAACCACTTGAGGAGTTGCGAGGTATAGCTGAGTAAATAGCTCCGGATATCTTTCCTGCATCAGGTCCTGTGGCTCCCAAATATGCTCCTCCCGTCCGTGGTTCCTCCACAAGACCTTGACTAGTGGAATCTTCTTACGGCACAAGACTCGTATCCACTGGTCATTGATCCGTATCGGCTCCAAATGTACAGATCGATCCGAAGCTACCGGCCCATCAGTGGTCGTAATCTGCAACTCCAGGCGTATTAGAGCCCTCTTGAGTGAAGACACATGAAAGACGTCGTGCAAGCCGGCCAGCTCCTGTGACAGCTCCAGCCGGTAAGATAAGGGACCGATCCGCTCCAGGATCCTAAACGGCCCCATGTACCTCGGACTAAGCTTCTTCCGCCGACCACGTACTCATGAGACCCCATGCATCGGCCGGATATTCAAGAACACCCGATCCTCTACCTGGAACTCCACCAGACGATGCCGAGCATCATAATATTTCGCCTGCCTGCTCTGCGCCTACAGCATTCTATCCCATATCAGCCGTACCTGTGCCTCAGTATCCTCAATAAAGTCCGTGCCCACAATCTTCGGATCCTCGTCTTGTATCCAAGACAACGGAATCCTACACTTCCGCCCATACAACGCCTCATACGGAGCCATTCGTATACTGGACTGATGATTGTTATTGTACAAAAACTCCACCAGGGGCAACATCCTCTCCCAAGGCTCTCCACGGTCTACAATACACAGTCTCAGCAGGTCCTCCAGTGTCCGGTTGGTGCGCTCGGTCTGCCCATCTGACTGGGGGTGGAAGGCTGTACTGAAAGCCAGTCGAGTACCCAAGTATGTTTGTATCGACCTCCACTCCTTGGACGTGAATCATCCATCTCGATCCGACACGATCGTCTTAGGCACCCCATGATATCGCACAAACAGCTCTATGAATCTTCGTGTCAGTACTCCAACAACATCCTCCTTCCTGATCGGGATGAACCTAGCCACCTTCGTTAGTCGGTCAATAATTACCCATATAGAATCATTTCCCGCCCGTGATCGAGGGAGGCCATGGATGAAGTCCATCGCGATATCCTCAAATTTCCACTCCGGCACCGGGAGTGGCTGCAATAAACCAGCGGGATATCTGCATTCTGCCTTCACTAACTGGCACGCCTCACAGTGGGTCACGAAGTATATGATGTCCTTCTTCATGCCTGACCAGTATAGAGTCTTCTTCAAATCTGCCGTCATCTTCGTGATCCCGGGATGTATAGAATATCTGCTATGATGAGCCTCGACCATGATATCCTCCCGAATCTGGCCTCCATCCGGTATGTAAGTCCGATCTCTGAAACATATCAGACCATCTCGTATCGTGTATTCCCCAGCTGAGCCTGCCTCCAAGGCCCAGAAAATCGGCTCTAGCTTGGCATCCCACCTCTGCCAGTCTCTGACTCGGTCATGTATATCATAGGTAGTGCTTGTAGCGGCCAGGTACTCCTCGTACAGCACAAGGTCATCAGATGATACCAGAGTGATATGCATCTCTTCAAAACTCCATAGTAGCTCCATGGACATAAGCTGGGGCCCTGCTCCAGAAGTGACAGCTCTCCGGCTCAGTGCATCGGCCACCACATTTTCCTTACCAGGATGGTAGTGCATCTCATACTGACAGTACGCTAGAAATTCCACCCATCTGCGTTGCCGGATATTCAGTTCCTTCTGCGTATCCACATATTTCAGATTTTTATGATCTGAAAATATGTCGCAGTGGACACCATAGAGGTAGTGCCGCCAGACCTTCAATGCAAATATAACTGCTCCCATCTCCAGATTGTGAACTAGGTAGTTCTGCTCATGTTTCTTTAGCTGGCGGGAGGCATAAGCTATCACATGTCCCTTCTGCATCAAAACTGCTCCCATGCCCTGGTAGGAGGCATCCGCATAAACCTGAAATCCTTCTATCCCCGAGGGGAGGGCAAGTATTGGGGCCGAAGTGAGTCGACTTTTTAGCTCCTGGAATGCCGTCTCGCACTGTGGAGTCCAGATAAACGGTATTTCCTTCCTCGTCAGAGAGGTAAGTGGGAGGGCAAGTCTAGAAAAACCCTATACGAACTTCCGGTAATAGCCGGCAAGTCCTAGGAAACTCCGTACGTCCGTGGCTGTCTTCAACTGTGGCCAATCCCGGACCACCTGAATCTTGGCCGGATCTACTTCCAACCCTGCTCCACTGATAACGTGTCCGAGGAAGTCTACCTCCTTCAGCCAGAACTGACATTTACTTAATTTGGCATATAAATGATGTTACCGTAGCTTCTCCAAGGTCAGCGTCAGATGCCTCGTGTGCTCCTCCTCGGTCCTCGAGTAAATGAGGATGTCGTCGATGAAAACGATGACAAACACGTCTAGGTATGTCTCGAAGACCCGATTCATGAGAGTCATGAATGCTGATGGCGCATTCGTGAGCCCGAAGGGCATCACGGTAAACTCATAGAGTCCATACTTGCTACTAAAAGCAGTCTTTTGGATATCCTCCTCTCGGATCCGCAATTGATAATAGCCCGATCTCAAGTCCAACTTCGAGGAGAAGTGGGCTCCCTCCAGCTGGTCGAACAGCTCGTCTATCCTTGGCAGAGGATAGGTATTCCTGACCGTTAGCCAGTTCAATGCCCGGTAATCGATACACAACCTGAGTGTTCCGTCTTTCTTCTTGACGAACAACAGAGGGCTCCCCATGGCGAAGAGCTCGGCCGAACAAACCCGACTTCCACCAACTCCTGCAGCTGACTCCGGAACTCTACCAGCTCCTTTGGGGCAATGCGGTAGGGAGCTCTAGATGCCGGCTTAGCCCCTGACATAAGTAATATCTGAAAGTCCTGCTCTCCGTGTAGGGGTAGCCCTGGTAGTTTCTCCAAAAAGACGACCGCAAAATCTCGAACCACGGGAATGTCAGATATAGATTCCTTGACCTCCTCCATCTCAAAGAGTATCTGATAGATCTCATTGCCCTGCAGATGGGCCTTGATGGCCTGAATAGATGATAAGAATATATGGGAAGCAGATCTAATACCTTCCATCACGATGTATGAATCCCCATATCTCAGGGTAATCTTTTTGGCCAAACAGTCAATCTGGGCATGGTTCTAGTGGAGCCATGTCATCCCCAATATCAAATCATAATCTGGCAGCGACAGAATTATCGCTGAAGCTTCGAAGGGTTTCCCGCCTATCCATGCCTCCAAATTGCAATGGGATGAGGTGAACAGCTCTGACCCGTCAGGTAGCCGTATCTTCATCATCAACCCCGTGAATTTCTCCACGCCATCCAACCCTTGGATAAAGGTCTCCGACACAAACTAGTGCGAAGCACCCGTGTCAAAGAGAGTGTGTGCGGGCTTGCCGCAAATGAAGACGATGCCTGAGATTGTAACTTTACTTAGAGTTCTGTTTCTGGTTTTCCTACCTAGTCTTAATAATTCTAGTTCATGAAACTACTTTCTAGGAAAAGAAAGAACTTAAGTAAAAAGAAAGACTTTTCGGTCGTACCTGCGATCACTTGCTCCGGGTTCCTGGGTTGAGCCAGGTCCAGTGCATAAATCTGCTGTCCTTCCGGCCTGCGATCTCTACCCTAATATCCGTGTCCTTGGCCACGTCCTCGGCCTCCATAATGCTGAGCTGGTGGGGCAATCTGCGGTGCTGGTGGAGGTATCCCTCTCATGGGATAGTTTCTCTTGATGTGCCCCACTTGATGACAGTGGTAACATTCCGACGGGGTGTAAGCCCCACCTCTCGGTCTCTTCACATCTCGCATCTGAATAGGCTGAGGGGCCAGTGTCACCTGCTCCCTCGACTCCTGCCTCACCTCCTGTCGAGGCTGATCCTCCACCTGTCATACCTCTGGTGCACGACCTCGCCGCTGATCGTTCCGGGCTCCCCGGCTCTGATCCTTCGTTGGCCGCTTCCGGCCTCTGGTGGTGTGCCAATCTGCCTCTAACCTTTTTGCCATCTCCAGAATATGAGAGATAGGCCCGTCCGAAACGAAAAGGAGGGCATCCCTCATGTCTTCCTGCAAACCTTTGTAAAACCTCTTAGTGAACGCTGCCTCATCTAGCTGGTAAGAGTCTGCAAAACGGGCCAGGTGGTTGAACTCTCGATGGTACTCCACCACCGTCCTGGCACCTTGCTTCAACTACAAGAAGCGGTCCTCTAGCTCGTCTCGGGCCGATTGTGGAACAAAGTGCTCCAATAGTAAGGGCCTGAACTCCTCCCATGTCACCTCGGCAGCCTCTCTACCAGCAAAGGTAGTCTCCAGAACTGTCTTCCACCACCGCTTGGCATGGGACTCCAAGCAGGAAACAACCAGTGGCACCCTTTCCTCCCAAGGGCTTTATATCCCTGTCAGCATCTCCTCCATGATGTCTAGCCACTCTTCAGTCCGAACTATCGCCTCTGTCCCCAGGTAGGACGGGGGAGAGAGTCCTCGAAAGATGCTGAGCCAGTTGGCTCTCGGAATAGGCTGCGGAGCCGGGGCCTGTTGGGCCCTAAAGGCTTCCAAGATCGCCGTTATAGTCTGTCCCAAGTCAGACTGTAGGAACTGAGTGGGAACCAGCGACGGTGGTGCAACTTTCGGAATCTACGGGGTTCCACCCGGTGGTGTAGGCAGTGCTGGAGGCTGTACAAAAACATTTATCGTCAGCAATTTTTCAATCCTTAACTAAAATGGACAATTATATATGTGATCCCCACATGGGCACACCACTGCTTCCGCTGCTTAGTTTGTCCCCAAACTAAACTGGAGCGGGGGTGATCCAGGGTTAGTGGACTGCTACTTTTTCCGATCGATGTTACCCTCTGATACCAGTTTGTAAGACCCCCTTTTTTAGCATCGGGGTCTTATGCCCAGAACCGCCGCTTTGCGGTGACACCTCCGCGCCCGGGAAGATCGTCATCACAAAGCGCCGATTCTGCCGGCCTTATTCGATCATAATTGTAGTAGCTATAGAATAGTAAGAAAATGCAGTCCACACCCAGATCACATATAATAAAAATCTCCACGAAGGGAGTGTCCACAGAATAAACAACAGAGTACAGAAACGAAGGGCTTAAGCCCGGTACATCAATGTCCTCACTACAGATCTCTCATGTGGAAGCAAAATAATGTACTACTAGAAGTCAGAACTCACGATCCCAGCTGGCTGTACTCCTGAGCTAGACTGCCCTGTCTCCAATCGCACCGGTCTCTTGGGCTGCTCCTCCCTGCTGGGCTCCGCGATCCCCTAATATGATGTGGTTCGAAAACCGTTAGTCTATAAGACTAAGCCCTATCGTCCCCCACCCCTTCCCCCATGCTCCTAGGCACCAAGCCGGGAGGAAGAAAGGGAAGGACGGGAAAGTGGAGAGTAAAACAAACAGGCGACAGGGGACCTAGCTAGCAATTTATAATCATGTGGTAATAAGTAAAGTAAGAAAAGAAATTAACTTTCACTTATGCGAGTTACATAAGCCAAGGGATCTTCTACAAGGCTCCCATCGTATAAAATGTCCCATACCACTTTATACATTGGAGTGTCGGTTATCACAAGAAGTATATATATATATATATATATATATAGAAATAACATTAATTTATAAACTCTCCCACACAAGCTTATAGAATAAGGGGTTGTTTAGCAAGTCCTAATGTATAAGCGTCCCATTAAACTTATACATTAGGTGTCATAGGTTATTATGAATGATTATGATATGCATCTATATGGCGGGTTCATGTTATGTTCAAGCAGTGCAACTCACCCACCCGACTTTGTGTACACAAACCTTTAGTTCCCCCTTTCGGAGCCGTTACCTCCCAGAAAACCTCCGTAGTGGCAGACAGAAGCGGTGGGTTGGGCCTCACCCACCTCAAAACCAGTAATAGCACTACCGGTTTGACCTATCGTACGCCTCAATGCTTGGTGCACTAAGCGGACTACGCATACTCTTTGCCGACAAGACCGCCGGACTTAAGTTTGGCGAAGTGTAAAACCACACTTGCCGAGTCATCGTATTGGCGTCGGTGCAACGACCCTCCAACACCGAAGACCCACCACCTTAGGTATTTCTTATGTACATGCAACCTTGATGTATCAACCTCCGAGCCAACGCTCCCCAGACAAACCTGTCCGTAATAGCCAACAACCGAGCCAAAGCTCCCCGGACTAACCCGTCCGGCTTAAATTTAAAACCTCATCCCTTTGAACACCACGGGATGACGTCCCTTTGAACACCTCGGGACGACTTAACCATTTCCCTCCAACTCATCACGAGTGAGAACAAGTACAGTTTACCTAGCCTATTAGACTACTCTTGCCTACCGGTTGTTACACTTAGTATTTTAGGGTTAATCCCAGGACTGCCCAAGGTATGCCCAATGAAGGGGTCTCGAAGGCACTAGGAACCAAGATGGGATGACAAGCTCAAAGTTCCCTTTTGCAAGGATGTTTACTTTTAGTTGATGTCTACCCAGGATTGATACCCCAAACTCTCGTATTACTTTAGAACAACCTTAAATGCTTAAAGTGTTATTAGGAGGGCGACGGTCTTCCGCCGGCCTCCGCTCTAGTGGTTACCCAAAGACTTGCACTTTTACTCTCGTCACTAAGAAGACACTAACCACCAGGGTTATACTTCATATCATGTTCCCTAGCTCGATTGTCGATCTATCCCCCAGTGGCCTTAAGGTATAACCTACCTTTACTATGCGCAGCCCCTGACCTAACACCACCCCGAAATCCAACTTCTAATTCCTTGGGCCATATGTCACAAATTATTTATCCTAGGGTGGTATGGACCTATAAAATGAGCGTGTTGATTTTTCATAATTTTCCTAGGTCAATAAGGCCTCTAATTAAATCATCTAAATTAATTCCCTAGGTCACTTTACACATGAAGTAGTATAATTTAAAATCCACTGACCTAATAAATTTTCCTTGAGTTGTATATTGGTAAAATATTGCTATCTACAAGGTTTCATAATTTTCCTTTGATTATTTATACTTATTCCTTAATTAATTCAAAATCCACATTATTATCATTTTCCAAATGAAGTACAAGGAATACATAAGCCAAAATTCCAGGAAAATTACAGAGCATATATGGAATTAATTTAAGACTAATGGCAGAGTGTCATTAACCTCTATAGTGTAATGGCATATCAAATTCCATTCTTAAGTATTTACCAAAATGTCATTATGTTAATTTAAAAATTATCAATAAATCCAAAAATTCTGAGATAATTTCACAAGGCTAATCATACAAATATACATTACTAGAAATAATTCCAAAATTTTCTGATATGTATTTCTATCAATTTATGAATAATTATAATAAGGGCAAAATGGTAATTTCAATGCATTCAACTCCAAATGTCCTCAAACAGAAAGCTAAATTTTTACCTAAGTCAAATATGACCTCCTTTTGGACTTGACAGACTTTGGAGATTTCTATTTGATCAAAACCTATTTCTTCAATTTATTTTCCAAAAGGGCTATATTTTTAAAAATTCAAATTAATGGGATTTTTGATTCCAAAAATCCCATAATTAATCTGAGGGCTGAACTTTACCCTAATGAACCACTAGAATCAAATCCATGATTTTTGGATGCCTCAATTAGGCTGAATGTACAATATTTAAATTGCTTCTATTGGCACTCCAAGGCTATACCTAAGCCAACACATGCAAGTTGTTTACCCCAAGATGCAGTGATCCAAGTGTGCTGAAATTTTGATAATGCACCAATGATGTCCTCAAGGACCTACCACCAAAATTTGGGGCCATTTGGAGGCATATAACTCCAAATATTTCATTTATTTAGTTTTTGATATTATGACCAAAACTATAGAAAAAGTTGTCCCAAAAATTCCCAATTTTTGGCAGGGGCTAGATATGCCTCAATAAGCCACATAACCAATATTTCAGTCCATTTGGATTTAGGGTTTGGTCAGGGCACTCATTCAATTTTCTGACCTACCCTAGGACAAGTCCTAGGAAACTGGCTCTATAGGGCATCCTACCCAACTAAAATAAATGTGTAACATGTCAAATTAAAGGTAACTTCAAGACCTACAGTTTTTATGTTTAACACTTTTTATGAAAAGGGCCACAGGATGCCCTAAATTTGACATGCAAAAGTCTGTTTTATAAGGCAGAATTTTAACACTATTCATAAATTAAATAAATACAGGATTTAATATTAATGCATGGCACTAATCCTAAAGCCAATCCAAAGGCTACTGTGTTTCTTCCCCAACCCGAGCAGGATATCCAGCCCTATAACATGCTTTCACGGGAGGGGTTTTCCGGCGGCTACCGGCGGCGCAACCACCGACCATCTTCTCCTCTACCCTCACGGTGGTGGGGGCAAGCACTACCGGTGGCTAGCGCGGCGGGAGACGGCGCCGCCACCAAACCCGAAAGCTCCAGAACTCCATTAATGGAGGAAAAATGAAGCTCGGGTTGGGCTCATTCAAGCACGAAACCTACCCTAAACAGTCCTAAGATCTAAAGCATGAAGAGAGGGGTGAGGGAGGACCTTCCCGGCGGCCTTGCGACGTGAGGAGCGGCGGACGACCATGGTGGCGGCGGTGGTGGGTTTTTCTCTCGGGTTCACGGCTCTAGCTCAAGGTTCTGGCTTCTCTCTCTACTGCTCTCCTTGTCCTGAGGGTGATGAGACCGAGGGGAGTGAGGGGGAAGGGAAGATGAAGTATAGGGGTGATACACTCTAGGTAAAGGTGGCGGTTTTGCATTGTTCTTATCACCATGCATGCATGGGTGGGCCCCACTCCATACAGCTCCTCCTAAGTGATACCAGGGTCGGCCAGCCCATGTGTGGGCTGATGGCATGGGCCCAAGTGGGCCCAATTGAAAGTCCACTTAGTATCAACTACTTACACCTATGGGGGGGGGGGAATAGGTGTCTTTGCAGCGTATTTGCGGAATTAAAGTTTTACCTGCACAAGAAAATAAAACACCACAGCACAGAAAGTACACAAGCAATTTATAGTGGTTCCCCAATTTGGGTACGTCCACTTTCCCCCTTCGACCTATCTCCCAACCAGGGACGACTCGGTCACTTCACCAACAGGATTGAAATCCAATCCTTGCACTAACGGAAGGAACCCTTCCACACGTAGGAGTCAACACTCCCACTATACGGGTTGCACCAAACCCTACAACTAGAGACCAATTGGTCCTTTACAATGAAAGAGAAAATGAAAATAGCTTGTAAGAAATACAAACAACATGAAGATCCAGGTGTCCCTTTTCGTTAGACTACTTGTTCTTGTAGGCAACGAAAAGTCCACAACTCTAGATCTTTCTTGGAGAGAATCTTCTCTAGATCCACGGCTTCAACAAGAGAGGCGGTGATGCTATGTAGATCCAATCTTCTTAGCTAAGTCAGCAAGGTCTTCCAACGGTCACACTAGGATCGATCGTCTTGATCGATTCGGATGGGGAAGGTTTCCCGATCTCAAATCAAGAGACAAAAGATCTATGGATAGACGCGTGAGACGCTGTGCCCGACTAGGCTTCTGTCGCCGGGAGAGGTAACGAAAACCCCGATCAACGGTGGCGAGCAACTAGCGAGAGGCGGAGAAGGTCGGCCGAGCTCGCTTCCGATCTAGGGCTTGACGGCGACTTGTTTTTCTTCGATCTGTAATCCGTGTGTTTACTGTTCACAAATACAGAGTATTTATACACTAGGTCAAGAGATGACCGTTGTGGGCCCCACCAGCAATAAGACCAAAGTCCGGTTCAAAATCCCGCAGATAACGTGGACCGGTCCAGACAGAGTTGGAAAAATACCCAAGTCAAATTCGGCGAGAATCGTGAGTGATTCTCGACGAGTCGGCGAGAATCACTTACGATTCTCGCCGAATTCTACTTAGAGAATTCTGGCTGCACAGGTTATAGAGGCCGGGGAGAATCGGTGGGAATCACCTTAGATTCTCGCCGACTCGTCGAGAATGCAAAGTCATTCTCGACGAATCGGCGAGAATCACTTGGTGATTCTCGACGATTCTGCCTTAGATGATTTTTCTGACTGCGTCGAGACAGCCGGCCCAACCCGGCAAGAATCAACTAGTGATTCTCGACGACTCGTCGAGAATCACTGGTGATTCTCGACGAATCGGTGAGAATCACTTAGTGATTCTCGACGATTTACACTTAGACGATTCTCGTCTTTCAACCCGTGAGATGGTCTTTGGCCCATCCTTGCTCCTTGTCTGCTCTTACTTTATCATAGCCCTGTACTTGAAATTGAGTACACCCCAATAGAGAGAGTACATGTAGGCCAACACACTGATCTGCTCAATGAGGGATTACGTTGCACAGACCAGTGTATATTGACCCACTGCACCCTGACATTGGTGTGTACTTAGCATGGAATAACTGCAAGCACAACTAGAAGAAATTCATCAAATACATAGTGAATTCATCTTAGCTTTGATAGGAGGCTTCCTCAAATCCAGGTAATTGTGGACACAATACCCAATAATCTCCCCCTATTTGACGAAGCCAAAATCCTACTAAGCTAATATGAATTTCAACATTCCAGATAAAATATGCATAAACCAGAAGAGTGAACAACAAACGTAATCATACCAATGTGAGAGTTAATTAATAAACCACACACATGAATATATAAATGTGAATATCCACACATAAATGTTCACAGTTTACTTAATAAAAAGTTTAAATGAGATAACCACAAGAGCTAACATCCTACAGATCTTTGTCCTTAGCTATGTCTTCTTTGAGTTGCTGAGCTAAGAATTTTTTGCTTTGTCGCTCAAAATACTCCTTGGGCTTAGGATAGTATCTCGGAGGGGGAGCTTTGTTTGCAACAGTGTTTCTTCTGAAGAACAAGTTTCTTTTGGCTTCATACATTTTGTGCTGCTCCCACTCGTATTGGCTATATACGTCATTCTTTTTGACATGCCCTCCTTGTAGTAATGCAAAGGTGTCCAAGATGATACTCTTTGATACAGGACTCCATTTTTCGTTTCTCACATCCTCCTCCGACAATCTGATCTTCTTTTCAGCTGGTGTTTCCTTTGAAGTTCCTTCTTTGATTTGCCTTTTGCCTTTGGCTTTTGCTAAGGCATCTTGGTCAAACCAGCTTCTTCTTTCAGCCCTCTCCGCAGCTTTCTTCAACTCGACTTCGCCCAGTTGTACTTCTTCAGTCCTTATTTCACCCTCAGTAGTACCAGCACGACCCTCATCCTCAGGTGGAGCAACAGGGACATGTATTCCCGATGCTTCTGTTACCAACCAGTGGGCCGTTTCAAACATGTACCTGTTGGTCTGATCGAAGTTTAGAAGTACTAACTCTTGAAGCCTTGCCATCTTAGCGTTGTACGCTTCCTCTCCCTTTTTGGCTTCGGCGGCTATAGAGTTTGTATAGGAATGCAGAGATGCATCAATGTGCTTCACGGTTTTACTGAATTCGTCCAGCAGAGATTTCTGATTTGCGTTCAGTGTTACCATGTTGGCATCAAATTTTTGTATGGTCTGTACCACAACATGAACGTTTTTATTGACTACTGTCAGGTCGTCAGTATTCTTCTTCAGTCCTTTCATGAGAAGAGAGACGGCTGTGCCCGCCTCTATATATTTTTCATCAAATTTCTTCTCCATCATATCTAGTTTGTGGTTGATCTGAACCACATTCTTAAGCATGAGATCCTCAGAGTCCCGCAGTCTCTTTAGCACTTTGTTGTGGGATTTCTCAAACGTATCCTTGAGCTCATCTAGCATACCTTGGACAAAATTGACAGTGTGATTTGCTATGTTTGCTTGAAGTGGAGGAGCTGCTGGCAGACCCTGGTCAGGCTCCCCCGCAGAAGCACTGGGAGAGCTGGATAGTAGTATGGAGTCCACAGGGGGAACAAAGGATTGCTCCCCCTCCATCCTTGCATCTGACCGCTTAGGATCTTGTTCCTCAGATGGAACCGCAGCATCCTCCTGAGAATCTGCTGCTTTCTCATTCTCTGGTACTTCTTCCTCTATCTCAGTCTCCAAGTGATCAGGCTTATCGGCAGAGTTGTGCACATCTTCTTCTACTTCTTCCTCCTCCTCCTCATCAGCCACCTCATCTCCCAGATCATCGTCGATAAGAGCTGCCTCATCGTTCTCAACCTCATCATCTGCTACTTCATCTGCCACCATCTCCACAGCATCTTTAGCTATCAGAGAAATATCAGATAAGATGTTTGCAGAACCGGTTATAGGCTCCCCCTCAGTTCCTGCAATCAGGGAATCAGGAACTTCACTAGGTGCTGCCATAGAATGAGCAGGAGCACTGGTGTCCACGGCTGGAGATGCTGCCTCTTGGTCTATTTCCCTGGCATCCTGCCCTATTCGACGTTCCCACCGGTCGAATATGCTAGCATCTATCCTTTTCAAGTAGTGCAGAGGCACTCCCTTGCTCATGTCGAATGTGTCTCCGTCCAGTTGATTCAGATATAGGCTAATGATTCTGCCAAAGCTGGGGGTTCGAAGTGTGTCTTTAATCCTGTCAAAAAGCATGGCTCCCCAGTTGAACCGCTTTCGGCATACGATTGCCACCAGAGTTTTGAACATTTCCCCAGAAATATGGTCGTGGGATCCAGGTTTGTAGATTAGAGCCTTCCCAACAATATCAGACAACAAATTTCCTTCCTCGTTCATATCTTTCCTTTTGATTGACCTGGTCCACCTGGCCAATCCACAGAAGGATAGGGTCCTTGCTCTATCCTCTTCCTCCAGGTACTCTTCTTCTTCAACACTGGATAACCGCAGGCATTGGGTCAGTTTCCTGGCAGATAACTTGATTTTCTTCCCGGCCACTTTGCTCTTGATGGAGGTGTCTTCATGATGGAGCTTCGTAGTTGCAAAGAACTCCAATACTTCCTTGTCCAAGATCTTGCATGGGTGCTCCAGCACGAACTTCAGTCCCGCTTCTTCAAGCATGATGATTATGTTCTGGAACTCATCCGAGGCCTGGGAGAACCCGGTTGTCACTAGCTCACATCCAGTGACCAGGCCTGTAGTAGTCCGTGGGGCCATAGTAAACCTAGGAAGAAGGAGAATACCAATAGGATCTCCAATACCACGAGAGAGAGAGCGAAATCTAACCAAGCTCAAGTCACGGAAAGGGACAATATGGAGATTACCTAGTGGGGAGATGCAGTGAAAGTTCCGGTTTCTTCACGACGGAGCACCCGAGGACGCCTAAGACGCGGACCTACGGTAAGAGTGGGCGGTAGAAGGCGTCGGTCGTTAGTTCACCACGGAGTTACGCAGGAGAAGGTCGCCGGGAAGTGAGAGAGACGGGGATTCCAGCGCGGGGTCTCGGCAAAACGGCGAACGGCGGAATACGAAGGGTCGGAGGGTATCGACGGGAAGAGTAGGTTTGAGATGATTCCGGGTTTAAGTAATATCCGGATACTTGGCGACTAACCTATTCCCGCCGAATGGCTCCCCCGGTTTAAAGATCTCAGCGAGATTTGACAATTCGGCGAGACTTGTAATTTGGTGAGTATGTGATTTGATATGACGAGTATCGCCTATATTCCAACATAACGTTTTTGTCAAGGGTTGGAAGGGCTCAGGAGGCATACTTGCTTCTACATCCACTAAAGGGATTGCCAAACTACATGGCTTAGGAGGCACATCAACTAGGATTAACTTGACATCATGACAGTGGCTTTGCCAATTTCACCGGTCATTTCTAGATGGATAAGTGCAATAATCTTGATGTCAGAGGTCATGTTCAGTGACTCTTCATGACATATCTTTTCAATTTTCAGAGGCGGACTTATCCCCAAAAAAATGTCAAACTAATCTCTACTAGTAGAAGTAAGGGTTATCTCACACATATACTCCTTCCCAAGGTGAATGAGCATACGCGAATACTTTTTCTATAAGACCATCTAATTTCAGACGAGTTGAATTCATTATTAAGTGTGGATATGTCAACATACATATATACATATATGGAATTATTTATGCAATATGGCTCAAACATTTGGGCTAATTGCAATTACCTGTGATAACAAGACGTAACATTCAAATCATCAGCACAGGTTACATCAGGAGGTCAGTATGCATGTGCCTGTAATGATGGCACTGTTCCCATTCTCGACACTTTATCCACGTCAATCTTGGAGCATCTCCTGTCCAGTTCCCGTCAGGATTGTGGGAACCTAGACCACCCTGCAGGAAAGAGTTATCTTGCCTTAGGAACCCAATAAGTATTGGGTCCTAGGTTCCTGTCAGCATAATAATTGGGATGCCTCCCCTCAGGGATCCTAGAGGGAGGACTAACATTGCCTCGAGGATGTGGAAGTCCCCTTGCCTTTGACACAGAAGGGTTGTGCCAACAATCTATGGCAAAATGACCCACTTTGCCACAACACCAACATTCATGAATATTGTATCTCCGTTTGTGACCTGAACCGATGACTGAGGTAGTCAAGGACCTAGGTCTAAATGGGATAAAGCCGGATCTGTTCTCAAAATTGCCTCTTCCATCGTGACACTGGGAAGGGTGGAAGGAAGGCATGTAGTGAGCGTCATGAGGCCTGGGAGGTGGTGCCTTCCTTTCATTCAGCACCCTTTCAGAGGCCCCATGAGCACTAACTGCATGACTTCTAACCCCCCTTTTTTGTGTCCTAGGGTGGTGAGAGGCGCAGTGAGAGCTGATATCAGCAGATTCATGCAGAGTTGGGGCTGTGGCCGAGAATACAAAGGGTTCAGAACGAGCCTTAGGCATTCTCTCAAGGGTGGCCATGACAGCCCTTGCATTATGGGTGTTTCCACATGAGGGCAGATCACCCTTGCAGTGACCACGGTTGTTCCTGTGATCATACCTGTAGGCATGATGAGTACCCTTCCTTTCTGGAGTGGGGGGGGGGGTCTAAATACCGTTTCCCCATTTCTCCATGAATTGATAATCCGGGAGATCCACCCATTTTCTTCCTTTCTTTTGAGAGAATCAACCTTGGAAAAGTTGGATACTATCCTCTTCTCATTCTCTAGACTACTCTCTAGATTTGAGATTTTAGAGTCCTTAACCTTATTGGATGCCAATTGGAGAACCAATAAGATCTTCAGCCGAGCAATCTCCTGAGCTTGCTCCTCAATAATCAGGTTGCTTTTCTGAAGGACACTCTTCAGGGCATCAGGATTTTCTGGAGGGCAATCATCCAAAATATTCCTGTCTTCAGGAACATGAGGAAGAGAGGGGCAAGGTGAAGAAGTTACCTGGTCCTGACTTAGCCGATCAGGAATAGTGTTAGGACTGACCGGGGCAGCTGAGTCATCTTCAGCTGTGCAGTCTTCATCAACTTCCTCCTCAGTCTCTGATAAAGACACACGAGCCCTGATACTGAGAAATTGGTCATCACTTTCTTCTTTAGAAATACTGACCCCCATATATGCCTCATCCTCTTGCTGACGACTTATCCCTGTTCTGTTTGATCCCTCCATGAGGTCTGATACAGTTTGCCACAAGGACTTGGCCGTCTTACACTTTTCAAGTCTTGACCGAGAAGGTCCAGTCCAGACATCCAGGATGATTTTACGAATCATTTTATCCAAGTTGAAAAGAGAGAATTCAATCTCAGACATTTCAGTAGTCTCCTTGGGGATCTGCATATCCTTTCCAGAGCAGGAGGCCTTCATGGGAATGAAGGGACCCTCTTCCAGAATGAGTGATGCTCGAGGGTCGATGGCCTCCAGATGAAATAGTACTCTCATCTTCCATACAGGATAGTACTCCTTTGTACAAGAGGGGAGTCTTAGAGAAGGGACATAATAATCCAACTCCATGCTTGAGTCTGATCTTCTTGTTGACACTAGATGCAGAAACCTACTCGAGGTGTTAACCCCTTTGATGAGTAACCTCCCTCTGATACCACTTGAAAGTCCACTTAGTGTCAACTACTTACACCTATGGGGGGGGGGGAATAGGTGTCTTTGCAACGTATTTGCGGAATTAAAGTTTTACCTGCACAAGAAAATAAAACACCACAGCACAGAAAGTACACAAGCAATTTATAGTGGTTCCCCGATTTGGGTACGTCCACTTTCCCCCTTCGACCTATCTCCCAACCAGGGACGACTCGGTCACTTCACCAACAGGATTGAAATCCAATCCTTGCACTAACGGAAGGAACCCTTCCACACGTAGGAGTCAACACTCCCACTACACGGGTTGCACCCAACCCTACAACTAGAGACCAATTGGTCCTTTACAATGAAAGAGAAAATGAAAATAGCTTGTAAGAAATACAAACAACGTGAAGATCCAGGTGTCCCTTTTCATTAGACTACTTGTTCTTGTAGGCAACGAAAAGTCCACAACTCTAGATCTTTCTTGGAGAGAATCTTCTCTAGATCGACGACTTCAACAAGAGAGGCGGTGATGCTATGTAGATCTAATCTTCTTAGCTAAGTCGGCAAGGTCTTCCAACGGTCACACTAGGATCGATCGTCTCGATCGATTCGGATGGGGAAGGTTTCCCGATCACAAATCAAGAGACAAAAGATCTCTGGATAGATGCGTGAGACGCTGTGCCCGACTAGGCTTTTGTCGCCGGGAGAGGTAATGAAAACCCCGATCAACGGTGGCGAGCAACTAGTGAGAGGCGGAGAAGGTCGGCCGAGCTCGCTTCCGATCTAGGGCTTGACGACGACTTGTTTTTCTTCGATCTGTAATCCGTGTGTTTACTGTTCACAAATACAGAGTATTTATACACTAGGTCAAGAGATGACCGTTGTGGGCCCCACCAGCAATAAGACCAAAGTCCGGTTCAAAATCCCGTAGATAACGTGGACCGGTCTAGACAGAGTTGGAAAAATACCCAAGTCAAATTCGGCGAGAATCGTGAGTGATTCTCGACGAGTCGGCGAGAATCACTTACGATTCTCGCTGAATTCTACTTAGAGAATTCTGGCTGCACAGGTTATAGAGGCCGGGGAGAATCGGTGGGAATCACCTTGGATTCTCGTCGACTCGTCGAGAATGCAAAGTCATTCTCGACGAATCGGCGAGAATCACTTGGTGATTCTCGACGATTCTGCCTTAGATGATTTTTCTGACTGCGTCGAGACAGCCGGCCCAACCCAGCAAGAATCAACTAGTGATTCTCGACGACTCGTCGAGAATCACTGGTGATTCTCGACGAATCGGTGAGAATCACTTAGTGATTCTCGACGATTTACACTTAGACGATTCTCGTCTTTCAACCCGTGAGATGGTCTTTGGCCCATCCTTGCTCCTTGTCTGCTCTTGCTTTATCATAGCCCTGTACTTGAAATTGAGTATACCCCAATAGAGAGAGTACACGTAGGCCAACACACTGATCTGCTCAACGAGGGATTACGTTGCACAGACCCGTGTATATTGACCCACTACACCCTGACATTGGTGTGTACTTAGCATGGAATAACTGCAAGCACAACTAGAAGAAATTCATCAAATACATAGTGAATTCATCTTAGCTTTGATAGGAGGCTTCCTCAAATCCAGGTAATTGTGGACACAATACCCAACACCAATCCACTATCATTCTTAAATATCCCCTTTCTCTCTCCTAATTATCCTTTATTTTGAATTTCTCTTTCTCTCTCTCTCCTAGTCACTAAGTGGGTTAGCCAGCCCTCTTGTCTATTGGCAGCCCATTTAACCCATGCACAATATATTAAATGGGGGGGGGGGGAATGATATCAAGGCTTGGTCGTGGAGAGAGAGGCCCTTGGTCATGAATATTCTTCCTCCAAATTTTCTCTCTCCTATTCTATTCAAATTCTCTCTCCCAGGTTAATTCTCAAATTATCCATGTGTGAAACCCATTTTTCTCCTCCCTATGGGGTATGAGTTGACTTTGACCCATTGGGTGGCATTGGGTTAGTTTGGGTTGGCCCAACCCAAGGAATGGGGCTTAGGGTCATTTTTAGCTAATTAGGTCAAAGTGTTGACTGGGGTCAACATGGGTCCTATGGTTGACCCTATGATCTACCCTAGGGTCAACTTAGGTTGGACTTACTTGGCCCACCGATTCTAGGGTTTCTGGGTTTTACTATTTACAGACCAAGTGGCACTCAACTGAAGCCCTAGGTTCACTTGGTCCTTCATGGTTCTCTAAGGGTTTGTCTTGTCCTAGTCACGATAAAGTCACTCCTAGGGGTCTAGTCGGAAATGGGATGTTACATAGGCTGCTGGAGTGTTGGCTCCAAGGGGGTGGGGAGTCATCTTCCCCAACTTTTGTTGTTCACCCTTGACAATGTGGAGGAGAAGCATATGGAGTTGTTTGTTAGAACCGACGGTTCACATATCCTTGGTTTGATAATATCAATTCCCATGTTGTATTTGATCACATCATGTGTTTGGTAGAGTGTGCAAGTTTATAGATCTAAGAAATACAAGGAGCTCTACTCTGGAACCTACTATCAAGCGGTAGTAGTTACCGCCGGGCGGTAGCCTGAATTAAATGGACAAGGCGCTCTGGATACTACTCCACCACGCTAGACCTACTATCCACGCTAGCTTGAAGAATTAATTGGACCAGGCGCTCGGGATGCTACCGCGCAGGCGCTAGCTTTGTACCGCGCCGTGCTAGCCTAGGAGACGCCTGACCTATTGCTAGGAGATATAATTCCTACTGCTGGGCGATAACATTATACCGTGCCGCGCTAGCCACTTAATGATCATTGAGACAGCTGGCCTACCGCGTGGCATTACCTTTCTTACCGAGCCACACTATCTTTGAAAAAGGGAAAAGTATTCGTTTTAAATATTTTTCCATATTTGCAGGACAGCTGTCACGTCAAATGCGCGAACCTACCGCCGAGCACTAGCGTTACCACCGGCGGTAGCCTATTTTAACAAAGCCGTATAAAAGGCATGTCATTTTATGTACTCCCAATAAGGACTAAAATAGATAGAGTTCTTTGATTCCTAGGGTTCGACCGCCTCTCTGTGGTCCGTTCCACCAACTTTGTGGAAGGAAAATAAATCCGCCTCCCTCCTATTTGCGCACGAAGAACTCCAACAAGCCAAGGACTACATCGACTATGAAGAGTCGACCAGATGCAAGCATATGAAGATCTCAAGCATCGATCGCGGATCGCTCGACGGAGGAATCGTCAAGAGAGAGATTTTAATCTTTTAAATCCTTGAAACTTTTATTGTATTCTTTCTTTTTCTCTATGTTCTTGGGGTGAGGGAAATCGACCGAGAAGGTTGTCAGAATATTGGGTAGGATTCTGTGACAAATTGTCCCGAGGAAGGGACGTCTAGATGGGGTGATCTAGCGGGGCTCTAATACCCTTCCTTACGTGGAGGTGAAGAGCTGGCTCGAAGACCTTTCTTGGAGGGAAAGGGAGAAAGCCAACCGATCCAAGGAGTGGGTCGGTATACAAAACCGAAAGCTTTTTCATTCACCGCCTTCGATCTCTGGCATCACGGTGATCAAGATTTTGCAATTGTTAAGACAGTTGTTGATTTATTTTTTGCAATGAAATTCATTTCCTGCTTCTTTACTTGTGTGTACTGCTGTGAATGTTAGTTTGTGTTTTCTTGAAGAGTGCATAGATCTCCAAGGGAAGATCTGCCCAGAAAAACGAGTTCTGAGACATACCGCCACGCGTTAGCTACCTAATGCCCCGCGGTAGCTTCCAAAACTAGTTTTTCTTGGCACGAAATAATTCGAATTTTTGATGAACGACGCAAACCTTATTCACCCCCCTCTAAGGTTGGCCACTCGATCAAACAAGCGGTGTCAGAGGAATTAGATCTTTGGCATAGGAGAATAAGACATTCAGGGATTAAACTTATTGTCAAACTATCGAAAATAAACTTGTTCGAGGACTTCCAAACTTAAGCGGTAGATTAAACTCTTTATGCGCTCCATATCAAAAAGGGAAATTTTTTTAAACCTCATTCAAAAGCAAAAATAACATTTCCATGACTAGACCGTTTGAACACATCCACATGGATCTGTTTGGTACTCTTAATACATGTAGTTTAGGTGGAAAACGATACACTTTTGTTCTTATTGATGACTACTCCCGTTATTATTGAACGATCTTCCTTGCAAAAAAATTCGACACATTCCTTGAGTTCACCAATCTATGCACTAGACTCCAAAAATGATAAGGAACTAAACATATAATGCATAAGGTCAGATCATGGGGGGGGGGGGGAATTTGAGAATGAAAATTTCACGAACTATTGTAATAATTTAGGAATTAAACACGAATTCTCATCCCCACACACTCCTCAACAAAATGGGGGTAGTGGAGAGAAAGAATCGCATGCTTCAAGAGTTAGCACGCATAATGCTCACCGAATTCGGCTTGCCTCAATATTTCTGGGCTGAAGCGGTTAATACGACATGTTATGTGATGAACCGAGTTATGCTTCTCCCTATTCTAAAGCTAACTCCGTACGAGCACTATTTCAATAGGAAGCCGTCATTTTCATATTTTAGAGTCTTTGGTTGCTCGTGTTTTATTCTAAACACTAAGGATCAGTTAGGAAAACTTGACAAAAAATCAGACCATGGCATCCTATTAGGATATTCTAGTATGAGTCGTGCCTGTAGGTTCTATAACAAACGAACCTTAGTTGTTGAAGAATCGGCTCACGTCCACTTTAACGAAAATACACCAACCGAAGAACCTAGGCCGAACGAAGAAGAAATTGACGACGATGCCTAGTTAAAAGCAAAGGGTGAGGAGAAAGAGGTGTCAGTGGATGCTCCAACTCATATAGATGTATATAGGCCTCCAAGTACCTTAAATTTCTCAAAGCATCATCCACGAGAACTAGTAACATGAGAGCCCTCACATGGAGTTAGAACTCGGTCAACATTATATGAATTGTTTTCGAACTTAAGTTTCATATCTGAAATTGAACCCAAGAACGTCTCAGAAGCCTTAAAGGATGAATCATGGTTTTTGGCTATGACTGAAGAGTTAAACCAATTCGAAAGAAGTAAAGTTTGGGTGTTAGTGGAGCATCCTGATAGACATCCAGTTATAGGTTTGAAATGGGTTTACAAAAATAAACTTGATGATGAGTCTAGGATAACTAGAAACAAAGCTAGGTTGGTGGCACATTATTACTCATAGATAGAGGGTGTGGATTCTGAGGAATCATTTGCACCGGTTGCACGTCCTGAATCCATTTGTATGTTTTTGGCATTTGCAAGTTATAAACAAATTAAATTATATCAAATGGTTGTTCAGAGTGCATTCTTGAATGGATATATTAAGTAAGAGGTGTATGTCGAGCAACCACCCGATTTCAAGAACACTTACTACCCAAATCATGTATACAAGTTGGTAAAAGCCTTGTACGGACTGAAGCAGGCACCCCGTGCTTTGTATGATAGGCTCACGACTTTTCTCCTAGGACATAGATTTAGGATGGGTAGTGCGGATACAACTCTTTTTGTGAAGCACATGAATCTTGATTTAATTCTCTTACAAATTTACGTGGATGATATTATATTTGGGGCCACCAACAAAAAATTGTGCAAACAAATTGTCACTCTAATGCAATCTGAATTGAAAATGAGTTTAGTTGGAGAGTTAACTTACTTTTTAGGTTTTCAGATTTCTCATTGTAATGATGGAATTTTTATAAGTCTATCAAAATACATAAAAGATATGCTTGTGCGATTTGGCTTTGAGAATCTGAAACAAGTCAAAACTCCAATGAGTGCCTCTCTAAAATTAGGAAAGGATGAAAGTTACATTTTAGTGGATCAAACGATTTTTATAGGAATGATCAAATCACTACTTTACTTAAGTGTGTCTAGGCTCGATATTACAATCGCGATGTGTCTATGTGCTTGGTATCAAATCGTTCCTAAAGAAATACACTTGAAAGCGGTTAAACATATCTTTAGGTATCTTATAGGCACCCAAAATCTTGGTCTTTGGTACCCCCACACCACAAACTTCACACTCCACAGGTTATCTGACTCTGATTATGCTGGATGATCTTTTAATCGCAAGAGCATGAGTGGTACTTGTCACTTTCTTGGCTCGACACTAGTCTCATGGTGAAGTAGGAAACTAAACACGGTTCCCCTCTTTACTGATGAAGTAGAGTATATTGCCTTAGGGAGCTGCTACGCACAAGCACTTTGGATGTCTCAAACGTTAGAAGACTTTGGCTAAAATTATAGGAACGTTACTCTTAGGTGTGAAAATAAGAGTGACATAGACTTGACCAATAATCTAGTATATCACTCTTGTTCTAAACATATTGATGTTCGTCATCATTTCATTCGGGATCACATTAAGAAAGAGAACATGAGAGTAAGTTGTATTGACACAGACGACCAACTCGCTGACATATTCACAAAACCCCTCCTAGATGCGCATTTCTCGTTACTTCGACTCGAGCTGGGTGTTTTGGATCTCTCCTCCTAGTCATGGTGCATTTGTCTGTCTTTTTTGGCTGTTTCTACTTCTATTTCTGTTTGTTTTTTTAAAAAATAAGAATAACAAAAACATAACCAAAATTGAAAAATCCTCCAAAATTTAAAAATATGTCTTTAACTATTTACTTTCTACATCTTCATTTTTGCTTGATTTATTATTTATTTCATTTATTTTTGCTAAATTAGAAAATAAAAAAATATAAAACCAAAAAAAAAACTGTGGATTGTTAACTCGTAGAACACACATGGCTAGATCTTAGAGCATGATGTTTATGTACAATGTTGGAATTAGGCATCTTAATCCCTGTGAACATTGTCTACCTACGTCATGATGTGTCAAATCTTAGGTGCTTTGCTATTGAGTGCGACTCGATATGATAGTGTTCGTTGACTATGCCTCTAGGTATGTGTGAGGATATAGGTAGCAAATGACTTTACACTATTCACACATCCCTAAATGGAGCACTCTTGTAGACAGTATATGCTCACATGTTATTGCTAGTGATATCATGTCTACCACGTTAGAAATAACTTTAATAATCACTACATATGCGCTTGATGATGCATATTTTAGCTTAATTTATTAGGGTAAAAATATATTTATTTTCGTTTTAAATCTCTTTCTTTTTGTATTTTTAGGTTCCTTTTAGTTTCTTTTTATGTAAATAATATAACTAATGTTTTCTTCTCTTTTTTCATGTTTTCACAACTTTCGGCCAAAATGACGTGACATGCCCCCATGACACGCCCTTCCTGGGCGTGTCACAGGCATGTAACCTGATCCCGAGGAAGTTTGATGACAAAAGCTAGATCCCGAGAAAAACACTTGACACACCCCCCTTACACGCCCTCCCTGGGCATGTCTCTAGGCATGTCACCCTCATCCCGAAGCCTGTTGTCTCAATTAAATCTTTTCCATTGCTACACGTCAACCCGTACGTGATATGCCCCTGACACGGGCGTGGCCCTGGGGCATGTAGCACCTTTTCTGACGACTGACGGATTTCCGACCAATGATTTTTACGTGACGTGCCTTATGTGCCCCCTACACGGGCGTGTCCCAGGGCGTGTCCACCATTATATAGAAGCAATCATCATTCCCGCCAGAATCCAGTGCCCGAGGTCAACCCCTGACTTGACACGTCCCCCTGACATGCCCTCCTCGGGCGTGACAGGGGGCGTGACCCATACAGAATTTTACCTATAAATACCAGGCCATTCCAAGCATTCCAGACCAAGTTTTGTGGAGAGGGGAGGTGCTGCTAGTTTCATTCTTTGGGTTTTTATGTTTTTATCTTATGTTTTGCTCTCTCTCTCTCTCCCTCCATTTCTAGTTTTATTTTTCATGCACTATACTTTACTTACTGTAATCTCTTTTTATTAGTGTAATATCAGTAGTTAGCTTTCTTTTTATGCACTTGTAATCTTCATTCCTAGTTGAAATCCCATTATGTTTTTAATGAAATTTTAATTAACGTTCTCTTTCTCTATATCTCTCTCTTTAGTTTTCATGCACCTTTATTATTTACCCCTCTCTTTCCCTATTACCATGAATAACTAATCCTCATTTGTACTCGATTGTGATGATCTGAGAATGAGTTGATCAAGTTATGATGTTTTAGCTTTCTTTTACTTCTTAAAGTAATTACCTTTGATTTACTCTTGGTTTTTATTTAGTGGGACTATATTGGCGGTATATAGTTTCTATTTAGGTTATCATTTTTAGTTAGCCGAGAGGCTCATAGATTGAATCGATCAGCCAAGAGTAAAGAGAGTTGCGCACACCCCTCGAGAGAGGAAGACGTTAAATCTCCCGGATTCAAGATTGAGTACTCCCCTTTTTCATTAGCTCTAACCCTTTTTATTCTGCAGGTAATTTAGTTTTCTTTTTTAGCTTAGTAATTTAGTTCCTATTTTTAGTTAAATAAATTAATCTTAAAAATCATTTGATAAAATAATAGCAATCTCCTCGTAGTAGAAGTAATCAATACTCCCCAGGGAAATACGACATTGATATTAATCTTTAGTATCCTATACTATAAACGATGAGGTACGCTTGCCTTTATCGAATATAGAATCGGAGAATATTATCAACTTCCACCACATCCACCTTCTCTTCTCTTTAACACCTCCTCTCCACCTCTGCGATTCTGGTTATCAAGTTTTTGGCGCTGTTGTTGGGGATTAGTTTTGATATTTTGAAAAAAGGATAGCTATTAATTTTATCGTTTCTTTTCTCTCTTAACTTGGCCTATTTTGCGGTTGATTTTATTTTTTATGGATAGTTTTTTTTTCTTGCGGAGAGTTTGGTCACTCTCATGAGGAATGTTGAGTAGGATACCCTTCATCCACCCATGATTTTATCCCTTCCGGATCGGATCAATTTGGCCAAATTGATCCGTCTGCGATTTGTTTTTCATGGGGTTATGATGATTTTCAAATGCCTTCCTACCCTTCTCCTCCGAATTTTTCTGATTTTAATTTTTTCGGAGATTTCTTGAATGGACATTTTGATCCTAGCCCTACTTTGAACTACTCAGGGTGGCAACACCCTGATCATTCTTGGGGACAAGGTGATCATCAACCCATTCCATCTAAAAATTTCTCCGCTTTTTCTCTGCAAGTTTGCGCGCCTCCAATTTTTGATTTTAACGAAAATGAAATCATTTTTGATTCTGTAGCATTTGATGCATGCATCAATGCTCATTTCAAGGTGATTTTTGATGCTTTAGCTTCTGAGGCAACAACTTTTTCTTCTCCTTCTCCTCCTATTTATCTTTCGAATAATGAATCTTTGGATTTTCCGTATTTTCTTCAATCACTCGTGGAAGACGATTATTCAAAAATTCCATTGTGCTTTCAACCTATTGAGGAGGAAATTTCCCCAGATATCCCGATTTTTTCTCAATTTTCTGAGGAAGGCGAACTTTTTTGTGTTCGGTCTTCCAAGGAGATTGATTTTTTGGATATCCCGTTTTGCTCCCAATCAATGGAAATGATTGATAATCAAGTGGAGCAATCAGATCTTCTTATCCAAAAAATTTCTTGCGATCAACCGCCGCTTCCTTCTTCTTTTTCTTCTCTTCCCCCTCCTTGCGAAAATTCCTCTTCCTTTTCTTCTTTTATTTTTCCTTCTAATTTAGTTTCTAGTTTTTCTTCTTTTTCCCCTTCTAATAGTTTATTTTCTTGTACTAATAAATTTTCTTTTTCTAACACTTTTTCATTTTTGTTTTATTTAAAAAAATAAAAAATTACAATTTTTTTTTATTTTCTTAAAAAATATTTTGGCACTCGCGTCACAACGCATATTACACGAGTTGCCATTACATTTCTCTTTTTATTTTCCATTTAGCTAATCAATAACGTCGAGCTCAATGACGATAACCAAAGAGCACTCTTGGGAGGCATCCCTTATCCATTTTTTTGTTGTTTTTTATTTTGTTTTGTGCAGGAATAAGCTCCCGCGTGTTTGTGCCACTTTTCGCCTCTCAACTTGGACTCAAGCCGGTCTTTAGCTCAAGTTTGGGGGGACACATTTTTCAATGCCTGGACATCAAGCGCTAGGGAAGCATCTTTTCCTTTTCTTTACATTTCTTTTTCTTCTTTTCTCTCTTTTCCCAACTCTCTTTATACTTAACTTTAAACATTGGGGACAATGTTTAAATTTAAGTACATGAGATTTTTTTCTTAGTTAGTTTACTTTAGAAAAATCAAAAATATATATAAAATTTTTGAAAAATCCCAAATATATATATATATATATAAATTTTTGAAAAAAAAATCCCGAATTAAATTGAGTTTATTTTTGTCAAATCAATTAGTACCTCGCCACTTTGCATTTTATTGTTTTTTTATGCTCATGCCTACTTGCTTTGTTAGAATAAATTAGATTAATTTTCTGTTTAAATATGTTAAGCGAGTAGTATGTTGACTCATGCAGTGTTCCTATTTAGGGTAGTATGTTATTATTGAAAAATTTCTTGAATTTTTCTTCACTTTTCCTTAGCCTCCTTTTTTATTTCTTTTACTTTTATAAAACTTATCATCCTTTATTTTTCCTTATTAAAAATCTTTTTAAACGTTAATTAGTATTAAGTGTAGTAGATACAAACTGGTCTAGACACTTATTATCATTGTTTTCATGAAAACAAATTCTCTATTTTCTATTTTTGTGCTTATCTTCTTTTGAAATTTCAAAGCTTTACTTTGAGTAGATTTAGGAAGCATGAAAATGATTTAGGCATTTCTTTTAAAATGTTTGAGCCTTTGCACCCCGCCTAACAATAATCGTTGCTAGCCATTTTTGTGCCTTTTCCTTTCCTTTTTGTAGCCCCACTTTTTATTTCACCACAGCCAAATAGCTTACCTATATGCACACTTTAAATTTGTTTTTGAGCTTTAGTTGCTAATGTGCATCTTTTTGAAAAATTTGTGGAAAATCCTTGTATTATCTTTTGCTATAAAAGTGGAAATATTTAAGAATTGAAAAATGAAAAAAAAATATTTGATGAAAAAAGTAAAAGAAAAGAAAAAAAAAAGTGAAACGTATTTATTTTTGACTAGCATTATTTTGGCAAAGCTCACTTTTTTGTTTAAGTGTGAAAATACCCCTCATGTTTATCTTTTGAATATCGCACCCTTAAAAACCTAAGCCTAACTCTACGCCTAATTAAAGCCCTAGTGATTCATGCTTCCTACGTTTATATTTTAGTATAGTAGCGAGAAACTAGATTGAGTAAGTGTTTTTTGATAGAAATATTGAACTTTGTCTTGATTGACTATGGTTTTAATTTGTCTCTTAGACTTTAGTAGTGACTCAATGCACTTATTACTCGTTAATTTATTAAGTTTTAATTTTGTAAAAATTTGTGATGATTTGTTTTTATATTTAGTAAAATTTATAAAATTTTGTGCTAAGTTAAATTAGGAATTTTCAGTTCTTTTTCAAAATTTATCTACCTCTAAATTCTCGTCTTACTCGTTTATAGTATTTTTAAACTTTTAAATTAATCCTCTTTATTTTGTCTAACTCGCAATCTTTGCTTGAGGACAAGCAAAATAATAATTATGTGGGAATTTGATGATGCATATTTTAGCTTAATTTATTAGGGTAAAAATATATTTATTTTCGTTTTAAATCTCTTTCTTTTTGTATTTTTATGTTTCTTTTAGTTTCTTTGAATGTAAATAATATAACTAATATTTTCTTCTCTTTTTTCATGTTTTCACAACTTTCGGCCAAAATTACCTGACACGCCCCCCTGACACGCCCTCCCTGGGCGTGTCACAGGGTGTGTAACCTGATCCCGAGGAAGTTTGATGACAGAAGCCAGATCTCGAGAAAAACACCTGACACGCCCCCCTTACACGCCCTCCCTGGGTATGTCTCTAGGCATGTCACCCTCATCCCGAAGCCTGTTATCGCAATTAAAGCTTTTCCATTGCTACACGTCAACCCGTATGTGATATGCCCCCGACACGGGCGTGGCCCTGGGGCGTGTAGCACCTTTTCTGACGACTGACGGATTTCCGACCAATGATTTTGATGTGACGTGCCTTATATGGCCCCCCTACACGGGCATGTCCCAGGGCGTATCCACTATTATACAGAAGCAATCATCATTCCCGCCAGAATCCAGCGCCTGAGGTCAACCCCGTACTTGACACGCCCCCCTAACACTCCCTCCCCAGGCGTGACAGGGGGTGTGACCTAGACAGAATTTTGCCTATAAATACCAGGCCATTCCAAGCATTCCAGACCAAGTTTTGGGGAGAGGGGAGGTGCTACTAGTTTCATTCTTAGTGTTTTTATGTTTTTATCTTATGTTTTTGCTCTCTCTCTCTCCCTCCATTTCTAGTTTTACTTTTCATGCACTGTACTTTACTTACCTGTAATCTCTTTTTCTTGGTGCAATATTAATAGTTAGCTTTCTTTTTATGCACTTATAATCTCCATTCCTAGTTGTAATCCCTTTATGTTTTTAATGAAATTTTAATTAGCATTCTCTTTCTCTATATCTCTCTCTTTAGTTTTCAAGCACCTTTATTATTTACCCCTCTCTTTCCCTATTACCATGAATAACTAATCCTCATTTGTACTCGACCGCGATGATCTGAGAATGAGTTCATCAAGTTATGATGTTTTAGCTTTCTTTTAATTCTTAAAGTAATTACCTTTGATTTACTCTTGATTTTTATTTAGTGGGACTATATTTCCAGTATATAGTTTCCATTTAGGTTTTCATTTTTAGTTAGCCGAGAGGCTCGTAGATTGAATCGATCACCCAAGAGTAAAGAGAGTTGCACGTGTAACATCCCATTTTCAAATTAGACCCCCCCTTAGGAGTGATTTGAACATGCCTAGGTCATAACAAGTCCTAGGTTGAACCTAGGAGGTCAAGTGACCCAACTAGCAAGTTGAGACTCACTTGGGCTGCAAATAGTAAAATCTGAAAACCCTTACTTTTGGTGGCCTAGTGGGTTCAATCTGACTCCAAGGCATTCCTAGACCTAATATGAGATCAATGGGTCACCAAGGAACTATTGGGTGCAAACCTAGTGGCTAAGTTGACCCAAGTCAACTTAAGCCCTAGTTAGGCCAAAGTAAGGGGCCTTGGGTCAACTCACCCTCATTATGCCAAGTCTACCCTACCTAACCATACCTAGGCCTTAGGGGAGGTCAATGGGTCCCTAGGGGTCTATTGATGTTGACTCTGAAGGTCAAATTGACCAAGTCAACCCTAAACCCTAGGCTAGCCAACAAGTTGACTAGGAGAGAGAAAGTGAGAATAAGGGGTATTTTCATGGTAGAATGGTGAGCCCCCCTCTCATATGGCATTTAAGGATTTAATATTCATTTTATGGTCTGCCTTTAGGCTTCTAGGTGAAGAGAAATCGTGAGGGTGACTAGGAGAGAGAAAGAAGTGAGAAATATGCTAAATATAGGAGAAAGAAAAGGTGGTGGAAGTGAAGAGGTGGTTTTAGAGAGTGGGGAGGCATGGGGCTCGACCAAAGAGGGGCCCACAGCCACCTAGAGGTTGACACCTCTTCCCCCCACCCTTTTCCCGGCCATCAAGAGGAGTTTTCACTCTCTCTCCTCTAACCACCCCCCCATCATGAAGAGGTGCTTTGGCTCTTGAAGAAAACCGCCCCCTCTCCCCCTCTCCTCTTTATATACTCATTTAGGAGAGAGGGGCGACCAGTTTTGAAACCATAGCAGGAGGGAGAGAGGCTTGCCGGAGCCACCAAGGAGAGAAATGCCGCCACCGCCGCCACCATGGCATCCCGTCGTTCAACCCGCATTCATGCCCTAACTCAGGTCCTCCCCCTCTCTTTCTCTTATGTTTAGATCCTAGAATCATTAGAGTAGAGGTAGGGCTCAAGTAGCCGGTCGGAGGGAACCAAAACCAGAATTTTTTTGCCATTTTCATGGCTTTTGGGTGGGCTCGGGTAGGGCGGCGCCGCCACCTCCGCCCGCCCTAGCCGCTGGCAAGGCTAGCCCCCACCACCGGGAACATGTAGGAGTTGTTTCCCGGTGGTGGCGCCGCCCTTAGTGGCCGGGAAAAGGCCCGTGATAATCACTTCCCATGGTTCTAGTTCTGGCCATTTGGAGAAGACGAAGTACAGCTGCCCTAGGATTTCTTCAAGATGCGTGCAAGACTTAAAATACATGAATTAATGTTTTATTAATTCATTTTCTGTTATTGTTTTAACAGTTTACTACATGTTGATTTTTAGGCCCCTTCTGGGCATCTCATGAAAAAGTTTATAATATAAAAATTATATGCCTTTGGAATACCTACAGTTTGATATGCTGTGGTGAAACTTTGGTTAAGTTTGCAGGCCTGTAGGGTCATTTTACTAGGGTAGGTCCTATATGTAGGACAGATATTCAAATAATTCCCCATACCTAACCCTTGGTTCAAATGCTTTGAATTTTGGAAAGGAGTTTAGTATCATCTAAAACTAGCTCCTGTAAAAATTGGAGGGCATTTAGAGTATTTTAACCTAGGTTTTTTCCCTAAACCTAGAAAAGATAGGGTTAAAGAATTAAGGGGTCAAATGACCATCATACCCTCCCAAATTTTGGTGAGGTGTCCCTAGCATTAATATATAATTCTGTAGAAAATTTGAGCACATTTGGATAAGGTTTGGGTAGGGTTTGACCAAACCTTAGCCCTACCTTGGGAATTGTGCCCTAGGAATTCAAGTGGGTGCCCACCCTTATCTCTCTGTCCAAATGACTTGAAATTTGGATAGGGAGTCAATATTATTGTTAGTTAGGGTCTGTCCAAATTTGGGTAAATTTGGAGTTGATTTACTTAGGTATTTTGTCCTAACTTGGGAAAAGCTAGGGTTAGAGATTTTGTGGACCAACCGACCTCCATACCCTCCCAAGTCTTGGTGAGTGGTCCCTGGTATTTATATCTAGATGTACCCCAAAATTCAGCTCATTTGTATGAGTTTTGAATAGGAATTTAGTAAACCCTAGTTTTGACCTAGTGAAGGGTGTTTTGGGAAAAATGCTCTTTGGAGATTGAGAGGTCAACTCACCTCATCAGAGGTTGAGATGTCTACCACTAGTTTTGAATTATCCTAAGTACCCCCTTGGGGAAGATGGGAGGGTTTAGGGTTGGTTTACCCTAGGACCCAAGCCCAAACCCTAAGGAAAGGATTTTGAGGGTTGCGAAAGACATAGGGGCAAATGCCCTTTAATGGCCTTGAGATTTGGTGGATAGGTAGTTAATGAGTATTTAACCCTCTGGTTGGAATTTAAAAGAGTTAGAGGTAAGTAGGTTCCTCAAAAGCAAAACCCTAGTTTTAGGGTAGAAGGGCTTTTAGGTCAAAACAGTAATTTAATGTCATCTAAAAGCTGTGAAACTTGGGTAGAGTAAATCTAGGGTAGATAGGACCCTTAGGTATTTTTACTAGAATTTTATAATGATAATACCTAATACTTCACTTGTAAATGTGGTTGTAGCCCTAATTGAAGAGTTAATTATTTAGGATCTTTTTAATTATTGAAATCTCATAAAATCTTGGAAGTGAGGTCTTTAGGTTAGAATGGATGTTCCTGGATTTTTATATAAATTTTAGTGGGATAAATTTAGTACTTTATTCATGAATGTTTTGAAAAAGAGCTTTAGGGAATTAATTTAATTATGGCTGTTATACCTGTTGAAAAATTATGAGATTTAGGAAATAAGATTTTTAGGCCATTATATGCTAGTAGAAATTTATTTATGAATTTTGAAGTTATATTTTCAATACTTGTTTCACAAGCATGTCTATTTAAAGTGTTTGTAATTAATTTTTATAGACTTCAATTCTCAGTATTAAATTATGAAATTTTGGCTAATATTATTTACAAGCTAGTAGAAGTCTTGCATAATTGATTCATAATTTTTGGAAGGCACCTTTATATAGTTGATTCACAAATTTTAAAAGGTACAAGATATTACAAAAATAGCTTTAAGGCCCCTAGACCTTAGAGAAAATTTCCAAACCTTGGACATGTCATTTTTTTTAGAGGTAATAGTATTTATCCTGAATTTATAAATATTTTTACATAGTTGAAAAGTATACTTCATGTTAAAATTGGTAGATCTTGGATTTTCAGGAAAATTAATTAATTAACAGATTAATTGAGAAAATTATCATAACCTGGAATTAATTCATTTATGACATGATAGGACCCCAGTAAATAGCTTAGGACATTCAGATGAAAACACAAAGGACATCCTATCATGGTCATCATATAGTGTAGGGTGGTCCGCATTTAGCGTTTTCGTAAAAGATCGCATTTGGAGACGACTTAGGGCAGTGTTGGAGTTTCTCAATGTGTTGATTGAGATGGATTTAGATAGGTTGTCATAGAAGGTTCTAAGGAGTGACGAGAAGTGAGTGGTTGTGGTAGAAGGAGCACGGAATTCAACAAAAGATCGTCGTTCCTGTGAGAGTGAAATGTCAAGCTACCCTAGTTTTAGTTTAATGTAATATGAGAAGGGAACGGGTAAGAGAAAATTAACCAATATTATGAAGTGCCTTGCGAAGGGAACTTTGGTCTGTCATACCATCGTAGTTCCTAGTGCCTATTGAGAACCCATCACGGGGTATAATCCGGAGGCAGTCCTGGGCTAACGTAAATCTTAAATAAATCGAAAGAGTAATTAGTTGAAATAGGTTTACACTTCACACACTAGTAGGATAGACATTTGGAAAAGGTTAAGTCGACCCAAGGTGTTCAAAGGGGCGCCATCCCGCGGTGCTCAAAGGGATGAGGTTTGGAATTGAGCCGAACGATTTAGTCCGGGGAGCTTAGTCTCGTTTTGTGGTTGAGACGGACGGTTTGGTCCGAGAGCTTTACTCTTGACTTCTTATATTAAATATTGCATGTGCATAAATAGGAAACTTTAAGGTGGTGGGTCTTCGATATTGGGGAGTTTATTGCACCGACACCAATAGCGTTGACTCGGCAAGGTGGCTAGCACTTCGCCAACCTTAAGTCCGGCAGTCCAGTCGGCAAGAGTACGCGGGAGTTCGCCTCGTGCACCAGGCGTTGAGGGCGTACGATAGGTCAGAACGGTAGTGCAAATACTTGTTTTGAGGTGGGCGAGGCCCAACCCACCGCTTCCGTCTGCCACTACGGAGGTATCCTGGGAGGTAACGGCTCTGAAAGGGGGAACTAAGGTTTGTGTACACAAAGTTGGGTGTGTGAGTTGCACTGCATGAACATCATTAACCCACCATATAGTTGCATACATAATCATTCATAAGAACCTTGACACCTAATGTATAAGTGGAATGAGACGCTTATACATTAGGACCTGCAAAACGACCCCTTGGTCTATAAGCTTGTGTGGGCAAGTTTTATAGATTAAGGTCATTTTAAATATTTATATAATGCTTGTGATAACTGACACCCCAACGTATAAAGTGGAATGGGACATTTATACGATGGGAGCCTTGTAGATGATCCCTTGGCTTATGTGTACTCACATAAGTGAAGGTTTAATTTCTTACTTACTTACCTTTCTGTTTTACCTATTACAATACTTATATTGTTCGCCTGTCATAACTTGCTAGTTAGGTCCACCGTCATCTGCTTTTGACTACTCTCCACCTTCATGTCCTCCCCTTTCTTCCTCTCCGCTCCATGCCTTAGGGCATGGGGGAAGGGGTGGGGGATGATAGGGCTTAGTCTTATATTCTAATGGTTTTCGGACCACATCATTTTAGGGAATCGTGCAGCCTAGCCTGGAGGAGCAGCCCAGGAGGCCGGTGCGCTTGGAGACATGGCAGTCTAGCTCAGGAGTTCAGACAGCCGGGACCGTGAGTTCCGTTCTTTAGTAGCAGTTTGTTTTTTAGCTTCCGTTTGAGTGACCATATAGTGAGGTGTTATTGTACCGGGCTTAAGTCCTCTTCCTTTCAGTACTCTGTTTTTACTATGATGTTATACTGTGGACGCTTCTTTCGTGGAGTTTACTTATATGTGATTTATTATTGTGGACTTCATTTCTCTTTCTTTACTACTTGCTACTTGATTGTGATCGAAAAGGCCGGCAGAATCGGCGCGTTGTAGTGACGACCTTCCCGGGTGCGAAGGTGTCACCGCAAAGCGGCGGTTCTGGGCATAAGGCCCCGAGTTTTGAATCGAAAAAAAGGGGTCTTACAAATTGGTCTCAGAGGCGGAGAACCACGATCGATCAAATAGCAGTCCACTAAAACCCTAGGTCACCCCCGTTCGAGCTTAGTTTGCGGACAAACTAAGCAGCGGAAGCAGTGGTGGGCCCATATGGGGATCACATAATATATGTCTATTTTAGATTGAGTTAACGTTTTCTGATGATGAAGTTTTGTTGTGCAGTCTCCAGCACTGCCTACATTACAGGGTGGGGCCCAGCAGACCCAGGATACTACACCGATTCCAACAGTTTCCGCTCAATTCCTACAAACCGACATGGGGCAGACTTTGACTGCCATCTTGGATGCTTTCAGGGCCCAACAGGCCCTGGCTCCACAACAGATACCAGGAGCCAACTGGCTCAGCATCTTCCGAGGACTTTCTCCTCCGTCCTTCTTGGGGACGGAGTCAGCAGTGTGGACAGAAGAGTGGCTGGACATCATGGAGGAAATACTGACAGGGATACGGAGCCCGTGGGAGGAGAGAGTACCTTTGGTTGTGTCTTGCTTGGAGTCTCACGCCAAGCGGTGGTGGAAGACAGTTCTGGATACTACTTTTGCTGAGAGACTGGCTGCTGAGGTTTCATGGGATGAGTTCAGGCCTATGTTGTTGGTGCATTTTATTGCACAATAGGCCCGAGATGAGTTGGAGGACCGCTTCTTGCAGTTGAAGCAAGGTACCAGGACGGTGGTGGAATACCATCGAGAGTTCAACCATATGGCTCGTTTTGTAGACTCTTACAAGCTAGATGAGGCAGCGTACACGAAGAGGTTCTACAAAGGTCTGCGGGAAGACATGAAGGATGCCCTTCTATTTGTGTTGGACGGGCCTATCTCCCGTATTCTGGAGATGGCAAAGAGGTTAGAGGCAGATTGGCACACCACCAGTGGCCGGTAGCGGCCAACGGAGGATCAGAGCCGGGGAGCCCGGAATGATCAGTGTCGAGGCCATACAATAAATGGCAGGAGGACAGAGGTTCAGCCTCGACAGGAGGTGAGGCAGGAGCCGAGGGAGCAGGTGACACTGGCCCCTCAGCCTATTCAGGTGCGGGAACTGCCGAGACCTCAGATGTGAGACATGCAGAGACCGGGAGGTGGAGCTTACACTCCCCCGGAATGCTTCCACTGTCACCAGCTGGGGCATATCAAGAGGAACTATCCTATGAGGGGAGCACCCCCTCCAACACCGCAGATTGCCCCACCTGCTAGGCACTATGGAGGCCGAGGACGCGGCCAAGGTCGTGGATATCAGGGCGGAGATCGCCGGCAGGAGAGGGAACAGGTATATGCATTTGATTTGGCCCAGCCTCGACATCCTGAGGAGGTGATCACAGGTACGTCAAAAGTTTGTATATTTCCTTTGTTTAATATTTAGACTCTAAACTAAGAAATTCCAAACTAGGAAAGAAAACTTTAACTAGACTTCAAAATTTTTTTTTTTGTTACCCCAGGCATTGTCCTCATCAGCAGCAAGCTCGCATATACCTTGTTCGATATGGGTGCGTCACACTTATTTGTATCAGAGGCCTTCATTGCTGGCTTGGCAGGCGTGGAGAGATTCATCGGCTTGGCATTGAGGGTACGACTAGCTGACGGGACCGAGCTACACATCACTGCGCATTGTAACATGGATGCACAAATTGGCGGGAAAGCATTCGAGGCACCAGCCGCAATCCTGAGGATGCCTTCATATGATTTGATTTTGGGCATGTCATGATTATATTGGAACCATGCCCTAATTGACTGCGTGGCCAAGAAGATTATTTTGAGGCATGGAGATTCTTCCGTCATAATAGAAGGTATAAGACCTGCCTCCTTTTCATTTTTGTCATCTATTCAGGTCGTCAAGGCCCATATATAGGGCGACAAGATTTACCAGGTTTTATTCGAGATGGCGGAGGCCAATATTCTTGTAGCGGAGATTCCTGTTGTGCGAGATTTCGAGGATGTTTTTCCCGAGAAGTTACCGGAGCTACCCCCGCACAGAGAGCAAGACTTCCAGATTTTGCTGGTGCCAGGGGCTAAGCCAGTATCCAGAGCCCCCTATCGGATGGCCCCAAAGGAGCTGGTGGAATTCCGGAGCCAATTACAGGAGCTGGTGGAAGCCGGTTATGTCCGGCCAAGTTCCTCGCCATGGGGAGCCCCTGTATTGTTCGTCAAGAAGAAGGATGGGACACTTATACTGTGCATAGATTACCGGGCCTTGAATCGACTGACGGTCCGAAATACTTATCCGTTGCCAAGGATAGACGAGCTGTTCGACTAGCTGGAGGGAGCTCACTTCTTCTCGAAGATGGATTTGAGATCGGTCTACTACCAGTTACGGATCCGAGAAGAGGACATTCCGAAGACTGCTTTTAGTAGCAGATATGGTCTATATGAGTTTACTGTGATGCCCTTTGGGCTCACGAATGCGCCATCAGCGTTCATGACTCTCATGAACCAGGTTTTCGAGTCTTACTTAGATGTGTTTGTCATCATTTTTATCGATTACATTCTCATTTACTCTCGGACGGAAGAGGAGCACTCGAGGCATTTGGCACTGACACTATAGAGATTGCGGGAGCATCAGTTGTACGCAAAATTCAGCAAGTGCCAGTTTTGGTTGAAGGAGGTGGACTTTTTGGGTCATGTTATCAGTGGAGCTGGATTGGCAGTGGATCCAGCGAAAGTTCAAGCAGTCCGAGATTGGCCACGATTGAAGACAGCTATAGATGTTCGGAGCTTCTTAGGACTTGCCGGTTACTACCGGAAGTTCGTAGAAGGATTTTCTAGTCTTGCACTCCCTCTCATATCTTTAACGAGGAAGGAGAAACCTTTTGTGTGGACCCCGAAATGCGAGGCAGCTTTTCAAGAGTTGAAGGAGAGACTCACCTCGGCTCCTATACTGACTCTCCCTTCGGGGAAAGAAGGATTCTAGGTGTATATAGATGCCTCCTACCAGGGCTTGGGAGCTGTTCTAATGCAGAATGGGCATGTTATTGCTTACGCTTCCCGCCAGCTAAAGAAGCATGAGAAAAACTACCCAGTGCACAATCTGGAGTTGGGTGCGGTTATTTTTGCGTTGAAGGTCTGGCGCCATTATCTCTATGGAGTTCACTGCGACATATTTTCAGATCATAAAAATCTGAAGTATGTGGATACGCAGAAGGAGCTGAACATTAGACAGCAGAGAAGGGTAGAGTTCCTGACAGACTATCAGTATGAGATGCACTACCATCCGGGTAAGGCAAACGTGGTAGCCGATGCCTTGAGCCGGAGAGCTACTACTTCAGGAGCAGGGCCCCAGGTCATGTCTTTAGAGATATTACGGAGCTTTGAAGATATGCACATCACCTTGGTGTCGTCCGAAGACACCGATCTGTACGAGGAGTATTTAGCTGCGACGAGCGCCACTAACACTATTCATGAAAGAGTTAGAGATTGGCAGAGGCAGGATGCCAAATTGGAGCCGATTTTCAGGGCCATAGAGGCAGGCTTAGCTGGGGACTATTCGATGCGAGGTGATCTGGTATGCTTCAAGGGTCGGACTTACATACCGGATGGAGGGCAGATTCAGGAGGACATTATGACAGAGGCTCATCATAGTCGATACTCTATACATCCCGGTATTACGAAGATGACGACGGATTTGAAGAAGACACTCTACTGGCCGGGCATGAAGAAGGATATTACTTATTTCGTGACCCACTGCGAGGCGTGCCAGTTAGTGAAGGCAGAGTGCAGACACCCCGCTGGTCTGCTGCAGCAACTCCCAGTGCCAGAGTGGAAGTTTTATGATATCGCGATGGAATTCATCCATGGCCTCCCTCGTTCACGCATGGGAAACAATTCTATCTGGGTAATCGTTGACTGGCTGACGAAGGTGTCTAGGTTCATCCCGATCAGGAAGGATGACTCTGTTGGAATTTTGGTTCGAAAGTTCGTGGAGCAGTTTATTCGTTACCATGGAGTGCCCAGGACGATCGTATCTGATCGAGATGGTCGGTTCACATCCAGAGAGTGGAGATCAGTGCAGTCTAACCTTGGCACACGACTCGCCTTCAGTACGGCCTTCCATCCCAAGACTGACGGGCAGACGGAGCATACCAACAGGACACTGGAGGACTTACTGAGGCTGTGTATTGTGGATCATGGAGAGCCCTGGGAGCGGATGTTGCCCCTAGTGGAGTTTTCATACAATAACAGCCATCAGTCCAGTATACGGATGGCTCCGTATGAGGCCTTATATGGGAGGAGATGCCGGACTCCCTTGTCTTGGATACATGATGCAGATCCGAAGATGCTAGATTCGGAGTTTGTTGAAGACACTGAGGCTCAGGTGAGACTGATTTGAGAGAGGATGCTAGAGGCACAAAGCAGACAGGCAAAGTATTATGATGCTCGACATCGTATAGTAGAGTTTCAGGTTAGGGACTGGGTGTTATTGAAGATCCGGCCGATGCACGGGGTTTCACGAGTACGTGGTCGGCGGAAGAAGCTCAGTCCGAGATACATGGGGCCTTTCAGGATCCTGGAGCGAATCGGTCCATTAGCTTACAGACTGGAGCTATCACAGGAGCTATCCGGCCTACACGACGTGTTCCATATATCTTCACTCAAGAGGGCTCTACTACGCCTGGAGCTACAGATTACCACCACCGATGGGCCGGTAGCTACAGATCGGTCCATTCAGGTGGAGCCGATACGGATTGACGACCAGGGGATACGGGTCTTGCGCTGCAAGAAGATCCCGCTATTCAAAGTCTTGTGGAGGAATCATGGGTAAGAGGAGCATACTTGGGAACCCGAGGACTTGATGCGAGATAAGTACCCGGAGTTGTTTAGCCAGGTAATATTTTCTAACTTCTCAAGATGCTTGTAATTATTTTTCCCTACTTGTTTTACACCGGAGTATCACCTAAGATTAGAGGCTAATCCTTTGTTTATTGGGGTTAGCCCTTGTTTATTAACCTTGGTTAAGCAATTCAACCCTCGTGGGATGTTATAAGCTTAAGATAACCCGGTAGAAAAGCTCTCATAGACTTAACCTTAATTTCGGGGACGAAATTTTTGTTTTATTTATTGGGATTTGTAACATCCCATTTTCAAATTAGACCCCCCTTAGGATTGACTTGAACACGCCTAGGTCATAACAAGTTCTAGGTTAAACCTAGGGGGTCAAGTGACCCAACTAGCTAGTTGAGACTCACTTGGGCTGCAAATAGTAAAATCTTAAAACCACGGTTTTTTGTGGCCTAGTGGGTTCAATCTGACTCCAAGGCATTCCTAGACCTAATATGAGATCAATGGGTCACCAAGGACCCATTGGGTGCAAATCTAGTGGCTAAGTTGACCCAAGTCAACTTAAGCCCTAGTTAGGCCAAAGTAACCCTGCCTTGGGTCAACTCACCCTCAATATGCCAAGTCTACCCTACCTAACCATACCTAGGCCTTAGGGGAGGTCAATGGGTCCCTAGGGGTCTATTTATGTTGACTCTGAAGGTCAAATTGACCAAGTCAACCCTAAACCCTAGGCTAGCCAACATGTTGACTAGGAGAGAGAAAGTGAGAATAAGGGGTATTTTCATGGTAGAATGGTGTGCCCCCCTCTCATATGGCATTTCAGGATTTAATATTCATTTTATGGGCTGCCTTTAGGCTTCTAGGGGAAGATAAATCGTGAAGGTGACTAGGAGAGAGAAAGAAGTGAGAAATAGGCTAAATATAGGAGAGAGAAAAGGTGGTGGAAGTGAAGGGGTGGTTTTAGAGAGTGGGGAGGCATGGGGCTCGGCCAAAGAGGGGCCCACAGCCACCTAGAGGTTGACACCTCTTCCCCCCACCCTTTTCCCGACCATCAATAGGAGTTTTCACTCTCTCTCTCCTCTAACCACCCCCCACCATGAAGAGGTGCTTTGGCTCTTGAAGAAAACCGCCCCCTCTCCCCCTCTCCTCTTTATATACTCATTTAGGAGAGAGGGACGACAAGTTTCGAAACCATAGCAGGAGGGAGAGAGGCTTGCCAGAGCCACCAAGGAGAGAAACGCCGCCACCGCCGCCACCATGGCATCCCGCATTCATGCCCGAACTCAGGTCCTCCCCCTCTCTTTCTCTTATGTTTAGATCCTAGAATCATTAGAGTAGAGGTCGGGCTCGAGTAGCCGGTCGGAGGGAACCAAAACTAGAATTTTTTTTGCCATTTTCATGGCTTTTGGGTGGGCTCGGGTAGGGCGGCGCCGCTACCTCCGGCCGCCCTAGCCGCCGGCAAGGCTTGCCCCCACCACCGGGAACATGTAGGAGTTGTTTCTCGGTGGTGGCGCCGCCCCTAGTGGCCGGGAAAAGGCCCGTGATAATCACTTCCCACGGTTCTGGTTCAGGCCATTTCGAGAAGACGAAGTACAGCTGGCCTAGGATTGCTTCAAGACGGGTGCAAGACTTAAAATACATGAATTAATGTTTTATTAATTCATTTTCTGTTATTGTTTTAAAAGTTTACTACATGTTAATTTTTAGGCCCCTTCTGGGCATCTCATTAAAAAGTTTATAATATAAAAATTGTAGGCCTTTGGAATACCTACAGTTTGATATGCTGTGGTGAAAATTTGGTTAAGTTTGCGGGCCTATAGGGTCATTTTACTAGGGTAGGTCCTATATGTAGGACAGATTTTCAAATAATTCCCCACACCTAACCCTTTGTTCAAATGCTTTGAATTTTGGAAAGGAGTTTAGTATCATCTAAAACTAGCTCCTGTAAAAGTTGGAGGGCATTTAGAGTATTTTAACCTAGGGCTTTTCCCTAAACCTAGAAAAGCTAGGGTTAGGAAATTAAGGGGTCAAATGACCATCATACCATCCCAAATTTTTGTGAGGGGTCCCTAGCATTAATATATAACTCTGTAGAAAATTTGAGAACATTTGGATAAGGTTTGGGTAGGGTTTGACCAAACCTTAGCCCTACCTTGGGAATTGTGCCCTAGGAATTCAAGTGGGTGCCCACCCTTATCTCTCTGTCCAAATGACTTGAAATTTGGACAGGGATTAAATATTATTGTTAGTTAGGGGCTGTCCAAATTTGGGTAAATTTGGAGTTGATTTACTTAGGTATTTTGTCCTAACTTGGGAAAAGCTAGGGTTAGAGATTTTGTGGACCAACCGACCTCCATACCCTCCCAAGTCTTGGTGAGTGGTCCCTGATATTTATATCTAGATGTACCCCAAAAATTCAGCTCATTTGGATGAGTTTTGAATAGGAATTTAGTAAAGCCTAGTTTTGACCTAGTGAAGGGTGTTTTTGGAAAATTGCTCTTTGGAGATTGAGAGGTCAACTCACCTCATCAGAGGTTGAGATGTCTACCACTAGCTTTGAATTATACTAAGTACCCCCTTGGCGAAGATGGGAGGGTTTTGGGTTGGTTTACCCTAGGACCCACGCCGAAACCCTAAGGAAAGGATTTTGAGGGTTGCGAAAGACATAGGGGCAAATGCCCTTGAATGACCTTGAGATTTGGTGGAGATGTAGTTAATGAGTATTTAACCCTCTGGTTGGAATTTAAAATAGTTAGAGGTAAGTAGGTTCCTCAAAAGAAAAATCCTAGTTTTAGGGTAGAAGGGCTTTTAGGTCAAAACAGTAATTTAATGTCATCAAAAAGCTGTGAAACTTGGGTAGAGTAAATCTAGGGTAGATAGGACCCTTAGGTATTTTTACTAGAATTTTATGATGATAATACCTAATACTTCATTTGTAAATGTGGTTGTTGCCCTAATTGAAGAGTTAATTATTTAGGATCTTTTTAATTATTGAAATCTCATAAAATCTTGGAAGTGAGGTCTTTAGGTTAGAATGGATGTTCCTGAATTTTTATATAAATTTTAGTGGGATAATTTTAGTACTTTATTCATGAATGTTTTGAAAAGTAGCTTTAGGGAATTAATTTAATTATGGCTGTTATACCTGTTGAAAAATTATGAGATTTAGGAAATAAGATTTTTAGGCCATTATATGCTAGTAGAAATTTATTTATGAATTTTGAAGTTATATTTTCAATACTTGTTTCACAAGCATGTCTATCTAAAGTGTTTGTAATTAATTTTTATAGACTTCAATTCTCAGTATTAAATTATGAAATTTTGGCTAATATTATTTATAAGCCAGTAGAAGTCTTGCATAATTGATTCATAATTTTTGGAAGCCACCTTTATATAGTTGATTCACAAATTTTGAAAGGTACAAGATATTACAAAAATAGCTTTAAGGTCCCTAGACCTTAGAGAAAATTTCCAAACCTTGGATATATCATTTTTTTGTTAGAGGTAATAGTATTTATCCTGAATTTATAAAGATTTTTACATAGCTGAAAAGTATACTTCATGTTAAAATTGGTAGATCTTGGATTTTCAGGAAAATTAATTAATTAACAGATTAATTGAGAAAATTATCATAACCTGGAATTGATTCATTTATGACATGATAGGACTCCAGTAAATAGCTTAGGACATTCGGATGAAAACACAAAGGACATCCTATCATGGTCATCATATAGTGTAGGGTGGTCCGCATTTAGCGTTTTCGTAAAAGATCGCATTTGGAGACTACTTAGGGCAGTGTTGGAGTTTCTCAATGTGCTGATTGGGATGGATTTAGATAGGTTGTCATAGAAGGTTTTAAGGAGTGATGAGAAGTGAGTGGTTATGGTAGAAGGAGCACGGAATTCGACGAAAGATCGTCGTTCCTGTGAGAGTGAAATGTCAAACTACCCTAGTTTTAGCTTAATGTAATATGAGAAGGGAACGGGTAAGAGAAAATTAACCAATATTATGAAGTGCCTTGCGAAGGGAACTTTGGTCTATCATACCATCGTAGTTCCTAGTGCCTATTGAGAACCCTTCACGGGGCATAATCTGGAGGCAGTCCTGGGCTAACGTAAATCTTAAATAAATCGAAAGAGTAATTAGTTGAAATAGGTTTACACTTCAGACACTAGTAGGATAGACATTTGGAAAAGGTTAAGTCGTATCGAGGTGTTCAAAGGGGCGCCATCCCGCGGTGCTCAAAGGGATGAGGTTTGGAATTGAGTCAGACGGTTTAGTCCGGGGAGCTTAGTCTCGGTTTGTGGTTGAGACGGACGGTTTGGTCCGGGAGCTTTACTCTTGACTTCTTATATTAAATGTTGCATGTGCATAAATAGGAAACTTTAAGGTGGTGGGTCTTCAATATTGGGGAGTTCGTTGCACTGACTCCAATAGCGTTGACTCGGCAAGGTGGCTAGCACTTCGCCAACCTTAAGTCCGGCGGTCCAGTCAGCAAGAGTACGCGGGAGTCTTCCTCGTGCACCAGGCATTGAGGGCGTATGATAGGTCAGACTGGTAGTGCAAATACTAGTTTTGAGGTGGGCGAGGCCCAAACCACCGCTTCCATCTGCCACTACGGAGGTATCCTGGGAGGTAACGGCTCTAAAAGGGGGAACTAAGGTTTGTGTACACAAAGTTGGGTGTGTGAGTTGCACTGCATGAACATCATTAACCCACCATATAGTTGCATACATAATCATTCATAAGAACCTTGACACCTAATGTATAAGTGGAATGGGACGCTTATACATTAGGACCTGCAAAATGACCCATTGGTCTATAAGCTTGTGTGGGCAAGATTTATAGATTAAGGTCATTTTAAATATTTATATAATGCTTGTGATAACCGACACCCCAACGTATAAAGTGGATTGAGACATTTATACGATGGGAGCCTTGTAGAAGATCCCTTGGCTTATGTGTACTCACATAAGTGAAGGTTTAATTTCTTACTTACTTACCTTTCTGTTTTACCTATTACAATATTTATATTGTTCGCCTGTCAAAACTTGCTAGTTAGGTCCACCGTCATCTGCTTTTGACTACTCTTCACCTTCATGTCCTCCCCTTTCTTCCTCTCCGCTCGGTGCCTTAGGGCATGGGGGAAGGGGTGGGGAATGATAAGGCTTAGTCTTATAGACTAACGGTTTTCGGACCACATCATTTTAGGGAATCGTGGAGCCCAGCCCAGAGGAGCAGCCCAGGAGGCCGGTGCGCTTGGAGACAGGGCCGTCTAGCTCAGGAGTTAAGATAGCCGGGACTGTGAGTTCCGTTCCTTTGTAGCAGTTTGTTTTTCAGCTTCCATTTAAGTGACCATGTAGTGAGGTGTTGTTGTACCGGGCTTAAGTCCTCTTCCTTTCAGTACTTTGTTTTTACTCTGATGTTATACTGTGGACGCTTCCTTCGTGGAGTTTACTTATATGTGATTTATTATTGTGGACTGCATTTCTCTTTCTTTACTACTTGCTACTTGATTGTGATCGAAAAGGCCGGCAGAATCAGCGCGTTGTAGTGACGACCTTCCCGGGTGCGAAGGTGTCATCGCAAAGCGGCGGTTCTGGGCATAAGAACCCGAGTTTTGAATCGAAAAAAGGGGTCTTACAGTACGTACCCCTCGAGAGAGGCAGACGTTAAATCTCTCGGATTGGAGTGAAATCCAATAGTGGGGCTCACCACTTAAGGCGAGCGTTAGGTCTTTGATTTGGACGAGAGCTCGGTCGGACCTTCCTAAACTACGGTGGGCATGACTTTGAGAGAAGCGTGTTCATGCTTCGGGAACCTCCACGGTCAAGGTGTTTTACTTTATTTAGAATTAGTTTGTTATTTCATTTTGATTTTCTTATTTCAAAGTGATTCAAGATTGAGTACTCCCCTTTTTCATTAGCTCTAACCCATTTTATTCTGCAAGTAATTTAGTTTTCTTTTTTAGCTTAGTAATTTTGTTCCTGTTTTTAGTTAAGTAAATTAATCTTAAAAATCATTTGATAAAATAATAGTGATCTCCTCGAAATAGAAGTAATCAATACGCCCCAGGGAAAAATGACCTTGATATTAATCTTTAGTATCCTATACTATAAACGATAAGGTACGCTTGCCTTTATCGGATATAGAATCGGAGAATATTATCAACTTCCAACACATCCACCTTCTCTTCTCTTTAACCCCTCCTCTCCACCTTTGTGATTCTGGGTATCAAGTTTTTGCTTGATTTATTGTTTATTTCATTTATTTTTGCTAAATCAGAAAATAAAAAAAATATAAAACCCCAAAAAAACAATGGATTATTAACTCGTAGAACACACATGGCTAGAACTTAGTGCATAATGTTTATGTACAATGTTGGAATTAGGCATGTTAATCCCTATGAACATTGTCTACCTACGTCATGATGTGTCGAATCTATATGTGCTTTGCTACTGAGTGCGACTCAATATGATAGTGTTCGTTGACTATGCCTCTTGGTATGTGTGAGGATTTAGGTAACGAAATGACTTTACACTATTCACACATCCCTAAACGGAGCACTCTTGTAGACAGTATATGCTTACATGTTATTGCTCGTGATATCGTGTCTACCACATTAGAAATAACTTGAATAATCACTATATATGCGCTTATACAAAGGCTAGAACTTTGGGCCAAATCTTTAGTGGTCAAGTACTGTGTATATAAGTTAAAGTGTATCTATCTATATGGGTAGATTTCGATTGATTCTGGGTCCTTAGTATCCAAACTTTAAAAGTGATAGCCCAACGTGTTAAAATAAAAAAAAAATATAATATGAATGCTATCAAGCCTTGTGTCAAGGATACCCCCCACGCACTACTCACTCCTCCTGATAAGTCTTTATGAGCATTGTGAGGATGAACAACTTGGTCCAAAAATCACTTCGATCTTGTGCACAGACTAGAACCTTAGGTTAGGGCCCCTAGATCTAGTCTTATTATAATGCCGATAACAACATGGCATGCTTATTCATTTTATTCCTCTTACGATAGCGTATTGAATTACTGAGATAAACCATGTAATGAATGTTAACTCTACTTGAGGTATGTCTTTCGATGCTACACGTACACACGTCATTGCTCTATCTAACGCTTCCATGCATAAGAATTGGATTGCCACGATACTATATATTTATAGCATGAAAGTTCTAACACATGATTCCTATTCGTGACGTGTATAATGTTCCTCTGTATCAATTCTATAACTCTTTTAGCATTGTAATCTAAATCATTATGTGTTAAGCTCACCTGTGTTGTCCAATTTAACTCTGATAATTGATTAAAGCTATTTCTATGTACTGCACTCATCAGTTTGACTACTATGCTTTATCCTCTCTGAATTCGTTTTTTGATTAACCCCTATTGCTTATCGCCTCTCGTTTCAGTTTCTCTACCGTGCACTGTCTATTTTATCATGCACATTATATACTGCATTCCGTTTCTCCAGTGTATGCACATATTTGTTTTGTTTTGGTCTAGCCTATCCCCTTTGATAATATCAAAGGGGGAGAATAGATTGGTCATGAGTAATAGGTTGGTAATAATTCATGGGATATGGAAGATCACATGTAGGGGAGTTTATTATGGTGTGTGAACGTAGATTGGGGGAGCTCATAGAACACGCATATAGGGGGAGAACATGTGTAAGGGAAGATATATGTAACCTGAAACCTGACTTTATATCTATAACATGAAACTTGACTTTATATCTTTAACGTTTATCTCTTATATGTGCTCTATAATGCATCTCATTGATACATCTCATGAACTGGATTTGATATTATCAAAAGGGAGAGTTTGTTGAAACTGACAATTCACATATCCTTGGTTTGATAATATCAATTCACATGTTGTATTTGATCACATCGTGTGTTTGGTAGAGTGTGCAGGTTTACAGGTCCAAGAAATACAAGGAGCTTGAAAGATTTGGTTTAAAGATCTTAAACACTTAGAGGGGGTGAGTAAGTTCAAATCTAATTTTAACTTAGGAAATTAAAAGATTAATCTCATCATAGCTAATTAAGCTACAAATATTACATTACAGGATAAAACAAGCACAAAAAAAACACAGCACAACACACAGTGTTTTATAGTGGTTCCCCAATTCGTGGGTACGTCCACTATCCCCCTTCACCTATCCAGCTGAGAGCTGGATTCGGCCAAACTTCCTTCCACTAACTCAGATCCTTAGATCTTATAACTCAGAACCCAACTGGTTCCTATATGTCAGACTTCTTCAAGTCCTACATCTCAGATTCTTCCCAAGAATCCTACCTCAGGCAAACAGCCCTACCTCAGCCCTTATCACCAGGCCTACAACTCAAATCACAAAGATCCTACCTCAGGCACTAAGCCCTACCTCAGCCTTTATAAATTTAGGCTTACAACTCAGAGAGATAACTCTCCTACACTCAGATCAATAAAAGATCCTACAGAAAAATTGATTATTAAGATGATAGATCCTTCACCCAGGTAGAGAGAGAAAGGGGTGAAGGCTTCTTGATTAGATCTTGATTGATCTGACTTCTTAAATCCAACCTAACTTAGCTTCTTCAAAGCTTCTTGAATCTGAACAAAGTAAGGTTGATCTTCTTATGAAGTTGGAGATGATCCTCAATCCAGCTTCCTTCTTTTATTCAGAATTAGATCTGAATTCTTCTTGCAGACTTGTTCAGAATCTGCCTTCTCTCGATGACTTGTAGATATCAACTGTTATAAAAATATCAAGTCCTTTCTTCTTTTTTAATCTCTTTTTTTATGATAGAACAGGTCTTTATATAGATCCCATCTGAGGTTACCGGTTTATTTGGTTCATAACCGCCTTCTGACAGCTCTGACAGATGCAACAACTTTGTTAGTTATGACAGCTATCAAGTCTTCAGTTTTGACACTTGATACGTCATTGTAGTCTATCTCAGCAGAAAAGTGTCGAGACAATACTTCATATGTGTCAACATAAATAGACCATGTGTCGACATAATCCTTGATGATGTCGACACAGCTCACACAATGTCGACACAACCCTTCTTTATCTTCTCGACACAGCTTCTGTAGAATGTTTTGACACAAGTCCGGTGTGTCGACACAATAGCTTCCAGTCTAGACATAGTTGGTGTTGACAGAATTCTTCTGTGTGTCGACACAAGTCCTGTGTGTTGACACAATTGCTGCCGATAGAATTTCTGTGTGTCGACACAATCTGGCTTCTGGTGTCGACATATTTCCTTAACAAGTGTCGACACTTGTACTTAGAATATTTTTCTGTATTTCTTTAACATGCACATTGAAACTCAACATCCCATCAAATACACATTGATGTATATCGATTAGTTGAGATAGGCTTCTTCCAAATCAGGTACACAGTTTCCAATGTACCCAACAATCTTCCCTATTTGGAGAAGTCATAACCATTAGTCAATGATATACACCACTTATAATAAAACAAAGATTATGATGTATAAAATCATTACTCAGACAGGGTAACTCATAAGCAGAAATAACATGTAATACCATCACAAAATAGGATAAAATACAACAAATAAGAATCAGTTTTGAATTACAAGATTTTTTAGAACAAAAGATTGCATAGTTCTAAACCTATTCAATCTATCCCTAGGATTGATCTAGCTCCTTGATGACAATTCCTTTGTCAGGCTGAATCCTAGCTTGTACATTAGCTCATGTGTCCTCAGCCAATATCTTTCCTTTCAGATCCTTCTTCTTGAGCTCTTCAGCCTTGATCTTTTGCCTTTCAAGGTAATGAAAAGGCTTTGGGAAATACATGCTAGGTTCCATAGAGTTAGTAGGTATCTTCCCAGCTCTAAGGTCTCTTCTGAACTGGTATATGACATCTTTCCGCTCCTGATATTTTCTCCATTCCTGTTCAGAATACCACTTGCCTGTATCATGCATATTCTCTTTAACAGCATGCCAAGCAGTAAGAATAATATTCCTGGAGGTTGGACTCCATTGTTCAAAATCATGTTTTAATTCTGCTTGTTCTCTGAACCTTTTCTTAGACAGCTGAGCTTCTTTCTGAGCATCCCTTGCTCTTTTTGCTTCTTGTTCTCTTTGTAATGTAGCTGCAGGCATTTCAACTTTTTCAAGAATAACATTATGTGCCTCTTGTGGAGGGCTATACATTTGGTGCACTGCCTGCTGGATTTCTTCAAAATCAGAAGGGGGATAAATGACTTGGGCTACTTCCTGCTGAACCCCTTCAATGTAAGCAGGTTGATTTCCAGATTCAGAAGTGTTGTCATCATCACAAAGGGGTTGATAACCAAGAGTTGTTATGATGCTATTGGTTATCCATTTAGCATGATCTGAGCTTGCTTTGACTAATACTCTCTCCCCTTTATGACTTCTCTTTCTATATGGTCTCTCAGATCATCCTTTTGAAACCTTACCTGATCAGCCAGATAATTTGTTCCTTTTTATAGTATGTTCTAAACTTCTGCATTTGATCAGAGATAGCTTTTTGAGATGCCTGGATAGCTGTTTGGACAGCTGCTAAATCCTCTTTGAGTTGTTTGTCAAACTCAGACTTTACTGTAGTCATTTGTTCAGTGATAGCAGTTGCTTTACTCCCAAGATTTGTTAGAATAGTATTATGAGAGTCTACTTGATTTTCATTCATTCTGTGTTGATTTTCCAGGACATAACCTTTTTTGACTGCAATGTCCTCTATTACAGTCTTAATCTCCTATTGGTTCATGGCCAAGTAGACTACAGTATTACCTCCCTTATGGAAGCAATATGTCATTTCTTTTTTATTTTAATTAACTTCAAATCTGATGGATTTTATATCCTGGGCCAAGTGGAATTGCAGATCTTTATTGTTCTCATCCACATATTTTTCAAGAGCGACTCTTTACGCATCCAATTTCAATTGTAGTTGCACCATCAGTGAACTGAAGTCTACTACATAAGCTGGTGTTTGTGGGGCAATCTACAAGGCTTTCTTATAGCCTGGGCTCCTCTTCCTGAGCTCCACAAGTTTCTTTTTCTTTGCCCTAGAGGCTTCTTCATCTTTAGAGGAATCAGATTAACTAGCTAATTCCACTATTTCTTTTGGACTAGAGGCAATGATGGTCATCTCCCCCTAAGTTCTAGGCATCTCTCCCTCAATTCTTCTCCTTGTGAGTCAAGAAATAATTCTTCCAGAGTTACCTCTTGTTGCATCTGAACTGGAGGAATAACTTTCTCATTCTCATCAGATGGATCTCCCTGGAAATCAAAGTCCTCTTCCTGGGTTTTCTCTTTATTAGGAGAGTTTTGTTGCTCAGATTGATCAGGATCAGACATATGCATATTCTGTGCTTCTTTCTCAATAGAGGTGGCTGCAACATTGTTGATTTCTGAAACTATGTGCATGACTGTGTCAGTTGCATTTTCACTATCCAGTTCAACATCATTTTTACCTCCCCCTAGGTCTGATATCTGTGGATTTTCTGGTTCATGGACAAGTGTAGTTTCAGTATTGTCTCCCCCTGGAGTTGAGACCACCTGGTTGTCTGGAACTTGGATGGTCTCCCCTTGGACCTGAACTTCATTGTCAGGTGATGGTGTAGGTGATTTCCTTTTCTTTGGTTGTTCTTTATTTGTGCTGAAGTCAACTTGCTCTTCTGAATCACTAGAGGATTCAAGTAGCTTGGCTGGTGTGTTCTTTTCACTAATTTTCTTCTACAGTTTTTGAGGTGTAGGAACATCTTTAGTCAATACTCTTTCCCATCTAGACAGGATTCGTAATTCCATCTTCCTCATGTGATTAATCTTTGAACCAATAGTCTGATTCATCACTTCTGGAATATTGATAGCCAGATACAGGCTTAGTATTCTTCCCAGATTAGGTTTCTTGAGACTTTCTTATCTTTTCAAACACAGCAGTAGACCAGTCAGTTTTCACCTTGAATATGACTCTGGTCATGAGATTGAACATATAGGCTGAAATCCTATCATGTCCTCCTGATTTGCATAAAATAACCTTGCCGAGAATCTCAGATAGGAATTTGCCCTGGGAATTCATTCCCTTCCTGTTCATTGATGATCCAATCTTGGTAGTGGGATCCAGTCCACACCATTTGAGAGCATCTTTTGCCATGGAAGATGTTATGTCATCTTCTTCCTTAATCCTGGGAAGCTGAAGTGTTTTACTTAGACTCTTCAGTGTGAGTTTCACCTTAGTACCTTGGACGGATGATTTAATCTTCATGCACTTCAAATCCATTGATGCTGATGAGTAGAATTCAAGAACCTCCTTCTTCCATATCCTGGTAGGTTCTGAGACTAGGTACTCCAATCCATTGTCGGTGATTAGGGTAATCACAGCTTTGACTTCTTGTGTGGTAGTGTCGAACACATTGCGAACCAGTTCATATCCCTCATTTACTTTGTCTTCCATCTTTGGCACCTTGGATGAAAGAGAGAGAAGAGAGTAGACTGTAGAATTTCTTGTCGATACAGGGTTTAGAGTCGAGAGTTCAGGATAGCACAGTCGACTAGATTTTGTTTTATCCTATTTATAGAATTCTTGAGAAGGGTAGGTCAAAAGACCCGCCTACATAAGAATCATATGAGTCGACATAATATTGCATGTGTCGACAGAGAATTGTAAGTGTCGTCATATCTATATGTCGACATAGATTTTTGTGTGTCGACACAGAAATCTTCTAATACAAGGTCTCGACAAAGTGTGTCGACACAAACCTTTTCTATCGACACAGATTTTATTTCTGTGTCGACACAGTTTATTCCTTTATCGACATAACTCGCTGATAGTGTCGACATAGTTAGCTTGTGTCGACACAAACTTTCTAACTTAGCCAATTTTTTTGAGAGACTTTGTGTTGACCTAACATTTTATTCTAGGTTTAACATACCTAATTCAATCTTAAAATAATTGAATTTACTTTCATCCAGAGGTTTTGTAAATATGTCAGCAATTTGATTGTTAGTGTTGACAAATTCTAGACTTATGTCTTCTTTTTCAACATGTTCTCTAATGAAATGAAACCTGATTTCTATATGCTTAGTTCTGCTATGTGAAACAGGATTTCTAGCAATAGATATGACACTAGTAGAATAACAATATAATGGAGTTCTACTGACCTTGATGTCATAGTCTTCAAGTTGATGTTGTATCCACAACAGCTGAGCACAGTAACTTCCTGCAGCTACATATTCTGACTCAATAGTGGATATAGCCACACTTGTCTGCTTTTTGCTGCTCCATGGCACCAATCTTTACCTAGGAATTGACATGTGCCTGTGGTGCTTTTCCTATCTTCTTTGTAGCCTATAAAGTCTGCATCTGAATAACCTATTAGCAGAAAATCTCTATTCTAAGGGTATCAAAGACCAAGATTTGGTGTGCCCTTAAGATATCTTAAAATTCTCTTGATAGTAGAATAATGAGATTCCTTTGGGCAAGCTTGGTATCTAGCATAGACATATGTGGCATACATGATGTCAGGTCTACTAGCAATCAAGTAAAGAAGGGAGCCAATTATCCCTCTATACAAAGACTCATCAACAGGTTTTCCTGCCTCATCTTTGCCTACTGGCATACTTGACCCCATTGGAGTTCTCATGGTGGAGGCTGACTCCATGCCATATTTCTTAATTAACTCCTTGGTGAACTTAGACTTGGATATGGACAATCCATCATCAGTCTATCTAACTTGGAGTCCCAAGAAGAATTTCAGCTCACCCATGCTGCTCATCTCAAACTTCCCTTGCATAAGTTTGGCAAATTTTCTATAAAGGTTGTTTTCAGTTGATCCAAAGATAATTTCATCAACATATATCTGGACTAGGATGATCTTGCCTTTTGATTCCCTAAAGAATAGAGTCTTGTCAATTTTCCCCCTTGAGAATTTATTCTCAATGAGGAAGGTAGACAGAGTTTCATACCAAGCCCTAGGGGCTTGTTTCAATCCATATAGAGCTTTCTTAAGCCTATAAACATAGTTAGAATAAAGAGGATCTATAAAACCTAAAGGTTGTTTAACAAAAACTTCCTCTTTTAAGTCACCATTCAAAAATGCTGAACTTACATCCATCTGGAATACCTTGAACCCTTGGTAAGCTACATAGGCAAAGAACAGCCTTATTGCTTCCAACCTTGCTACTGGGGCAAATGTCTGGTCAAAGTCTATTCCTTCTTCCTGCCTATAGCCTTTTGCTACCAGTCTGGCTTTGTTCTTGACTATAATGTCAGTTTCATCTAACTTGTTCCTATATATCCACGTAGTCCCTATGGCATTGTGATTCTTTGGTTTAGGAACCAACTTCCAGACTTTATATCTTTTGAATTGATTCAACTCTTCCTGCATGACATCAATCTAATTTGGGTCTTGTATAGCCTCTTCAAATTTCTTAGGTTCCATCTGAGACAGGAAGCTTGAACATAGAACTATGTTCATGCTCTTGCTTCTGGTCAAGACTCCATGTCTTGCATCACTAATGATTTGGTGTGCAGGATGATCCCTCAGATGTCTTATTGCTGGAGGAAATCTATCCACCTCTTGAATTTCTTCATTTTTCTCACCCAGCTGAACTTCATTGTCTTCATCTTCAGCTTGTGGGTCTTGTACTCCCCCTGGATAGCATCCATCATATTCCTCATCCAATCTCATAGGTTGGTCTTCATTATGATTAGCTTGTCCATCTTATCTTCCAATACTGTAGAGCTAGAAGAAGTGCTTGACAGCTCACAGTTAATTAACTTAGATTCATCAAAGACTATATGGACAGATTCTTCTACAACTTGAGTAGTCAAGTTGTAGACCTTGTATGCCTTACTATTATTGTTGTACCCAACAAATATCCCTTCTTGGGATTTGACAGCAAACTTAGTTAAATAGTACTTGCCATTATTAAGAACATAACAATTGCTACCAAAGATTGTAAAGTAGGCTAAATTTAGTTTTCTGCCTTTCATAATCTCATAGGGTGTCTTCTTGTCGCTTTTGGTGATGGAAGCTCTGTTGAGAACATGACAAGCAGTGTTTACTGCCTCAACCCAATAATATTCTGGGAGAGAAGTATCACTTAGTAGTGTTCTACCAGCCTCAATAAGAGTCCTATTCTTTCTTTCAGTAATCCCATTTTGTTGGGGAGTTTTAGGTGAGGTGAACTCTTGATGAATCTCAAGTTCTTCACAGAACTTTGTCATGCATTCAGACTGAAATTCTGTCCCATGGTAACTTTTGATTTTGACCACTGAATTGTTAAGTTCATTTTGAATTTGCCTAACAAAATTCTGGAAGACAGTAGGGGTTTCATATTTCTACCTCAGGAAGAAAACCCATGTAAATCTAGAATAGTCATCCACAACCACAAATATATAAGCTTTCCTACCTAGACTATGAACTGGCATAGGACCAAATAGATCCATATATAGGAGGTATAAACATCTCACAGAATCTTTGGTATCATGGGCATGGAAAGAGGTCATGGTCTGTTTGCCCTTTTGGCAAGCTGAACATACACCCTCTTTAATGCACTTTACCTGAGGACCATTCCTCACTAACTCCATACTAAAGAGTTGGCCTATTGATTTATAGTTCAGGTGAGCTAGCCACTTGTGCCATTGGATATAATGAGATGCTTTCTTATCTGCAACTATACAAATAGGAGAGTTCTTACTCTCATAATCAAAATTAAGACAGTAGACATTTCCTTTCCTAGTGCCTGTCAGAATGATCTCTTGATCACTTGACCTTCTTATTTGGCACACACCCTTGAGGAAAGAAGTGTCAAACCAAAATCACTTAGTTGGCTTATGCTTATTAGGTTATGTTTCAGACCTTTCATATAAGCCACTTGGGTGATAGTGATAGAGCTATTGGAAATGTTACCAAACCCTTTGATAACCCCCTTTTCAGATCCACCAAAGATCACTTTGGGTCAATTTTATATGGGAGAGTATTCCTTCAGCATTCCTCTTATTCCAGTCATGTGCCTAGAACATCCACTGTCCAAGTACCATATTGGGGTATGGCCACTTGGACTTACCTGCATCAAATAAAATTACCTATCCTTAGAACCCCAATTGTTATTGGGTCCTAGGTTCAGGTTAGCTTGAAATTTGACATGCTTGCCTGTAGCCTTTCTGACAGGTAAGCTGGTATTTTTCTGGACACTAGCATTGTGCCAACAATCAATGACATAGTGGACCACTTTTCCACAACACCAACACTCATATCTGTTGTACCTTCTTTTAAGTACAGGCTTAACAGTATTGCTATCAGCAGTCCTCAAGTCTGTAGGAACAACAGTCTTTCTAAGTGTTGTGGCTGGTGCATCAAACACTGATGATTCCTGAAGAATATGGTGTGTTTGCTCATCGGCTGCCCTATTAGCATTTATACCCTTGCCATCCTGATCACCATGCTTACAATAAACATGTGTGATGACATGATCATACCTGTTAGTAGGCTGCATCACTTTCCTGAAAGAAATAGGGGGTTTGGAAGCTAGTGGCTGAACTGGTGCTTTGCCTTTTCTTTTGGAATTAGCTGCCCTTGTTCTTCCCTTGTAGCCTAATCCTGTCTTACCCTTTTGGAAAATGAAGTTATCAATTAAGGGTAAGACTTACTTTGGCATTGAGAATTTAGCCACAAGATCCTTCTCTCTTTGAAGTCTGACTTCCAGACTCTTGATGTGATCATTTTTGAAGGTAATTGTACCCATCTAAATAACAGTTATGTTTTTCAGTTTGGAAACTTCATTCAACTTTAAATCCAGCACTTTTGTTGAATCTGATGCAGCTAATTTGAGAGATGCAATTTCTTTAGCCTGCTTTTTGACAAGGATTCTGCTTCTCTTAAGAGCTTGAAACGGACCACCATACTCATCAATTAGTTGATGAACATACCCTTTAGATTCAGAACCATCCACATCTCTTTATGCAGATGCTTATTATTCTGATCCAGTATAATAATCAGAAACTGTAGATAGATTGTATACCTTACTCGGACCAGGCTGATCCTGGCACTGATCTTCCTCAGACAGAGCCATCAGCCCTCTATAATGATGATCTTCAATCACATTTATAGAGTCCAGTATTTGCACGAATTCAGTCTCTACAGAATCCTCTTCAGTGGAGAACAATTCAATATAGGCTTCAGCTCCAGCCTCCTCTCCAGATTCTGATGATGAGGAGTCAGTCTAACTCTTCTGCTTCTAGACAACAAAGGATCTCTCCTTCTTGCCCTTATTTTGATGCTTTTTCTTATCATTATATTCTTTTCTTTTATCAGGACAGTCAGCTATGACATATCCTGGCCTGTTGCAACAATAATAAATAATTTTAGAAGAAGTTTGTTTACTAGGATTAGATCCATACCTTTCATCCTTAGAAGTTTTCTTCTTCTTGTAGTAGTCATCCTTGGAGAAAGATGAAGATGGCTTTGAACTCCATTTCTTCTTCTTCATGAACCTTTGAAATTGCCATGTGAAGGCAGCAAAGTCTTCATTAGAGTTGTGGCTATCTGAAGTGTTGATGTCAGTATTTTCTGATTCAACTTCAGTAATTCTCCTGGGAGGAGAAGGAGACTTTCTCCTGCCCTTTCTTGTGGCTTTAGCCTTGAGGGCTACTGACTTCTCTTTGTATTCAGACCTATTGCTTTTCTCCTCCTCCTCTCTGGAAGTGAGCTGCAACTCATATGATAACAGTTTTCCAAATAAGGTTGGTGGAGGTGTATCAACAAGCCTGACCACCTCTCTGATGACACATATTTTAGTATCTCAATTCTTAGTTAGTGATCTGAGAAACTTGTCATTTAGTTCAAATGTGTTAAAGACTCTTCCATAGGTCATTAGCTCATTTATAATTTTAAAGAATTTCTTATAGCATTCAGCTATGCTATCTGTCTTGGCTTGTCTAAAACTCTCATATTCTTGATTTAGCATAGACTTTCTATCCTCTCTTAATTCTTCTATTCCCTCCATGTAGACAATCAAAGTGTCCCACATCTCTTTGGAGGTTTTTCAATGGACCAGATTCTGGAATGTAGAATCATCTATGATACTCACAATTATGTTATGTGCCCTCTTGTCTAAGGTTGGTAGGAAGATCTCTTCCTTATTCATTTCAAAATAAATTTTTGGAGTCTTGAGGTTGGCATCAAGAACTGAAATGTTCATAGGAATAAATTGCCCTTCTAGAACTGTGATGTAAATTATTGGATCAGATGCTTCCATGAACAATCTGACCCTCTCTTTCCATATGCCAAAATTTTCTTTCCTACAGATAGGAAGTTTCATGGATCCAAGTTCCTTCTGATTTTCACTTGAACCCATTCTGGCTAATAGATAACTGCCTTTGAGATCAATATAGACTGTTAGGTCTTTGTTTGATTGAACCTCCCTCTAATACCACTTGAAAGATTTGGTTTAAAGATCCTAAACACCTAGAGGGGGGGGGGGGTGAATAGGTTCAAATCTAATTTTAACTTAGGCAATTAAAAGATTAATCTCAATATAGCTAATTAAGCTACAAATATCACAGCACAGGATAAAAACAAGCACAGAAAAAAAACATAGCACAACACACAGTGTTTTATAGTGGTTCCCCAATTCGTGGGTACGTCCACTCTCCCCCTTCACCTATCCAACTGAGAGCTGGATTCAGCCAAACTTCTTTCCACTAACTCAGATCTTCAGATCTTACAACTCAGAACCCAACTGGTTCCTACAGCTCAGACTTATTTAAGTCCTACAACTCAGATTCTTCCCAAGAATCCTACCTCAGGCAAACAGTCCTACCTCAGCCCTTATCACCAGGCCTACAACTCAAATCACAAAGATCCTACCTCAGGCACTCAGCCCTACCTCAGCCTTTATAAATTTAGGCTTACAAATCAGAGAGATAACTCTCATACACTCAGATCTATAATAGATCCTACAAAAAAATTGATTATTAAGATGATAGATCCTTCACCTAGGTAGAGAGAGAAAGGGGTGATGGCTTCTTGATCAGATCTTGATTGATCTGACTTCTTAAGATCCAACCTATCTTAGCTTCTTCAAAGCTTCTTGAATCTGAACAAAGTAAGGTTGATCTTCTTATGAAGTTGGAGATGATCCTTAATCCAGCTTCCTTCTTCTATTCAGAATTAGATCTGAATTCTTCTTGCAGACTTGTTCAGAATCTTCCTTCTCTTGATGACTTTTAGATATCAACTGTTATGAAAAATATCAAGTCCTTTCTTCTTTTTAATCTCTTTTTTTATGATAGAACATGTCTTTATATAGATCCCATCTGAGGTTACCAGTTGATCTAGTTCATAACCGCCTTCTGACAGCTCTAACAGATGCAATAGCTTTGTTAGTTATGACAGCTCTCAAGTATTCAGTCTTAACACCTGATACCTCATTGTACTCTCTCTTAGCAGAAAAGAATCGAGACAATACTTCATATGTGTCAACACAAATAGACCATGTGTCGACACAATCCTTGATGATGTCGACACAGCTCACACAATGTCGACATAACCCTTCTTTATCTTCTCGACACAGCTTCTATAGAATGTGTCGACACAAGTCCTGTGTGTCGACACAATAGCTTCCAGTCTTGACATAGTTGGTGTTGGCATAATTCTTTTGTGTGTCAACACAAGTCATGTGTGTCGACACAATTACTGCCAACAGAATTTTTATGTGTCGACACAAGTCTTGTGTGTCACACAATCTGGCTTCTAGTGTCGACACATTTCCTTCACAAGTGTCGACACTTGTACTTAGAATATTTTTCTGCATTTCTTTAACCTATATATTGAAACTCAACATCCCATCAAATACACTTTGATGTATATCATTGAATTGAGTGAGGCTTCTTCCAAATCAGGTACACAGTTTCTAATGTTGCCAATAGAGCTCTACTCTAGAACCTACCGCCAAGCAGTAGTAGTTACCGCCAGGCGGTAGCCTGAATTAAATGGACAAGGTGCTCGGGATACTACTGCGTCGTGCTATACCTATCGCCCGTGCTAGCTTGATGAATTAATTGGACCAGGTGCTCGGGATGCTACCGCGCAGGCGCTAGCTTTGTACCGTACCGCACTAGCCCAGGAGATGCCTGACCTATCGCCAGGCGATACCATTCCTACCGCTAGGCGATAGAATTATACCGCGCCGCGCTAGCCACTCAACAATATTTGAGACAGATTCGTCGAGACAGCTGGCCAACCGCATGGCGTTACCTTTCCTACCACGCTGCGTTATATTTGAAAAAGAGAAAAAATATTTGTTTTAAATATTTTTCCATATTTGCAGGGCAATTGTCACATCAAACTAGAGAACCTACCGCCGAGAGCTAGCATTACTGCCGACGGTAGCCTATTTTCACAAAGCTGTGTAAAAGGCATGCCATTTTCTGTACTCCCAACCAATACAAAAATAGACAGAGTTCTTTGATTCCTAGGGTTCGGCCTCCTCTCTGTGGTCCGTTTTGCTGTCTTCATTGAAGAAAAAGAAAGCCGCCTCCCTCCCGTTCGCGCACGAAGAACTCCCGCGAGCCAAGGACTACATTGACTACGAAGAGTCGACCAGTTACAAGCACACGAAGATCTCAAGCACTGACTGCGGATAGCTCGACGGAGGAATCGTCAAGAGAGAGATTTTAATCTTTTAAATCCTTGAAACTTTTACTGTATTCTTTCTTTTTCGCTATGTTCTTGTGGTGAGGGAAATCAACTGGGAAGGTCATTGGAATCCGGGGTAGGATTCCGTGAGAAATCGTCCCGGGTAAGGGACGTCTAGATCGGGTGATCTAGCAGGGCTCTAAGACCCTTCCTTGCGTGGAGGTGAAGAGTTGGCTCGAAGACCTTTCTAGGAGGGAAAGGGAGAGAGCCAACCAGTTCGGGGAGCGGGTCGGTATAGAAAACCAAAAGCTTTTTCATTCACCACCTTGGATCGCCGACATCACGGGGATCAAGATTTTGTAATTGTTAAAACAGTTGTTGATTTAGTTTTCTGCAATGGAATTTATTTCCTGCTTCTTTACTTGTGTGTACTGCTGTGAATATTAGTTTGTGTTGTCATGAAGAGTGCATAGATCTCCAATGGAGAATTTGTCCATAAAAACGAGTTCTGAGACATACCGCCGTGCATTAGCTACCGAACGCCCCGCGATAGCTTCCAGAACTAGTTTTTCCTAGCACAAAATATTTTGAATTTTTGTTAAATGACGTAAACCTTATTCACCCCCCCCCCTCTAAGGTTGACCACTAGATCCAACATTGTTCACTTCCATGGTTGAGCTCATGCTGGAGTGTCTCCGACAATATGATACCTTACACGAGGTGGGGTTAAAGTTCAATCTCCAAGCTACCCTCCCGGAGATGTTTCGCGAGCGGGAGAGCTCTTACTTCAGGTTCAGAGCACTCGCACACTTCAGATTAAGAGCACTATGATAAGTCTAGGGGTGAGCATCAGTGTATATTGCTCACTCCCATGACCTATTTTTCTTTTCAATAATTTGGTTAATGTAATCGGCGTACTCACCTTTATATGATCTTTTTCTTCTTCAAATGTTAATGCAATCGGCGTACTCGCATTTATGTGAATTTTTTCTTCTTCCATTTTTAATGTAATCATCGTTATCCCTTTTTGTGGATTTTTTTCTTCTTCCAATGTTAATGTAATTGGCGTACTCTCCATTATTCACTTTCATAGATTATGAACACTATCTTGTGCTCATGTGTTTGTCGTACTCACCCTAATTATCCATTTTTTGAGGCATGCTTTAATTTTTAATATATGTGGCATACTCACTTCTCATGTTTTGTGTGATATGTTCCATTATTACATTGTGTTTAACATATTCACATTTTATGCCTCATGCGATAACATGATTATGTTTGTCCAGTAAGATTGCCTCAAAAATGCTTTAGGATCTTAGGGCTCGAGCGGGTTGATTGTCTTCCTGCGCTTCATCTTAGTAATACGAATAGACCGCGTGCATATCAGGCATGGGTTAGCTTGAATAATAACCTTGTCCTTTCCTAAGGTCACCAGGTGAATCCAAGACTCGCCTTGCTTTAAATTTTGCAGGCTTAATTCTCAGGTGTTGCGTCTAGGTCATAATTGAAATGGATGAACTATCTCAAGGGAGAATGTAGCTAACATGTAGAAGATGAGCTTGTGTAGGGGTCTAGCTATGGCAACTATACTCGCAAGGCCTTCATCTTACTCAAGGTGGAAAGCATCCGGCATGTAGGAGACTAACTCATGCATTGGCCTGGACAATGATAACTACCATCTCGAGGTCTTCATCTCACTCAAGGGGGAAAGTAGTCATCGTGTAAAAGAGGATCTTGTATAGGGGAACAGACTACGACAACTATACTCTCGAAGTCTCCATCTCACTTGAGGGGAAAGTTGTCAACATGCAAGAGAGGAGCTTGTATAGGGGCCCAGACTATGACAACTATAATGTCGAGGCCATCATCTCTGTCAAGGGGAAAAATATCTAGAATGCAGGAAAGGATCCCGTACATGGGCCCATACTTTGGCAACAACACTCTAGACTCCTTCATCACACTTAAGGGGTCAAGTTGACGACATGCAGAAGAGGAGCTCATGAAAGGTCTTATACTAAGATAACTACACTCTTGTGGTCTTCATCTAAATCAAGGTGGCAAGTAGCCGACCTGCAGGAGAGGAGCTCATGTAGGATACCATACTATGGCCACTTCACTCGAAGGGAAAAGTAACATACATGCGAGAGGGGAGCTCGTGTAGGGCCTAGATTATGAGAACTACACTCTCGTAGTATTTGTCTCACTTGAGGGGGAAATTGCGAACATGCAAAAGAGGAGCTCATGTAAGGAATCTGATTACTACAACTACACTCTTGAGGTCTTCGTCACACTCATGGGGGCAAAAGTTGAATATAAGGGAATGCGACCTTCCTAAAATGGTGTTCAATACCCATTATGGGCACTATGTGTTTATTATAATGTCATTCTGTCTCTAGTGCATCTTCAGTATTTATGGGATTGAGAAATAGAATGCTCTGGGAGTATTTGGACCGATTCATTATCGTCTTTATTGATGACATATTTGTTTACTCTCAGTCCGAGGAAGATCTTGTAGATCACCTACACATAGTGTTGAGCACCATGAGGAAGCATCAATTATACATCACGTTCTCCAAATATGAGTTTGGCTATCGTCAGTAGCACTCATTGGTCATGTGGTTAGTGGAGAGGGAATCACGGTGGATCTATCGAAGGTAATAGTTATCCAGGAGTGACATGTACTGAAAGATATGATGGAAGTTTGAAACTTTGTGGGAGCTGTCTGCTACTATATGTGATTTATGGAGAAATTCTTTAGGATCACACTTCCTCTCACCACCATTAAAAGAAAGAGTATGAGTTTGTTTAGTCTTTGGAGTACACACGAGCTTTTGAGGAGAAATAGATCTTTCTAACCACAATGCCCATTTTGTGTTCGTCATGTGTTATAGTAGGCTATGAATTTTATAATGACGCCTTAAGAGTGGCTTTGGTTGTCTTCTTGTTTAGTTTTGGAATGTGATTGCATATTGTTCGCACCAATTGAAGGTGTGTGAGAGGAACTACCCGATCCACGACTTAAAGTTAATGGTCATGGTATTCACTCTAAAATTGTGATAACATTACTTGTATGACATGAAGATTGACATCTATATGGACCGTACGAGCCTAAATTACCTATTAAATCAGAAGAATTTGAATATGCGATAATGGAGGTGGATGGATTTCCTTGGGGACAACATTTAATATTCATTACACTTCCAGGAAGGGAAACATTGTTGTGGACATGATGAGTGGGTGGGATCCTACGCATATAAATTGGATTTCAATGCATGATGAGAGTCTAATCAAGTCCAATATGATATTGCTAGCCGAGTCTGACTAGCTCTAAAGCTTGATAACAGTATAAAACAATATGTTACAAAGACCATAGATAGGTCAAATGTTAAGTTCTCCTTTGATGAGTATCTACTTTAGAAAGGTAGTAGATCATGCATCCCTAGTTTTGGAAAACACCAGGATGAATTGATGTATGAAGATCGCATATCTAAATACTCGATTCATCTAGAGAGCACAAGGATGTATATAGATGTTGAAACCCGGATAACGGTTCAACGAAGTTCGGACGGGGAGGGAACAATTCAAATTACTTGGCCCATCATTGGGTGCTCAAGGCAGGTCAATTCGAGCTTGGATTTAGCCTTTACAAATTTGAGATGGTTGCCTACTCACAAACCCGGTGAGCTGCAGCGTGGAGGTACCACCGCTCACCCGAAAGCGCGTATCACGTCTCCCCCCAAAGCCAAAGGTTAAGCTCGGCACCTTGGATGGCATGAAGCAAGAACTCACCCAAATTTAGGTGCTCTAGGAGGCTAGGTCTGCCTCTCTAGGGTGCTTTGAGGGTCTATTTATAGGCAAAACCAAACCAGGGGAAAAATCGTCTTTATGGCATGCAGATAACGGCCTTTGCCTTTTAGTTTTTTGCTATTGGCACCCCTGATTGGTTTGATGACAACGAAATCTCACTATTTGAGATAGATATAAACATACAAGGCTGAGATATGAGTAGATGGAAGGGCATACTGGATCTTCTCGCTGAGGCGAGTTTGCGTAGAAGGCGGTGTTGCCTCGCTTGCGTGTGCCTCGGCGCGTGACCGCCCTTCCCCCAGGAACTCGCTCAACGAGATGAAATCTGGTTGGGGAATCCGGCTCGTGGTCATCGAGGTCACCTCGCTTGACTTAGTTTCTCCTGATAGGCTCACCATGCCCTGTTTGAGCGTAGTATGGATTGGGGTTGCTAAATTAGGGTTATGCACAATCTCTACTTTTTTGCGAGCTCGTTAGATGTTGGAATGAAATCATCCAACCCTAATTTGGCAAGTCCTGGATGTTGCCTGCTAAGACGCATCACCTTCCTTTCCTGGCTCTATAAATAAGGTAATGAGGGTAGGTCTATCCTTAACACGCTTTCCCGGCCGACCTGCTACCCCCTTGATCCTCATGGACTCGCTTGATCGGGAATATATTAAGGTAGCTGCCCTGTTTGGCTTGATCGTCGGACCCCCTCCTAGGAATCAGTGAGGTCCTTAGATCAACGACCCTTGGTGAGCTCGAGTTCATCAAGCCAATAAAAAGCTGATGAACCCATCCAACTTGACCCCCCCCCCCCCGCGCGACATGCATCATCCCTGGGAGTGGTGGTGTGGGCTGGCGATGTGGGCCAGCTTACTCTGGATTATTGGTCCGCCACTATCATGGTACATGAATCTATTTCCCCTTGTCATGTTAATTCTTACTTAGATTATGCCTTCCTGTGATCCCATTGGTCGGTGACGATGTCACCATTATGGTAGCCCTGACAACCTTAACGGACAGTGATGGCACATGGGTGAAAAAGATAAAATTATTCAAAGGGAAAAGCGGTCTTGCCCGCCCATGCCAGGTGACAGTTTTTTTCCCTTTCGATTTCAAGGGGAGCCCACAAGTAACCCCCTTCTTCAATGATACACTCACTTAGGGGTTCGGTCGATGACACCACCGCGAACCGTCATTCTGACCACGCACATCCTGGCAGTCAGCTGACACCTCCCCTAGTGACTGGTACAAAAGTTGTAATCTTGCCTCACCACCTGGAGGAGGGCGAAGCTAGTCGGCCCCATACCGGTGGAAAATCTTTGTTGATGAAGCTGCTCCACCTTGTAAAGGGCAACACCGTCTCACCTCATGGTAAATCCTAAATATCCTTGTTCCATTCCCAGATTCTTTCTCACTTTTATCTATGTAAGTACCGACTAACCATCTTCTCGCGAGCTTTTGTCGTTGGGCATTCCTCTCGAGCTGACTCTACCTCGGGAATCCAACCTGCTTTATTAATTGATGGTCAACCCGCGGTTGGACAACAGAGACTTCAGTGCATGCTTGCTTAGGGTTCTCGTGGCACATGACTAGTCCCTCGCTACCACGACCCATCAGGAGGTTAAGCAGGGGCTCGACGAGCTCCGAGGCCGTGCGCAGTTGCTAGAGAATATCAATGTACAGCTGGAAGGTAATGATAGTCTCTTACTGTGGATGTTGGATGTTGAAGAGAGGATATACAAGCTAGAGATTCGCTAAAACGCCACTGAGGACAGCATGTTGTCTGAATTTGACTGGAACATGCCTAAAAAGTGGGTTGGACCTAGCAGCGTACACAAAATATATTCAGTGGTTGTCTACAGTAAGCAAATCTGCACAAATCTAAAAGAAAATCTAAAGGAGGCTATTCATCTTCTTCCTCCAACCAACATATGAGATAAACCTAACCTTCTCTCCTCCAATACTCCCTTAATAGACCACCATTCTTAACGCGATTAAGTCCTACCACTTCATATTGAAGAGGAGTTGATTGAAGACTTTTACTCGGCAAACGACGCCCTAGAATGGAAGTTTTAACATGGTCTCTTCCTACTAAACTCAGTGTATCTCGCTGAAATCAAGCTCTCTTGAGCCCAATATCACTCCTATTTTGATCTAAAGATCTAGCACTAAGGAAGAGGGTAGGAAGTCCCCTGATTTGCGACCTTTGATCGAGTTTGTCCTCCTTGTGGCATGATGGTGGTGGCTTCCAGTGATCTTTCTCCCAAACTTAGCTCCAAATCATCCTCCAGTATTTGGTTCCTTTGACAAATGGCTAGATAGTTCTTCAAGGAATGGAGAGGGTGGTGTGTTCGGGAAGGAGTGAGATGGGAAGACAAAAAGGCGGTTGATTTGACTGCCCATTAAAGTTTTTGACTGTAAATAAAGAATTTTCTTATGCTTGAAAAGATAATCTAGAGTCGTGTGCTCCTTCTAATCAGTACCCTCCTCCTACCATAACTTGGGAGTTGTATGGATTTGGGTACGTAATGACCCTAAGGTAGTTCAAGAGTATTACTTGAACGTCATCAATACTATCGACTGAAAAGTTGAGATGGAGGAGGTTGATAATGTGCAAGAAGGATTGCCTAGCTGGAGGTAGTAGAAGAAGTGGAGGAAGTGGAGGAGTGTCACAGACATGTTCGACATTGATGATGACGTGGCATGCCATCATCTCAATTTCTACATTGTGGTTCACCCCATAAGGTAAAAATGGGCGTGGCTACTGCTTTAGCTGAGTAAGTTCAAGAAGAGGTGAAGAAACCGTTGGAGGAAAGTTTTGTATCATAATTCAGTACCTAGGTTGTGTCTCCAACATTGTACTGTCAAAAGTGGGAGGGAAGTGAAGAATTTGCATTGATTTTTCTCTTCTTAATAAAGTGTGTCCCAAGGATTAGTATACATTGCCTCAGATTGACAAACTAGTCGACTCAGCCATTAGTTTTTATGTAGTATTCTTTCTTGATATCTTTTTAGTATACCATCAAATGTGTTTGCATCCTCCTAATATTCATGATGTATCCTTCATCACCAATAATGGATATTACTGCTATAAGATGATTCATATCAGACAAAATAATGCATGAGCCACCTACCAATGGATGATATAACATATCTTTAAAGAGCAAAAGGGGTAGAACCTATATGTTAACTACATCCTAGTGAAGTGCAAGATCATCAAGGGACACCTTTAAGACCTAGCAAAGACCTTTGTCATGTTACAAAGATACAAGATGTGGACCAAACCAGCAATGTGTGTTTTTGGAGTTTGGAAGAGAAAGTTCTTGGGACATTTTCTTACTCCCACAGGATTAAATCCCTCTCCCAACAAAGTAAATGATATCTTGGATATGTCCATGAAAAAATATACAAAGAAAGCACATAGTTTAATTAGCAAGTTAGTAGGTTTAAGCCAATTTTTATTCAAGGATATAGAGCAATTGTCTCCATTCTTCAAGACACTTTGGAACAATCAAAAATTTGAATGGTTGGAGGAGTTTTAGGATGTCTTCCAAAGCTTGAAGCATCAATTGACATATACATAATTATTGTAAATTTATCTAGAAGGAGAGGACCTCTTCATGCATTTAGAGGTAGGATTTGAGCTAGTGAGCTAAGTGAATATTCAGGAAAAGGGGAGAAGGCAACTCCTAACCTATTATGTGAGTAGAGGGTTCTGTAGAAGATTGAACTATGCTATTTAATCTTGGATAATCTAGATTTTTCATTGATCATCTTAGCTCGAAAGCTCAGGCCATATTTTGAAGCACACGCCATCAAGGTAGTGACTGACCATCCCCAACGCAACATCATGGAAGGAGTGGAGAATTCAGGTTGATTGGATAAATGGTCTGTAGAGCATATCGAGTTTTATATCACTTGTTTACCTCGAGTGGCTATAAAGTTGCAAACCATGGCTAACTTTTTGGCAAACTTCTCAATACAGGTTGAGAAGGGAGAAACTTCTTAAGAACATGGGAATGCTTGTTGATAGAGTATCTATTAAAAATACCCTCAATATGCACATTATTTTAGTGAGCCCACTGGAGATGAGGATCGAACATGTTGTGAAGATCCTCTTCCTCATCACTAAAAATCAAGCAAAGTATGAAATTATAATAACAAACCTTCATCTAGATGGAGAGTTTTTAGTGTAAGATATCATATTTCATATGGATTCGTTGGTGATTACATCCCAGATCAGTGGCAAGTTCAAAGTATGGGAATTGATCTTGCAATAGTATTTGGTCAAAGTGAAAGGACTAATCAGCTCTTTCTAGTCTTTATTCATCCAACATGTACCGAGGAAAGAGAATACTAATGCCTACCAGATCTCAGGGTATGTCCTAAAAGATGTAGACACAATGATCGAGTTGTTCTGACCATCCATTGATGAAGGAGAGTTGATGATGACCGATCAATAACTTTTTGGGTAAATCCATTTGTCACTTTCCATATAATATGTCAATTCCCGAAGAAGATAAAGGATAGAAGGGAATTTCAGTACAAGGAAGTATACTCAATTCTCCAAGAGGGAGACTTGTATCAGAATACCCTCTCTGTTCTGCTTGCTAGATGCATCACTAAGACTGAGGTTCTTAGAGTCTTACAAGAAATAAACTATAGAAAATGTAAGAGACATTCTAGGAGCTATACTTTGAAATAACGAGTATTGAGGCAAGGCTAGTCTTAGCCTACCACCGAGAAGGATGTAAATATATTTGCCAAGAAGCGGTAGAAATATCAACTTTATGCTCTACTATTACGGTCATCCTATCTACTTGGATCAATCACGACGCTATGGTTGTTTCCTATATGGGGAATGGGCATGCAAGGACTATTTCCTCAAGTAACTGGCCAAAGGAAGTTCATTTTAGTCATAATTGAGTATTTATAAAAGTGGATTGAGGCTAAGGCACTATACAATACCACATCTTAGATGGTTAAGAATTTTATATTGGGAGAGATTGTGTTTAGGTTTGGGATACCTCATGCAACCATTACATATAATGGTCTGCGATTCTTCAGCCTAGAACTAACCAACTTCCATAGTCAGTTGGGGGTAGACTTTTTCTTTGTATCAGTCCATCATCCTCGAAGAAATGGTCAGGTAAAGGTAGCTAATAAGCACATCCTTAACCTCCTGAAAAAGAAAGTAGAAAATCTAAAGGGTAATTGGGTGGAACAAAACTCCCCGTAATTCTCTGGGCTCTAAGACCTCTCCAAATTAATTGAGAAATAGAGGACACTCTTTTTAAGTTTTCATATGGTTCAAAGTCTCTCATCTCTGTGGAGTTTGAGGTCATAAGCCCAAGAGTAGTGACAATAGAGGATAGAGAAGAAGAATTGAGTCTTGAGACCAAAGACACACAAAGGCTTTCCTTCGATTTCAATAAAGAACTCTGGGATCTCTCCATAACTTGATAATAAGAAATCAAATGTATACTGGAAAGATACTTTGATAAGTATATTAAAATCAAGTAATTTTAGAAAGGAGATCTTGTGTTGAAAAAGGTGAATGATGCGGGACTATATGTCGCCATCATCAAGCTTAACCCAAAATGGGAGGGACCATTCATTGTTCTAAAAGACCTAAAGATTGGAGGCCATCACCTGTAAATTCAGAAGGAGAACTAAATGTGATGATAAGGTGTTGAGAATTACTATATAGGGCGCAGAGAACATTCTTTCAACACTAACAATTGTAATAGGTAGAATACATGTCAACATCAAAAGCCTAAAGACGAAATGATTGTAATTGTTTTTTCAACTCTACTAATATTTGTAAAAGTCCTATAATTCCATTACAATTAGATAATGTATCTGTTGACATAGAGCTCATGTCAATGATGTATATCATGGTGTACGTATAGTATCTGCAATTCAAGTTGTGTAAAGTATCATTGATATAATTGTTCAATACTAATCCACTTTTGTTTATCAAATGAAGCAAATTGATCACATGTGTAAGACCCCCCTCCCAGAATACAAGACATGGCAGAGAGGAGACTTATGCCCAGAACATCCGCCTTGCGACAGCATTAACACTCATGCTAACTTGTATCACAAGATGCTTATTCTTCTGTCTATCTTATATCACTATACCAACCCATTAATAAAACAAAACAAAACAAGTCCATAATTCACATAAGCATAATGTTGAAAAAATATATAGGACAGAAAGCAACAAGAGGCTCGTGAATATTATAGTACAAATATTCCTGAAGAATACATCGAGTAAACACTCAAAAATCTCACAGCTGTAACATAAGGCAACGATGGTACAAGTGGCGTCATGGTCTCATACACTATTACCCTGGCATGACTATCCTCCTACAAAGAGTGTTACTACTGCTGCTCCTACTGGGAATGCTCCTAAAATAATAGTGTAACAATCGTTGGTCAGAAAGAGTTAGTGGCTTAAAAATTCTCTCCCGCGACGGTTCTTAAGCACTAAGAAAAAGGAGGGAAAAGGAGTACATTATAAATAGTAGTATATAACAAAACAGGTGGAAGTTGTCTAATCTAGCAATGATTATATCGATATTTTTTTTATAATAAAGTAGGTAACAATCGTTAACCCGGATTGACCGCTCTCCTGGATTTTCTCAAGTCTCAGTGACAAGAACTTCATTAGTCGCCAATCCTTCTTCTCGCAAGATCTCCTCGACCAGCAGCCGCCGAGGAGAAGCTGATCAAATGCAGTTCTGACCACCTAGACGCGCGGTTAGTTGGCCCTCTTCTTTTTGTTATCCTTGTATCTGGTCATCGCTGCTCGTTTTTCCTGTCACCGGGCAGCCAGTGTTCTTAGCCCTGCCCGTTTGGGCAGGCCCCCGGGCCTATAAATAGGGGTGAATAGTACTACCAAAGGGAGGAATTTTGAATCCCTAAGCTTGCCGCCTGTGGCAGCGGACTCGAACTCTGCCTCTAGCAAATACCTGTTCGCTTGGGTTCTCTCTGCTAACCGTTATAACAATTTTTTTTCTTAATCAAAGGAAAGCCCGCCACAGGAGTGGCATTTAGCTGCGGCGGGCAAACTCTGGTATTGCCACTGTCAGCGACCTCTCTCTTTTTCTCTCCCCCTCGGTCCTAACTGCTTGCTCTAACCGCCAGTAACCTACTTCTCGACTGTTTCCTCCCTCTTTTCTCTTCACAGGATCCAGAGGCACATTCCTGCATCAACAAGCATCAAGATGTACCAACAAGTAAATAGAACAAAACTAAGTAAAATGACTAAATTGAACTTAACTTATAAAAATGCTCATACAAATTTATAAGTGAAGGGGCCGGTACAATAATAATAACTCATCATAAGCTCATACTAATTTATATGATGAGGATCTCATGTGATGCGATGTAATGCAATGCAATGCAGTGAATGTATGATGACTAACCCATGGTTTACTAACATACTATTACTTATTATATCGTAAATCTAATGTAGTGGAATGTGTAAGTTATGAAATTACTCTCTATGATTATATCTGACAACTTGTGTATCTAACAATATGATGAGATCATTAATATAAGATGCACAAATATTTTGATCTGTTGTCATGAACATAATACTAGCACAATAATAATATCATTGATTATATTTGAACTGCAAAACTATTTATTTTAACATTATAATCTACATACATCACCTGCTCTTTCAAAAGAGTGATCGATCAACAAGCAACTAAATAAGAGATCAATTTCAAGTCTAAATCCACTAATAGTGTATTAAAGATACAATTACTATTATTGACATGTATCCCAACATTTCAGATCAATTGTTATAAAAATAAATCATATTTAGTATAATAATTTTTAACAAAATATTTAATAAAGAAATCATTTCAGAACCAAATCCTCTGAAATTTTCACCATAGTTCATAATTATCATTATGAATAATTCCACAAAATTTCGGCCTCATCGGGTATTACAATAATTATTTTCGACATGATAAATTTTTATGATTTATTGACAAAATCACTGTAAACATATATCCAAAAATTATGAAACTTGGCGGGGGTGTTAACAATATCATCAAACACATATCTACCAAATTTTATAAGCATTCAATAAATATTTTAAGAGAAATTCATAAAAACATCAAACTCTTTACGAGTGCGTCACTATTTACAAAAAACAGGATTTTATAGGAGCTATATTGCACCAAAAATAATGTATCACCCTATTCTGGAATAGTTTTTTTTAAGAGATACAACTTTTATGTTGAGCTCAAGTTCCAGATCTAAGTGTATCATGCCTAAAACTGAGTTTAAACCCAGATGTGTAAAACACTAAAACTAGATAGAACCAGTTTGGTGCCCAAGTTATATTTATCCTCAACATAGTAATTTCTATTTTAGGTCTAGGGAGCTGCAGAGCTCCCCAAAAAGCTTCCAATCACATTTTGGAAAAGTCTTTTGTAGGGCTACAACTTTCATGTCGAGTCTGAGTTCTAGATCTAAGTGTATCATGCCTAAAACTTACTTTGAACCTGACTAAGAAAAACTGGACAGAACTAGTTTGTTACCTAAGTTATATTTATCCTCGACACAACAATTTTTATTTTAGATCAAGGGAGTTACAGTGCTCCCCAGAAAAAGTGCAACCATATTTTGAAAAAGTCTTTCAGAGGGCTACAACTTTCATGTTGAACCTGATGTCTGAATCTTGCTGGAACAGCCTAAAAAGTGGATGAGAACAGCATAGCTCCAATAGGAGCGAGGAACCAGCATTTGAGTCAGCAGAGTGCGTGCAACATCAAGGAGGTAATGGTTTTTGCTTTCTGTCATGCCATTTTTCTGTGAGGTATAGACACTGTAAGACCCCTTTTTTTTTCTTTTTTGAACACCGGGGTCTTAGCCCAAAACTGCCGCTTTGCAGTGGCACCGACTCACGGGAAGGCCGCCACTACAAAACACCAATTCTGCCGGCCCTTTTCGATCACAAGAGAGAGAAGTAATTATACATAAATGTAAACAAGTCCACAGAAACATGTAAATAAAAGTGAAATCACATCCAGTCCATCAGTAGATAATAACAGGAAGTAGATAATAGAAGTACTGCAAGATACGGTTCAGATGAAATATAGATAAACGGGCTCGAGCCCGGTACATCAGAGTCCTCACTACAAATCACTCATCGCAGAACTATAAAGGTACTAATCACTCACAGAGCTGGTTGCAGGTGCAACGGTGCTAGACTGACCCACCTCTATGCGCACCGTACTCCGCTGGTGCTGGTCCTTAGACTGCTGGTCCCTGTCTCCCATCCAGAGCTCCTGTCATGTTGTGATTCGAAAACCATTAGACATAAAGACTAAGCCCTATCATCCCCTACCCCTCCCCCTACGGCTCCTAAGCACCGATCGGAGAGGAGGAAAGGGAAGCTACAAAGGTGGAGAATAATCAAGCAGGTGACAGGGGAGTTATTCTAACAACTATCTAGAACAAAGTATAACTAGCAATCCTATGGTAGTAAGTGGTAAAGAAGAGAAGTAGTAAGTAACAATTGTATAAAAAGGCAGCTAGAGAACAGTAAGTAAACAAGCAAGTAAATAAGTAAGTAGCAGATATAAAGAAGGCAGACAGAGAACAAAAATAAAGAAGTAAGTAACCTTAACTTATATGAATGCCCATACAAACTTATAAGTTAAGGGGTCTTCTGCAAGGCTCCCATCGTATAAAAAGTCCCATACCGATTTATACGTTGGGGTGTCGGTTGTAGGCAAATATGAGTGTAGTGAAATGCTATGCCATGATTCATGCAAGTGCAACACACGCACACGACTCTATGCACACAGACCTTTAGTTCCCCCTGTTCGGGCAGCTAACTTCACTCCCAGGAACCTCCGTAGTGGCAAACGGAGACAGTGGGTCGGGCCCCCCACTCCTAGGCGGGTATCCACACTACCGGGCCTAGCCCTTCCGTACGCCCTAGAAGAACGCAACCTAGAGTATCCGCGTACTACTGCTGGCTATACCCACCAGACTTTCTTTGGCTAAGTGTCCCACACCGCCGAGTCAACGTACCGATGCCGGTGTGAACGACAATCAGATATCGAAGACCCACCACCTTTATTCTGTACTCCAACCCTCGAGCCCTCGGCTCCGTGGACTGTCCCGTCCGTGCATCTACCTTCAGAGCTACCGTCTGAATGGAAACCAAACCAATTATTCTACCTTCCTAGCTATCGTGGTATATGTGTGTGCAACCCTAATTATACTAGTTGCTCTTTAGATTATTAATTCTACAGTTTACATTAGCCCAGGACTGCCCCCGGTATTCCCCGTGAAGGGTTCTAAAAGGGCACTAGGAACTAGGATGGTAGCTGAAGCCCACCGTTCTCTTTCGTAAGGCACTTATTGTTATTGGTTGATACCCATTACCCGATCCCTTTTTAAGTTACTTTAGATCTAGCCCTAGCGTATTAAGACTCTTCCACTACTACTCGGGGTGGACGATCTTTCGTCATTCCCGTACGCCCTTATCCTTAACCAGTCTCACACTCTACTTATCCTGACCTCCAATAATGAACTTAACTTCACTTGCCCTAACCAACTAGCAACTACCAAAAATTCCATCTCTCAAAGTTCATTATCCGCTCTAGTTCAGTTTCCGTGGTTTTACTATATGCAGACCATCCTAAGATACGTGAGGAGTATGAGGGGAGGTACTCCAATTTGTGTTCCGAATCTCCTATAGTATTTACTGGAGGTCTATCTTGACATATTATAGCTAAGACCAGGATTTCCAAATTTTCCTATTTATCGGGCATTTAATTTATTTATTCTAAGATTCCAAATGCCCTAGTATGAACATGAAGTGCACTAATGAGCAAACAATAAATCATTATAAAATAAGTAAAAATCCTATGAGACATTTAAACAGTAATTTCAAGTTTTGAGAAATTCCAGAGGTGTTTAGACCTATATTTCCTAATTTATCATTTTAGGCCATTTCTACTATATTATGAAGGAAGTACTGTAAATATGTATCCAAAAACCCCAAGAAAATTATACAAGCTTTATGGTGACCTAAAATCATCAGAATCCAAGTACCATAATTTTTATCAAATATTTGGGCTCTGAAACTATTTTAATGTAAAATACCAACTTTCCAAGCTTAGAGAAGCAGATGCTATTTTTAATCATCTAAAATTCCATAGAAAACTACAGGGTGACTAGCATAACTTTAAACACCCACTGACCAAATTTCATAATTTTTCAGACAGTAATTAGATATTATTTGTATTTTTGACTCCATGTCACAACTAGTACGTTAAAGAAATATGTACTCAAAATAATCAGTTAAAATTTCCAAGAAAAATACAGAAGGTATAACATACTATGAGATGCCCCAATCCAAGATTTCATAACATTCCAGTGAACAGAAATTCCAGAATCATCAAAATAAATATCTAGGGCACAATTAGAGTTGTAAATGAAGTTTTGTATAAATTAACCCAAAAATCTCAACAAAATTATAACATGTATATTTAGATTAGAAAATCACCCTACTCCAATTTTACTTGATTTAAAGTTCATTTGACAGCTTAATAATTCAAATTAAGGTTGATGACCTAAACTAGGGTTAGGATTTTAGGTGGCCTAGCTATCTCCAAATACCCTAAACTTTTGTCCAGAGAACTATACTGGCCCTATGGTTCTCTCCACCAAATTTTAAGTCAGTCCAAGGTCATTTGACCCCGTGACCTTCACAACCCCAAAAACCACCATTAAAGGATTTTCCCTAGGGTTCTAGGGCTACCCTACACCAAACCACCCCAAACTCCCTTGGAGGGTGTGTCATGCCCTAAAAAGCCTTTGGATAAAAATATCAGTCTCTGTTGAGGTGATATGACCACCCAAATACCAAGGGGGTATTTGATCCTAAATTATCCTATAGGGATCAACCTAGGGTTGGACACAAACTTAATCAAAACATCTCCAAATGAGATGAAATTTTTACCAGAACCTTATGATAAATCCAGGGACCACTAACAAAAATTTGGGAGGGTTTGGAAGTCATTTAGCCGTCTAAATAAATTATGTTAGGATTATTGAATTTTTCTAAAAACTATAGAAAAACATTTTCCAAAAATCCTAATTTTTGGATAGCACCTAGATATAGGTATGATTAGGCCACACTCCAAATTTCAAGTCATTTTGATGATTGGATTGGAGTGGGGAATTTTTCTAAGGTCAAGACAGCCCTATGGATTGACCTCACCAAAAAGTGTGATGTGGTCTAACTAGGACTCCAAATCGAGTGAAATCAATTTTGAATTAAACTAGACTTCAAGGGCTACATTTTCTATGTTAACCACTTTGTATGTTTCAGCCCCTACAGGCAATAATTTTTAGTTTAAACCTAGTACACAGTAAAGGGAATTAATTCCTAATTATACAATATATAATATAATAAAATGCTACTGTTCATCTTCTTTTTTAGCCCGAACCAGCAACCAAAAAAAAACTTGAAACCTGTAGCTTTTCTAAAGCCATTTCTTGGCCACCCAGCCATCTCCCTGGCCGGCCACTACCACCACCTCCTCTGTTGAGGTGAGGGCTACCGTCGGGCGGCGGCACGGCCTCCGGAGAGGTGGTTTCTTGCTAACCCGCCACCATGAAATTTTGGAAAACCATGGAAACGCTCACCCGATCCGGCTCTTTTGAGCCTGATATCTCTCCTAATGATTTCTAAGATCTATCTGCAGAAGAAGAGGGAGGGGAGGACCTTGTTCGCGGTTTGAAGGCGAGATGAACGTCGGATTGTCATGGCGCGGTGGTGGCGTTCCCGAACTTCTTCAACAGCAAGAGCAGCAATCTGAATCCGTTTGATCGAGCGTGTAGCCTTCTCCTCTTGCTCTAAGGAGGCTGTTATAGATCTCCAAGTGGGGAGGGAAAAGGATGAAACATTCATGGCCATGAATGTTTCTCTTAACAACGTTTCGGTTATGATGTAGGGAAGAGGAAAAGGTGGAAGATGAAATGGCTGATCCAGGTGGAGATTTTCTATTGGACCTCACTCTCTCTTTCTATTAAATAATTAGAGACGGAAACGGCCTATAAATATTCCTGCTGTACATTCCCATAATCAGAATTGATTATGACGTCGGTTACCGAAATTTCAAGTCTGGCTGATGTTTCGGCCTTGGTCACGGGCGTGACACATAGGTCACGGGCGTGACAGGCCCGGGTGGCCAATTCTGACTTCGACGATCGTCGAACTGAGATCGACGATCGTCGAAGGGTGGTCATGCCCTAGGTCACGGGCGTGACATATGGGTCACGGGCGTGACAGGGTCATGAGGCAAATTCCGCGCTCGGCGATCGTCTCGCTGAGATCGACGATCGCCGAAGGGGGTCACGCCCTTGGTCACGGGCGTGACACTTGGGTCACGGGCATGACAGGACCATGACGCAAATTTTGCGCTTCGATGATCGTCCCGCTGAGATCGACGATCGTCGAAGGGGTCACGCCCTAGGTCACAGGCGTGACACATAGGTCACGGGCGTGACAAGCCCGGGTTGAAAATTCTGTGCCCGACGATTGTCTCCCTGAGATCGACGATCATCGAAGGAGTCACGCCCTAGGTCACGGGCGTGACGGGTCGGTCACGGGCGTGACCAACCCGTGACCCAAAATCTCGGTCGATGTATTTCAATTTTTGGGCTTTCTAGGGTTCTGTCACGACAGACCGACTCCTAGGGGTCTAGCCGGAAATGGGATATTACAAATCCCATTAAACAAAACAAAGATTTCATCCCCGAAATCAAGGTTAAGCCTACGGGACTCTAATCGGGGAAAAGAAGCTTGTAACATCCCATGAGAATTGAAAGATTACATCTCTACGTTATGTTTGCTATGTGCGGTTTCAAATCTAAGATTAATTCGTCCAATTAACTAGGTATATACACCCCAATAAACAAAAGATTAGCCCCTATTCTTGAAATTTCAGTCTTATTGGTTTAAAGCAGGAAAGCAAATTGATTGTCCAAAGGGGTTTTGAGGTATACCTGACGAAAAAGTTCCGGGTATTTTTGCCGCATCAAGTCCTGTGGCTCCCATATATGCTCCTGCCCATGATTGTTCCACAGAACCTTGACTAACGGAACCTTCTTCCGTCGCATGACCCGCACTGCTGTATCGTCAATCCTGATAGGCTCCAAGTTGACTGACTGATCTGAGGCCACCAGGCCATCTGCCGAGGAAATCAGCTGCTCAGGGCGTAGCAGAGCCCTCCGAAGTGAGGAGATGTGGAAGACGTCATGCAATCCCGCTAACTCTGGTGGTAGCTCTAGTCTATAGGCTAAGAGGCCGATCCGCTCCAGGATCCTATAAGGCCCCATATATCTCGGGCTGAGCTTCTTCCGCCCGCGAACCCGCGAGACTCCGTGCATCGGCCATATCTTCAAGAAAACCCGGTCTCCCACCTGGAACTCCACTTGACGATGCCTCGCATCGTAGTATTTGGCTTGTCTGCTCTGGGCTTCCAACATCCTGTCCCGGATCAATCTAATCTGAGCATCTGTATCTCCCACAAACTCCGAGCCTAGTGCCTGCGGATCCTCATCCTGAACCCATGATAGTGGGGTCCTGCACCTCCTTCCGTACAACGCCTCGTATGGAGCCATGCCTATGCTGGATTGATGGGCATTGTTGTACGAAAACTCGACCAGTGGTAGCAACTTCTCCCATGGCTCGCCACGGTCCAAAATACACAGTCGCAACAGATCTTCCAGTGTACGGTTGGTGCGCTCTGTCTGCCCGTCGGTCTGAGGGTGAAAAGCTGTGCTAGGTCAACCGAGAACCCAGATGGGCCTGGACTGACCTCTATTCCCTGGATGTAAGCCACCCATCCCGATCCGAAATGATAGTCTTGGGCACCCCATGATAATGCACAAACTGCTCAATGAACCTCCGTACTAGTACACTAATCGGTGCGTCCTTCGCCACTGGAATGAATCTGGCCACCTTTGTTAGTCTGTCCACTATCACCCAGATCGAGCCATTCCCCGCACGGGACCAAGGTAGCCCATGTATGAAGTCCATGGCTATATCCTCAAATTTCCACTCCGGCACCGGAAGCGGCTGCAGCAAGCCTGCCAGGTTCCTACACTCCGCCTTCACGAGCTGGCAGGCCTCGCAATGCGTCACAAAGTACGTAATATCTTTCTTTATACCCGGCCAGTACATCGTCCTCTTCAAATCCTTTACCATCTTGGTGATCCTCGGGTGTACCGAATACCGGCTGTAGTGAGCTTCCGTCAAAAAGTCCTCCCGGATCCGTCCTCCTGCTGGTATGTAGACTCTGCCTCTGAAACACAGGAGACCATCCCTCAAAGAGTAATCTCCTGTCGTGCCTTCCTCCAAGGCTCAGAATATCGACTCAGCTCTCTCATCCAGCATCTGCCCATCTCTAATGCGGTCTCGAATATCATCAGTAGTAACCATCGACCCCAGGTACTCCATGTATAGCTCCAGGTCATCCTCAGACACTAGTGAAATCTGCATCTCCTTGAATGATCTAACCAACTCCAAGGCCATCAGCTGCGGGCCTACTCCTACCGTACTCGCTCTCCGGCTCAGAGAATCTGCGACCACGTTCGCCTTCCCCGGATGGTAGTGCATGGTGTACTAGTAGTCCGACAGAAATTCCACCCAGCATCTCTGCCTAAAGTTTAACTCCTTCTGGATGTTGACGTACTTCAGATTCTTGTGGTCGGAGAAGATATCGCAATGTACTCCATAGAGATAGTGTCGCCAGATCTTAAGAGCAAAAATAACTGCCCCTATATCCAAATCGTGCACGGGGTAGTTATGCTCGTGTTGCTTCAACTGACGGGAGGCATAGGCTATTACGTGCTCGTTCTGCATCAGAACGACACCCATCCCCTGATAGGAAGCATCTGTATACACCTAGAATCCCTCCTTCCCTGATGGAAGAGCAAGGATGGGAGCCGAGGTGAGACGATCCTTCAGCTCCTGGAAGGCAGATTCGCATCGAGGCTGAAAGTGAAGGGATAGATACTACTCTAGAGGGGGGTGAATAGAGTTATCAAATTTTGCACTAGACAAAACTTAATAGTCTGCCCAACTCCCTTGGAGTGAAATGCGGAATGAAAAGATTATAGATATGGAGATAACCCTAAAGCCTAACATAGGTGATGTGCACAGACTCAAGCTAATTGTAATTACAGTTAAGGCTTGGATAACCTAATCAGCAACTAGCAAACCTAGTTATATCTAATCACAGCCACAATACAAGAATTTAAACAAGGCAATCCAGACGACACAAGGAATTTATAGTGGTTCCCCAAACAACTTGGGTACGCCCACTCTTCTACCCACACGGTAGGAATCCACTCAGGTTTTTGATCAGGTGCCCTGCCACCAACAAGATCTGCTTCAGGTAGATCAAGAGACCCTTTAGACTTTTGATCAGGTGTCTAAAAACCGAACACAGGTTTTTGATCAGGTGCCCTGCCACCAAGGGATACTTTTGAAGGGAGTAATAACCATATACAGGAGGGGGAAAGAAGGTTAAGGTGTCTTCTCTATTTTACAATGGATTAGAGAAGCACAATAACTTGCACTGAGCTAGACAGCTCTAAAAGACTCAAGGCTCCCCCTGGCTCAAAGAACGTCCAGGTGAAGTCTTGCTTCAGTGCAGAAACTCTTCAGTAAGAACTGAAGGAAGAACTACAAGAAGATATAAAATATAAAATAGAAATCTTCTAGCAGCTATTTTCTTCTTCTTCTTCTTAAAAAGAACTCTGAGTCTGAACTTCCTGGAGGCAGGAGAACTCAGGTTGAAGAAGAGCAGAAGAGCTAACACTTCTCAGTTGAATGAGGATTGCTGAGAGCAATGAACTTGGACTTGATGAAAGCTTGAATGCTAATTGAATAACTCTTTGAATAACTAGTTAGCTAGCTGAAATCCTTCTCCAAAGGATTACTTTTATAGCAGCAACAAGCAACGGCTCTTTTCAATTTGAACTGTTTGTCTTCTTCTGAAACTTGAAACCTGGGCTGCAAATATCACAAAGACAAACAAACTCTGCAGCAAAATATTTTATAAAAGGGATAAACCTTTTTCAAGGAAGCTGTAGGAAGCAATCTGATAATAAAGGTACTAAATAAAATCACATCAGAAACAAACTCTTTATAGCATAAGGAAGACTTTTCAGTCTAACGGCTATAAAGGACTGACAGCAGATAAAGTAAAATACAATATCAACTAATAAGACAAACAACTTTATCTGAAAAGATTTTACACAGGCAAAAGGGATGGAGCAGATATTGCCTGGAAATATTATCATAAAACAACTAAAATAAAATGCCAGATAATGTATTAATTTATTAAATAGAATAAATAAATACAAAATAAAAAGGCAAATAGAAAATGTCGAACGACCCTCGGAGATCGTCGACCGATGCACGGAGATCGTCGACCTATCGGGCAGATAGTCGAACGATCCAGATAGTCGAACTATCAAAGAAGATAGTCGAACTACCTAGGCAGATAGTCAATCTATCAGATAGTCGATCTATCCGGACAGATAGTCGAACTATCAAACACAAACAGATAGTCGACCTATCAAGCAGATAGTCGACCTATCACAGAAAACAGATAGTCGACCTATCAACAGATAGTCGACCTATCAAAACAAAATAGATAGTCGATCTATCAACAGATAGTCGAGCTATCAGATAGTTGAACTATCAGGACAGATAGTCGAACTATCAAAGACGGTAGATAGTCGACCTATCAACAGATAGTCGACCTATCAAAGCGGAACAGATAGTCGATCTATCAACAGATAGTCGAGCTATCAGATAGTTGAACTATCAGGACAGATAGTCGAACTATCAAGCCAAGCAGATAGTCGACCTATCAACAGATAGTCGAGCTATCAACGCAGACAGAGCGTCGACCAACTGATAGACGATAGTCGATCAGCCGATAGACGATAGTCGAGCGACGTTCGACTATAGTCGAACGAAAAACTACTTAACCAAATTCTTCATCTAGAAAAGCGGGGACTCTACAGCTAGACCACTAACCATTGACCATAGATATTTCTTGGGTCAAGGGACTAAAAAGACAAGACTAAACTCAAATCAAACTAGGGTACCAACAATCTCCCCCTATTTGAGTTAAGTCTCTCAAAAACTAAAACACAGAACTAGCTATAGAACAATAAAAACAATATAGGAAATAGTTAAACAACTAACTAGCAATTAACAATCAGTCAGATAAATATAACAGCAGTCAATCAAAAATATTAAGGATCTACAGAATCAGGCTTGGGATCAGAAGAGCTAGGAACAAAAGAAAATTTCCGCAAGGGATCAATGGCTTCTTTCTTAGACATCTTCAAATCTTGCACGCCAATAATCTTCAGTTCTGATGCCCTTGGGACGACTGCTTCTGGATGCTTTTCCATGTATTTAGAAGGGTCAAAAACTTCAGGGCTAACTGGATTTTATCGAGTTCCTTCATTCTGAACTTTGACATTGTAGAAAGACCTGCAGAGTCCTTTCCTTCAGCCTTAGCTTTCTTTATCTGGGCTGATCCAACAAGTTCTAGAAATCGAGCCATCCTGAAATCAGGATCTAACTCTTGGCTTTCATACACATTTTCAGATGATGTATCAATAGGCTTCACAGCTTTAAACTTAACAGATAAATCTAATAAACTTTCAGCTGTATCATTAACTTCTTGAATAACAAGAGATGAAGGAGGAGCAAATTCAGCAAATTTCTTATAGGATTTTTCAGAGAAAACAGTTCTTTTACCTTTTGAAATATCCTTAGCAACATGAACTGGTATAGCAGGAGAAACCTTTTTCTTGGGAGAAGGAGGAGGTGAAAATGTTGGCTTTTGATATACAACCTCCTTTACTTGCTCTTTAACCTCAGTATCATGCCTTTGAGTACCAGAATATGATTTGCCTTGGTGGCTTTGAGAACTTTTCCTTGAATGAGGCTGAGAAGGAGCAGATTTTGTAGATGGAGCAGATGGATTAGCAGATAAATTGCCAGAGGCTCCTGCACCGGGAGGTGGAGGAGGAGGACCTCTGGGAGTCCATCTGGGAGCAGGACTATCATATCTCTTAGATTTCTTTCTCTCCTTTTGCTGGTTTTTGAAAAACCACATCCAATGCTGGAAGTCTTTCGACTTAGGGTCAATCCCTTTCAATATGTAATAGGGAGTATCATTGTCTCGATTGGGAGGAGGAGGAGCAACAGCTTTCCTTTTTCTCTTTGCAGCTTTCTTTTTCTTAGAGTCCTCAGACATATCTGAATCATCTTCATCTTCAGAAAGAGATGAGGGAGGATGATCATAAGGGTCATAGGCTTCTGATACAGCCTTTTCCTTTGCTTTCAGAGCAGTTTTCTCTTTTTCTTCTTCCATGGCATCCTGAGCCAGAAGAGAATCCAGATCAGGTCCTGGAGAGTCATCCCATACAGTAGATTTTTCATCTTGCAAAACTTTTTCTTTCTCTTCCAAAGTATCTTGTACTCTTTGCTGTCAGGCAGCTCTTGCTTTCTCTTCTTCTAAACTCAGTACTGGAGTCTTTTCATCTTGGCTTTCAGATTCAACATCTTCTATATCAGCTAAGAAAAGATCCATTTCTGGATCTATTTGCACATCTGACTGAGCTGGTTGAGCAGACTCAGTATTTTGAGCAGCAGGCAAAAGATCAGCTGGAACTTCTGGAGAGGGTTCTGATACTGTCATTATGACATCTGGAACAACTAAAACATCTGAAACAGATTCTTGAACAACTACTTCTACTTGAGCAGCTATATCTTCTTGAATATAATCTGTAGATTCATGAACACAAATCTGCTATATAAGCTAAAAACATACCTTCTAGGTATTCACAAACTAGCAAATCAGTTGACTCGTCAATAAAACGGATGAGAGAATTACCTTCATACTTTACCAACTCCCAGGATTCATCTAGATAGGATGTAATAATGCCTTCTAGGAAACGGGCAACCAAAGGAGTGGTGAGATCTTCTAAACAAACTTTGACAATAAATTCTGTTTCCAATAGAGCATCAGCAATCTCTTTTTCAGATAACACTAAAACTGATTCTTCTTGATCTGGAGCAGTCTCTTCTTGAACTGTCATCACTATATCTGTCACCGCTGGAGGATCTGCTGGAGGGGAGGCTGGAAGCTCTGAGACATCTTCATAGAACATCTCCCCCTGCCTGGTTTCAGTGGGAACTGAAACCAGGCCCCTGGAAGAAGAGGGCTCAGCAGAATTAGAGAGGGATTGGATGGTAGCAGTCAAAGTAGCAATGGAGGAAGCAAGTGGAGCAATTGCCTCTTCAATCATGATTTTGATTGAAGGGGTAATCAACTCCAAGATGCTGGAGATAAATGCTGGGGTGATTTCAAAAGAATGTGGAACTGCAGTGGATGGAGGAGCAGCAAAAATGGTTGATGTGGCAGGATGAAATGAAGTGAGGACTGGAGATCGAACGGGAGAGTTAACTGGAGAGTTAACTGGAGAATGATGTGGAGAAGGTGAGTGAGGAGGAGTTGGAATGGGAGAATGAACTGGAGAGGCAATATCAGACGCCAACAGATCAAAGCTGGGTTGAGAAGTCCCAGCAAGATCAGTTGGGTGAGAAGATGCAGGAGGAGAGCCAGATTGTCGTACTGTAGTTGAAGTTGAAGGAACTTCAGCTGCAGTAGACGGCAAAGCAGAAGAAGATGAAGGAATAGCTGAAGGAGCTGAGCCAACTTCTTGGGGGTGGGGAGCGACAGAGTCAGTCCTTGTGCTCTCAGATGCAGCTGGATCAGCCCCTGCAGGAGCGGGCTTCACGAATGTCCTCTTCCACTTGGAGAACAGATTGGGATCCATCTTCTTGCTGGCATTAATGGTTGTAGCAGTTGAAATCAGTAGCTGGGGATATCTTTCCTTCAGAAAAATCCCAATAACCCTGCCTAGGGTAACCTCTTTCTTACTGTTCTTCTTCCTTATCAAATCAAACAAAACCCCTGCCCAATTGATCCTTTTCTTGTTGACAATTGCACACATGAGTGCAAATTGTTGTCTTGTAATGTTATCGTGGGCTGAGTGTTTGCCTAGCAGCACTTTTCCAACTAACTTAGCAAGAAATTTTATCTTAAAAGGAAAATTTACCTTGAGGAGCTTGGAGGGAATGCCTTCTGCATGCCCCAGCTCTAACAACATCCTTCCAAATTCTGGAGCATCTTGCTCAAATTCTTCTTCGCCATTAATCAATCCAAAAACATCGGTCAGAATGGCGGGAGGCAAAATTACCTCTTCTCCGGCAATAGGGCCGGTCATCGATTCGTCGGTGGAGGACAAAGTAAATGCCCATTCCTTAATCTCGGGAATATTTAACTTAATCCTTGTAGACATTAGTCTTTCTAACCCTTGATCTTTGCATAACTAGAGGATTTCCACAATCCCTGATTCACAACAGCTGAAGGCATCGAAATCGACACTGAATCCTGCGTCGAACTTCACAACTGCAAGCAATGCTGGAGAAATCGCCATTGAAGGAGCTGGAGAGGGCGCGAGAGAGACGGAGAAGACGAATCGGCAGAGAGAAAATCGCAAGAGGAGGAGCAAGCGGGAAGACGGAATGCGAAAGGACGCTCTTCGTCGACGATAAAAGCGAAGATCTTTTAACCTAGGTCGACTATCGGCTTTATATTAGACTGGAGATAGTCGATCTATTTAAAAGATACTGGAGACGATGGTCGAACGGTCATTCGACGATCGGTCCAGAAGCAGAGTAGTCGAGCAATCGTTCGACTATTTCTGGCTTCTCAAACAGCAAGCTGTCGTCATCCAGGGATCGACGATGAGCTCGACTTGTTCGACTATGGTCGAACGCCAGTCGACGATCTTCAAACGGACAAACTTTCATCAACCATAGGTCGACGATGGGCTTGACCCGATCGACTATCTTCGAACGTCGTTCGACTATCATCAGACAAGTTTCAATAAGGCAGAAGTCACACTTAGTCTCTTCCATTGATCATGCCTATGAGAGGACTTAGCGCTACCAACTGCACCAAAAGACCGGCCTAAAGGTCAAAGGCGCATACTAATCTTTATATCAAAGGTCCTCGGGCGGATCCACGGGGCAGCCAGTTAAGCCATTACCGCATAGCGCCGCAATGTGGGGGCGATTCCGGACCGCAGCCCCAACAATCCCCCCCCCCCCCCCCGGAAACGACCCCGGGGTTTCGAACCCGCGACCCCCTCTGATACCAATTGAGAGGACTTAGCGCTACCAACTGCACCAAAAGACCGGCCTAAAGGTCAAAGGCGCATACTAATCTTTATATCAAAGGTCCTCGGGCGGATCCACGGGGCAGCCAGTTAAGCCATTACCGCATAGCGCCGCAACGCGGGGGCGATTCCGGACCGCAGCCCCAACAGCCTAGTTGAACCAAAAAGAACAGATGTTTCTGTTCATCTAAGGGCTTGGTGAATATATCACCTCTCTGAAACTCAGTGGATATGAACTCAAGACAAATCTTGTTCTTTTCCACACAATCTCTCAGGAAATGGTGCCGAATCTCAATGTGCTTCGTTCTAGAGTGGTGCACTGGATTTTGTGCAATTGAGATAGCACTGGTACTATCACACATGATTTTGGTGTTCTTGTGTGAGTAACCATAATCCACAAGCTGGTTTTGAATCCACAGGATCTGTGAACAACAACTGACAGCTGCTATATATTCAGCCTCTGCAGTTGAAGTTGAGACAGAAGCCTGCTTTTTACAGAACCAAGAGACCAATCTCTCTCCCAGGAACTGACAAGTTCCTGAGGTGCTCTTCCTGTCAACTCTGCAACCAGCATAGTCAGAGTCAGAGTATCCAATTAACTCAAATTCTGATTCTGCTGGGTACCAAAGTCCTAGATTTGGACATCCCTTCAGGTATCTCAGGATTCTCTTGAGAAGAATCAGATGAGATTCCTTGGGGTTGACCTGGAATCTAGCACAAAGACATGTAGCAAACATTATATCTGGCCTACTTGCAGTTAAATATAATAGGGAACCAACAATGGCCCTATAATTCTTTTGATCAACTGGCTTGTCATGATCATCAGAATCAATAACTATATTAGTAGCCATAGGTGTAGGCATTGTTGAAGCATCAGCCATCCCAAATTTCTTTACCAATTCCTTGGCATATTTGGATTGGGAGATGAAGATACCATTAGCATCTTGCTTAACTTGGAGACCAAGAAAGTAAGACAGCACACCCATACTACTCATCTCAAACTTAGAGTGCATCAGGTCAGAGAACCTTTTGTAAAGTTTGGGATTAGTGGAACCAAATATAATATCATCCACATACACTTGAACTAACAGGATTGTGTCCTTGTGGTGCTTGACGAAAAGGGTTCTATCAACTACTCCCCTAGTAAAGTTGTGCTCTAAAAGGAAACTAGCTAGAGTCTCATACTAGGCTCTGGGTGCTTGCTTTAGTCCATAAAGAGCTTTCTGCAACTTGAACACATGTGAGGGCTGAGTTGAAGAAACAAACCCTGGTGGTTGTTCAACAAACACCTCTTCCTTAAGCTCACCATTTAGGAATGCACTTTTGACATCCATCTGAAAGACCTTAAACTTCATGTAGGCTGCATAGGCCAAGAAGATCCTTATTGCTTCTAGCCTTGCAACAGGAGCGAAGGTTTGGTCATAATCTATACCTTCCTCCTGTCTGTAGCCCTGAGCTACAAGCCTAGCTTTATTCCTTACAATAATTCCATTTGCATCCAACTTGTTTCTATACACCCACTTGGTGCCTATGATCAGTTGGCCTTTAGGTCTTGGAACCAAAGTCCAAACTTTACATCTCTCAAACTGATTGAGTTCCTCTTGCATAGCAATGATCCAGTGGGGATCTAGCTCTGCATCTTTAAAGGTGAGGGGCTCAACCTGTGAGAGGAAACAAGCGTGCATCACATCCTGTCTTAACTGATGTCTTGTTTGAACACCAGCTGATATGTCTCCTATCACTGGAGATGTGGGGTGATCTCTAAGTGTGACAATATCAGCAGGTGGGATGTGATCTTTAGCAACAGTTGGGATTAATTCCTCAGGAGGAATTTGTTCTACTGTTGGTGGGACAACAACAACTTCAGCAATGTCTTCATCACTTTCTGATTCAGTGATCTGAAGAGTTGATAGTTGAAGAATCTCTTGAGAAGCATCAGGTACCTGCAATGAATTGGAGGAAGGAGAATTTTCCTTCTCCTTGTAAAACATCTGAGACTCATCAAAAGATACATGCACAGATTCTTCAATTTTACAGGTTGATTTGTTATACACCCTATAAGCTTTGCTTACTTGGGAATATCCAAGCATAATTCCCATTGAAGCTTTTGCTTCAAATTTTCTAAGGTATTCTTTATTGTTGTTATGAATATAAACTACACAGCCAAAAACTCTAAAATAGTTAATTTTAGGTTTCTTTCCTTTAAGCAACTCATAAGGAGTTTTACACTTAAGCTTGTGTATCAGACTTCTATTCAAGACATAATTGGCTGTACTAACAGCTTCTGCCCAATAGGAGAGAGGCATATTAGCATCTGCCAACAATGTGCTAGCAGCTTCAATGAGTGTTCGATTTTTCCTTTCAACTACCCCATTTTGTTGGGGAGTTCTAGGAGCTGAGAAGCTATGTTTGATACCTTCTCTCTCACAAAATTCTTGCATGAGAAGAGAGTCAAACTCAGTACCATGATCACTTCTGATCAAGGCCACATGAGTAGAGTACTCAGTCTGCACACATAATAGAAAGTCTGTAAGGGCTTTGAAGTTATCAGCCTTAGTTCTCAAAAAGAAAACCCAAGAGAATCTAGAGAAGTCATCTACAATGACTAAGGTGTAATACTTCCCTCCTAAACTCTGTACATTTATTGGGCCAAATAGGTCCAGATGTAATAAATACAGGATTCTAGGAGAATCATTTTTATTTACAGATTTAAAAGAGTTTTTGGTTTGCTTGCCTAGCTGACAAGCCTTGCATAGGCTCTCCTTCTTGTAGGGGCAAGAAGGTAAACCTCTAACAAGGTTGTGTTTAGATAACCTAGATATATTTTTAAGGTTAACATGACTAAGCCTCTTATGCCACAAAGAATTATTATTAATTGTTACTTCATTAAATAAACAGATTTCAGAATGAGTTGAATTGAAATCTACTAAATAAATATTACCTATTCTAATGCCTACTAAAACAACATTATTATTTAAAGTAATATTGCAAAGGGAGTTAGAAAATGAAACCTGGTAGCCAGCATCACATAGCTGGCTGACTGAAATCAAATTGTGCTTCAGTCCTGTCACATATGCAACTCTCTTGAAAGTAACAGCTCCAATTGTGATCCTGTCATAGCCTTCTGTCTGACCACAGCTTGAATCTCCAAAGATAACCTTTGGGCCTTGCTTAGCTTTGAACTTTGACAGATGATTTTTATTTCCTGTCATATGCTTGGAGCATCCACTATCCAAATACCACTTATTTTGAGTGATAGGATAGGCCTTCACCTGCAAGAAATTCATTTAGACATTGTGGACCCAGGTAACCTTGGGTCCCTTGTTTTTCACATAAGAAAAGCTAGAAATAAATGAAAATGCAGGCTGAGGGTGATAACTTAATGGGTGAGATCTCCTAGGTGGGATTCTCCATACAGATGATGGGTCAACAAACCTAGGGTTTCTATTTTCATTTAGGTTTCTACGGGTTTGATGATGATTTTGAAAATCATATTGAAAACGTCGATCGACGTTCGACGATGGGCGCTCAGATCGTCGAGCTTCGTTCGACCATTGAGCTTCCGATCGTCGAGCAGCGTTCGACGCTCTTTGTATTTCTTTAAAAAATTTCTTCCTCTTTTCTCTCTTAGCTTTATTTAAAGTTTTATTAACTTGATTTACTTGCTCAGTGTTCTTTATCCCATCAGCTGAGATAAAGTTCACTGGAGTTGAAAGATTATTTTTAAGAATAATTGGGGGTTCACTGGGAGAAGCTCCTAAGCCTAGTTTGTTATTACCTGACCTAGTGTTAGTCATGCTGGTTATCTCTAACAGCTTAAGGCTTCTACCATTTAGAGATTCTTCTAACCTCTTAGACTTAGCTAACTCAATTTTAAGAAACTTAATTTCTTCACTATAATTAGTGAGATCTTCCTTTAACTTAATATTTTCAGTAGATATGATTTCTGATTCAGCTAGCCTATGTCTAAGTTCTTTAATCTCTTTTTCAGAACTAATTAAGTCTAAGCATAAAGATTTAAAATCTAATTTGAATTCTTCTGAAGTAAAGTCATAAGAAGATAGTACCTCATCTTCTGTTGGCATTTCTTCCTCTGAATCTGAACTCTCTGCAGCTGAGTGATTGCTGCAGGCATCTATTGCCATCAGGCAAACTTCCTTTGCCTTCTTCTCTCCCTCATCCTCACTGGAGCTAAAGGAGGAAGATTCTTCATCAGAATCACTCCAGGTTTCAGCGACGAAGTCTCTCTCCTTCTTCTTGTTCTTGTAGGATGATGGCTTGGAGTGCTTCCTGTGTTGTTCCTTTTCTTTCCTCTTATCTTTGTTCTTCTCCTCTGGACACTCTGGTAAGATATGTCCAGGTTTCCTGCAACCATAACAGATAATTTCTTTAGCAGGTGAACGGTCATACCTTGGTTTGTCTTCATAGCGTGAAGACTTCTTTCTGAATTCCTTTCTCCCCATCTTGAGAAACCTCTTGGCAAATAATGCCATTAGTTCCTCATTAGATTGGATGCCTTCAGAAGCATCAGCAGCCTTAAGAGCTAGAGATTGCTCTTTTCTTGTTGGAGTAGGGGTCTTTGCTTCAGCTTCTGCTTCCCTGGACTTCAGCACTTGCTCAAAAGACTTGAGCTTGCCGAGAAGGGCTTCTGTTGAGATCTCTGTTGTACTTCTGGCTTCCTTGATGGGCCAGATCCTCAGATCCCATGTGCTAGGGAAGCACATAAGAATCTTATCATTGACCTCTGTCAATGAAATGTCCTTGTCAAGGGTCCTCAGCTCATTGATGATTGAGCTGAGCCTTGTATACATGGCTTCAACTGATTTAGCATCAGTTTTCTTGAAGTTTTCATATTGTGAGATAAGGTTGGACCTTCTGTCCTTCCTTTCATCAGCTGAACCAGCTACAATCTGGTTCAGTGTATCCCACATAGCTTTTGCTGAGGGGCAGTCAGCAACCTTCTGGAATACTTCATCAGACATTGTCTGAGCCAGTATATTCATTGCCTTGGCATCTGCTATCTTTGCCTTTTTGTACTCATCGTTGTAGTCTGGAGGAGGCACTGGACTCATATCAGATGATGAGGCAGAGGCAGAGGCAGCAGCAGGTGCTCTTGGGGGTCCTAACAAAATAGAAGCAAAGATGCTTTCATCAATAGAATTCATATATAATTTGATCCTTGCCTTCCAGATGCCAAACTTAGCTAAGGGCCTGTTTGGGAAGGCTTTTCAGAAAGGAGAAGGAGCGGTGGCAAAAGGATGGTAGGAAAAAGAGCTTTTGAAAAATGTCTATTAGAAAAGGAGAACTGTTTGGGTGAACTTCTTTTGCAGAGCTTTTCAAAAAGGAGACACTTTATAAATTGTTTTAAAAATCTCCGTTGCGGTAATTTTTTTTATTAAAAAAGTGCGTTCGGGGAAAAAGACGCAATTATTTCGCCGGGGCAGGTTTTTTTCGGTCGGGAGCGAATTTTTCACCGGGTGACGATTTTTCTCGCCCGGGAGTGAATTTTTCGCCCGGACGCGATATTTTCGCCCGGGCGCCAATTTTTTGGCCAAACCCTATATTTTCGGCCGGTCCCCAATTATTCGGCCGGGTGCCAATTTTTCGGATGGACGCGAATTTTTTGAACGGGCGCGAATTTTCCGGATGAGCACGAATTTTTTCGGATGACGGCAAATTTTTCGGACGGGCGCAAATTTTTCGGACGAACACTAATTTTTCGACTAGGCGGGAAAATTTCGCCCGGACGCGAATTTTTTGCACGAACGGGAATTTTTTGCACGCACGCGATATTTCCGCTCGAAAGCGAAAAAAATAGCTTACAAGCTAAAAAAATACACGACCGGGCCAAAAAATCACGAACGGGCAAAAAATCACGTCGAGGCGAAAAATTCGCTCCCGGGCGAAAGAAATAGTGCCCGGGCGAAAAATCGCTCCCGATCAAAAAAATCGCGCCGGAGAGAAAAAAATCACGCCCGGACGAAAATATCGCATCCGGGCGAAAAAATCGCGCTCGGGCGAAAATATCGCCCCCGGGCGAAAAAATCGCGCCCCGGCGAAAATATCGCGCCCGGGCGAAAATATCGCGATCGGGCAAAAAAATCGCGACCGGGCGAAAAAAACGCCCCAGGGCGAAAAAAAATGCGTGCGGGTGCAAAAATTGCCCGCGGGAGAAAAATGACGCGATGGCGAAAAAATCGCGCCGGTGTAAAAAAATCGCGCTCGGGCAAAAAAACCGCGCCGGAGCAAAAAAATCACGCCCGGGCGAAAAAAGCGCGTCTTGGCAAAAAAATCGCCCCCGGGCAAAAAAATCGGATCGGGCGAAAAAAAAATCGTGCAACGACAAAAAAATGGAACCCGATGAAAAAAACGCACCCGAGCAAAAAAAATCACGCCGGACGAAAAACTGGCTCGGGCGAAAAATACACGCTCGGGCGAAAAAAAAAATCATGCACGGGCAAAAAACCGCACTCGGGCGAAAAAAAACTCACCCGGGCGAAAAAACTGCGCGCCCGGGCAAAAAATTCCAGCCCGGGCGAAAAATGCCAACCAGAGCGAAAAATGCTAGCTCAGGCGAAAAATCCACGCCCGGGCGAAAAATTCGCGCTCGGGTGAAAAAATCGCCCACGGGCGAAAAATTCGCGCCCGGACGAAAAATTCGCGCCGGGCAAAAAAACACCCGGACAAAAAAATTACGCTCGGGAAAAAAATCGCGTCAAGACAAAAAAATCAAGTTGTAGATTTTTTTAAGAGATAAATGTTTTTGGATGAGAATGTGTTTTTCGAAAAAGTTGAAAAGTAGGTGACATGTGACTTTTCAAAAAGATGAGCAAATGGAGTTTTTTGCGGTAGCTTTTCCCACCGATAGACAATCCAAACAGTCTATTAAATGTGGTAGCGTTTTTCAGAAAACGAAAAGGAGATTAAAAGCCCTCCCAAACAGGCCCTAAGTTGCATGCTGGAGGTCTGGTGCTAGAATAATCCTTGGACTGGGCCATGATAGTGATAGTGAATATCTATAAACATTGGTATCTATCAGGATCTTGTGACTTAGGTGTTAGCCTATTCAGTCAGTCAACCTCCCTCTGATACCAATTGAAAGTGAAGGGATAGATACTACTCTAGAGGGGGGGTGAATAGAGTTATCAAATTTTGCACTAGACAAAACTTAATAGTTTGCCCAACTCCCTTGGAGTGAAATGCGGAATGAAAAGATTATAGATATGGAGATAACCCTAAAGCCTAACACAGGTGATGTGCACAGACTCAAGCTAACTGTAATTACAGTTAAGGCTTGGATAACCTAATCAGCAACTAGCAAACCTAGTTATATCTAATCACAGCCACAATACAAGAATTTAAACAAGGCAATCCAGACGCCACAAGGAATTTATAGTGGTTCCCCAAACAACTTGGGTACGTCCACTCTTCTACCCACACGGTAGGAATCCACTCAGGTTTTTGATCAGGTGCCCTGCCACCAACAAGATCTGCTTCAGGTAGATCAAGAGACCCTTTAGACTTTTGATCAGGTGTCTAAAAACCGAACACAGGTTTTTGATCAGGTACCCTGCCACCAAGGGATACTTTTGAAGGGAGTAATAACCCTGTACAGGAGGGGGAAAGAAGGTTAAGGTGTCTTCTCTATTTTACAATGGATTAGAGAAGCACAATAACTTGCACTGAGCTAGACAGCTCTAAAAGACTCAAGGCTCCCCCTGGCTTAAAGAACATCCAGGTGAAGTCTTGCTTCAGTGCAGAAACTCTTCAGTAAGAACTGAAGGAAGAACTACAAGAAGATATAAAATATAAAATAGAAATCTTCTAGCAGCTATTTTCTTCTTCTTCTTCTTCAAAAGAACTCTGAGTCTGAACTTCCTGGAGGCAGGAGAACTCAGGTTGAAGAAGAGCAGAAGAGCTAACACTTCTCAGTTGAATGAGGATTGCTGAGAGCAATGAACTTGGACTTGATGAAAGCTTGAATGCTAATTGAATAACTCTTTGAATAACTGGTTAGCTAGCTGAAATCCTTCTCCAAAGGATTCCTTTTATAGCAGCAACAAGCAACGGCTCTTTTCAATTTGAACTGTTTGTCTTCTTCTGAAACTTGAAACCTGGGCTGCAAATATCACAAAGACAAACAAACTCTGCAGCAAAATATTCTATAGAAGGGATAAACCTTTTTCAAGGAAGCTGCAGGAAGCAATCTGATAATAAAGGTACTAAATAAAATCACATCAGAAACAAACTCTTTATAGCATAAGGAAGACTTTTCAGTCTAACGACTATAAAGGACTGACAGCAGATAAAGTAAAATACAATGTCAACTAATAAGATAAATAACTTTATCTGAAAAGATTTTACACAGGCAAAAGGGATGGAGCAGATATTGCCTGGAAATATTATCATAAAACAACTGAAATAAAATGCCAGATAATGTATTAACTTATTAAATAGAATAAATAAATACAAAATAAAAAGGCAAACAGAAAACGTCGAACGACCCTCGGAGATCGTCGACCGACGCACGGAGATTGTCGACCTATCGGGCAGATAGTCGAACGATCCAGATAGTCGAACTATCAAAGAAGATAGTCGAACTACCTAGGCAGATAGTCGACCTATCAGAACAGATAGTCGATCTATCAGATAGTCGATCTATCCGGACAGATAGTCGAACTATCAAACACAAACAGATAGTCGACCTATCAAGCAGATAGTCGACCTATCACAGAAAACAGATAGTCGACCTATCACAGAAAACAGATAGTCGACCTATCAACAGATAGTCGACCTATCAAAACAAAATAGATAGTCGATCTATCAACAGATAGTCGAGCTATCAGATAGTTGAACTATCAGGACAGATAGTCAAACTATCAAAGACGACAGATAGTCGACCTATCAACAGATAGTCGACCTATCAAAGCGGAACAGATAGTCGATCTATCAACAGATAGTCGAGCTATCAGATAGTTGAACTATCAGGATAGATAGTCGAACTATCAAGCCAAGCAGATAGTCGACCTATCAACAGATAGTCGAGCTATCAACGCAGACAGAGCGTCGACCAACTGATAGATGATAGTCGATCAGCCGATAGACGATAGTCGAGCGACATTCGACTATAGTCGAACGAAAAACTACTTAATTAAATTCTTCATCTGGAAAAGCGGGGACTCTACAGCTAGACCACTAACCATTGACCATAGATATTTCTTGGGTCAAGGGACTAAAAAGACAAGACTAAACTCAAATCAAACTAGGGTACCAACAGAGGCGTCCAGATAAAAGGGGACTCCTTCTTCATCAGAGACGTAAGAGGGAGGGCAATCTGAGAGAACCCCTTTACGAACTTCCGGTAGTATCCGGCAAGTCCCAAGAAACTTCGAACATCCGAGGCTGACTTTAGTGGTGGCCAATCCCGTACTGCCTGGACCTTCGCCGGATCCACTGCCAGACCTGCTCCACTGATGACATGGCCCAAAAAGGCCATCTCCTTTAGCCAGAACTGGCACTTGTTGTACTTGGCATACATCTCATGCTCCCGCAGCTTCCCAAGGTCAAGGCCAGATGTCTCACGTGCTCCTCCTCCGTCCTTGAATAGATAAGGATGTCGTCGATGAATACGATGACGAAGACATCCAGATACTCCTCGAACACCTGATTCATCAAGGCCATGAATGCGGAGGGTGCATTCGTGAGCCTGAACGGCATCACGGTAAACTCGTACAACCCATATCTGCTGCTGAAGGCCGTCTTCGGGATGTCCTCCTCCCGAATGCGAAGCTGGTAGTACCCTGACCTCAGATCTAGCTTTGAGAACCAATGGGCTCCCTCCAGCTGGTCAAATAGCTCGTATATCCTTGGTAAGGGATAAGTATTCCGGACCTTCAACCTATTCAGGGCCCGGTAATCTATGCACAGTCGAAGGGTCCCGTCCTTCTTCTTAACGAACAACACCGGAGCTCCCCATGGTGAAGAGCTAGGCCGAACAAACTCAGCCTCCACTAACTCTTGAAGCTGGCTTCGAAATTCCACCAACTCCTTTGGGGCCATTCGATAGGGAGCTCTAGATACCGGCTTAGCCCCCGGTATGAGTTGAATCTGAAAGTCCTCTCGGTGCGGGGGTAGCCCTGGTAGTTTCTCCGGAAACACGTCAGCAAAGTCCCGCACTACTAGAATATCTGAAATGGAGTCCTTGGCCACGACCGCCTCAAAAAGGACCTGATAAACTTCTCCCCCTGCAGGTGGGCCTTAACGGCCTGCACAGATGATAATAAGGTACGGGGTGCTGGTATAATACCTTCTATGACAATGAAGGAGTCATCGTGCCTCACGGTGATCCTCTTCGCCACACAATCGATCTGGGCATGGTTCCAGCACAGCCAAGTCATGCCCAGGATCAGATCGTAATCTGGCATCTTCAGAATCGTCGCTGGTGCCTCAAATGCCTTCCCGCCGATCCTCGATTCCATATTGCAATGAGCAGAGGTCATTATCTCTGATCCATCAGGTAGGCGCACCCTCATCATCTTCCCGGTGAATGGCTCCACACCTTCCAGTCCTTTCACGAAATCCTCCGACACGAACGAGTGCGAAGCACCAGTGTCGAAGAGAGTGTGAGCGGGCTTGCCGCTAACGAAGACTATGCCTGGGGTAATTAAGTGTCTTAGTATTTTTTTGTAGTTGTCTTCTCTTAATTTCTAACTAGGTTATGTCTAGAATACTAGTTTATATGAAGAAAAATTAAAAGTACTGTCATACCTGCGATAACCTGCTCCGGGTTTCGAGGCTATGTCAGGTCTAGAGCATACACCTGCTCCCTCTCTGGCCTGCGGCCTCGATCCTGAAATCCTCGTCCTCGGTCCTGTCCTCATCCGCCAAACTGCTGGGGAGGTGGAGCGCCCTGATGTGCTGGTGGGGGTGCTCACCTCATAGGGCAATTCCTCTTGATATGCCTCGGCTGGTTGCACTGATAGCATACCGGTGGCTGTTCTACTGTCCTTGGCATTTCTAGTATCTGTATAAGCTGGGGAGCCAGTACCCCCTGACTCCTCTGCTCCTGCCCAAACTCCTGACGAGGCTGATCCCCGTTCCTTTTCTCCCCAATAACCTGGCCCCGAGGACGGTCTCTATGACCTCCAATCACTGTATCATCAGCCAGTCTCTTCCGGCTCTTCACTGTAAGCTGATCGGTCTCTCTCTTTTTAGCCATCTCCAGAATCCTGGCCAAACTCCCCTCTGAGATGAAAAGGAGGGTCTGTCTCATGTCGTCTTACAGCCCCTTATAAAACCTCCGGGAATAGCCATCATCGTCTAACTGATAAGCGTCCGCATAACGGGCAAGGTGAGTGAACTCCTGATAGTACTCCACCACAAACCTGTTCCCCTGCCTCAATCGCAGGAACCTATCCTCCAGGTCATCCCTCGCCGACTGAGGTATAAAATGTCCCAGGAGCGCTGCTCTGAACTCCTCCCAAGTAATATCAGTGCAATCCATCCCCGCAAAGGTGGTGTCAAGCTGAGACTTCCACCACCTCTTTCCGTGTGACTCTAGGCAGGAGACCGCCAAAGCAACTGCCTCCTCAGTGGGGCATCGAATCCATGCCAGCATCTCGTAAATGGTGTCCAACCATTCCTCCATACGTACTGCAGACTCCATCCCCTTGTAGGATGGAGGGGAAAGTCCCCGGAAGACAGTCATCCAATTAGCCCCGGGGTTTGGTTATGGATCCGGGGCTTGCTGAGCTCTGAAGGCCTCCAGAATGGCCGTCAGTGCTTTCCCCATATCTATCTGCTGGAACGGAGCTGGAGCCGGCGGAGGCAGGACCACATTCGGAGCCTGGGGTGTCCCCTGCTGGGATGTAGGGTTCGTCGCAGGCTACAAGTAAAAATTCCGTTTGTTAGAGAGCGAATGAATGGAATTTTAAGAGGGTTAGGATGGACTTTCACATATGATTTCCCTTATGGGCACACCACTTCTTCCGCTGCTAGTTTGTCCGCAAACTAAGCTCGCACGGGGGTGGCCCAAGATTTTGTTGACTACTTCTCTTTCGATCGAGGTCTCCTCTGATACCACTTGTAAGACCCCTTTTTTTCTTTTTTGAACACTGGGATCTTAGCCCAGAACTACCGCTTTGCAGTGGCACCGACTCACGGGAAGGCCGTCACTACAAAATGTCAATTCTACCGGCCCTTTTCGATCACAAGAGAGAGAAGTAATTATACATAAATGTAAACAAGTCCACAGAAACATGTAAATAAAAGTGAAATCACATCCAGTCCATCAGTAGATAATAACAGGAAGTAGATAATAGAAGTACTGCAAGATACGGTTCAGATGAAATATAGATAAACGGGCTCGAGCCCGGTACATCAGAGTCCTCACTACAAATCACTCATCGCAGAACTATAAAGGTACTAATCACTCACGGAGCTAGTCGCAGGTGCACTGGTGCTAGACCGATCCACCTACATGCGCACCGTACTCCGCTGGTGCTGGTCCCTGGACTGCTGGTCCCTGTCTCCCATCTGGAGCTCCTGTAATGTTGTGGTTCGAAAACCATTAGTCATAAAGACTAAGCCCTATCATCCCCTACCCCTTCCCCTACGGCTCCAAAGCACAGATCGGAGAGGAGGAAAGGGAAGCTACAAAGGTGGAGAATAATCAAGCAGGTGACAGGGGAGTTATTCTAACAACTATCTAGAACAAAGTAAAACTAGCAATCCTATGGTAGTAAGTGGTAAAGAAGAGAAGTAGTAAGTAGCAATTGTATAAAAAGGCAGCTAGAGAACAGTAAGTAAACAAGCAAGTAAATAAGTAAGTAGCAGATATAAAGAAGGCAGACAGAGAACAAAAATAAAGAAGTAAGTAACCTTAACTTATATGAATGCCCATACAAACTTATAAGTTAAGGGGTCTTCTGCAAGGCTCCCATCGTATAAAAAGTCCCATACCGATTTATACGTTGGGGTGTCGGTTGTATGCAAATATGAGTGTAGTGATATGCTATACCATGATTCATGCAAGTGCAACACACACACTCGACTCTATGCGCACAGACCTTTAGTTCCTCCTGTTCGGGCAGCTAGCTTCACTCCCAAGAACCTCCATAGTGGCAAACGGAGACAGTGGGTCGGGCCCCCCACTCTTAGGCGGGTATCCACACTACCGGGCCTAGCCCTTCCATACGCCCCTAGAAGAACGCAACCTAGAGTATCCGCGTACTACTGCTGGCTATACTCACCAGACTTTCTTTGGCTAAGTGTCCAACACCGCTGAGTCAACGTACCGATGCCGGTGTGAACGACAATCAGATATCGAAGACCCACCACCTTTATTCTGTACTCCAACCCTCGAGCCCTCGGCTCCCTGGACTGTCCCGTCCGTGCATCAACCTTCAGAGCTACCGTCTGAATGGCAACCAAACCAATTATTATACCTTCCTAGCTATCGGGGTGTATGTGTGTGCAACCCTAATTATACTAGTTGCTCTTTAGATTATTAATTCTACAATTTACATTAGCCCAGGACTGCCCCCGGTATTCCTTGTGAAGTGTTCTCAAAGGGAACTAAGAATTAGGATGGTAGCTGAAGCCCACCATTCCCTTTCGCAAGGCACTTATTGTTATTGGTTGATACCCATTACCCGATCCCTTTTTAAGTTACTTTAGATCTGGCCCTAGCATATTAAGACTCTTCCACTACTACTCGGGGTGGACGATCTTTCGTCGTTCCCGTACGCCCTTATCCTTAACCAGTCTCACACTCTACTTATCTTGACCTCCAATAATGAACTTAACTTAGCTTTCCCTAACCAACCAGAAACTACCAAAAATTCCATCTCTCAAAGTTCATTATCCGCTCTAGTTTAGTTTCCGTGGTTTTACTATATGCAGACCATCCTAAGATACGTGAGGAGTATGAGGGGAGGTACTCCAACTTGTCTTCCGAATCTCCTATAGTATTTACTAGAGGTCTATCTTGACATATTATAGCTAAGACCAAGATTTCCAAATTTTCCTATTTATCGGGCATTTAATTTATTTATTCTAATATTCCAAATGCCCTAGTATGAACATGAAGTGCACTAATGAGCAAACAAAAAATCATCATAAAATCAGTAAAAATCCTATGAGACATTTAAACAATAATTCCAAGTTTTGAGAAATTCCAGAGGTGTTTAGGCCTATATTTCCTAATTTACCATTTTAGGTCATTTCTATAATATTATGAAGGAAGTATTGTAAATATGTATCCAAAAACCCCAAGAAAATTATAGAAGCTTTATGGTGTCCTAAGACCATCAGAATCCAAGTACCATAATTTTTATCAAACATTTGGGCTCTGAAACTAATTTAATGTAAAATACCGACTTTTCTAGCTTAGAGAAGGAGATGCAATTTTTAATAATTTAAAATTCCATAAAAAATTAGAGGGTGACTAGAATATCTTTAAACACCCACTGACCAAATTTCATAATTTTTCAGATAGTAATTGGACATTATTTGTATTTTTGACTCCTTGTCACAACTAGTACATTAAAGAAATATGTACCCAAAATAATCAGTTAAAATTTCCAATAAAAATACAAAAGGTATAACATGCTATGAGATACCCTAATCCAAGATTTCATAACATTCCAGTGAACAGAAATTCCAGAATCATTAAAATAAATATCTAGAGCACAATTAGAGTTGTAAATGAAGTACTGTATAAATTAACCAAAAAATCTCAACAAAATTTTAACATGGCTATTTAGATTAGAAAATCACCCTACTCCAATTTTACTTGATTTAAAGTTCATTTGACAGCTTAATAATTCAAATTAAGATTAGTCACCTAAACTAGGATTAGGATTTTAGGTGGCCTAGCTGTCTCCAAATACTCTAAACTTTTGTCCAGAGAACTATACTGGCCCTATGGTTCTCTCCACCAAATTTTAAGTCAGACCAAGGTCCTTTGACCCCATGACCTTCACAACCCCAAAAACCACCATTAAGGGATTTTCCCTAGGGTTCTAGGGCTACCCTACACCAAACCACCCCAAACTACCTTGGAGGGTGTGTCATGCCCTAAACAGCCTTTGGACAAAAATATCAGCCTCTATTGAGGTGATATGACCACCCAAATACCAAGGGGGGTGTTTGATCCTAAATTATCCTATAGGGATCAACCAAGGGTTGGACACAAACTTAATCAAAATATCTCCAAATGAGATGAAATTTTTACCAGAACCTTATGATAAACCCAGGGACCACTCACCAAAATTTGGGAGGGTTTGGAAGTCATTTAGCCGTCTAATTAAATTATGCAAGGATTATTGAATTTTTCTAAAAACTATAGAAAAACATTTTCCAAAAATCCTAATTTTTGGATAGCACCTAGATATAGGTATGATTAGGCCACACCCCAAATTTCAAGTCATTTTGATGACTGGATTGGAGTGGGGAATTTTTCTAAGGTCAAGATAGCCCTATGGATGGACCTCACCAAAAAGTGTGTTGTGGTCTAACCAGGACTCCAAATCAAGTGAAATCAATTTTGAATTAAACTACACTTCAAGGGATACATTTTCTATGTTAATCACTTTTTATGTTTCAGCCCCTACGGGCATTAATTTTCAGTTTAAACCTAGTGCACAGTAAAGGAAATTAATTCCTAATTATACAATATATAATATAATAAAATGCTACTATTCATCTTCTTCTTTAGCCCGAACCAGCAACAACAAAAAACTTGAAACCTGTAGCTTTTCTAAAGCCATTTCCTGGCCACCCAGCCATCTCCCTGGCCGGCCACCACCACCACCTCCTCTGTTGAGGTGAGGGCTACCGTCAGGCGGCGGCACGGCCGCCGGAGAGGCGGTTTCCGGCGAACCCGCCACCATGAAATTTTGGAAAACCATGGAAACGCTCACCCGATCCGGCTCTTTTGAGCCTGATATCTCTCCTAATGATTTCTAAGATCTATCTGCAGAAGAAGAGGGAGGGGAGGACCTTGTTCGCGGTTTGAAGGCGAGATGAACGTCGGATTGTCATGGCGCGGTGGTGGCGTTCCCGAACTTCTTCAACAGCAAGAGCAGCAATCTGAATCCGTTTGATCGAGCGTATAACCTTCTCCTCTTGCTCTAAGGAGGCTGTTATAGATCTCCAAGTGGGGAGGGGAAAGGATGAAACATTCATAGCCATGAATGTTTCTCTTAATAACGTTTCGGTTATGATGTAGGGAAGAGGAAAAGGTGGAAGATGAAATGGCTGATCCAGGTGGCGATTTTCTATTGGACCTCACTCTCTCTTTCTATTAAATAATTAGAGACAGAAACGGCCCATAAATATTCATGTTGTATATTCCCATAATCAGAATTGATTATGACGTCGGTTACCGAAATTTCCAGACTGGCTGACGTTTCGGCCTTCGTCACGGGCGTGACACATAGGTCACGGGCGTGACATGCTCGGGTGGCCAATTCTGAGTTCGAGGATCGTCGAACTGAGATCGACGATCGTCGAAGGGTGGTCACGCCCTAGGTCACAGGCGTGACACATGGGTCACGGACGTGACAGGGTCATGAGGCAAATTCCGCGCTCGGCGATCGTCTCGCTGAGATCGACGATCGCCGAAGGGGGTCACGCCCTTGGTCACGGGCGTGACACCTGGGTCACAGGCGTGATAGGGCCATGACGCAAATTCTGCGCTTCGACGATCATCCCGCTGAGATCGATGATCGTCGAAGGGGTCACGCACTAGGTCACGGGCGTGACACATAGGTCACGGGCGTGACAGGCCCGAGTTGAAAATTCTGCGCCCTACGATCATCTCCCTGAGATCAACGATCGTCGAAGGAGTCACGCCCTAGGTCACCGGCGTGATGGGTCGGTCACGGGCGTGACCAACCCGTGACCCGAAATCTCGGTCGATGTATTTCAATTTTTAGGCTTCCTAGGGTTCTGTCACGACCAACCGACTCCAAGGGGTCTAGACAGAAATGGGATGTTACAGACACAACTAGTTTGATGAACAATACCATGTTTCATACAGAAGAGGAAAACTCATGACTAAGATATTATTTTGCATTATCAGAGCGAAAGATTTTAACAGAGACATCAAATTGATTCTTAATCATAAAATAAAAAATGTCCATACATTGAATAATTCATAGCGATCTTTTAAGAGATACACCCAAGTACAGCGGGAGAAATCGTCAATAAAAGTTACAAAATATGAACTACCCCGACCTATGGTGAGGGTAGGAGCAGGCCCCCAGACATCGGAGTGAACAAGATCAAATGGTCGGGAAGAGCCACGACCTTGCTTCGGTGGGAAGGAGGAGCGGTGATGCTTGTCAAGCTGACATACGTCATAGTTGAGAGGAGGACTATGCAGAGGAAGGTGTGGCATAAGTTGTTGAAAAATTCATGGAGGAGCGTGAGAAATACGAAGGTGTCATTGAAGAAGATCAGTAGAGGAGGAGGAGAAGGAAGACAGTGCGGAAATGTTATCGAGAAAGTAGAGTCTGTCGCTCTCAGTCCTAGTAGCAATCGTCCGTTGGGAGCCCGGATCCTAAAAAGAACAAAAAGTAGGAGTGAATGTGTCGAAACACTATAGTTGCTTGCACAGATAAGTAACAGATAATAAATTGCAAGGGAACTTGGGCACATAGAGGGTATCAGCCAAGCGAAGAGACGGGGTGAATTGAACCACTCCCGTTCCATTTACCAGTGAGGGAGAGTCATCCGCAATAAAGACCAGGGGAAACCGATCATGCTTTTCTAGGAGAGAAAAACACTGAGGATTTCCTGTCACGTGATTGGTAGCAGCAAAGTCGATCATCCATTTACCTTGAGTAGTTACGTGGGCACTACCTGAAGACGTGACCACCAAGACAGACTACTTTGAAGAGGAGGTGGAAGCGTCGCCAGTTGGTCGAAGATGAGGTGTAAGCGTCGCTAGTTGGTCAAAGATGAGGATGTTTCTTCCAGCAGCGATCAACCGTATGTTTGGTGCGGCCACAGTGAGAGCATAGAAAGTGGGAAGCACCGCGTTCGCCGGATTGGTGGTTGTGGCCACAAGAGCCACTCTGCTGAGTGTGGTGAGTGTAGTTGTCTGGTTGAGGAGGGGAGGATAACAATGGACGTTGTAGTAGAGAGGTAACCGTGGCTATGCGGCCAACAGTGGCATCCAGGGTGGGAGACTCCGCCTCGCCAAGGATCTATTGACGGATCATGTCATTGGACTCAGGAAGTCATAGAAGGTAGCACACAATCATAAGCTCCTGAAAGTGTTTGTGTTGCTCAGCCAGATCCGCAGAGAATGCGCGATTCTGGAGAATTTCGGCTCCGAGAGCCTGAACTTGTTGGTAAGCAGTAGTAGGAGACATAGAGGGACGAGCAAAGAGGTCTGCATATAAAGTTTAGATGCGGGACGTGTTAGCCCCCATGGAGTAGAGAGCGGCAAGATGAAGCCAAGCAGCCTTGACTGTTTCATCATGACGGATGATGAGTAGGCATTCATAAAAGAGACATTTAGCCAGCCATGTGCGTACAAGAGCGTCGCTGGCATCCCAGTCATCAAAGAGAGGGGAATCTTGTGGAGGAGTATCACCGGTGAGATGATGGCGTTTGTGTTGAGAGCGGAGAAGGAAGGTGAAGGAGACACTCCAGTCCGGGTAGTTGGGACCGATGAGTTTGGAAACGGTGCCAAGGTTGCCCGAAGGAGTATGAGGAGTAGGAGGAGCGGCAATGGGAGTAGTGGTGGTAGAGATATCAGAGGTTACCATAGAAGAGAGCAACGATAAGAACAAGTCACTGCTAGAAAAGGAGGCCGCGACGACTAAGCACAGGTCGGGCAAGAAGAACTGGTCGCGACAATAAGAATAGGTCGCGGCGACTTAAGAACAGGTCGCGGTGACTTAAGAATAAGAGCGACAAGAAAAGGAGTGTGTGGAGACTAAGCACAAGTTGTGGGAAGAAGAATAGGTCGCGGCGACTTAAGAACAAGTCGTGGCAAGAAGAAAGGGTAGCAGAGAGGTCGCGTACACAAAAGATCAACGATAAGGAGAGAAAGAAACCACGCGAACAGGGCGCAAACTGGCGTGTTGGATCCCTAGTTTGATTTGGGATAGGTTCACTAAGTTAGGATATGACCAAACATACATAGATCAGGGTAATGGTTTTGTCCTAGAGTCTAGGTTAAGTCCTTTGAGTCAACAGTACAAAGGACCATCCTCCAACACTGCCAGAGACTCAAGACTTGGAGAATTCAAGACTTAGAAAAAGGAGTTCTACGTTCGTCGATCTTCGGTCGACGAAATTCGAGCTCAGCTAGATGAACTCATGGACAATTCTCTGAGCTCAGCTCGACGAACTTAGTTCTCAGCTCGACGAACTCTGGACAAAGTAATAACTCCTCTAAGTCAAGCCTCAGTCGACGAACTAAGAACATCAGCTAGAAGAACTCTGTTCTCTGGTCGACTAATTCTGGACAAGGTGATTCAACACTCAACATCAAAAAATATTCTAAGTCCAGACTGCAGACTCAGCTCGACAATCTTGGACCCAAACTGGACTAACTCTATTCTCAGGGCTCAGCTCGACGATCTTAGATTCATCTCGAAGAACTTGATGCACAGAAGAAGAAAGTTATCAAGCAGCATTCAGAGGTCGACGATCTTGGATCTCAGCTCGATGAACAGCTATTCTCAGCTCGACGAACTGTGGACTCAGGTCGACGAATCCAGTCTTGGTTGTTTTCCTCTTTTGTCCTTATTATGTGGCAATGATTCCTGAGTAATTAATGCTCTAATATTCTCTTAATATTATCGTTAGACAAGAGCATTAATTATGGTCTTCATCAGGATTACTGCCTGCCGTTTTTATAAGGGACAGTTGGGGAAACAAATCAATACCAAATTATTCCAAGGCCATCAGCATTAATTATAGGAAGAATTTAAAAATTCAAAAGGACTTCCACATGGAAAATATAAAAACGTGAAGTTCACTTTCTTCCACATATACAGAGACACATTCTAAGAGATATACAGATTTCCTGAGACATAGATAATCTATCAGTCAAAAAATCAACAACTGCTAGACCTGAAGAAGAACAATCTTTTTGAAGAAGAAGAGCAACCATCCAAATCAAGAATCTTCTTCTGTCATACTCTCAGGAACCTTATGTAGGACAACAATACTACATCTATCAAGAAGTTCCTGAAGTTCTTCGGGTTAAAGTTGAAAGCTTGAAGGCTTATCACCCTGAATAAAAAGTTCCATTCCCCCTGAACAAACTCAATATTTCAGGGGGAGTTTTTTGTTAACATCAATTCCACTAGTCTTCTCAGTTGTATTTGAGAAAGATAAGACACCATCACTCTCTCACCCCCTCTGTAAAAAGGGTTCTCTACTCCCTTCAATAGTGATTCCTGGTTGCAAGTCTCCTAACCAAAAGACTTGAGGTTTGGTTTTTGAGCACCTGATCAAAAGCTCATTGGTGGCAGTCACCTGATCAAAAACCTGAGTGGATTCATACCAGGGTGGTAGAAGAGTGGATGTACCCAAGTTGGGGAACCACTATAAATTCTTGTGTTGTCTGGTTGCCCTCTTCTTCTTGTTCTTGTTGTGGCTATGTTATTTAACTTTTCTGTTACTTCATTTATTTTAATTTGGCATGCTGTGATATAGTATCTAAGCTTAGGTACAATCCTTATAGTTCAGGAAAAGTTTTAAATATACATACATACTCTATTCCCCCCCTCTAGAGTATATCAGATCTAACCCTAACTTTCAATTGGTATAAGAGGAGGTTCTTTTGGTTGTACAAGTTAAAACCTTGAACCAAAGATCCTAAGTTAGATCTGTTCTTTAACTTTACTAGACTTATCTATACAGTATGACCCAGAACAAAGAATATGCAAGCACCAGACCTCCAGTGTGCAACTTGTCCAAGTTCACAATCTAGAAGGCAAGAATTACGCTTTACATGAACTCTATTGATGAATATATATTTAATTCTATTTTATTAGGACCACCAGCTCCAGTGGCTTCAACCTCAACTACATCAACTGACCTGAGTGCAGTTCCACCCCCTGGATGGACAGATGCACAGAAGAAGGCTAAGATAGCTGATGTCAAAGCCATAAACATACTAGCTCAAACTATGTCTGATGAAATATTTCAAAAGGTTGTTGAGTGTCAATCAGCCAAGAAGATTTGAGATTCCCTGAACCAAATGGTGGCTGGATCAGCAGATGAGAGGAAAGACAGAAGGTCAAATCTCATCACTCATTATGAGAACTTCAAGAAGGATGAAGCATAGATAGTAGAAGTAATGTACAACAGACTTAGCTCCATCATCAGTGAGCTAAGGACTCTAGACAAAGAATTCACTTTGACTGAAGTGAATGACAAAATCCTTATGTGCTTCCCCAGCACACGGGACTCAAGAATCTGGCTCATCAGAGAAGCCAGAAGCATGATAGAGATTTCAACAGAATCTCTTCGAGGAAAATTAAAGTCCTATGAGAAGCTGATCAAAGTAAGGGAAGCAGCAGCTGAAGTGAAGACTCCTACACCAACTAGGAAGGAGCATAGCATAGCTTTCAAAGCTACAAAAGACTCTGAAGTCATTCCAGTAAATGAAGAGTTGATGAGTCTCTTTGCCAAGAGATTTTTCAAGATGGCCAGAAAGGACTTCAGAAGGAAACCTTCTAAATATAAAGATAAGCCAAGGTATGACAAAACACCCTCTAAATAAGTAGTGTGTTTTGGGTGCAGGAAACTTGTGCACTTCATTTCTGAGTGTCCAGAAGCTCAGAAGAAGGACAGAAAAAAGGAGAAGGACTCAAGAAAGAGTCACTACAACAAGTCTTCCTCAAGCAAGCATAAGAGGAAAGACAAGGGCTTTATTGCTGAGACATGGAGTGATACTGAAGAAGAATCTACATCCTCAAGCTCCAGTGAGGATGAAGTAGAGCAGAAAGCAAAGGAAGTCTGCATCATGGCTATTGAGGCAGGCAGTAGCAGATCAGATACAGATGAGTCTGATAATGAAGAACCTCTATCAGCTGAAGATCAGGTAATAGCTTCCTATGATTTTGAGTCAGATGAATTTAAATCTGAATTTAAAAATTTATGCTTAGACTTGACAAGCTCGGAGAAGGAAGTCAAACTTCTCAGAGAAAAGTTAGGTACACTAGACAACATCACTGCAGAAAATGCAAAATTAACTAATGAGCTAATGTCTGATAATAAACAAATATATTTTCTGAAAAACTGAACTAGGTAAGGCAAAACTATTAGAAGAATCACTGAATGGAAGAAGTCTATAATTATTAGATATCACTAGTACTGTAAATGCTAGGACCAACAATAGTAAACTAGGATTAGGTGCCTCCTCTAGTGATCCACCTTTGATTCAGAAAAATAATCTTTCTAGACCAGTAAAATTTATATCTGACAAGGGGAAAAGGAAAACTGAACAGGTAAATAAAGTTAATAAGAATCTTGAACAAATTGAAACCAAAAATAAGCTCAATAACCAAAAGAATAATAGAAATAACAATGTTCAGCAATTATCGTCGAACTCAGATCGACGATATATGAACGGATCATCGAAATCAAAACGACGATCTTTGAACGCAAACATCAGTAATAATCATTCTTCAATTTATGATCGACGATACCAGTATAGTTCATTTACCATAGATCGTCGACTTTGGTACTTCAAGAATGAATACCTTCATTCTTCGAGCAGAGATCGACGATCTCATCCAACATCGTCGAGCTCAGGTCGACGATCCAACCAGAGATCGTCGAACCCAAATCTTAATAAAAGGAACTTAAATTCTAATAATAACTTTAATCCTTTCACTCAATGGATAATTCCACATAGGAGATACCATCCTAAAGGGTATAAAGATCAACCTCAATGTTCTTACATTTCTAGTTATAGCTATGTAAATCAACAAGGACCCAAGGTTAACTGGGTTAAGAACAACTAACTGCTTTATTTACAGATGAAGACCTGTCCAGCATTCAATCAACATTGGTATCTAGACAGTGGCTGCTCCAAGCACATGACAGGCAGCAAGGACAACCTAATTGATTACAAGTCCAAGCTAGGACCAAAGGTAATCTTTGGTGACTCTAACTGTGGTATAACAGAGGGATATGACAAAGTCAGGATTAGAACAGTAACTTTCAAGAGAGTTGCATATATAAGTGGACTAAAGTATAACCTCATCTCTATAAGCCAACTTTGTGATGAAGGTTATCAGGTATCATTCAACTCTAGCTCCTATACTATTATCTCTAAAGAAAACAAACCTGTTTTAATTGGCAATAGACAAGGAAACATATACCTAGTTAATTTTCATTCTGTAACTTCAGACATATGTTTACTTAACATAGTTAGCAGTCAAAATTACTTGTGGCATAAAAGATTAGGGCATGTAAATCTGAAAAATATTGCTAGGTTATCTAAGGACAACCTTGTTAGAGGACTACCTTATGGCCCCTATAAGAAGGAAGGACTCTGCAGGGCTTGTCAACTAGGCAAGCAAACTAAATCTAGTTTCAAATCCATTAATAAGAGTGATTCACCTAGGATATTGTACTTACTACATATGGACCTTTATGGCCCTGTGGCTGTATAAAGCCTAGGAGTGAAATCTTATACCTTAGTGGTTTTAGATGACTTCTCCAGATTCTCTTGGGTATTCTTTCTGAGATCTAAGTCAGATACATTCAAGGTTCTTATAGATTTTCTCAGGACCATACAGATTGAGTACTCTACTCATGTTGCATTGATCAGAAGTGATCATGGCACAGAGTTTGAGTCTCTTTTTATGCATGAGTTCTGTGAGAAGGAAGGTATCAGGCACTGCTTCTCAGCTCCTATAACTCCTCAACAAAATAGGGTGGCTAAAAGGAAAAATAGAACACTCATTGAAGCTGCAAGCACATTACTTGCAGATGCTTACATGCCCTTATCCTATTGGGTAGAGACAGTGAGCACAGCAAATTATGTCCTGAATAGAAGCTTGATACACAAAATAAAACATAAGACTCCCTATGAATTGCTCAAAGGGAAGAAACCAATGATCAACTATTTTAAAGTTTTTGGTTGTGTATTTTATATTCATAATAATGACAAAAAGCACATTAGAAAGTTTGAAGCAAAGGATGCAGTGGGAATTTTTCTAGGATATTCCCAAGTCAATAAAGCTTATAGGGTATTTAATAAATCTATATTGAAAATAGAAGAATCTATGCATGTTACATTTGATGAGGCTAACATGTTTTATAAGGAGAAATAGATTTCTACTAAAGACTCCTTGCAGGTACACAACTTATGTGAGAAATTGGATGACTTAAACCTTACCCCAAAAGTTGTACCTCATCTTTCTCAACAAGTCAATGAAGAAAGTGATGAAGAAACTTTAGAAGAAGCTGACTCCCCTACAACAACTCAAACTACTCCACAAGAAGAATTATCTCCAAATGATGTTGTAGAACCAACTCCACCCACTGACTTTCTCACACTAAGGGATCACCCCAGATCCCAAGTGATTGGAGACATAATAGTAGGTGTACAGACAAGGCATCAACTCAACTAAGATTTGATGCATGCTTGTTTCCTCTCTCAAATTGCTCCTCAACTAAGAATCTATGCATGTTACATTTGATGAGGCTAACATGTTTTATAAGGAGAAAGAGATTTCTACTAAAGACTCCTTGCAGGTACACAACTTGTGTGAGAAATTGGATGACTTAAACCTTACCCCAAAAGTTGTACCTCATCTTTCTCAACAAGTCAATTAAGAAAGTGATGAAGAAACTGTGGAAGAAGCTGACTCCCCTACAACAACTCAAGCTACTCCACAAGAAGAATTCTCTCCAAATGATGTTGCAGAACCAACTCCACCCACTGACTTTCTCACACTGAGGGATCACCCCAGATCCCAAGTGATTGGAAACATAATTATAGGTGTACAGACAAGGCATCAACTCAACTAAGATTTGATGCATGCCTGTTTCCTCTCTCAAATTGCTCCTCAATCCATAACTGATGCAGAATAAGATCCCCACTGGATCATTGCAATGAAAGAGGAGCTTAATCAGTTTGAGAGATGCAGAGTTTGGGTTTTGGTTCCAAGACCAAAAGACTACCCAATCATTGGAACCAAATGGGTATTCAGAAATAAGCTTGATGCCCAAGGTGTGATTGTGAGGAACAAGGCCAGGCTTGTTGCTCAAGGGTATATACAAGAGGAAGGGATTGACTGTGATCAAACCTTTGCTCCAGTTGCCAAGCTAGAAGCTATAAGGATATTTCTTACTTAAGCTGCATTCAAAAAGTTCAAAGTTTATCAAATGGATGTGAAGAGTGCTTTCTTAAATGGGGAACTTAAAGAAGAGATTTATGTTGAACAACCTCCAGTTTTTTTTCTCCAACTCATCCCTCTTATGTGTTTAAATTGCATAAAGCTCTCTATTGTTTAAAGCAAGCTCCAAGAGCTTGGTATGAGACCTTAGCCAGTTTTCTCTTAGAGCATGGTTTTTCAAGAGGCATAGTAGATAGGACTTTATTTACCAAAATGCATCATGATAAAATATTGTTAGTACAAATATATGTAGATGACATAATATTTGGTTATACTGACCCCAAATTATGCAAAAGATTTTCTGATCTAATGCATTCAAAATTTGAGATGAGTAGCATGGGTGAGCTCTCCTACTTCCTTAGTCTCCAAGTGAAGCAGCTCCCTGATGGAATTTTCATTTCCTAGGCTAAATATGCTAAAGAGCTTATTAAAAAGTTTGGGATGGCTGATTCCTCAGCAAAGAAAACACCCATGGCTACAAATGCTGTAATAGATTCTGATGTGCATGGGAAACCTGTGGATCAGAAATTATATAGGGGCATTATTGGGTCCCTACTATACCTTACAGCTAGCAGACATGATATTATGTTTGCTGTGCTAGGTTCCAAGTGAACCCTAAAGAATCTCACCTAGCTTTTCTAAAAAGAATTTTGAGATATATAAAGGGTTGTCCTAGTCTAGGTCTCTGGTATCCTACTGAGTCAGAGTTTGAGTTAACTGGATACTCAGATACTGACTTTGCTGGATGCAGAGTGGATAGAAAAAGTACCTCAGGAACCTGTCAGTTCCTTGGTATGATATTGGTGTCCTGGTTTTGCAAGAAACAATCATCTGTGTCCACATCAACTGTTGAAGCAGAATACATTGCGGCTGGCAGTTGTTGTTCACAGATGATGTGGATTCAGAACCAACACCTGGATTATGGATTAAACTTAAATAATTCAACTCTACTATGTGATAACACAAGTGTTATAGCTATAGCACAAAATCCAGTCCATCACAACAGAACTAAACATATAGACATAAGACATCATTTCATTAGGGAATGTGTAGACAAAAACAAAATCAATCTTCTCTATATCTACACTGATTTACAAAGAGCTTATATTTTCACCAAACCCCTGGATGAAAGAAATTACTTGTTCTTTATAAATCAGCTTGGAATGATAAATGGAGAAGGTTTAGTTTAGTCTATGTCTGCAATCGACGAATTTTTCAGAGTTCGTCGAACGGAGCTCGACGAACTAGGAAAAGTTCTTGAGATTTTCGTCGACTAGAGATCGACGAACTCTCTATGAGTGAAGTTTGTTTCGTCGAACTGAGATCGACGAACTTACTTCAGAAAACTTTCGTCGACTAGAGATCGACGAAATGTCTTCAAATCTTCAGACTGAGATCAACGAACTATTTAACTCCAAATTATTTCGTCGACCTCAGATCGAAGATCTTTTCATTTTTTTTCGTGGAACGGAGTCTGTCGATTCATATTCTAGAAAAAACTATATCTAGGTTTTCTTCGACCTCCGTTCCGTGCTTTCAGTTCTTTTGCACTTGATCTTCATTTTTCCTTTGTAGGTGCTCTCAATGGCGATTCCCGCTGGATCTCTTGCTGCTATGAAATTCGATACTGGTTTTGACTTGGATTTTGAATCGTTCCAGTACTCTGATCAAGTTTTCCTGAACATTATTCAACTGCTTGAAGATCAACAACTAAAGACTCTGCTTTCGAGTCGTATCAAGATATCTGCTACAAAAATCAGGGAGTGGGTGCACACAGCTACTATAGACGAGAACACAATGACTTGCACCATCGTGGGTAATGCTATTTATCGTACCCCCGACATTCTAACTGAGATTTTTAGATTGAAAAATGGTGAGAACGAATTAGAAATAGATTCTGAAGAGTTTGATTTGATGTTGAGTACAATGGGTTATTCTGGAGACACCCCAAACAAACTACTTAAGAAAATTTTATCTGCCAAGTATAAGTTTCTCGCAGATATAGCTGGGAAGGTGTTGCTCGGGAAGCACACAGCACATGATTACATCACCAGGCATCAGTTCCTGGTTATGTGCGCCATAGTAAATAAGAAAGCTGTGAACTGGGGTCAAATTCTGTTTAATTTGATTAAAAAGAAGAATAATAAGAAAAAGGTGTGTTTTAGAAGGATCCTAGGGATCTTCCTCAAGGAAAAGGCTGCAGGATCCCTGGTCTCCTCGACCATATCCATCAATGCTTCAAATAGACTCACATGTGCTCTTTTTAGCAAGTGGGAGAGGACCATCACTAAGCCAACTAAGTCTACCTCCTCCTCCACAAGAACTTCTAAGAGTACAAGGGCTGCACCAGCCTCTCCCCACCCCACTGAAGGGATCTTCTCCACCCCTCCACCACATCCTGCCCTTCAAGTTCCATCCCAATCACAAGCCCAACCAACTCCACCCTCCACTACCATCCTAATCCATACCCCAACACCACCAGCCTCTCCAATTCCCTCCTCCCCTACACATATACCATCCCCTCCTCCTTCATCTCAGCCTGATACATCCATGCCTACACCACCCCAATCCCCTCTTCCATCTCATCTTGTTGACATCCCCCACATCAACCTCTCCTCATTCCCATCCTTCAACCTATTATCATCTCCACTGCACACTCCCTCTCCTCAACATGACTCCCCCCCTAGACACTCCTATTTCACCTCCACCTATCACCCCCTCAGCAACTGTAATCTCCACTCAACCAGCTACTACTCCACCATCCACTTCTCCAAACCTGGATCCATCTCTTATCACCCCACTCATTACCCTCCTCACACCCCTACTCTAATCTCTTATAGTAGAGGCCATTTCTCCTCAGCTGTCTCCATATCCTCTCTTGCTTCCCAGATCTCTACCCTCACTACTACTCCCTCTTCATTTGGGGGCCTGGCTTCAGTATCTACTGAAACCAGGCAGGGGGAGATACTTCATGAAGAAGTAGCAACAGATGCAGCAGCAGCAGATGAACCAGTTGAACAGGATATGGACACACCAGCAATTGCACTAGCAGAACCGACAGTTGTACCAGCAGCAGGAACAAGTGCTGATATGGAAAAAGATTTCATGAATTTTCTTGAATCTGACATGGAAATAGATGTTGCAGAAACAATAGCCTCAGTAATGGATGCAAGTAACATTTATTGTACAGATATTATAGTGTCAAATACTCAAGAGGTCAGACTGCCAAAGATTCTGCCCGGAAGGATTCATTTCATTAATCCCAAAGTGAATCTAGCAGCTTTGCTGAAAGTATTTGGGTCATATATTTATTTCTGTCTTACCTTCCCCATTCTATCATCTAAAGCCATAGTGTGCTATACCTCTCCTGCCAGCTCAGAGATATTAGACACTATAAAGACAAGTTTGACAGCTCCTCCAGCAAATAAGTCTGATGATCAGACATCTGTTTCTCTTAGGCCATCCTATGTTATGGATGATAGCCCTCTCCCCAATATTGATGATAATATAGCTCAAGACATTGCTATGAAAACTGAAGCAGTCCATGCTGAAGTTATCCCTACTCCAGGAAGTAAAGAAATTTCCAAAAATACAATAAGACAAATTGATGAATTGTATGACAATCCACAAGAATCAGATGATGATGAGGAGGAGGAGGACCCAAAGAGGAATAAAATCTCTAAGAAAAGGAAGGCTCCTCCTCCTCCTGCTCCTAAGCCAGGAAATACACATTACACTCCCTACTATATTCTGCAAAGCATAACTCCATACAAAGGGATGCCAGCTTGGATGTGGCTATCAAAAAATGAATAAAAGGCTAGAAAGAAAAATAGAAGATACTCCCCTCCTCCTCCTCATAGATACAGAAAGGAACCCTCCTCCTCCTCCTCCAGCTGTTGGTGCTTCAGGAACTGCTTCTCAAAGGACAGATGAACCTTCCAAGCCTACATTCACCAGAACTTATCAGAGGCAGGAAAGGTCATCTAGACATCAATCTCATGGAAGTAGACATCAAAGAAGTATGGGTTGTACAGAGCAGATAAAAGAAGTAGTCTATCAGAAGCCAGAGTTCTCTCCTCCCCAACAACAAGCTGAACAAAGAAGGCATTCAGTATCACACAAACCTAAAAGAAAATATAGTGAAACTACACCTCCAAAGTCACTATACATTCAAAGTTATGAAAGCGATAAAGCAACAAACTTTCAAGCACAGTCAACTCAATTCATGCCTGTTACTCTGCTACCTACCCAAGATGATCAATCATCTGTCAGTCAGGATGTTGATCCTAATTTCAGGATGGCTAGGCTTCAAGAATTGATTGGTCTATCACAGATAAAGAAGGCGAGAGAAGAAGGAGAAGATCCAACTAAGTTCACTACCATGTCCTCATATAGAGAGAAAGAACTTGAAAGACTGCAGGTGAGCAAGAAGGTATTTAATCTTGCAGATAATATGGCTAGACACCCAGATGCTCTAATTCCCAGAACCTCCACCCTGACAGTGATTGGAGCAGCAGATATGTACATATCAAAGAAAGAAGCTGCTAATCATGACAGGAAAATCATTTTTACTCAGCCTGGGGATAAGAGCAAAGAAGCTCAGTCAAAGGAGAAGAAATAGAAAAAATAGAACCTGAACTGCTATTTGGTATATTTTTTTGATAAACAGTGTTTTCTTGTTACAAAGCTGACTGTGTAAATATATCTGCTGCATCTACTGTTAAATTTTCTGCCAGATATATATTGTGTTCTTGCTTTGTACATTTTCTTGTATTGAGTATGTTATTAGTGACCTCACCCAAATAGGGGGCGATTGTTGGATACCTAGTTGGATTTGGGCTAGGTTCACTAAGTTAGGATATGACCCAACATGTATAGATCAGGGTCATGGTTGTGTCCTAGAGTCTAGGTTAAGTCCTTTGAGTCAACAGTACAAAGGACCAGCCTCCAACACTGCCAGAGACTCAAGACTTAGGGAATTCAAGACTTAGAAAAAGGATTTCTACGTTCGTCGATCTCCGGTCGACGAAAGTCGAGCTCAGCTAGACGAACTCAGGGACAATTCTCTAAGCTCAGCTCGACTAACTTAGTTCTCAACTCGACGAACTCTGGACAAAGTAATAACTCCTCTAATTCAAACCTCAGTCGACAAACTAAGAACATCAGCTAGAAGAACTCTGTTCTCTGGTCGACTAATTCTGGACAAGGTGATTCAACACTCAACATCAGAAAATATTCTATGTCCAGACTGCAGACTCAGCTCGACGATCTTGGACCCCAACTGGACTAACTCTATTCTCAGGGCTCAGCTCGACGATCTTAGATTCAGCTCGAAGAACTTGATGCACAGAAGAAGAAAGTTATCAAGCAGCATTCAGAGGTCGATGATCTTGGATCTCAGCTCGACGAACAGCTATTCTCAGCTCGACGAACTGTGGACTACGGTCGACGAATCCAGTCTTGGCTGTTTTCCTCTTTTGTCCTTATTATATGGCAATGATTCCTGAGTAATTAATGCTCTAATATTCTCTGAATATTACCGTTAGACAAGAGCATTAAGTATGGTCTTCATCAAGATTACTGGCTGCCGTTTTTATAAGGGACAGTTGTGGAAACAAATCAATGCCAAATTATTCTAAGGCTGTCAGCTTTAATTATAGGAAGAATTTCAAAATTCAAAAGAACTTCCATATGAAAAATATAAAAATGTGAAGTTCTCTTTCTTCCACATATACAGAGACACAATCTTAGAGATATATAGATTTCTTGAGTCATAGATAATCAATCAGTCAAGAAATCAACAACTGCTAGACCTGAAGAAGAATAATCTTTCTGAAGAAGAAGAGCAACCATCCAAATCAAGAATTTTCTCCTGTCATACTCTCAGGAACCTTCAGTAGGACAACAATACTATATATGTCAAGAAGTTCCTGAAGTTCTTCGGGTTAAAGTTGAAAGCTTGAAGGCCTATCACCCTGAAGAAAAAGTTCCATTCCTCCCTGAACAGACTCAATATTTCAGGGGGAGCTTTTTGTTAACATCAATTCCACTAGTCTTCTCAGTTGTATTTGAGAAAGAGAAGACACCATCACTCTCTCACCCCTCTGTAAAAAGGGTTCTCTACTCCCTTCAAAAGTGATTCCTGGTTGCAAGTCTCCTAACCAAAAGACTTGAGGTTTAGTTTTTGAGCACCTGATCAAAAGCTCATTGGTGGCAATCCCCTGATCAAAAACCTGAGTGGATTTCTACCAGGGTGGTAGAATAGTGGATGTACCCAGGTTGGGGAACCACTATAAATTCTTGTGTTGTCTGGTTGCCCTCTTCTTCTTATTCTTGCTATGGCTGTGTTATTTAGCTTTTTTGTAACTTCATTTATTTTAATTTGGCATGTTGTGATATAGTACCTAAGCTTAGGTACAATCCTTTTAGTTTAGGAAAAGTTTTAAATATACATACATACTCTATTCACCCCCCACCCCTCTAGAGTATACCAGATCTAACCCTAACTTTCAAGGCGAAAGAGATAAGTCGTGAGGAAAGGTCGCGAGAAGAAGGATCAAGCCGCGCAGATAGGTCGCACGTACAGAGAAAGCTCACAAAATCAGGAGGAAAAGATTGAGTCCTCTAATACCATGTGCGAACAGAAAACAAGTAGACTGAAAATTTGGAGTAACAAAATTTTTATTATCCAAAAAGATGTCTATTACAAAGGTATGACCTCTCTTTTATAGAATAGAGGAGAGAAGAGATATTATAAATAAGCAATATGAGACTAATAATTATAAGAACAGGCATCTATACAAGCCACATAAGCCACGCGGTTAGACTAACCGCACAACAACTATAATGTGGAGAAGACAAGCCGATAATATATTCAAGACGCCATAGACAAGCCGCCAGACCGCCCGGACACCAATCAGCAACAGCCCGGCTACCAAGATGTTTGGTACATTGGGAACAATGTACCTAATCTTGAGAAGTCCCCTTGACAACTCAATGATATACCCAAAGGTATATTTGATGAATGCTAAGTTTACATGTACAGGTTCAAAGTTGAAGAAATTATTCTAAGTCAAAGTGTTGAGACAGCATGTGTCGAGACAATACTTCTATGTCGACACTAGGTATATTAGCAGTCGACACAGATAATAGAAGAAGTATGGAGACATTACTTCTGTGTCGACACAAGGTTGATCAGCAGTCAACACAGATAATAGAAGATGTGTCGAGACAATACTTATGTGTCGACACAAGGCAGATCAGCAGTAAGTTGTATCGATACAATATTTCTGTCTCGACATAATGCAGAACAAAGATATGTCGACACAAATAACAGTTGTGTCGAGACAATACTTCTGTCTTGACACAAGGCAGAACTAAGATGTGTCGACACAGGTAATAGATGTGTCGACACAAATAACAGATGTGTCGACACAACTATTTTGAGATGAAAACTATTCTAAGTATGGAAGTGTTGGGTTTGTCAAACATGTCTCAACACAGATTTCGAGACAACTTGTCTACTTCAACACTTATATGATAGAATGTGCTGAGTCAACATCAATCTGGTTAAGACTGGTCAGATCATTGTGGTCGACACATGAAGGCTTCACTTTGATAAAGACAGTTCAAGGAAGGTGTTGCTGGCAGTTGCTGATGTCATCAATACCAGTCCAAGCTGTCTGAGATTTCTATAAATAGGAGGTGCTGCCTTCAGAAAAAAAATGAATACAGAAATAGAATCAATTCTATTCAATTCATCAGTCTCTCACTATTCAAAAAGACAAATCAAAAAGTAGAAAGAGAAGAAGTTGATCTTCAAGAAAGTCTTCAGATCCCTTTTCTAAGGTTGATTTGGGGATTAGGAGATCTGTTCATCAGCATCTTCAAACTATTCAATCTGATCTTCATCAAGAAGTTGTTGATTCAGAAGAAATTCAATTCAGCCTGCTGATCTATCAAGAAGGAATCAAACTGCAGCTGAGTGGAAAGATCTGTACACACAGATCCAACAGATAACAGGTTTTCTGTTTTTTATGTAAACTATTTTATCAAATTTCATTGTAAGATCTCCTAGAGATCTGAGTGGGCAGGAGATATTATTCTCTGAGTCTTGTAAGCCTACTCTATAAAGGCTGAGGTAAGATTCTGGGTGAATCTGAGGTAGGTGATTTGGGAAAATCACTGAGATTATAGGCCTAATATATAAAGGCTGAGGTAGGAGATTGAGATATCTCTGAGGTAGGCCAAGTGGGTCTGAGTGTAGGTTTCTTAGAGAGAAACTATGCCTTGTAGGATCTGAGGATCTAAGTTGTGAAGGAGGATCTATAACCTTATCTAGCACATTACTAGTGAGGATGAAGGGGGAAAGTGGATGTACCCTATATAGGGGAACCACTGTAAACTTATTGTGTCCCTTATATTGTGTGTTATGTGATGTGTTCTTTGCTGTGATCAGTTCTTGTTGTTCAATTGTGTATGCTGGGTACTACTTGTATTCTGAATTGCATTAGGGCACATTACTAAAGTTAAAAGAACTATAAAGAATTTTAATAGATCACCTATTCACCCCCTAGGTGACTTTCTACCCATAGGCTTGACTTTCAAGTGGTATTAGAGGGAGGTTATCCAAAGATAGACCTAACAGTATGGAAAAGATCCTAAGGGTAGTTGAAGGTAATCTTACCTATGGCTTCTGAATCAAACAGAGAACTCAGTTCCATGAAATTGCCAATCTGCACTAAGGACAATTTTGCTATATGGAAACAAAGAGTAAGACTGTTCATGGAAGCTTTAGATCCAAGAATCTTTTGTCCATAGTAGCAAGTATGTCCTCATCCTTTGTCATTTCGGATAATGTCTTGGGAGTTTGAATATTTGCATCAAGGACAGATGATTTCATGGGCACATAGGGTCCTTCTTGAATAGCGGCGGCCTCTACTTCCTCGACAACATTTTTGCACTGTCCGCCTTCTCCTCCTCCTCTATTGATCTTCTCCAATGGCACCTTCATCCTTCTCACGCTCCTCCACGACTTTTTCATCAACTTACGCCAAACCTTCTTCCACAGGGTCCTCCTCTCAACTATGAATGTGACGAAACACTGTAGTTGCTTGCACAGATAAGTAATAGATAATAAATTGCAAGGGAACTTGGGCACGTAGAGGGTATCCTCCAAGCGAAGAGACTGAGTGAATTGAACCACTCCCGTTCCATTTTCCGGTGAGGGTGAGTCGTCCGTAATAAAGACTGGGGGGAAACCGATCATGCTTTTCTAGGAGAGAAAAACACTGAGGATTTCCTGTCATGTGATTGGTAGCACCAAAGTCGATCAGCCATTTTCCTTGAGTAGTGACGTGGGCCCTACCTGAAGACGTGATCACCAAGGCAGACTGCTTCGAAGAGGAGGTGGAAGCGTCGCCAGTTGGTCGAAGATGAGGTGGAAGCGTCGCCAGTTGGTCAAAGATGAGGATGTTTCTTCCAGCAGCGATCAACTGTATGACTGGTGAGGCCACAATGAGAGCATAGAAAGTGGGAAGCACCGCGTTTGCCGGATTGGTGGCTGCGGCCACAAGAGCCACTCTGCTGAGTGTGGTGAGTGTAGTTGTCTAGTTGAGGAGGGTAGGATAACATCGGACGTTGTAGTAGAGAGGTAACCACGGCTATGCGGGCAGTAGTGGAATCCAGGGTGGGAGACTCCGCCTCGCCAAGGATCTATTGACGGATCATGTCATAGGACTCAGGAAGTCATAGAAGATAGCACATAACCAGAAGCTCCTGAAAGTATTTGTGTTGCTCAGCCAGATCCGCATAGAATGGGAGACTCTGGAGAATTTCGGCTCCGAGAGCCTAAACTTGTTTGTAAGCAGCAGTAGGAGACATGGAGGGACGAGCAAAGAGGTCTGTATACAAAGTTTAGATGCGGGACGTCTGAGCCCCCTTGGAGTAGAGAGCGGCAAGGTGAAGCCAAGCAGCCTTGACTATTTTATCATGACGGATGATGGGTAGGCATTCATCAGAGAGACTGTTAGCCAGCCATGTGTGTACAAGAGCGTCACTGGCATCCCAATCATCAAAGAGAGGGGAATCTTGTGGAGGAGTGTCATCAGTGAGATGATGGCGTTTGCATTGAGAGCAGAGAAGGAAGGTGAAGGAGACACTCCAGTCCAGGTAGTTGGGACTGATGAGTTTGGAAACGGTGCCAAGGTTGCCCGAAGGAGTAGGAGGAGTAGGAGGAGCGGTAATGGCAGTAGTGGTGGTAGAGATATCGAAGGTTGAAAGGAGGCTGTGGCGACTAAGCAAAGGTCGGGCAAGAAGAACTGGTCGCGGCAATAAGAATAGGTCACGGTGACTTAAGAACAGGTCGCGGCTACTTAAGAACAAGAGCGACAAGAAAAGGAGTGTGTGACGACTAAGCACAGGTCGCGGCAAGAAGAACAGGTCGCGGCGACTTAAGAACAAGTCGTGGCAAGAAGAAAGGGTGACAGAGAGGTCACGTACACAAAAGATCATCAACAAGGAGAGAAAGAAACCGCGCGAACAGGGTGCAAACAGGCGAAAGAGATAAGTTGCGAGGACAGGTCGCGAGAAGAAGGATCAAGCCGCGTGGATAGGTCGCACAGAAAGAGAAAGCTCACAGAATTAGGATCAAAAGATCGAGTCCTCTTATACCATGTGCGAACAGAAAACAAGTAGACCGAAAATTTGGAGTAACAAAATTTTTATTATCCAAAAAGATGTCTATTACAAAGGTATGACCTCTCTTTTATAGAATAGAGGAGAGAAGAGAGATTACAAATAAGCAATATGGGACTAATAATTATAAGAACAAGCATCTATACAAGCCACATAAGCCACGCGGTAAGACTAACCACACGACAACTACAATGTGAAGAAGACAAGCAGACAATATCTTCAAGATGCCATAGACAAGCCGCCAGACCGCCCGGACACCAATCAGCAACAGCCCGGCTACCAAGATGTTGGGTACATTGGGAATAATGTACCTGATCTGGAGAAGTCCCCTTGGCAACTCAATGATATACCCAAACGTGTATTTGATGAATGCCAAGTTTACATGTGCAGGTTCAAAGTTGAAAAAATTATTCTAAGTCAAAGTGTTGAGACAGCATGTGTCGAGACAATACTTATGTGTCGACACAAGGTATATCAGCAGTCGACACAGATAACAGAAGAAGTATTGAGACATTACTTCTGTGTCGACACAAGGTAGATCAGCAGTCGACACAGATAACAGAAGATGTGTCGAGACAATACTTATGTGTCGACACAAGGTAGATCAACAGTAAGTTGTATCGAGATAATATTTCTGTCTCGACATAAGGCAGAACAAAGATATGTCGACACAAATAATAGTTTTGTCGAGACAATACTTCTATCTTGACACAAGGCAGAACTAAGATGTGTCGACACAGGTAACAGATGTGTCGACACAAATAACAGATGTGTCAACACAACTATTCTGAGATGAAAACTATTCTAAGTATGGAAGTGTTGGGTCTGTCAAACATGTCTCAACACATTTTCGAGACAACTTGTCTACTTCAACACTTATATGACAGAATGTGTTGAGTCAACATCAATCTGGTCAAGACTGGTCAGATCATTGTGGTCGACACAGGAAGGCTTCACTTTGATAAAGACAGTTCAAGGAAGGTGTTATTGGCAGTTGCTGATGTCATCAATACCAGTCCAAGCCGTCTGAGATTTCTATAAATAGGAGGTGCTACCTTCAGAAAAAAAAACGAATACAGAAGTAGAATCAATTTTATTCTATTCATCAGTCACTCACTATTCTAAAAGACAAATCAAGAAGTAGAAAGAGAAGAAGAAGTTGATCTTCAAGAAAGTCTTCAGATCCCTTTTTTAAGGTTGATCTGGGGATTAAGTGATCTGTTCATCAGCATCTTCAAACTATTCAATCTGATCTTCATTAAGAAGTTGATGATTCAGAAGAAATTTAATTCAGCCTGCTGATCTATCAAGAAGCAATCAAACTACAGCTGAGTGGAAAGATCTGTACACACAGATCCAACAGATAACAGGTTTTCTGTTTTTTCTGTAAACTGTTTTATCAAATTTCATTGTAAGATCTCTGTTGGGTACATTGGAAAATGTGTACCTGATTTGAAGAAGCCCAACTTAGCTCAATGATATACATCAAGTTGTATTTGATGTTATTTTAAGTTGACATGTGCAGGTGGAGAATTGATAAAGTATGCAGAAAAATTCTAAGTCCAAGTGTCGACACAAAGGAAGCAGTGTCGACACACAGAAGAAAATAGTCGACACAACACTGGGAAGCAGTGTCGACACATAGCAGTTAGTCTACAACTACACTGGGAAAAAGTGTCGACACAGAAGAAGTAAGTCGACACAACACTGGGAATTTGTGTCGACACAGAAAAAGAGTCGACACAATACTGGGAAATTATGTCGACACAGAAGAAAAGCGTCGACCTCAAACATTGGGAGAATGTGTCGACACAGAAGAATATAGTTGATCTCAAGATTGTCGACATCATCTGAATGTGTCGACACAGAAGAAAATAGTCGACCTCAAGTTAGTCGACACCAGCAGAATGTGTCGACACATTGTGATTAAGTCGACACATAATAGCAGAGTTAAAAAATGAATGTGTCGACACCTGAAGGCTAAGTCGACACTTACTGAAGTTATGATTCTACAACAATTGTGTCGACACACAGGACTTGTGTCGACACACTGAAGAGTCAAGATCAAGTTATTTGCAGAAGAAGCTGTGTCGACTCAAAGGCAACTTAGTCGACATCACTAAAGATTGTGTCGACACCAAAGTCAATTATGTCGACACAAATAGACAGATTGTCTCGACACTTTCTGACAGACTGTTTTCAACAACTTGTGATTCAAGACTAAGGCACAGGACTTGTTTGAAGACTTGACAGCTGTGGGTTATCACCGGTTAACTAAAGTTGTCAGACTTGTCAGAAAACGGTTAGAAACCGGATCAGCCGGTTACCATGAAGAATGTCTATAAATAGACAGATTCAGAAGGAGAAAAAAAAACTCTCAATCAACAACATATAGAACTGACCTTTTGAAATACATTGGATCAGAAAGTGGAGAAGGATTACAATTCTACTCGTTTCAAGAAAGTGCTAGGCACTTAAGAAGATCTTCTCCGGGAGATCTAAGAAGACTATCTAAGGATAGATCTAAGAAGAGTTCTAAATCAGAATTCAGAAGAATTATTCAAAGTTCTGGATAGAGAGAGATCAAGTCAGAATTTGAAGAAGAAGAAAGAATCCACCAGTGGATTCTCAAGAAGCTGTTTGGAATCAACTCAGCTAAGTACATTTTCAAGAAGCTTTGAAGAAGGCTAAGAAACAGTTGATTGCATCAGCTGATCAAGAATTGTCATTGCCTTTTCTCTCTCAACTTTGGCAAGACAATTAAAACAATCTTTTCTATATTTCTGTAGGATTTGTTTATACAGATCTGAGTTGTAAGCCTATGTTATAAAGGCTGAGTGTAAGAGTGTTGAACTCTGAGTGGTAGGGCTGTTTGCCTGAGTGTAGGAGAAGGATATTCTCTGAGTTGTAGGCCTTGGGGCAAGGCTGAGGTAGGGCAGTTGTGCCTGAGTTGTAGGAACCAGTTGGGTTCTGAGTTGTAAGATCTATTGATCTGAGATAAGTGGAAGTTTGGCCGAATCTAGCATACTGCTAGATAGGTGAAGGGGGAAAGTGGATGTACCCAGACCTTGGGGAACCACTATAAAACATAGTGCAATCTGTGATGTTTTTTGTTTTCTGTGATTGCTGTGTTTATTATATTAGTTATTAAATTGAATTCTGCCTAGAAGTTTTAGAAAGAAAAGCAGAACCTATTCACCCCCCCCCCCCCTCTAGGTGTTTAGGCTGCCTTGAAAGTTAAACTATCAAGTGGTATCAGAGGGAGGTTACTCAAAAAGGACTTAACAGTCTGAGGAAGATCTGATAGGCAGATTCAAGAATCAAGAAGATGGGTTCTGGAGAGAATCATAAGGAGCTAGGGTCAATGAAATTACCCATATGCAAGAAGGAAATCTTTGGGATCTGGAAAGAAAGAGTCAGATTGTTTATGGAAGCATCTGACCCAAGGATTTACATCACAATACAGGAAGGCCCCTTCAAACCAATGAAGATATCTGTTCTTGATGCAAATATCCAAACACCAAAGACTTATTCTGAAATGACCAAGGATGAAATCATCTTGGCAACCATGGACAAAAGGGCACAGAACATCATTGTCAGTGCCATAGATGATTCAACATTTCAGAATCTGATTCACTGCAAGACCTCCAAGGAGATGTGGGACACATTGATTGTCTACATGGAGGGATCTGAAGAAGTAAGGCTGGACAGAAAATCTATGCTAAATCAGGAGTATGAAAGTTTTAGACAAGGAAAATCTGATAGCATAACTGAGTGCTATAAGAAATTCTATAGAATTGTGAATGAGCTAATATCCTATGGAAGAGTCTTCAGTACCTATGAACTGAATGACAAATTCTTAAGATCCTTATCAAAGGATTGGGATACAAAGATCTGTGCCATAAGAGAAGTGGCAAAATTGGCAGAGATATCTCCTCCAACTCTGTTTGGAAAGTTGCTATCCTATGAAATGCAACTTATGGTAAGGAAGGAGGAGGAAAGAAACTCAAGAGGAGAGCATAGAGAAAAGACTGTGGCATTTAATGCTGAAGCCACTAGAAAGAATAGGAGGAAATCACCATCTCCTCCTAAGGAAGTTGAAGAAGGTAGTTCTGAAAATTCAGATAAGGGTTCAGTCAGCAGTGATTCAGATGCAGACTTTGCTGCATTCACTAGGCAATTTCAAAGGTTCTTGAAAAAGAAGCAATGGAAGTCTAGGCCTTCCTCATCACAGCAAGTAGATGACTATTATCAGAAGAGAAGGTCATCAAGGAAAGAGAAAAGCAGGTCAAAGCCTAGCAAAGCCACTACTTCAAAGATTGTCTGCTATTGTTGCAATAGGCCAGGACATGTAGTGGCTGATTGTCCTGACAAAAGGAAGGAATCTTCAGAAAAGAAGAAGACTTATCAGAAAGGCAAGAAGGAGAAATCCTTTATAGCAAAGAAAGATAAAAGTTTGTCAGACCAGTCAACTTCAGAATCAGGATCTGAAGCTGAAGCATATATTGGATTATATGCTGCATCTGAGGAAGAGGAGTTTATGCAGTTGCTAGACTCCATCAATGAACATCAATGCATGGGTTTGATGACTAGATCAGAAGAGGACCTATGCCAGAATCAGTCTGGTTCTAATGAGGTAAACTGTCCTTCTTGTACATCTGTTTGTAATACAAGTGAAGAATCAGCTACATCTGCATCAAGTGATGAAGATGTATCTGGATCTGAAGGAGATGTCTATCAATTGATAGACAAGTATGGGGACCTGCTGCAGGCCCTTAAGAAAAGCAAGAACCTAGTTAAATCACAGGCTCAGGAAATTGCTGATCTAAGGGTTGCAACAACTGAGTTAGAAAAAGTCCTTGATCAAAAGTTAGCTGAAATTGCCAAGCTGAAGAATATAACTATTATTCAGATGGGCACAATTAATTATACTAATGATCAAGTAAAGAGTCTGGAGGACAGACTTAGAATTGAAAGGGATTTAGTGGCTAGTTACTCTAAGCCAAAATCTGTCTTACCCTTGATAGATGAATTTGTCACTCAGAAGGGTAAGGCTGGATTAGGATTTAAGGGTAACTCCAGGGCTGGCAGATTCAAGAGGAAAGGCAAAGCCCCTATTCAGCCACTAAACCCTTCAGTCCCCATAAGGTTTGGTAAGGAGAAAGTGCCTTCTAACATATATGATCATGAAGACATTCAGGATCATATTAAGACAAATGTTCTGAAGAACAAGGGTGTTAAGGCAAGCAGGCCTACCTATAGTCATAAACCCTATGGTTTTAAGAAATCAGTAGGTGAAGTTGCAACAGCACCAGCAATGAACAGAAATGCTTCTGACAAGGATGTATCTAGATCTAGATACAATAAGTTTGAATGTTGGTGCTGTGGCAAGAGGGGTCATTTTGTATTGGACTGCTGGTATAACACAAGTGTTATAAAGAATAAGAGTCTACCTGTTAGAAGAGGTTATGATAACTTTATTAAGGCTAACCTGAACCAAGGACCCAAGACTTACTTGGGTTCTAAGGGTAAGTAATTCTGTATTGCAGGTGAATCCAAGTTACCATGCCCCTATATGGTACTTGGATAGTGGTTGTTCCAGGCACATGACTGGAACAAAGGGGCTGCTGAAGGAGTATTCATCTGTCAAAGATGGACATAAAGTGATCTTTGGTGGATCTGAAAAAGGAGTCATCAAAGGATTTGGTAATATCTCTTCAAACCTAATTACTATCACCCAAGTGGCCTATGTAAAAGGTTTGAAACATAATCTAATAAGCATAAGCCAGCTGAGTGATCTAGGATATGACATTTCATTTGGTAAGGATGGATGTCATATCAAAAGGTCAAGTGATCAAGAGATCATATTGACTGGGTATAGGAAGAGAAATGTGTATTGCCTTAATTTTGAATGTGAGAATAAGGCATCCCCCATTTGTCTTGTAGCTGATGACAATGCTTCTCATTGTGTTAAGTGGCACAAGAGATTGGCTCATCTAAACTACAAGACAATTGGCCAACTCTTTAGTAAAGAACTAGTGAGGAATGGGCCTCAAGTTAAGTGTATAAAGGAAGGGGTATGCTCAGCTTGTCAAAAGGGCAAGCAGACAAAAACCTCATTTCAAAGCCTTGAAAACAAGGATTCTGTGAGGTGCTTATACCTCTTGCATATGGATCTTTTTGGTCCTATGCCAGTTCACAGTCTAGGTAGGAAGGTCTACACTCTAGTGGTTGTAGATGACTATTCTAGATTTACATGGGTGTTCTTTCTGAGACAAAAATCTGAAACCCCAAGTGTATTATTTAATTTTGTAAAGCAAATTCAGAATGAACTGAATAGTACAGTGGTCAAAATTAGAAGTGACCATGGTACTGAGTTTCAATCTGAAAGCATAACAAACTTGTGTATAGACTTTGGGATTTTCCAAGAGTTCTCCTCACCTAGAACACCTCAGCAAAATGGTATTGCTGAAAGAAAGAATAGAACATTAATTGAAGCTGGTAGAACTCTATTGAGTGACACCTCTCTCCCAGAATATTTTTGGGCTGAGGCAGTTAACACTGCTTATCATGTCATCAATAGGGCTTCTATCACCAAAGGCCACAGAAAGACTCCCTATGAGATTGTGAAAGGCAGAAAACCAAACCTATCCTATTTTAGGATCTTTGGTTGCAAATGCTATATACTTAACAATGGCAAGTCATATTTGACTAAGTTTGCTGCCAAATCCCAGGATGGGATATTTGTTGGGTACAGCACAAATAGTAAGGCCTATAGAGTCTTCAACTTAACTACTCAAGTTGTTGAAGAATCTGTGCATGTTGTATTTGATGAAACAAGATTAATCAATTGTGAGTTGTCTTGTAGATCAAATGACTCAACAGGTATAAGCAAGAAGATGGACAAGCTCTCCATTGCTGAAGCTTCAAAGGAAGAGGGAGCATTGGAAAATGAAGGCTGCTGTCCAGGGGGAGTACAAGAGATAATGGAAGCTGATGAAAACCAAGAGGAACAGCAGAATGAAGAAGCTGGAGATGCACAACCTGAAGGGAATCTACCTCCAGCTATAAGATATCTAAGAGATCATCCTACTGATCAGATAATTGGTGATCCAAGACAAGGAGTGCAAACTAGAAGCAGAAATCAAAGCACAGTTTTGCATTCTAGTTTCTTGTCCCAAATGGAACCTAAGAAGTTTGAAGAAGCTATCCAAGACCAGCACTGGATTGATGCTATGCAAGAGGAGCTGAATCAATTTAGAAGGTGCAAAGTCTGGGAGCTTGTTCCTAAACCAAGAGGCCACAACATAATTGGAACTAAGTGGATCTATAGGAACAAGCTAGATGAAAATGGAATAATAGTAAAGAATAAAGCAAGATTGGTTGCAAAAGGATACAGGCAGGAAGAAGGGATTGACTTTGATCAAACCTTTGCTCCAGTAGCAAGGCTGGAAGCAATCAGAATGTTCCTTGCCTATGCAGCCTACCAAGACTTCAAAGTATACCAGATGGATGTGAAGTCAGCATTTCTGAATGGTGATCTTAAAGAAGAAGTATATGTAGAGCAGCCATCAGGTTTTGTAGATCCTCTTAAACCTGATTCTGTGTATAAGCTTAGGAAAGCTTTGTATGGGTTAAAACAAGCTCCAAGGGCTTGGTATGAAACCCTGTCTACCTTCCTCATTGAGAATAAATTCTCAAGAGGAAAGATAGACAAAACTCTATTCCTTAGGGAATCCAAAGGAAAGATCATCTTAGTCCAAATCTATGTTGATGACATAATCTTTGGATCTACTGAAAACAACCTTTGTAAAAAGTTTGCCAAACTTATGCAAGGGAAGTTTGAGATGAGCAGTATGGGAGAACTTAAGTTCTTCTTGGGACTCCAAGTAAGACAGACTGATGATGGATTGTCCATATCCCAGTCTAAGTTCACCAAGGAATTAATTAAGAAATATGGTATGGAGTCATCCTCCTCCATGAGAACTCCTATGGGGACAAGTATGCCAATATGCAAAGATGAGGCAGGTAAACCTGTTGATGAATCATTGTATAGAGGAATAGTTGGGTCTCTACTATATCTCACTGCTAGTAGACCTGACATTATGTATGCAACATGTGTCTGTGCTAGGTACCAAGCCTGCCCTAAAGAATCTCATTATACTGCAGTCAAAAGGATACTGAGATATCTAAAGGGCACTCCTACTCTAGGTCTTTGGTACCCTAGGAATAGAGATTTTCAACTAACAGGCTATTCAGATGCAGATTTTGCAGGATGTAGAGAGGATAGAAAGAGTACTACAGGTACTTGTCAATTCCTGGGAGGAAGACTAATATCTTGGAGTAGTAAAAAGCAGACTAGTGTGGCAATTTCCACAGCTGAGTCAGAGTATATTGCTGCTGGAAGCTGCTGTGCACAGCTATTATGGATGCAGCATCAGCTTAAAGATTATGGTATTCAGGTAAGTAGAACACCCCTTTTATGTGATTCTAAGAGTGCTATTTCTATTGCTAATAATCCAGTTTCTCATAGTAGAACTAAGCATATAGAAATCAAATATCATTTTCTTAGAGAACATGTAGAAAAAGGTGACATCTCATTGGAATTTGTAAAAACAGATTATCAAATAGCAGATGTATTTACTAAGCCTTTAGATGAAACCAAATTCAATAAATTCAAAATTGAATTAGGTATGTTAACCATTGATTAATGTATTAATCAAAATCACTAACAATGCTATTGAAGTGGTATAAGTAAGTAAAAGTAGTAACAAAATAATCAAGTGTTAAAAAGGACACATTGAAGTTACAGAAATTGGCTAAGTAAGAATGTGTCGACACATTCAGTAATAATGTGTCAACTCAGAGAAATTATGTCGACAAGTCAGAAATATTGTGTCGACACAGAGAATATGTGTCGACACTTAAGAGTTTTATTGTCGACTTAACCAGAAATGTAATGTCGACTCAACCAGAATTATGGTGTCGACACTTACAGAATATGTGTCGACACTTGTCCTTAGTGTCTACATAGAATTTCTGTCTTTCTACTATGTATCCAAGGTGTCGACATAACCACAAATTGGTGTCGACACATAGTAGGCTGAAGAAATGTCGAGTTAATAGAAGCCTGTGTCGACACATTCCGTCTGTGTCGACACATTTAGACTGTTTTTGGCGCCCTTTGAACTTCTTTCAACAGAAGCTATAAATAGGTCAAAAGCTCTTTGTGTCGACACGCTTTCAAGGTTTTCGAGACTCAAACCCTGTGTCGACAGTCTTTCTTTCTCTCTTCTCTCAAGCTTTCTCGACACAACGATGGCGCCAAGGATTGAAGATAACATCAATGAAGGATATGAGTTAGTGCGCCAGGCCTTTGCAGAGGCGCCGCCTGATGTTCAAGGAGTTATCACCCTTCTCTCTGCATCAGGATTAGAATTTCTCATTTCAGAACCAACTAAGATCTGGAAGAAGGAGGTGCACGAGTTCTTTATCTCTGCATCAGTCCATTCTACTGGCCTCAAGATTAAGTCCACTGTTCAAGGGACGAAGGTAAAGATTAATCAAAGAAGCTTAAGAAAGATCTTCCAACTGCAAGTGGTTGAGAATGAAGAGGAAGTTCCTATATCTAAGACAAGGGAAGCCCTTCAATGGTGTGGCCTGGATTCAGGATTGAAGATTGGAGCTGCATTCAACAGAAAGGGAATGAATCAGCAAGGGAAGTTCTTGTCTGAAGTAGTTGGAAAGGTAATCCTCTGCAAGACAGGTGGACATGATAGGATTTCTGCCTATATATTCAGTCTGATGACCAGGATAGTTTTTACTATTCCTACTGATTGGTCAGGAGTGCTCTTTGACAAGATCAAAGAGGGAATCAAGAAGCCTAACATGGCTAGGATCATGAGCCTGTACTTCACTGGAGTGATTCCTGATGTGATGCAGCAGCTGCAAGGGAGTAAGATTAACAATATGAGAAGAATGGATATGAGACTATTCTCCAGGTGGGATAGGGTGCTGTCCAAGGATGTGCCTGAAGAGAGCAGGCCAGACACCCCTGTGCAATCCCCTACACCAAATCAAGAATCTGAACAAGTACAAGAAGGGACACAGCTTGACTCAACTGTGGTCCAGGAAGTATCAACACCTGCACAGATGCAGGGGGAGCCAGTTACCACTTCTGCTCCAAAGGTATCTACTCCTGCTTAGGTATAGGGGGAGCTAATGTATTTTACTATAAAAGACATTGCTCATATTCTTATTACTGCACAGGTTCAGGGGGAGCTAGTGTCCACACCTACTCCTGCCACTACAAATATTGAGGTGCAAGTCCAAGAGGAAGCACAGTTAAACATATCTCAAGATATAACTGCTGCAGAAGTGACCACTCAACTGGAATTTACTATGGAGGAGTTATTCCCAGATGTTGATACTGCTGCTGATAAAGAAGGAGGTGGACCAGATATTGAGAAGTCCATAGGAATGGACATTGATCAGGAAGCTGCTGTGGAAACACAGGTTGAGGATGAGCCTGTGGATGTTGAAGCTGAGCAACAACTCCCTGGAACAGATACAATTCATCATCCACAAGAAAGAATTCATGTAGATACTTCCTCTGACACAGAAACTGAAGAAGCCAGAGTGGCTAAGAAAAGAAAACTTGTTGTCTTTAAGAGAAGAAGCAAGAACTATAAGCAGGCATTGCAGACAACAACTCCACAAGTTTCTCCAGCCTTTGATTACAATAAATTTATGGTAGATCTTCAGGTAAAATTGGATGACCAAAGGATGGCTCTGGAGAAGTATGTTGATGAAAATAGCAAGTCAGTTCAGTTTGACTTAGCTCAAGATATCAAGTCCATCCAATTTCAAGTAAACCTGCATAAAACTGAAATGACAGATTGCTTCCACAAGGGTGGCAATGCTGTAGTTTATCTGGCTAAACAACAGGAGGCTATCTCTACAAAGGTGGATGATATTGCTTTGAAGCAAAGTTATGTTCTGGAAAATCAAATCAGAATGAATGACAATTTAACTGAATCTCATAATGAGATCATTAAAGAGGTGAAGAAGATTGTTCCAGGGATGCCTGCAGATAGAGCCAAAGAAATGGAAGAATTTGATAAGAATTTTCAGGCTGCTATTGCATCTGTTAAGACTGCCATCACAACCTCTCAAAAGGAAATATCTGAAAAGCTTCAAAAGTTAAGACCATTTTTCAAGGAGGGAGTGAATTATTTGGATGGCCAAATTCGATTTCAAAAAGAAGATCTTAGAGATCATGTATCAAGAGAAGCCATAAAGGGGGAGAGGATGCTAATTCATGCAGGCTCTGAGCACACCAAGTGGGTGACCAATAGCATACGAGCCACTTTGGGATATCCCCCATTGTGTGATGATGCTATGGTAGCTGAGTCAGGAATACAATCTAATCTACTTGAAGGCAATCAACCTGAGGTTGCCCAAGTCATATACCCCCCTCCAGATTTTGACTTGATTGATCAGAAAGTTCAAGGAATGTATAGTCCTCCAAAGGAGGTTACTAATATTGTCTTTGGAAAAGTTGATAAGCCTGAGGCTACTCTGAAAGAACAGCAGGATGCTCTATTGGCAAAGAAGAAATTCAGAGAGCAGGCTGTACTGAAGCCAGATTATGAGCAGTGGAGTCCTACTTCAAGGAACATCATACTCACTGCATGGAAAGCTGTACAAGATAAAGTTCATGAGAGAGGAAAGTGGTACAATGAAATTGAATGGCAGAAGTATGAGGCAAGGCAAGAGGCAATTGTACAATTCAGAAGGAAAGCCAAGCTGGGAAGACTGCCATCAGATGCTAAGGAGCCAAGCAAATACTTCCCAAAGCCTTTCCATTATTTTGAAAGGCAAAGGATCAAGGAAGAAGCTCAGAAGAAGGCTGATCTTAAAGGAAAGAAGTTAGCTGAAGAATCAGAAGCTCCTGTGACAGCTACAATCCAGTCTGGCAAAGGGATTATGATTAGAGAGCCTGATCAATCCTGATTTTGTTTTTAAATATTTTGTAATGTTGTGATGTAATCATCAAATGTAAAACTTTGTAATCAAACATTACCCTGTTATAAACAAAATGTTGTTTGGCATATTATAATGTGCATTCTGTGATGAATTATTCTATGTTATGTTTTGTTTATATTTAAAGTATTCCTGCTATGTCATTAATCATCATTTAGTACTGTTTATAAATGGTGTATATCATTGGCTAGAGGGGTTATGACTTCTCCAAATAGGGGGAGATTGTTGGGTACATTGGAAAATGTGTACCTGATTTGAAGAAGCCCAACTTAGCTCAATGATATACATCAAGTTGTATTTGATGTTATTTTAAGTTGACATGTGCAGGTGGAGAATTGATAAAGTATGCAGAAAAATTCTAAGTCCAAGTGTCGACACAAAGGAAGCAGTGTCGACACACAGAAGAAAATAGTCGACACAACACTGGGAAGCAGTGTCGACACATAGCAGTTAGTCTACAACTACACTGGGAAAAAGTGTCGACACAGAAGAAGTAAGTCGACACAACACTGGGAATTTGTGTCGACACAGAAAAAGAGTCGACACAATACTGGGAAATTGTGTCGACACAGAAGAAAAGCGTCGACCTCAAACATTGGGAGAATGTGTCGACACAGAAGAATATAGTTGATCTCAAGATTGTCGACATCATCTGAATGTGTCGACACAGAAGAAAATAGTCGACCTCAAGTTAGTCGACACCAGCAGAATGTGTCGACACATTGTGATTAAGTCGACACATAATAGCAGAGTTAAAAAATGAATGTGTCGACACCTGAAGGCTAAGTCGACACTTACTGAAGTTATGATTCTACAACAATTGTGTCGACACACAGGACTTGTGTCGACACACTGAAGAGTCAAGATCAAGTTATTTGCAGAAGAAGCTGTGTCGACTCAAAGGCAACTTAGTCGACATCACTAAAGATTGTGTCGACACCAAAGTCAATTATGTCGACACAAATAGACAGATTGTCTCGACACTTTCTGACAGACTGTTTTCAACAACTTGTGATTCAAGACTAAGGCACGGGACTTGTTTGAAGACTTGACAGCTGTGGGTTATCACCGGTTAACTAAAGTTGTCAGACTTGTCAGAAAACGGTTAGAAACCGGATCAGTCGGTTACCATGAAGAATGTCTATAAATAGACAGATTCAGAAGGAGAAAAAAAACTCTCAATCAACAACATATAGAACTGACCTTTTGAAATACATTGGATCAGAAAGTGGAGAAGGATTACAATTCTACTCGTTTCAAGAAAGTGCTAGGCACTTAAGAAGATCTTCTCCGGGAGATCTAAGAAGACTATCTAAGGATAGATCTAAGAAGAGTTCTAAATCAGAATTCAGAAGAATTATTCAAAGTTCTGGATAGAGAGAGATCAAGTCAGAATTTGAAGAAGAAGAAAGAATCCACCAGTGGATTCTCAAGAAGCTGTTTGGAATCAACTCAGCTAAGTACATTTTCAAGAAGCTTTGAAGAAGGCTAAGAAACAGTTGATTGCATCAGCTGATCAAGAATTGTCATTGCCTTTTCTCTCTCAACTTTGGCAAGACAATTAAAACAATCTTTTCTATATTTCTGTAGGATTTGTTTATACAGATCTGAGTTGTAAGCCTATGTTATAAAGGCTGAGTGTAAGAGTGTTGAACTCTGAGTGGTAGGGCTGTTTGCCTGAGTGTAGGAGAAGGATATTCTCTGAGTTATAGGCCTTGGGGCAAGGCTGAGGTAGGGCAGTTGTGCCTGAGTTGTAGGAACCAGTTGGGTTCTGAGTTGTAAGATCTATTGATCTGAGATAAGTGGAAGTTTGGTCGAATCTAGCATACTGCTAGATAGGTGAAGGGGGAAAGTGGATGTACCCAGACCTTGGGGAACCACTATAAAACATAGTGCAATCTGTGATGTTTTTTGTTTTCTGTGATTGCTGTGTTTATTATATTAGTTATTAAATTGAATTCTGCCTAGAAGTTTTAGAAAGAAAAGCAGAACCTATTCACCCCCCCCCCCCCTCTAGGTGTTTAGGCTGCCTTGAAAGTTAAACTATCAATCTCCTAGAGATCTGAGTGGGTAGGAGATATTATTTTCTGAGTCTTGTAAGCCTAATCTATAAAGGCTGAGGTAGGATTCTGGGTGAATCTGAGGTAGGTGATTTGGGAAAACCACTGAGATTGTAGGCCTAATCTATAAAGGCTGAGGTAGGAGATTGATATATCTCTGAGGTAGGACAAGTGGGTCTGTGTGTAGGTTTCTTGGAGAGAAATTGTGCCTTGTAGGATCTGAGGATCTGAGTTGTGAAGGAGGAGCTATAACCTTATCTAGCACATTGCTAGTGAGGAAGGGGGAAAGTGGATGTACCCTAGATAGGGGAACCACTATAAACTTATTGTGTCCCTTATATTGTGTGATATGTGCTTTGTTCTTTGCTGTGTATGTTGTGATCGGTTCTTGTTGTTCAATTGTGTATGCTGGGTACAGCTTGTATTCTGAATTTCATTAGGGCACATTACTAAACTTAAAATAACTATAAAGAATTTTAATAGATCACCTATTCACCCCCCCCAGGTGACTTTCTACCCATAGGCTTGACTTTCAAGTGGTATCAGAGGGAGGTTATCTAAAGATAGACCTAACAGTATGGAAAAGATCCTAAGGGTAGTTGAAGGTAATCTTACCTATGGCTTCTGAATTAAACAGAGAAATTAGTTCCATGAAATTGCCCATCTGTACTAAGGACAATTTTGCTATATGGAAACAAAGAGTAAGACTGTGCATGGAAGCTTCAGATCTAAGAATCTTTGTTACAATTCAAGAAGGACCCTATGTGCCCATGAAATCATCTATCCTAGATGCAAATATTCAAACTCCCAAGACATTGTCAGAAATGATAAAGGATGAGGTCATACTTGCTACTATGGACAAAAGAGCACAAAACATAATAGTGAGTGTTATAGACAACTCCACATTTTAGAATCTGGTGCACTGTAATTCTTCTAAGGAAATGTGGGATACCTTGATAGTGTATATGGAAGGTACTGTAGAGGTGAGATATGACAGAAGGTCATTCCTTAACCAGCAATATGATGTATTTATACAAGGGAAGACAGATTCTATTGAACAAACATATGAAAAGTTCTTTAGAATAGTCAATGACTTGAGAAACTATAGGAGGAACTTATCAAACTATGAACTGAATGAAAAGTTCCTGAGATCCCTAAATAAAGAATGGGATATCAAGATTTGTGCAGTAAGGGAAATGGAAAATCTGAGAAATCTGCTTCCTCAAGACTTATTTGAGAAATTAATGTCACATGAGCTTTAACTCAACTCAAGAAAAGCTGAAGCAGAAACTACCAGACAATCATCCCAGTCTAAATTATTGGCCTTCAAAGCTGACTCTTCCAAGAAAACTAGAAGGGAAATTCCATCATCACCTAGAAGAGATGAAGAGATAGATAGCACTAGACCTTGCTCTTCCTCAGAAGAGATATCAGATGATGAACTTGCCTTATTTACAAGGCAGTTCAAGAAGATGTTAAGAAGAAGAAAACAGTGGAGCAATAGGAAACCTTCTGGTTCTAGTTCTCACAAAAGCCAAGACAAACATAGAGACAAATCTGTGATCAGGTATGACTCCAATCAGAACAAACAATCTAAGACTGATATTATTTGTTTCTATTGTAACAGGCCTGGGCATGTCATTGCTGATTCCCTAGTAAAGAGAAAGGAGAACAGAAATTCAAAAGAAAGGAAGTTCTCCAAGGATAAGAAATCAGAAAAAGGTCTGATGGCTAAGAAGACAAAGACCATGTATGATAGTGATTCTAATTCAACTGAGTCAGAAGAAGAACATATGGGGTTGTATTCATATGAGGAGGAGTTCATCAGAAGAGCCATCTACAAAGGAAATAACTCCATAACTTTATCATCCTATGGTGACTCTGAAAAAGACATGGAAATCAATCCTGCACTAAGACTTCTTACTATGAGACTGGAGATGAGGCAAACTCAGGTGAATTACTGGTTGATCCACATGAGATTAACTCAGGGACTGAACAGAAGCAACTCATACTTAGTTTTGGTAAACTGCTAGCTGCCTTAGTCAAAAGCAAGAAACTTATTAAAGAACAAGCTATAGAAATTACATCACTAAAAAGTCTTGAGTATCATCACAAGATGGATACTCAAAAACTTGGTCTTCAGGGGTCTAAGTTAACAAAGTTAACCAAGATCATTGATGACCAAATTAATGAAATTAATAAAAAAGATGCAATCATTAAGGAACTAGAAACCAAACTCCTAAATGAAAGGAAATTGGTTGAGCGATTTTCAAAACCAAAGACTATTTTGCCTATTATAGACACCTTCTCCGGAAAACCTAGAGGTGGTCTGGGGTTTATTAAACCCAAGAGAAGAAGGGGCAAAAAGCAAAAGGGATCAAAGGTCAGACCATTCCACAATCAGCTGAACAATCTAATAATCCAAGAGAACATCTTAAGGCTGTGAGACAAGACCCATCTTGTGTTCACAATCAAGATAAAGCAGAAAGTGTTGACTTCTTTCCAAAGGGGTGTAAACACAGATTCATTTGTCCTCCTAAAATAAGATATAGTAGATTTGAATGCTGGTGCTGTGGAAAGATAGGACAGTTTGCCCTAGATTGCTGGTTCAATCCAACAATGCCTCATAGTCTGAATATAATTCCTTTCAAGAGATCAACTGGTGGTTTTAATAGAGTCACAACTAACAAGAATTTAGGACCCATAACTATTTGGGGTCCTAAGGAAAAATAATTTCTTATTTTGCAGGAATGTCCAAGCTCCAGACCAATCTGGTACTTGGATAGTGGATGCTCCAGACATATGATTGGAACAAGAAGAAATTTGAGGGAATATATTCCTGTAGAAAATTGATAAAAAGTGATCTTTGGAGAAGCTGACAAAGGCATCACCAAAGGTTTTGGTAAGATCACAGATGGTCTAGTCACAATCACTCATGTATCTTATATGGAAGGGTTGCAACACAACCTTTTAAGCATAAGCCAATTTTGTGATTTGGGATATGACACATTGTTCCACAAAGATGAGTGCCTAATAAAAAGATCAAGTGACCAAGAGGTCATCTTGACTGGCACTAGATGTGAAAATGTATACTGTTTAAACTTCCTATATATTAAGTCTTACTCACCCCTATGTCTTGCTGCAAGTGAGAAAGCTTCACAATGTGTTATATCGCACAAGAGGCTAGCCTGCTTGAACTATAAGGCTTTAGGAAAACTATACAGCAAGGAGCTTGTTAGGAATGGTCCTAATATGAGATGCACTAAGGAGAGCATCTGCCCAGCATGCCAAAAAGGCAAGCAGACTAAAGCTTCATTCAAATGCTGCGAATCCAAAGACTCTATGAGGTGTTTATACCTCCTGCATTTGGACTTGTTTGGTCCTATGCCAGTTCATAGCTTATGAAGGAGACTCTATACTCTTGTAATTGTTGATGACTACTCCAGATTTACTTGGGTATTCTTCTTGAAGAAAAAGTCTGAAACTCCTGATGTCGTCAAGAATTTTGTGAAACAAATTCAGAATGAACTTAACAGTACTGCAGTCAAAATGAGAAGTGACCATGGAACTGAATTCCAATCTGATTGTATGACAAAGTTTTGTGAAGAACTAGGAATCCAGCAAGAATTTTCTTCACCAAGAACACCCCAGCAAAATGGAATAGCTGAGAGGAGAAATAAAACTCTCATTGAAGCTGGTAGAACATTGCTAAGTGATTCCTCACTTCCAGAATATTTTTGGGCTAAGGCAATTAACACAGCTTGTCATGTTCTAAATAGGGCTTCAATCAACAAGAGATTAAATAAAACTCCTTATGAACTTATGAAGAGCAGAAAACCAAACATAGTCTATTTCAAAATCTTTGGATGTAGATGTTATGTCCTAAACAATGAAAAAACCTACTTAACCAAGTTTGCTGAAAAGTCTTATGATGGGATATTTGTTGGTTATAACAACCATAGCGATGCCTATAGGGTCTATAACTTGAAGGATCAAGTTGTAGAGGAGTCAGTCCATGTTGTATTTGATGAAAGTTTTATGTTCTATGATGGTAAGACCGGTACTTTAAATATATAACACAAGTGGACTTGAGGCTAGAGGAACTGGCCATGGAAGATACAAAAATAGGCAAGCATAATTTGCAAGATGAAATCAACATTGTTGAAGAAGTCCTGGGACAGGAAGAACCTGAAGAAACAACTCAACAACATGATCCAGATGGTCCAGAAGAAGAAGTGATACTACAAGTAGCTGTCAGGCACCTAAAGGATCATCCAATAGAATTGATCATAGGTGATGCTGCTCAAGGAGTTACCACAAGAAGCAGACATCATAACACAGTGATGTATTCAAGTTTTCTATCACAAACAGAACCTAAGAAGTTTGAAGAAGCAAATATGGATCCATTTTGGATTAGTGCAATGCAAGAAGAATTGAACCAATTCAAGAGGTGCAAGGTCTGGAAGTTGATTCCAAGACCTGATGATTACAATATTATTGGAACAAAATGGATTTACAGAAACAAACTAGATGAAAATGGAGTGGTAATAAGGAGCAAGGCTAGACTGGTTGTAAAGGGTTATAGACAAGAAGAGGGAATAGACTTTGACCAGACCTTTGCACTAGTGGCTAGGTTGAAAGTTATAAGACTCTTCCTAACCTATGCTGCTTACAAAGGTTTCAAAGTATACCAAATGGATGTTAAGTCAGCTTTTCTGAATGGCAATCTCAAGGAAAGAGTATATGTAGAACAACCCTCAGATTTTGTTGATCCAACTAAACCTTCTCATATCTATTTACTTTCTAGAGCTCTCTATGGATTAAATCAAGCTCTAAGGGCTTGGTATGAGACTCTGTCAGAATTCCTTCTAGAGAACAAATTCTCAAGAGGAAAGATTGACAAGACACTATTCCTAAGGGAAGTCAAAGGTAGGACAATTTTAGTACAAATATATGTTGATGACATAATATTTGGTTCTACTTATGATTCACTTTGCACTAGATTTGCTAAGCTAATGCAAAGTAAATTTGAGATGAGTAGCATGGGTGATCTTAAGTTTTTCCTGGGTCTCCAAGTTAAACAATCCCAAGATGAACTTTTCATAAGTCAATCAAAGTTCACCAAGTAGTTGATCAAAAAGTATGGTATGGAAACTGCCACTACTATGAGAACTCCTATGGGATCAACCATGTCTTTGGACAAGGATATTGCTGGAAAGCTAGTTGATATTACCTTGTACAGAGGGATAGTTGGATCACTACTTTATCTAACTGCCAGTAGACCAGATATAATGTATGTTACTTGCATCTATGCTAGATATCAAGCTTGCCCTAAAGAATCTCATTACACTACAGTCAGAAGAATTCTGAGATATCTAAAGGGCACACAAAATCTTGGCCTTTGGTATCCTAGGAGTAGTGATTTTGAACTGATAGGATTTTCAGATGCTTATTATGCAGGTTGTAAAGAAGACAGGAAAAGCACCTCAGGGTCATGTCAATTCCTGGGTAGAAGGCTAGTCTCATGAAGTAGTAAAAAGCAGACAAGTGTGGAAATATCAACAGCTGAATCTGAGTACATCTCAGCAGGGAATTGTTGTGCTCAACTTCTATGGATTCAGCATCAGCTACAAGATTATCAGTTACAGATAAGTAAATCTATATTGTTTTATGACTCTACTAGTGCTATTTCAATTGCAAATAACCCTGTATCATACAGTAGAACTAAGCACATTGAAATCAGATATCATTTCATTAGGGAATATGTAGAAAATAATGACATCAGTTTAGAATATGTTCCTACTGATAAACAAATAGCTGACATATTTATAAAACCACTAGAAGAAGAAAAGTTTAATTTCATCAAATTTAAGCTAGGCATACTAAGTCTTGAATGAGCCTAAACTTAGACTAAGTCATCAAAAATACAAGTCTTCTATCCAGCTGTCACATCTATTCAGGAGTCAGAAATCTGGCTAAGTATGTTTTGTGTCGAGACAAATCAAGTTTGTCGACACAAACTAGGGTTGTCGACACAATTTATGTATATGTGTCGACACAATCTACACTGTCCTGTGTTGACACAAGGAAGTGTGTCGACACTGCTTGTCGAGATTGCTGGAGGTGTGTCGACACAAGTTAACACATTTTCTCTGTCGACAAGTTTCGAGTATTGACCTAAGGGATATTTTTAAAATTATGAATATGTCTTTAGGCGACGTGCCCTTTCACCTTCTCAATAGTATGGCCTATAAAAAGGACATAAACTGTAGAAATTCTCTACCAGATCCTTCTCTCTTGCTTAGTGTTAAAACCTAGATTTTCTGTCGTCGACCCTCATCAATTTTTCGGGTCGACAATTTCTAATCAACAATAATGGCTCCAAGGAAGGATGATAATATCAATGAGGGATACGAACTCGTGCGCCATGGATTCAGATCGGCAGACGAAGAGATTACAAATGTCATTAGCCTAATCAAAGATGCTGGACTTGAGTATCTATTATCTGAGCCGACGATCATATGGAAAAGAGAAATAACAGAACTTCTGATAAACGCCTCGATCGATTCTTGCGCCTCAAATATCAAATCAACTGTAAATAAATAGAAGGTAAAGATCACAGGCAAGCGGTTGGCCCAGGTATTTCAATTGCCTAGAGTTAAACAAGAAGATATATTCGACTCCACTAAGACTACTGCTGGACTTCAATGGTGTGGTTTAGATATAATGTCCAAGATTGGGAGTTCACCAAATAGGAAAGGTATGAACAGCCAAGGAAAATTTCTATCTGAAATTGTTGGGAAGGTTCTGTTGTGCAAGACAGGTGCACATGACAGAATCTTGGTTCACATGTTTGAGATAATGACTATGATCATCTTCAAACTACAGACAAACTAGAGCAGACTGTTGTTTGACTTAATTGTTGAATGTATGAAGAAACCCAACCTGGGTAGAATACTGAGTTTGTATTTGAATAAAGTGATTCCTGCTGAACTTGATCCAAAACTGGGTTCAAAGATAAATGAAGGATCAAGCGCATACCCAACTGCACCAAAAGTCTGGGCTTTTGGTGCAGTTGGGTATGCGCTTAATCCTTCAATTGGTATCAGAGGAGGTCACGGGTTCAAGACCGGGGGAGCGCTATTAAATCTCGGGGGGGATTGTTGGGTCCGGCGTTCCTTCACTTGACCCGTGGCGCTCTGCTACTTATATAAAAAATTAAGTAGCGCCCTCTCCAACAGTCCAGGCTTTTGGTGCAGTTGGGTATGCGCTTGATCCTTCAATAAATCACATGAGACGGATGGACATGAGGATTTTTTCTAGATGGGACAGAGTCTTGGCCAAAGTTACACCAGAATCACAGAAGCCTAAGAATATCAAGAACAAGAAACCATTACAAGAACAAAGTGAATCCTCAAGTGACTCAGAAGAGCAGAACAATTTCAGTTCAGAAGGAGCCGAAGTAAGAATCCAAAGGAAAACTCCAAGTATTACAACTGAAACTGGGGATCAGATCCAGGGGGATTTACAATCCTCTATAGCATTCAATACATAGAAAATCATGGATGAAACAACTGTGTTAGATAGTGAAACTGTCACTGACATAGTACAAGATGTTCTCAAAGATCTGAATACACAACAAGATGAGAATATGCCTGATATTTTGAATGAAATATCTCCTAAAAAAGATCTTGATAACACAATAGGGATGGATGCTCACATCCAGGGGAGATAATAGATCCTCTTAGAGAAAATGTAGCTCCTGTAGAAATTCAATAACCTGGATCAAGTCTAGTAAAAATACCCCTTGATCAATAGGGTGCAACAGTTGAGGGGGACCAATCAGCCAAGTCTCCTAAGATAAGAACTGAAGCACCATCTGATGTAGACATAGCTGTTGACATTACCAATTCATCTAACTATGATAAGGGTGAGACCACAAAGCAACATCAAACCAGAATATATGAAAGGAGAAAGAAGAGTCAGAGTTATAAGAAAGCTTTACAGTCGCTCCAGTCCACTCTATCTGCTTCAATAGATGAGAGTTCTCTCATAGTTCAGCTGCAGATAATGCTAGAAAAACAAAGAACTGGCCTAGAAAAGTATGTGGATGAGAATAGGAAGGATATGGATTTCCACCTAGATCAAGACATAAAGTCAATCAGATTTGAAATAAATCTGCTGAAGATAGAAATGACTGATTATTTTCACAAAGAAGGTAATGTAGTAGTGTATCTTACACAGCAACAACAAGAATTAAAAGTTAAAATAGATGATATAGTGCAAAAACAAGGCTTTAGTCTGGAGAATAAAAAGAGACTGAATGAAAATTTGGTGGAAATTCATATGATTACTCTTAAGAAGATAGAAGATCAATCCACTTCCTTAGAGGAGAAAGTAAATACTCAACTAACTGAGTTACAAACCAAGCTTACAATGGATTCAGCTACGCTGCTACAAGCTATAAAAGATTCATCAAAGACTCTCTCTGATCAAATGACAAATTTCAAGAATTACTACACCACAGGGAACCATCATGTGGTGGATCAAGTGAGATTTCAAAAGGATGAGCTGAGAGATCATATAGAGAGAGAAGTCATAAAGGGGGATAGAGTGATGGTCAAGGCTAGCTCAGAACATGCCAAATGGACTTCTAATAACATAAGAGCCACACTAGGATACCATCCTCTATATGATGATGATAAGGTTGCAGAGTCTGGTTACCAACCAGCTCTGATTGAAGGAATTTCTAAAGAGGCAGACAAGATCATATACCCTCCTTCACAGTTTGAGAATATTCAGAATCAAGTTCAACTTATATATAGTACACCTCAGTATAAACATAGAGTTAATTCTGAAGAGGTGGAAATGTCTGAAGCTGTTCTATAAAGGGAGAGAGAGGTCCAATTATCAAAGAAAAGATTTAGAGAACAGGCTGAGGAGACACCTGACTTTGAACAATGGAGTCCAAGATCAAGGGACATCATTCTTACCTCATGGAAAGCAGTCATGGCCAACAAACATGACAGGGGTAAGTGGTATTCAGAGTAGGAATGGAGAAAGCATGAAGAATAACAAACTGCTATCTATAAGTTCAGAAGGGAACAGAAGGAAGGTTTAATTCCTGCTACTGCAATTGAATCATGCAAAAACTTTCCTAAGCCCTTTCATTATTTGTAAAGACAAAGAATTAAGGTTAAACAGCTTTCCAGCATCAAGGACAAGAAAGGCAAGCAGGCTGTAGATGAAAGTATTCCATCTGTTCAGACCAAAGTAAAGTTAGGGAAAGGCATTGTGATTACAGAACCTGATCAGTCTTAGGATGTATTTACTTTGCTTAGAATTAATGTAATTCTATATAAGCTTATTGTAATTTTGAGACTGATAATATTTTGGTATGAGAATGTTTTTGGCAATTTTTATTTCGGCTATAAAAGTTCATCTGGTTGATTGTTAAATCTTTTATGTTATAATCATCAAGATTATTATGTTAGTGTATATCATTGATTTTGGGTTATGACTTCTCCATATAGGGGGAGATGATTGGGTACATTGGGAATAATGTACCTGATTTGGAGAAGTCCCCTTGACAACTAAATGATATACCCAAAGGTGTATTTGATGAATGCTAAGTTTATATGTGCAGGTTCAAAGTTTAAGAAATTATTCTAAGTCAAAGTGTTGAGACGGCATGTGTTGAGACAATACTTCTGTGTCGACACAAGGTAGATCAACAGTCGACACAGATAACAGAATAAGTGTTGAGACATTACTTCTGTGTCGACACAAGGTAGATCAGCAGTCGACACAGATAACAGAAGATGTGTCGAGACAATTCTTATGTGTCGACACAAGGCAAATCAGCAGTAAGTTGTGTCGAGACAATATTTCTGTCTCGACATAAGGCAAAACAAATATATATTGACACAAATAACAGTTGTGTCGAGAAAATACTTCTGTCTTGACACAAGGTAGAACTAAGATGTGTCGACACATATAACATATGTGTCGACATAAATAGCAGATGTGTCGACACAACTATTTTGAGATGAAAACTATTCTAAGTATGGAAGTGTTGGGTCAGTCAAACATGTCTCAACACAGATTTCGAGACAACTTGTCTACTTCAACACTTATATGACAGAATGTGCTGAGTCAATATAAATATGGTCAAGACTGGTCAGATCATTGTGGTCGACACAGGAAGGCTTCACTTTGATAAAGACAGTTCAAGGAAGGTGTTGCTAGCAGTTGTTGATGTCATCAATACCAGTCCAAGCCGTCTGAGATTTCTATAAATAGGAGGTGTTGCCTTCAGAAAAAAAACCAATACATAAGTAGAATTAATTCTATTCTATTCATCAGTCTCTCACTATTCTAAAAGATAAATCAAGAAGTAGAAAGAGAAGAAGAAGTTGATCTTCAAGAAAGTCTTCAGATCCCTTTTTTAAGGTTGATTTGGGGATTAAGTGATCTATTCGCCAACATGTTCAAACTATTCAATCTGATCTTCATCAAGAAGTTGCTGATTTAGAAGAAATTCAATTCAGCCTGCTGATCCATCAAGAAGGAATCACACTGTAGCTGAGTTGAAAGATCTATATACACAGATCCAACAGATAACAGGTGTTCTATTTTTTCTGCAAACTGTTTTATCAAATTTCATTGTAAGATCTCCTAGAGATCTGAGTGGGTAGGATATATTATTCTCTGAGTCTTGTAAGCCTAATCTATAAAGGCTGAGGTAGGATTCTGTGTGAATCTAAGGTAGGTGATTTGGGAAAATCACTGATATTGTAGGCCTAATCTATAAAGGCTGAGGTAGGAGATTGAGATATATTTGAGGTAGGACCAGTGGGTCTGAGTGTAGGTTTCTTTGAGAGAAACTGTGCCTTGTAGGATCTGAGTTGTGAAGGAGAAGCTATAACCTTATCTAGCACATTGCTAGTAAGGATGAAAGCGGAAAGTGGATGTACCCTAGATAGGGGAACCACTATAAACTTATTGTGTCCCTTATGTTGTTTGTTGTGTGATGTGTTCTTTGTTGTGAATGTTGTGATCAGTTCTTGTTGTTCAACTATGTATGTTGGGTACAGCTTGTATTCTAAATTGCATTATGCCACATTACTAAAGTTAAAAGAACTATAACGAATTTTAATAGATCACCTATTCACCCCCCCCCCTAGGTGACTTTCTACTCATAAGCTTGACTTTCACAAGCCGCTGTGAGAAGCAACCAGACCGCCAGACACTAATCAACAACACCCCAGCTATTAAGCCGCTAGGGGAAGCCTCTACATGCTAGACAAACTGTCAGACCGCCCGGTCTCCATACTGTAACAGGCTTCTTCCTTCCCTAGACATGAGAAACCCTATGCATGGGCCTAATATTCAAAACACCTTATCTGTACAACCCTGTATTCGATGAGTGGGTCTACCCCCTTTCCGGACTATTACTCTGCGAGATCTCCAAGAGCGAGACCCTTCTAGTATTCGCTGAGTAAGTCGCACGAGCCTTCAATTCCTTGGCATCGAGTGAGGCGAGTGCACTCAGCGCCTTCAGTTCCTTGGCATCGAGTGGAGGCGGGTGCACTCAACGCCTTCAGTTTCTTGGTGTTGAGTATAGGCGGGTGCACTCAGCGCCTTCAGTTCCTTGACATCGAGTGAGGCGAGTGAACTCAATGCCTTCAATTCCTTGGCATCGAGTAGAGGTGGGTACACTCAGCACTTTAGTTCCTTGGCATCGAGTGAAGGTGGGTGCACTCAGCGCCTTCAATTCCTTGGCGTCAATTGGAGCTTGTCCTGTCAGCACCTTCAGTTCCTTGGCATCGAAGTGAGCTTGTCCTCTCAACGTCTTCAGTTCCTTGGTGTTGAGCGGAGGCGAGTGCACTCAGCGCCTTCAGTTCCTTGGCATCGAGTGGAGGCTGGTGTACTCAGCGCCTTTAGTTCCTTAACGTTGAGTGGAGCTTATCCTGTCAGTGCCTTTAGTTCCTTGGCGTCGAGTGTAGCTTATCCTATCAGTGTCTTCTACTCTTAGGCATCGAGTAGTGTAGGGCCCTTCCAGAACCGCATTCGCCCATAATGGGGTGCGGCAGAGGCATGTGTTTTTCTTACCCAGCACTCGCCTCTTTAGGCGAGTGGTGCCCCCATGGGCCACTCGCCCAGTGGGGTCCAGAGGTAAAATTACATGGATGCCCTTGCAGGGCTATAAATATCCTTTCAGAATAGCAGAGTTTGGTTATTGACAGACCACTTTTAGCTATGTATAACCATTCAGAACAGCGGATTTATGCTTTTTGCAGGCCAGGTTTTAAAATCTAAAAATAGGCCCAAGGGGGCACCTCAGAAGGCAAGCTTTTCCAGTTCTCTTACTCTCTTGTCTTTCAACACTTTCTGAGGTGTCCTTAGCTCAGCACAGGCTAAGGAGGGGAAGCACTCTAAGATCTTTCAGGTGTGTGGTGGGACCTCTGTGATGGAGCCTTGGGTCAGTTTTGGGCTCTATGTCTTCGGTCAGCCAAGCTTGCTAAGCGAAGAAAGTGTGCGGTCACCCCTTCCCCAAGGGTTCGGACTCCATAGAATTCGATTTCCGGTTTCAACATTATCCCCCAACTAAAATTCCATCGCCCTATGCTTCACATCATAATACATTGTCTACCTTCTACGAGCCTCAAACATATACTCCCGAATCAGTATAATCGTTGTATCAATGTTATTGATGTATTCCACCCCAATGCTTTTGGATCCTTGTCCTAGACCCACGATAACGGCATCCTGTACCTCCTACCACACAATGCCTCAAATGGAGCCATACTGATGTTTGTCTGGTGACTATTGTTGTAATAAAACTCCACCAAAGTTAGAAGTCTCTCCCACCGCTCTCCTTGGTCCAAGATACATAATCATAACAAATTATCCATTTTCCTGATAGTCCCCTCTGAAAGGCCGTCAGTCTGAGGATAAAAGGTTGTGTTGAAAGACAACTGAAAGCCCAAATAAGCATGAACTGTGCTCCACTCCCAAAAGGTGAAGTAATCATCACGGTCCGAAATAATAGTCTTGGGCACCCCGTGGTACCGGACAAACTACACTACAAATAAACTGACAAAAACATCAACATGAGCCTCTTTCATTATCGGTATGAACCTGGATACCGTCATCAATCGATACACTATCACCCAAACTAAAACATTCCTAGGAAAAGAGAGGGGTAGGTCGTGAACGAAGTCCATAGATATATCCTCAAACTTTGACTCAGGATTGGGCAATGACATCAGTAATCCTTCGGGGCTCTTACACTCCACTTTCACCTTCTAACATGCCTCATAAGGGGTAACAAAATAAGTGATATACCACTTCATTCTCAGCTAGAACATGGTCCTCCGCAAGTTAGCGTACATCTTGGTGATCCCGGGATGCATTGAGTACTTGGTGCAGAGCGCCTCTCTAAAAAATCCTCCTAAATCCCACCACCTACTAGAATATAAGTTCTATCATGAAAGTGAATGAGGCCTTCCTTCAACATGTACCCCTCAGCTGATCCATCTACGAGGACTTGAAACACAGGGTCTAGAGTAGCATCTACCCCTTGCTCATCCCGAATCTAATCACGGATGTCACAAACTATACTCATGGTGGTCAAGTACTCTGCATAGGCCTCGGGGAAAGCACTGGACACAAGTGTGATCTTCATCTCCTTGAGTACTCGAGCTAACTCCATGAATATAAACCTGGAATCTGGGACCAATGTTATTGTCTTCCTGCTCAGCACATCTGCCGCTGAGTTCACCTTCCTGGGGTGGTAGTTCAATGGGAACTCATAATCACATAAATACTTTAGTTATCGCCATTGTCTCAAGTTCAGATCCTTTTGTGTACGAATGTACCTTAAGTTCTTATGATATAAAAAGATCTTGTAGTGGATGTCTTATAGATAGTGCCTCCAAATCTTCAAGGAGAAGACCACTGCTCCTAATTCTAAGTCATGCACTAGATAATTCACTTAATATTTCTTTAGCTGTCTCGAAGCCGCAATCACGTGCCCGTGCTACATGAACACAACTCTCATACCCTGGTATGATACATCAATAAAAATCTAGAATCCTTCCTTCCCATATGGAAGGGTAAGGATTGGCGCGGAGGTTAGGTGATCCTTCAGCTCTTAAAACACAGTCTCACACTTGGTTGCCCCACAAAAGGCACACCCTTCTTTGTCAGATCAATGAGGGGAAGGGAGAGCTTCAAAAATCCCTCCACGAACATGCAGTAGTAACCAGTCGATCCAAGGAAACTGCGCACATCCTCCACCGACTTCAAAGGTAGCCACTCCTTAACGGCTCGCACCTTGACAGGATCTTCTAATATCCCTACTCCATTGATTACATTGTTGGATCTTGAGGTGCCCTTAGAGGGGGGAGGAATAAGGGCTCTTTTATATTTTTAGGAAATACTTATTACTTTGACAAATTTAATAAAAAGACTTAAGCAAATTTTCTTAAAGCATGTTTTAATAAAAAAGACTTAAGTAAATTTTCACACTTAAGACTATCAAAGAAGACAATATAAGGATTTTATTTCATAAAGATGAAAACATAAAAAAGATTTCAATAGAGCTTGAAACCATGGCTACAAGTAAAAATCTTTTTTGTTAATTCACTGGTCCTTCTTTCAAGGACCAGCCGGCTATAACATATCTCCCCATAGATGCAGTCTATGGCCTCCACTAGATCTCTCCATGACCTAGTCACACCACACAAGATAGTGAATTCTCCCTAAACCATACAAGGGCCTAGTCATCACTCACAAGGCGGCAAGTTCTCTACCGATTACAATAAATAATGAAAAGATTATAAGAAAGAAATCTAGAATCTAAAAATCCCCTCTAAAAACTCCTCTGAAATCTAAAATCTCAATTAAATACTTCTATATTTTAAGAAGTTTTATTTTTATTTTTATAGTTTATATTACTACATTTACACTCCCATTCTATTACTTTAACTTTGCTCTTACCATTTATTCTCTGAACGGAGCCTGGATACTTTATTTTATCAGTTCAAGTAAACCATCAATTATAATAACTGATAATATTGATCCCCAATTGGAATTATTGTGCTTCACCCTCCAAATTATTGATGGTTAAATCAATATAATATGAAATATATATCTATTGGATTGGGTGAAACATAGAATACTCGATTGGGGGAGATAACGGGGAAATACCAAAAAAATGTGCTATGAAATACCCCAGTCTTCAAAACAAAAATTAGAAAAATATTCACCCAAAGAATCTTTACCACAAAAGTTGCCCGCAACTCAACTGTCTTCTCAGATCATGGTTGACAATCCTATATCTTCATTATTAAAGCAAAAGCTACACAACAATAGATTCCAAAACACCCACCAGTCCCTCAACATTCTAATGGAGGATCCATCTACCGAGGACCCTACTGTTGAAGATGAAGAAGCACATGACCCTGGTCAAGCACCCTATTATGGACAGGAGCAATCTGTCCAATTCAAAAATGACCCATCAACTGGCTTTTCATTTAACAACATCCCACCATCAAAATGGCGAGACAGAATCTATGAAATGCATGCTTGGTGAACTGCCAAATTGCTACAGCCTGGAGTAGCAATGCCTACTATCGCAGACAAATTTGTGTCAAAGTTTCATGGCATATTAAGACAATGATGGACTTCTATTGGAGCATACAAACAATAAATGGTCAAACAAAGCCCATATGTGGATGCCCTAATTACACATGCCCACAACGAATTCTTGGGAGCACAGGATCACTATACAATTTAAGCTAAAGAGGAATACTTAAGCATGAGGTGTTGCTCATGTAAAATAAAAGACCTAGAAGACCATTATGAGAAGATATCAAAAAGATTTTATGCGATCAATGGGATTAATGACGTTAATTTAAAGCTAACTTTCCTAAATTTGCTTCCAGAACCTCTTGGAAATGAAACATCCCAGCTCCTCCAAGTAATAAACATCCCTATCAGCTATACGTCTATTAGTGAGCTCTACTAGAATGTGTTACTCTCGCTTTAAAAGTTGAACAACCAAAAGAGGTTCCTCAAGTAAATCGAGGACCAAAGTAAAAAACCTTGGCTCGGCTTGTGATCTCCATGACCTCTAGCCCAAGTGTAGAAAAGACAAATCTTGTATGTGCAACAAGAGCAAAAAGGATAGACCTTTCACGCGTAAAAGAGATGGAGGAAAAAAATATTTCTCTAAAAGGAACTAGAAGAACTGGAGATTTCTCAAAAAGAAGAAAATAAGCACAAAATCTTCAAGGTACTATATATGCAAATAGAAGGGGCATTTTGCAAAATAATGTATTGTCAAAGAGAAGAGTTCATGGATCATTGCGAAACTCTCTCAATTTGAGGATGTAGACAATGACAACATTGAGTCACTCTTTTCTATAGACGATGAAGCTGGGCCAGACAATATTCTCGCCCTGGGAGCAGATCTATCAGACTCATTTGTTGAATCTGACGAAGATATCGTTCTTTTTGATAATATTTATACCACCATGACAAATGACAACTTTCTTTGCCAACCAAGCCCTTCTGCAAAGATCCACATTTTCACAGGAAAATTGGATAAACCTATTCCGGTGATAGCATTCTTTGATATTGGAGCTGCATCCTCCATCATGAAGCAAAACATCCTGCCAATAGAATGGTTGAATTCCTACTACAAATTATTCTAAGTAGCCAACGATGACCTCTACACGATCACCCTGATCAGTAAACCCATCAATATTCAACTATTCCCAGGATATGTTATTATACATCGAGTTTATAAATCAGAACTCCCTGCCAAAGATCTGTTTATTGGGTTTGACATTCTGCACTTGCTAAAGCGAATTACATGAAATAAAGAAGGTTTAAGATATAAAAATCATCTACTATCATAGACAAAGACTCTACATCTTTACCCAATTGAAATTATAAGCCCAATCAGGGATGACATTGTCTGCACCTCCTGCGCCGAATCACATATAGAATTCCAATAAAAGTGTGATCACCCTCTTTGGAAGAATCCTAAATTCTTTGTCTCCCTACCATTTAAGAGGAATGAAGATATTAAACCCAAAAAGGCAAGTCACAAAGATATGAATCCATACCATTATGAAATTGCTATAAAAGAAGTTGACCAACTATAAAAAGAAGGGTTAATCGAACCCACAAAATCACAATGGGCATGTGAAGCCTTTTACGTGAATAAAAGGATCGAGCAGGTTAGAGGAAAGATGAGACCGATAATTAACTACCTTCCTCTCAACTATTTTATTGAAGATGATAAGTTCCCTCTACCAAAGAGAGATGTCCTATTTCAAAAACTCCCACAAGTAAAAATATTTCCAAGTTCGATCTTAAAACAGGCTTCTGGCAGCTAGGAATTCACACCAACGATAGATAAAAAACTGGTTTCTACATTCCCAAAAGACACTACCATTGGATCATCGTAGCCTTCAGACAAAAACTAGCCCCTTCATTATTCCAGAAGGCGATGAAAAAAAAATTCAGTCCATCATGGAAAATACATTGGTATATATTGCTTACATCTTACTGTTCTCTCCAAATATTGTCTCCCATCTTGCCCTACTCTCCCAGATTCATGACTTGGTCAAATTATATGGCATTACATTATCCGAAAGAAAATGCATATATCAGATAGTCAATACTAGCTCCAACCACACATTGCAACCCAATTGGATTATTTTCTGGATGAGAACTTAAAATTTAAGCAGGTCCAAAAATTCTTGTGGATTATGAATTATATGGAAGAATTTATTCATGATCTGGCCAAACTCAGGACTCATCTCACTAATTTACTCAGGAAAGAAGTGCCACCATAGAATGAGGCCTGTACTAAAGTAGTTAAAAAATTAAAGTCGCTAACAAAAGACCTACCCCCACTCCAAATTCCATCATCGAGCAAGTGAATCCTTCAGGCTGATGCTAGCGATAAATTTTGGGGCATCATACTACTTGAAGAATTAAATGTGAAACGTCAAATCTGCGGATACAAAAGTGGGGCTTTCAAGAATAGAGAGCTCCATTATCACTCCACCTATAAGGAAATCCTAGCCATCAAAAGAGGTATTAAAAAAGCTTCAATTTCATCTTATTGGACAACACTTCCTCATCGAAATGGATCTGTCGGCATTTCCAAAAATTCTATAATTTAAACAAAAGATGTTGCACCAAGCCCATCTTCTATGATAAGTAAAATTAGTTCTCTCAGTGGAAATTTGAAGCCCAATACATCAAGGGCAAACATAATTTCATCCCGAATTTCTTATCCCGAACACAGCATACGATATCTGTAGTGTTCCCAGTCATCTACTATTTTCAGCCGAAGGACCTTCCAGTACACATTAGAACCAAATTACTGCATTCTGCCCTCCACAAAAGATCTCTATAATGTCTGTTCATTTTTCAAAAAATATGCATCAGGTAATATGGCCTGAGTGAAGGTCCTCTAGCCAGTTTTCCCTTACATCCCAGTTTTCCTTTTATAACCATACTCGAATATAAGGAAGATTTTTATTATGATTTTCCTAAGGAAACTAATATGGTTCTATGGTACTTTGCCAAAACTTGTCCATTCGGCATCATATTTGACAAAGGATGGCTCCTTCAGTATATCGCCCTAGTTGATGTCCATCCATGCTAACAGAGGCATAAACAACTCCTAAAGTGGCTTAACTTTTTTGGAAACACCGGCTTTTGGCACGAAAAATTATGACCTGAAGGAAATTGTCTCAATGGAGTCTGCGAACAGAATATCCTTATCCATTCCCAATGCCAACTGACTTTAAATACTTTGGATAATCATCTCCACATTCATAAATAATATTCGTGTGCTTTCTGGCATGATCACAAATACAACAACCCTGTTCCAACTCTTGCCCATAAAACACTCCTCTATACTATCAATGATGTACCCATCACTGATGTCCCACTAAACCTGCCTCCAGCTAGTAGCGAAATCCCACGATCATTTCACTTCAGTATATTGAAGAAATCCAGCACTGCCACCACTTGTTTGGAGGCTCTAGACCATCGAGATTCCAGGCTCCACCTAAAGCCCGTCCAAAATAATCACCCTGTGCCAGCAGCAATAAAGATGACGCGGAGCCATCACCTTTTTTCACTAGGGGGAAGGACAAAAGAATATCTTCAAGTATGATGTGATATAAAGTTATTATAGCATGTCGTAGAAGTCAAGAAGGAATCTTATCGCTTAAGATAAGATGTGATATAAACTGTATGATGTGAAATAAAGTGTACGATGTGAAATAAAGTGTAGGATGTGAAATAAAGTGTATGATGTTATATAAAGTGTATGATGTGATATACATTTATTCTTGTGTGTCGTAGAAGTCAATAAAGGAATAACATATATTGCAAGAAAGGAATCTTATCTTACAAGATAATATAGTGTGTGATGTAAGTTATCCTCTCAAGAGACAACTATAAATAAGGGCCCAGTATAATTGGTTGAGGCATCTCAAACTGAACCGATATTTCTAAGCAATAAAGTTTGAAGTGTTCTTTGAGTGTTCTAATAACTTCTTGTATTCTCTTATTCTGCCATTAATCTTATATCCCTCTTGTGTGGTTGTACCTCTCTCCGTGAGTTACAAATTTGTCATAAATCTAATGTAATTGAATGTGTAAGTCATGGAATTACTCTTTATGATTCTATATGATTATTTGTGTATTTAACAACATGATGAGATCATTAATATAAGATGAATCATCATTTTGATCTGTTTTCATCAACATCAGACTCACACAATAATAATATCATTGATTATATTTGAAATCCAAAACTATTTACTTCCACATTATAATCTACAACCATCACCTGCTCCTTATAAAGAGTCATCGATCAAGCAATTAAATAAGAGATCAATTTCAAGTCTAAATCCACTAATAGTTTATCAAAGATACATTTACTACTATTGACATGTTTCCCAGGATTCCGGGTCAATTTGCATCATAATAAATCATATTTAACATAATAAATTATATAAAAAAAATTTAATTAAGGAATCATTTCAAAACAAAATCCTCTGAAATTTCTACTGTATTTCATAATTATCATTTTGAACATTTTCACCAAATTTCAGCCTCATCGGGTATTACAATAATTATTTATGACGTGTTAAATTTATATGATGAAGTTAAAAAATCACTGTAAACACATATCTAAAAACTATGAAACTTAGCAATGGTGTTAATAATATCATCAGGCACATATCTACCAAATTGTATAAGCATCTGTTAAATATTTTAAGAGAAATTCATAAAACATCAAAATTTGTATGAGTGCGTCATTGTTAACTTAAACAAGATTTCTAAGAGCTATATTCCACCAAAAATAATGTGTCACCCATTATGTATAGGTCTCCCCAAGTACTACAACTTTTATGTTGTGCCCGAGTTACAGATCTAAGTGTATCATATGTAAAACTGGGTTTGAACCCGGATGTGTAAAACTAGATAGAACTAGTATGATACCTAAGTTATATTTTTCTTTGACATAACAATTTGAATTTCAGATCTAGAGAGATATAAAGTTTCCCAGAAAACGTGCAGCCACATTTTGGAAAGATCTTTTTGAGTGCTGTAACTTTCATGTTGAGCCCGAGTCCCAGATCTAAGTGTATATACATAAAATTGGATTTAAACCCGACTATATAGAACTGGACAGAACCAGTTTGGTACCTAAGTTATATTTGTCATTGACATAGAAATTTTGAATTCTGATCTTGGGAGCTATAGAGCTCCCTGGAAAATGTGTAACCATATTTCGAAAAGGTCTTTTTGAGGGCTACAACTTTCATGTTGAGCCTGATGTCTTAATTTAGCTGGAACATGTCTAAAAAATGACTTGGACCCAACAAAGTACACAAAATAAATTCAATGTTGGTTTGCAGTTAGCAAATCTGCACAAATCTTAAAGAAAATCTAAAAGAGGTTATTCATCTTCTTCCTCCAACCGACGTATGAGATAAGACTAACCTTCTCTCCTTCAATACTCCCTCAATAGACCACCATTCTTAATGCGATAAAGTCCTACCACTTCGTATTGAAGAGGAGTTGATTGAAGACATTTACTCGGCAAACAACGCCCTAGAACAGAAGTTCTAGAATGGAAGTTCTAGCATGGTCTCTTCCTACTAAACTCCATGGATCTCGCTGAAATCAAGCTCTTGTGCCTAATATCACTCCTATTTTGATCTAAAGATCTAGCACTAAGGGAGAGGGGAGGAAGCCACCTGATTTGTGACCTTTGCCCAAGTTTGTCTTCTTGGTGGCATGACGGTGGTGGCTTTTGGCGATCTTGCACCCAAACTTAGCTCCAAATCATCTCCAATATTTGGTTCCTTTGAGAAATGGCTAGATAGCTCCTGACGGAATGGAGAGGGTGGTGTGTTCGGGAAGGAATGAGAGGGGAAGTCAAAAAGGTTGTTGATTTGACTGCCACTAGGACCCTCACTCGACGATATCGTTGTGTGATCACGACATTATCATCGTGTGATCCACATGGTTGTCATCACGATGACATTTTATCAAGTCACGCCTGTGACTTAGATTTTTCTCCAAATTGTAATTTTCTAACTTTTTTCCTACACCCATGTTGACCATGACTCAATCTTGACTACCTCAAATTCCTGGGGCTTCACATAGCTCGAGGAAACTCCCAAGGACACAAGACACTCATGGGGGAGGGGGCTAGTTCAAATTTAGACGTTACAACATGCATCAAGACAAGAAAGACATAGAAGAAGTCCAGTATTCACTTCATTAAAATGGTCATTTAACTCATTCAATGTTCAATCGAGCACTGTATTGAAGATTTAGACACAAAAATGATGAAAATTTTTAATCTATTTTGTATTGTGCCTTGATCTTCCTGCTTGAATATATGTTTCATTCCTATTTGGTTCTTTTGTACACTACTTAGTGCAAAAAAAATGAAATTTCACTCATAAAAGTATTCCATTCAAGATCATGCTTTCTCAAATTAATTAGCAATTATTTTGAAAACTTTATAAAGTTCATTCAATTAACAATATCTTGATTTTTTGTTGTAAACCTTGTGATAACTTGTGTGTTTTGGATAAAATATTCTCCATTAAAAGCATGAGGAACATAAAATTAAAAGTCAAGAGATTTTAATTAGATTGTTTATCATTCCTCTTTGCTTTTCATCTGCCTCATCAACTTTGATAAATTCAAGTGCTTCAATAATAGATGAGGATGTCTGAATAAAATTTAACATTGTACCGTAGTGTGAACTCCATGTCTCCTGCCGTTTTCAATACAAGGGGTTGATCTGCCTCTCAACCACTTTCTAAATCTCTGCAACCAAGCTCTTTAGCAAATCGATCGATTTCAAATGCTCTAATATAATAACGACAATTATAAGAATCTCCAACAACATTCAACACAAGATTATTAAGTGTGAAAATCTCCGCAACTTCATAATGATCTTCTGCAACAACTACTAATATTAATTAAAGTTGATGAGCAAAATAATGAATGCAGAAAGCACAATTATTCTCTTACAAAATTAATTTTTTGTAAGCCTTTTGAACTCACCATTCATATTGCTAGCACCATCATAACCTTGTCCGCGCAATTGAAGTACTTAGTCCATGTTTTATAAATAAATTATCAATAGCCTTTTTCAATGATAAAGCAGTTGTATCTATAATATGGACAAACCCAAGAAGACACTCTATAATGAGACCTTTGATATTCACATAGCGTAAAACAATGGTCATTTGCTATTTGATAGATACATCACATGATTCGTCAACCAAAATAGTGAACCAATTTTCTCCAATATCTATAGCAATAGTTTTCGTTACTTCATTTGCAATGTAAGATTTTTTTTTTAATCTTTGGAGATACTAGTTGGCAATTGGAAGAAGCTTTTTTTATACTACTAACTCTATCTCATTACTGCGCAATGCAAGAAATTCTAAAATTCAAGAAAGTTCCCTCAGTTACCATATTATTTAAGACTTATCATTTCCATGCAAATACAACCATTGTCTTAAAAGAAAGCATATGCAATTAATCGATGCAAACACACAAACATTATATTGAGTACTTTGTGTTTCTTCCTGTCCACAAAATGCAACTTCAATACCTTCCTTCTGATTCATCAAAGTTATGCACATCCATAATTTCCAATATATTTTTTAGTATCATCCTATCTTTCCACTGTTTAAAACCACAATTTACAAAGCTTGAATCACAACCTATTTGTGGAAAGATGTTCCAATAGAGACAATATGCAATATCTTTACTTACATTATATTTCAGTCATTCTTTAAACTCATTAAACTAGTTTTTACTGAAACGACGTGTCTTTTGCCCAATTTCAATTTATGGAAAATTTTTTAAAAATGTTGAATATGATCATTCTGCAAGTACTTTCTTCTTATCATGTCTTGTTGATTTATGTCATATGAGCTTATAGTTGTCCTAATCCTGAATCTCTCAGAAAATCTTCTAAGCCAAACTCATCTCGATTTCTTTTATCACATGAAACAAACATTGGTAAATTCTGAGAAGTTTGATTTGATCATACTTTTGAAAAAACTTGTATATCAAATTTCATAACTAAAAATGAAAATAAACTTAATTACTATTTATGCATCAAATATTTGGAACCAAAAATTGTGAATCAATAAAGCATTGTTCTTTTGTAATCAGATCAACAATCCAACAAGATGAACTCAGGAATAGCAAGATGAACTTTACATCAAATATTTGAAATTACATTAACCTATAATAATATTAACCTGCATTAACATTAACCTGCAATAACATTAACCTAGTAATAATATTAATATAAATAATAACAATAAAAAATAAACCTCAAACAAAATCTGAGGGGCCGGATTCAATAGGAACTAAACTCAATATCTAATAGGAACTAAACTCAATATCTAATAGGAACAACTAGACAGGAACAAATAGACAATAAGAATTGTCGTTTATGGTCAGCCAAACTTGAATCTGAAGAGAACCTGGAACAATATAACATTAACATTGATTTTGTGATGCCTCGAATCAATATGAACTAGAATTTAAAAATTGGAGGGAATGAAATCATAGGGGGTGGGGCGGAACTATGAACATTGATTTACTGGAAACGAAAGACCTACAACACAATATAGAAGGTAACAGTCAAATGAACATTGACGGGCAGCAGTAGGGCATTGTGCGATCGTTGAAGCCTAGATGGTGACAAAATGAAATCTTACCCCATCAATAGAGTCACGGCTAGAGCAAAGAACATGGGAGGGCTAGAAATCAACATGGTTGCCTATGAGAGAGGACCCAAATGACCGACAGCTAGGGAACTGATACTGGTGAGGAAAATCGTGATTCAAGCCTGAATAAATGAGAAGGAAAAGCTCATGCGGCCTATATCTAGCAGCTTCCGTGATTTTTAACACTGGCACATGCCTACGTGTGTCTCCATATAGGTCAGCCCATGACAATGTGTATATCAATTTCAAATAAATTTAGGCCTAAATCCCTTCCTTAAACAAATACTATGTGCGCTCAATTAAGAGCATTGCCGAAAAATAGTTTTGCATCTCCTGCGATCTTGCCCTAGGTTCTGCTTGTTTGCGACCAACGGGCTTGCTCGTTGCCACTTCCTTCTCCGACCAGTAGGTTTGCTCGACGTTACCTATCTCGTGAGAGATACGAGCTCGTCGCCGCCTATCCCGTGAGATCCAGATTTGTCAATGCCTTGAATTCTCTTTGTTTTGGCTTGAATCTTCATCGTTGAAACGGATTCGTCCTTAGCATCCTTTTTTTTCTTATGATATGTTGCCGATCCGGTATTTGTTTTGGCTTGAAACTGCCTTGTCCGACCAATGTTCATTCCTGCAGATTGTGAAGAGCAGGAAAACCCCTTCTACCCTTCAAACTCGACAAATTGATATGGTAAAACTAGTTTGATCTTGAATATGGAAAACTTGATTCATTTTAATCTCGAGCATATTGTAAATTTGTTATCATGGACTAGATTTTGCGAACATATTGTAGACACATGGGCATCTCTATATATGTCAAGGATTACACTTCTACAAACAAACGAGATGGGTAGTGCGATTATTGATTTGGAGGATATATGATAAATATGAGTGATCATTAATATATTTGTTTCATTTCCATATTATGTCGAGGACGTATAAATATGTTTTCTTATTAGAGTTTTTATAAGCATATGAACACTGGAACAATCAAAGAGGAGAATATTGATTACGGTGATCAGTTTGGAGTACTATCAATCAATGTGAACAATCATTAATTTGTGTGTATTTCATTTACTACATTGCATCATGTGTATAAATATTTTGGTTTGTTATTATTTTTGTAGAAATATGGAGACCAAAAACATCAAAGAGGAGAAACTTAGGACAATAAAAGAGAAGCTCAATTTACATTTTTGTTTTTCCATTTTGATGAAATCATATCATTGTTAATTGATATGTCAGCTTTTGTCGCTAGTTTTCCCAATTTTAATGTAATTCACTTTGTGTGTCCTATTACTCCAATTTTTTGATGAATCATATTGCAGTTCGTTGATATGTCAAATTATTCTTGTTGGTTTGTTGTTAACAATAATACAATGTCTCTAACATTTATGTATGCCTTTATCATAACACACTGCTTTTAACAAAACAATGCACATAATAAAATTTATCGTGCACTTAACAATTCCTTAATATCTCTTGATTAAATCTTTATATGCAAATATGCAATGCATAGTTCATAAATTAACAAGCACGAGCTCCTTCTGACGTCTCCTCGGCAATTGTGCAGGAGACATTTTAACAAACACAAGGGATGCCCATTCATCGTTGCTTCCAAAGACCAAGATGGGCAGTGCAGTTACTGATTTGGGGTTTATATGATAAATGTGAGCAACAAAAACAACACTCGAGCCTTTATCCCACTATAATGGGGTCGGCTATATGGATCCTTTGTCGCCACTGTGCCCTATAAATGTGAGCAATAATTAATATTTTATTTCATTTTCATATTATGTCGAGGATGTGTAAATATGCCGTCTTATTATGGTTTTTATAAGCATATGAACACCAGAACAATCGAAGAGGAGAATATGAAGTATGATGATATCAATGTGAGCAATCATTAATTTGTCATTACCACATTGCAACATCTGTATAAATATTTTCTCGTTATTATTTTTGTAGGAAGATGGACATCAAAAACATCAAAGAGGAGAAACTTATGACAATAAAAGAAAAGATCTATTTACTTTTTGATTTTTTTTTTCTTTTTGATGAAATGATACGTTGACTTTTGTCGTTAGTTTTCCCTATTTTGATTCAATTCAACTTGCGTGTCTTATTACTCCAATTTTTCGATGAAATCATATTGCAGCTCATTAATATGTCAAGTTATTATCGTTAGTTTGTTGTTAACAATAACGTTGTGTCTCTAACATTTATGTGTGTCTTTAACAAAACAATCTGCTTTTAACAAAAAAAATGGGGCATTGCAAAAATTGTAGTGCACTTATCAATTTCCTAACATCTCCTGATTAAGGCTCCGTTTGGGGGGACTTATTTTCACCGGTCAAGCGGTTACGACCGCATGAATCGGACCTTAATTAAGGTCCGGTTCATGCAATCGTAACCGCTTGACCGGTGAAAATAAGTCCCCCCAAACTGAACCTAAATCTTTATAGGTAATGCATATTTCATAAATTAACAAGCGCGAGCTCCTCCTAATGTCTCCTCGCCGATTGTGCAGGAGACATTTTAACAAACACAAGGGAGCCCATTCATCCTTGCCTCCCAAGTCGCTAGCTTTGACTGCCGCCGGAGCAAGTGTCGCCCTCAAACCGGTAAAACCAACACCACCTCAGATAATTACCAGTAATCTCCGCAGGAGCAGGCGCCTCCCTCAAACCTGTGGAACCTAATCCGATCTCGAACAACGATCACCCGGCGCAGCACATTCGACACCGCTTTCATCCACTCATGGCAGTCCCAGCAAGTTTGCAGATTCTTCGAAACACAGATATCACCAAATTCATGTCTTCCCTTCTTCATCACACAGAAAGCCACGGCGAGCTTCTCACTGTGACAGCTCAAAGTTTCCTCCTTTTCTTCTTCAGATACATCCCTGGTCGCCGATTCAGTAACAGGCACATATCCTACTTCCTTGGCTTTTTTCATTAGCTCACCGAGCACCATATAAATGTCGTCGGAGTTGTAATGTGATCTGTCGGCGGCCTTGAACCGGTGAACCCTCCCGTCGGCTTCGACCCAGCTCAAGCCCCGCCCCTTGCGCAATCCTCTCTCCATCATCGCCCTCCACGCGCACTCAGCCTGCTCCCAACGCTTCGCCGATGAGCAGATGTTCGAGAGGAGAACGTAATCGCAGCTGCAGCTGAATCGGCTCATCTTCCCCATGATCGTCTTTGCAACGTCGTATCGGCCATGCCTCCGACACGCCCCCAGCAAAGATCGCCAAACAGCAGCATCCGGCTCGATCTTCATGTCATTTATCATCTTCATGGCCTCGGTTAACTTGCCGGCCCGCGCCAGTGCGTCGATCATTGCGCCATAGTGTTCCAACCGTGGCTTGACATGGAATTTTTGCTGCATAGCTTCGAAATAGAAGCGTGCTTCTCGTACCATGCCGCAGTGGCTGCACGCCGTTAGAATTCCCACGAAGGTCACTTCATCCGGTAATATGCCCTCCAAAGTCATTTCATCGAACACTTGAAGGGCATCTCCCGCGAGGCCGTGGACGGCAAAACCAGTGATCATTGAATTCCAAATGGAAACGGATCTAGAAATTCTTTTGGCAGAATCAAAGATTTTCCGAGCCAAATCAATCCTTCCGCACTTGGAATACATGTCAATCAGAGCCGAACAAAGAATGGGGTTCGATTCATAACCCGCTTCTTTCTCCGCCATCAGCCGGTGAACCAGCACGCCATGGCCTAGCGCGCCGATACGAGCGCATGCAGACAACACAGTTGAGAACGAGAAGCAGTCCGGCTCAACGCCGGCGAGCATCATTCTCCTGTAGAGGAGCAAGGCCTCGTTCGGGCGCGAGCTTCGAACGGCGCCAGCGATCATGGAGTTCCAGGAAACCTTATCTCTAACAGGCATTTTTTTGAACACCTTGTAGGAGTTCTCGCAGTCGTTCTTCCCCAAAAATCTCATGATCAGCAAATTCCCATAGAAGGGATCGGTCTTAAGAAAGACGATATCTTTGAACAGTGAGAAAGCATCGTTCAAAAGATCAAGGGAAAGGTAGAGGTGAAAGAGGGAAGAAGAGAGGCGGGTGCGCCGCTGGAGTCCTAATTTGAGGATCCTGAGATGGACTTCGGCGGCGCAGGAGAGGTGGGGCGAGAAGGTGGAGGCTTTGAGGACGAGGGCGAGGGTGCGGTGGTCCGGCCGGAGGGCGCCGGAGGAATGAAGGGATTTGAAATAGAGCAAGGCCTTGGCCGGAGAGCCTTTCTCAATGGTCGCACGGATGATGGCGTTGCAGAAAGGTAGGAACCGCTGTATGATAGCGAGGCATTTCGTCGAACTGGTGGGTTCCTGCGTGACTGGACGGGAACATGGGAGCAGCACTAAAAGCATGAATGCGGGGAGGATATAACTACATGCTACTACTGGGATCGGTATCCTCCGGATCCATTTCTTATTTTTAGTGGATAGGATTAACCCTCAACAAATTTACTGGACAAGATTTTTTTGAGTTAAAAAAAATATAAAATGTTGGGGAAAACAGAACTCGTTGGATCAAAAAATAAGAGACCATGTCCGTGAAATGGATGGAGAGGGATCCTGGACTCTACTACTGTGGGGGGGAAATTTGGGGCGTAAGTCAGTTTGGTCTCACACACAAATGTGCATGTCAGATTTTTTTGCTATTTGCAGATTCGAAATGTCTCCAAGATATTCTTCTCTAGTGCAAAAGTTTTTCTTGAGATGTCCCGGACCTAGGAACTTCACCTATGGTGGATCTGGATTCTCTACATTTGGGGGGAATGGACAGTATCCATTTCATGGGATGGATGCATTCTCACTTGATATAATGGTGGGAAATTTTTGGTTGACATGAAATATAAAAAAGTATGAGATTAGTGAACCCGTAAATAGATTTGCATAGTGAAATAAATATTATCCATTTCACTTCAAATGGAGAAAATCCTCATCCTATTGGTAGGGAAGAAGACGTCATCCGCGAGAGGTGGATGTATTCCTATCATCGTAAGTGCGGATGATGCATTTTATGGTAAAGTGTGGATATCCAACGGTCCGTGAGGATGATTGCACACATCTCAAAGCGCTTTGAGATATGTGTGGATGTTGTATGTCCGCACATTACCGTAAAGTGCACCTCACACTTTACTCCTCTCTTACCCCCCCCCCCCCCCCCCTACCCACACACACACGAAATTTTTTTTAAGGTCCACTAGGCCAATGAAGACAAGGGAATTTGTGGGGATTACTGTGCACTGCGGACCCCACAAATCAATGCTTCTAATGTATTTCATTGGCGGGGACCTAAAGGAAGGTCCGGTCGGTGAACTGTATTTATGCTACTCACACACTCATCGTAGCTACTCCCACAAATGTGCAGCAGCGACAAAATTGTTTTCTTGCAAGAAATAATTTTATTTGTTAATTTAGTACTGTTTTACATTTTCTGTATTTTTATTTTACTTTATTTCATTTTACATGTTTTGCTGTATCTTTCTTACTTCTATTTGTATTTTTTAATTAAATTTATTTTATTTAACTTATATTTAATTGGTGAGGTGATCGTGTTACATTATAAAAATTTGTTGCATATCCAAGAGTGTATACGAATTTTCTCTTCTCAATCAAATGTTATATGAGTTCGGGGAAAATAAATGAGGTCACAAAATATTTAAATGGACGACTCTAGTGCGTATGCATCGTCTCTCATATCTGACAATTAGGTCAAATTTATAAGCAAAATCAAGGGTTTCATGTTGTCATGAGGTGGACCTCACACTATGCGAGGTTAATACGAGCTCGTTGAGCTGCATGCAAGCTATTTGAATGGGAGCTTCCGTGGACGCAAGTTATAACAACATTATTGTTACTCTCATTGGTTATTCCACGGTGGAGATTTAATCTGGACAAAAGCCGTGGGAGGTAGCATTATATTATTATCTTCTACTAGTGACTTATAGCTCAAAATCAAATCTACAGTTCTGATATAGTCAACAACAAATGGATGAAGAGGATGCCGCCACTTGGCAGTCTCAGGCTGCAAGTTTATTATTGCAGGACAGCTAAGAGGATCGCCACATCAACATAGCCATGGCTACAAAAACAAGATTTTAACACAGCAAATCTTGGCGTCCAGAGACCAATCACAAGATCAACAGGAGGAATTACGGAGAGAGATGCGCACATACATGGAAAATATTCAACGATCACTAGACCTGTAGAATTCACGTCTACAAAACAACCGGAGCATTTTACAGGCCAATCATCGGCTAACATTCAGGGAGCTTCCCCGCCGCCCGAGCCTCCAATTCAGGTTATTTCTGCTCAACCTAAATTACTTTCTATTACTTGTTCGCATTTTTCTGAGGGAGATCATTTAGATTGGTTGTACAAGCTCAAAAAAAAATTCAGTATAACACAATGGATCATCAAGAATATTTACTTTACGCTGCATTACACTTAGATAAACCAACATCACGCTGGTACCAAGCGATAATTTTGGACCACCCATCACTAAATTTTGATTCCTTTGTTAAAGCATAATGCAACGATTTGGACCTAGCTCATATGAAAATCCACAAGGAGGGGTAACAAAACTGACTCAAACAACAACCGTTTAAACTACAAAAAAGATTTTGAAGAACTAAAAAATAGAGTCCCGGACTAGACCCAACATTTTTGACAATATCTTTATCTCTGGCCTACAAACTCAGACCCAAGTCAAGTTCTTATCCACAAACCCACTGAACTTGATAGCGCTTTCGTCATGGCTAGAATGTTTGAAGCACAACACCTCAAGTATCACAAACCTTCTTCGTAATCATATAAACCTACCCTCGACAAGAACCCCAAACCAACTATCTACCAACCAAATACTTCTCGGTAGTCTTCTATAACTCCTACCACAAAACAATTTATAAAATAACTGTCTCCACAAGAACTCCAAAACAGATGGGATAATGGATTATATTATAACTATGATGAAAAATATCAACCAGGCCATAAGTGTCGTGGTAAAAGTATCTTATGTTATTTCCAAGAGACTGAGGATGATGACATACAAGAAACTTCAGACCAATTATCTGACATTGATGAGGACAACCCTTCATCAGCTGCCTTAATACAAACCTTAACGGACTCCTCACTGTTGCTGTATAGGCCTGGGCGGACAGGCGGTTAAAGACCGGGCGGTTTGGTAACCGCGCGGGTTGGCGGGTTGTCTCTGGCGGTCTGATATCTGAGCAGCGACAGCGGGTTGACATGCCGGTTTGGTAACCGGGCGGTTAGCCGGTTACTCTCTGGGATATCGATGGTCGGCGGCTCGTCTCCTGGTGGTAACCGAGCGGTTAGTGTTCTTACTAACCGCGCGGTTAGGCGGTTAACTTTGTATATGCTGTATTTCTGTATTTAGTCCCACATTGGGTATCTCTACTCTATCTTATCTCCTCCATTCTATATAAGGGAGGCTATACCTTTGTAATAGTTAGTTTTTTGGATAATAAAATTTCCATTACTCCAGTTTCCGGACTGTTTTTGGTCTATTCGCACATGGTATCAGAGGCAGCGATCTAGTCCCCCTGTTCCGTTGCCTTCTGTCCGCGCGACCTCCCTTCTGCTTCTCTGCGCTCTTCTCCTTCTGTTCACCCGGTTTACTCATCCTTATCCGCGCGGATTTCTCCTTTGCTCTCCGCAGCTTGGTCGTGGCTTCTCTAGCCGCTGGTGTTCCCCTTGTGACCACTGCGGTCTCCTTCTTCTACTACCCGCCCGGTTTACTTTCTTAACCGCGCGGTCTCCTCCTTCCAGAATGACTGTTTCTGATGTCTCCACCTCGACTACTGTCGTTACCCACCCTCCTCCTCCTCCTCCTGCTGCATCCGGGAACCTTGGAACAGTTTCTAAGCTTCTCGGCCCCAATTATCCCGATTGGAGTGTCTCATTTACCTTTCTTCTCCGCTCTCAGCGCAAGCGTCATCATCTTACCGATGACCCTCCTCCTGCGGACTCTGACCAGTTTAATGACTGGGATGCGAATGACGCTCTTGTTCGTACGTGGCTGGCAAACAGCTTGTCCGATGAATGTCTTCCGGTCATCCGTCACGATGAGACGGTCAAGCAAGCTTGGCTTCACTTAGCCGCCCTCTACTCCAAAGGGGGTCAAACATCTCGCATCTATACTCTGTATGCGGATCTCTTTGCTCGCCAATCCATGTCTCCTGCTGCGGCTTACCAACAGGTCCAAGCCCTTGGAGCGGAGATTCTTCAAAATCGTCCCCTCTCTGCTGACGTGGCCACCCAACTGAAGCACTTCCAGGAACTCCTGGTTATTTGTTACCTTCTGAGGCTCCCGGATTCCTATGATATGATCCGGCAGCAAATTCTTGGCGAAGCTGAATCTCCCACCCTGGATGCTACAGCTGCTCGCATTGCCGCTGTTACCTCTCTGCTCAATCGTCCCTTGCTTGCCGCTCCTCCTGCTCTGGATGCCTATGCCCACCAAGCACATCGTGGTGACTCGGGTGGACGTGGTCACCAGTCCGGCGGGCGCGGCCCTTCTCGCTATCTCTGTTGGTACCCTAGTTTGGATTTGAGTTAAGTCTTTCCTTTTAGTCTCTTGACCCAAGATTTATCTATGGTCAAAGTCTAGTTGTAGAATATTCTCTTTTCCAGTGAAATTCTGGCTAAGGAATTTCTGGTTCGACTATAGTCGAACGCCGATCGACTATCGTCGATCAGCCGATCGACTATCGTCTGTCTTCTGTCAGCTCGACGTTCTGCTAGATCGTAGAGCTCTGGTCGACTATCTGTCTAGATAGTTCGACCATCTGCTGTGTGATAGGTCGACTATCTATTGATAGTTCGACTATCCGCTCTTGCTTTAAGCTCTGGTCGACGCTTTAGCTTTGAGCTAAAGCTCGACGTTTTCTGTCAGCTAAGCTCGACGTTTTCTGTCAGCTTCGCTCGACGCTTTCTGTCTGAGTCGGTCGACTATCTGCCTGGATAGTTTGACTTTCTGAGTCGGTCGACTATCTGTCTGATAGGTCGACGATCTCAGTGGGTCGGTCGACGATCTCCGAGGATCGTTCGACTATCTTTTTCCTGCTTTTATTTATAATATTATATGCTTTCTTTTCCTTATTTTATTTCCTATATTTCTAGCATATTTTTATTATAGATTATTTAATTGATCTTATGCATATATCTCAAAGCAAACTTGCTTCTATATTTATGCATAAGTCAATTCTTTCTGACAATGTATTTTATCATATTATCTGTCTTTATTAATGCAGCTGTCCTTTATAGCCGTTGGCTGTAAAGAGTTATCTGATGTGACTTTATCTAATATCCTTTATCAGATTGCAGCTGCTGTAGCTTTATGCTTTATATAGAAATATATATCTGCAAGATACGTTTTGCCTTTGTGATATTTGCAGATTCCAGATGAAGACAAAAGCTCAATTCAAATATTAGAGCCGTTGCTGCTGCTCCTATTTAAAGAGTTCTTTTGCAAAAAGAACCAAGGCTGCTACCAGCAATATACAGCAGTAGAAGGAAGAAAACAAACAGCTGCTCTCAGGATTCAACGGAGAAGATACAGCTGCTCTCAGCAATTATCCATTCATCTGAGAAGATATCTCTTCTGCTCTTCTTCAACCTGAGTGCTCCTGTCCAGGAAGATACACTCAGAGATATTGAAGAAGAAGAATAAGAAGAAGGAAGCTGAAGAAGAACATCCATCCAGATCTCTAGTCTTCTTCAAGCTTTTCCTTCAGAACTTCAAGACAGTATTCTGTCTTGAGTTCTAAAGAGGCCTTGTGCTTCTCTAATCTATGTTAAAATAGAGAAGACATTCTAACCCTCTTCCCCCCTCCTGTAAAGGGTTGTTTACTCCCTTCAAAAGTAAAGCTTGGTTTTTAGACACCTGATCAAAAGTCTAAAGGGTCTCTAGATCTACCTGCAGCAGATCTTGTTGGTGGCAGGGCACCTGAACAAAAACCTGTAGTGGATTCCTACCGTGTGGGTAGAAGAGTGGATGTACCCAGTGTTTGGGGAACCACTATAATATCTTGTGTCGTCTGGTTGCTTAATTTATTATTTACATTGTGGCTGTGATTAGAATTAACTAGGATTGCTAGTTGCTGGATTAGGACCCAAGCTTAACTGTAATTACAGTTAGCTTTATTTTTATGCACAACACTTGTGTTAGGCTTTAGGGTTATCTCCATATCTATAATCTTTTCATTCCGCATTTCACTCCAAGGGAGTTGAGTAGAAAGTCAACTTTGCTAAGTCAAATTTTGATAACTCTATTCACCCCCCTCTAGAGTAGTATCTATCCCTTCACTTTCAATTGGTATCAGAGGGAGGTTGACTGACTGTACAGGCTAACACCTGAGTCACAAGATCCTGATAGATACCAAGGATTTTAGATATTCACACTCACTTTCATGGCCCAGTACAATGATTATTTTAGCACCGGACCTCCAGCTTGCAACTTAGCTGAGTTTAACATCTGGAAGGCAAGAGTCAAATTATATATGAACTCTTTTGATGAAGAAATATTTTCTTCTATTTTGACAGGTCTTCCAACATCGGCAACAACAAAATATTCCAGGCTAGCTGATGCCCGAGCAATGAACATCCTAGCTCAGTCATTATCTGATGACTTATTTCAGGATGTTGCTGAATGCTCAACAGCTAAGGAGATGTGGGAATCCCTTCACCAAATGGCTTCTGAACCCTTGGATGTAATATCAGAAGGAAGCCACATCATCTCATCTGAAGGAGAAGAATCAACATTCCTAGATGTTATCTGGGATGTCTCAGATGATGACTCATCATTTGAAGATGAAGAGGAGGAAGCAAGGGCCAAAGCATTTTGCATAATGACCATAAATGCTTCATGCAGCACTTCAGAAGCTGAACAAACAGAGGACAACTCAAAACCTGAAAAGGTTCAGGTAATATCTAATTCTGTTTTCAGTTCAGTTACTTTAGAAATTCAAAATTACTGCCAAGATTTAATAATACCTGAGAAGGAACCAACACTTCTCAGAGAAATGTTTTCTTTATATTTTAATGAGTTCAGTTTTGAGAACTCAGTTTGCTTTTTCATAAATCTGCTTTATAAACAAAAGGATAAACTACTTAAAATATTTTAAAATCCTTTTATTATTTGGAACAGATTTATTAGGAGCATTTTCTTTTCTTATAGCTGATTATATCTGATTGATATTATGTTCAAATAGTTTGTTTGGATTTCTGTATGGGAATTCTCTGTCAGATAACTCTATTTCTTATAGATCCTTTTCTAATTTCATTTAGATTGAGTCCTCTACTCTAGTTGCATTTGTCAGCTGAGTTTGAATCTCGTCTAATGAAAAGAAATTTTATAGGAAGGAAGATATCTGATTTTGTTTTTCAGATACAGAATCCAAATTAAATTGGCTGGACAAAATATCATTTTTCTTTGCTGCTAACATACCCTTTTTCAAGGAGAGAGCAATCTCTACCATAAGCTTTCCGTAGGTACTATTTATAAGAGTTTGCTGGATGACTCAATCAAAACTCAAAGTCATCTCAGCCCTCTTCAATCACAAGTACTGCATCAACATAGGGGGAGATTGCAAATGCCAGCAGCAGCCAGCTAAGCAAAAGCTTTTCTTTATATATTTTATGCTTTGCTTTATTTATTTTGCTAATAGGATCCTCACCCAAATAGGGGGAGATTGTTGGAACCCTTGTTCTGATTTGGGCTAGGATCTCTATTAGGTTGTTTAGTTTGTTTTTAGTAGTTTTAGTTTTTGAAAGACTTAACCCAAATAGGGGGAGATTGTTGGTACCCTAGTTTGGATTTGAGTTAAGTCTTTCCTTTTAGTCTCTTGACCCAAGATTTATCTATGGTCAAAGTCTAGTTGTAGAATATTCTCTTTTCCAGTGAAATTCTGGCTAAGGAATTTCTGGTTCGACTATAGTCGAACGCCGATCGACTATCGTCGATCAGCCGATCGACTATCGTCTGTCTTCTATCAGCTCGACGTTCTGCTAGATCGTAGAGCTCTTGTTGACTATCTGTCTAGATAGTTCGACCATCTGCTGTGTGATAGGTCGACTATCTATTGATAGTTTGATTATCCGCTCTTGCTTTAAGCTCCGGTCGACGCTTTAGCTTTGAGCTAAAGCTCGACGTTTTCTGTCAGTTAAGCTCGATGTTTTCTGTCAGCTTCGCTCGACGCTTTCTGTCTGAGTCGATCGACTATCTGCCTGGATAGTTCGACTTTCTGAGTCGGTCGACTATCTGTCTGATAGGTCGACGATCTCAGTGGGTCGGTCGACGATCTCCGAGGATCGTTCGACTATCTTTTTCCTGCTTTTATTTATAATATTATATGCTTTCTTTTCCTTATTTTATTTCCTATATTTCTAGCATATTTTTATTATAGATTATTTAATTGATCTTATGCATATATCTCAAAGCAAACTTGCTTCTATATTTATGCATAAGTCAATTCTTTCTGACAATGTATTTTGTCCTATTATCTGTCTTTATTAATGCAGCTGTCCTTTATAGCCGTTGGCTGTAAAGAGTTATCTGATGTGACTTTATTTAATATCCTTTATCAGATTGCAGCTGCTGTAGCTTTATGCTTTATATAGAAATATATATCTACAAGATACGTTTTGCCTTTGTGATATTTGCAGATTCCAGATGAAGACAAAAGCTCAATTCAAATATTAGAGTCGTTGCTGCTGCTCATATTTAAAGAGTTCTTTTGCAAAAAGAACCAAGGATGCTACCAGTAATATACAGCAGTAGAAGGAAGAAAACAAACAGCTGCTCTCAGGATTCAACTGAGAAGATACAGCTGCTCTCAGCAATTATCCATTCATCTGAGAAGATATCTCTTCTGCTCTTCTTCAACCTGAGTGCTCCTGTTCCAGGAAGATACACTCAGAGATATTGAAGAAGAAGAAGAAGGAAGCTGAAGAAGAACATCCATCCAGATCTCTAGTCTTCTTCAAGCTTTTCCTTCAGAACTTCAAGACAGTATTCTGTCTTGAGTTCTGAAGAGGCCTTGTGCTTCTCTAATCTATGTTAAAATAGAGAAGACATTCTAACCCTCTTCCCCCCTCCTGTAAAGAGTTGTTTACTCCCTTCAAAAGTAAAGCTTGGTTTTTAGACACCTGATCAAAAGTCTAAAGGGTCTCTAGATCTACCTGCAGTAGATCTTGTTGGTGGCAGGGCACCTGAACAAAAACCTGTAGTGGATTCCTACCGTGTGGGTAGAAGAGTGGATGTACCCAGTGTTTGGGGAACCACTATAATATCTTGTGTCGTCTGGTTGCTTAATTTATTATTTGCATTGTGGCTGTGATTAGAATTAACTAGGATTGCTAGTTGCTGGATTAGGACCCAAGCTTAACTGTAATTACAGTTAGCTTTATTTTTGTGCACAACACTTGTGTTAGGCTTTAGGGTTATCTCCATATCTATAATCTTTTCATTCCGCATTTCACTCCAAGGGAGTTGAGTAGAAAGTCAACTTTGCTAAGTCAAATTTTGATAACTCTATTCACCCCCCTCTAGAGTAGTATCTATCCCTTCACTTTCAATCTCTGTTCTCACTGTGGCCGCACAGGCCACTTGATTGACCGATGTTGGACAAAGCATCCGCACCTTCGTCCCTCGGGTGATGCCCCCCACTCCTCCAACTCATCTACCTCGGTGGCCACGACTTTAGGTAGCGCCCATGTGGTGACTCAAGGTAAATGGCTAATCGACTCTGGCGCCACTAATCATATGACGGGCAATCCTCCGTGTTTTTCTCTCCTAGAAACACATGATCGATTGCCCCCGGTTCTCGTTGCGGATGGCTCTCCCTCTCCGGTGCATGGGACTGGCATGGTTCAAGTTACTCCGTCCCTTCGTCTCGCGGATACTCTCTATGTGCCCAAGTTCCCGTGGAATTTATTGTCGGTTACTTCCCTTTGCAAGCAACTTCAGTGCTCCGTAACGTTTACTCCTGTTTCTTGTTCTTTTCAGGACCCGGACTCCAAGCGGACGATTGCTACTGGGACTGAGAGAGGCGGACTTTACTTCCTTGATGATGTATCCGCTCTTTCAGCATTCTCATCCGCTTCTACAGATCTTCTTTAGTGGCACCTTCGTCTTGGGCATCCTCCATCACGTCTCATCCACCAACTGTTATCCCACCTACCTCAGCATGATTCTCCTATCAACTGTGATGCCTGTCAGCTTGGCAAGCATCACCGCTCCCCCTTTCCTCCTAAGCAAGGTCGTGGCTCTTCTAAGCCGTTCGACCTTGTTCACTCTGATGTATGGGGTCCTGCCCCCACCCTTACCATAGGGCGGGGTAGTTCCTATTTTGTAACCTTTATTGATGATTTCTCTCGATGTACATGGGTGTATCTTTTAAAAGATCGCTCTGAACTATTTTCTATATGGCAATCCTTCTATTTTATGATTAAAACTCAGTTTGGTGCTTCTGTGAAAGTTTTTCATTCAGATAATGCTAAAGAATACCTGAGTAATGAATTTTCTTCTTTCTGTATGCAACACGACATCATTCATCAAACTAGCTGCGTATATACCTCCCAGCAAAATGGGGTGGCGGAACGTAAAAACCATCACCTCCTCGATGTCGCTCGCACTCTCATGGCACAGATGCAGGTTCCTCGTAGCTACTGGGGTTATGCAGTTCTCATCTCCTGCTTCCTCATCAATCGTCTTCCCTCAACAGTTCTTAAAGGCAAAACACCATTTTCCATTCTCTATCCGGCCAAGAATGCTTTTCCCTTACCTCTACGCATTTTTGGCTGCACCGCCTTTGTTCACAACCCTTCTGCAACTCGCGACAAGTTATCCCCACGTTCCACCAAGTGTATCTTTTTGGGTTATTCTACTACTCAAAAAGGTTACTGTTGCTTTGACCCTGTTCATCGCAAACAGTTCGTTTCTGCGGATGTAACGTTCTTTGAAAATGCCTCATACTTCTCTTCTGACCTTACTCTTTCTCCGGCTGACTTGCCCTCTCCAACCATTCCCTCCGTCCCATCCACTCCACTTGAGATTAATCCATCACCAACTCCACCGCACACTCCGTCTGTTGATCCCCTGCCATCTTCCTCCTCTCCTCGGCCGTCTCTCTCCTCTCCCGGGCCAGCCTTCTCCGCCACAGATGCACCGGCGACTGAGGAACTAGATGACCTGGAACTGCCCATTGCTCTTCGTAAAGGGGTTCGGACGTGCACCCAGCACTCGCTGGCCGCTGTTGTTTCTTATGATCGGCTAACACCTTCTCGTAGGGACTTCGCCCTAGCCATCTCGGCGACTTCCACTCCTCGCAACTACCAGGAAGCCCTTGATGTTCCTCACTGGAAGGCGGCCATGGATGAAGAAATTGCTACTCTCTCTGAGCGGGGCACTTGGACTCTTGTGCCTCCTCCTTTTGGCACGGATGTGGTTGGATGTCGCTGGGTCTTTGTCGTCAAGTTCCGTCCGGATGGCAGTGTGGACCGGTACAAGGCCCGTCTTGTGGCCAAGGGATTTACACAGACTTACGGTGTTGATTACTTCGACACGTTCTCTCCAGTTGCTCGTCTCAGCACTATTCGAGTTCTTCTATCGGTGGCAGTCAACAAGGATTGGCCCATTTCCCAGTTGGATGTCAAGAATGCCTTCCTCTATGGTGATCTTCATGAGGATGTCTACATGGAGCAACCTCCTGGATATGTTGCTCAGGGGGAGACTCGAGTATGCCGGTTGAAAAAGGCCATCTATGGTCTAAAGCAGAGTCCTCGGGCATGGTTCGACAAGTTCAGTAGCATAGTTGGGGCAATCGGTTTCACAAGGAGTTCGGCGGATCACTCCTTGTTCATTCGCAAGACATCCTCAGGTCTGGTTGTGCTAGCCGTTTATGTGGATGACATACTTCTTACTGGCGACGACCAAGCTGGTGTAGCCTTGACGAAGGTCCATCTCCGCCAACACCTTGTCATGAAGGATATGGGTCCTCCAAAATACTTCTTGGGAATTGAAATCTCTCGGAAACCGTGCTCCTTGGTTCTCTCCCAACGCAAGTATGCTCTTGACTTATTAAAAGAGGCAGGATTGACGGGCGCCAAACCTGCTCGGTGTCCCATGGCTCCTGGAGAAGACAAAACATGGACTGACGAATCACCTCCTCTATCGGACACTACGAGGTATCGGCGTCTTGTTGGCAAACTCATTTACCTCACGGTGACCAGACCAGACATCTCTTATGCAGTAGGAAAGGTCAGCCAGTTTATGCAGTCTCCTAGGGAATGTCATCTTCAATTCGCTCTAAGAATTCTGGAGTATGTAAAGTCATCTCCTGGGAAAGGTCTCCTCTTTCAGAAGAATGGCCATTTGAGAGTTGAAGCGTACTCCGATGCTAGCTATGCGGACGATAAAGAGGATCGCAAGTCAACATCAGGCTTTTGCATGTTTGTTGGAGGAAATCTGGTTAGCTGGAAGAGCAAGAAGTAATCTGTTGTCTCCAGATCTAGTGCGGAAGCAGAATATCGAAGTATGGCGTCTACCACGTGCGAGTTGAAATGGTTGCGGGCTCTCATGCTGGATTTAGGAGAGGTCTACAACTATCCGCTTCCCATGTTTTGCGACAACAAGGCGGCCATCTACATTTCCAAGAACCCGGTCTTTCATGAGCGGACAAAACACATAAAGGTTGACTGTCACTTCATTCGGGAAGAAGTGTTGAAGAACCAGATTTGCACTCCGTTTGTTACGTCAGAGAAAGAGTTAGCAGATATCTTCACAAAGCCTGTATCCACTTCCTTTTTCCACATTTGCAGCAAGCTGGGCATGATCGACATATATGCTCCAGCTTGAGGGGGAGTGTTGCTGTATAGGCCTGGGCGGACAGGCGGTTAAAGACCGGGCGGTTTGGTAACCGCGCGGGTTGGAGGGTTGTCTCTGGCGGTCTGATATCTGAGCTGCGACAGCGGGTTGACATGCCGGTTTGGTAACCGGGCGGTTAGCCGGTTACTCTCTGGGATATCGATGGTCGGCGGCTCATCTCCTGGTGGTAACCGAGCGGTTAGTGTTCTTACTAACCGCGCGGTTAGGCGGTTAACTTTGTATATGCTGTATTTCTGTATTTAGTCCCACATTGGTATCTCTACTCTATCTTATCTCCTCCATTCTATATAAGGGAGGCTATACCTTTGTAATAGTTAGTTTTTTGGATAATAAAATTTCCATTACTCCAGTTTCCGGACTGTTTTTGGTCTATTCGCACACTCACCAACCCACTTCATTCGTTTCACTGGCCACATCTCACAAACCCCAATTGAAATACTAGTAGACAGTGGCGACTCACATAATTTTATATCTCCTCGCATGGCCAAATTCCTAGGAATATCAATCTATGTTATACCTAAATTCCCAGTGCTAATGGGGAACGGGTCCTCCATCAAATGTAAGGGAGTATGTAAGGATATTCAGTTGTTCATCCAGGCTAATCCTTTTAAGGTCCACTTATATGTATTAGACATCAAGGAAGCAGACATAATTCTGGGAGTACGATGATTACGACCATTAGGTCCTATAACCACAGATTATTCAACTCTAACCATGTCCTATTTAGGAAAGGAGGGACCAATCACCCTCAAGGGACATAATCATTTCCTTGATAGCCAAATTACATCATTACAACTTTCTCGATTGTTATCCTTACAGCCTTTAGGAAATTGTTGGTTGATTACATCAGATACATTATTTCCCACAGCCCTAGACACCAAGGCACGAGCAGACTTACCCCAAGACTTTAATTCCCTTTTACTAAATACGAACACTTATTTACGGAGTCTGTCTCCTTACCCCCAAAAAGGGACATAGACTATCATATAAACTTAGAATCAAGAGCACAAGCACCTAATATCAAATCTTACTGATTTCCCTACTATCAAAAAATGAAATAGAATGCTTGATTGTTGAAATGTTACACAAAAATCTCATCCGGCTGAGCACTTCTAGTTTTTCTTCACCAGTTCTTCTAGTGAAAAAAAAGGATGGTACATGGAGGTTCTATGTCGACTACAGAGCTCTCAATAAGATTATAATAAAAGATCGATTTCCAATTCCAACGATCGATGAATTATTAGATGAACTTCATGATGCCCTTTTTTTTCTAAGTTAGACCTACGCTCGGGCTATCACCAGATACGAATGACCGAAGATGATATTCACAAAACAGCCTTTAGAACATACCAATGCAACTACGAATTCACTGTTTTTCCCTTTGGTCTATCAAACACACCATCCAAGTTCCAGGCCTTAATGAATAAAATTTTTCAACCATACTTAAGAAAATTTATAGTCATTTTTTTGATGATATTTTAATCTATAGTGCCTCTAGAGACGACCATTACTCTCATCTCAGTAGAGCTTTAGAAATTCTTTCTCAAAATAATTTATATATTAAATACAGTAAGTGCTATTTTTTGACCTCGTCTACTGAATTTTTGGGCCATCAAATATCTCAGGGATAGGTTGGACCTACAAAAACAAACTTAGAAGTCATTCAAAATTTCCCAGTACCCAAGTCACAAAAAGATATTAGAGCATTCCTGGGATTTACAGATTATTATCGCAAATTTATCAAAGGATATGCCACAATTGCATATCCCTTGACAAATTTGCTTAAACAAATCCCTTTTAACTGGACCCCTCTAACTCAAAAAGTTTTTGATCTTTTAAAAACGATTTTGCTTAATCCCCCAGTTTTAACACTACTAAATTTTAATATACCGTTTGAACTTGAGACTGACGCGTCTGGAAAAAGAATCAGAGCAGTTTTATCCCAAAAAAAAACCAATAGCGCTTTTTAGTAAAACATTGTCATCACAAATGCAACTAAAATCCACCTAGGAGAGAGATGCACGCAATTATTTCGGTTGTAGCAAAATGACGTTAATATCTTTTGGGACATAGATTTATAATCATCAGTGCCTGCACCATCTATTGACCTAAGACCTACACACACCAATGCAACACAAATTATTTTCCAAATTACTTGGTTATGACTACACTTTCAAATATAAGGCCGGCAAAAATTACATTGTTGTTAAGACCCTATCAAGAGTAGACTCAACCCCAGAACAACCTCCAGTAATGCACCTAAGTAGGTTATCAGTTCCAGTCTCTCCTCTCTTGAGTGGACTGGAACAAGACTATGCAACAGATAATTTTTCACAACAAATCATACAAAAAATTAAAAATACACCACATCTAGAGTCTAATTGGTCCCTTAAGGGACCTTACATTTACAACAAGCACAAATTATACATCCCAAAGAATTCAAATTTAAGACTGACACTAATTAAGGAGGCCCACGATAGCCTCTGAGGAGGTCATTCTAGCGTTAAGGGAACGACATTAGATTACAACAATAATTCTATTGGCCAAACATAAGTAAACAAGTAGAACAATATGTTAAGCAATGCGAGTTATGCTAGAAAGAGTTATGCTAGAAAGCTAAACCAAGTAACCATCTTCCCTATGGCCTGCTACAATCCCTACAATCACCTGAAAAATTATGGTTGGATCTCATAATGGATTTCATCACAAATCTACCGAATTCCAACTCTTATATAATTTTTATGGTAGTGGTAGATCGTTTTTCAAAAGCAGACCATTTTGACCTAATAAAAATATTAACAGGGCCAAAAGTAGCAGTTTTATTTTGGGAAACAGTATGAAAACTTCACGGGATACCAGAATCAATTATTACAGATTGAGATACTATATTCGTAAGTAACTTTTGGAAGGAGTTATTTAGGCTACAAGGAACTCAATTAAAATATAGTTCGGCCTACCATCCTCAGACGGATGGCCTGACAGAATGAATCAATCGATCCCTATAACTATATCTACGATTTTTTTGTAATCATAGTCCTAAGAAATGGACTACATATCTTAGTTTTGCAGAATACTTTATAAATACGACATTTAACTCTGTGACCGGAATGACCCTATATGATGTCATGTTCGGTCGATCTCCACCTGATTTATTATCATACATCTCAGGGAGCACAACAAATGAAGCAGATGGAGCAACAATGACAAAACAGGAGAAGATTATATAACAACTAAAACAAAATCTGAAGACATCGCAACAACGAATGAAAACCTACGCCGATAAAAAAGGAAGGAACTACACCTACAACCTAGGCAATGGGTACTACTAGAATTACACCGTTACAGGCAATTTTCATTGGGACGTTCTTATAAAAAAAATTTGGGACTCAAATATTATGGTCCTTACCAAGTGCTGGAGGTCATCAACCAAGCAGCCTATCGACTTGACCTCCCTACTGAGGCAAAAATCACTCAGTTTTTCATGTATCTCTGCTAAAGCCTTACATTGGATAACCTGGTCCTCAACCGGTTGCCCTTCCAGGAAATCATTGGAGAAACAACCCACTTCATAAGCCCTTGGCTATTATAACTACTCGGCAAATTTCACAACAAGGAAGAGAAATACGGAATGGATTAATGCAGTGGGAGGGATTGCCGCCAAAAGATAGTACTTGGGAGGATTTATCTTCCCTAAAGGACTTTCCACACTCAAACAAACATACAAAAAATAGGAAAATACGACATGGAAAACCAAGGGGAAACGAAGTAATAGAGTAACAAAAAGCGGAACAAACGAACAAACAACAGAAAGGAGAAATCCACAACCAATACTACCCTAAAGGTCAGATCTCGGCAAAACAACATATCAAAGGAAGAACACTTTACTTCCACAGCAAAATCTTACCCAGGCACTCAAAGAGTTGCAGAATCAGTTTTTTATTAACAGGAAGTTCATCTGCCAATCTATTCTCATTAGCATCATCTTCTGCTTTTATCCATTAGGGAACAAGGGAGATTCAACACGTCGGAGAAGTTTTTTCTCCTTCACCATTGCTAGGGTTTCAGGATGAAAGAAACGGTAAGAATGAGGAAGACGCTGTCCTCAACATCCTTTTTAATGGTGGAGGTAAATGTAACAACATTATTGTTACTCTCACCGGTTATTCAACAGTGGATATTTAATCTGGACAAAAGCTGTGGGAGGTAGCATTATATTATTATCTTCCGCCAATGGCTTATAACTCAAAATCAAATCTACAGTTCTGATATAGACAACAACAAATGGATGAAGAGGATGCCGCCACTTGGCAGTCTCAAGCTGCAAGTTTATTATTGCGGGACAACTAAGAGGATCGCCACGTCAACATAGCCATTAGAATTATTTCAGTTGATAGCATTGTATTAGTCTATAATTACTATAAATACATTATTATGACTGTAAGAACATTTTAAGGAATAAAATTATGAATGTTCTTCATCTCGTTTCTCACCCCTTTAATCTCTCTCTCCAAATCCCGGCCCCTCTTGGTCATTCCTCTGCTCGATTCGACTAATTCTCCCCAAGGTGTTACACAAGTTCATCCAACTTTCATGGCCTCATGCATGTTGCAAGCTCCTCTATCGAGGTTGCCCAGGATGCCGAGAATGCTCGGGATTACACAGTCATCTAGTGAGATCGTCTAGCTCTCACCATCTTGAAGCTCTTCATATGCTAGATTTTTGATCTTGTCAAATATGATCCACACACACACATATTTACAATATTAAAAGGAAAAAGTTGTTTTTGGTGAAACATTCAAAATTGCCAAATATACATTATTATTTTAATCTAATAACTTAACATATAGTATAATCTATTTAAAAATTTTAAAAATACAATGTCATTCAAGATTACATCACATCTCCAAAATAAAAGTAACAATTGAAATCAATAAAAGGAAAACTTTTTTAGTAAAGCTCTCAAACTTAATATGATATGTGTTGGGTTGGCTCATACCGGGTTCAAATGGACCGGGCGTATTAGGAGCAGAAAACAGGTTGCAATGCAGTATTTGAGATTGCAACCTTTTTTGTGCTGTCTTGAAAGCTGTCCAAATTAAAAAAACTGTTTTTCAAATCTTTCCAAATTAAACAGGTTTAATTTGGAATGTGACCCGGTAGTTTTAATTGGGAGGTGGTAATGGGAATATAATATACTCATTATTATATTCCTTTCTCTCTCTCTCTCCCATGAATGGTAACCACAATCCCCCTCCCTGCATTAAAAATCGCCACCCGCCACCCGCTCTCCAACCGCAACCGCTCTCTCTCGGCTTGGTGCAGGAGGCTGCTGCCTTGGGATCTCTTGTCGGAGTCGCCGCTGGAGGAAGGCAGCCGGCGGTGTTTGCCGCCGCTGACGTGAAGAGGAGGGCAGCCCGCCGTCGCCGTCGCCGTTGCCGTCCGAGTCCAGTCGGCCATTGTTGTGGAAGGAAGACGGAGACGGGGCTGTTTTAACCCGGCTGTTTGTGGAGGCCGTGGAGAGGAAAAGTTTGTGTTGAGGACGAGCTACACGTTCGTGGCAAGGTCCGGGTCCGAACTTGGAGTTTCTCTCCGGTGGTGGCGGTGGTTGCGGTTGAACGTCGGAAGTTGACGTTGAAGGTTCGGCGAACCTTGTGCGTCCGTTAGTCGGATTGCAGTCCCAGATCTTCCATTTCCTGCGGATTGTGCGTGTCTGGTGCATCCGCGTGCGTTTCACCGGGCGGTTATTTCTTCAATTGTTTCTTCATTGTAATTGATTTATAAATTATATTATAAATTGGCATTATCTGTGTTCGTGATTTCTCCTGCAATTATTGGTTATCCCATCAAGTGGTATCAGAGGCAGGTTCGGTAGACGACCATGATTGGACGTTCTAGGAAGGGTTTGACTGCTGTGGTGAACGACTAGGTCCTCTTCCCACTCTTTCAGATCCGACCTTTGAACAAATCAGGTCTTCTAGTTTGTCGGGGATAGTCATGGTAGGGAAGAACGCAGTTTTGGACAGATTTTCAATGGAGAAGTTCGATGGTAGTGGGAATTTTAGCCTATGGCAGATTCGAGTCAAGGATATGTTGGTTCAATAAGGTTTGATTCAAGTCTTGCGGGGGCGCGACAAATTTTCCACAGCGGTGAAAGATGAGGAATGGAAGGATCTTGATGAAAAGGCCACGAGCACAATCATGATGTGTGTTGCTGACCAGGTGCTCTTCAACATCGGGACTGAAGAGACGGCAGTCGGGCTTTGAGAAAAGCTTGAGCAACTGTACTTGGCAAAATCCGTGACGACAAGATTGTTGCATAAGCAACGCCTCTATGCGCTGAAGATGCAGGAAGGTGGCAACCTGCAGGAACACTTCAATGTGTTCAACGATCTCCTGAGCCAATTGCATGTGGTTGGATCGAAGGTAGATGAAGAAGACAAAGCCCTCTTGCTTCTTACCTCGCTCCCAGCGTCATACAAGCATATGGTGACTACGCTCCTGTATGGGAAGGATAAGGTGGGGCTGGAAGAAGTCACGTCGGCGCTGTTATCCAGTCAGATGTTAAAGGATACCACTCCTAGGGGTGACCAGATCTTGGTAGCGCATGAACGTGGGAGGAGTTTTAACAAAGGATCGAGCAGTGCACGAGCTCGGTCGGCGTCGAAGAAGGAAGTGACGTGTTACCACTACAGACAGGTTGGTCACATTAAGAGAAATTGTCCGCAGCGTGCAGGAAGTTCTGGAACTTCGAAGGATGTCCAAGATGCGGGCATGGTGACACTCGACCTGGAAGGAGATGATGGATTTTATTGCGTCACTGAGAGTCAGAGTGACTCTGATAGCTGGATTTTGGATTCTAGTGCCTCGCAGCATATTTGCTAAGATGCAGCGATGTTCAGTTCACTGGAGGTGACGTCTGGGTCGGTCTTTCTGGGTGGCGGCTCAGCATGTGAGGTCACAGGGATTTGGACGGTGAACTTGCGGATGCATGGTGGAGCTGTGCGTAGACTTGAGCAGGTACACCTCGTACCGAAGTTACGCAGGAATCTGATTTCGTTGGGCAGATTGGACACCGGTGGGTGCAGGTTTGCATCGAGAGGTGGAGTTCTGACGGTGAGGCGAGGGCGCACCGTGCTCATGCGAGCTATGCAGCGCGGTAGTCTGTACCGGCTGATGGGGACCACGATGCGAGGTGGTGCGCCCATGATTTCTGCGGCCGATGGTGTGGATGGTCGAGGTGGTGCAGGGGATCACCCTTCTTGTAGTCAGACTAGGCGAGTCAGATTCAGCGATCTAGTTGCGTTGATATTCAGGGGTTGAGCCCGAGAAGGGATGAGTCGACTGAAGCAGGTCGGCTGATGCCTCAAGTTCTTGAGGTGGTGTTTCGTGCAGACTGGTGCTTCATGCAGAACGGTTGCTTCGCGCAGTTGGTGTCCAGTGCAGATGATGCTTCGTGCAAGTGGTAGCGGAACCAGGATATGAGCCAAAGGTGGTGTTTGTTGGGTTGGTTCATACCCGGTTCAAATGGACCGGGCGCATTAGGAGCAGAAAACAGGTTGCAATGCAGTATTTGAGGTTGCAACCTTTTTTGTGCTGGCTTGAAAGCTGTCCAAATTAAAAAAACTGTTTTTCAAATTTGTCCAAATTAAACAGGTTTTAATTTGGAATGTGGCCCGGTGTTTTTAATTGGGAGGTGGTAATGGGAATATAATATACCCATTATTATATTCCTTTCTCTCTCTCTCCCATGAATGGTAACCGCAACCCCCTCCCTGCATTAAAAATCGCAGCCCGCCACCCGCTCTCCAACCGCAACCGCTCTCTCTCTCGGCTTGGTGCAGGAGGCTGCTGCCTTGGGGTCTCTTGTCGGAGTCGCTGCTGGAGGAAGGCAGCCGCCGGTGTTTGTCGTCGCTGACGTGAAGAGGAGGGCAGCTCGCCGTCGCCGTCGCCGTCCGAGTCCAGTCGGCCGTTGCCGTGGAAGGAAGGCGGAGACAGGGCTGTTTTAACCCGGCTGTTTGTGGAGGCTGTGGAGAGGAAAAGTTTGCGTTGAGGACGGGCTACACGTTCGTGGCAAGGTCCGGGTCCGAACTTGGAGTTTCTCTCCGGTGGTGGCGGTGGTTGCGGTTGAACGTCGGAAGTTGACGTTGAAGGTTCGGTGAACCTTGTGCGTCCGTTAGTCGGATTGCAGTCCCAGATCTTTCATTTCCTGCGGATCGTGCGTGTCCGGCGCATCCGCGTGCGTTTCACCGGACAGTTATTTCTTCACTTATTTCTTCATTGTAATTGATTTATAAATTATATTATAAATTGACATTGTCTGTGTTCGTGATTTCTCCTTTAATTATTGGCTATCCCATCAATATGCTCACATAGGTTCGTCAGCAGTCTTTTCAAAGAAAACTGTCATTAGACATGTCGATAATATTTTCAAGAAGCTACACTTAAATTCATCAACTTTATTAACATTGATCTGACATTATATATGAATAAATATGATTTTTAACAATAATCAAAAAATATATAACCGCTCTTCTTAATAGTGTGTTTTTTTAAGCTGCATTTATTAATTGATAGGGGCAGAGCTCTGTGCCTATAACGGTCAGGGTATTATAGCAGTTGGCGGACAGTGCGGAGCCCCGTGCCTATCGCGGGCGCGTGTGTGTGTGCATGTGTGCACGCGCGTGCACATACTATACATACATACTAGTATTTTCGTACGGATTACACCCGTGCTCGATATTTTTCTGCTTCTTCGCCAGCATGCAAGCTCATTACAACTATGAAAAGAATTCTTATTATATGAATGATTTGATCAAGAAGCTCAACCACCAAGAAGTATTAGAGCTAATTTTTGTTGTAGGAGAAATGGATGGAAGAGAATGGAATGGAGTAGAATGCTGCCTTTAATAATGGCTCCACCCATGCTCGATGGGGATACAAATGGGCTTCACCCGGGTTCCATGCATTTATTTGTGAACGGGCTCTGCCATTCGTGGGTAGTGTTGGGTGTGAGCACCCAATAGGCCATTGCAAGGGATTTAAGCGTTGCAAATGGACACTGTAGCAAATAACATGGATTTAAATTTGTAGAGCTTGAAAACGGCAATGTACTAGTTCATTAGTATTCATTACACGCTCTTAATTTCATTCACTAAACATTTATTCTCAGTCAAGTGAATGACCATTGGAAGAAAATTATTCTGCTAGAGCATTCACAAATTTTTAAACAAAAAATTTGAAGAAATTGGGTTGATAAGATAGCAGGAGGCTGGCGTTTCAGGAGGATCATTCTCGCCTATTTTGCCGCCTTCATGAACTCTTGGAGTTCAGATATTCTTTTAGCTTTTGCATCCCTCAACAAATTTATAGGTGAGTGATTCACAAAGAACTTGAATACACTTCCATTTCAATGATATCTGACCCAGTTTCTGTGGGAAGAAATATGCTTCATATATTGCTCTATTCCATCTAACAGTTACTGGATTACATATATATATTGCTGCAGGAAGACAAAAAGACACTACATGGGGAAACACAGTAATAACACAAGGCATTAAAACAGGAAGATAAAAGGAACGGATGCTTCGTCTTCAACAGTCACCAGTCTGCATCGAGAAAGGGGAGACGGCAGGATGGAGCAGATTACGATTTCAACACGCCCCCTTCATCTGGACATCCCACGACCTTCATTGCGTTTCAAAATTTGATGAATTTTTCTCGATACAGGGGCTTAGTTAGGGCATCGACGACCTGATCTTCAGTTGGGCGGAACTGGAGCTGGATTGCCATCTTTTCAACTTGGTCACGGATGAAATGGTAACGTAACTCAATGTGCTTGCTGCGATGATGAAAAACAGGGTTATTTGCGAGTGCGATGGCAGAAATGTTATCACAGTGAATGGTTGTGGTCGTCGGACGGTTCTCTTCTCTTGCTTCTTTGCGGGCACCATATTGCATAAAAGATTCAGCTTGTCGAAGCCAAAGGGCTTCGCAGGCGGCGGCGGTAACGACCATGTATTCCGCCTCCGTTGTGGATAAGGCAATGGTATGTTGTTTGCGAGAGGATCAGGAAATAGGGTTAGACCCCTGGAATAAAATATATGCACCCGTACTCTTCCGGTCACTCCTGTCCCCTCCCCAGTCAGCATCAGAGTAGCCGCAAAGGGAAGGATTGGAAGAATGCTCATAGAGAATCCCAAAATTGATGGTGCCCTTTAGATAACGGAGAATTCGCTTTGCGGCATGAAGATGGTGGCTTCCGGGATCTGAGATGAACCTGGAGAGTAGGTTGACAACATATTCAATGTCCGGGCGTGAGTTGGTTAGGTAAATTAAAGACCCAAGGAGGGATCAATAGAGTTCACAATCCGCCTTTTCTTCTGCTTCTGCTCTTTTCTCAAGTCGATCACCTGGAGACATAGGTGAGAGGGTTGGGTTGCAATGTTCCAGTTGAAACTTTTGGAGAAGATGACGGGCATATTGCTCCTGGGAGATGAAAATGTATTTGTCATTTTGCATAACCTGTAGGCCAAGAAAGAACTTCATGTGCCCCAGATCAGTCATGTGGTAGTGGGTCTTGAGTTTTCCTTTGAGCTGATGAATTAAACGGGGAGAGGTGCCTGAGATAATCAGGTCGTCCACGTATAGACAAACAAGGGAGGACCCATCATGATCGTCTCTCCTGTAGAGGGAAGGTTCAACAGGATATTTGGTGTAGCCTTGACTGCAAAGGTAATGATCAATGTTGGAGTTCCATGCCCGCGGAGCCTGTTTTAAACCGTAGAGAGCATTTTTCAGTTTGTACACATTTTGTTCTGCACCCTGCATCGCAAACCCTTTGGGTTGTTCCACATATACGTCTTTAGTTATCACACCGTTGAGAAACGCGGCTTTGACGTCCATTTGGTAGATTGGGACTTGAGACTGAGCGACAAATGCGATGAGCATGCGAATGCTTTCCATGCGAGCAATCAGGGCATAAGTTTCGTCATAATCGCGGCCAGGCTGTTGAGAGTAGCCTTTTGCAACGATTTGTGCTTTATGTAGGATGATGTCTCCTGTCTCATTAGTTTTGAGCTTAAAGATCCATTTTAAACCGATGATATCAGCATTTGGAGGTTTAGCGATCAACTCCCAGGTGTCATTACTTTTGATTGTTTCTATTTCTTCTAGCATGGCCAATTTCCAGTCATTATCTTTGATGGCTTCATCAAAAGAGGCTGGAACAGAGGAAAAAAGTGCAATGTCACATGAGACATAGATATTAGAGAGATTGTGATACTTGTGGGGTGATGAGGAATCTGAATCCGAGGATGAGTCTTCAATAGGAAGGACCACATCAGGAGAATTGGGAAGGATGGGGCCAGGAGGAACAACCGGCTCAACCCCCAGAACTGATGCCGGGATGGGATTTAACTGAACATAATCTGAGCCCCATTTCCAGAAAGACTGTTCGTGAAAGATCACGTCTCTAGAAATTGTAATTTTTTTGGTTTTTGGTTCATAGATTCTATATGCTTTTGATTGCTCGCTGTAGCCGATGAAAATTCCTTTGGTACCCTTTGCATCAAGTTTGTCACCTTGCTTGCACAGAAGGAAAGAGACACACCCAAAGGTGCGTAGGTGCTGCACTTGAGCTTTGTGATTATAGATGGATTCATATGGTGTGGAGTTGGAGAGACTTCTTGTCGGAGAGCAATTTAGGTGGTAGACGGCAGTGCAACATGCCTCGGCCCAGAAATTCTTGGGAAGGTTTGCGGCTATCCGCATAACACGAGCCATTTCAACGACAGTGCGGTTGCGCCGTTCCACCACGCTGTTCTGCTGTGGCGAGTAGGGCGCAGTAAGATCTCTTCATATCCCATGAGAGTCACAAAATGAGGAGAAAGCATGAGAAGAGAATTCTCCACCCCGATCTATGCGAAAGGTTTTGATTTTGGCGGAGAGTTGGTTTTCAATCAGTGCTTTGAACTTTTGGAAATAGAAGAGTGCCTCTGATTTATACGAGAGAATGTATATATGTAACGCCCCCATTCGTCGTATGGCATATAACGGAAGGTCCAACTGGAACCCGACGCCATATACCACGGACAATCGGGAGGGTTACGTAAGAATATCAAAAACTCAAATACTCGCTCTAACACAGAGCATTCTAGCGAAAGCTTTTAAACAGTTTAAGAGAACCCAAAATTTGCACAACAACGGCATGAATGTCCACTATACACCACAGGAATGAAATACAATAAATACAAAAAAGAGTACTTGAACTTATGACCTTACAAAAGTTCACTTGACAATATAATGTTTTATATACATCGGCTCACAGGCCGGCCACACATGACAAAAGTAAAACAACAGTTTGCTTTGGCCTTCGAGGGCCAGCTCAGCAACTTGAGCTTCAGCCCGCTATTTGGCGCTTGGTTCCGTAGCACCTGCAAGCAACATTCCACCGCACGGTGGCAAACAAAGCAACGGTCAGCTAAGGCTGACCAAATTATAACGACCCCGCCCCTTACTCGGGACGGCGGTGCTCCTTCCCTACATTTCATTAGCACAGCAAAGAAATTAAGTGCATAAGTATAATTCTCCACAGGTGTAGGCTCGCTCGGCCAAACACCCCGTGCACTCAGGGCACATTCTCGGTGAATCCGGTCAATTCCGTGGCTTCACCACCATCCCCGGGACGGTCAAACATTGTGAGCATTTTTGAGTCTTTCCGACCGTAGTCCAAGACTCCCGACTATGCCAACGGCCAGTTCCACTTTAGGGCCTCTAGCACCGAACCGCAAAGCCCAGGTCCATTTCCACCCGTCCGTTGCTCACTCCGCCTAGTCACTTTAATACGTACGCGTGGGCCAAGCTTCACCCGGATCCTAATTCTTTCCCAAACAACACATAACCCAGTTATGTTCAAGGCTGGCTCCCCGGCTGCCAAGTTAGCAGAATTACGTTTCCGCCAAGTTTTCCTGGTGCGCCTTGGAGTTAATCCCCAAGGATCCCTGCTGCAATCTACCACGTAGAAACCCGAAAACAATCAAAGGCACAGAGTCTTCTTCGGCCACTCATGCAATTCAACATAACCGATCCAGAAAAACACGTCCGGGTAGGCTTCACACACAATGCCTATGTCCGTACTACGATTCCGGACTCTAAACAAGGGGGACTTTACATATCTACCCCAAGAAACATCGCAAACTCACCACACACTCGTGTGAGAGGGTTTTCCTATGCAAAGGAAGAAGAGCTTCACATGCTCAAGTTGAGAATCGTTACCCTTGAAGTCTGCTTTGGCGCCATGAAAAACTAGCCGGGTGAAAGGCTTCGTAAGGGAATTCTCTCCACGGATCAGGTCTTGGTTCTCAATTTTGTTCTCCGATGCTCCGCCGGCGGCCAGATTCCTCCCCTTCCCTCTTCCTTGCTCTCTCCTCTCTTTAACTCCTTAGAACTAAAAAACTTAAGAGGAAATGAGGAATTAATCCTCTACTCCCGGACTTAAGAAAGCAGGAACTCATTTGGGCCGTCAGATCTTGTTTAAAGAAAACGAACGACTCAGATTTTCCTAAAATCTCTTAATCTTGGGCCAAACACGGCTTTGCACATGGCCGTGTTCCAGGCCATGTGCCTCGATCTAGACACGATTATCGAGTACAGAAAAGCACACGGGTTAGGACACGCCCGTGTCCAAACCTGACACGCCCGTGACCAGTGGCGTGTCATGAATAACTGCCACGCGAACCGTCACGACCCTTGGTAGACACGGGTGGCCACACGCCCGTGCCAAATCTGAAATGCCCGTGTCATACAGTACACGCCCGTGCTTCGGGTCGTGTCCTAAGTCGACACAGGACCAAACTTCTAGAGGAGTACACGACCATGTGACACGCCCGTGTCACATGCCGTGTGCCTGACACGCCCTGTGACACGCCCGTGTCTCAGGCCGTGTTCGAGCACTCAACGCCCGTCGACCTCAACTCGACAACCCGAGCACGAAACGACCATGTGATATGCCTGTGCCACAGGCCGTGTTCACCCTACCAGGACTCGAACTTTGTTCGAACGCTGCTCATTTCACTTTTAAGTTTTGGGGCGTTACAATATCCATGTATATCTTGAAAAATCATCCACAAGTATTAGGTAGTAGCTTTTACCTCCGAGATATTCAGAGGGGGTAGGCCAGATATCACCATGAATATGCTCAAGTGGTTTGGCGCTCCGGTAATGAGATGAAGCAGGAAAGGGAGCCCTGTGGCACTTTGTGGTGGCACAGGTATTACATAGAGATCTCTGGAGATTGGATCGAGGAAAACCAAGGACAAGATTCTGCCGTTACAGAGTGGACAGGGCATCCCATTGGAGGTGCCCATATCTTCGATGCCATAGTTAAGATTTGGTTGGCTGATTATCTTGACAATAAAGAGCATTAGGAAATCCCTCTAAATTTAAGTTGAAAACATTATTTTGGGAGATAGGTGTGGAAGTAATTAACTTTCTTGAGCTCTCGAGAATGCGACATTCTCCATGGGAGAAAAAAAATAGAGTAGCCCTTTTTGACCAGCTAACCAATGCTGAGGAGATTTTGGGCAAGCAGAGGGACCCAGTTAACATCAGAAATAAGTTTTGTTGTGCCAGCTCTTGTGTGCATGGCAACGGTCCCCTTTCCTTCAATCTGGACAGACTTTCCGTCCCCGAGAAAGACATGGAATTTGAAAGTATCATCTAAGTTAGTGAAGAAATTTTTGTTGTTGCGCATATGGCTAGAGCAGCCGCTGTCGATGAACCAGACATTGCTTTGATCTGATTCGATCTTTTGATTGGAGTAGAACAGTAGTTCTTCTTCAGGTTCTTTGAGTTCTTTGGGTTTATGTTCACCATAGTTGGCCTCTTCTTTATGCCAACAGTCCTTGTCCAGATGATTAGGACGACGACATTGCTTGCATTTCCAGAAGCAATCCTTCATTTCATGGTTTGTTCGTTTGCATAGAGTAAAAAAATGATTCGTTTTGTTGGTGTGGCCATTTCCTCTGCCATGACCATAAGAGGTGAAAGACAGGGTTTCTTGAGAGGATTTGTTGGGTGGTGATGGAAATTTTAGTTGCGTTTGAAACGCAGACTCGAGTGGCAGGGATCGCTTCAACCTGTCCTCATGAGCTTGTAGAGAGCCTTGTAGATCAGCAATAGAAAGAGCGGAGATGTCCCGTGCCTCTTCAATCGCGGTGAAAACACCGTCGAAATAGGGAGGGAGTGATCGGAGAATTCGGGGAACAATTTTTGAGTCATCAACTCGATCACCAAAATTTTTAATTTGGTTGACAATCGTGCTAATTCGAGCAAGGAAATCTTAAACTTTTTCGTCGGGGTACATGGTGATCATCTTAAGGTTCCGCCAAAGAGTTTGTAATTTTAAGGTGATAACTTTTTGCGAGCCTTTAAATTCATCTCTGAGAGTGTCCCATGCTTCCTTGGCGGAAGAGGCTCCCATAATGCGTGGGAAAATGGTGTTGGCAACTCCCTGCTAAATGATGAGAAGCGCCTTTGCATCACACATTTGCTCATCAGGGCTGCCGGTGGCAGTTGAGCCTCCCGCTGCCCCACTGGAGGTGGTAAAGATATGCCCTTGGTCAACAATGCTCCAAAGTCCTTGAGATAAAAAGAGTGTCTTCATTTTGATTTCCCAGAATTCATAGGAATCACCTTCAAACGGAGGAACACCAGGTGGGGAGAATAGAGGAGAGGTAGATGATGAAGACATGCCAAGAACAGAGGAAGAATTACAAGGATCTACGACACTATTCTCTGATACCAGTGTGGGAAGAAATATGCTTCATATATTGCTTTATTCCATCTAACAGTTACTTGATTACATATATATATTGTTGCATGAAGACAAAAAGACACTACATGGGTAAACACAGTAATAACAAAAGACATTAAAATAGGAAGATAAAAGGAACAGATGCTTCGTCTTCAACAGTCACCAGTCTGCATCGAGAAAGAGGAGACAGCAGGATGGAGCAGATTACGATTTCAATAGTTTCATTGGCTTAGACTCACCTTGAGCGTGCAGTGTTTTTAGCTTCTTTTCTTTCAAAGGATGCACATAGTCGCGTCCAAAAAGTCTGACCGGACCGGGCTTGGACCGGGCCGGTCGGGCCCGGGCTTTTTGCCAACCTGGCTCGGACCGGGCCCAACTTGAGCTGGGCCGGACTCGGGCTCCCTCTCAAAGAGGGGGACCCGATAAGGCCCTTCAGGACGAGCCCAAGCCAGCCTGATTTCCCAATAGGCGCGATTAAAATCCCGCCTAAATAAGCAAGATTAACATCCCGCCTGGATTAGGAGGGATTAAAATCCAACCTAAATCCTTTATTTCAATAGGAAATCCAGCCATCCATAAGGAAATCCCGCCAGGAGATGGGATTTCCCGGGGGCCTGGGTGCCGGGCTGTAACACCCCGAAACTCAAAAGAGGGACGGGTGATGTTTTAAGCCAAGTCTGGGACTTGGAGCAGGTGTCACGGGCGTGTCACGGGCGTGTTCGGCCACGGGTCATATGGTCGACGTTTTGACAATCGGTGATCGTCGAGTTGAGGCGCACGGCCTGGGACACGGGCGTGTCCCAGGGCGTGTCACACTAGGGAGTTTTTTGAGTCATGTACACGGGCCATGACACAGGCACAGACACGGGCGTGTCACATGTGACACGGGCGTGTCAGGTGCCGTGTCGCAGGCCGTTTCCTCCTCGGGAAACAAGTGTTGGTAGTTGTTGGGTACATTGGAAAAAGTGTACCTGATTTGAAGAAGCCCAACTTAGCTCAATGATATACATCAAGGTGTATTTGATGTTGTTTTGAGTTGACATGTGCAGGTGAAGAAGTATTAAAGAATGCAAAAAAATATTCTAAGTCCACATGTCGACACCTGAAGAAATTGTGCCGACACTTCTGAATATTTGTGTCGACACTTCAGAAAATCAGTGTCGACACAGAGAAAGATGGTCGACCACATTTATGTCGACACTGGGAAGCAGTGTCGACACATAAAGAAAATCGTCGACCTCAGCACTGGGAAGCAGTGTCGACACAGAAGAAGATAGTCGACTAGTGAAAGATAGTCGACACAGAAGAAGATATTCGACTAGTGAAAGATAGTCGACACAGAAGAAGATAGTCGACTAGTGAAAGATAGTCGACACAGAAGAAGATAGTCGATTAGTGAAAGATAGTCGACACAGAAGAAGATAGTCGACCAGAGAAAGATAGTCGACTCACAGAAGAAGATAGTCGACCTCAACTGTGTCGACACTGGGTGGATGTGTCGACACCTTGAGATTGAGTCGACACATATTGGCAGAAGTCGACTATGCTTGTGTCGACACCAGAAGACTGAGTCGACACATTTTGGCAGAATTGAAGATTGATGTGTCGACACCTGAAGGCTGAGTCGACACATACTGAGTTCTGAATCTACAACAACTGTGTCGACACATAGGACTTGTGTCGACACACTACAGAGTCTAGACCAAGTTATTTTCTGAAGAAGCTGTGTCGACTTAAAGGCAACTTAGTCGACATCATCAAAGACTGTGTCGACACCAAAGTCACTTATGTCGACACAGATAGACAGATTGGTCTCGACACTTTCTAACAGGCTGTCTCGACATTTTGCTGTCCAAGGCTAAGGTACAGGAACTGTTTGAAGACTTGACAGCTGTGGGTTGCCACCATTTAACTGAAGCTGTCAGACCTGTCAGAAATCAGTTAGAAACCGGATCAGCCGGTTACCATGAAGAAAGTCTATAAATAGACATATTCAGAAGGAAAAAAGAAGAAGAAACATAACTGAAGAAGATCTAAGAAGAAGAAACAAAAGGATTACGATCCTATTGAAGTTTCAATTCAAGAAAGTGCTAAGCTCTAAAGAAGATCTTCATCAGAAAATCTAAGAAGAAGTCTGAAGTATCAGAAAAGGTGTTGGATAGAGAGGGATCCAGTCATCTTGAAGAAGAAGAAGGAAGCCATCAGTGGTTTCTCAAGAAGCTGTTTGGAAATCAACTCAGCTAAGTTCAGATTCAAGAAGCTTTGAAGAAAGCTCAGATTCAGTTGATTTCATCAGCTGATCAAGAAGTGTCTTGTCCTCTTCTCTCTCAACAAAGGCAAGACATCAAAATATCTTTTCTAAATTTCTGTAGGATCTGTTTACACAGATCTGAGTTGTAAGCCTGAGTTATTAAGGCTGAGTGTAGGAGAGGTAATCTATGAGTGGTAGAGCTATTTGCCTGAGTGTAGGAGAAGGTTATTCTCTGAGTGGTAGGCCTTGAGGCAAGGCTGAGGTAGGGCTGTTGAGCCTGAGTTGTAGGAACCTATCCAGGTTCTGAGCTGTAGGATCTGAGGATCTGAGAATAGTGGAAGTTTGGGCAAATCTAGCACATTGCTAGATAGGTGAAGGGGGAAAGTGGATGTACCCAGATCTTGGGGAACCACTATAAAACATTGTGCAATCTGTGATGCTTAGTTGTCTGTGAATGCTGTGCTAGATAATTTAATTTGTAATTGAATTCTGCCTAGATTTATAAACAAGAAATTAGAACCTATTCACCCCCCCTCTAGGTGTTTAGGTTGTCTTGAAAGTAAAACTATCAAGTGGTATCAGAGGGAGGTTCCTCAAAAAGGACTTAACAGTCTGAGGTAGATCTGAAAGGCAGAATTTAGATTCAAAAAGATGGGTTCAGGTGAGAATCATAAGGAGCTAGGGTCTATGAAATTACCCATATGCAAGAAAGAAATTTTTGGAATTTGGAAAGAAAGAGTCAGACTGTTCATGGAGGCATCTGACCCAAGGATTTACATCACAGTACAGGAAGGCCCCTTCATTCCAATGAAGGTATCAGTTCTTGATGCAAATATCCAAACTCCAACGAGTTATTCAGAAATGACCAAGGATGAAATCATCTTGGTAACCATGGATAAAAGAGCTCAGAACATTATTGTTAGTGCCATAGATGATTCAACATTTCAGAATCTGATTCACTGCAAGACCTCCAAAGAGATGTGGGACACATTGATTGTCTACATGGAGGGATCTGAAGAAGTAAGGCAGGACAGGAAATCTATGCTCAATCAGGAGTATGAAAGTTTTAGATAAGGAAAATCTGATAGCATAACTGAGTGCTACAAGAAATTCTATAGAATTGTGAATGAGCTTATGTCCTATGGAAGAGTCTTCAGTACTTATGAATTGAATGACAAATTCTTGAGATCCTTAACAAAGGATTGGGACACAAAGATCTGTGCCATAAGAGAAGTGGCTAAATTGGCAGAGATATCTCCTCCCACCTTGTTTGGAAAGTTGCTATCCTATAAAATGCAACTTATGGTGAGGAAGGAGGAGGAAAAGAATTCAAGAGGAGAGCATAGAGAAAAGACTGTGGCATTCAATGCAGAAGCCACCAGAAAGAATAGGAGGAAATCACCATCTCCTCCTAAGGAAGTTGCAGAAGATAGTTCTGAAAATTCAGATAAGGGTTCAGAAAGCTGTGATTCAGATGCAGACTTTGCTGCATTCACAAGGTAATTCCAGAGGTTCTTGAAAAAGAAGCAATGGAAGTCTAGGCCTTCCACATCACAGCAAGATGATGACTATTATCAGAAGAAAAGGTCATAAAGGAAAGAGAAGAGCAGATTAAAGCCCAGCAAAGCCACTACTTCAAAGATTGTCTGCTATTGTTGCAATAGGCCTGGACATGTAGTGGCTGACTGTCCTGATAAGAGAAAGGAGTCTTCAGACAAGAAGAAGACTCATCAGAAAGGCAAGAAGGAGAAATCTTTTGTTGCAAAGAAAGATAGGAGTCTAACAGACCAGTCAACTTCAGAGTCAGAATCTGAAGCTGAAGCATATATTGGACTATATGCTGTGTCTGAAGAAGAGGAGTTTCTGCAGTTGCTAGACTCCATCAATGAACAAAAGGATCATCAGTGTATGGGGCTAATGGCAGGATCAGAAGAGGACATATGCCAGAATCAGTCTGGTCCTAATAAGGTACAATGTCCTTCTATTACATCTGTTTGTTGTACAAGTGAAGAATCAGCTACATCTGCATCAAGTGATGTAGATGCATCTGAATCTGAAGGAGATGTCTATCAATTGATAGACAAGTATGGGGATTTGTTGCAGGCCCTTAAGAAAAGCAAGAACCTGGTTAAATCTCAGGCTCAGGAAATTGCTGAACTAAGGGTTGCTACAACTGAGTTAGAGAAAGTTATTGATCAAAAATTAAATGAAATTGCCAAGCTGAAGAATATAACTATTATTCAGATGGGCACAATTAATTATACTAATGATCAAGTGAAGAGTCTAGAGGCCAGAATTAGAATTGAAAGGGATTTAGTGGCTAGTTACTCTAAGCCAAAATCTGTCTTACCCTTGATAGATGAATTTGTCACTCAAAAGGGTAAGGCTGGATTAGGATTTAAATGTAACTCCAGGGCTGGCAGATTCAAGAGGAAAGGCAAAGCTCCTGTTCAGCCACTAAATCTTTCAGTCCCCATAAAGTTTAGTAAGGTGAAAGTGCCTTCTAATAAATGTGATCATGAAGATATTCAAGGTTATATTAAGACTAATGTTCTGAAGAACAAGGGTGTAAATGCAAGCAGGCCTACCTATGGTCATAAACCCAATGGTTTTAAGAAATCAGTAGGTGAAGTTGCTGCAGCACCAGCAATGAACAGAAATTCTTCTGACAAGGATGTATCTAGATCTAGATACAATAAGTTTGAATGTTGGTGCTGTGGCAAGAGAGGCCATTTTGCACTAGACTGTTGGTATAACCCAAGTGCTATAAAGAACAATAGTCTACCTGTTAGAAGAGGTTATGGTAGCTTTATTAATGCTAACCTGAACCAAGGACCCAAGACTTACTTGGGTTCTAAGGGTAAGTAATTCTGTGTTGCAGGTGAATCCAAGTAACCATGCCCCTATATGGTACTTGGATAGTGGTTGTTCCAGGCACATGACTGGAACAAAGGGTCTGCTGAAGGAGTATTCATCTGTCAAAGATGGACCTAAAGTGATCTTTGGTGGATCTGAAAAAGGAGTCATCAAAGGGTTTGGTAACATTTCTTCTAACCTTATCACTATCACTCAAGTGGCTTATGTAAAAGGTTTGAAACTTAATCTAATAAGCATAAGCCAGCTAAGTGATTTAGGATATGACATTTCATTTGTTAAAGATGGATGTCATATCAAAAGGTCAAGTGATCAAAAGATCATATTGACTGGGTATAGGAAGAGAAATGTATATTGTTTTAATTTTGAATGTGAGAATAAGGCTTCTCCTATCTGTCTTGTAGCTGATGACAATGCCTCTCATTGTGTCAAGTGGCACAAGAGATTGGCTCATCTAAACTACAAGACAATTGGCCAACTCTTTAGCAAAGAGTTAGTGAGGAATGGACCTCAAGTTAAGTGTATAAAGGAAGGGATATGCTCAGCTTGTCAAAAGGGCAAGCAGACAAAATCCTCCTTTCAAAGCCTTGAAAACAAGGATTCTGTGAGGTGTTTATACCTCTTGCATATGGATCTTTTTGGTCCTATGCCAGTTCATAGTCTAGGTAGGAAGGTCTACACTTTTGTGGTTGTAGATGACTATTCTAGATTTACATGGGTGTTCTTTCTGAGACAAAAATCTGAAACCCCAGGTGTATTACTTAATTTTGTAAAGCAAATTCAGAATGAACTGAATAGTACAGTGGTCAAAATCAGAAGTGACCATGGTACTGAGTTTCAATCTGAAAGCATAACAAAATTGTGTAAAGACTTTGGGATTTTCCAAGAGTTCTCCTCACCTAGAACACCTCAGCAAAATGGAATTGCTGAAAGAAAGAATAGAACATTAATTGAAGCAGGTAGAACTCTGTTGAGTGACACCTCTCTCCCAGAATATTTTTGGGTTGAGGCAGTTAACACTGCTTGTCATGTGATCAATAGGGCTACTATCACCAAAAGCCACAAAATGACTCCCTATGAGATTGTGAAAGACAGAAAACCAAATCTATCTTACTTTAGGATCTTTGGTTGCAAGTGTTATATACTTAACAATGGCAAGTCATATTTGACTAAGTTTGCTGCCAAATCCCAGGATGGGATATTTGTTGGCTACAGCACTAATAGTAAGGCCTATAGAGTCTTCAACTTGACTACTCAAGTTGTTGAAGAATCTGTGCATGTTGTGTTTGATGAAACAAGATTAATCAACTATGAGTTGTCTTGTAGATCAAATGACTCAACAGGTATAAGCAAAAGTATGGACAAGCTCTCCATTACTGAAGGATCAAAGGAAGATGGGGCATTGGAAAATGAAGGCTTCTATCCAGGGGAGAACAAGTCACTATAGAAGCTGATGAAAACCAAGAGATTCAGCTAAATGAAGGAGCTGGAGATGTTCAACCAGAAGGGAATCTTCCACCAGCTACAAGACATTTGAGAGATCATCCAGTTGATCAGATAATAGGTGATCCAAGATAGTGGGTGCAAACTAGAAGCAGAAATCAAAACACAGTTCTACATTCAAGTTTCCTGTCACAAATGGAGCCTAAGAAGTTTGAAGAAGCTATCCAAGACCAGCACTGGATTGATGCCATGCAAGAGGAGCTGAATCAATTCAGAAGGTGCAATGTCTGGGAGCTAGTTCCTAAACCAAGAGGCCACAACATAATTGGCACAAAATGGATATATAGGAACAAGCTAGATGAAAGTGGAATAATAGTAAAGAATAAAGCAAGATTGGTTGCAAAAGGATACAGGCAGGAAGAAGGGATTGACTTTGATCAAACCTTTGCTCCTGTAGCAAGGCTGGAGGTAATCAGAATATTCCTTGCATATGCAGCCTATCAAGACTTCAAAGTATACCAGATGGATGTGAAGTCAGCATTTCTGAATGGTGATCTTAAAGAAGAAGTATATGTAGAGCAACCATCAGGTTTTGTAGATCCTCTTAAACCTGATTTTGTTTATAAGCTTAAGAAAGCTCTGTATGGGTTAAAGCAAGCTCCAAGGGCTTGGTATGAAACCCTATCTACTTTCCTTATTGAGAATAAATTCTCAAGAGGAAAAATTGACAAAACTCTATTCCTTAGGGAATCCAAAGGCAAGATCATCTTAGTTCAGATCTATGTTGATGACATAATCTTTGGGTCTACTGAAAACAACCTTTGTAAAAAGTTTGCCAAACTTATGCAAGGGAAGTTTGAGATGAGCAGTATGGGGGAACTGAAGTTCTTCTTGGGACTCCAAGTAAGACAGACTGATGATGGCTTGTCCATATCCCAATCTAAGTTCACCAAAGAATTGATTAAGAAATATGGTATGGGGTCATCCTCCACCATGAGAACTCCTATGGGAACAAGTATGCCTATATGCAAAGATGATGTAGGTAAACCTGTTGATGAGACTTTGTATAGAGGAATAGTTGGCTCACTACTATATCTCACTGCTAGTAGACCAAATATTATGTATGCTACATGTGTCTGTGCTAGGTACCAAGCCTGCCCTAAAGAATCTCATTATACTGCAGTCAAAAGGATTCTGAGATATCTTAAGGGCACACCTAATCTAGGTCTTTGGTACCCTAGGAATAGAGATTTTCAACTAACAGGCTATTCAGATGCAGATTTTGCAGGATGTAGAGAGGATAGGAAGAGTACTACAGGTACATGTCAATTCCTGGGAGGAAGACTAATATCATGGAGTAGTAAGAAGCAGACCAGTGTGGCAATTTCCACAGCTGAGTCTGAGTATGTTGCTGCTGGAAGCTGCTGTGCACAGCTATTATGGATGCAGCATCAGCTTAAGGATTATGGTATTCAAGTAAGTAGAACACCTCTTTTATGTGATTCTAAGAGTGCAACTTCTATTGCTAATAATCCTGTTTCTCATAGTAGAACTAAGCATATAGAAATAAAATACCATTTTCTTAGAGAACATGTAGAAAAAGAAGACATTTCATTGGAATTTGTGAAAACAGATTATCAAATAGCAGATGTGTTTACTAAGCCCCTAGATGAAACCAAATTCAATAAATTCAAAATTGAATTAGGTATGTTAACCATTGATTAGTGTAATCACAATATCATCAACAATGAAGTTGAAGTGGTAACAAGACATTCAAGTGATAAAAAGACACATTGAAGTAGTATCAAGTACTCTGTAGTACTTATAAGTTGTGATGAACAAGCAGAAATTGGCTAAGTAAGATGGTGTCGACACATTCAGTAATATTGTGTCGACTCAGGATTGTAATACAAAACAGAGATATTGTGTCGACACAGAAAATATATGTCGACACTTAAGAATCTTATTGTCGACTTATCCAGGAATGTAGTGTCGACTTCACCAGGATAGTGGTGTCGACACTTACAGATTTTGTGTCGACACTTATACTAAGAGTCAACATAGAATTTCTGATGCTCTTCTATTTATCTCTGGTGTCGACAAAACAGCAAATTGGTGTCGACACATAATAGACGGACTTGATGTCGAGACTATAGAAACTTGTGTCGACACATTCCATCTGTGTCGACACTTATAGTCTGTTTTTGGAGTCTTTTGATCTTTTTTAAACAGAAGGTATAAATAGGTCAAGAACTCATTCTGTCGACACGCTTACAAGGTTTTCGAAACCCTGTGTCGACATTCTCTCTCTCTCTCTCTCTTTCTCTCATCTTTCAAGCTTTCTCGACTGATCCATGGCGCCAAAGATTGAAGATAATGTGAATGAAGGATATGAATTGGTGCGCCAGGCCTTTGCTGCTGCCCCTCCAGATGTTCTCAGGGTTATCTCTCTCCTCTCCGCCTCAGGATTAGAATTTCTGGTCTCCGAACCATCTAAGATATGGAAGAAGGAGGTGCATGAGTTCTTTACTTCTGCATCTGTAGACTCTAAGAGTCATGAGATAAAATCCACTGTCCATGGGTCACTAGTGGACATTACACCAAGTAAGTTAAGAACAATTCTACAATTACCTATAATTGAGAATGAAGAGGATGTCCCTGCTTCTAAATCAAGGGAGGCTCTTCAATGGTGTGGATTGGATTCCACCATGAAAATTGGAGCAGCATTCAACAGGAAAGGAATGAATCAACAGGGCAAGTTCCTGTCTGAGGTGGTTGGAAAAGTTATTCTGTGCAAGCCAGGTGGACATGATAGGATTTCTGCCTATATGTTCAGCCTAATGACCAGGATTATGTTTACAATTCCAACGGATTGGTCAACTGTAATCTTTGAAAAGATTAAGGAAGGAATCAAGAAGCCAAATCTGGCTAGAATAATGAGTATATACCTAAGTAAGGAGATTCCTGAAGTTATGCAACAACAATCTGGAACAAAGATTAATCACATGAGAAGGATGGACATGAGATTGTTCTCCAGATGGGATAGGGTGCTGACCAAAGAAATGCCTGAAGTGGAAAGGCAGGATTCACCTGAGAAATCCCCAGGTCATGCTACCAGTACTGAGCACCAACAAGAAGAGCAAGTAAGACAAGAGGTTGAAAATCAGCCTGCTTCTACACAAGTTCAGGATGCCACAATACCTGCAGTTCAAGAAGAAGAAGTAAGTATACCAGCTCAGCAAGGTTATTCACCTACACAGACTGTATCTACTCATGACCAGGTACAGGTGCAGGGGGAGCTGGTGTATTTTCCTACAAAAGACATTTCTAATATTTCTATTTCTGCACAGGTTCAGGAAAAGCAAGTGTCCTCACCTGCCCAAGACATCACCAATACTGAACAAGTACAGGGGGAGAGACTGTCTGAGCAAGTGCAAGAGGATGCTCCAATTTATATATCTCAAAATTTGAATACTGCAGATGTTTCAGCCCAGAAGGAATATACTCTAGAAGAGTTATTTCCAGATAATGAAATAATTACTGATGAAATGGAATTGGAGCAAGAAATTGAGGGGGAGCCTGTGCATGTGGAGACTGTACACCATGGCACTGAAGCAGCTGTTCCTCCTCCTCCCAAAGAAAGAGTACAAATTGATAGTACTTCTGATTCTGAGAATGAAGAAGCCAGGGTGGCTAAGAAGAGAAAACTTCTGGTCTTCCAGAGAAGGAGCAAGAGCTATAAGCAAGCTTTACAGTCTACAGCACATCACACTCCTTCTGACTTTGATTATAACAAGTTTTTGATCGATTTACAAGTGAAATTGGATGAACACAGAGTGGCTATTGAAAAATATGTTGATGAAAACAACAAGTCCCTGCAATTTGACTTAGCCCAAGATATAAAATCTATTAGATTTGAGGTCAATATGCATAAGAAGGAGATGACAGATTGCTTCCATAAGGGAGGCAATGCTGTGGTATATTTGGCAAAACAACAGCAGTCTATCATCCCTAAGGTGGATGATATTGCTTTAAAGCAAAGCTATGTCTTGGAAAATCAGCTAAGGATGAATGACAATTTAACTGAATCTCATCATGAGATCATTGAGGAATTGAAAAAGATTGTTCCAAGTCTGTCTGCAACTAGATCAAAGGAAATTGAAGAATTTGATAAGAACTTTCAAGCTGCTATTGATTCTGTTAAAACTGTTATCACAACCTCTCAAAAGGAAATATCTGACAAGCTTCAAAAGTTAAAACCATTTTTTAAAGAGGGTGTGAATTATCTAGATGGTCAAATCAGATTTCAGAAGGAGGATCTAAGAGATCATGTTACTAGAGAAGCCATAAAGGGGGAGAGGATGTTAGTTCATGCAGGCTCAGAGCACACCAAATGGATGACCAATAGTATTCGAGCCACATTGGGATATCCACCATTGTGTGATGATGCTATGGTGGCTGAGTCAAGAATACAAACAAGTCTACTTGAAGGCAATCAACCTGAGGTTGCTCAAGTCATTTACCCTCCTCCAAATTATGATATGATTGATCAGCTAGTTCAAGGAATGTATAGTCCTCCAAAGGAGGTTACTAATGTTGTGATTGGGAAGGTTGATAAGCCTGAGGCTACTTTGAAAGACCAGCAAGATGCTCTACTATCTAAGAAAAGATTTAGAGAGCAGGCTGAACTTAAGCCAGACTTTGAGCAATGGAGTCCTACTTCTAGAAATATTATACTCACTGCATGGAAGGCTGTCGAAGACCAAGTGCAGGAAAGAGGCAAGTGGTACAATGAGATGGAATGGCAGAAGTATGAAGCCAGGCAAGAGGCCATAGTACAGTTTAGAAGAAAAGCCAAGATGGGTAGGCTGCCTCCAGATGCTCAGGAGCCAAGCAAGTACTTCACAAAGCCCTTTCATTATTTTGAAAGGCAAAGGCTCAAGGAAGAAGTAAAGAAGAAGGCTGATCTAAAAGGCAAGAAGCCAGGTGAAGATTCTGAAGCTCCTGTGAAGGCTCAAGTTCTATCTGGCAAAGGGATTGTCATAAAAGAGCCTGATCAGTCTTAATTCTTAGTTCTTTCAAAGTGTTTTGTAATGTTTTGATTAAATCATTAGATGTAAATATCTGTATTCAAACATTATCAAGTTATAAACAAAATGTTGTGTGATATCATATAATGTTCATTCTGTGATGTATGGTTTTTATTTTGTTTATATTAAGTATTCCTGTTATGTCTTATATCATCAGTTTATACTTTTTATAAATGGTGTATAACATTGGCTATAGGGTTATGACTTCTCCAAATAGGGGGAGATTGTTGGGTACATTGGAAAAAGTGTACCTGATTTGAAGAAGCCCAACTTAGCTCAATGATATACATCAAGGTGTATTTGATGTTGTTTTGAGTTGACATGTGCAGGTGAAGAAGTATTAAAGAATGCAGAAAAATATTCTAAGTCCACATGTCGACACCTGAAGAAATTGTGCCGACACTTCTGAATATTTGTGTCGACACTTCAGAAAATCAGTGTCGACACAGAGAAATATGGTCGACCACATTTATGTCGACACTGGGAAGCAGTGTCGACACATAAAGAAAATCGTCGACCTCAGCACTGGGAAGCAGTGTCGACACAGAAGAAGATAGTCGACTAGTGAAAGATAGTCGACACAGAAGAAGATAGTCGACTAGTGAAAGATAGTCGACACAGAAGAAGATAGTCGACTAGTGAAAGATAGTCGACACAGAAGAAGATAGTCGACTAGTGAAAGATAGTCGACACAGAAGAAGATAGTCGACCAGAGAAAGATAGTCGACTCACAGAAGAAGATAGTCGACCTCAACTGTGTCGACACTGGGTGGATGTGTCGACACCTTGAGATTGAGTCGACACATATTGGCAGAAGTCGACTATGCTTGTGTCGACACCAGAAGACTGAGTCGACACATTTTGGCAGAATTGAAGATTGATGTGTCGACACCTGAAGGCTGAGTCGACACATACTGAGTTCTGAATCTACAACAACTGTGTCGACACACAGGACTTGTGTCGACACACTATAGAGTCTAGACCAAGTTATTTTCTGAAGAAGCTGTGTCGACTTAATGGCAACTTAGTCGACATCATCAAAGACTGTGTCGACACCAAAGTCACTTATGTCGACACAGATAGACAGATTGGTCTCGACACTTTGTAACAGACTGTCTCGACATTTTGCTGTCCAAGGCTAAGGTACAGGAACTGTTTGAAGACTTGACAGCTGTGGGTTGCCACCGTTTAACTGAAGCTGTCAGACCTGTCAGAAATCAGTTAGAAATCGGATCAGCCGGTTACCATGAAGAAAGTCTATAAATAGACATATTCAGAAGGAAAAAAAAAGAAGAAACATAACTGAAGAAGATCTAAGAAGAAGAAACAAAAGGATTACGATCCTATTGAAGTTTCAATTCAAGAAAGTGCTAAGCTCTAAAGAAGATCTTCATCAAAAAATCTAAGAAGAAGTCTGAGGTATCAGAAAAGGTGTTGGATAGAGAGGGATCCAGTCATCTTGATGAAGAAGAAGGAAGCCATCAGTGGTTTCTCAAGAAGCTGTTTGGAAATCAACTCAGCTAAGTTCAGATTCAAGAAGCTTTGAAGAAAGCTTAGATTCAGTTGATTTCATCAGCTGATCAAGAAGTGTCTTGTCCTCTTCTCTCTCAACAAAGGCAAGACATCAAAATATCTTTTCTAAATTTTTGTAGGATCTGTTTACACAGATCTGAGTTGTAAGCCTGAGTTATAAAGGCTGAGTGTAGGAGAGGTAATCTCTGAGTGGTAGGGCTATTTGCCTGAGTGTAGGAGAAGGTTATTCTCTGAGTGGTAGGCCTTGAGGCAAGGCTGAGGTAGGGCTGTTGAGCCTGAGTTGTAGGAACCTATCCAGGTTTTGAGCTGTAGGATCTGAGGATCTGAGAATAGTGGAAGTTTGGGCAAATCTAGCACATTGCTAGATAGGTGAAGGGGGAAAGTGGATGTACCCAGATCTTGGGGAACCACTATAAAACATTGTGCAATCTGTGATGCTTAGTTGTCTGTGAATGCTGTGCTAGATAATTTAATTTGTAATTGAATTCTGCCTATATTTATAAACAAGAAATTAGAACCTATTCACCCCCCCTCTAGGTGTTTAGGTTGTCTTGAAAGTAAAACTATCAGTAGTTGCACACGGGGGGTGACACGGGTCATTACACGGCCGTGTCGCATGCGACACGGGCGTGTAGGAGGCCGTGTCGAATGTCGTGTGCTGGTTATCACGTCAGTCAAGACGGAGAATGGGTGACACGACCCTGGACACGGGCGTGTCGCAGGCCGTGTTCGGCCCAGATTTTGTATTTTTGGCCCCGATCGTGGCCGTTCGTTTTCTCTTGATGGGATCGGACGGTGGGGAGTTGGTGCTGGCAGTTTAAACCCATAAATAGGGTTTAGAAGCCCTCATTTCACTTGGGCTTTATCTCTCTAAGATCTAGAGAGAAGGGAGAGCAAGGAGGAGGAAGAAGGCCAAGATCCGGTCACCGGCGGAGCTTCGGAGCTCCAAATCGCGAGCCGTCTTCGGATCCGCGGAGGCAAAGAGATTGCGGTGCTTTTCATCTGGGTGGATTTCCATGGCGCCGAGGAAAAACACAAGGGTAACGATTCTCTTCTTGAGCATGTGAAGCTCTTCTTCCTTTGCATGGGAAAACCCTTCTCCCGCGAGTGTGCGGCGAGATTGCGGTATTCCTTGGGGTAGATATGTAAAGTCCCCCTTGTTAGAGTCTAGAATCATAGTACGGACATAGGCATGATGTGTGAAGCCTACCCGGACTTGTTGGTCTGGATCGGTGATGATTTGCTGTGCATTTTTAGCCGGAGAAGACTCCGAGCGTTTTGATTGTTTTCGTGTTGCTATGCGGTAGAATACATCAGGGAATCTTGGGGATTAACCCCGAGGTGCACCCGGAAATCTTGACGGAAACGCATTTCTATCATATCGGTGGCCTGGGAGCCAACCGGGTACATAGCGGGGCTATGTACCGTGTTTGAACGATATTTGGGACTAGGGAAGCTTAGCCTGTGTCAAATGCCAAATGACAACGGCGGGGTGAGCAACGGGCTGGTGGACCCCTACCCGCTCCATCAACTCGGTTAAAGCGACCTAAAGTTTTACGTGGGACTTACCGAGGTTTGGAGATCGAGTCTAGGCTACGGCCGAAAGGACTAAATGCTCACGAGGTTGCCACCCTGGGGGTGGTGGCGAAGTCAAGGACCGGACGGGGTTCGGACTGGCCCGCCGAGTAAGTGCCCTGAGAGCACGGGGTGTACGATCGTGTGAGCGTGCACCTGTGATGTGATGCTTATTTCGCTATGTTGCTTATTTTGCTAACAAGTGCAGGGAAGAAGCTTTGTCGCCCCGGTTTGGGGGCGGAATCGTTATAATTTGGTCAACATAGCTGACCGTTGCCTTTGTTTACCACAGTGCGGTGGATTGTTGCTTGCAGGTGCTGCGGAGCCGAGCGATAAATAGCGGGCTAAAGCCCAAGTTGCTGTGCCAGCCCTCGAAGGCCAATTGTTGAGTGTTTTCCTTTTTGTACTCATGTGTGACCTGCCTGCATGCCGAGGTTTGGAATACACTTTTATTAAGCAAACTCCTGTAAGGCCATAAGGCCATTTCTGTTTAGTGTATTAAACATTCCTTCTTGGTTTGAGTAGTGGACATTCATGCTTGGTAGGGTTCTTTATTCTTTGTACAACTTAATAATTTACTTCCGCTAGATGCTCTGTGTAGGACGTTGTGATTGGTTGAATGGTTTCAATAAGTAACCAACCGGTCTGTCCGTAGTATATGGCGTCGGGCCCCGGCCGGACCTACTGCTATATGCCATGTGATGGATAGGGGTGTTACACGGGCCCAGGCTAGGACCAACGTCTGGGCTTTGCTCGGCCCGGGTTAGAAAATCGGCTAATATGGGGGCCTAGCAAGGCTTTCAAGCCCGACCTTGTCCTAGGCCACGCCTAGCCGGGCTTTTTCCGAGCCGGTCCTGGGCAGGCTTTCCAGGCCCGGTCTCTTTGAACACCACTAGATGCACATATAATTTCATATATAAAGTAAAGTACAATTTTCCGGACAACGTGGGTCTTGTTGCAGCCAAACTCGACGCCTCGGTCGGACCGGATTAACTTGGACTGTCTTAGCCCACAGAGCGGTCGAGCGCGCACACAGTCACAGAGAAAGAAAAGCTGGCATGACAATTTTTTTACATGGAAAACCTATCAACTGGGCTAAAAATCACGTGGCCGGATCTGTGACGACCAAACCTCCACTTGATCTGAGTGTTGTTACAAGGCTTTTCCAAGTACTCGAGGGCGAAAGACTGCCACTTGTTTCAATTATTGGGGGGAGAGAGAAGAGCTCGGAGGGTGACAGACCACCATTCAAAGAGCTAACAATTTCTTCGTGTGCCGATGGGAGCTATATGCTCGTTATATTCTGGAGTCCTCTGACAATTCTTGGAGGCAGGAGCAGCCTGTTGCACTTGTTCTGATGTCTGGGGCTTGGAAGCTCGTGCGACGCACTCGGCGCGCCCTATTCTCTATGGATTGTCTCTTGTTAAACTTAGAGGAGACAAGAATTACTGACTTGCTGGCGCTTGGAGGGCTCATTGCTGAGTTGAAGGCGTTGAATACTTGTAGCGGTTTTGAGAGTGGGACACACGGAGGTATGCTTAGTGTGGACGTGATGACAGAGCACACGGAGAGCTGGCTGATGGAGAGCGTGTGACGCACTTGCTGGAGGAAAGCGCGCAGGGCGCTCATTTAAGGAGAGCGCGCGGGGCACTTGCCGAAGGAGACCACGCGGTGCGCTTGCCGGAGGAGAGCGCGCATGGCTTTTGCCGGAGAAGGGCGCGCGGAGCGCTTATTTGTAGAGAGTGCATGGGGCGCCTGTTGGCGGAGAGCGCGTAGAGTGCTTGTTGTTAGAGAGCGCGCAAGGCGCTTGTTGGAGGAGAGCGTGTTGAGCGCTTGCAGAAGGTGAGTGCCCGGGTCGCTTGTCGGGAGAGAGCGCGCGGGAAGAGGCACACACAAGGAAGCGATGTGTGCGAGAGCGCACGAGAAGGCAGAGCATGCAGGAGGGTGCAAGAAAGAGACGCGAGCAAGTGCGCAAAAAGAAAAGGCGCGCGCAGGAGCGCACAAGGAGAAGGCGCGCGCAGGAGTGCACAAGGAGAAGGCGCGCGCAGGAGTGCACAAGGAAACGACGAGCGTGAGAGCATGCAAGGAGGCGGAACACGCAAAAGGCGCTAGGAGGCGGAGCATGCTGGGGCATACAAGGAAGAAACGCGCCCGGGGGCGTGCTAGGAGGCGGAGCGTGCGGGAGCGCGCAAGGAAGAAATTAAACAAGACACCTTAAAACTTTAGCAGAGATAGTCGTTCGACCAACTTGTCAAACAAATCTCGCTCTGAAACCAACTGTAACAACCTGTATTTTCTCAAATTTTAATTATATATCAGAGTGAGAGAAAATACGTACCATGATGCCACGTCGTGCAGGGGACAACCGCAGATGCTCAGGAAAGAACACACTCATATTACTTTTCATGAAATTCATAAATTTTTATGATGAAAATAAAGTTTGAGTTTAAGTTTTGATGGTCGTGTCCCTTGGCTCAGTGAATCAACTAGTCTACGGGTAAAAATATACATATACGCAGAGAAAAATACTTTATTTAGTTCATTTATTTTCCTATATGAGCATGAAGGTCCATTAGAATAATTCATGATATGCACACATCTAGATTTAATATAAGTACTAAGAAAGCTGTTACGTTCATTAAAATAGAATGACATTTGATTTAAAAGGATGCAATGAGTATGAGATAAGAATATTGACATTTTTATACTTGAAAATAACTATCATGCAACCTAGCATAAATCTTTCCCAGAGAGCAAGTTGGTAAAACAAACAAGACATACCACCCAAGCATAGATCGCCCGGTCAGCCAAGAGGACTCTGCGGATACCACAGACAACAAACCAGCTCACAATGTCCCAACCAACAGACATACCGCCCGATCAACAACGGACACTGCGGACAGCAACACCCTAGACTTATCACGTATAACCAAGTCAACAAACTGCCAAACATATGGCCCGAGCTTGGCAAACAAAGCACCAGTCCGCCAACACTCAACAGCAGCTCCCCAACCAGAACTCGCACAAGCCGCAACCAATTTCTGGACTGCAATCAACCAATCTGAGCAAACCGCGGGAGTCTCCATGCGATGAGCTAGGTGCTGAAGCCGGCGGACACCACACCTAACCGTACGGCTTCCTTTCAGAACAACAACAGGCCGCCAAATGCCAGACTGCCAGACTGCATCATCAGTTCACGCGGTCAGAATGCCCAGACCGCGCGGTCTGCCCGAACACCCACCACTTCCACTTCACAAAATTCAACACTCCCCCTTGAAGTGGGAAGTGGTGATCAAACCCAGCAGCCCTCATATTCATTGAAAAGGCCCCTTTGATAATGGCTTCATGAAGATGTCAGCAAGATTGTCCTCACTCCGAACATGCCCGACCACAAGAGATCCCTCCAACACCTTTTCCCGTATAAAGTGATGGTCGATCTCAATATGCTTGGTCCTAGAGTGATACACTGGATTGTTTACCAGCTTGAGAGCACTCTCATTGTCACCTCAGAGCAGAGTGGGACCTTGCACTTCCTTATGGACGTCCTATACTAGTCTCCTTAGCCAAATGGCTTCCCGAGCTGCCAAGGTCGAAGCCTTCTATTCAGCTTCCGTAGTAGAGACGTATACTGAATCCTGCTTCTTGCTACACCAAGAGATGCCGGCTGATCCACAGGTGAATACATAACCCGATGTCGACCTTCGATCATCCGAGTCACCACCATAGTCAGCATCCATATATCTTAGCAAAGAGAATCTCGTGTCCCTCCTATAAAGGAGTCCCATATCAGAAGTTGTCATCACATACTTCAAGATATTCTTTACCGCCACCAGATGATACTTACTTGGCTCTTCCAGAAACCGACTTAATCGACCAACAACATAAGCAATGTCTGGTCTTGTAATTGTCAAGTAGATCAAGCTCCCTACAAGAGCTCTTAACACTAAGGGATCAGAAAGAATTCTTCCTTCATCTCGACGAAGCTTCAACCCTTGATCTAGGGGAGTAGAGCAAACCTTTACTTCACTCATGCCGAAACGGTTCACAATACGATCTGTATATCCTTTCTGGCAGATGAGTATCCCTCTCTCCTTCCTCTGTACTTCGAGACCAAGAAAGTGATGAAGCTCTCCCAAGTCTTTCATCTCGAAGCGAATAGCTAGCTCAGCCCTGAGCTTAGCTACCTCCTCCTCAGAGTTCCCTGTGATGATCATATCATCAATATATAGTAGAACTAAGACCAGAAGCTCACCCTTCTTCTTTATGAACAAGCTTGAATCCGAGTTGGAAGTAAGATAGCCGCAAAATTGGAGGTATTCTGCTATCTTCCCATACTAAGCTCTTGGAGCCTGCTTCAACCCATAGAGAGCTTTCCTGAGCTTGCAGGCATAGTCCGGATGATCTTCAGAGACAAAACCAAGTGGCTGATCCATGAAGATGTCCTTGTCAATCTCCCCGTAGAGAAATGCGTTCTTCACGTCAAGTTGCCACATCTTCCACCCTTGGCAAGCAGCCAATGCGATCACCACCCGAATAGAAGTCATCTTCGCAACTGGACTAAATGTCTCCTCATAGTCTTTTCCATACTGTTGCAAGAACCCTCGAGCAACAAGGCGAGCTTTGTATCTTTTAATGCTCCCATCAACCTTCTTCTTCAACTTAAACACCCACTTGCGAGTCACTGGAGTAATGTCATCAACCTTGGGCATAAGGTCCCAGGTTTCATTCTTCTTGAGAGCAGCTATCTCCTCTTTTATGGCATCTTCCCACTCCTTGACTCCAGTGGCCTTATTGAAGCTTGCAGGCTCTCACTCATCCAGAGGGCTTGCAAAGAAACATGAGACAAAACTCACTGTATTCCCTTCACAGTAACGAGCTGGAGGGTTGATGATCCTCTTTGATATCCAAAGAGGTTGCTCCTTGCTCACTACCTCCGTTGCTTCTTCAGGCTCAACTCTATCTCTGGGCAAACTTTGAGCAATGCTCCCCCTGCTTCCTGAACGAGAAGCCTCTACCCCAGAGCTTGAAGCAATAGGAGCTGCTGGTGAAACAACAAGCTCCTCTTAAACAACTTCAGCAACCACCTCCTGCTCTTCATCAACCTTGCTCTCTGGTAACTCAACCAAGCTTCCTCCATACTATGTCAGCTCATCAAAGACCACGTATCTTTATACAACAGACCTCTTCGTCGTAGGATCCATGCACTTCCATCCCTTCTTCCGCTCATCATAGCCTACAAAGACAAGTTTCCTTGCCTTTGCATCAAGCTTCGTCCTTGAAGCATCCGGGATATGTACATAGCAAGTTAATCCAAACACCTGAAGGTGTTCCACGCTTAGCTTTTCCTTGAACATCATTTCATGAGGAGACTTCATGTTGATCGGGCTTAGAGGCATCCGATTGATGACATATATTATGAAAGCCATTCCTTCTGCCCAAAAAGACCTGGGAATGCCCTTTGCATGAAGCCAGCACTTGCAAGTTTCCGTCAAGTGATAGATCTTCCTCTCCACTACTCCATTTTGTTATGGAGTATAAGCACAAGTAAGCTCCCTCTGGATGCCTCGCTTCCTGTAGAAGTATTAGAACTCGGAATAGATAAACTCACCACCGTTCTGATCTAAACTTCTTGATCCGCAGGCCAAGCCAACCCTCCACCAACTCCTTGAACTCCACAAACAATTGGAAAGCTGCTAACTTCTCCTTCAAAAAATATACCCAAGTGTATCTTGAGTAATCATCAATCAAAATAAGCATGTATCTGCTCCATCCAAGACTGGCAGTTACAGTTGGCCCCATCAAGTCACCATGGATACACTCTAATGGTTTCTTGCTCCTTGTTTGCGACTTATCAAACAGAAGGCGATGAGCCTTACCGTAATGACACCCTGCGCAAACGTGACTATTACCAAAGGATGATAGCTTAGGAAAGCCTTTCATAAGGCTCCTGCTTGCCATAGCTTTAAGCTTATCCATCTATACATGCCTCAGGCTCTTATGCCAAATAACAGCGCTATCGTTGGCCCTCATCCGATCAACGTAGGAGCTTATTGTAAGAACAAATAAGTCCTTTACTCTCCTCCTAACGTGAGCAACATCAGCCTTTACCGCTGATACGTTGCGAAGAAACTTCACTTCTGTTGGCCCAAACAGAACGTGATAACCCGCGTCTACCGCATTAGTCACAGAGAAGAGGTTCTTCTTCATGCCCGGTACATGATACACACTCCTTAACGTGAGTGGCCCCTTATCACTACCCAAGGACACAACCCCCCTCCTTCTCTATTGCATGAACAGTATTATCAACAGTAATAATAGCTTCGTTACTTGAGTAAGCTTGCAGCGAGGAGAACTTTAACTTGTCTCTAGTGAGGTGATGTCCACACCCAGAGTCCACGATCCAGTCATCTTCAAAGTCGATGACGGACAAAGCACAGACACAAGTACCCAGCATGAAAGCTCCACCCCAGCCAGCTTTGATAGAATTAATTTCAAGATAACCCAAACACCTAGATGGGGGGGGGTGAATAGGTTCTTTTCCTTTTTTACTTAAGGCAGAATATTTTTCCAGATCTTAAAATAGAATCTAACTATTCTACAGCAATCACAACACAGAAATCACAATCATACACACATCACAGATTGCACACAGGTTTATAGTGGTTCCCTAAGGTCTGGGTACATTCACTTTTCCCCTTCACCTATCTAGCAGTGTGCTAGATTCGGCCTAACTTCTTCCTTCTTCTCAGATCCACAGATCTTAATGCTCAGAACCTTGAAAGGTTCCTACAACTCATAACCCTATAAGGTTCCTACAACTCAGGCTAACAGCCCTACCTCAGCCTTGCCACAAGGCCTACAACTCAGAGAAAAATTTCTCCTACACTCAGGCTCAAAAGCCCTACCACTCAGAGATCTATATCTACTTCACTCAGCCTTTATAATATAGGCTTACAACTCAGATCTATGAAAAGATCCTACAAAATTTGATGAGTGTTTAAATGGACTCTTACCCTTGTTGAGAGAGAAGGGATAAGAAGTTTCTTGATAAAAATGATAGCTGAAATCAACTTGTTCTTAGCTTTCTTCAAAGCTTCTTGAATCTGAACTCAGTAGGGTTGAACTCCTTTGAAATTGACTGACTGCCAGCTTCCTTCTTAGAGTCCAGAAATAAATCTGAATCCTTCTTAGCAGATTGGTTCAAGATCTGCTTCTTAGGAGACTTGTAAATGTCTCCTCCTTTACTTCAACAGCTGAAGATCTCTCTCACTCTTCTGAACTTATGAAGTTTCTTCAGAATTCTTGCTTGAATTCTTCTTAGATCTTCTCACGAAACTCTTCTTCAGTGTGACGCGCACTTTCTTGATCAACGATCAATACTTCAATAGTTGTGCCTGTTGTTATTATTCATCTTTTTGATTTGACAGAATCCATCTATATATATAGACTTCATCCATGGTAACCGGCTGATCCGGTTTCTAACCAACTTCTGACAAGTCTGACAGCTTCAGTAAACTTGTTGGAATGCACAACTGTCAAGTCTCCAGTCAGTTCTTTAACCTTTTTCTTTGTCAGCAAAGCGTCGAGACTGATTATCATTATGTGTCGACACAAGTAGATAAAGTGTCGACATAAGCTTTGGTGATGTCGACATAACTCCTTTGGTGTCGACACAGCTTCTTGACACTGCATCTGTAGAATGTGTCGACACTGCCTTTTTGTGTCGACATAGACACTTCTTCACTACACAACAATCAACATTGTTGAAACTCTGCTGAGTGACGACACAAGTCCTGTGTGTCGACACAGTTGATATAGTCTCAAAATTTATGTGTCGACACTTCCTCCAGGTGTCAACATAGTTGATGTCGACTAATACTCCTGTGTGTCGACACAGTTGATGTTGACTATTATTTCTGTGTATCGACACTGCCTCCCGGTGTCGACACAGTTTATGTCGACTAAAAAATTCTGTGTGTCGACGCAGTTGCTTCAGGTGTCAACACAGCTTTTCCAAGTGTCGACACAGACTTCCTTAAGTGTCGACACATGGACTTAGAAACTTTTTTCTGCATTTTAGCCAATACTTAACCTACACATATAAACTCAAAACAACATCAAATACACCTTGATGTATATCATTGAGCTAAGTGAGGCTTCTCAAAATCAGGTACACATTTTCCAATATACCCAACAAGCTTTCTCAGTATTAGAGCAAGCTTCATCCTTGCTTGCAGTATGCCCAGGCTGAGTGCAGTATATCATTGAGCATGTATCTGCTCCATCCAGGACTCTCTAGATACAGATGTACACCAAGAGGTGTAGCATATTGAAGAGACTGGAGGTGTTCAACCAGAAGATAATCTGCCTCCAGTTGTTAGACACTTAAAGGATCATCCAGCAAATCAGATAATTGGTGACCTAAGATAATAAGTGCAAACCAAAAGCAGGAACTTGAACACAGTTGATAGTTTTACTTTCAAGACTACCTAAATACCTAGAGGGGGGGGGGGTGAATAGGTACTTTTCCTTGATTTAACTTAAGGCAGAAAATAACTACAGTTCTTTGAGTTAATCAGATATTTATACAGCTAACACAGCACAACAATCACAATCATACACACATCACAGATTGCACACAGATTTATAGTGGTTCCCCAAGGTCTGGGTACATCCACTTTCCCCCTTCACCTATCTAGCAGTGTGTTAGATTCAGCCTAACTTCTTCCTTCTTCTCAGATCCACATATCTTACAGCTCAGAACCCTGAAAGGTTCCTACAACTCAGAACCCTATAAGGTTCCTACAACTTAGGCTAACAGCCCTACCTCAGCCTTGCCACAAGGCCTATAACTCAGAGAAAAATTTCTCCTACACTCAGGCTCAAAAGCCCTACCACTCAGAGATCTATATCTCCTACACTCAGCCTTTATAATATAGGCTTACAACTCAGATCTATGAAAAGATCCTACAAAATTTGATGAGTGTTTAGATGGACTCTTACCCTTGTTGAGAGAGAAGGGATAAAAAGTTTCTTGATCAGCTTCTTGATAAAACTGATGGCTGAAATCAACCTATTCTCAGCTTTCTTCAAAGCTTCTTGAATCTGAACTCAGTAGGGTTGATCTCCTTTGAAGTTGACTGACTGCCAGCTTCCTTCTTAGAGTCCAGAAATAAATCTGAATCCTTCTTAGCAGATTGGTTCAAGAACTACTTCTTAGGATACTTGTAAATGTCTCATGCTTTACTTCAACAGTTGAAGATCTCTCTCACTCTTCAAAACTTATGAAGTTTCTTCAGAATTATTGCTTGAATTCTCCTTAGATCTTCTTACGAAAATCTTCTTCAGTGTGACGTGCACTTTCTTGATCAACGATCAATACTTCAATAGTTGTGCCTGTTGTTATTATTCATCTTTTTGATTTGACAGAATCTATCTATATATATAGACTTCATCCATGGAAACCGGCTAATCCGGTTTCAAACCAACTTCTGACAAGTCTGACAGCTTCAGTAAACTTGTTTGAATGAACAGCTGTCAAGTCTCCAGTCAGTTCTTGAACCTTTGTCTTTGTCAGCAAAGCGTCGAGACTGATTGTCATTATGTGTCGACACAAGTAGATAAAGTGTCGACACAAGCTTTGGTGATGTCGACATAACTCCTTTGGTGTCGACACAGCTTCTTGACACTGCATCTGTAGAATGTGTCGACACTGCCTCTTTGTGACGACATAGACACTTCTTCACTACACAACAATCAATATTGTTGAAACTCTGCTGAGTGACGACACAAGTCCTGTGTGTCGACACAGTTGATATAGTCTCAGAATTTATGTGTCGACACTGCCTCCAGGTGTCGACACAGTTGATGTCGACTAATACTCCTGTGTGTCGACACTGCCTCCAGGTGTCGAGCACAATTAATGTCGACTATTATTTCTGTGTGTCGACACTGCCTCCCGGTGTCGACACAGTTGATGTCGACTAATAAATTTTGTGTGTCGACACAGTTGCTTCAGGTGTCGACACAGCTTTTCCAAGTGTCGACACAGACTTCCTTAAGTGTCGAAACATAGACTTAGAAACTTTTTTCTGCATTTTAGCCAATACTTAACCTGCACATATAAACTCAAAATAACATCAAATACACCTTGATGTATATCATTGAGCTAAGTGAGGCTTCTCCAAATCAGGTACACATTTTCCAATGTACCCAACAATCTCCCCCTATTTGGAGAAGTCATAACCCTATAGTCAATGATATACACCACTTATAATAAACAAACATTATGATGTATATAAATATTATATGACAGGGCAACTTATAGACAAAACATATATCAAAATCACATCACAGAATAAGAATGCAACTTGAATGAATATGAAACATTGTTTTGTTTATATTAACAAAAAGTTTCTTAACAACTGATTACATAGATTTCTTTTAAAACTAAAAATTACATTGTTCTAGCAAAATTTAGTAAATCTATCCTAAGGCTTATCAGGCTCCCTAATGACTATGCCTTTTCCTGGCTTAATCTGAGCTTGCACAGGAGGTTCTGCATCATCAATAGGCTTTTTTCCTTTCAACTCTGCCTTTTTCTGAACTTCAGCCTTAATCCTTTGCCTTTCAAAATAATAAAAAGGCTTAGAAAAGTACTTGCTAAGCTCCTGAGCATTAGGAGGTAGCTTCCCAATCTTAGCCTTTCTTCTATGTTGTATAATGGCTTCCTGTCTTGCCTCATACTTCTGCCATTCCTGTTCATTATACCACTTGCCCCTTTCATGAACTTGATCTTTCACAGCTTTCTAGGTAGTCAAAATTATATTTCTTGAAGTGGGGCTCCACTGCTCAAAATCAGGCTTTAACTCAGCCTGTTCTCTGAATCTTTTCTTTGAAAGTTGAGCTTCCTACTGAGCTCTCAAAACAACTTCTTGCATATCAACTTTCTCTATAATGACATTTTCAACATCCTGTGGAGGACTGTACATTGTCTGAACCTATTGTTGAATCATATCAAAATATGCTGGAGGGTAGATGATCTGAGCAACTTCTGGTTGATCACCTCCAGCATAAGCAGGTTGCACACCAGATTCTGCAATATTATCATCATCACAAAGGGGTGGATATCCCAGAGTGGCTCTAATGCTATTAGATATCCATTTTGCATGATCTGAGCCAGCATTGAATAACACGCTCTCCCCCTTTATGGCTTCTCTTACAATGTGATCTCTTAAGTCATCCTTTTGAAATCTTATTTGTCCATCAAGAAAATTGACACCATCTTTAAAAAATGATTTTAACTTTAAAAGCTGATCAAAAATGTTTTTCTGAGAAGTAGTAATGACTGTCTTAAAGGAATCCAAGGCATCATATAACTTCTTATCAAATTACTCTTTCTCCTTGGCCCCTGCTTCAGTCATTGCAGTAACTGTTTGCTTTACTTCAGTGACTATCTCATTCTGAGATTTAGTCAGGTTGTCATTCATCCTAATCTGATTTTGAAGGACATAGCCTTGTTTGACAGCAATATCATCCACTTGTTTCTTAACTTCTGCTTGTTGGTTAGCCAGAAATACTACAACATTACCCCCCTTATGGAAACAATCGGTCATTTCTTTCTTATGAAGATTAACTTCAAATCTGATGGATTTGATATCTTGAGCCAGTTCAGATTGAAGGGACTTATGACTTTCATCCATATACTTTTCTAGAGTCATTCTCTGCTCATCCAATTTAACTTGCAAAGCCACCATTAATGAGCTGTAATCAGTCTCTGGGACTGGTTGTGAAGTAGTAGCTTGCAAAGCCTTCTTATAGCTCTGGCTTCTCCTCTTGAAAACCATCAGTTTCCTTTTCTTTATACTTGCAATCTCCTCTTCCTCTGAAGCAGAGGTACTGGCAATATTAACTCTTTCTTTAGGACTAGGAGGCAGCTCCTTTTTAGTCCTATGCTGCACCCCCTCAATATTAACTTGCTCCCCCTCATCTGCTGCTCCCTCTATGTCAGGAAATAATTCTTCCAAAGTGAATTCTTGTATAATGTGAGATGGTGATACAGCTGTCTCAGGAGCATCAGCAACTACAGATGTATCCTCCATGATCACATCTAGTGCTGGACTGTTGACATGAGGTGTTTCAAGAATAGATTGTTAATCCATTTCACTTGCCAAGTGAATTCTCTCTTTCTCTTGTACCTATGCAGTAACTGTCTCCCCCTGCACTTGTGCATTCTCAGCATTATCCTGTACTAGTACACTATCTAGCTCCCCCTGCACTTGTGCACTAACTGTGTCCTTCTGCATTTGTGTAGTCTCAGTAAGGTCCTGTACTGGAGATTTCTAAGCAGCTTCTTTGCTTGCAATATCAGGTGTGTCCTTGGTGAGGACCCTATCCCATCTGGAGATGATCCTGATGTCCATTCTTCTCATATGATTGATTTTAGAACTAGGAATCTGGTTCATTACTTCTGGAATGGCTCCAGCCAAGTATAGACTCATTATTCTAGCCAAATTAGGCTTCTTGATGCTTTCCTTAATCTTCTCAAGAAGTACTACATACCAATCTGTGTTGAGTGTAAAGATTATCCTTGTCATGAGGATGAACATATAGGCTGAAATCCTATCATGTCCTCCTGGCTTACACAGAACCACCTTTCCAACCACTTCTGAAAGTAATTTACCTTGTTAATTCATCCCTTTCCTGTTAATTGCAACTCCAATCTTCAAGGTGGGATCCAATCCACACCATTGTAGTGCCTCCCTTGTTTTTAATACTAGGACTTCTTCTTCATCCTGAGTTCTTGGAAGATGAAGAATTTTTCTCAAACTTTTCAAGGTCACTTTTACTTTTGCTCCATGAACTGTAGATCTAATCTTAAGTCCTGTTGAGTCTATTGTTGCTGCAGCATAGAACTCAAAAACCTCCTTCTTCCAAATCTTGGTAGGTTCGGATATCAGAAACTCCAAACAACTTTCAGTAATTATGGTAATTACTCCTTTAATCTCAGACTCCACATCATTAAAGGCATGACGAACCACCTCATACCCTTTGTTAATATTACCTTCAATCTTTGGCGCCATTAGGATGGAGAGAAAACTTGAATTGAGAGAAGAGAGTTTGTCGACACAAGGGTTTAGTCTCGAAAATCTGGAGAGCGTGTCGACAGAATATGTTCTTGACCTATTTATACCCTTCTAAACAAAGAAGGTCAAAAGGCGGACAAAAATTATCTAGAAGTGTTGACACTGTTGAAAAGTGTCGACACATACTTCTATTGTCTCGACCACGGCGATGACTACTAAGTGTCGACACCAATTGATGATATGTCGACACTAGACATACTTAGTAGTTCATCAGAAATTCTGTGTCGAATCTTATTGCAAGTGTCGACATGATTTCTGGAAGTGTCGACACCATTACTCTGGTTGTGTTGACACCACTAACTGAATTGTCGACACCACTTCTCTGGATGTGTCGACACAGATTTACTGAAGTGTCGACAACACTTCTCTAAATGTATCGACACAGATTTACTTAGCAAAATTTGTTAGACTAATCTATGTTCAACATTCCTAATTCATTTTTAATTTTATTGAATTTAGTTTCATCTAGAGGCTTAGTAAATACATATGCAATTTGATAATCTATTTTGACAAATTCTAGTGAGATGCCCTCTTTCTCTACATGTTCTCTAAGAAAATGGTATCTTATTTCTATATGCTTAGTCCTATTATGTGGAACAGGATTAATAGCAATAAAAATAACACTAGTAGAATCACAAAATAAAGGTGTTCTACTTACCTGAATACCATAGTCTTCTAGCTGGTGCTGAATCCACAACAGCTGTGCACAGCAACTTCCTGCTGCCACATATTCAGACTCAGCTGTGGAAATTGCCACACTAGTCTGCTTCTTACTACTCCAAGACACCAATCTTCCTCCTAGAAATTGACATGTGCCTGTTGTGCTTTTTCTATCTTCTTTGCAACCTGTAAAGTCTGCATCTGAATAGCCTGTCAGTAGAAAATCTTCATTCCTAGGGTACCAAAGGCCTAGGTTAGGTGTGCCCTTTAGGTATCTCAAAATCCTTTTTACTGCAATGTAATGAGATTCTTTATGGCATGATTGGTACCTAGCAGAGACACATGTTACATACATAATCTCTGGTCTACTAGCAGTTAGATATAGAAGAGAGACAATTATTCCTCTATACAAAGACTCATCTACAGGATTACCTGCATCATCTTTGCATATAGGCATAATTGTTCCCATAAGAGTTCTCATGGTGGAGGATGATTCCATACCATACTTCTTTATTAACTCCATGGTGAACTTAGACTGGGATATGGACAAGCCATCAACAGTCTGTCTTACTTGAAGGCCCAAGAAGAACTTAAGTTCCCCCATGCTGTTCATCTCAAACTTCCCTTGCATAAGTTTAGCAAACTTCTTGCAAATGTTGTTTTCTGTAGACCCAAATATTATGTCATTTATATAAATCTGGACTAAGATTATCTTACCTTTGGATTCCATTAGGAATAGAGTTTTGTCTATTTTCCCCCTTGAGAATTTGTTCTCAATAAGGAAAGTAGACTGGGTTTCATACCAAGCCCTTGGGGCTTGCTTTAACCCATATAAAGCTTTCCTAAGTCTATAAACATAATCAGGTTTAAGAGAATCAACAAAACCTGAGGGCTGCTCTACATAGACTTCTTCTTTTAGATTTCCATTTAAGAATGCTGATTTTACATCCATTTGGAATACCTTGAAGCCTTGATATGCTGCATAGGCAAGGAACATCCTAATTGCTTCTAGTCTTGCTACTGGGGCAAAGGTTTAATCAAAGTCAATACCCTCTTCCTGCTTATATCCTTTTTCAACAAGTCTTACTTTGTTCTTCACAATGATTCCATTCTCATCCGGTTTGTTCCTAAAGATCCACTTTATTCCAATGATGTTGTGGTCTTTTGGTTTAGGAACTAACTCCAAGACCTTGTACCTTCTGAACTGATTAAGCTCCTCTTGCATAGTATTAATCCAATATGGGTCTAGAATAGCTTCTTCGAATTTCTTTGGCTCCTGTTGAGATAGGAAGCTTGAGCAAAGTACTGTTGTTGGGTATATTGGAAAATATGTACCTGATTTGGAGAAGCCTCACTTAGCTCAATGATATACATCAAGGTGTATTTGATGTTATTTTGAGTTTATATGTGCAGGTTAAGAATATGCTAGAATGCAGGAAAAAGATTCTAAGTTCATATGTCGACACCTAAGGAAGATTTGTCGATACTTCAGTAAGATTGTGTCGACACTTGGAAATGGCTGTGTCGACACTTCAGTGAGTTTGTGTTGACACAGGGAGGCAGTGTCGACACACAGAAGATTATAGTCGACATCAAATGTGTCGACACCGGGAGGCTGTGTCGACACACAAAGGCAGAGTCGATAATAACTGTGTTGACACCTAGAGGCAGTGTCGACACACACTATGTTCTGAGTATACATCAACTGTGTCGACAGACAAGACTTGTGTCAACACACAGTTGAGTCTATACCAAGTTGATTGCTGATGAATGGTGAAGTGTTTGTGTCGACACAAATAATCAGTGTCGACACATTCTCAAGATGCAGTGTCAAGAAGCTGTGTCGACATCAAGACAGCTATGTCGACATCACCAAAGGCTGTGTCGACACTTAAGTCACTTGTGTCGACACATATTGACAGATGGTCTCGACACTTTATGACAGTCAGTCTCGACACTTTGCTGACAGAGACAAAGACTCAAGAACTGTTTGAAGACTTGACAGCTGTGAGTTACAACAGGTTTACTGAAGCTGTCAGGCTTGTCAGAAGTTAGTTAGAAACCGGATCAGCCGGTTACCATGGATGAAGTCTATAAATAGATGGATTCAGAAGAAGAAAGGAGTTGATAATACACACAACTAACACACCTATTGTGAGATTGATCTCCGATCAAGAAAGTACAAGTCACAAAGAAGAAGATCTTCGTGAGAAGATCTAAGAAGACGTTCTGAAGTAGTTTTCTATTCAGATTCTGTCTAAGTTGAATTCAATCAAGAATTCAGAAGTATCTTCAAGAGGTTTGGATAGAGAGAGATCCAGCTATTTGAAGTCAAGAAGGAGACATTCACAGGTCTCTCAAGAAGCAGATACTGAACTAATCTATAAAGAAGATTCAGATCTATTTCTAGAGTCTAAGAAGGAAGCTGCCAGTCAGTTATATTCAAAGGATCTATTCATAGATCTGAGTTGTAAGCCTATTTTATAAAGGCTGAGTGTAGGAGATTTATTCTCTGAGTGGTAGAGCTGTTTATGCCTAAGTTGTATGAGAAGGTATTCTTTGAGTTGTAGGCCTTGTGGCAAGGCTGAGGTAGGGCTGTTCATGCCTGAGTTGTAGGAGAAGGTATTCTCTGAGTTATAGGCCTTGTGACAAGGCTGAGGTAGGGCTTGTTCGCCTGAGTTGTAGGAATATGGAGAAATTCTTAGTTGTAGGAATCCTTCTGGATTTTGAGCTAAAGGAATAAGTTAGGTCGAATCTAGCATACTGCTAGATAGGTGAAGGGTGAAAGTTGATGTACCCAGACCTTGGGGAACCACTATAAATCTGTGTGCAATCTGTGATGTGTGTATGATTATCATTGTTGTGTTGCGTTAGCTATAGAAATATCTGATTTATTCAAAGAACTGTAGTTATATTCTGCCTTAAGTTAAATCAAGGAAAAGTACCTATTCACCCCCCTCTAGGTGTTTAGGTAGTCTTGAAAGTAAAACTATCAAGTGGTATCAGAGGGAGGTTGCTCAAAGAAGGACTTAATAGTCTGAGTTAGATCCCTTAGGCAGAATCAAGAATCAAGAAAATGGGTTCTGGAGAGAATCACAAGGAACTATGGTCAATGAAATTACCCATTTGCAGGAAAGAGATTTTTGGAATCTGGAAAGAAAGAGTTAGGTTGTTTATGGAGGCCTCTGACCCAAGGATATATATCACAGTAAAAGAAGGTCCATATATCCCAATGAATGTGTCTGCTCTAGATGCAAATCGAAGAACTCCTAAAGATTTTTTCTGAAATGACCAAGGATGAGATTATATTGACAACTATGGATAAAAGAGCTCAGAATATCATAGTTAGTGCAATAGATGATTCTACTTTCCAAAATTTGATTCACTGCAAAACCTTCAAGGAAATGTGGGACACTTTGATTGTCTACATAGAGGGTTCTGAAGAAGTTAGACAAGACAACAAGTCTATGCTAAATCAAGAATATGAGAGTTTCAGACAAGGGAAGTATGATAGCATATCTGAATGCTACAAGAAATTCTACAGGATAGTGAATGAACTGATGTCCTATGGAAGGATCTTCAGTACTTATGAGCTGAATGGCAAATTCCTAAGATCCTTGACAAAGGATTGGGATATCAAAATTTGTGACATTAGAGAAGTGGCCAAACTAGCAGACATTTCTCCTCCAATCTTATTTGGAAAGGTGCTATCATATGAAATGCAACTAATGGCTAGGAAGGAGGAAGAAAGAAATACAAAAGGAGAGCATAGAGAAAAGTCAGTGGCCTTCAAGGTTGAAGCCACTAAAAATAGCAGGAGGATGTCTCCATCACCTCCTAAGGAAGTTGCTGAAGTTATCTCAGAGAATTCAGACAATCAGAACTCAGATAGCAGTGATTCAGATGTAGATTTTGCTGCCTTTACAAGGTAGTTTCAGAGGTTCTTGAAGAAGAAGCTGTAGAAGTCAAGGCCCTCCACATCACAGCCAGTTGATGACTACTATCAAAAGAGAAAATCATCAAGAAAGGAAAGGAGCAGGTCTAAGCCCAGCAAAGCTACAACATCAAAAATTGTTTGTTATTGCTGCAATAGGCCTGAGCATGTCGTGGCTGAGTGTCCATAAAAGAGGAAGGAGTCAGCAGACAAAAAGAAGACTCAACAAAAGGGCAAGAAGGAGAAATCCTTTGTTGCTAAGAAGGAGAAGAGTCTTACAGATCAATCCTCCTCAGAGTCAGAATCTGAAGCTGAAGCATACATTGGACTGTATGTAGCTAGTGAAGAAGAGAAGTTTATATAATTACTGGACTCCATCAATGAACAAGAAAACCATCAGTGCATGTCAATGATGGCTGAATCAGAAGACAGTAAGTGCCAGGATCAGCCTGGTCCTAGTAAGGTACAAAGTAATTCTAAAATTTCTGATTACAGTACTGGTTCAGCGTCAGATTCATCTTCATCAAGTGATAAGGATGGATCAGAATCTGAAGGAGATATTCATCAGTTGATAGATGAATATGGGGACTTATTGCAGGCACTTAAGAAAAGCAAAAACCTTGCCAAAACTCAGGCTAAGGAAATTGAAGATCTTAAGATGACTGCATCTGGTTTAGAGAAAGCATTGGATCAAAAATTGAATGAGATTGCCAAGCTGAAAACTATATTTGTTATTCAGATGGGTACAATCACATATAAAAATGATCTAATTAAAAGTCTGGAAGTCAGACTTCAAAAGGAGAAAGATCTAGTGGCTTGTTACTCTAAGCCAAAATCAGTCTTACCCTTAATAGATGAGTTTATGGCTCAAAAGGGTAAGTCAGGATTAGGCTTTAAAGGTAACAATAGGACTGTCCAATTCAAGAGAAAAGGCAAAGCACCAGTCCAGCCAGTAAATTTTAAAGTGCCTGTAATGTTTAGAAAGGTACAAGTGCCTTCTAACAGATATGATCTTGAAAACATTCATGGTCATAATAAGACTGATGTTCTGAATAACAAGGGTGTTAATGCCAATAAGTCAGCCCATGTTCATAAACCCCATGGTTATAAGAAATCAGTGGGTGTAGCTGCAGCAGCACCAGCACAGAACAATAATTTTTCTTCCAAAAATGTATCTAGACCTAGATATAATAAGTATGAATACTGGTGCTGTGGCAAGACAGGACATTTTGCCTTAGACTGCTGGCATAACATAAGTGTCAGGAAGAACAACAGTCTACCAGTTAGAAGAGCTACTGGTAGTTTTGATATGAATGGTGCTAACTTGAACCAAGGACCCAAGACTTACTTGGGTTCTAAGGGAAAGTAATTCTATATTGCAGGAAAGTCTAAGGTGCCATGCCCCTATATGGTACTTGGACAGTGGATGTTTCAGGCACATGACTGGAACAAAGGGGCTACTGAAGGAGTACACACCTATCAAGGATGGGCCTAAAGTAATCTTTGGTGGACTTGAAAGAGGAATCATCAAAGGATTTTGTAATATTTCTTCAAACCAAATTACCATAACTCAAGTGGCTCATGTAAAAGGTTTGAAACATAACCTGATAAACATAAGTCAGCTGAGTGATCTAGGATATGACATTTCATTTGTTAAAAATGGATGTCATATCAAAAGGTCAAGTGATCAAAAGGTCATATTGACTGGGTATAGAAAAAGAAATTTTTATTATCTTGACTTTGTGTGTGAGAACAAGGTTTCTCCTATTTATCTTGTAGCTGATAAGAGAGCATCTCATTGTGTCAAATGGCACAAGAGGCTGGCTCATCTTAACTACAAAATAATTGGCCAACTCTTTAGCAAAAAGTTAGTGAGGAATGGTCCTCAGGTTAAGCGTATAAAGGATGAGATATGTTCAGCTTGTCAAAAGGGCAAGCAGACAAAATCCTCCTTTCATAGCCTTAAAAACAAGGATTCAGTCAGGTGTCTATACCTACTGCATATGAATTTATTTGGTCCTATGCCATTTCATAGTCTAGGTAGGAAGGTCTACACTTTTATGATTGTAGATGACTATTCTAGATATTCCTGGGTGTTCTTTCTGAGATAGAAATCTGAAACCCCAAATGTTTTACATAGTTTTGTCAAACAAATTCAGAATGAACTGAACAGTACAGTGGTAAAAATCAGAAGTGACCATGACACTGAATTTCAATCTGAAAGTATGACAAGATTATGTGAAGAATTTGGGATTTTCCAAGAATTCTCCTCACCTAGAACACCACAGCAAAATGGTATTGATGAAAGAAAGAATATGACATTGATTGAGGCTGGTAGAACTCTTTTGAGTGACACTTCTCTCCCAGAATATTTCTGGGCTGAGGCAGTTAGTACTGCATGTCATGTGATCAATAGAGCCTCTATTACCAAAAGCCACAAAAAGACACCCTGTGAGTTCATGAAAGGTAGAAAACCAAATTTATCCTATTTTAGAATCTTTGATTGCAAGTGTTATATCCTTAATAATGGCAAGTCTTATCTAACTAAGTTTGCTGCCAAATCCCAAGATGGGTTATTTGTTGGGTACAACAACAATAGTAGGCTTATAGGATCTACAACTCTATTACATAGGTTATAGAAGAATATGTACATGTTGTATTTGATGAAACTAGATTAATCAACAGTGAGTTGCCTTGTAGTTCATGCAGTCTAACAGGTATAAGCAATAGAATGGACAAGTTTTCCATTACAGAAGGCTCAACTGCAGATGAAGTATTGGAAAATGATGGCTACTGTCCAGAGGGAGTACAAGACTCTCTATGAGCTGATGACAACCAAGAGGGGCAACATAATAAAGAAACTGGAGGTGTTCAGCCAGAAGGAAGTTTACCTCCAGCTGTAAGACATCTAAAGGATTATCCAGCAAATCAGATAATTGGTGATCCAAGACAAGGAGTGCAAACCAGAAGCAGAAATCTGAATACAGTCCCGCACTCAAGTTTTTTATCTCAACTGGATCCAAAGAAATTTGAAGAAGCTATCCAAGACCAACACTGGATTAATGCTATGCAAGAGGAGTTTAATCAGTTTAGAAGATGCAAGGTCTGGGAGTTAGTTCCTAAACCAAAAGACCACAACATCATTGGTACAAAGTGGATTTTTAGGAACAAGTTGGATGAGAATGGAGTTATTGTGAAGAATAAAGCAAGATTGGTTGCAAAAGGATACATGCAGGAAGAGGGAATAAACTTTGATCAAAAATTTGCCCCAGTAGCAAGACTGGAAGCAATCAGGATGTTCCTTGCCTATGCAGCATATCAAGGCTTCAAGGTATACCAAATAGATGTGAAAGCAGCATTCCTGAATGGTGATCTAAAAGAAGAAGTCTATGTAGAGCAGCAATCATGTTTTGTAGATTCTCTTAAACCTGGTTATGTCTATAGAGTTAGGAAAGCATTGTATGGGTTAAAGCAAGCCCCAAGGGCTTGGTATGAAACCATGTCTACTTTCCTTATTGAGAACAAATTCTCAAGAGGTAAAATAGACAAAACTCTATTCCTAAGGGAATCTAAAGGTAAGATAATCTTAGTTCAGATCTATGTAGATGACATAATTTTTGGGTCTACTGAGAACAACCTTTGCAAGAAGTTTGCAAAACTTATGCAAGAGAAGTTTGAAATGAGCAGTATGGGGGAACTTAAGTTCTTCTTGGGACTCCAAGTAAGACAGACTGAAGATGGCTTGTCCATATCCCAGTCTAAGTTCACAAAGGAGTTAATTAAGAAATATGTTATAGAATCATCCTCCACCATGAGAACTCCTATGGGAACAAGTATGCCTATATGCAAAGATGATGCAGGTAAACCTGTAGATGAGTCTTTGTATAGAGGAATAATTGGCTCTCTCTTATATCTCACTGCTAGTAGACCAGACATTATGTATGCTACATGTGTCTGTGTTAGGTACCAAGCATGCCCTAAAGAATCACATTATACTACAGTCAAGAGAATTCTGAGATATCTAAAGGGCACTCCTAATGTAGGCCTTTGGTACCCTAGGAATGGAGATTTTCTACTAACAGTTATTCAGATGCAGATTTTGCAGGCTGTAGAGAAGATAGAAAAAGTACTACAGGTACATGCCAATTCTTGGGAGGAAGGTTGATATCCTGGAGCAGTAAAAAGCAGACTAGTGTGGCAATATCCACAGCTGAGTCTTAATATGTGGCAGCAGGAAGTTGCTGTGCACAACTATTATGGATTCAACATTAGCTAAGGGACTATGGTATTCAAGTAAGTAGAACACCTTTATTGTGTGATTTTAAAAGTGCTATTTCTATTGCAAACAATCCTGTTTCACATAGTAGGACTAAGCATATAGAGATAAGATACCATTTTCTAAGAGAACATATAGAAAAAGAAGACATCTCATTAGAATTAGTTAAAACTGATTTTCAAATTGCAGATGTATTTACTAAGCCTCTGGATGAAACTAAATTCAATAGATTTAAAATTGAATTAGGAATGCTGACCATAGGTTAGTTTACAAAAAATTGGCTAAGTAAAATGGTGTCGACACATTCAGTGATAAAGTGTCGACACAGAGAAGTCATGTCGACAATTCAGGGAAATTGTGTCGACACAGAGAAAATGTGTCGACAACTAAGGGACAAAGAGTCGACATATCCAGAAATGCAGTGTTGACACATCCAGAAATGCAGTGTCGACACAACCAGAGTATTGGTGTCGACACTTCCAGATTTTGTGTCGACACTTGTAATAAGAGTCGACACAGAATTTCTGATGAACTACTAAGTATTTCCTGTGTCGATATATCATCAATTGGTGTCGACACATAGTATTCAGCGTCGTGGTCGAGACAATAGAAGTTTGTGTCAACACTTTTCAATAGTGTCGACACTTTTAGACAGTTTTTGCCTGCCTTTTGACCTTCTTTGATTAGAAGGGTATAAATAGGTCAAGAACTTATTCTGTCGACACGCTCACCAGGGTTTCGAGACAAAAACCTTGTGTCGACAATATCTCTCCTCTCCAATCAAGTTTTCTCTTCATTCCAATGGCGCCCAAGGTTGAAGACAACATCAATGAAGGATATGAGTTGGTTAGGCATGCATTCGCCAATGCCGCAACAGAGATCAAACAGGTCATTTCTCTTCTTGCAGACAACGGATTGGAAGATCTTGTCTCTGAACCTACAAAGATATGGAAGAAAGAGGTATTCGAGTTCTATACTGCTGCTTCAATAAACTCAACAGGATTGAAGATGAAATCCACTATACATGGAGAAAAAGTCAAGCTGTCTCAAAAGAGGTTGAGCAAGATTCTCCATCTACCTAGAATCCATGATGAGGAAGAGGTCCCAGCCTAAAGGACCAGGGAGGCGCTTCAATGGTGTGGATTGGATCCAACCTTAAAGATAGGAGCAACCATCAATAAGAAAGGCATGAATCATCAAGGGAAATTCCTATCTGAAATAGTAGGAAAAGTGATCTTATGTAAACCAGGTGGCCATGATAGGATATCAGCCTATATGTTCAGCCTGATGACAAGGGTAATATTTAAGATTCACACAAATTGGTCTGCAATACTGTTTGATAAGATAAAAGAAGGAATCAAGAAGCCAAACTTGGCTAGGATAATGAGTCTGTACCTGGCTGGAATAATTCCAGAGGTGATGCAACAGATTCCTGGATCAAAGATAAATCACATGAGGAGAATGGACATAAGGTTATTCTCAAGATGGGATAGAGTTCTTTCAAAGGAGATGCCTGATGTGGACAGGCAAGAGCCTGCAGTAAAATCCCCAGTGCATGACATTTCTGAGCATGGTCATGAAGATGCACAAGAACAGGAAGCACAAGTTAGAGAACAAGTTCAGGAAGAGACTATATCTACACAGGTGCAGGGGGAGCCAATTACTGCACAGTTGTAGGGGGAGCCACATTCTGAACAGGTGCAGGAGGAAGAAAGAATCAATTTATTAGAAGACTTAGTTTCTCAAACTGGTCTTGATATTTCTGGAGTTGCTGCTGCTGCTGAAAAAGTACTATCTCTTGCTCTCACACAACAAGAATTCACTCTTGAAGAGTTGTTTCCTGATCTTGGAGGAGCAGCAGATAAAATGGAGATTCTAAGATTTGAGGGGGAGCAAGTAAGGGTTGAGGGGGAGCAGGTTAATATTGAGGAGGAGCAACATGGAGCTGATGAGAAAGAAATTTCTTCCACTCCTCAAGAGAGAGTTAATATTGAAAGTTCTTCAGAGTCTGAGCATGAAGAAGTCAGGGAGGCCAAGAAAAGAAAACTAATGGTCTTTAAGAGAAGAAGTCAAAGCTATAAGAAGGCTCTCCAAACAACTACTTCACATTCTACTCATGAGATTGATTACAACAAGTACTTGGTTTACTTACAAGTAAAATTTGAAGAGCAGAGATTGCTTCTAGAAAAATATGTGGATAAAAGCCAAAAGGCTCTTCAATTTGATCTAGCCCAAGAGATAAAGTCTATCAGATTTGAGGTCAATCAGAATAAAAAGGAGATGATAGATTGCTTCCACAAGGGAGGCAATGCTGTGGTATTTCTTGCCAAGCAACAAGAAGAAATAAAGAAGCAAGTGGATGAGATTGCAGTCAAACAAGGCTATGTCCTTGAAAATCAAATAAGAATGAATGACAATCTGACTGAATCTCACAATGAGATAGTCACTGAGTTAAAAAATGTTGTTACTGGAATGACTGCTGCAAGGGCTAAAGAGATGGAAGACTATGATAAGAAACTACAGGCTGCCCTAAATTCAGTTAAAACTGCCATCACTTCATCTAAAAAGTTAATTAGTGATAAGCTTCAAAAGTTAAAGCCATTCTTTAAAGATGAAGTCAATTACCTAGATGGGCAAATAAGATTTCAAAAAGAGGACTTAAGAGATCATATGACCAGAGAAGTCATAAAGGGGGAGAGGGTGTTAGTCTATGCTGGCTCTGATCATGCCAAATGGGTAACCAACAGCATAAGAGCCACTCTGGGATATTCACCCTTGTGTGATGATGATAATATGGCTGAGTCAGGGGTGCAACCAATTCTACTTGAAGGTGATCAACCTGAGGTTGCCCAAGTCATTTACCCTCCTACAGATATTGAAATGATACATCAACAAGTTTAGTCTATGTACAACCCTCCTCTACCAGTTATAAATGTTATTATTGAAAAGGTAGATATGCCAGAAGCTGGTCTGAAAGCTCAACAAGATGCTCTATTATCAAAGAAAAGATTTAGAGAGCAAGCAGAATTAAAGCCAGACTTTGAGCAGTGGAGCCCCACTTCAAGGAATATCATTTTAACTGCCTGGAAAGCTGTAAAAGATCAAGTACATGAAAGGGGAAAATGGTACAATGAGCAAGAATGACAAAAGTATGAAGCCAGGCAGGAGGCCATAGTTCAACATAGGAGAAAGGCTAAGATAGGGAAGCTACCTCTTGATACTCAGGAACCTAGCAAGTATTTTCCCAAGCCCTTTCATTATTTTGAAAGGCAAAGGATCAAGGGTGAAGCACAAAAGAAAGCTGAGTTGAAAGGCAAGAAGCCTATTGAAGATACAGAACCTATTGTGCAGGCTCAGATTAAATCTGGCAAAGGGATTGTCATCAAGGATCCAGTCCAGCCTTAGTTTAAGTTTTACTAGTTTTTGTCCAAGAACTATGTAATTGATAGTTTGTTAAAGAAATCAATGTAAACAACTTGTAACAAACATTTTTTAGTTAATATACAAAACATTGTTCTGTGATCATTCTCTTTTACATCTTTATTCTATGATGTAATAATGATATGTGTTTTGTTATAAAGTACTCTGTAATATAATGCTTATATACATCATCATGTTTATTTTCTAAGTGGTGTATATCATTGGCTAAAGGGTTATGACTTCTCCAAATAGGGGGAGATTGTTGGGTACATTGGAAAATGTGTACCTGATTTGGAGAAGCCTCACTTAGCTCAATGATATACATCAAGGTGTATTTGATGTTATTTTGAGTTTATATGTGCAGGTTAAGAATGTGCTAGAATACAGGAAAAAGATTCTAAGTCCATATGTCGACACCTGAGGAAGATGTGTCGACACTTCAGTAAGATTGTGTCGACACTTGGAAATGGCTGTGTCTACACTTCAGTGAGTTTGTGTCGACACTGGGAGGCAGTATCGACACACAGAAGATTATAGTCGACATCAAATGTGTCGACACCGGGAGGCTGTGTCGACACACAAAGGTAGAGTCGACAACAACTGTGTCGACACATAGAGGCAGTGTCGACACACGCTATGTTCTGAGTCTACATCAACTGTGTCGACACACATGACTTATGTCGACACACAGTTGAGTCTAGACCAAGTTGATTGCTGATGAATGGTGAAGTGTTTGTGTCGACACAAATAATCAGTGTCGACACATTCTCAAGATGCAGTGTCAAGAAGCTGTGTCGACATCAAGGCAGCTATGTCGACATCACTAAAGGCTGTGTCGACACTTAAGTCACTTGTGTCGACAGATATTGACAGATGGTCTCGACACTTTATGACAGTCAGTCTCGACGCTTTGCTGACAGAGATAAAGGCTCAAGAACTGTTTGAAGGCTTGACAGCTGTGAGTTACAACAGGTTTACTGAAGCTGTCAGGCTTATCAGAAGTTTATTAGAAATCAGATCAACCGGTTACCATGGATGAAGTCTATAAATAGATGGATTCAGAAGAAGAAAGGAGTTTATAATACACACAACTAACACACTTATTGTGAGATTGATCTCTGATCAAGAAAGTACAAGTCACAAAGAAGAAGATCTTCGTGAGAAGATCTAAGAAGACGTTCTGAAGTAGTTTTCTATTCAGATTCTGTCTAAGTTGAATTCAATCAAGAATTCAGAAGTATCTTCAAGAGGTTTGGATAGAGAGAGATCCAGCTATTTGAAGTCAAGAAGGAGACATTCACAGGTCTCTCAAGAAGCAGATACTGAACTAATCTGTCAAGAAGATTCAGATCTATTTCTGGAGTCTAAGAAGGAAGCTGTCAGTCAGTTATATTCAAAGGAAATCAACCCAACTAAGTTCAGATTCAAGAAGCTTTGAAGAAAGCTAAGATCAAGTTGATTTTAGCCATCAGCCTCTTCAAGAAGCTGATCAAGAAAGTTCTTATCCCTTCTCTCTCAATAGGGGTAAGAGATTATAAAATTCCTTATCAAATTCTGTAGGATCTATTCATAGATCTGAGTTGTAAGACTATTTTATAAAGGCTGAGTGTAGGAGATTTATTCTCTGAGTGGTAGGGCTGTTTATGCCTGAGTTATAGGAGAAGGTATTCTCTGAGTTATAGGCCTTATGGCAAGGCTGAGGTAGGGTTGTTCATGCCTGAGTTATAGGAGAAGGTATTCTCTGAGTTGTAGGCCTTGTGGCAAGGCTGGGATAGGGCTTGTTAGCCTGAGTTGTAGGAATATGGAGACATTTTTAGTTGTAGGAATCCTTCTAGATTCTTAGCTAAAGGAATAAGTTAGGCCGAATCTAGCATACTACTAGATAGGTGAAGGGGAAAAGTGGATGTACCCAGAACTTGGGGAACTACTATAAATCTGTGTGCAATCTGTGATGTGTGTATAATTGTGATTGTTGTGTTGTGTTAGCTGTAGAAATATCTGATTAACTCAAAGAACTGTAGTTATTTTCTGCCTTAAGTTAAATCAAGGAAAAGTACCTATTCACCCCCTCTAGGTGTTTAGGTAGTCTTGAAAGTAAAATTATCAACTGTGTTCAAGTTCCTGCTTCTGGTTTGCACTTATTATCTTAGGTCACCAATTATCTGATTTGTTGAATGATCCTTTAAGTGTCTAATAGCTGGAGGTAGATTATCTTCTGGTTGAACACCTCCAGTCTCTTCAATATACTGCACCTCTTGGTGTACATCTGCATCTAGAGAGTCTTGTACTCCCCCTGGACAGTAGCCACCATTTTCCACTTCCTGCTCTTCAGTTGTTTCTTCTGTAATGGTAAGCTTGTCCATTTTCTCATTAATACCTGTAGAACTGCATGAGCTATAAGGCAACTCACTGTTAATCAGTCTTATTTCATCAAAGACAATATGTACAGACTCTTCTATAACTTGAGTAATCAAGTTGTAGACTCTATAAGCCTTACTATTGTTGCTGTACCCAACAAATATCCCATCTTGGGATTTGGTAGCAAACTTAGTTTGATAAGACTTGTCATTGTTAAGGACATAACACTTACAACCAAAGATCCTACAAGAGGATAAATTTGGTTTTCTACCCTTCATGATCTCATAATGAGTCTTTTTGTGGCTTTTGGTGATAGATGCCCTATTGATCACATGATATGCGGTGTTTACTGCCTCAGCCCAGAAATACTCTGGGAGAGATGTGTCACTCAATAGAGTTCTACCAACCTCAATCAATGTTCTATTTTTCCTTTCAGCAATACAGTTTTGCTGTGGTGTTCTAGGGGAGGAGAATTCTTGAAAAATCTCAAATTCTTGACACAGTTTTGTCATGCTCTCAGATTGAAATTCAGTGCCATGGTCACTTCTGATTTTGACCACTGAACTGTCAAGTTCATTCTGAATTTGCTTGACAAAGCTGTATAAAACACTTGGGGTTTCCGATTTTTGTCTCAGAAAGAACACTCAGGAATATCTAGAATAGTCATCTACCACCACAAAAGTGTAGACCTTCCTACCTAGACTATGAACTGGCATATGACCAAATAAATCCATATGTAAGAGGTATAAAAACCTCACTGAATCCTTGTTTTTAAGGCTATGAAAGGAGGATTTTGTCTGCTTGCCTTTTTGACAAGCTGAGCATATCCCATCCTTTATGCACTTTACTTTTGGACCATTCCTTACTAACTCTTTGCTAAAGAGTTGGCCAATAGTTTTGTAGTTAAGATGGGCCAGCCTCTTGTGCCATTTGACACAATGAGAGGCTCTCTCATCAGCTACAAGACAAATAGAAGAACCTTTGTTCTCACACACAAAATTAAGACAGTACACATTCCTTTTTCTATATCCTGTCAAAATGATCTTTTGATCACTTAATCTTTTGATATGACATCCATTCTTAATAAATAAAATGTCATATCCTAAATCATTCAACTGACTTATGATTATAAGGTTGTGTTTCAAACCCTTCACATAGGCCCTTGAGTGATAGTAATCTGGTTACTAGAAATGTTACCAAATCCTTTGATGATTCCTTTTTCAGAGCCACCAAAGATTACTTTAGGCTCATTTAAGATAGGTAAATACTCCTTCAGTAATCCCTTTGTTCCAGTCATGTGCCTGGAACATCCACTGTCCAAGAACCATATAGGGGTATGGTAACTTGGACTCACCTGCAATAAAGAATTACCTTCCCTTAGAACCCAAGTAAGTCTTGGGTCCTTGGATCAAGTTAGCTTCATACTTACCAAATCTACCTGCAGCTCTTCTAATAGGTAGACTGTTGTTCTTCCTTACACTAGTGTTGTGCCAGCAATCTATGACATAAGGACCTGTCTTGCCACATCACCAGCATTCATACTTGTTGTATCTATTTTTAGATACATTCTTGACAGTCTGGTTGACAACAAATCTTTTGTTTTGTGCTTGAACTGCTGCAGCTACACCCACTATTTTCTTAAGAACATGAGATTTATGAACATGGGCTGCCTTATTGACATAACTACCCTTGTCATTCAAAACTTCAGTCTTACTATGACCATGAGTATTCTCAAGGTCATACTTGTTAGAAGGCACTTGTACCTTTCTAAAAAATATAAGGACTTTAAAATTCAGTGGCTGGACTGAGGCTTTGCCCTTTCTCTTGAATTGGACAGCCCTGGTGTTACCCTTAAAGCCTATTCCAGCCTTACCCTTTTGAGCCACAAACTCATCTATTAAGGGTAAAACTGATTTTGGCTTGGAATAACTAGCGACCAAATCTTTTTTCCTTTTGAAGTCTGGCTTCCAGACTTTTAATTAGATCATTTTTGTATGTGATTGTGCCCATCTGAATAACAGTTATAGTTTTTAGTTTGGCAACCTCATTCAATTTTTGATCCAACTCTTTCTCTAAGTCAGATGCAACCATTTTAAGATCTGCAATTTCCTTAGCCTAAGTTCTGGCCAGGTTCTTATTTTTCTTTAGTTCCTGCAACAAGTCCCCATATTTATCTATCAGCTGATGAATATCACCTTCAGACTCAGACCCATCCACATCACTTGATGCAGATGTAGCTGACTCTGTGCCAGTACTACAATCTGAATTACTAGAAAAACATTGTACCTTACTAGGACCAGGCTGATCCTGGCACTTGTCTTCTTATGATACAACGATCAGTCCCATACATTGATGGTCTTCTTGTTCATAGATAGAGTTCAGCAATTGCATAAACTCATCTTCTTCATCTACTGCATATAGGCCAATGTATGTCTCAGCTTCAGATTCAGACTCTGAAGATGATTGGTTTGTCAAGCTTTTCTCCTTCTTAGCAACAAAGGATTTCTACTTCTTGCTCTTTTGTTGAGTCTTTCTTTTATCAGCAGACTCCTTTCTTTTGTCTGGACACTCAGCCACAACATGTCCAGGCTTATTACAGCAGTAGCAAACTATCTTTGATGTTGTAGATTTGCTAGGCTTAGACCTGCTCCTTTCCTTCCTTGATGACTTCCTCTTTTGATAATAGTCATCCACAGGCTGAGATGTGGAGGGCCTTGACTTCCACTACTTCTTCTTCAGGAATCTCTGAAACTGCCTTGTAAAGGCAGCAAAGTCTTTATCTGAGTTACTGCTGTCTGAACTCTGGTTGTCTGAATTATCTGAAGTAATTTCAGCAACAATCTCAGGAGGTGATGGAGACATCCTCCTATTCTTCCTAGTGGCTTCCACCTTGAAGGCCACAGACTTTTCTTTATGCTCCCCTTTAGTACTTTTCTCTTCCTCTTTCCTAGCCATCAGCTGCATCTCATATGACAATAATTTTCCAAACAAAGTTGGAGGAGAGATATCTGCAAGTTTGGCCACTTCTCTAATGACACAAATATTAGTGTCTCAATCCTTTGTCAAGGATCTTAGAAATTTATCATTCAGTTAATATGTACTGAAGATTCTTCTATAGGACATCAGCTCATTTACTATTCTATAAAACTTCTTATAACACTCAGTTATACCATCTGACTTTCCTTGTCTGAAACTCTCATATTTCGAGTTCAGCATAGATTTTCTATCTTGTCTGACTTCTTCAGAACCCTCCATATAGACTATCAAAGTGTCCCACATTTCCTTGGAGGTCTTGCAGTGAATCAAATTTTGAAAGGTTGAATAATTTATGACACTTACTATGATATTCTGGGCTCTTTTATCCATAGTTGCCAGGATGATCTCATCCTTAGTCATCTCAGAAAAATCTTTGGGAGTTCTTTGATTTGCATCTAGAACTGACACCTTCATTGGAACATAAGGACCTTCCATTAGAGTAATGTAAATCCTTGGATCAGAAGCCTCCATGAAAAGCCTGACCCTTTCTTTCCATATTCAAAAAATCTCTTTCCTGCATATGGGTAATTTCATAGAACCTAGTTCCTTATGATTTTCTCCTGAATCCATTTTCTTGATCTTGAATCTGCCTTAAGGATCTTACTCAGACTGTTAAGTCCTTCTTTGAGTAACCTCCCTCTGATACCACTTGATAGAATTAATTTCAAGATAACCAAAACACCTAGAGGGGGGGGGGGGTGAATAGGTTCTTTTCCTTTTTTACTTAAGGCAGAATATTTTTCCAGATCTTAAAATAGAATCTAACTATTCTACAGCAATCACAACACAGAAATCACAATCATACACACATCACAGATTGCACATAGGTTTATAGTGGTTCCCTAAGGTCTGGGTACATCCACTTTCCCCCTTCACCTATCTAGCAGTGTGCTATATTCGGCCTAACTTCTTTCTTCTTCTCAGATCCACAGATCTTAATGCTCAGAACCTTGAAAGGTTCCTACAACTCATAACCCTATAAGGTTCCTACAACTCAGGCTAACAGCCCTACCTCAGCCTTGCCACAAGACCTACAACTCAAAGAAAAATTTCTCCTACACTCAGGCTCAAAATCCCTACCACTCAGAGATCTATATCTACTACACTCAGCCTTTATAATATAGGCTTACAACTCAGATCTATGAAAAGATCCTACAAAATTTGATGAGTGTTTAAATGGACTCTTACCCTTGTTGAGAGAGAAGGGATAAGAAGTTTCTTGATCAGCTTCTTGATAAAAATGATGGCTGAAATCAACCTGTTCTTAACTTTATTCAAAGCTTCTTGAATTTGAACTCAGTATGGTTGATCTCCTTTGAAATCGACTGACTGCCAGCTTCCTTCTTAGAGTCTAGAAATAAATCTGAATCCTTCTTAGCAGATTGGTTCAAGATCTACTTCTTAGGAGACTTGTAAATGTCTCCTCCTTTACTTCAACAGCTGAAGATCTCTCTCACTCTTCTGAACTTATGAAGTTTCATCAGAATTCTTGCTTGAATTCTTCTTAGATCTTCTCACGAAAATCTTCTTCAGTGTGACGTGCACTTTCTTGATCAACGATCAATACTTCAAAAGTTGTGCCTGTTGTTATTATTCATCTTTTTGATTTGACAGAATCCATCTGTATATATAGACTTCATCCATGGTAACCGGCTGATCCGGTTTCTAACCAACTTCTGACAAGTCTGACAGCTTCAGTAAACTTGTTGGAATGCACAACTGTCAAGTCTCCAGTCAGTTCTTTAACCTTTTTCTTTGTCAGCAAAGCGTCGAGACTGATTATCATTATGTGTCGACACAAGTAGATAAAGTGTCGACATAAGCTTTGGTGATGTCGACATAACTCTTTTGGTGTCGACACAGCTTCTTGACACTGCATCTGTAGAATGTGTCGACACTGCCTCTTTGTGTCGACATAGACACTTCTTCACTACACAGCAATCAACATTGTTGAAACTCTACTGAGTGACGACACAAGTCCTGTGTGTCGACACAGTTGATATAGTCTCAGAATTTATGTGTCGACACTGCCTCCATGTGTCAACACAGTTGATGTCGACTAATACTCCTGTGTGTCGACACTGCCTCCCGGTGTCGACACAGTTGATGTCGACTATTATTTCTGTGTGTCGACACTGCCTCCCGGTGTCGACACAGTTGATGTCGACTAAAAAATTCTGTGTGTCGACGCAGTTACTTCAGGTGTCAACACAGCTTTTCCAAGTGTCGACACAGACTTCCTTAAGTGTCGACACATGGACTTAGAAACTTTTTTTTGCATTTTAGCAAATACTTAACCTACACATATAAACTCAAAATAACATCAAATACACCTTGATGTATATCATTGAGCTAAGTGAGGCTTCTCAAAATAAGGTACACATTTTCCAATGTACCCAACAAGCTTCCTCAGTACTAGAGCAAGCTTCCTCCTTGCTTGTAGTATGCCCAGGCTGCAGCTTGACCTTGTTGTCACGCTTGAAGTGACCCGGCTGATGACACCTATAACACTTCAAATTCTTCTTCTAATCCTTCTTAGGAGTAGCGCTCCTCTCTTGCTGATTAGAGGTTGAAGGCTCATATTCAATCGCGGTCTTCTTCTTCTTCCCTTCCCATCTCTTCTTCTTCTTGCCTGTGAAGAGAGCATCACTACCTCCTTCAGAGATATTAACACTAGCCATCTGCCTAGCCAAGCTTTCCTACGAAGCAAGCAAGTTCTCAAGTTCCAACAGAGATGGCTGAGTTGCCCAGCCTTGAATAAAAGTTACAAAGGCCACATACTCCTCCGCAAGCCGCGGATGATGTGCCTTTTCAACTTAGCCTCAGAGATAGGCTCATCAGGATCAAGCGCTGATAACTCAGCACATAAGCTCTTCATCTTTAGGAAATACTTAGATATGGTCAGGTCTCCTTGAGTTGTTCTAGCCAACTCATTCTCCAAGAACTGTAGCTAGCTACATTCTTATTATTGAACAACCCATCAAGGGAAGTCAAAATCTCTGTATAAGACTCACATCTAATGATATGATCAAACAACTTCGATAAAACAGGTCGCTTGAGGGTAAACTCAGCCTTTGCATTAGTTTTCCTCCAGACTCTCACCTGCTCAGTAGTTCCAAAAGCAGCAGTAACTTCCTGCCTATCGTCACCACCGACAACCTCCCATAGCTCCTCGCCAAGTAGATAACTCTTCATGCACGACTTCCACTTCTTATAGTTAGTCGACGTCAAGAGTTCAATACCCAGACCTCCTACATAACTTCTTTCCATTGCAGCAACTCTGGTCAAGCTTTCAAACGCACAGAGCACAACACACGTTGATCACTGCGCAAGCAACTGAACCTCCCTCTGATACCATGTTTAAATATCTCAAGATGATCAACAAGATAGCCTAACGCCAAATTTATATTCTCAGAGCTATCAAGATCACACCTTGATCAAGCGGAAACTGGGAAAGCAAGCTCAAACAACCAGAAGCAATTCAAGGAGCAAGCAGATCATATATTTAATATCTTTTTACAGTGTGGGGTATACATGTCGAGACATGATTTCGCTAAGTACAAAAAGGAAGCAAGAAAAACACAAGTGACAATCTGGGCGGATAGGGACAGAGACCGCCGAGACCACGAGTCTGCCGAAGCTGCCGAGACCGCACAAACTGCTGCAATGCCGAACTGAACTAAGGAGTCCGCAGAGATCGCAAGGTTGGGCGGACAAACCGTTATTCGCTGCACAACTTGTCGCTCTCTGCAAGCTGCCTAACCGCAGTCGCCTTGCTGCCAGAGTCCGCGAAGAAGAACTGAACAAATGAACAGGCCGCCCGGACTGGCGGACACAGTTATTTAACAGAAGCTGGAGAAGACCGAATATCCGCGGAAGCGACCTGCTGAATCCGCTGATTGAAACCTCAAGCTAAGCAGAAACCTGACCGAAGTCAACACTAGAAACCTGGCTTTCCTGAGTTAGCCGCACAACCTGTAACAACAACAATCAGTTAACTTCAAACCGCGTGGACTGACAAACTGAGGCCGCAGTTTTTAATCCACGCTTAACTTACTGTTCACTCAGTTACTGTTGATGTGACGGAGGGTCCTATTTATAGGCACGGAGAGTTGTGTGGTAACTGCCCCATGAGATAGGCTAACCTCCCCTTACCCTCAACTAACTCCATCAGTCCACCCAGTCCGCAAGGACATGGCCGGACACCAGCCAAACCAGGCACAAGGCAGAGAGCCAGTCCGCAACCTGGCAAACACCGCACCAGTCCGCATGAAGCAAAGCATACAGACACAGCAACATCACTTCACAGCAACACTCCGCACGCAACATGCGGACACGACACCACCCCGCACACACAAGTCCACGACCCAGGCATACATCGCCCGGTCAGCCAAGAGGACTCTGCGGATACCACGGACACCAAACCAGCTCACAATGTCCACGACCAACAGGCATACCGCTCGGTCAATAGCGGACACTGCGGACAGCAACACCCTGGACTTGTCACGTGTGACCAAGTCAGCAAACCGCCAAACACATGGCCCGAGCTTTGCTAACAAAGCACCAGTCCGCCAACACTCAACAGCAGCTCCCCAACAATAACTCGCACAAGCCGCAACCAATTGCCGGACTGCAACCAACCAGTCCGCGCAAACCGCGGGAGGCTCTATGCGATGAGCTAGGCGCTGAAGCCGGCGGACACCACAACTAACCGCACGGTTTCCTTTCAGAACAACTACAGGCCGCAAAACTCCAGACTGCCAGACTGCATCATCAGTCCGCACGGTCAGACCACCCAAACAGCACGGTCTGACCGCCCAAACAGCACGGTCTGCCCGAACACCCACCACATCCACTTCACAAAATTCAACAGATAATGAACTACAAAAAAAATAAAATAATAATATTATAAAAAAAATATAAAATGTGTAAAATGAAGATTACATTGAACGCCTTTAACGTGCTGCAAAATTAGTCCAAGCAAAATAATAATGCACCCAAAAAAAGCCACTACCAGCACCCATCTCCATTGACAGTCATGGCCTGTTAACAAAACTATGCCCTGTAATTTCAAGCTGATGGATCTCCATGCTGAGTTACACCATTTCAGGCAAGTTACCTGCAAAGATAAAAGAAAACTTTTTATATATTTTTTGCCGCATAAACTTCGACATGATCGCAACGAGAGATGATTTTGAGTTGTACCTGAAAAAAATAGAATTTTCTCTGATAGAGAATTTACCATCTTCTTCTGGGTTTGCTGCGCGCATTGTCGGCATTTCTTTGTTTTCGTGTATCTTCGGAATTTTAAAGAAGTTGTATAACGACGATCCAATTACCGTGCCGACAACAGGCGATATCATGTAGATCCAAATCTTGCTGAAATTGCCAGCAGTGATAGCCGGTCCTAAACTCCTCGCTGGGTTCATCGACGCCCCCGTGATTTTGCTGTTTTGATGCCAAAAAAAGAAAGAATGTGAATAAAAAACCGTGTACTATTGATAATCATTCTACAACTACGAACTCTTCAAAGAAACACACACACAAAACTTAAATTTACCCTGCAACAATGATATTGGAGAAGAGCACAGCACCCACGGCTATTCCGCCAACTTGTGTAGACTGTAAATGAATGCATTGTAAACATCATTTTATTGATATTACCATTTGAGTTTTTTTTTAAAAAAAAAGCTTAACTCACAGCTCTGGGGTCTGTTCCCGCACTACGGATAACTAGCATAAGGATAGAAGAGATGATGATTTCCCATGTCATGGCTTGCAGGTTTCTTATAACTGGGTTATGCTCACTAGGAAGCGTCATCAACATTCTGATTTCTTCCCCATTAAACAACCAAGAAAGCATTAGACAGGCTGTGATTGAACCCGTCACCTGAGAAACTATATAGAATGGTACCTAAAAACATAAATAGTATGATAATTAGCATAAATAGTTAGAATGTAATTACAACTTTCCCCACCCGTTCCAACTATCAAAATTATAAAAATTTCCCCTCAATGTTTACATTTCATAGCATCCATGCACAAAAGTAAATCTTTAGGGGGTCTTTTTATGCACGGATGTTATGAAATGCAAACATTGAGAGGGGGTAATTTGGAGGGGAGGTCGGGGGTAAATAACCAAACATTTTTTAAAATTAATTATAAATAGTTCAATAAACCTGTTTCCATGGAAATTGTCTTGCGCTTGCAAAGGCAATGGTGACCGCAGGATTCATATGGCAACCTGAGATATGACCAAACGTGTAACCCATCGCTACTACAACCATAGTCCAGGTGAAAGCCACGCCAACAAAAGTTATGTTGATGTGTCTGTCGATAAATACTGAAGAACACCCAAGAAACATCATAATGAAGGTCGCTATAAACTCTGCTACCAACTGCATGAACGATTCAATTTATACATATTATATATAATTACTACAAAGAAAGGAATATGGATTACTAATTATTTCCTTCTATTAGAAGAAATGAAGTTCATATATAATAATCATTACTCCAATCAGCACTAACTTTAAACATAATTTATGAGCTAAGCTCACATAATTTAAGGTATGTAATATTTCACTTACCTTTTGAAGCAATGGCATGACTATGCCCAAAGAGGGAAACGAAATTGACTTGAAAGAAGCAGCCATTTTTGCAGTCATTTTAACGAGATTTCCTACTAAGGAATTGAGTGGTAATTAGTGCTAATGGAAAACAAGGAGCCCTTCTTATAAATAGTTCATATATAAACTTACGTGCAATTTGGTTATTAATTTTGTTTACGAGAAAGTTCAAATATAAGCCGGTCAAATTAACACTCCAATAATTAAAGGGTGCTGATATTTATACACCAAAAATGGCTATTCACACCCCATGAATATTCGTACACCCAAAAATTATATTTGTACCCCTAGTGGCTATTTATATCCTAAATTTTGAAATTTTAAAACTAACACTAAAAGAATAATTAAAAGAAGAATTACTATATGGTTCTCAAAATAGCTTGTTACATAAAAGTAATAGGCAAAAAAGTTAGCATCCGTATGATCATAACTTGGCGCTGAAAAAGTCAGCATCCATATATTTTCTTCAAAATTCAGTCAACATCCGTATGGTCCCGTTGATATTGTTTTATCCCTGCAATAAAGTCGCGTCAAATTGTTAAGTTAATAAAATAATTACAACAACTACACTTAAAAATTGTTACATTGTACTTAATAAGTTGTGATATATTTGAAGATCCAAAATGATGAAATAACCTCAATTTTTTGAATGTGCCTCTGCAAAATGACAATAATATCAGATTAAGACATTGCTAAAATTTTAAGTTATTAAAAATAAAAATGTACAATATTTACATACCTATGGTCAAAATAGTCGTGTAATATTTGGAACTTCCCATTGCTCCGCCACCTCCTCATGATATCTTGTCCACACTAGAAATATTGGCGGTTGTGGACATTCTTCTTTCACCCGCAATTCAATGAAGTGGTTGTCATTTATATATCCGATATAAACAACCCTTCTAATATCTGGCGGAGCTGAATGTAGTGGTAGAAATGTGAAGGATTGTTGGCTCGAGAATTGAACTAGTTGTATGTTATAGCATGATGCAACTACTAGCCCCATGTCAGGCATTGTCATCCACTTATCTAGTGGTGCTGGTACATTCCAACAATCTAGTGATTTTAGTAATTCAAATCTCCTTGTTGTCCCAAATATTTCCGTGTACAACACTGACATATTATGTAGCTCACCCGCCAGATCATGTCGTACTTGCATCCAACTATCTCCCATATTTAGAGCAAGACTTATCACTCTATATCCACAATGCCCATCTCCCAAAACATCAATGACCTCAATGATATGTGTACGCACATTTGGGGGCATTTGCTTGCGCACATTTTCATGGAAACCACCTCTTATAACTGTTTGTTTTTTTGTCTTAATCAATTTGACCTTATCAAGTTGTTGTTATTTTTGTTGTTCCTCTTTTAGGACATGCTCAAAATGTGAGAGCTCTCTTTTTGTGGATTTATAATCCTCCATAAACTTTTTCGAACTTCCCTTCGGGCGACCTTTCAATTTCTTTGGCATTTTTGGTTCCTTCGTCTGACTTGCATCCGGATTTATGAGATCGCGCAATTTCCTTTTAATCTCCTTTCGTTGTAGATCTGTAATGGTGTTATATTTTTTCAATATTCCTTCCATATCGTTCTCTATGTCAACACACTCATTTGATTCTTCCTTCACTTTGAACTCATGTTTGTCTAATAGTGTTAACTGTTTCCAATGATTGTGGATCATCCATAAAGGAAATGCACTACCCTCTTTAATGTACATAGCAAGCTCATGTGCACAAGGCAATCCAAGTGTATATCTGTTCTTATGTGCACATTGGGCCTGCTCAACATACCCTGATTTTATTGTTTCTTCTTCCTTTTTTATCATCTCCAATGCTGCAGTTGAGATGTTCCCAACTAACTCTGAGTAGAATGTAGTTTTAAAACTCGGGTAAACATGCATCTTACTTTGTCCAAACATTTTTTTGATTTCTGAATGTTGTAAGTTGATCATGTTATCAAATGTTTTCCAAACCGTAGTAAGATTTCCAACTGAAACTTCTAATTTTTTTTTCAACTGACTATGCCCCCCCTCGACACGATTGGTGGATGTGTTTCCAAAATGCAAGTATTTATCAACCCATGTAGAAATAAACATCTCTTTATAAGGTTCTAACCATGTTTTTGTAACATAAGCAATCACATCAGGGTAACTTGTAGCATATTCGATCATCATTTCATTTAACCGCAAATGAAACTCATTCTCGGATACTGAATTAACGACATTTTGCCAAACATTCAAAAATGCATCACATTCTTTTCCTTTTGTAAAGAATTTTTTGCGATGAGCCAAAATATTACGATGTATATGCACTTGACACAACACATTCTTAGCATTTGAGAAAACAAGATCAATTGCATTCATCAAAGCAATCTCTCGATCAGTTACAATAACATTAGGCATTACATTCCCATCAAATCTAAGCTTGAAGCACTCAAGAGCCCATTTGTAGTTAGCTTCGTTTTCACTTGACATAAATGCAAAACAACAATAGAAAGATTGATTCGTAGATGTGACTCCAACAATAGAAAGTAGTGGCAAATGGTATCGGTTGGTCTTGTACGTACAATCAATCATAAATGTATTTGAGAACATATTGCTTAGCCGAACTGAAGTAGGATGTGCAAAAAACAAATTTTCCAAATGCATAGTACTCTCATTTTCTTGCATGAAACTAATATATCAGGATTCCCTAATGCACTTAAACAAATGTTGGATTGGAGTTCCACCCTCAAGTTGTGTTCTGTACAACTTTGCTTTCACATTATATATTGTTCTAAGTGATGTTAAATTTTCCGGATTTCTTCTCTTCAATGCGGTTAAAATTTTGCGTGGCTTACATCCGGCATTGAACATCTCCTCCATTATCTTGTACTCATTGTCGTCTAATCTACCGGCATATGGATGTGCTTCAATGTGAACGAACTCATGGTTGTGTATACCATATTTAACTATAAGTTTCCATTCATCATTCGCATCTCGTTGTCCTTTTAATGCAAACTTACACCCACAATGTTTCGAACTTGACTTTCTTATGTTTTTCTTGACATATCCTTTGTTGTCATTAGGTAACCCAGCTCTATCACAACCTAATGTTACTCTTGGTGATGCTCTGGATGTGATGTTATCGGCTCTCAAAATAATTATAACAAACCCCAAATTTATGGCTGTTTTCTGAACCCATTCAATTAATGATTCTTTACTTTCAAAACTCTGATTAGTGCAAAAGTGCATTCCAACATCTAACTCGATGTCTTTAGAGAACTCGTCATTACACAACAACAACATATTTTGTGAACCCATTCAACAATCTACACAAAAATAAAAAAAATCATGAGCTCCAAAAAACCATGAACTCATTCCACAATCTACACTATAATAAAACAAAAAAACATGAGATCATTCAATCCAAAAAACAATTAACTCATTCCACACTCTACATTATAACAAAAAAGAATGAAGAACATTGCAATGTTATACCTTGGAGTCGAAGGTGAAAATGAAACCAAAGTATTTAGTACAAGGAATTTCTGGCCCCTCTCAAAACTGCAGCCTGGCCAATCCTAGCAAAATGAGCAGTACATTAGAACCAAAAATGAACAAAAATGTGAAGTTCCTGGAGGAGGCCGTCGGACTCATTTGGAGAAAAAACCCGATGGTCTGAGAAGTACGATGGAAGGAGAAGCTACTCACAAAAATTACTGGAGCTTGGTGGCGGTAGCCTGGGAAGTTCGTCGGAATGCTTGGTGGGTCGGGAAACACCAAATACCAGCCAGCGGAAGGAGAAATGTGGAAGGGTGGTCGGGGTCGGGAAGGGTATGGAAAGTAGGATGAGAAATGGAGGAGGCGGCGGCGGCCGGAGGGATTCAGCGAAGAGCGCGGCGGCCTGGATAGGGTCGGCGGGTTAGGGCACGGGAGAGACTAGGGAAACCTGGAATGAAAGCAGGATGAGAAATGGAGGAGGAGGCGGCGGCCGGAGGGATTCACCGAAGAGCTAGCGCGGCGGCCTGGATGCTGCGACGAAGGGCGCGGGGATAGGGTCGGCGGGTTAGGGAACGGGAGAGACAAGGGAAACTGGAATGAAATCGGGATTGGGGGTACAAATATACTTTTATGTTGTTAAAAAAGAGGAGTTTTTTTTGGTTGAATGGAGTGTGAATAGCCATTTCTGGTGTATAAATATCAGCATAATGCCTTTTTTTTAATTGTCTGTTTCTGTTTTCTTATCTCTTTGAGATTTTAAAATTGTTAAACTCAGTTTGAATGGGCTGCTCTGACTTGTACGAGTGTTTAGGGAATGCAGGAAACAATAATATTGATGGGGTTTCCCCCTAAGATTTTCGAGTCAAATTGGTAGCACTTCAATCGAAACGCCGAAGCAATACAAGCCAGCCTAGGGGCACCGCGCATGCACATCCAACATGTGTGCTCGCAGCTAATGCGTACGGCCAGCCCGGGTGTGCGGACGTTGTCCACGCACGCGCACGACCATTGAGCGTGCGGCCGGCCAGGGCGCTCGCCGTCAGCTCCCGCGCGCATGCGCACTGGCGATTAGTACGTGCGCTCGCGCGCCGCCGGTCTCCGGCGCGCCCTCACCTATCTTTTTCCTTGAGAATACAGACAAGGACAATCTCTAATGTTTTTCTCACCTATCTTTTTTTCTGCCTTTTTTGTGTGTGTGTTTGGCTTCCTGCATTAATGTTTTTTTTATTTCCATGGTTATTATTTCTTTCTTTGCTTATGTTTATTTCCCTTCAATTTTAATCATGCTATCTCTATACTTGTGTCACTATAACTATTATTTTTGAGTTATTTTTCTTTGTTAAGAACTACGTTTTGTAAATATAGTTTGGTCACCCTCTATTACCTAAGCTCTCTCCTTGTTACTCATTCATTCTACATGACCTTACAGTGTATCTAATTTACTTTTTAATTAGTTCTCACAGGGGTTCATTTTTCCCACTCTGAGGTCAATTCGTTTGCATTCATTGTTGATGTATTTGTATTTATCATTTTGTCTCCTGCGCGGACATCACAGGCAAGAAGTCTTGACAGGTTTAGTTTGCTATGGGAGACCACCGCTAGAGGTGGAGCATGTCATGGAATAGGCGCTAAGGTGGAGATTGTTAAGACAAGCAGGTGTTGGCCGCATGTTTTCTTTCTGTTATGGTGTTGCTCTTTGGCCTATGGTCTCGCGAAAAATCCAAGGGAAGTGCAGGTCACTCTTCATGCAGTTTCTTGTTCCTTGGCCACGACGATGCTCGTTCATCTTCCTATTTGGTGTTGCCTCGCTCGACTGGAATCTTAAGAAGTGAGATTCCCAATGTTCATGGCAAAGGGGTATTGTCGACAGAGTTGAGGAAGGACAATTATATTTTCTTTTTCGTCTTCCTCGCAGGGCAATACAGATCTCTCTCTTTCTTACCCTCTTTGTAGCTGTGTGTTTATCAGTAAAAGAGATGTTTTTTCCGCACAGTGGACGTACCCAAAATTCGAGAAACCACTTTAAATTTATGTGTTCTTTGACTGTGGTTGCTTCAATTTTTCTCTTTGTGACTTGCTCAAATTGCTTTTCATAACCACACTAATTTTTGCCGTTAGATTATTTACTAGATCGAAAAATATTTGTCTGAGCTATTTTCATAACATGTTCTACATTTCAGAAAAATTGGTGATCTGGGTGACCGAAACGGAGTAATGTCAATCGTCAACTCAGGATTCATCCTAGCACAATTACGAAAACGTCCATTCAAGAAAGATATAAAAAGGCCTTCATGTCTTTATTTGAAGACAAGCAACTTGAGAGACAAGAGAGAACTCTGAGATTTTTAGCGGGGACATGTGACTTAGATCGTTCAATCACTCGGAATCCGCTCATCTATCTTTCTAGTTTGCTCATGCTCAACACGCTCGTGAATGCAGTAGTAGGCGAAGGAAACCACTCAGGAGAACACACTAATGAAAGCTCTTTTGTGGAAGCTCTCTTCAAGGCTTTGTTGACTGATCCATTCTTTTCATTTTTCTATACCTAAAGCTTGTAACAGAGAGGTGGCATATCACCCTTTAAGGAACTCAAACACTTGTATATGAAAGGAATATAGTGGATTTTGGCTCGACACTGATCCGATTACATGTGTTTTCATGCTTTCCGGGGTTTCCACCCTTTTCGGGGTTTCCATGTTAAAAAGACCTCTGTGTCATTACTGTTTGGATCTATTTTGACTTTTTACAAGCGCGATCCGTCTTAAACTAGTTTGGCACTGTATGTGGGATGGTGTCCCCAACTCTACAATAACTCCCCGAAAGCAGCGCTTAATCAGAATAAGTTCTCTCAACCAACTACAATGTAAAGGAGAAGTACTCACACCACTAATGGTGAGGCTTCGGAGGAGAGCGTCATTCTACCCCCCAAACTCATATACAAACAATGCTCTACCTCTGGGTAGAGTCGTCGCTGCCGCACCTGCAACCTCTATGAACGAGGGAGTTTGTCTGATGGAGGAGCGCCAGGTAGAAAACATCTCCATTATACGAGATATTGGAGTATCCAATCCTCAAAATCCATCTGCCACACAAGGAACATGACTAATAATCACTTAAGAGCACTTCTCACTTCAAGACGTGCATGGCTCACCTTGAGGGCCTTCCTGTCGATGAGATGTACGATGCAACAAGCTCTATGCAAGTTGCGCAACAACCTGAGCTACTAGGAAATGCCCAACTTAACCTTCACCCAATAGAGGCTGAAGATAATTAGGGCAACCAAAGCCCCACTCGTTAGGAAACGAAGGATATGATCAAAAAGGAATACACCCATAATTGGCGCCTCCCCGCGAATGCGTGGCACTCTTTTTACCATGGGTCCATGCTCGCTTCTCAAATTTTAGTGCACCCTGTGCCCTACAAATTCAAGATACTCCAGTTTGAGGCCTTCGATGGGATAAATGACCCTCTGATGCACGTTAACGCTTCGAGACGATCATCCGCCTCTTCAACGCGATAGATCAATAATTGTGTCAAGTATTCCCTGCAAATCTAAAGGGGCAAGCATGTATATGGTTTCACACTCCGAGGGAGGGCAGATCAACAACTTCAAAGAGCTCATGCCCCTCTTCGTCGATCAATTCATATATAGTGAATTACAAGATCGTCAGAGACCCTTCTTACGTCTCCAACATTTGCCAAAGTGAGGGGAAACAATTATGGAATTCCTCTGCTACTTCACTTCTAATGCAAGAAAAATCCTACGAGTTAACCATGAACTCCTCAATGGTGTCTTCCCCGAAGGACTTCTCCCAAGTCGGTTCTAATCTCCTTTTATGTGAGAAATGGTGCCAACCCTAACTCTTTCAAAGGCGAGTTCTTTGATAGAGTCTCACTTTGTCAAACTCCGCACCACCAGCACCCTGGAGGAGCGATATATGCAAGTTCTCATGGTCATCCAGGACTCCAGTATGCTCTATCGGCCCATGCCCCTCCCCCGAACTTGGGAGACAAAAAACAATACTACAAGCTTCACTGTAGGAACAGACGTAGCATGGAGGATTGCATTTGACTAAAAAAAAGGATAGAATGTCTTATCAACCAAGTACATTTGGGAAGGTTCATGCAAAACCAAGTACAGAATCTGCCTCCACCACACCAACCAGGATGAGAGAAATCCCTCGCATGCCAGGATGCACAGAGGGGGTCGACAAATGGTTGGGGAGGTCTAAACCATCATTGTCTCGCCCTTCCATATCACCAAAGTCCTCTCTATCGCTCAACTATAAAGGGACCTAGAGGACCCGAAGACACTGCTAGACACATCGATCAACATCGGTGATAAGGACTTGGATAGAGCGTACACACTATACCAGGAAACCCTCGTCATCAACACAAGAATCATCAACCTCTATATCAGTGTCAGGAGAATATAGATCGAGATCAGGAGCTCGGTGGACATCCTATTTATGCCCACACTATGAAACATCAACCCAGAACACCTCGAGGCGACAAGGGGACCATTATATGGGTTTGACAATAGCCCACTTCCAGTGCAAGGTATAATCACTCTTCATGTCACTATAGAAGAGTTCCCGAGGCAGGTCACTTGGGATACTCAGTTTGTGGTGGTCGACTCCATCTTGGCATACAATGCAATCTTTGGTCTGCCACACTGGAAACTCTTCGAGGCAATCCCCTCTATTCTATACCTGGCTATGAAGATCATCATTCTATGAGGAATTGGCATTGTACAAGGAGATTAGAAGGTATCACAACTTTGTTACCTACAAAACTCCTACCCTGGCCATGATCTAGATCTCAGAGATACACACAAAGCTTGAGTTGGACTCGGTGGGAAGGACAGAATGACCCCCATACTATATATTGTTAGATCTTTAGGCTCCTTTACATGGGGTGATGGTGGTGGTGGGGGTGGGGGTGGGAGGGGGGGTGAATAAGAGTTTTTTGGAATTTAATTCTTATTTACAGATATTAGAGTTACTTACAGAAGTTTCAGAATTTTTTATTGTTGAAAAATATATTATATATATCAAAAAATATTATATTGAATATTAATTTTAAAGGAGTCTGAATTTCAATATTCCTTCACTACCACCGACATTAGAACTAACACCGGGCGCTAGTAACGGAAAGTGAAATCCATGCTTGTATTTTAAAAAGTAATTTGCAATTTATTTTGCTTTAATGCTTTGAGGGATGAATATTATTTAAAATATTTTATAATACGAAATAAAATCAATTTAATAAAATAATGAAAAACATGATTTTATTTCATAAGAAATTGATTACAAAATATTTGATTTCTATCACGCTAAAAATCAAGGAGAAATATGAAAAATTCTTTTTTCCTTTTCTATATCGACCCTTCTCCCAAATACTGGTTGGTTCTAGCCCATCTCTCCCTGATAAGATCTTGAACTGCCCTAAAATCTATTCTAGATCTAGTCGCCACAACATGCAGCGAATTACAGAATCCTCCCCAGAATCGGCGTCCACTTCAGAATATTTTCCTCCTAAGTCTTGCAAGACAGTCACCAACAACTGTAGCAAATTTTCTACGGAGTTATTTGGAAAACAACGTTCTCCCCGAATGATTTTCTCTACCCTAGTTACAAAAGGATTAAAAAAAATACAAAATAATAAAAACATGCAAGAGAAAATTCCCCAAGGATTTCCAAAGGTGAAGATAAAGGCAAAGTATACGTCGACGTTCTTGATGCATTTGTCCTTCATGATGAATATGCGTTGTAGCACTTTCCCTTCAAAATCTCCTTTATATCTTCGTGTTTGCCCAAAGAACTTCTCTTGATGGTCTGGAGATGAGCCACTCTTAAAATATTTAGAGTTATGGCTTTGATGGAAGAGGAATAGTTGCGATAGATGGAGAAGATCCGCTCTTTTAATAGATCTCGGTAGCTAGCATTGGCGTTAGTGTTAGCGTCTTGCGTAAGTTATATTTAGTAAGTGACACAACGGTAGTATAGTTTCCATATACTACCGTTGTGCAGTAGTGTTAACGCCCCGCAATAGGACTTGCTAAATCCGGCTTCACCTAACCTTCCTTTCTCGCCAATTTTACGGTCACGCTAATATTGCCTTTTTGATTAATGCTAACACCATCATTAGTTCTTAATGCCTAGTATTAGCCAAAAATTTTCTAGATTGTAGTTGATGTCGTTCTGTTTCCAAAATGGGATAACACTTTCCGTAACTCTTCCTAGATTGAAAGTTATGGCTGTTTGAAATTCAGCAATCAAAACTCGTCTTTTTTGATGTTTCTAAAGTGTACAGGCCCTTGGGTCACACCCATGACATAGGACATGTCACCCCATTTAATCTATGCGTGAATGTACGACTTGCACACTATAAACACACAAAATACTATATAAAATACATCACGGTATTTATTATTATCAAACAAAGAGATGTGGAACGCATGCTCCAACAATCTCCCCTTTTGATAATAACAAATACTTGTACTTCCCCTGAGCCAATCAAGCAACTCCCCAATGATCATGCCCTGAACAAGCCCATGAACTCCAAAGGTCATGCTAGTGTAAGTCTGCGGATTAGCCGTTACATGACGCGCCCACCTGATTTTCCCTCCAGAAGCCATTTTACTAGGTCATGCCTCTTATCACGGGCATAACATGGGGCATAACATGTCTGAAATGCCAGAATTCTATTTAGAACACGCTTGCTCCGCCTCCAACCTTCACGACCCTACACTCCCCCAGGTCACGAGCATGTACCTGGGTGTGTAAGACAATATTTCCAGCTCTATAATGCCAGCTGCTTCTTGAAGTCCCGAGTCGAATTCAAGCCCTGTTTGGGCCATTTGCAGCTTAGTTTCTCTTTATTTGTAGCTTAGTTTCTCTTCATTTTGAAACCGTTTGGTAAAATTTTCCTTAATTCTTTGGAACCTTGGGTTGATTTTGTCCGTCCCCAATATATATTGCATTAGAAATATGGTAGATGTGCAGATTTAGGCATTTTGTGTGAAGCTTACTCGTGGTTGTTAGCCTGAATCAATAATTCTTGATTTGATGTTATATTTAGGTCTAGCTTAGTATGGGTGCTGGAGAATGACTTAGTGAAATACGTCATTTCATCATGGGATTTGAGATTAAAGTAGCTCTTGAAATACTTGGTGAAAACCCTATGATTAGGTTGTGGTTGAATGACAACCTCCACCACAAATTTGTAGTGGAGTTGTCTTGGACTTCCCACATGAGTAGTGTAGCATCCCGACTTTTATTGGGCACTAGAACCTCAGCAGACCCAATACAAGTGACCTGAACTCCTACTCAAGACCTTAGAAGGTAGGAGAGGTGACTCGATTTTTGATATTTAGCACATAAAATTTGATTTGAGTTCTGTCAGTTACTATAGACTCCTATAGTTGATATGAGTACAATGAGACTCGTTTTGCTTCGATCGGAGGTCATATGACGAATATGAAATTTTTTGGGTTTTGTGGTGCGCTACGACGCACAATTTTGGAATATTGGGCAAATATACTCAAAATTGACCCCGGTCAGTGGTATTGGACTCTTATGATCAATACAAGATTGATAGAGTTCATTACGGTCAATCCTGATGTCGAGTGATCAAATCGTGGTCAAATCATGGTCAAATCAAGCTTTATCGTGCACCAAAAAGCATGCATACACAAATATTACTTTAATACCCCAACATTGACCCGTCATTTGACGACTTAGAGCCACTTTTATTTTGACCCACCTAGGAGACCCACCCTATTGTTGACCTTGGTCAAACCCTTAAAAAATTGTATTTTTGAGAAATTAAAAGAGGGGCTTCACCACCCCACCACTTCAAGCCACTTAGGCTCTCTCCCCTCAGCCATATAGGGGCTAAAATTCATCAAATCCCATAGGATATGGGCCTTAGGACAAGAGGAGGCCCAAAACACTTTTCATTCATCCTCCTTTTTCCAAAAGCCTACCAATCCCAATACAAAGTACCCCTCCCCCCTTGATCACTGCCACATGGCAGTACTATCTCCTTGGATGAGCACCAGCTATCCTGGACAGCTGAAGGAGGCTGCTTAATCCCTCCCTAAGGAGGGATTTATCCCACACTGTCAGTGAGGAAGGGATGGGGCTCCTCCCTTACTATATATAGGCCCTCTCCCCTAGTAGCTCTTCACACCTTCCCCAACCTCAAATGAGCACACCCGAACCCCTGTCGGATCCACCCCTCACCAGAAATGTAAACCCCTAGCCTGCCACCTTCCGCCACCCTCTCTTGACAAATCTTATGGGCAACTCCCGAGCCCACCTCTCTCAGGTGGATACCCTCCCCTCCTCCTTATCACCCCCCATGACGCGTTGCATGCGCCTCACGGCTGCCAAAGCGCTCTTGCCACCACTCGAGCTATACTTTAGTTTCAGGTGGTAGCCATGCATGGTGAGCCCATCCTTGTGCTAGTGGGGGTGCTGGGAGGATGTTATCCCTCTAGAGGATCCCTCCAGTTGCGCTAGAAGGTGTTGGTGCCATCAAAAATATGGCTCTAACGGCACCCAAGTTTTGAATATTATTTTGTTTTGATTGTCTAACAGCCAGCGGCGCCAGACTGCCAAGCCACCCCCGGAAGAATGTCTGTGTAAAATCCCTCCTCCCGGTAATTGGGCCTGACCAAGGAGAGATTTTATTCCCAGGACTGTCGCCTTACAATGATGCCAACTTATGAGTTAGCTACCAGCACAAGAAGGCAACCCTACTGGCAGGTACGATCATACACATGGCCAATAAGAAAAGAAGTACTAAAAACCAGTCCATAATATCACATCATAGCTATATAAATATCAAATGAAGGGAAAAGTCCATAATAAGATATCAAACGAGAAGAGTAATAGGGCTTATGCCTAAGAAATAACCATACCACAAAACTCTCTCTCTCTTTCTCTCAACTACATGTGGAAGCTAAACAAAATACTCATCAACCTGTGTCGGGTAGTAGTAGTGTGCGGCAACTGCTCCTCCCATCCTAGTAGCTTGATCTCTGGCTCCACCTAGTTAAACTTGTGAGACGTCTCCACGTGTCCCTAAAATGATATGGTCCACCAACCATTAGTCAAAATACCATGCCATTATCATCCTCGCCTCACCCCCGTGACTCCTAGGCACCGCGCAGGAGGAAGAAAGCGGAGGAACAATAGTAAAAGAATGTACAAACAAGTGACAGTGGTATTTACATATAATTTTAGCAGTTCTATACCAGTATGAGAAGCAACAAAAAGTAGTAGTAATGAGTAGTAACAAAGTACAATACAAAAGTAGTAACGGAGAGCTGTATAAATATAGGAAAGTAAAAGCAGCCACTCTTCCATCACATAAACGTACCTTAACTTATATGAATGCCCATACAAACTTATAAGTTAAGGATTTCAGGTAACTCATCATATAAAAGAGCCCAACTAATTTATATGATAAGGGTCTAGAAACATAAGTTAAACTATACTATCTATATATGTCATGATATATGGTATAATGTAATGATTATAATGCAACTCACCACCCGACTCTGTGTGAACAAATCTCTCAAACATTTCCAACTTTTTTGGAGGTAGCTAGCCTCTCAGGTACCAACCATCGTGGCTTACGGTGGAAGTGGAGCGGGTATCTCTCTCCTAGGAGGTTAGGCACACTACCATACCTAGACCTTGCGTATGCCTCAACGCTAAGAACACAATAGTGGAGCCTTTGTGTACCCTTACTGTCAACTACCAGAATTTATGGTCAGGTGCGTTTAGGGGATAGTATTCCTGAACTTAGTATAAACATCATACTGGTCTCCCCTAAAACCTGCACTCATCACCAGAGTCAACGTACTTTCGTCGATGTGGCGACTTGACCAGTACCGAATAACCCACCACACAAACACAACCAGTATGAAAATACCTATCCGAGCCTCCAGCTCACAGGACCAACTCGTCCTCAAATCTTATGCATCATCGAGTCTTCAGTTCCAGGACTAATAAGCCCTTACTTCAATTCATCGTCATATAAGAAGAGATTCTCTAACTCTGTGGATTTATTACCCCTTATGTTAATCTTGCCTGGAGCTTTATTGCTTAAGATTTAGGGTTAATCTTGGACTTCCCGAGATCTATCTTGTGAAGGGCTCGCAGAAGTACTGGGAACTATGATGAGATTAATCCCATCATTCTCTTTCTCAAGATATTTAGTTTTGTCAGTGACTACCCTTTACCAAACCCTCTCACATAGTTACTCTTAGAAAGTTTATGATGATTTGTGCTTCATATAGGGGAATGACAATTGTTCGTTGATCCCAAACTTAACTATGCCCCTTAGGGTCCATGTACACTAACTAACACCACCTATGGGTAAATCCTTTAGGACATCAACCAACATCACATCAAGGTCCTAAAAATACCCTAACCTGACTAGAACCAATTTGTATCACATCTAATCATCACCCCGCTTGACTTTATTATATGCAGCCCAAATGATTGATATGAGTCAAGGGTTGTAACCCCCAAATATTTTATCCAAATGACATACGATTAATTATAGGGGTATGAATACTCATTTATGATGAAGTTCTAAAGTTTCACAATTTTCTAAATTAAATTGACAATAATTGAATTTTCCTAAAATATAAGTCACTAGTAGATTTGAACATGAAATATCACTTCCAAGGGTCAAAACAAAATCGAATAATTTCTACAAGGTCACAATGATAAATAAAATGTCTAGACCAAATTTCACATCTTTCCAATAATATTTGATATTTAATTTCTAATTACAAAAATCTGATCCACTAAGTCATGTTATACATGAAGTACTATAAATATTCATCAAATAATTCCCTAAAAATTACTGAAGGTTAAAAATGGTAAAGAATTATTTATTCCAGAAATGCATAATTTTATAATTCAATTTGAGCATAATTATCGCAATAATAAGGAAAAGGCAAAAAGGGTAATTATATCTGCGACCCTAAGATTCTGACTTCGCAAAAATCCAATTAATGTATCTATTATGTATCATACTAAATCATTGCTATTGAAAAGGTTTCATAATTTTTACAACTATTTTAGTCACCATAATTTCATTAATACACATACGTAATAAAATAATAATTAATTCATTTACTAAGCAAATCAACTCCAAACGTTCTAAGACTAAATGAGGAGGTGTACTTACACTAAATAAGTTCATGTATAAAATTTTACTAGATTTAACCAAGCCAATCTTACTAAATTTAGAAGATACACCTTTTGGCTAAATGCACATCACATATCACATGACATAGCCTCATGCATTGGAATACACCCACATGCAGAGCTCCAAATGATTTGAAATTTTTATCAGGGCTTTATATTGTCCTATTGAGACTCCCACCAAAATTTGGGGTCCATATAATATTTTTCACCAAAATATTTCACTTTTATGAAAAATCACATTTTTCCTAAAACTATAGGAAAATGTTATCCAAAAACTCCCATTGTTAGACTGTAGGTTTATCTTGGGTATATTCTTACATGCCCCAAATTTCAGCCCTATAAATTTAACCATTTTAAATTTATTCAAGAAATATAGGTTGTCCCCTCCTAGGGGTCAGTTCCACAAAAACTTCTCTACATGGAGTTATATTTTTCCAAATGGATTGATTCAAGTCTCTAATTAAAGTTAAGAAAGATTTCTATAACGTCCATGTTGGACACTTTTCATGAATAGGCATCTAAGTACCCTTAATAATTAAATCTATGTACAACACATATTGTGACAATATTCAATAAATCTATAGTTATAATATATTTGATCTTGATCAAACGGATGACCCTGATTGCGTCTTCCTCCTCTAGCCAATAGCCAGGATTAGCCCGACCTGGAGATTTTCTATAACCATTTGTCGACCAACCGACCACTTCCCCGACAAGACACTGCCACCACCACCTCCGTTGAGGAGGTGGATATCGCCCGATGGTGGTTTTGCCGCCGGAGCTAGTGGTGGCTATCGCTCAGAGGTGGTTTAGCCGCTTGAGGCGGTGGTTTCCGGTGAACCTACCACCATGAATTTTCCAAAAAAAACAACAATTTTCTCACATTGGATCGGGCTAATTCTGGGATTGTAGGCGACTACTTCGGTGGGTGGCCATGGAGGCGACAGTTTCCAGTGATCCACTTCCCGATTTCGATTCTCCACCAAATGCAGTGATCCAAGACTCGATTTTGATTGCTTACAGGCTTCCAGAGGTGATGAAATGGTCGAAATGTGCTAAGGAGGACTATTTATAGGAATGCCATGAGAGGGAGTGGTTGGCCATGGCCATTAATGGCCCACCTTGATGGTGGCCTACTGGAATTGATGAGATTCTCCTCCCAAGCATCAGGGGAGATGAATGGTGGGCTTAGGGAAGAGAAAGGGTGTGCCCATGCCCTCTCTCCATTTATTTCTTCCTCCTCCATTAATAAATGGAAATTTCTTTATTTTTTCTTTAATTTCCTAATCAGATTAATTAAATTAATAAGTTTAGTGGGCTGGATGGGCCTTGGTCCAAGGCTTAGCCCATAGGTAATGGGTTGAGCCTTTATTTCTCTCATTTGGGCTCCATTTTGACCATGATTGACCTGGGGTATTGACTTGGTCAACCAATGGGTTGACTGGTCCCATGGGTTAGTCTTGAGTCCTATGACACATCCTTGTGATGGTTGGGCCAAGGTGGGACCCTAATTGGGCCAATTTGTCCAAAAGGTGTAGGTTTGACCAAAATTGGCCTAGATTTAAATTTGGTCAAGGTTGATAAATTAACACCCTCATGATGAGGCTTTTGGGTTCACTTGGCCCCTAATGATATTATAAGGATAGGGGTGAAGTCAATTTGACCGTAAGAAGTCTAATCGAGCCAATTCGGGTTGAGTGGACCTATGTTGAGCTAGGGTTGACTTTAGTCAATTTGACCAACTTGGTTGACCTAGCCATGATTCCATTGGTCAATTGCCTCCCCTTTAGGGTTGGGGAGGTGTAAGGGAGATTACTTTTAGGTGGTGAGTTTATTTGGGTGTAAATCGGCCTAGGTTGACTTGTGCACATTGGGGTGCACAAAACAATTTTCTTTAGCTCAAGGAGTTCTAGGGTCGTCTCCTTGCCCTAATTCTCCACTCAAACCCTAACACCAGCAAGTGGTCTAGAAGGGCTAAGCATGTTACAGTCTAACCCACGGTGAGCTGACCGGGGGTAGTGTCACTGTGCCATGACGGCTAAAGAGTAGGGTGGAGTGGTGTTGCCGGGATCTCGGCCAACAACAACACCCTGCCCTCTATTTTGTAAATTTCGGTGTAGGTTGGTGGAGCCAGGCTATCGGACCACAGGCAGATTAATCGCCGGCCACCGATGATTCTGTAGGATTTCACGTGCGGTGGTGGGACGATTTTTTTTTTTAAAAAAATTTCCAAGCACCATACAACACACAAGAATCGGATATCCCTAAGCAATGCAAAACAGGCTTAACAAAAATAAACCCTAACTCATCACATCTAATCCATCACATGCGTTAGAAATTATACCTCTAGAGAACAATCTCTAGAGGGAAGAGGAAGACGCGTCGGAGAAAATGATAGCGATCCCACCACAACAACGAGGCCGATCGCCTCGCCTCTTGGTTCACCTTGAACCCGAACAGCGTCAAATCTCTATTCCGTTGACCGGGAATAGAAACACTGGCTCAGAATTTCTCTCCTCTTGCACCGATGACTCCAATAGGCCGAACCACACTAAACGCTGGGTAGAGAAGAGAAAAATGGAGAGGGATCTAAAACCGCTGAGGAGAAGGGGCAGACTCAAGCCACCACACAAGCTGCGGCTGACCGGAAAGAAGCACCTAAGGACGGCGAGCCGCATGACGATGGTGATGGAAAACTTACTCGGCGAAGAAGCAGCGGACGCCGTGTCTTTGGCGGCGGTAAGCTTGCCCGACGATAGAGCAGCGGGCGGCGATGCCGGCGTCAACTTAGCCCAGCGGTGGAGAGGAGGCTGCACGACAATGGCGGCCGGAAAGGAGATCACAAAACTTGCTGCTCCCTTTTGCGGCTAGGTTTTTTGACAAAAAAACCGTGAGGCTCTCCTTTTCACTCAGGTTTTATATTATCTATATATATAAATATAAATATAAACTTATATATAAAACTATATATATATATTATATACATATATTTATATATATTCACATATATATATATATATATAACACATATATATATATATATAAATACTTACACATATATGTATGTATATATAATCCCATAACTCCAAATACTGTGCACTCCTACAAAAAAATTACGACGACTCGCTCCGTCATAATTTTATATCTTTTTGATAGTTGCACAGGAATTTTACCTAAGCATGTCGAGTCACGACATTAGACGTTCACACTTACTATAGTACTTAGATTAAATGTTCCATAAAATCAAATACCCCAAATAAGCCGAACGGATGCTGTTCCCATTCATTTGGTGCGACCTTAAAGAGGAACCATGTCGTCAAGGCTAGAATATAACATCTTATATTATGGACTATAAGAGGCTTTGTCACTGCATTATAGTCGCCCCAACTACATGGTAACTAGGTAACACAATGAATGACCCGCGTCTATTTCTTTGTCACATGATATTATAAATATTGTGCAAACTAGGACTGTGTCAATTTCACACTATATTTGTCTTTCTTGGTCTCACAAGTGATTTGTATTTATAACTACGTTAGTTATAATGCATGCTATACAACCTCGCTCGGCCAAGGGGCCTGACTATATCATTATCAAAATAATTTTGGGGACAAAATGATATTTCGATGTGCACATTTCTTATGCGTAAGTATGAACAACGAATCATAGTATATATATCAATATCAGAGGATAGTTTTCAACTATAATCACGTTGCCCACAGTGACACGCTAAATCTACACATCTTGTATCTCCAACTTAATAGACACGTTGAAGCATTATTGACACTTAACACATTCCATATAATGCTACAATATAAAAATAGGTCACTCTCAATATGTATGAAATCACACGCATACACACTCATATGATTAAACGATAATCATTGATCAACATTTATAGAACTCAAATGTACTTTAATCGATATGACAATCTTAACTCGACAATCAATGTTCCTCTTTGATTACCACGATTGTGAGGATAACTTAAGATTACATGACTCAATAAAAACCATGGTTCTATACTTCAAGACCAAGTGCATCTTCTCAAACCTTACATGATACAAGTAATATAATCAAGAAACAAAATGTTACAACATTCTAAACCATGACCATAAGTAAAAAGATAACTTTCAAAACACCACTTCCTTCAGTCTCCCACTTGTTTTCAAAGTTTCTTAAATTATAGAAACTACAAAAGAAAGGAGCAACCTTAAAATCACCTATCAAGCCACTCTCCATGGCCACGTAACCCCATGGATTCGAAATGAATTTCTCCCTTAGCTTGAGATAAAGGTTTGGTGAAAGGATCAGCTGTGTTGCTGTTAGTGTCTATCCATAAAAGTGCAATATTCCCTTCCTCGATGAAGTCCCGCGTTACAAAATACTTTCTATCCATGTATTTTGTCTTGTGATGCGACCTTGGCTCCTTAATTTGAGAAATGGAGGCACTATTTTCACAAAACAATTTCAAGGGGGCTTCACTTGATGGAACAATTCCAAGTTCTTCGATGAATTTCTTTATCCATACTCCCTCTTTGCTAGCTTCCGCAGCTGCCATGACTTCTGCTGCGGTGGTCGAGTTAGCGGTAGTTGATTGTTTCCAACTAAGCCAACTCACGGCTCCACCATTCAGAAGGAAAACGAACCCAGATTGAGATTTCCTATCATCCGGATCTATCATGAAACTAGCATCCGTGTAGCCTTCTACAACTAGTTCCTTATCCCCACCAAAAACAAGAAACTTATTCTTGGTCCTTTTCAGGTACCTAAGAATATTTTTGACAGCGGTCCAATGATTAGGACCGGGTGAAGCTTGATGTCGGCTCATTATGCTCAGGGCATATGCAACATTCGGTCTTGTACAAGTCATGGCATACATGATGGAGCCTATGGCTGAAGCATAGGGGACATTCTTCATGTATTCAATGTCCGTGTGCGTGGAGGCACAATGCGACTTGCCCAACTGTAAAGATGTCTTCATTGGCACATTTCCCTTCTTAGAGTTTTCCATGTGAAACCTTTCTAAGACTTTGTCAATGTAAATACTTTGACTCAGGCCAATGAGTCTTCGAGACCTATCCTTATATATCTTGATCCCCAAGATATATTGAGCTTGTCCCATGTCCTTAATTGAAAAGATAGTTTTCAATGAGTCTCTTGTTTGTTCCATTATAAGTATATGATTGTCCATTAATAATATATCATCTACGTACAAAATCAAAAATATGACGTGACTCCCACTAACCTTCTTGTATACACAAGGTTCTTCCTTGCTTTGAATAAAACCGAGAGTTTTAACCTCATCGTCAAAGCGTTTGTTCCAACTCCTTGATGCTTGCTTCAAACCATAAATGGCCCTTTGAAGTCTACATACTTTCTTGATATTTTCTGGATTTTCAAAACCTTGAGGTTGTAACATGTATACCTCCTCAACTAGTTTTCTATTTAGGAAAGCTGTTTTGATGTCCAACTGCCATATTTCATAATCATGGAAGACGGCGATAGCCAACATGATCCGAATTATTTTGAACATTACAACCGACGAAAAAGTTTCATCGTAGTCAATCCCTTGGACTTGGCTAAAACCTTTTGCTACAAGCCTTGCTTTGTAGGTTGTCAAGTTCCCATTCATGTCCATCTTCCTCTTGAAAATCCATTTGTTGGGAATGGCTTTCTTTCCATTAGGAAGGTCAACCAAGTCCCATACTTGATTGCCATACATGGATTGCATTTCAGATTTCATGGCCTCTATCCAGGCCTCTGAATCTTTCCTTCCCAATGCTTCTTCATAGGTCAGGGGATCTTCAGTGTCTATTACCAATACATCATGGAAACCCATGTAAAGGTCGGACTTTCTTTTTTACCCTGGTAGACCTTCTGAGTTCTCTTTGCTCATCCTGTTCACCTTGAGGCTCTCGAATTTCTTCTACAACCTCATGTGGAATTAATTCATGTTCAACACGAGCCAAACAATTGCCTAGTGGCGCATTGCGAAGCTCCTCAACATGAATTTGTGGAGGTGGATTGGCCACACTCCCACTGAGCAAAGGAGCTATATATGATAGCTCGTGGTCATCTTGAATATCAAAATTCATATCATGATCACATCCTTGTAGGTCCTCTTGAGTTTCCCCAAGTATTATCCTACGATCACATCCCTTCATCCTTGTAAGAAACTCTTTCTCCAAGAATGTAGCACCTTTCTTTACAAATATAGTATTTGTTGACTTGTGCCAAAAACTATACCCTTTAGTTTCTCTAGGGTATCCTATGAAAAAACACTTGTTTGCTTTGGGTTCTAATTTTGTCGATTGCATACGTTTTACATATGCCTCGCAACCCCAAATCTTAAGGAACGATAAACTAGGCGGTTTTCCAAACCATGCATCATATGGAGTTTTATCAACAGATTTTGTTGGAATAATATTTAAAGTGAGAGTTGCAGAAAGAAGTGCGTGGCCCAAAAAATATAAAGGTAGATCGGTCTGGCATATCATGGAACGGACAATGTCAAGCAGGGTTCGATTTCTCCTTTCGGAGACACCATTCCACTGCGGGGTGCCAGGGAGAGTAAGTTGTGGTACAATACCACACTCCTTTAGGTAAGTAGTGAACATGTTGCTCATGTACTCACCTCCACGATCGGTTCTCAAGATCTTAATTTTCTTGTCAAGTTGGTTCTCTACTTCATTTTTGTACTCCTTGAATTTTTCAAGGGATTCACTTTTATGCCTCATGAGATAAACATAGCCATATCGGCTATGATCATCTGTGAAGGTAATGAAGTACCTATAACCTTCTCTTGCACTCATACTCATTGGACCGCATACATCTGAATGTATCAATTCCAACAAGTTATCCGCTCTTGCACCTTTCTTGCTGAAAGGTGTCTTGGTCATTTTTCCAGCTAAACATGATTCGCATGTCCCAATTGCATCTAAATCAAATGAGTTTAAAAGTTTTGTTTGATGCAATTTTCTTATGCATTTCTCGTTTATGTGACCAAGACGATGGTGCCATAAGAGTGTCTCATTCATATGAGATATCTTGAGTCTTTTGTTATTAATATTCATTACATGTTTATCCTCAACTATATTAAGCAAATACAAACCATTGGAAACAATAGCATTTGCATAAAATAAACCATCCTTCTCAATTGTCATTTGCGAATTAACAATCACTAAACGAAAACCTTCTGCATCTAAACATGATACAGAAATAATGTTTCTCAAAATAGAGGGGACATGATAAACGTTTTTCAAAATTAAAACTAAACCACTAGATAAACGAAGGTCTAGGGTGCCAACTGTAACCGCGGAGATTCTTGCACCATTCCCGACCTTCAGCACAACCTCTCCTTTCGAGAGCATTCTTCTATCCCTTAGTGACTGCACATTAGAAACTAAGTGAGCACATGATCCGGTATCAATTACCCAATCAAGGATAGTTGTGGTCAAGTTAAAATTCAGTTCAATAACATATATATCTTTAGGGCGCTTGCGTTCAATCTTGCCTTCATCCAAGTCCCGTTTGTACTTGGGGCAGTTCATCTTGTAGTGTCCCTTTTCATGGCAATGGAAACACTCGGTGAGATCTGTAGGAGAGTTCTTCACCTTGCTTCCCTTGGAGTTGCTCACATGAGCTCCTCCCTTATTGCCTTTTGAAGGGAAACCTCTACTTGAATTTTTGATTGCACCTTTGCCTTTATTCTTAAAGGGCTTCTTGCTACTCGACACAACGGCCAAGACAGAATTAGCCTTTGTCTTGCCCATGTCAACCTCAGCAGTTTTGAGGGCATTGTGGAGTTCATTCATGGTCATCTTCCTTTCACGCATATGGTAGTGCATAATGAAATCCTTATAGGAATAAGGAAGTGACCCCAGAATGATATCCTCAGCTATGTCATCGGGGAGTTGAGAATTTAGTTTCTCTAATTTCTCTAGATAGCCCTGCACCTTTAGGAAGTGCACTGAGACAGATTCACCCTCTATCATCTTGCACCTTGTGAGTGCTATGGTGGTCTTGTAGCGCTCTTTTCGAGCACTATCGGTGAACATCTTCTCTAATTGTGCTATGATTTCCTTTGCGGGAGTATCGAGAAATTTCCTTTGCAACTGATCGCCAATGCTGGCCAAGATCAAAGTTTGTACAACACGCCGTTGTTCATTCCACTTCTTTTGTTCCTCCTTTTCAACATCGGTTGGTTTGTCTTTCTCCTTCACTTCTGGGCATTTGCCTTCCAGAATTTGTTGGAGATTTTCCAAACGCAACACGATGTTCAACTTGAGGATCAAATCAGAATAGTTTGAACCGTCGTTTGCAAGAGGACTCTTATCAATCATGGAACGCAGAAAATTTGGAAGGGTTGACATGATTCTAAAGAAAAGAGAAAACAAAATTTTACTTGAAGTTCATATAAATAAAAACTGCTATTGCTATGACAAGAAAAATAGAGCATCACACAAGATCCTTTCCGAACAAGTGGACTCATCCATTCGTTTGTTTAGGTAGGTACAAGCACCAATCATAACCTTTAAGCAAAGCTTAGCCCTTATGACTCTTGAACAACATATCATTTCATGTTCTGAATAATAAAACACAATAATATGAAAACCTTTTCCCATGATATTCAAGCCTAGATCTCGAAAACCTTGTTTAAGAAAACTCATTTTATTGGCCAACTAGTGTGGACGCAGTATTCCCACAAGAAGAGTAAATTGTGCCTCACACAGATTTAATCTCCTGTGGCCCAATACCAAGCTCACACATGTTTCACCATATCTAGTGATTAGAATCACACTCATGCTCTTCCAGGATCACTAACTTAGGTGGATAAAATGAGGAGGAAAACATCTTAAATTTTTTTCACTTCGCATTCCGACAGGGAATGGAAGAATTCCCAAAAATAAGCTTACTCACGGCATCAAAAATATTACATTCATCACAAACAATTACATTCCAGAGTTTGCAAAATAAAAAGAATGCCAAAGAAAGAATAATACCCGCTAGTCGGAACCCTAACATTGGATAAGCCCATGTACTCAAACCTTCATGATTCATCCAGATCATTTTAAATTAAAAAAAAAATAATCTCCTCATAATCCATACAAGGGTGGATTACGCAATATGAATCAAAAGGGCTAGGACATAACAAATCCAAACCATTAGGCACCAAAACTAGCAACTAAGGAGTTACATTGAAATGAGATATCAAACCTGCCTCTGATACCACTGTAGGATTTCACGTGCGGTGGTGGGACGATTTTTTTTTTAAAAAAATTTCCAAGCACCATACAACACACAAGGATCGGATATCCCTAAGCAATGCAAAACAGGCTTAACAAAAATAAACCCTAACTCATCACATCTAATCCATCACAGGCGTTATAAATTATACCTCTAGAGAACAATCTCTAGGCGGAAGAGGAAGACGTGCCAGAGAAAATGATAGCGATCCCACCGCAACAACGAGGCCGATCGCCTCGCCTCTTGGTTCACCTTGAACCCGAACAACGTCAAATCTCTATTCCGTTGACAGGGAATAGAAACACTGGCTCAGAATTTCTCTCCTTTTGCACCGATGACTCCAAGTGGCCGAACCACACTAGTCGTCGGGTAGAAAAGAGAAAAATGGAGAGGGATCTAAAACCGCCGAGGATAAGGGGCAGACTCAAGCCACCACACAAGCTGCGGCCGACCGGGAAGAAGCACCTAAGGCCGGCGAGCCGCACGGTGATGGCGACGGCAAACTTACCCGGCGATGGCGACGGCAAACTTACCCGGCGAAGAAGCAGCGGGCGCCGTGGCTTTGGTGGCGGCAAGCTTGCCTGACGATGGAGCAGCGGGCGGCGATGCCGGCGTCAACTCATCCCGGCGGTGGAGAGGAGGCTACACGACAATGGCGGCCGGAAAGGAGATCGCAAAACCTGCTGCTCCCTTTTGCGGCTAGGTTTTTTGACAAAAAACCGTGAGGCTCTCCTTTTCACTCAGGTTTTATATTATCTATATATATAAATATAAATATAAACTTATATATAAAACTATATATATATTATATACATATATTTATATATATTCACATATATATATATATATAACACATATATATACTTATATATATAAATACTTACACATATATGTATATATATATATAATCCCATAACTCCAAATACTGTGCACTCCTACCAAAATAATTACGACGACTCGCTCCGTCATAATTTTATATCTTTTTGATAGTTGCACATGAATTCTATCTAAGCATGTCGAGTCACGACATTAGACGTTCACACTTACTATAGTACTTAGATTAAATGTTCCATAAAATCAAATACCCCAAATAAGCCGAACGGATGCTGTTCCCGTTCATTTGGTGCGACCTTAAAGAGGAACCATGTCGTCAAGGCTATAATATAACATCCTATATTATGGACTATAAGAGGCTTTGTCACTGTATTATAGTCGCCCCAACTACATGGTAACTAGGTAACGCAATGAATGACCCGCGTCTATTTCTTTGTCACATGATATCATAAATATTGTGCAAACTGGGACTGTGTCAATTTCGCACTATATTTGTCTTTCTTGGTCTCACAAGTGAGTTGTATTTATAACTACGTTAGTTAAAATGCATGCTATACAAACTCGCTCGGCCAAGGGGCCCGACTATATCATTACCAAAATAATTTTGGGGATAAAATGATATTTCGATGTGCACTTTTCTTACGCGTAAGTATGAACAACGAATCATAGTATATATATCAATATCAGAGGATAGTTTTCAACTATAATCACGTTGCCCACACTGACACGCTAAATCTACACATCTTGTATCTCCAACTTAATATACACGTTGAAGCATTATTGACACTTAACACATTCCACATAATGCTACAACATAAAAATAGGTCACTCTCAATATGTATGAAATCACACGCATACACACTCATATGATTAAACGATAATCATTTATCAACATTTATAGAACTCAAATGTACTTTAATCGATATGACAATCTTAACTCGGCAATCAATGTTCCTCTTTGATTACCACGATTGTAAGGATATCTTAAGATTACATGACTCAATAAAAACCATGGTTCTATGGTTCAAGACCAAGCGCATCTTCTCAAACCTTACATGATACAAGTCATATAATCAAGGAACAAAATGTTACAACATTCTAAACCATGAACATAAGTAAAAAGATAACTTTCAAAACACCACTTCCTTCAGATTCGTCCAAGGGTAGCGTCGTATCCTGATGGTCATTGTCCAGCAACGGCAGAAGCTCGCAAGCTTCTGCCGCCCTGGGTGTACAGATGTCGTCTTATCTCCATCAAGAGATCAGACAGCCATGGGATTATTATTCCCTCCCACCTCAGTTTCAGATTCTTGCAGCGAATCTGTTCCAGATCCGCTATGTGGGAAGAAGTAGAATTCACTTTATGTGGCCCTATCTCAGCCACTAGTTCTGATCAGAGCTGGCTATATTGTATCCACGCTTTTGCTACGCAACTCTTTAAGGGTAGAGCATTCACAATCCATGCGTGTGGGGTAATCTTAGGATCCTTTAGACCCTTGCTTCGTTCCTTAGTTCAAGGAAAACCATGCAATAGAAGCCTGGTGGGCCCTTAGGATAGCTGTTTAAGGATTCTAAACTACATAGTAGCACACTCACACGCACTACATTTTTGCTCTTGTCAGTCTTTTGAAAATTCCCCTTACTTTTGCAAATTGCAGACCTCTTTCCTGTTACTTCTCTAGATATCCGAGTCCAATAATAGGAGGTCACTCTCTAGAGGGTACCACCCCGCCACTCCACATCGAAACCCAGTTGCTCCAGCTACAATTATATTCACCGAGACTGACTTGGGGCAGATAGTGAGAACTTTATTGACCACTTTTCAAGATGCTATCATGTAGCCACCACAACAGCTTACCGTACCCATGGAATTGCTGATGATATTTTGGCGGTTGAGGCCTCCTACCTTCCGAGGCACAGAGTCCACCATACAAGCAGAATAGTGGGTTGAGCAGGTTGAGCGGCTACTAGTGGGCATGATGTTCCCTACAGTTGTCATAGTTTCTTTGATAATGACATTATTGGATGGTTATGCCAAAGATTGGTGGAGGGCAGCTAGCTGCTCCACTTTCGGAGGACGACCAGTTAGTGCCCTCTTATGGGGAGAGTTTTCTGATGCCTTCCTTGAGCACTTCATCTCTGACGCTGATCAAGCCGTACTTCAGGAAAGGTTCCTACACATGCGTCGGGGAGATAGGATAGTGCCTGAGTATCAGTGCAAGTTTATTCATCTAGCTCACTTTGCAGGGACGCTTGTGACTACTAATAGAGATAGAGCCGCCAGGTTTATCTGAGGCCTGCACAACGATATGCGATAGGGTTGATCATGATCTCCCAGTCTACCTTCCACACCATCCTTACACATGCCGCTGCATAAGAGCTGGACCAGAGGATGGTGGCCCAACAGTGTAGAGGACCGGTGGAGGCCCCTCGGGGCCAAGGATGAGGGAGAGGAGTTGTTCCCCAGTGAAAGGACCAGGATAGGAGACAGAGTCTTTGTCACCAGCCCTACAGATAGGCACCTAAGCCTCGACAGGAACCTCCATCCCCAGTAACCCGACTGGTGACACAGCTGGCACCTCAACCATCTCTAGCACCCCAACCCACACCAGCTACACGACGGGATGCTCCCTTCTTAAGAAATTATTTTCTAGATAATTATCCAGGGCACAAGAGATCCATTTTCCCCCAATACATAGGGAGGCAAGGTTTTGGAGCAGTTTAGGGAGCAATAGAGAGAGGTCGAGGATGGGGAGGCCGTAGAGGTAAGTAGGACAGGAGAGACTAGCCTAGGCAGGGCAGAGCAGCACCCCTCGAGGCATATGCACTAGACCTTCAACATGGATTACACCAGACGTGGTCATAAGTATATACTTTCAGAATCAGTGATGATCTCGATGATAGTATCTAGGAGGAGACATGTGATATAGTATGTATATATATATCTTATAGACTTATGATCACTATATATGTATGTCATCAGGTTTACTTTTGGTAGTAAGGCACTCCGCAAAAACATTATTTGATACCAGAGCAATGCACTTTTCTATCTCCCAGAACTTCATCGCATCCAAGGAGAACGTCATCCAATGGTCTAAAATATTGATAAGGATTTGACTCCAGGACAGATTAGATATGATATCCACAGAAAATGCTCATTCAAGGCTATACAAGGACACATGGAGTTCGAGATTAATACGACTATTCTTGCAATAATCGGGTTAAACATCATCCTAGGGATAGAATGACTGGTCGAGCATAAATCTCAGATAAATTAATCGACCATAGAGATCAACCTTCAGAACCCGTATGGCAAATTTATCATTTTAAAAGGTATCCTGCCCGTCACCCGTAAAATTTTAACATCAGCTCAAACCGTCAAATCAGTCTGACAAGGGATGAGATATACCTTATTTATTTTGAGATGGAGAATAATACCTAGGTTCTCGCCAAGTTTCCCGTAATTCGATATTTTCTGGATGTTTTCTCGTATCCCACCCAGGGTTGCCTCCACAACGGGAGGTGGACTTCCAGATAGAACTCGTGCCCAAAGCTCGACCATTATCACGACACCCTACTAGATGGATCAAAAGGAACTCGTAGAACTTAAAATACAACTTCAAGAGCAAATCAATACAGGGTTTGTCCGCCCGATTTCCTCACCATGGGGAGCCCCTATGTTATTTGTCAAGAAGAAAGACAGGACGTTGCATCTAAGCATCAATTACAAGGAACTTAATAAGCTCACCATTCAAAATAGATATCCCCTACCACAGATCGATGAACAGTTCGATCAATTGCAGTGCACGTCCATGTTTTCTAAGATGGACTTAAGATCTAGATACTACCAGCTCCGTATATGGGTGGAGTACATTACCAAATAAACTTTAGCTCCCAATACGGCCTCTATGAGTTGGCAGTGATGCCTTTTGGGCTAACCAATGTACCTTCCACCTTCATGGCGTTTATGAACACAGTATTTGAACCATACCAAGCTCACTTTGTAATCGTCTTTATAGACGATATCTCATCTAATCGAGGATCAAGACAGACCACTCCAGGAATCTCGAGATGGTGTTTATCAAGCTACGAGATCATTCCCTCTCTGTAAAGTTCATTAAATGTGAGTTTTGGTTGGAGGAAGTCTGATTCTTAGGCTACAATATCAATTAGAATGGGGTATGTGGATTAAGCCAAGATCCAAGCAGTACGAAACTACCCGCCGCTCTAGTTGGTAGTGGATTTTAGAAGTTTACTTGGACTCATCAGATACTACCGAAAGTTCATAAAAGGATTTTCAAAGATTGCCTTACCCCTCGCCACTCTCACCAAGAAGGATTACGTATTCTGATGGACGTTGGAGTGAGCGGTAGTGTTCGTCGAGTTAAATAACCGCCTAACCTCTGCTCTGATTCCTACAATTCACTCAGGAACCGAAGGGTTCCATATTTACACCAACACATCTCTGAAAAGATTAAGAGCCGTACTGATGCAGCATAGCAAGGTAGTCACTTACGCGTCATGACAGTTGAATCTGCATGTGCTTAACTACACTGCCCATGACTTGGAGTTGGGCATTGTAGTATTTTCTCTCAAAATATGGAGGCATTGCCTGTATGATGTAAGATATGAGATCTTCTCTGACCTTAAGAGCCTAAAATACATCTTCACTCAGAAGGAGCTAAACCTATGATAGTGTTGATGGATAAAATTTTTATGGGACTATGATTTTGCCCTCCAGTATCACCCCAGTAAGGTTAACCAAGTTGTGGATGCTTTGAGTCAACAACCCTTAGTAGTCAGGAGCTGGATGGAACTAATACCAAAGGAGTTGATCTGATCCTTAGCAAATCTAAGAATTACCCATATTACACGCAAAGACCTGGTGGAGTACCAAGCCCAGCTATATCGGATGGAGATCTAGTGCGATATCCGGGATCGGATATGCAAAGCACATAAGATTAACCTATAAGCAACCCCAATCATCCAGACTCTACAGGATGGAACACATGACAACTATAACCTACATGATGGCTTACTATAGTACATACACCATGTGTTCTTTCCCTCTACCCGGGAATCCGAGAGGTGATTCTTCGTGAAGCACACCAGACAAGGTACTCTATCCACCCTGGTGTAATAAAAATGTATATTAATCGACGTAGGACCCTGTACTGGCCAGGAATAAAGAAAGATTTTACCGACTATGTGGAACATTACCAGACCTGCCAGAAGGTGAAGGCCAAATTCCGCAACCCAAGAGGTTTGTTGTAACCTATACCAATACCATAATGGAAGTTCGAAGACATCTTTATAGAGTTTTTCAACAATCTACCTCGATCTCGTATAGGAAACAAATCCATATGGGTCATTGTGGACCACCTCACAAAGATAGCCTGATTCATCCCAAACCAACAGAGTGATGGTGTTGACATTTTGGCCAGGCTATTTATAGAACATATAGTTCAATTCCATGGAGTACCAGAGTCCATCTTTTCTAACCGCGATAGGCGAAATAATAAGAAGGAATGGATAAGGGTGAAGGAATATTTGTCAGCCAAATTATCCTTCAACACCGCATTCCACCCACAGAATAACAAACAAATCGAGAGAACGAATTAGATGATGGATGATCTACTTTGACTATGCATAGGAGAGCATAACGATCCTTGTGAACTGTTACCACCGCTTGTGGAATTTTTATACAATAATAGCTTCTAGAACAGCATCAGGATGACTCTGTACGATGCTCTATATGGAAGACGTAATCAAACTCCTTTGTCTTGGGCTCAAGACGAAGACCCTGAAGCCCGGGGAGTCGGTTATATAAACACCCTCTATATGAGCCCCTATCAGATTTTAGAATGAGTTAGCCCAGCCGCATACTAATTACCCCTCCCTCCAGAATTGGGAAATATTCATAATGTCTTCCATGTCTCTTCTTTGAGACATGTCCTTCGATAACCAAATTAGCATCTTCCCACACACTAACACCAATATAATCAGAAAGATCTATCAAGCTATACCCATTAAGGATAGTGGGTCCAAGATCAAGGACCAACGGAACAAAACCATCTTGATGGTAAATATATTGTGGTTATACTACGGACGAGACAAATATATATAGGAATCAGAGACGCCCGTCCGAGAAAATTACCCAAAACTCTTTCCCCTGTTACGTCACATTTATAATTTCCCCCTACTCTAAGAAAATTTTCGAGGACAAAAACCCTCTTTTTATTGTATAATGGTTATTCAATAACTGTCCTTGGGGTAGACGCCGATAGATTTTTAGTTATGTATTTTCAGGTTTACAATGGCAAGTACAAACCAATGTCAGGTTACAGTGGGTCACTAAACACGGGACTATACAATATAATCCTTCATTGTGTAGGTCAATGTGTTGACTCACGTGTAATCTCTCTATTGAGGTGTACTTCTATCCCAAGTATACGAGAGGGATCAAGGAAGGCCAAAGACCAGGAATAAGACATGGAGAATTTTACCTAAGAAAAATTCGGCAAGCATGGTGAATCATACATGTCGAATTCGTCGAGTATCTCCTTGATTTTCGCCGAATTCGTCGTGTATGCTTCCCGATACCCATCGAAATCGTCGTATATACTTAGGGAAAATTCGAAGAGAAGCAGAATAATCACCAAGGAAAATTCGGCGAGTCGCCGAATTCGTCGAGTATCACTAGCGATACTCACCGAATTCGACGAGTATCCCATGCGATACTCGCCGAATTCGACGAGTATCCTGAGCGATACTCGCCGGGTTTGGTGGGACTTGTGTCAACTTTTCCTATATTTTGTCTAAGGCTTTTTCGGCAAATATAATCTTCATATTCGACGAGTATCATACTTGATACTCGACAAAACTCGCCGAAAAACACTTAGCGATTTTTTTTGATTTTTTTCCTGGCTCGAAACCGACGTCCATGTACAGTACTTTTCTAGGTTTCAATTTTGGAAACCTTTTATTGTCTTTTGAATTCGAATCTCCCTATAAATACCTAAGATAATTTCGAAATCATTAAGGATCCAAAAACCTAATTTCAAAAATCAAAAATCTTAAACTTCCCGAAATAGATTTTCGTCAGCCAACCCTCTGTTTCGCGAACTTTTTCTGATCGGGCGTAACTTGGCGCAACCATCTAATTCACCGACGACATCGTTGACTGGATCACTTCTTCATTCAAGATCTATGTTTCTCCAGACCTTGTTGGTGGAAGATCAAGGTTCTAGATCTAAGATTTCAAGTTTTTCCGAGTTCTCCAAGATTCAAGATCAACCCTTCCAAGAACGTCAGATCAAGACTTATAGTCGTGTATCGTTGTTGTAATATTATCTTTAAATTATGTAGGAGATTTTTTCTCCGATTTTGTAGATCCATTTGTGGATCGAGAGAGTTGTTCTGATTGTTGATCAAGTGTGTATATCCGGTTTGCGGATCGAGTTATAGGATTGTTTGTTCTCCGAGTAGTAGGAGCTTCATCTCTGAGGTGTAGGAGTTGCGACTCCGAGGTGTAAGATTTGACGAAATCTGAGTTTGGTAAAGTAGCTGAATCTGCCCTTCGTGGGTGATAAGCGAGGCGGGATAGTGGACGTACCCAACTCGGGGAACCACTATAAATCTTTGCGTTTGTGTGCTTGTTATTTAAGATTATTTTTATTCCACAAAAAGACACAAACATCACTTATTCACCCCCCTATAGGTGATTTTGGTAGACGATAAATACTTTCAATTGGTATAAGAGGGGTGTTTTTGTTCGATAAGGCTAACACTTTGAACAAGATCCCTGATCTAGCATTCAGAGATTCCACACTTTCACCATGGATCGAAGCAAAGATATTTCATCTATGAAGCTACCACTGTGTACCAAAGAAAACTTTCCCATGTGGAAAAAACGAGTACAGTTCTTCATGAAAGTTGTTGATCCAAGGATCTTTCAGATAGTGGAAGACAGACCTCACATCCCTGCACAAGCTTCAACGATAAATCCAACAATCATGATTCTAAAGAAGATGATGGATCTTAGTAAGGATGAGATTGCCTTATTCTCCCTTGACAAGAAGGCAAAGAATATCATAGCAAGTGTAGTGGACGATTCTATGCTCCAGAACTTATTCCACTTCAAGTCTGCTAAAGAGATGTGGGACTGTCTTGTTATCCTAATGGATGTTATGAAGAAGTGAGAGATAATTGGAGATCATTACTAAACAGGAATACAAAGATTTCAAGCAAGGTGCAAATGACTCCATAGCGGACAACTTTGAAAACTTTTTCAAGATTGTCAATGACCTCAGGAACTATGGTCGCGCGTTCACTAATGGCGAACTCAACGACAAGTTTCTAAGATCCCTAACTAAGGAATGGGACACCAAGGTGGTTGCCATTAGAGAATTTGGAAAGATGTCAGAGATAGATCCGCAGAACCTGTTCGGAAAGTTGCTCTCCTATGAGCTTCAAATGAATACACCTAAGAAGGAGGAGCAGAACAAAAAAACATCTTGCAGAGAAAAGTCTGTGGCTCTGAAGGTGGAAGGGTCAAGAAAATCTAAAGCTGTGTCACCTGTAAGGACACGAGCTCCCAACACTCCAGAAGACTCTGAGCTAATTACTTCTGGATCCGAGCTATCTGATGGAGAATTTTCCCTCATCTTCAAACAATTCAAGAAGCCACTGAGCAAGAGGAGACAAATGAAGAATAAGTTATCCTCTTCAGACTATAGAAGATCATGTCATGACGGTGATCGAACGACCAGAAGCTACAACAAAGAGGACAGGTACAAATCCAAACCGAACAAACAGGTTTCCTCTGACGTTGTTTGCTACTGTTGTATCAAATCAGGTCACATGATTGCTGAGTGTCCTTACAAGAAGTAGGATAGCTCCAGGAAGGATGAGAAGAGATCCTTCAAAGGGAAGAAGAAAGAAGAAAAGAGCTTCGTCGCCAAAAAGTCAAAAACTCTCAGCGACAGTGACTCGAGCGAGTCAAGTTTTGAAAACGAAGAAGCTTACTTTAGGCTTATGTCTCAATCTGACGAAGAAGTGGGTGACTCAAAATACCATGGGATGGTAAACTCACACACCATTCTTTCAGAATGTGAAACTTCCTCCAATAGTAAAGAAGACTACTCCTCTGATGAGAACGAATCGGAGTTGATGGCTCAGCATGATCACTTGTTTAAGGTTTTAGACAAATACTGAAATGTAGTCCTAAAACAAGTTAAAGAGATTGCCTCCCTGAAGGCAGTGGAAACAAATTTGAAGGAATAAATTGCACAATTACTTCCTCTCAGAGATGAAGTCCACTACTTGAAAGAGGAACTCAAGGACTCGATTGAGACGTTAAAACTGAAGGAAAATTATCTTGATGAGCTGGAAGAAAAGCTCGTAGTGGAGAGAAAACTCGTTGAGATTTACTCCAAGCCGAAGACTGTTCTTCCTCTCATTGATGAGTACTTTGCTCAGAAGAAGGGTAGTGTCTTGTCCACACCGGTGGAAAAGGTAAGGCTGCCAAGAAGGCTAGCGCCAAAGAAAAAGGGAAGGCACTCAATGATCAACCTTCATTCAGGAAAGAAATCTTTTCGACGAACAAGTTTGACCTTGAGTCGTCCTATGGTCATCATGCTAGGCCTACTCATGTAGAGCCCAAGAATAGATACCAGGGATGGAATCGTCCCGGTGACTTTGCTGCCAGCGTGTTCAAAGTACCATTTGAGGAAATTCAGATGAAGAGTTATGGTCCATATGTGCATGACCATAACAATAAGAAGACACCAAAAGCTACATCTGTTGTGCCTAAGGGTAAGGAAATGGAAGCCCCTATATATGCCGTAACCAGGAGGCCTCCACCTCTAAGAATGCTACCCCTGCTAGACCCCACGGTCAAAGGGTAAAGCAGGAGTACAAACGAAGGTACAATAGATTTGACTGCTAGTGCTGCGACAACATTGGTCATTTTGGCGTAGATTATTGGCATAATCCTGCCAATCTTGTAACTCCTAGAGTTAGCTATGCGAGACCGACCACTCACAAGGCTAATGCTCCTAGGGGAAGTATGCTGACCAGGAACCAAGGACCCAAATACGTTTGGGTTCCTAGGTAAACTAATTTATTTTTACAGGAATGTCCAAAGGCCAATAGAACTCCGATCTTGTATTTGGACAGTGGATGCTCTCGGCATATGACCGGGACAAGAAGCCTTTTGCATGATTATACCCCAGTCAAATACGGACCCAAAGTCATCTTTGGAGGATCAGATAGGGGAACTATAAAAGATTATGGTATGATTTCCAATGGCGTAGTCTATTTTATAGACGTTGCTTATGTTGAAAGATTACACCATAATCTCATAAGCATAGGTCAACTATGTGACAAAGGCTACATCGTTGAGTTCTGCAAGGACAAATGTTTGATAAAATCGTCTGCAAATTTATAGACAGTCTTAAAAGGCACTCGGAGCAGAAATAATTTCTATTTAAATTTCCTTTGCTTAGACAATTCTACCCCAGTATGTTTTATTGCAAAAGTTAGTGCGTCTCTTTGTGACCAATGACACAAGAGATTAGCACATATTAATTTCAAAACGATTAACATGCTATTTTCTCACGACTTAGTGCGTGATGCCCCCATCATTAAGTGACTTAAAAGTTTCCATGTCACACATGCCAAATGGGCAAGCAAACAAGGGATACCTTCAAGGGCATCACTGAATAGATTCCTCAAGAAGTTTATATCTACTGCACATGGACTTATTCGGTCCTATGCCAATTCACAGCTTAGGTGGTAAGGTCTATATGTTAGTAATCGTTGATGACTACTTGCGTTTTACTTGGGTGTTCTTTCTGAAACACAAGTCAGACACATTCACGTTTTTCACTAATTTTGTCCGGCAAATTCAGAATGAACTGAACTGCTCAGTGATCAAAATTAGAAGTGACCATGGAACAGAGTTTGAGTATGGTGCCATGAAAGAATTTTGTGAAAGTCAAGGTATCTTTCATGAGTTTTCATCCCCGTGCACTCCACAGCAAAATGGAGTTGCTGAGTGAAGGAACAGAATCCTAATTGAAGCATATACAACCATGTTGAATAACGCTTCACTTTCGGAATACTTCTGGGCTGAAGCAGTCAACACGGTCTGTCACGTGCAAAACAGAGCACTCATCAACAAAAGCTATTGTAAGACTCCCTATGAGCTATTGAAGGGCAAAAAACTGATTATTTCCTACTTTAGAATCTTTGGAAGCAAATGCTTTGTACTTAATAATGGGAAGTATTACTGCACAAAGTTTAGTGAAAAATGTTTTGAAGGTATTTTCGTAGGATATAGTAGGCATAGTAAGGCATATAGGATTTTTAATAAGAAAACCCTGGTGGTAGAAGAGTCTATAAATGTTGTATTTGATGAGACAAGCCTGCTACATAGCAGCTCATCTAGTGTTTTTGGTGCAGATGCAGGTACCAGGTTCAAGGAACAAAGCTTGGATGAAGCTGTCAAGGAAGGCGGTCCAAGCTCAATCAAGATTGTCGATCTAGGCATGGTGGATGAAGAACCCCTAGAGGAAGAATTGCCTCAACCCTGAGAGGCTGCACAAGATGCTGCAGGTCCTATTGAAGGAAGGGAAAGGAATCTAGAGTTCTGACACCTACAAGATCACCCAGCTGATCAGATCATTGGAGAGCTAGGCGATGGTGTTAGAACCAGACGAGGTATAACTAATGAAATTTTGCATCTGAGTTTTTTGTCTCAGGTTGAACTGAAGAAGTTCGTGGAAGCGAACAAAGATGCATCTTTGATCCTGGCAATGCAAGAGGAGCTCAATCAGTTTGAACGATGCAAAGTCTGGGAGCTGGTGCCCAGTCCCAAAGGATAGAACGTGATAGGCACCAAGTGGATATTCAGAAACAAGCTGGATGAGAACAGAGTAATCATCAACAATAAAGCCTGGCTTGTAGCTCAAGGATACCGATAAGAAGAGGGGATCGACTTCAACCAAACCTTTGCTCTAGTGGCCAGGCTCGAAGCGATCAGGTTGTTTCTTGCATATGCTTCCCTCAATGGCTTCACTATCTATCAAATGGACGTGAAGTCAGCATTCCTAAACGGGGATCTAAAAGAGGAAGTATACGTAGTGCAACCCCTAGGTTTTGCAAACTCCAAATTCCTTGATCATGTTTTCTTTTTAAATAAAGCCCTATATGGTTTAAAGGAAGATCCCCGAGCTTGGTATGAGACGTTGTCTAACTTTTTTCTTAAGAACAAGTTCACAAGGGGAAAGATAGACAAGACATTATTTCTTAGGGAAGTTAAAGGCAAGATTTTGCTAGTGCAAATTTATATCGACGACATCATATTTGGTTCTACAGAAGACAACCTTTGCAAAAAAATTTTCAAACTTATGCAAGGGAATTTTGAAATAAGCAGTATAGGAGAGCTGAAGTATTTCTTAGGACTTCAGGTGAAGCAATCTGAAGATGGAATTTTCGTCTCTCAGACGAAGTTCACTAGCAAAATCCTCTATGAGGACTCAAATGAGCTTTGTTCACAATGGAGAGCGCATCCTCTATGAGGACTCCAATGAGTTCAACTGTGTTTGGACAAGGACGAGAAAGGGAAACCTTTTGATGAAACCAAGTACATAAGCATAATTGGATCCTTCCTCTACCTAACTGCCAGTAGACCAGATATAATGTTTTTAACATGTGTCTGCGCTAGATATCAAGTGAACACTAAGGAATCTCATTACGTCGCTGCAAAGTGGATTTTAAGATACCTTAAGGGTACACCTAATCTTGGCTTATGGTACCCAGGAAGTAATGATGTCGAGCTAATTGGCTTTTCAGGTGTTGATTTTGCAGGTAGCAGGGACGATAGGAAAAGCACTTCCGGGACGTGCCAATTCCTCGGAAGAAGACTTATTTCTTGGAGCAATAATAAATAAAATTGTGTAGAAACATCTACTATCGAGTCAGAGTATATCTCTGCGGGTAGCTGTTGCGCACAGCTTCTTTGGATCAGGAATCAACTTGAAGATTATAACTTGAAGTTCTAAGAGATTCCAATGTTCTGCGACTCCTCCAGCGCCATTGCAATCGCAAAAAATCCAGTCTCCCACAGCCGGACTAAGCACATCGAGGTGCGCTACTACTTCCTCCGAGAACATGTCGAGAACAAGGACATAGCCCTCAGCTATGTCTCGACGGACAAGCAAGTTGCCGATATCTTTACGAAGCCGCTGGATGAGACCAAGTTCTCCTTCTTCAAAATAAAGCTCAGTATGCTGAACAAGGACTCGTAAAGAAGGTCAAGCAAGCAAAATTGGTATCGATATCCTTTTCAACTAAGCAGTAATTTCTACAAGTTGAATTCGGTGAATATCGGACTCCTCCAATAGCTAATTTCGGAGAAGTCTGTGTGGGGAAACATCTCAAATTATCTATATTTGATCCGAAGACTCGACAATCAAATTTGAGGTACGCGCATTCCAAATGTAATTTAAAAATCGATATATATTCTTTTATAAATATAAACGGGAGGGCACACATGATTTTCGCCGAATTCTAAAGCAGCTGAAACCCGACAATTCGCATGACAGCGCTACTCGACCTTTCAGCTCCGGTATCACCGATTCCCATTGGTCACCACCCTCCTCCCGTGCCCTAGCTCGCATTGACCGTGGATAGCTTGCCTTTGTGCCCTAGTTTAACTATTGCCGCCGCGTACAGTGTGTTGCCACTGTCTACAGTGTGTCACCATCGCCTACCGACAGGAACGTTCCGATTTTTGTCGTCTCTTTATTACTGTGAAGTCTTCAGTTTTTGCAGCCTTCCAGAGGATCTATAATACAGTGCTTGTGTAGACACCAGAAGCTTCCTTAGACCCATATAGTTTGCTCTCTAGAGTTTCAGAAATTCCAGTTTTCCCTTAATATATAATGGCTCTTAGAAGCACTAATGGCTTGTTAGGTATAACGCCCCGAAACTCATTAGGGTGACGGGTGGTGTTTTGAGCCAAATATGTGTTTTGGCAGGGGTGACACGGCCTGGGACACGGGCGTGTCCTAGGGCGTGTCATTCTCGGGTTCAGTGTTGGCTGCGCGGTCATCAATTTTTGGGTCGACGATCGTCGAGAAGCTGAACACGGCCTGGGACACGGGCGTGTCCCAGGGCGTGTCAGTCACTCGTCGAGTGTGGTGCACACGGGCCATGACACGAGCACAGACACGGGCGTGTCACATGCGACACGGGCGTGTATGGTGCCATGTCACAGGCCGTGTCCTTCTCGGGTTAACAATGTTGGTCGTTACATACGGGGCGTGACACGGGTCGTGACACGGCCGTGTCGCATGCGACACGGGCGTGTCGGAGGCCGTGTCGAATGCTGTGTGCTGGTTATCGAGTCGGTCGAGACGGCGAATGGGTGACACGGCCATGCACACGGCCGTGTTGCAACCCGTGTTCGGCCCAGATTTTGTAATATCAGGCCTAATCGTGGCAGTTCGTTTCCTTGGCTTTGGATCCATCGGTTGGGGGCTGTTCCTGGGGTCTTTTAGCCGGGAATTAGGGTGGAATACCCCATTTCCTCTTGGGCATTCTCTCTCTAAGGATTTAGAGAGAAGGGAGAGCTAGGTGGAGGAGGAGACCAAGATCTGGCCACCGGTAGAGCATCGGAGCTCCGAATCACGATCCGAGTCCAGATCCACGAAGGCGACGCCGTTGCGGTGCTTTCTAACCACGTAGATTTTTCATGGCGCCGCGGAAGAACGCAAGGGTAATGATTTCTCATCCTAGGGTATGTGAAGCCCTCTTTTCCTTTGCATAGGAAGCCCGCTCTCGCGAGTGAGCGAAGAGTTGGAGCGTTCCTTGGGGTAGATATGTGAAGTCCCCCTTGTATAGAGTCCGTATGCGAAAATGGGCATAAGCATTGTATGTGAAGCCTATCCGGACATGTAGAGCCGGATCGGTGATGTTGCATTGCATATGAATCTGGGAAGACTCCGGGTGTTTGGGTGTTTTTCGGGTTTTCTACGTGGTAGATTGCATCAGGGAGCCTTAGAGACTAACTCCAAGGTGCACCCGAAAATTCAGCAAAAGCGGGTTTTGCCAACTTGGTGGCCGGGGAGCCAACTTGAACATAACTGGGTTATGTGCTTGTGTGATCGAATTTTGGGATCCGGGAGAAGCTTGGCCCGCGCGTACATCTTAATGTGACTATGCGGTGTGAGCAACGGGCAAGTGGACGCGGACCCGGGGCTATGCGGTTTGGTGACAGACATCTGAAAAAGAGACTAGACATTGGCATGGTTGTGCGAGTCTTAGGCATGGACCGGAAAGACTAGATTGCTCATGAGTTTTGCCATCCAAGGGGTGGTGGTGAAGCCACGGATTTGACCAGATTCACCGAGTATGTGCCCTGAGTGCACGGGGTGTGTGGCCGTGCGAGCCTACGCCTGTGATGTAGTGTGATTACACTATTAACTGTTTTGCTTATAATAATAAAGTGCAGGGAAAGAGCTTCGCCGCCTCAATTCTGGGGCCGTGCATAGCTGACCGTTGCTTTTGTTTGCCACCGGGCGGTGGATTGTTGCTTGCAGGTGCTGCGGAGCCGAGCGAGAAATAGCGGGCTAAAGCCCAAGTTGCTGAGCCGGCCCTCGAAGGCCTAATTTTGAGTGTTTCATTGTAATCATGTGTGGCCGGCCTGCAAGCTGAAGTATGAAAACACTTTTATGTCAAGCAAACTGTGTAAGGTCTTAAGGCCATTTCTATTTCTTTGTATTGAAACATTCCTACGAGTGTTATTGTAGTGGACATTCATGCTTTTGGCTTGGTTCTTTCGTCTTGCAACTTAATTTTAATGCTTCCGCTAGGTGCTTGTGTAGGACGTGTAATTGGTTGAATGGTTTCAACGCGTAACCAACCGGTCTGTCCGTAGTATATGGCGTCGGGCCCCGGCCGGACCTACTGCTATATGCTATCCGACGGATAGGGGTGTTACAAATTGGTATCAAACTACCGGTTTCGGTCAAACTTAAATGAATTCGTGGGTGAATTCACTTTAAGGGGTGGTGAGCACATGTGTGTGCGTCATCGTTATAACATGAAAAGAACCCATGAATGTCCACTTAGGAATGAAAATACACATGTTTGAGGAACCTGCGTGTTCCTATAATTGTTGTTTGTAATAGTATTTGGTCGCTTATCGATGTATTGCGCGATTATAGGTGACCAGAAGTGGTGCTGGGCCATCAGAACGGCCTGGTCCTGAGGCAAGCAGTGTGCCAACTGAAGCGCCTGCAACACCTCCGTCTGCCGAGACCATTAGATTGGTGGTAGAAGCTGTCTTTCATATGAGTAATGCGCAACCTGCAAGACAGGTGCAGCAGCCTGATCCTGCGGAGGAGCAAGTGCCGCTCCAAGCGGCGGATCCTAGAAGGGTTGAGCAAGTGGCGGTGGAGCCGGAGTTGCCTCGGAGAGCAACTGAGAGACAGCTTAAGCATATGATGGGCTTCCATCCACCGGTGTTCTCGGGAACGGGAACCCCGACCCAGGCTGAAGATTGGCTCTCAAGAGTCAATAGGGTGATGACAGCAACTGAAATGGAAGGGTGGCAGAAGACCACAATAGCGACGTTCCTATTGGATGGGGACGGAAGGTTATGGTGGGAAGGTCTAGAGCTACACCAGTTGAGGGGAAGGCCATTGGCCGAAGTATCTATGGAGGAATTTTCGAGACTGTTCATGGCTCGATACCTCCCCTCAGCGCATAGGATCGCACTAGAGAACGAGTTCCAAAAGTTGGTGCAAGGAGATAACACTGTAGACGAGTACCTCCACGAGTTTACTCGATTGAGGAGATATGCTAGCACTACCTTTGCCGATGAGGAGCGAAAGACTAACCGCTTCTTTGAAGGGTTAAGAGATGAGCTGAGATTGCTACTGTCGGGGCCCATGGCGCAGGGTTTCATGACCCTGGTCACCTCGGCCCGGTCCTTGGAGAAGGACATGAGAAATGTACAAGCTAAGAAGGAATCCGGTGGGAAGAAACCGGAGTTTAAAGTGCTGACTTCAAAGTCTGGCTTTCGAAGATGGAACAAGAAGGCTAGGATGTCAGGTCCAGCTTCTTCTGCAGGTGCCTTGGGGGCAACTACAAACCGAACCCCGGGCGCTTGTTTCATGTGTGGAAAGACGGGGCACTTTGCCGCGATTGCTGGAGCGGACGCCCAAAGTCTGAGAGAAAACAAGGAGCTACTTATGAAGAGAAGGGAAAGGCGGTGGAGTCAACCGCGTCCCATTATGCTCCGACTCAACCTAGAGTGTACAACTTGGGCCAGCAGGAGGCCATTAAACAAGCTGACGTGGTGACAAATATGAGTTAATTTATAGCAAGTTAACTTAATATACTGTTGTCTATTGCTTGTTAGCCTAATATTGTTTGCGTAGCCTTTGTTTTGATTAGCGATAGTCCGGCACGGGCACTGTTCGATACGGGAGCTTCACATTCCTTCTTGTCCGAAAATTTTCTATCGCGCATCGGAGTCCCTTCTTTGATGGCGAAGAACAAGTTGGATGTGCTTCTACCGAATGGGTGCTCCATGCGTGCAGACAGAGTGTGCGCCGTGAAGGTTCACATAGGGAGCCAAGAGTTCGACTTGCTAGCGTCATTGCTGCCGCTAGTAGAGTTCGACGTTATCTTTGGGATGGATTGGCTTTCGGAGCAGAAGGCTTGGATTGATTGCGACCGGAAGGAGGTCAAGCTGGGTGTTGGGCGGGGGACAACATTCGAGGGACTCAAGGGGTCGAGCAAGACACTGATGTCTGCTCTTCAGGTGGTAAAGGCAGTTCATGTCGGTGCAGAGCTGTTCTTCGCTTTAGTGGAGGCCGCCGAGCCGAAGTCCACGTAGGATAGTATCCCCGTGGTATGCGAGTACCCAGATGTGTTCCCGGATAGTCTTCCCGGAGCCCCACCGCAGCGGGAGATTGATTTCACCATCGAGCTCGTGCCGGGTGCCAAACCTGTGTCACGTGCTCCGTATAGGTTGGCGCCTAAGGAGATGGCAGAGTTGAAAGTTCAGCTAGAGGAGCTGATGGAGCAAGGTTATGTGCGTCCAAGCTCGTCGCCTTGGAGCGCACCGGTCCTCTTCGTTAAGAAGAAGGATGAGAGTATGCAGCTGTATATCTACTACAGAGAGTTGAACAAACTGACGGAGAAGAACAAGTACCCGATCCCGAGGATTGATGACCTGTTCGATCAGTTAGTCAGATCGTCGGTATATTCTAAGTTGGACTTGAAGTCGGGGTACTATCAGTTGAGGATCAGGGAGTGTGATATCCCGAATACGGCGTTCAGCACAAGGTATGGTAATTTCGAGTTCACGGTCATGCCGTTTGGACTGACGAATGCGCCTTCAGTGTTTATGGACTTGATGAATAGGACGTTCCGAGATTTCCTGGACCGCTTTGTGATCGTCTTTATTGACGATATATTGGTGTACTCGCAGTGCGAAGAAGATCACTTCAAGCACTTGCATCTGGTGTTGGAGACTTTGAGGAGGAATGAGCTGTATGCGAAATTCTCCAAGTACGGGTTCTGGCTACCCTCAGTAGCGTTCCTTGGTCACATTGTTAGTGGGGAAGGTATAGCGGTGGATCCGGCGAAGATCGTTGCGATATGGGAGTGGCCTGCGTTGTCTTCTGTCGCGGAAGTCCGTAGTTTTCTCGGGCTTGCCAGATATTACAGGCGCTTCGTAGAGAACTTCTCGCGGATAGTGCTACCTCTCACGAAGTTGACAAGGAAAGATCAGAGATTCTTGTGGACGCAGGAGTGCATGCAAGCTTTTGAGGAGCTGAAGAGACGGTTGACCACGGCTCCAGTGCTTAGTTTGCCGAGTGGGACCGAGGGCTTCGAGGTTTATAGTGACGCCTCGGGTAGTGGTTTGGGCTGTGTGTTGTTGCAGCATGGGAGCGTGATAGCTTATGGATCGCGTCAGCTTAAAGTGTATGAAAGGAACTATCCGGTCCACGACTTGGAGTTGGCAGCCATTATATTTGCACTTAAGCTGTGGAGGCACTACCTATACGGCATAAGGGTCGATATATATACCGATCACAAGAGCCTGAAGTACCTGTTGGATCAGAAGGATCTTAACATGAGGCAGAGGAGGTGGATGGAGTTCCTGGGGTACTACACCTTCAAGATTCATTATGTACCCGGGAAGGGCAATGCGGTTGCTGATGCGTTGAGTCGCAGGGCTCCCGCCCAAGACAACTGGTTGTCGGTGCATGATGAGCGGCTGATACGGGAGTTGGAGGAGCTTGAGATTTGTTGCGTTGATAAGCAGACGAGCGCCAAAGCAATGTTGAACTGGACAGAGGTCCAGTATGACCTGGCTGACCGGGTTCGACAGGCATTGGAGTTAGATGACTCCATGAAGGAGCTTATGGAGGCAGCATTCGATGGGTCAAATTCCCAGTTCTCGATGGAAGATGGGTTGTTAAGGAAGGACCATCGGTTGTGCGTCCTAAGCGGGGGTATCCTACGGGTGGAGTTGATGTACGAGGCTCATCATACCAAGTACTCAATCCACCCAGGGAGCACAAAGATGTACCGTGACCTCAAGAAGCTGTTTTGGTGGCCGGGGCTTAAGAAAGACGTAGCGTTGTTTGTGGCTAAGTGCCAAATGTGCGCCTTGGTGAAGGCGGAGTGCCAAAAGCCAGGAGGATTTCTGAAGTCCTTGCCTATACCGGAGTAGAAGTTCGACGACATATCTATGGACTTTATGCATGGGTTGCCAAGGTCGCAGAAGGGGAACGACGCCATCTGGGTGATCGTAGATCGGTTATCTAAGGTGTCGCATTTCATTCCGCATAGGAAGGACGACTCGGTGGAGAAATTGGCGAAGCTTTATGTGGACAATATAGTTAGACTGCATGGTGTGCCTCGTAGTATTGTGAGTGATCGCGATGGGCATTTCACGTCCAATGATTGGAGGTTGGTGCAGCAGATGCTGGGGACAAAGTTGAAGTTCAGCACAGCCTTCCATCCGCAGACGGATGGGCAAACCGAGAGAGTCAATAGAACGATGGAGGACATGCTCTGCATGTGTGTTCTAGACTTCGGGAAGCATTGGGAGGACCACCTGTATTTGGTTGAGTTCGCGTACAACAATAGCTACCATGCGAGTATCCAAATGGCACCCTTTGAGGCCCTATATGGTAGAAAATGTCGCATGCCGTTGTCTTGGTTAGAAACGGGTGAGGCAAGGTTGTACAAGAAGCAAGAGGTGGAGAGTGCTACCTCGTTGGTGCGGATCATTCGGGAGCGCTTGTTGATCGCTCAGGACAGGCAGGCGAAGTATTACAATGCCAAGCACCGGAACGTGGAGTTCGCGGTAGGTGATAGGGTATACTTAAAAGTGAAGCCGTTAAGGGGGTTTCGCGGGTGAGATGTTTGAAGAAGCTGATCCCAAGATACCTTGGACCTTTTGAGGTTCTGGAGCGAGTCGGTGAAGTGGCATACCGTTTGAGGCTATCGGAGGAGTTAAGTAGGCTACACGATGTGTTCCACATCTCTTTATTGCGGAAGGCGGTGCAAGAGCCTTCGCAGGTGATCGCAGTTGATCAAGTACCGGTGGACGAAGGGTTGATGACTAGGGTCAAGCCCGTTCGTATCGAAGACTCTGAGGTCAAGAGGCTCCGTAACAAGGAGATCCGGATGGTCAAGGTCCGGTGGGACAATTGCGGTCGGGAGGAACTCTCTTGGGAACGGGAGCAAACTATGCTGGAGGAGTACCCAGAGTTATTCCACTCAGGTACCGCTTAAAGTTTTCCGTTTTCTTTCCTTTAGTAATTTCGTGGGCGAAATTCTTTTAAGAGGGAGAGAGTTGTAACGCCTCGAAACTCATTAGGGTGACGGGTGGTGTTTTGAGCCAAATATGTGTTTTGGCAGGGGTGACACGGCCTGGGACACAGGCGTGTCCCAGGGCGTGTCGTGCTCGGGTTCAGTGTTGGCCGCGCGGTCATCAATTTTTGGGTCGACGATCGTCGAGAAGCTGAACACAGCCTGGGATACGGGCGTGTCCCAGGGCGTGTCAGTCACTCGTCGAGTGTGGTGCACACGGGCCATGACACGGGCATAAACACGGGTGTGTCACATGCGACATGGGCGTGTATGGTGCTGTGTCACAGGCCGTGTCCTTCTCGGGTTAAGAATGTTGGTCGTTGCATACGGGGCGTGACACGGGTCGTGACACGGCCGTGTCTCATGCGACACGGGCGTGTCGGAGGCCGTGTGCTGGTTATCGAGTCTGTCGAGACGGCGAATGGGTGACACGACCATGCACAAGGCCATGTTGCAACCCGTGTTCGGCCCAGATTTTGTAATTTCAGGCCTAATCGTGGCCGTTCATTTCCTTGGCTTTGGATCCAACGGTTGGGGGCTGTTTGTAAGACCCCCTTTTTTTTTCTTTTTCAACCACTGGGGTCTTAGGCCCAGAACCGCCGCTTTGCGGCGACACCTTCACGTCCTGAAGGGTCATCACCACAAGGCGCCGATTCTGCCGGCCAATTTCGATCACAGAAAGTAGCACAATTATTGATGTAAGAGCAATGCAGTCCACAATAATAAAAATCACATAAATATAATAAGACTCCACGAAGGGAGTGTCCACAGAAACATCAGAGTACTATAAATACGGGCTTATGCCCGGTACAAAATGTCCTCACTACAAGTCTCTCATGCGGAAGCGAAACAGTAAACTACTCGAGGTCGAGACTCACGGTCCCGGCTGTATGAACTCCGGAGCTAGACTGCCCCATCTCCAGGCGCACCGATCTCTGGGGCTGCTCCTCCATGCTGGGCTCCACGATCCCCTAAATGATGCGGTTCGAAAACCGTTAGTCATAAAGACTAAGCCCTATCATCCCCTACCCCTTCCCCCATGGCTCCTAGGTACCGAGCGGAGAGGAAGAAAGGGAAGGACATGATGGTGGAGATAATCATGAAACAGATGGCAGCGGAAACTAATCTAGCAAGGTGTATTCGGTGAGCAGTTAATATGATTGTTGTAATAGGTCTAGCAGTAAGAAAAGCAATTATATGAATTTAAACCTTCACTTATGCGAGAACACATAAGCTAAAGGGGTCTTTTGTAAGGCTCCCATCGTATAGAGTGTCCCATACCACTTATACGTTGGGGTGTCGGTTATCAAACAGCAATGGTTGTTATATATTGAAATTAACCTTTGATTTATAAACTTGCCCACACAAGCTTATAGACCAAGGGGTCGTTTTGCAGGTCCTAATGTATAAGCGTCCCATACCACTTATACTTTAGGTGTCAAGGTTTAATGAATCGATTATGCTATGACATGCTAGTGGGTATGATGAAACATGCAAGTGCAACTCACACACCCGACTCTGTGCACACAGACCTTTAGTTCCCCCTTTCGGAGCCGTTACCTCCCAGGATACCTCCGTAGTGGCAAACAGAAGCGGTGGGTTGGGCCTCGCCCACCTCAAAACCAGTAAAAGCACCACTGGTCTGACCTATCGTACGCCTCAACGCTTGGTGCACTAAGCGGACGCCTGCGTACTCTTGCCGACTGGTCCGCCGGACTTAACCTTGGCTTAGTGCTAGTCACCTTGCCGAGTCAACGATATCGGTGTCGGTGCAATCGAACTCCCCGATATCGAAAGACCCACCACCTTAACTTTCCTATCTTATGCACATGCAAGTTTAATCGCAAAACAAACAGAACCGAGCCGAAGCTCCCCGGACCAAACGTCCGTCTCCAGCCAACCGAGTCGAAGCTCCCCGGACCATCCCGTCCGTCTCCAGAACAACCGAGCCGAAGCTCTCATCAATCTTCCTGTGCCAACAGTGTTTGTGAAAGGTGCAATCCTAATTACTAAGTTACTCTTGCCAGTTTATTATTACAGTTTACGTTAGCCCAGGACTGCCCCCGGTATACCCCGTGAAGGGCTCTCAAGGGGCACTAGGAACCAAGACGGTGCATTACGGCCCGAAGTTCCCTTTCGCAAGGCACTTATTGTTATTGGTTGTTTTCCCTTAGCCCGATTCCCTTCTCATATTACGATGGACTATCCTAGGGTGATTTTTAAACCTTCCACTCCTCGGGAAAAGCGATCTTTCGCCAAACCCGAGCACCTCTTAACTCTACCTATCACCACTACTCACTACTCTTTATATCTTCATCAGATCATGTTCTATTGCATTTCACAATTTACTAAATGCAGACCAACCTAGGCTACAAGTCGAACCGGTTATGCAATGATCGATTACTCATCTAAATGCCCTAAACTATTTACTGGAGACTTATCTTGATATAAATAACCTAAATCCAGAAAATGGAAATTTTCCTAATTTATTTGGCATTTAATTAAATTCCTCGAAAATCTCAAGGGCCACCGGTTTGAACATGAACTATCCTAATTATTCATGCAAGATGTCCAGCAAATTTATGATAATTAGTAGGCTATCTCAGAAGGCTAAATCCTAAGTATCATAATTTTCTATCATCAAAATAACCTGAAAAACTATTTGGAAATAATCTCTAATTTCTATAGTTTATGAATCAAGTACAGAAAATATTCTTCCAAAAATTCTAAATAATATATGACATGAAGATTAAGGCCTAAAATTTGCACTGGCTAAGTTTCATAATTTTCCAGCAAGTGTTCTATCCATAATAATTTTTTAAACATAAAAGCCCTTTCTATCATTTGTGAGTAAAGTACTAGATTTACTCAACATAAAATTCTATAAAAATTCAGGGATCAATGTTCTACTATTCAAGATCTAAATCCAGAATTTTAACTGATTATAATTAATGTAAAGCCTCCAAATAATTGAAACAACAAATTGGGCTAATAATTCTTTAACACATGAAGTATAATATATATTAATCATAAAATTCCAGAAAAATTACCATAAGTCTAATACATCCTAAAACTCCCTCCTCCCGAGTTTCATAATTTTTGGATTAGATTTAGTGCTTAAAATAATTATATTACATGTTTATCCTATTCCAAAATCTCAACTTTCGAGGTACCTAACTACCTCCAATTCCTTCACTATTTCGACCAGAGGGTTTTCATCATATACTCCCCCTCTCCTCCAAATTTCAAGGGCATACAAGAGCTGTTGCTCCTATGTCCTTCACAAACCTCAAACTCCCACCCGTTGGAGTTGAGCCAATCTCTTAGGGTAAAATCCACCCTAAGCCACACCATGTTACCCAAGAGGGTAGACATAGACTCAACAAATCAGTGGCCGACAACTTCAGCCTCTCTTGAGGAGATTTGTCCACTCCATCTCCAATTGTACTTTTCCCCAAAGTACCCCTCACCAAGGCCTATCTAGGACTTGATAATTCCCTATTCAAAACTCGACCAATCGAGTTGAAATTTTGTACAGATCTTAATATTGATGCCAGGGACCACCACCCAAAATTTGGGGGAGTTTGGGCTTAATTTCATCTCCTAATTAATTTTATATTGTTTATTAAATTTTTACAAAAACTTTAGACAAAAGTTCTCCAAAAATTCTCATTTTTGGACAGCCTCTCGATATGCATATTATAGACCTCCAGTCCAAATTTCAAGTCATTTGGACATGTTATGAACCGTGGGCAACCATTTTAATTTCTGGTTAACCTAGGTCTTGATCCCACCAAAATGAGTGCTGTGTTCAAACCACTCACCCAAATTGAATAAAATCAGTTTTAAATTAAAGTAGACCCCGAGGGCTACAACTTTTGTGTCTGGTCATTTTTCCTAAATCGGCCTCTAAGTGCCTCGTTTTGCAGCCTCAAAAATACATTCAAATAATCTATTTTCCATTATGTACTATATAATAATTTATGTATTATATATTAAATCTACTGTTCATCTTCTTCAGAACCCGAAACCAGAACCAGGAAGCCATTTTTCCTGTAACGTTTCCGTGATCCGTTGCCGGCCGTCCGGTCACTTCCCTGGCCAGCCACCACCACCACCACCTCCGTTGAGGTGATGGCTAGCGGTCGGCGGTGGTTTGGCCGCCGGAGGTGGCGGTTTCCGGCGAACTCTAAATACCTTTTTCATGGTTTTTCCATGAAAACGAGAGATGGATCCGGCTCCATTGAGCGCGGACCTATTTTCTAAGAATCCTACGATCTACCCATGAAAAGAAGGAGCAGAGGAGGACCTTGTTCGCGGTTTGAAGGCGAGAAGAACGTCGGGGTGCCATGGCGCGGTGGTGGCGTTTGCTGGACTTCTCCTACAGCAAGAACAAGGGTCTGTTCTGATTACTTGAGCGTGTAACCTTCTCCTCTTTCCCTAAGTGGGCTTTTATAACTCAGGAAGTGGGAAGATGAAATGGTAAAAGCCATTATGGCCATGAAGTTTCCCCCTTAACGTTTCGGTTACAGTGAAGGGATAAGAAACGGCGGAACTGAACAGGTGTGTACAGCTGGCGGTTTTCTATTGGACCACCTTTTCCTCATTTATTATAAAATTTCAGAAGGAAAACGGCCGGTAGTTACTCCTGGTGTAACTTCCCACACCAGCATTTAATACCACGCGTGTTGGAATAATTTCGGGCCCGAACCGTCGTTTCGGCCAATGTCACGGGCGTGACACATAGGTCACGGGCGTGACAGGTCCGAATAGTCAATCCTGGGTTCGACGATCGTCGAACTGAGATCGACGATCGTCGATGATGGTCACGGGCGTGACACCTTGGGTCACGGGCGTGACAGGCCCGAATGGCATATTTCGAGGTCGACGATCGTCGAATTGAGATCGACGATCGTCGAAGGCTGGTCACGCCCTAGGTCACGGGCGTGACAGCTAAGTCACGGGCATGACATGCCCGGGCTGCAAGGTCGACGACCGTCTCATGGCGATCGACGATCGTCGATGGGGTCACGCCCATAGTCACGGGCGTGACACCTTGGTCACGGGCGTGACATGCCCAGACAGCACGTTCGGCGATCGTCTCGTGGAGATCGACGATCGTCGAAGTAGTCACGCCCAGGTCACGGGCGTGACGGGTCGGTCACGGGCGTGACCAACCCGTGACCCGAAAAATTGATCGCTTTATTTTCACTTTTTGTGCTCCCTGGGGTTCTGACTCGACCAACCGACTCCTAGGGGTCTAGCCGGAAATGGGATGTTACAAATCCCAATAAACAAAACAAAAATTTCGTCCCCGAAATTGAGGTTGAGCCTATGGGGATCTCTATCGGAATAAATTAAACTTGTAACATCCCATACGATCTTTCTATTGGGTTCAGGCGACTGTTCGTCTGATAACGAAGACAATCTCCCCAATAAACAAAAGATTAGCCCCTACCTTTCTGATTAAGTGCGCATGCCTAGGTCCTGGATATTCCGTATCTAGTCTTAACATTCCAAAACAAGAAGGCAATCTATAGTATACCGAGAGGTGGTGAGATGTACCTGACTGAACAACTCCGGGTATCTTTGCCTCATCAGATCCTGCGGTTCCCAGGTGTGCTCCTCCTGACCGTGATTTCTCCACAGAACCTTGACTAAGGGGATCTTCTTGCGCCGCAAGATCCGCACTCCTTTGTCGTCGATCCGAACCGGCTCCAAGTGAACAGATCGGTCTGAAGCTACCGGCCCTTCGGTGGCCAAAATCCGCTGCTCCGGGCGTAGTAGAGCCCTTCTCAGCGAAGAGATGTGGAAGACGTCGTGTAGAGCTGCCAGCTCCGGGGGCAACTCTAGCCTGTAGGCTAGGGGTCCGATACGCTCCAGGATCCGGTAAGGGCCCATATACCTAGGGCTGAGTTTCTTCCTCCGACCACGCACCCGTGAGACTCCGTGCATGGGCCGGATCTTCAAGAACACTCGATCCCCTACCCGAAACTCCACCTGACGATGCCGGGCGTCATAGTATTTGGCCTGTCTGCTCTGCGCCTCCAACATCCTATCTCTGATCAGTCTCACCTGAGCCTTGGTATCCTCCACAAAATCCGATCCCAACAGCTTCGGATCCTCGTCTTGAACCCAAGAAAGCGGGGTCCTACATTTCCTTCCATACAAGGCCTCATACGACGCCATCCTGATGCTGGACTGGTAGCTATTATTGTAGGAGAACTCGACCAACGGTAACATCTTCTCCCACGGCTCCCCTCGGTCCAGTATACACAGTCGTAGTAGATCCTCCAACGTCCTGTTGGTGCGCTCTGTCTGCCCGTCCGTCTGAGGGTGGAAGGCCGTGCTAAAAGTCAACCGGGTGCCCAAATATGCCTGCACTGACCGCCACTCCCTGGATGTAAACCGTCCATCGCGGTCCGATACTATCGTCCGGGGCACGCCATGATATCGGACATACTGCTCCACAAACTTCCGTACCAGCACTCCCACCGAATCATCCTTCCTGATCGGTACAAAGCGGGCCACCTTCGTCAACCGATCGACAATCACCCAAATCGAGTCGTTCCCTGTCCGAGACCGGGGAAGACCATGTATAAAATCCATCGCTATATCGTCAAACTTCCACTCCGGCACCGGGAGTGGCTGTAACAATCCTGCGGGGTTCCTGCACTCCGCCTTCACCAACTGACACGCCTCGCAATGGGTCACGAAGTACGTAATGTCCTTCTTCATGCCCGGCCAAAACATCGTCCTCTTCAAATCAGCGGTCATCTTTGTGATTCCTGGGTGTACCGAGTACCGGCTGCAGTGCGCCTCCATCATAATATCCTCTCGGATCTGGCCTCCTGCGGGTATATATACTCTGCCTCTGAAGTGGAGCAAACCATCTCTCAGGGAATAATCTCCTGTCGAACCTTCCTCCAAAGCTCGGAACATCGGCTCCGCCCACGCATCTGTCCTCTGTCCGTCCCGAATGCGATCCCGAATATCGTCTATGACCACTATCGATGCCAGATACTCCCTATACAGATCTGGGTCATCCTCGGACACTAGGGATATCTGCATGTCTCTGAATGACTGGACCAGCTCCATAGACATAACCTGGGGCCCAGCTTCGGAAGTGGCCGCTCTCCGGCTCAACGCGTCGGCCACCACGTTTGCCTTCCCTGGGTGGTAGTGCATCTCATACTGATAATCTGCTAAGAACTCCACCCAACGCCTCTGTCTGATATTCAGCTCCTTCTGCGTGTCCACGTATTTCAGGTTCTTGTGGTCGGAGAAGATATCGCAGTGGACTCCATAAAGATAATGGCGCCAGACCTTTAGATCAAAAACGACCGCTCCCATCTCTAGGTCGTGCACCGGGTAGTTCCTCTCATGGGTCTTCAGCTGGCGGGAGGCATATGCTATGACATGTCCGTTCTGCATCAGCACCGCTCCCATCCCTTGGTATGATGCGTCGGTGTACACCTGGAATCCTTCCTTTCCAGATGGAAGGGCCAGAATAGGGGCTGAGATGAGTCGATCCTTCAGCTCCTGGAAAGCCGCCTGGCACTGCGGGGTCCAAACGAAAGGTGCCTCCTTCTTCGTCAAAGATGTGAGGGGGAGGGCAATCCGAGAGAACCCCTCGACGAACTTCCGGTAATAGCCGGCAAGTCCCAAGAAACTTCGCACATCGGTGGCTGTCTTCAATTGCGGCCAATCTCGAACTGCTCGAATCTTTGCTGGATCCACTGCCAACCCGGCTCCGCTGATAATGTGGCCCAGGAAGGCCACCTCCTTCAACCAGAACTGACACTTGCTGAATTTGGCGTAAAGGCGATGCTCCCGCAACCTCTCCAAGGTCAGTGCCAGATGCCGAGTGTGCTCCTCCTCCGTCCTAGAGTAGATCAGGATGTCGTCTATGAACACTATGACGAACACATCCAAGTAGGCCTCGAAAACCCGGTTCATGAGACTCATGAACGCCGACGGAGCATTCGTGAGCCCAAAGGGCATCACGGTGAACTCATACAGGCCATATCTGCTACTAAAGGCCGTCTTCGGGATATCCTCCTCCTGGATCCGCAGTTGGTAGTATCCTGATCTCAAGTCCAGCTTCGAGAAATAATGGGCCCCCTCCAGCTGGTCGAATAATTCGTCTATCCGTGGGAGCGGATAGGTATTCCGGACGGTCAGCCTGTTCAGTGCTCGATAATCGATGCACAGGCGTAGTGTCCCATCCTTCTTCTTCACGAACAGGACCGGTGCTCCCCATGGCGAGGAACTCGGTCTAACAAAACCTGCCTCAACTAATTCCTGCAACTGAGTCCGAAACTCTGCCAACTCCTTTGGGGCCATCCGATAAGGGGCCCTAGACGCCGGCTTGGCTCCCGGCACAAGCTGTATCTGAAAATCCTGCTCTCGGTGTGGTGGTAGTCCTGGCAGTTTCTCCGGAAAGATGTCAACGAAATCTCGCACCACCGGGATGTCTGTCACCGACTCCTTAACCTCCTCCATCTCAAATAGAATCTGATAGACCTCCTCTCCCTGCAGATGGGCCTTAACGGCCTGTACCGAAGATAAGAGTATACGAGAGACAGGTCTTATACCTTCGATGGTAATGAAAGAGTCCCCGTGTCTCACGGTGATCCTCTTTGCCTGGCAGTCAATCTGGGCATAGTTCCAGTGCAGCCATACCATGCCCAGGATCAGGTCGTAGTCCGTCAGCTTCAAAATCGTCGCTGGAGCCTCGAACGCTTTTCCACCAATCTCCGCCTCCATATTGCAGTGATCCGTGGTAAGGAGCTCAGATCCATCCGGTAGTCGCACCCTCATCCTCGAGCCTGTGAACCGCTCCACACCTTCCAGTCCTTCAACGAACGACTCCGACACAAAGGAGTGAGTAGCTCCAGTATCGAACAGCGTGCGGGCAGGCTTGCCGCTGATGAAGACTATACCTGGGGTGATTAGATATCTTAGGGTTCTATAATGAGTTTTTACTTTCCTTGCTATCAATCTAGTGCGATTCAAAGTTTTAACAACTTAAAGGGGAAATTCTATGAAAATAAAGAAGCATTTCGGCATACCTGCGATGACCTGCTCCGGATTCCGCGGCTGTGCAAGGTCCAAGGCATATACCTGCTCTCTTCCCTGTCTACGATCTTCCCCCTGGTATCCTCGACCGCGGCCGCGTCCTCGGCCTCCGTAATGCTGAGCTGGTGGGCCGCCCTGATGTGCTGGAGGTGGTGCCCCCCTCATGGGGCAGTTCCTCCGAATGTGCCCAATCTGATGACAAAAGTAGCACTCTGGGGGATACGCCATTCCCCCGGGTCTCGGCATCTCCTGCATCCGAAGGGGTGGAGGGGCCAATACCACCTGTTCCCTCGGCTCCGGCCTCACGTCCTGACGAGGCTGGTCCTCTGTCCTCCTCCCCTCTGGTACAGCACCCCGCCGCTGGTCATTCCTTCCTCTTCGTCCCTGATCCTCTGCTGGCCGTTTCCGGCCCCGGGTGGTGTGCCAATCTGCCTCAATCCTTTTGGCCATCTCCAAAATCCGGGAGATGGGCCCGTCAGATACAAACAAGAGGGCCTCCCTCAAGTCCTCACGCAGGCCCTTGTAGAACCTCCTGATATACCCCGCCTCGTCCAGCTGGTAGGAATCTGCGTATCGAGCCAGATGGTCAAACTCTCGATGGTACTCCACCACGGTCCGAGTACCCTGCTTCAGCTGTAAGAACCGCTCCTCCAAGTCATCCCTAGCCGACTGCGGAACGAAATGCTCCAACAGTGCGGCCCTGAACTCCTCCCAAGTAATCTCCGCAACCTCCCTATCAGCAAAGGTCGTGTCCAACAGCGTCTTCCACCACCTCTTTGCATGGGACTCCAGGCAGGAGACAACCAGAGCCACCTTCTCCTCCCATGGACACCGAATCCCGGTCAGCATCTCATACATGATATCTAGCCACTCTTCCGTCCGAACAGCCGACTCTGTCCCCAAATAGGACGGGGGAGCCAGTCCTCGGAAGATGCTTAGCCAGTTGGCCCCCGGATTTGGCTGCGGGGCCGGAACCTGCTGGGCCCTGAAGGCCTCTAGAATGGCAGTCAGGGTCTGTCCCATGTCTGACTGAAGGAAAAGAGTGGGGGCCGGTGGGGGTGGTGCAACATCCTGAGCCTGTGGAACTCCACCTTGAGGCGTAGTCCGTGCTGGAGGCTGCGTAACAAAAACACACGCTGAGAAAACGTTCAAATACTACATAAAGGTGGACAAATTATATGTGATCCCCATATGGGCACACCACTGCTTCCGCTGCTTAGTTTGTCCCCAAACTAAACCCGAGCGGGGGTGACCGAGGGTTTGTGGACTGCTACTTCCTTCTGATCGATGTTTGCCTCTGATACCACTTGTAAGACCCCCTTTTTTTTTCTTTTTCAACCACCGGGGTCTTAGGCCCAGAACCGCCGCTTTGCGGCGACACCTTCACGTCCTGAAGGGTCATCACCACAAGGCGCCGATTCTGCCGGCCAATTTCGATCACAGAAAGTAGCACAATTATTGATGTAAGAGCAATGCAGTCCACAATAATAAAAATCACATAAATATAATAAGACTCCACGAAGGGAGTGTCCACAGAAACATCAGAGTACTATAAATACGGGCTTATGCCCGGTACAAAATGTCCTCACTACAAGTCTCTCATGCGGAAGCGAAACAGTAAACTACTCGAGGTCGAGACTCACGGTCCCGGCTGTATGAACTCCGGAGCTAGACTGCCCCATCTCCAGGCGCACCGATCTCTGGGGCTGCTCCTCCATGCTGGGCTCCACGATCCCCTAAATGATGCGGTTCGAAAACCGTTAGTCATAAAGACTAAGCCCTATCATCCCCTACCCCTTCCCCCATGGCTCCTAGGTACCGAGCGGAGAGGAAGAAAGGGAAGGACATGATGGTGGAGATAATCATGAAACAGATGGCAGCGGAAACTAATCTAGCAAGGTGTATTCGGTGAGCAGTTAATATGATTGTTGTAATAGGTCTAGCAGTAAGAAAAGCAATTATATGAATTTAAACCTTCACTTATGCGAGAACACATAAGCTAAAGGGGTCTTTTGCAAGGCTCCCATCGTATAGAGTGTCCCATACCACTTATACGTTGGGGTGTCGGTTATCAAACAGCAATGGTTGTTATATATTGAAATTAACCTTTGATTTATAAACTTGCCCACACAAGCTTATAGACCAAGGGGTCGTTTTGCAGGTCCTAATGTATAAGTGTCCCATACCACTTATACTTTAGGTGTCAAGGTTTAATGAATCGATTATGCTATGACATGCTAGTGGGTATGATGAAACATGCAAGTGCAACTCACACACCCGACTCTGTGCACACAGACCTTTAGTTCCCCCTTTCGGAGCCGTTACCTCCCAGGATACCTCCGTAGTGGCAAACGGAAGCGGTGGGTTGGGCCTCGCCCACCTCAAAACCAGTAAAAGCACCACTGGTCTGACCTATCGTACGCCTCAACGCTTGGTGCACTAAGCGGACGCCTGCGTACTCTTGCCGACTGGTCCGCCGGACTTAACCTTGGCTTAGTGCTAGTCATCTTGCCGAGTCAACGATATCGGTGTCGGTGCAATCGAACTCCCCGATATCGAAAGACCCACCACCTTAACTTTCCTATCTTATGCACATGCAAGTTTAATCGCAAAACAAACAGAACCGAGCCGAAGCTCCCCGGACCAAACGTCCGTCTCCAGCCAACCGAGCCGAAGCTCCCCGGACCATCCCGTCGGTCTCCAGAACAACCGAGCCGAAGCTCTCATCAATCTTCCTGTGCCAACAGTGTTTGTGAAAGGTGCAACCCTAATTACTAAGTTACTCTTGCCAGTTTATTATTACAGTTTACGTTAGCCCAGGACTGCCCCCGGTATACCCCGTGAAGGGCTCTCAAGGGGCACTAGGAACCAAGACGGTGCATTACGGCCCGAAGTTCCCTTTCGCAAGGCACTTATTGTTATTGGTTGTTTTCCCTTAGCCCGATTCCCTTCTCATATTACGATGGACTATCCTAGGGTGATTTTTAAACCTTCCACTCCTCGGGAAAAGCGATCTTTCGCCAAACCCGAGCACCTCTTAACTCTACCTATCACCACTACTCACTACTCTTTATATCTTCATCAGATCATGTTCTATTGCATTTCACAATTTACTAAATGCAGACCAACCTAGGCTACAAGTCGAACCGGTTATGCAATGATCGATTACTCATCTAAATGCCCTAAACTATTTACTGGAGACTTATCTTGATATAAATAACCTAAATCCAGAAAATGGAAATTTTCCTAATTTATTTGGAATTTAATTAAATTTCTCGAAAATCTCAAGGGCCACCGGTTTGAACATGAACTATCCTAATTATTCATGCAAGATGTCCAGCAAATTTATGATAATTAGTAGGCTATCTCAGAAGGCTAAATCCTAAGTATCATAATTTTCTATCATCAAAATAACCTGAAAAACTATTTGGAAATAATCTCTAATTTCTATAGTTTATGAATCAAGTACAGAAAATATTCTTCCAAAAATTCTAAATAATATATGACATGAAGATTAAGGCCTAAAATTTGCACTGGCTAAGTTTCATAATTTTCTAGCAAGTGTTCTATCCATAATAATTTTTTAAACATAAAAGCCCTTTCTATCATTTGTGAGTAAAGTACTAGATTTACTCAACATAAAATTCTATAAAAATTCAGGGATCAATGTTCTACTATTCAAGATCTAAATCCAGAATTTTAACTGATTATAATTAATGTAAAGCCTCCAAATAATTGAAACAACAAATTGGGCTAATAATTCTTTAACACATGAAGTATAATATATATTAATCATAAAATTCCAGAAAAATTACCATAAGTCTAATACATCCTAAAACTCCCTCCTCCCGAGTTTCATAATTTTTGGATTAGATTTAGTGCTTAAAATAATTATATTACATGTTTATCCTATTCCAAAATCTCAACTTTCGAGGTACCTAACTACCTCCAATTCCTTCACTATTTCGACCAGAGGGTTTTCATCATATACTCCCCCTCTCCTCCAAATTTCAAGGGCATACAAGAGCTGTTGCTCCTATGTCCTTCACAAACCTCAAACTCCCACCCGTTGGAGTTGAGCCAATCTCTTAGGGTAAAATCCACCCTAAGCCACACCATGTTACCCAAGAGGGTAGACATAGACTCAACAAATCAGTGGCCGACAACTTCAGCCTCTCTTGAGGAGATTTGTCCACTCCATCTCCAATTGTACTTTTCCCCAAAGTACCCCTCACCAAGGCCTATCTAGGACTTGATAATTCCCTATTCAAAACTCGACCAATCGAGTTGAAATTTTGTACAGATCTTAATATTGATGCCAGGGACCACCACCCAAAATTTGGGGGAGTTTGGGCTTAATTTCATCTCCTAATTAATTTTATATTGTTTATTAAATTTTTACAAAAACTTTAGATAAAAGTTCTCCAAAAATTCTCATTTTTGGACAGCCTCTCGATATGCATATTATAGACCTCCAGTCCAAATTTCAAGTCATTTGGACATGTTATGAACCGTGGGCAACCATTTTAATTTCTGGTTAACCTAGGTCTTGATCCCACCAAAATGAGTGCTGTGTTCAAACCACTCACCAAAATTGAATAAAATCAGTTTTAAATTAAAGTAGACCCCGAGGGCTACAACTTTTGTGTCTGGTCATTTTTCCTAAATCGGCCTCTAAGTGCCTCGTTTTGCAGCCTCAAAAATACATTCAAATAATCTATTTTCCATTATGTACTATATAATAATTTATGTATTATATATTAAATCTACTGTTCATCTTCTTCAGAACCCGAAACCAGAACCAGGAAGCCATTTTTCCTGTAACGTTTCCGTGATCCGTTGCCGGCCGTCCGGTCACTTCCCTGGCCAGCCACCACCACCACCACCTCCGTTGAGGTGATGGCTAGCGGTCGGCGGTGGTTTGCCCGCCGGAGGTGGCGGTTTCCGGCGAACTCTAAATACCTTTTTCATGGTTTTTCCATGAAAACGAGAGATGGATCCGGCTCCGTTGAGCGCGGACCTATTTTCTAAGAATCCTACGATCTACCCATGAAAAGAAGGAGCAGAGGAGGACCTTGTTCGCGGTTTGATGGCGAGAAGAACGTCGGGGTGCCATGGCGCGGTGGTGGCGTTTGCTGGACTTCTCCTACAGCAAGAACAAGGGTCTGTTCTGATTACTTGAGCGTGTAACCTTCTCCTCTTTCCCTAAGTGGCCTTTTATAACTCAGGAAGTGGGAAGATGAAATGGTAAAAGCCATTATGGCCATGAAGTTTCCCCCTTAACGTTTCGGTTACAGTGAAGGGATAAGAAACGGCGGAACTGAACAGGTGTGTACAGCTGGCGGTTTTCTATTGGACCACCTTTTCCTCATTTATTATAAAATTTCAGAAGGAAAACGGCCGGTAGTTACTCCTGGTGTAACTTCCCACACCAGCATTTAATACCACGCGTGTTGGAATAATTTCGGGCCCGAACCGTCGTTTCGGCCAATGTCACGGGCGTGACACATAGGTCACGGGCGTGACAGGTCCGAATAGTCAATCCTGGGTTCGACGATCGTCGAACTGAGATCGACGATCATCGATGATGGTCACGGGCGTGACACCTTGGGTCACGGGCGTGACAGGCCCGAATGGCATATTTCGAGGTCGACGATCGTCGAATTGAGATCGACGATCGTCGAAGGCTGGTCACGCCCTAGGTCACGGGCGTGACAGCTAAGTCACGGGCGTGACATGCCCGGGCTGCAAGGTCGACGACCGTCTCATGGCGATCGACGATCGTCGATGGGGTCACGCCCATAGTCACGGGCGTGACACCTTGGTCACGGGCGTGACATGCCCAGACAGCACGTTCGGCGATCGTCTCGTGGAGATCGACGATCGTCGAAGTAGTCACGCCCAGGTCACGGGCGTGACGGGTCGGTCACGGGCGTGACCAACCCGTGACCCGAAAAATTGATCGCTTTATTTTCACTTTTTGTGCTCCCTGGGGTTCTGACTCGACCAACCGACTCCTAGGGGTCTAGCCGGAAATGGGATGTTACACTGTTCCTGGGGTCTTTTAGCCAGGAATTAGGGTGGAATACCCCATTTCCTCTTGGGCATTCTCTCACTAAGGGTTTAGAGAGAAGGGAGAGCTAGGTGGAGGAGGAGACCAGGATCCGGCCACCGGTGGAGCATCGGAGCTCCGAATCACGATCCGAGTCCAGATCCGCGAAGGTGATGCCGTTGCGGTGCTTTCTAACCACGTAGATTTTTCATGGCGCCGCGGAAGAATGCAAGGGTAACGATTTCTCATCCTAGGGCATGTGAAGCCCTTATTTCCTTTGCATAGGAAGCCCGCTCTCGCGAGTGAGCGAAGAGTTGGAGCGTTCCTTGGGGTAGATATGTGAAGTCCCCCTTGTATAGAGTCTGTATGCGAAAACGGGCATATGCATTGTGTGTGAAGCCTATTCGGACATGTAGAGCCGGATCGGTGATGTTGCATTGCATATGAACCGGGGAAGACTCCGGGTGTTTGGGCGTTTTTCGAGTTTTCTACGTGGTAGATTGCATCAGGGAGCCTTGGAGACTAACTCCAAGGTGCACCCGGAAAATTGGGCAAAAGCGGGTTTTGCCAACATGGTGGCCGGGGAGCCAACTTGAACATAACTGGGTTATGTGCTTGTGTGATCGAATTTTAGGATCCGGGAGAAGCTTGGCCCGCGCGTACATCTTAATGTGACTATGCGGTGTGAGCAACGGGCAAGTGGACGCGGACCCGGGGCTATGCGGTTTGGTGACAGACATCTGAAAAAGAGACTGGCCATTGGCATGGTTGTGCGAGTCTTAGGCATGGACTGGAAAGACTAGATTGCTCATGAGTTTTGCCATCCAAGGGGTGGTGGTGAAGCCACGGATTTGACCAGATTCACCGAGTATGTGCTCTGAGTGCACGGGGTGTGTGGCCGTGCGAGCCTACGCCTGTGATGTAGTGTGATTACACTATTAACTGTTGCTTATACTAATAAAGTGCAGGGAAAGAGCTTCGCCGCCTCAATTCTGGGGGCGGGGTCGTTATAATTTGGTCAGCATAGCTGACCGTTGCTTTTGTTTGCCACCGGGCGGTGAATTGTTGCTTGCAGGTGCTGCGGAGCCGAGCGGGAAATAGCGGGCTAAAGCCCAAGTTGCTGAGCCGGCCCTCGAAGGCCTAATTTTGAGTGTTTCATTGTAATCATGTGTGGCCGGCCTGCAAGCCGAAGTATGAAAACACTTTTATGTCAAGCATACTGTGTAAGGACTTAAGGCCATTTCTATTTCTGTGTATTGAAACATTCCTACGGGTGTTATTGTAGTGGACATTCATGATTTTGGCTTGGTTCTTTCGTCTTGCAACTTAATTTTAATGCTTCCGCTAGGTGATTGTGTAGGACGTGTAATTGGTTGAATGGTTTCAACGCGTAACCAATCGGTCTGTCCGTAGTATATGACGTCGGGCCCCGGCCGGACCTACTGCTATATGCTATGCGACGGATAGGGGTATTACATTAGGTAGAGGTGAGTTGGTCCACATAGGATTTGCTCAAGCCTCCGACAAATTCAGGAACATCATTCTGATGTTGGAGACCGATGGACTCTCCTTCGTTCTCAAACACCCCTGCAAGGTGCTCGACAAGGAAGTCTCGGAGTTTTTCAATAACGCCAAATTACGTCATGAGGACTCTGTGATAAAAAACAAGGTTCAGAAGATCAAAGTACTTGCGGCTACCCATCTATGATCAGGCCGACTACTTAGAGGAGGCTGATTTTACCAGAATGTTATCAATTTGTGGTTTGCCTAGGAGCACCAAAGCCATCAAGCGAAAAGGAATGAGTAAGGAGGGCAAACTCCTCTCAGACATAATTGGCAAAGTGCAAATTTGCAAGACGGGCTCACATGACTATCTGTCAACAGAAATGTTCAAGATACTAGTTGTAATAATCTGCAGGAAGAAGCTAGATTAGGGTGCTTTGTTGTTCGCAAAGATAAAGGACAACCTACGCACTCCCAACTTTGGGTGGATTATTACCTTATTCTTGAATCAACTCGATGGTGATAGGTTTGATATGACCAAAGGAGTTCCTATCCATCACCTAAATAAGATAGATTCAATAATCTTCTCGAGGTGGGATAGGCAGATCATCCAGCGAGGGGGAGCCCTATTACCCCCAGTGGAGGAGGAAGATCTTGTTCCTAATGACAGAACCCCTTCAACTCACCCCAGTGAGATTCCTGCTTTATTGAGTGTAGGAATTGAGGAGGAGACAGTTACTCATTCAGATACAGTTACAGTGCTTCCAGACTCAGCGTCAGGGGATATCCTAGCAGAGGTTGCTGCTATTTGTACTGCTGCCGCTACTGAGGTTTAGATAATTGAGGATTTAGAAGTGCATGCTGAGGAAGAGGATCCAGCTCCTTCTAATAATGATGAGGATGTTGATGCTGATGTGGTTGATGATGATGCTACAGATAATGATCTGATAGTTGAAGATTATCAGATTGAGACTGTTGAAGAGGATGCGGTGCTTGCTAATAAGTCTGCTGATAGCAATTATAATGTTGCTGAGGTTGGCTGTGGTGTCCTTGTGATTTCAGTGCCTATGTCTGTAAACACTCTGGTTGCTCTTCTCCCTAGAACTATATCTACTATAATGTCTGAGGGGGAGGCAACTCAGTCCTGGATATCTGTTGGGTCCATTGACCCTAATGTTCAAGATTTGTAAGAAGTCAAACTGGTCAATGACATACACAGAGAAATGTTTTTGATGTGTGCTCAAGTTCATGCATACAGGTTGTCCTTGATTGGACAGGTGAAGAAAAAGGGTAAGCTGGAAGTCAGGAAATTTGACTAAGGGAATAAGCTCTGAGTGATGAAGGCACACTAAATGCTCTCAACGCCAGCGAGAGCTGAGATAGCTGAGAAGAATGTCTAAGGCAAAAGCATCAAGACAGCTGTGAAGATTGTCTCAGCATAACCGCTGAGACAGCTGAGAAGCTCAATGCAAAGCATTGACAGAAGGGTTGGTCTCAGCAGAACCGCTGAGACAGGAGATAGTCTAAGCTGAGAAGAAGAAACCGCTGAGACAGTTGAGAATAAACTGCAAAGATATAAGACAGTCTCAGATGTTAAGAAGAAACCGCTGAGACAGTTGAGAAGAAACCGCTGAGACAGTTGAGAAGAAAACACTGAGACAAAACCAACAAACTTTATCTAAGTCCAGAAGCGTTGAGTGAGGCAGGTTCATTCAACTCTATTAAAGAAGAAGCTCAGTTCAGTATTCGTCGAACTGAATTCCAAGTTCATCGGGAAGAGTTCACCTTTCATCGAGCTCAAATTAAAGTTTGAAGATTCTGAGTTCATCGAGCCCAGTTAAGAATTCGTTGAACTGATTCAAGAATTCGTCGAGCTGAGCTCACCTTTCGTCGAGCTCAAGTTAAAGTTTGAAGATTCTGAGTTCGTTGAGCCCAGTTCAGAATTAATCGAACTGATTCAAGAATTCGTCAAACCCATCTCAACTTTCGTGATGCTCAAGTTAAAGGTTGAATATTATGAGTTAATCGAGCTCAGTTCAGAATTCGTCGAACTGATTTCAAAACTCGTCGAACCCAACTCTTTATTCGTCGAGCGCAGACAAAGTACTACATGCCGTTGCGGGAAAGCAACAGTAGCGCCGGAAGCTACTGTTTGTCTTCTTCTTAGGGAGGTGGAGCTAACCATCCTTGGCAGGGCCCACATTAAAATTATGTTGTTGATTCAAATCAACAGATATAAAAGGAAGAGAAGAAAAGGGGATTAGGGTTAAAGAGAATAGAATTAGAAAGCGAAAAGAGAGGCGGCTGGACTTCATCTTCTCCGTCAAACTTGAAAACCAAGTCCAGTAGTGCAAGCCAGAAGGCAAAGTGAAAGATAGCTGAAGCTTATTCCAATTCAGCAAGATTATTCCTTGAAGAACAAGTTGGCTGACTCATTCAATCAGTAAGAGGAGATAGTTGTGTGAAGGGCTGTAAGCCTTCAACAGCAGTTAGCTTTCTTCAGTACAACAGAGAAATTGGTATCTATAGAAGAAGACTAATTCCTTCTACAGCAAGTGGGCTGGACTGATATCTGCTCAGTCCAGCAAGTTGTACTCAGAGATTTTCCTCTGAGTCAGTATATTCATTTTACTTGATTAATTTCCTATAGGATTCAGCTTGTCTGAATCTGAGCTGTAGGGCACTTTGTGCCTGAGTTATAGGTGACTAATCAGTCACTGAGGTAGGTGCCCTGCGGGGGTACTGAGGTAGGATCGAAGTGTGGATTTGAGAGTAGGACTGTCCTCCCAGCCTAAGTAGTAGACCTTAGTGATAAGGCTGAGGTAGGTGACTGTTGAGTCACTGAGCTGTAGGTGACAAGTTGTCACTGAGTGTAGGTCTTGGAGGAGACTGAGTATAGGGCCCTTTGGCATGAGGTAGGTGACAATTGTGTCACTGATCTATAGGTGCCTAGAAGGGCACTCAGATAGGTATCTGGAAGGGTACTTAGCTATAGGAGTGCTGCAGCACTCTGAGAGTAGGGTCTTGTGCCTAAAGTTGTAGGGATGAGAAGCCTGATCTGTAGGCCTTAGAGATAAGGCAGAGGTAGGTGGTTTGAGGACCACTGAGTGTAGGAGCACCGCAGGGCTCAGAGATAGGAACCTTTGTGGTTTTGAGGCAGGGTTCTAAAGAGAACCTGAGTGTAAGGCTGAGGGCCTGAGGTCTAAGCTCTGAGAAGCATTTTGGTGCAGTTTGTGCCTTGTCTAACATAAGTTAGAAAGGTGGGAGGGAAAGTGGATGTACCAAATTGGGGAACCACAATAAATAACTGTGTGCTTGCTGTGTGTTAGCTATAAGATATAAGTATGGGTGTTGGGTATTGTATCCACAATGTACCTGATTTGAAGAAGCCCTGAACAAGCTAAGGTAAATTGACATTGTATATGATGAAATCTTCTAGTTGTGCTTGCAGTTATTCCACGCTAAGTACACACCAATGTCAGGGTGCAGTGGGTCAATATACACGGGTCTGCGCGACGTAATCCCTCGTTGAGCAGATCAGTGTGTTGACCTACGTGTACTCTCTCTTTTGGAGTGTACTTAATTTCAAGTACAGGGCTATGATAGAGCAAGAGCAGACAAGGAGCAAGGATGGGCCAAAGACCATCTCTCGGAAAGAAAGAGGAAAAATTGTCTAAGTAAGAATCGACGAGAATCACTAAGTGATTCTCGCCGATTCGGCGAGAATCACTAATGATTCTCGCCGAGTCGTCGAGAATCACTGGTTGATTCTCGCCGGTTAGAGCCAGCTGTCTCAGCGCGCCAGAAATTCTCTAAGGCAGAATCGTCGAGAATCAAGTGTGATTCCCGCCGATTCTACCCCGCTTCTATATCAGTGCAGCCAGAATTCTACTAAGTAGTATTCGGCAAGAATCGTAGGTAATTCTCACCGATTCGTCGAGAATCACCTACGATTCTCTCCCAATTTGACTTGGGCATTTTTCCAATTCTATCTGAACCGGTCCATGTTCCTGCGGTATTTCGAACCGGTCTTAGGTCTTGTTGCTGGTGGGGACCACAGCGGTCATGTGCTTGACCTAAGGTATATATACCTCCGTATGTATGAGCGGAAGGAGTACCACATACGCGAATTCAAAAAGAACAGTCGTCGACGTGACCTAGTTCGCGATCTTGCTCCGCCGACCGTCTCCGCCGTCGACCAGTTAGTCGTCGCTGTTGATCTCAAGTTCTTCCAGATCTCCGGCGATAGAAGCTTAGGCTAGCATAGCGTCTCACGCGTCTAACCAGAGATCCCTTGTCTCTTGATTCGTTGATCAGGAAAAACCTTCCCCTTTCGAATCGATCGAGACGACCGATCCTAGTGTGACCGTTGGAAGACCTTGCTTCCTTTGCTACGAAGTTTGAATCCCCTAGCACTGCAGCAGCTCTCCGTAGCCGCTGCCCATTCCGAGAACCTTGCCGCCACTCCAAGCCGCCGCCGGTTACGGGAAGATTCACTCCAAGAGAGATCTAGGGTTGTGGACTCTTCGTTGACTTCAAGAACACGTCGTCGAACGAAGAGGGACACCTTAGTCTCCATAAGTTGTTTGTATCTCTTATACAATCTATTTTCAATTTCTTTGTAAAGGACCGATTGGTCTCTAGTTGTAAGGGTTGGGTGCAACCCGTGTTGTGGGAGTGGTGACTCCTACGTGTGGAAGGGTTCCTTCCGTTAGTGCAAGGATTGGATTTCAATCCTGTTGGTGAAGTGACCGAGTCGTCCCTGGTTGGGAGATAGGTCGAAGGGGGAAAGTGGACGTACCCAAATCGGGGAACCACTATAAATTGTTTGAGTCTTTCCTGTGCTATGTTGTTTGATTTTCTTATGCAGGTACAGTTTTTAATTCCTTAAAACCCCCACAAGACACCTATCCCCCCCATAGGTGAAGCTAGTTGGCACTAGGTGGACTTTCAAGTGGTATTAGAGGGAGGTTACTCATCAAAAAGGTTCACACCTTGAGTAGAATCCTGCCACCAGTGTCAAGAAGAAGACCGATATCTTCTATGGACGGACTCAAGCACTCCGGCAAAATCCCAGTGCGCACCAGACTGAACTTTCCTATCTGGAAGGAAAGAATCAGATTCTACATGGAAGCAGTCGACCCCCGACTCTTCATGATAGTGGAGGAGGGACCTTACATTCCCACTAAGGCCTCCACCATTGATCCTACCAAGAAAGTGCCCAAGAAACTTTCGGAAATGGATAAGGATGAAATGGTGCTGTTCGGACTCGACAAGAAAGCTCAGAACATCCTGGTAAGTGCAGTTGACGACTCTATGATGCAGAACTTCTGCAACTGTAGGACAGCCAAGGATCTCTGGAGCTGCCTGATTGTATTAATGGAGGGCACAGATGAAGTGAGGGACGATCGGAGATCCCTCCTCAACCAGAAATATGAGGCCTTCAGGCAAGGGCCCAAGGAGGAGATCGGAGTTACCTTCGAAAACTTCCTCAAGATCGTCAATGCACTCAAGGGACATGGAAGAGTGTTCACTGACGGTGAGCTCAATGATAAGTTCCTTAGGTCCCTTACTAAGGAATGGGACACGAAGATCTGCGCCATCCGGGAGTTTGGCAGACTTGCGGAAACCGACCCTCAGATTCTGTTCGGGAAGCTCATGTCCTATGAGCTTCAATTGAACACAAGGAAGGCTAAAGAGGAAGCAGAGAAAGCCGCAGCCAAAGAAAAGACCGTGGTCCTCAAAAACATTCATTCCAGAAAGGGTAAGGGTGCTGCTTCTTCCCGTGCGTGGAAGAAGGATGAAGAGGAAGACTCTGATCCAAGCTCCTCCGGCTCAGAATTGTCTGAGGAAGACTTCTCTCTTATCACACGGCAATTCAAGAAGTTCCTCAAGCTGAGGAATCAGAGAAAGAGAGATGGCTCCTCCTCAAGGGATCAGAAGAAGAACTATTCTTCTGACAGGTATGTTTCTAAACCGAACAAACACCGCTCATCTGATATTATTTGCTTTGGTTGCAACAAGCCAGGACACGTCGTGGCCGACTGCCATCAAGGCAAGAGGGAGAAGGGAAAGGGAGAGGAGCATAGGTCCTCAAAAGACAGGAAGAAGGAGAGGAGTTACATCGTGAAGAAGCCAAAGACGCTGAGTGAATCTGACACCTCAGACACCAGCGATGACGAGGAAGCCTACTTTGGGCTAGTGGGTCGCTGTGACTCGGAAGGAGATTGCCCCCCATTTACTGGGAAGGTAAAAGCTCACACCCCTCTCTCCGACTCTGACTCTGATCCTGAGTCTCAGGATAATGACCCTGAGGATAGCCCTTCGGCCCGTGAAGCTGAGCTCCTCGATAAGTATGAGCTTCTGCTCAATACTTTCATGGAATGTCGAAAGAGACTGAAGGCTGAGAAAAAGGAAGTTAAATTCCTTAAAGGTGAGAGTGTATCCCTGAGGGAAGAGATCACCAGTTTGATCTCCCTCCGACAGGAGCACTTGGACCTGACTTCAAAGCATTTAGAGTCCCTTAAGCTCCTCGATCTTAAGCTAGAGGAAATCGACAAGTTGGAAGAACAACTTGCGGCAGAAAAGAAGATCGTTAAGAGCTTCTCTATGCCTAAGACAGTTCTTCCACTAGTTGATACCTTCACTGCTCAGACCAAAGGAGCTGGTTTGGGGCACATAGGGGCACCTCGTTCCTCTTCCAGGAGAAATAGGAACCAGAGGAAGAATAAGGCTGCTAAGAAGGCCTCTGCTGCTGAAAAGGGAAAGGCCCCACTCAGCCCTGTTGAGTTCAGAAAGCCCAGCTTTCCCTGTAACCAACATGACTTTGAGTCAACGTATGACCATCACTTCAGGCCCTCGGTTGCAAAGCCAAAGAGCCGGTATGATGGTTGGACCTTTCCCCGCAACTTCAGTGAAAGTGTCTTCAAGGCACCTTTTGAGGAAATCCGCGTGGAAAATTATGGTCACTTCTCTAGCGGCCATAATCGGAAGCAGGCACCTAAGGCCAAGCCTATCACACTGAAAATCCAAGAGGTGAAGAAATCATGTGACTGTGGTCATCATGATGCCTCCACCTCCAGGTCCACGGCCCCGGTTGAACCCTACGTCCCAAGGGTGAAGCAGGCGCCTAAGAGAAAGTATAACAGGTTTGACTGCTGGTGCTGTGGCAAAGTTGGTCACTTTGCCATGGATTGCTGGTTTAATCCAATGAATAACGAGACTCCTCATGTTGGCAATTCGAGGCCGACCACTCGTAGGGTTAACCAATCGAGGGGGAGTATGCTAACAAGGAATCTAGGACCCAAGTTCGATTGGGTTCCTAAGGCAAATTAATTCTATTTTGCAGGAATGTCCAAAGGCCAACAAAACTCCCATTTGGTATTTGGACAGTGGATGCTCCCGTCATATGACTGGGACAAGAAGCCTGCTGCGGGAGTACTCTCCAGTCGAGAATGGACCCAAAGTTATATTTGGGGGATCTGATCGAGGAATCACCAGAGGTTACAGTACGATTTCCAACGGTATACTCTCTATCTCTAACGTAGCTTATGTTGAGGGGTTAAATCATAACCTGATCAGTGTAAGCCAGTTATGTGATAAAGGGTATGACGTTAAGTTCTGCAAGGATAAATGCCTGATAATATCATGTGCCTCTTCGGAGACAGTATTAACTGGCATTAGGAGCAGAAATATTTTATGCTTAGATTTTCTCAGTCTAGATTCTTCTACCCCAGTATGCCTCGTTGCAAAAGGCAGTGCATCTCTTTGTGAACAATGGCACAAGAGATTTGCACATATTAATTATAAGACAATTAATATGCTGTTTTCCAAAGACTTAGTAAGGGATGCTCCCATTATTAAGTGCATTAAAGATAGTCCCTGTCCTGCATGCCAGATGGGCAAGCAGACTCGGGCTACCTTTAAGGGCATCCTAGACAAAGACTCCTCCAGATGTCTCTATCTTCTGCACATGGACTTGTTTGGTCCAATGCAAGTTCATAGCTTAGGAGGGAAGTCTTATACGCTAGTGATTGTAGATGATCACTCTCGGTTTACTTGGGTGTTCTTTTTAAAACGCAAGTCTGATACGTTTGACATCTTCACCAGCTTTGTCAAGCAGATTCAGAACGAACTTAACTGCTCAGTGGTCAAAATCAGAAGTGACCATGGAACAGAGTTCGAGTATGGTGCTATGACAGAGTTTTGTGAAGAACTTGGTATCCTTCATGAGTTTTCCTCCTCGCGCACTCCTCAATAACACGGAGTTGCGGAGAGGAGAAATAGAACACTCATTGAAGCCTGCACAACAATGTTGAATGACGCTTCACTCCCAGAATACTTCTGGGCCGAGGCTGTCAATACGGCTTGTCATGTTCAAAACCGGGCATTGATCAACAAAAGTCATCGTAAGATGCCCTACGAGCTACTGAAAGGCAGGAAACCAACCATGTCCTATCTAAGGATCTTTGGCTGCAGATGTTATGTACTGAATAATGGGAAGTACCCGCGTACTAAGTTTGGTGAAAAATGCTTCGAAGGCATATTCATGGGCTATAGTAGCCATAGCCGGGCTTATAGAGTTTTCAACAAGAAAACCCTAGTGGTAGAGGAATCAATAAATGTTGTATTTGATGAAGGAAGTTTGCTTAATTGTAAGTCTCCCAGTGGTCTTCTTGAAGATGCAGGTGCCAGACTCGAAAAGCTACACCTGGATGCGCCCGAGAAAGATGCAACTCCAAAATACGTCAAGGTCTCCACCTCAACGCCAATCGGAGAGGATGACAATCAGGATGGAGCAGTCCTCCCTGAAGAGGAAGGAGCCCCAGAAATCGCTAGAGCTCCTGATGCAAGGCTTCTAGAGCTCCGACACGTGAGGGATCATCCTAGAGATCAGATCATCGGAGATCCTCGCGACGGTATCAGAACTCGAAGAGGTACTATTAATGAGATTTTGCATATTAGTTTCCTTTCACAGGTTGAGCCAAAGAAGTTCGACGAGGCGAACAAAGATGCAGTATGGATATTGGCCATGCAAGATGAACTACATCAATTTGAAAGATGCAACGTCTGGACGCTGGTTCCCAGACCAAAGGGGAAGAACGTGATCGGCACCAAGTGGATCTTCAGAAACAAACTGGATGAACATGGTGTCATCATAAAGAATAAGGCCAGGCTGGTGGCTCAAGGATACCGATAGGAGGAGGGGATTGACTTCGACCAGAAGTTTGCGCCAGTTGCACGGCTCGAGGCAATCCGTCTGTTCCTAGCCTATGCCTCTCATAAAGGATTCACTGTCTATCAGATGGACATGAAGTCGGCATTCTTGAATGGAGACTTGAAGGAGGAAGTATACGTCGCTCAACCTCCAGGTTTTGTCAATCCTACTTATCCTAATCATGTCTACTTTCTCAATAAAGCTCTATATGGTTTAAAACAAGCTCCTCGAGCTTGGTATGAGACCTTGTCTAGTTTTCTTCTTGAGAACAAGTTCTCTAGAGGATAAATAGACAAGACATTGTTTCTCAGGGAAGTCAAAGGCAAGATCTTGCTGGTGCAAATCTATGTCGATGACATTATATTCGGGTCAACGGACAACAATCTTTGCAAAAAGTTTTCTAAACTTATGCAAGGAAAGTTTGAAATGAGCAGTATGGGAGAGCTAAAGTATTTCTTGGGACTTCAAGTGAAACAGTCTGAGGAAGGAATTTTCATTTCTCAGACAAAGTTCACCAATGAACTCCTCAAGAAATTCGGAATGGAGAATGCAACCTCTATGAGGACTCCAATGGGATCCACCATGTCTCTGGATAAGGATGAGAAAGGGAAACCTTTTGATGAAACCAAATACAGAAGCATCATTGGATCCCTGCTCTATCTTACTGCAAGTAGACCGGATATCATGTTCTCCACATGTGTCTGTGCCAGATATCAGGTGAACACTAAGGAATCTCATTATGTCGCTGCAAAGCGAATTCTTAGATACCTTAAAGGTATCCCTAATCTTGGCTTGTGGTACCCGAGAAACAATGATGTCGAGCTAATAGGTTTTTCAGATGTTGATTTTGCAGGGAGTAGGGATGACAGGAAAAGCACTTCCGGGACGTGTCAATTCCTCGGAAGAAGGCTCATCTCATGGAATAGCAAGAAGCAGAACTGTGTAGCAACCTCCACAACAGAGTCTGAGTACATCTCGGCTGGCAGCTGTTGCGCACAACTCCTATGGATCAGAAATCAATTAGCAGACTATGACCTCCAGTTCAAGGAAGTACCAATGTACTACGACTCCTCCAGTGCAATTGCTATTGCCAACAATCTGGTATCGCACAGCAGAACGAAGCATATTGAAGTGCGCTACCACTTCATTCGGGAGCACGTGGAGAACAAGGACATCTCTCTCTGCTATGTCCCCACGGACAAGCAGATTGCAGATATTTTCACAAAGCCCTTAGACGAGGCCAAGTTCAGTCTCTTCAAAACTGAATTGGGGATGCTCAACGATGAGGAATGAAGACTACAGAAGCTCCTGGCTCGTGCATCTAAGGGGAGCATCTGCCAGGAACTCAAGTGTAAGCACAAGTGCAAGAACTGAGGGGGAGCATGGTGTCAAATGCACCAGACGCAGATTTGCAGAAGCCGAAAAGGGGGAGATTACCCTCTCGGCTAAGGCTAAGGTGGCTCCAAGTTTGCTCTCAAAAAATTGGTAATGACTATCTCTCTCAACTCAATTTTAAGTTTTGGATTTTCATTCCCATACGCTCTATTCACCTTAGCTTGTAGGGTTTAGGCTTCTTCAAATAGGGGGAGACTGTTGGGTATTGTATCCACAATGTACCTGATTTGAAGAAGCCCCTGAACAAGCTAAGGTAAATAGACATTGTATTTGATGAAATCTTCTAGTTGTGCTTGCAGTTATTCCACGCTAAGTACACACCAATGTCAGGGTGCAGTGGGTCAATATACACGGGTCTGCGCGACGTAATCCCTCGTTGAGCAGATCAGTGTGTTGACCTACGTGTACTCTCTCTATTGGAATGTACTTAATTTCAAGTACAGGGCTATGATAGAGCAAGAGCAGACAAGGAGCAAGGATGGGCCAAAGACCAGCTCTCGGAAAGAAAGAGGAAAAATTGTCTAAGTAAGAATCGACGAGAATCACTAAGTGATTCTCGCCGATTTGGCGAGAATCACTAATGATTCTCGCCGAGTCGTCGAGAATCACTGGTTGATTCTCACCGATTAGAGCCGGCTGTCTCGGCACGCCAGAAATTCTCTAAGGCAGAATCGTCGAGAATCAAGTGTGATTCCCGCCGATTCTACCCCGCTTCTATATCAGTGCAGCCAGAATTCTACTAAGTAGTATTCAGCGAGAATCGTAGGTAATTCTCGCCGATTCGTCGAGAAACACCTACGATTCTCGCCGAATTTGACTTGGGCATTTTTCCGATTCTATCTGAACCGGTCCATATTCCTGCGGTATTTCGAACCGGTCTTAGGTCTTGTTGCTGGTGGGGCCCACAATGGTCATGTGCTTGACCTAAGGTATATATATCTCCGTATGTATGAGCGAAAGGAGTACCACATACACGAATTCAAAAAGAACAGTCGCCGACGTGACCTAGTTCGCGATCTTGCTCCGCCGACCGTCTCTGCCGTCGAGCAGTTAGTCGTCGCTGTTGATCTCAAGTTCTTCTAGATCTCCGACGACAGAAGCTTAGGCTAGCATAGCGTCTCACGCGTCTAACCAGAGATCCCTTGTCTCTTGATTCGTTGATCGGGAAAAACCTTCCCCTTCCGAATCGATCGAGACGACCGATCCTAGTGTGACCGTTGGAAGACCTTGCTTCCTTTGCTACGAATTTTGAATCCCCTAGCACTACAGCAGCTCTCCGTAGCCGCTGCCCATTCCGAGAACCTTGCCGCCGCTCCAAGCCGCCGCCGGTTACGGGAAGATTCACTCCAAGAGAGATCCAGGGTTATGGACTCTTCGTTGACTTCAAGAATACGTCGTCGAACGAAGAGGGACACCTTAGTCTCCATAAGTTGTTTGTATCTCTTATACAATCTATTTCAATTTCTTTATAAAGGACCGATTGGTCTCTAGTTGTAAGGGTTAGGTGCAACCCGTGTTGTGGGAGTGGTGACTCCTACGTGTGGAAGGGTTCCTTCCGTTAGTGCAAGGATTGGATTTCAATCCTGTTGGTGAAGTGACCGAGTCGTCCCTGGTTGGGAGATAGGTCGAAGGGGGAAAGTGGACGTACCCAAATCGGGGAACCACTATAAATTGTTTGAGTCTTTCCTGTGCTGTGTTGTTTGATTTTCTTGTGCAGGTACAGTTTTTAATTCCGCAAAAACCCCACAAGACACCTATCCCCCCCATAGGTGAAGCTAGTTGGCACTAGGTGGACTTTCAATGGGGTCTGGTGTAAACTACAAGGAGCTGGGGTCCATGAAGCTTCCAATCTATAGAAAGGAAGTCTTTGGTCTCTGGAAGGAAAGTGTTAGGTTATTCATGGAAGCTGCTGACCATATGATATACATCATATTAAAATAAGGACCCTTCATCCCTATGAAGACCTTAATTCTGGATGCCAACATCCATACACCTAAATCTTATGATGAAATGAACAAAGATGAGCTCCTTCTTGCCTCCATGGACAAAAGAGCTCAAAACATTATTGCAAGTGCTATAGATGATTCAACCTTCCAAAATCTGGTGCACTGTAAGACCTCCAAGGAGATGTGGGACACCCTAGTTGTGTTCATGGAGGGTTCAGAGGAGGTGAGGGATGACAGAAAATCCATTCTCAAACAGGAGTATTAGGCCTTCAGACAAGGAAAGTCTGATGGCATTGCTGAATGCTTTGAGAGATTCTTAAGAATAGTGAATGAACTGAGAACATATGGAAGGGTCTTCAACACCTATGAGCTGAATGACAAATTTCTCAGGTCCCTAATAAAGGATTGGGACACAAAGATTTGTGTCATTAGGGAAATGGCCAAGTTAGCTGACACTCCTCATCCAACCCTGTTTGGAAAGATGTTGTCATATGATATGCAGCTTGCTGTAAGAAATTAAGAAGAGAAGAGCAGTAAGTCATAGGACAAGGGAAATCTGTGGCTTTCAAAGCTGATGCCCTAACCAGAAGTAGAAGGAAGAACTCTCCACCCAGGAGAATTGCTGAGTTAGATTCTGAGAGCTCAAAGACCAGCACCTCAGACAGCCATATGTCTAATGAGGACTTTGCTGCCTTCTGCATGTTGTTTTAGAAATTCATGAAGAAGGAGCATAGGAAGAACAACATGCCTTCCTCTTCCTCACAACGCAGAAGGAAATCCTCTAAGGAGGACATATATGCTCCTAACTCTAGCAAACAAACTTTTTCTAAAGTTTTTTTTTTCTGCTGCAGTAAACTTGGGCACATAGTTTTTGACTGCCCATTGAAGAGGAAAGATGAAGAAGTGAAGAAGCGTAATAAGGGGAAGAAGAAAGAGAAGTCCCTTGTGGCCAAGAAGGAAAAGACCTGGTCTGACTCTTCCTTTAGGCCAGACAGTGAAGAAGAATCCTACATTGGGCTAATGGTTGTTGCTGAAGAAGAACCTGAAGAATATTTTGCTGTTAGGATAGGGATCAGGGCCCCTCTGTCACATTCAGAAAGTGACTCAGAGCTGGATGAAGATGAAGAAGAAGATGTTCAATGTCATGGATTAATGGCAATGACTGATGAAGAGAGCAACAAGGATAAGTCTGGACAGGCTCAGGTAAATTTTAAATCTTTGCCTTCTATTTCAAGTCATGAGTCTAGCTCAGATTCTGAAGCTCAATCATCAAGAGATGAAGGGGATTCAGATTCTGAGGATGATGATAATTCTATAATTGACAAGTATGGAGAACTTCTTAAATCATTCAAGAAGTGCAAGATCCTTGCCAAGAGACAGGCAAAAGAGCTTCTCAGTCTTAGGAGCAAGTGTGAGGACCAAGAAAATGCCTTCAATGATAAGGCTGCACAATCAGCCAAGCTCAAGGTGACCATTGTTATGCAGTCTATGGTAAGAGTCTCAAATGAGAAACTTATCCAGAAACTTAAAGATGATTTCCTAAATAAGAAATTGCTAGTGGCCAAGTTTTCTAAGCCAAGCACTGTACTTCCCTTAATTGACACCCTCTTTACCCAAAAGGGTAAGAAAGGGTTAAGATTTAAAGGACCTGGTAGACCCCCCAATCAAAAAGGAAAGGGGAAGGCACAAGTTGTGCCTCTAGCCTCATTGCCTCAAATTTCTTTTCAGAAAGTCTTGTTACCTTCTAACAGGTATGACCATGAAAGCTGTTATGATCACTGGGAGAATGGAAGATCCACTAGTATGGACAAATGTTCCCATAGCCAAGGTGGAAGATACAACCATTTGAGAGCATTTAAGGCTACCCATGAGGAAATTCAAATGGCCCATCCTTGACCATTTGTTTTTGGTGCCCCAGCCCCAAAACTCAGGGATAATGCTGCTCCAGGAAATTTGAATCATCCAGCAAAAGTTATGACTCAAGGTGAGTCTTCTGGAAAGGCTGAAATGGCAGTTTCTAATGCCATCAGATGCATGTTAGCTGAAAAGAGACATGCAGCTGGTGGGTCTCAGAAAAGACCAAAACAGTCAGCTAAAAGACTTACTTTCAGTCAAATGGGTGCTGAAAGATATCAGAGATATACAACATCACATCTTCCCACTATTCAGGGAGCAGTCCAGCCAAATGCTTATCCTAAACAAAAAAGGAGATATAATATCCATGAGTGCTGGTGTTGTGGAAAAGTGAGCCACTATACTGTAGATTGCTGGCACAATCCTTCAGTGTCCAGAGGTAGCCAACCTGTTAGGAATACTGTAGGATGGCAAGCTTATTTTCAGGCTAATGTGAACCTAGGACCCAAAAGAAATTGGGGTCCTATGGTGAGATAAATTGTGTTTTTAGGTAAGTTCAAGTACCAATTCTCCTAAATGGTACTTGGACAGTTGATGTTCCAGGCACATGACTGGAACAAAGGAACTGTTGAAGGAGTTCACTCTAGTAAAGAATGGACCTAAGGTCATCTTTAGAGGCTCTGACAAGGGAATACCAGAGGGTATGGTAAGATCTCAAATGGCATAATCACCATCACAAAGGGAGCTTATGTGGAGTGGTTGCAACATAACCTCTAAAGCATAATCCAACTATGTGACCTTGGTTATGAAATTTCCTTCCACAAGGATAAGTGCCACATCAAGAGGTTAACTGACCAAAGTGTCATCTTAACAAGTACTAGGAGTGAGAATGTTTATTGTTTTAAATTTTCTTGCTTAGATAGTAGTTCCCCTATATGCCTAGTTGCAAATGACAAAGTCTTATATTGTGTCCAATGGCATAAGAGACTGGCTCATTTGAATTATAAGACCATTGGCCAGCTCTTCAGTGATGAACTAGTTAGGAATTGTCCCAAAATAAAATGCTCTAAGGAGGGTATCTGTACTGCCTGCCAAAAGGGTAAGCAGACTAAGACCTCTTTCAAAAGCATTGGGACCAAGGAATCAGTGAGATGCTTATATCTCCTGCATATGGACTTGTTCGGTCCTATGCCTGTTTAGAGTCTAGGTAGGAAGGTCTACACCCTTGTGGTGGTTGATTACCATTCCAGGTTTTCTTAGGTGTTCTTCCTTATAAGAAAGGATGAAACCCTTGACGTCTTCATGAATTTTATCAGGCAGATTCAGAATGAACTTGTAAGTTCAGTGGTCAAAATAAGAAGTGACCATGGAACTAAATTTCAGTCTGCTTCCATGACTACTTTCTGAGAAGAGCTAGGGATTCATCAAGAATTCTCCTCTCCAAGAACACCCCAACAAAATGGGTTATCTGAGAGGAAAAACAGGACTCTCATAGAAGCTAGGAGAACATTGTTAAGTGACACTTCTCTCGTTGAATATTTCTAGGTTGAGGCAGTTAACACTATATGTCATGTTCTCAATAGGGCTTCTATCACCAAAAGCCACAAGAAGACTCCCTATGAGATCTTGATGGGCAGAAAACCAAACATATCCTATTTCAAGATCTTTTGTTGCAAATGTTTCATCATGAAGAATGGTAAGTCAAAAGTGAGTAAGTTTGCTGCCAAATCCCATAAGGGGATCTTTGTTGGGTACAATAATAATAGTATAACATATAAAGTCTATAACTTGACTAATCAAGTTGTAGAGGAATCTGTCCATGTAGTGTTTGATGAGTCAAACATGATTGGCAGTGAGCTGTCAATCTCTTTGCCTAGTTCTACAGGTACAGAAGTTATGATGGAAAAGCTCTCCATCAAAGATAAAGACCCAGCTGTGCAAGAAAAATATGGAGAGGGATGCTGTCTAGAGGAAGCACAGGGCAGTCTTGCTGGAGATGAAGACCATCTAGTTGAAGAAAATGATGCTCAGCAAGAAGCAGTAAGGCTGCCCCCAGCAGTCAGATATCTGAGAGGTCATCCTCCAGGTCAGATAATTAGTGAGGCTAGCCAAGGTGTACAGACCAGAAGAAGGAGTTTCAACACAGCTCTTTACACCAGCTCCTGTCACAAGAAGAGCCCAAGAAATTTGAAGAGGCAAATCAAGACCAATTCTGTATTTATGCTATGCAAGAAGAACTGAACCAGTTCAAAAGGTGTAAGGTCTGGAAGCTGGTTCTCAGACCAGATGAACATAATGTCATTGGATTCAAGTGGATTTTCAGAAATAAACTTGATGAAAATTGCATTATAATAAAGAATAAAGCTAGATTGGTGTCCAAAGGGTACAGACAGGAAGAGGGGGATTGATTATGATCAGACTTTTACCCCAGTTTAAAGGTTGGAAGCAATCAGACTGTTCCTTGCATTTGTTTCCTTCCAAGGATTCAAGGACTTCCAGATGGATGTGAAGTCAACCTTCCTGAATGGAGACTTGAAGGAAGAGGTCTATGTAGAGTAGCCTCCAGGTTTTGTAGATTCTAACTCTCATACTATTGTGTATAGACTTAGGAAAGCTCTATATGAGCTCAAGCAAGTCCCTAGAGCATGGTATGAGACATTGTCTACCTTCCTCATTGAGAACAAATTCTCAAGGAGGAAGATAGACAAGACTCTATTCCTAAGGGAATCTAAGGGTAAGATCATCCTATTCCAGATTTATGTTGATGACATAATATTTGGCGCTACTGATGACAACCTCTACAGGAAGTTTGCAGAACTTATGCAGGAGAAGTTTGAGATGAGTAGTATGAGTGAACTGAAGTTCTTCTTGGGACTCCAAGTAAGACAGACTGATGATTGTCTATCCATATCCCAGTCAAAGTTCACCAGCGAGTTAGACAAGAAATATGGTATGGAGAATGCTTCCACCATTAGAACTCTCATAAGCTCAAGTATGCCTATAGGCAAAGATGATCCAGGGAAACCTGTTGATCCAACTTTGTATAGAGGTATAGTTGGCTCTCTTCTCTACCTCACTGCAAGTAGACCTGACATTATGTGTGCAACATGTGTCTGTGCTAGGTATCAGGCCTTCCCTAAAGAATCTCACTACACTACTATGAAAAGAATCTTGAGATATCTTAAGGGCACCCAAGATCTTGTCCTATGGTACCCTAGGAATGAGAATTTTGAACTAACAGGCTATTCAGATGCAGATTTTGTAGGCTGCAAGGAGGACAGGAAGAGCACATCTGGATCCTGTCAATTTTTTGGTGGAAGGCTGGTCTCTTAGAGCAGCAAGAAGCAGACAAGTGTTACAATCTCAACTATTGAGTCAGAGTACATTTCAGCTGGGAGCTGCTGTGCTCAGTTGTTGTGGATCAAACATCATCTTCAGGACTACAATATTCAGATAAGTAGAACTCCACTCTTTTGTGCTTCTACTAGTGCAATTTCTATAGCTTGGAATCCTGTCTCCCACATCAGGACTAAGCATAGAAAAATTAGGTATCATTTCGTTAGAGAACATGTGGAAAGGGAAGACATCAGCCTTGAGTTTGTCTCCACAGACAAGTAAGTGGCTAATATCTTCACTAAGCCACTAGATGAAGCCAAGTTCAACACCTTCAAATTTGAATTGGGTATGTTGAATCTTATGTATCTTCAATTCTCTCCTCTACCATATGCAGTACTGTCTATTTTGCAGGTAGTGCAAGTCCTTCCTCAAGTTATTGAAGCTAGCGTGCAACTGTTGAGGGGGAGAAAGCCCAACAACTGCAATGGAATTAATTCAAAGTGGGGAGATAAATCCCAGACAAATAGGGGGAGAAAACTCAACAAAGTTATCCCTATTACAGAAGTCAAAAAGGGGGAGAGGAGTTAAGGAGGAGCCAAGATGTAGGAAGCTCAAAGCCAGGTGGTGTTGGTGCTGAAGGTGGTTCAACATAAGAACAGTAAGGATGGCTCACCCAAGAGAGCAGCATGCCAGGTGGAGTAAGTAAAATTCTCCACAGGCTGGTGAAATGTTAATAACTTTTCCAAACTGTAATGATGCTACTCAAGTTTTAGTTTTTATATTGAATATACCGTGTATGTCAATGACCTGTCTTATTGATCAAGCAAAGTTTTGACTTCTTCAAATAGGGGGAGATTGTTGGGTCCATTGACCCCAATGTTCCAGATTTTTAAGAAGTCAAACTGGTCAATGACATACACACATAAATGTATTTAATGTGTGCTCAAATTCATGCATGCAGGTTGTCTTTGATTGGACAGGTGAACAAAAAGGGTAAGCTGAAAGACAGGAAATTTGACTAAGGCAATAAGCGTTGAGTGATGAAGGCACACTCAATGCTCTCAACGCCATAGATAGTTGAGACAGCTGAGAAGAATGTCTTAGGCAAAAGCGTCGAGACATCTGAGATAGCTGAGAAGATTGTCTCAGCATAACCGCTGAGACAGTTGAGAAGCTCAATGAAAAGCGTTGACAAAAGGGTTGGTCTCAGCAGAACCGCTGAGACAGGAGATAGTATAAGCTGAGAAGAAGAATTCACTGAGATAGTTGAGAAGAAACCGTTGAGACAGAAGACAGTCTCAGCTGTTAAGAAGAAACCGCTGAGATAGTTGAGAAGAAACCACTGAGACAAAGCCAGCAAAATTTCTCTAAGTCCATAATCATTGAGTGAGGCAGGTTCACTCAACGCTTCTAAAGAAGAAGCTCAGTTCAGTATTCATCAAACTGAATTCTTAGTTCGTCGAGCTGAGCTCACCTTTTGTCGAGCTCAAGTAAAAGTTTGAAGATTCTGAGTTTGTCGAGCCCAGTTTAGAATTTGTCAAACTAATTCCAGAATTCGTCGAGCTGAGCTCACCTTTCATCGAGCTCAAGTTAATGTTTGAAGATTCTGAGTTCGTCGAGCCCAGTTCAGAATTCGTCGAACTGATTACAGAATTCGTCGAACCCAGCTCACCTTCCGTCGAGCTCATGTTAAAGGTTGAAGATTCTGAGTTAGTCGAGCTCAGTTCAGAATTCGTCGAATAGATTTCAAAACTCATCGAACCCAGCTCTCCATTCATCAAGCGCAGACAAAGTACTTCATGCCATTGCGGGAAAGCTACAGTAGTGTCAGAAGCTACTGTTTGTCTTCTTCTGAGGGAGTTGGCGCTGACCATACTTGGCAGGGCCCACATTAAAATTGTGTCGTTGATTCAAATCAACAGATATAAAAGAAAGAGAATAAAAGGGAATTAGAGTTAACTAGAATGGGAGTAGAAAACAAAAATAGGGGCGGCTGGACTTCATCTTCTCCAGCAAGCTTGAAAACCAAGTCCAGCAGTGCAAGCCAGAAGGAAAAATGAAAGATAGCTGAAGCTTCTTCTAGTTTAGCAAGATTGTTCCTTGAATAACAAGTTGGCTAACTCATTCAATAAGCAGGAGGAGATAGATGTGTGAAGGGCTGTAAGCCTTCAACAGCAGTTAGCTGTCTTTAGTACAATAGAGAAATTGGTAGTTGTAGAAAAAGACTAATTCCTTCTACAACAAGTGGGCTGGACTGATATATGCTAAGTCCAGTAAGTTAGACTTAGAGATTTTTCTCTGAGTCAGTATTTTCATTTTACTTGATTAATTTCCTATTGGATTCAACTTGTTTGAATTTGAGCTGTAGGGCACTTTATGCTTGAGTTATAGGTGACTAATTAGTCACTAAGGTAGGTGCCCTGCTGGGGTACTGATGTAGGATCTAAATGTGGATATGAGAGTAGGGCTGTCCTACCAGCCTGAGTAGTAGGCCTTAATGATAAGGCTAGGGTAAGTGAATGTTGAGTCATTGAGCTGTAGGTGACAAGTGTGTCACTGAGTGTAGGTCTTGGAGGAGACTGAGTATTGGGCTCTTTGGCCTGAGGTAGGTGAAAAGTGTGTCACTGAGCTGTAGGTGCCAGGAAGGGCACTGAGGTAGGTACCTGGAAGAGTACTGAGTTGTAGGAGTGCTGCAATACTCGGAGAGTAGGACCTTGTGCCTGAATTTGTAGGGCTGAGAAGCCTGAGTTGTTGGCCTTAGAGATACGGCTGAGGTAGGTGGTTTGAGGACCACTGAGTGTAGGAGAACTACAGGGCTCTTAGTTAGGAACCTTTGTGGTTCTGAGGTAGGGTTTTGAAGAGAACCTGAGTGTAAGGCTGAGGGCCTGAGGTGTAAGCTCTGAGGAGCATTTTGGTTGAGTTTGTGCCTTGTATAACATAAGTTAGAAAGGTGGGAGGAAAAGTGGATGTACCCAATTGGGGAACCACTATAAATCACTGTGTGCTTGCTGTGTGTTTGCTTTTCTGTCTTGTTGCAGGTTCTAAGGACAAGCTCTAGATCAACTTAGGAAGAAAGCAAAAGAAAATATAAAGGTTAATAAGAAATCAGCAAAAGGACTCAAGAATATTTAATAGACCTATTCACCCCCCTCTAGGTGACTAGCTAACCTTGAATTAAACACTTTCAATATCTATCTCCACTCAGGTTGATAGAATGATGCACAACATGGAGAAGCGGATTGGTAAGATGTCAGGTTCCCCTCCTGTTTCTCCGTAGGTGGCGGTCACAATTTCTGAGGAGGAAGGAGATGATATTATACATTCTCGTATCCTAGGTGCTGTAGAGCCAACTCGTATTTCTCCATCTGCTTCTATACCAGTATTGTTAGGCATTTCCAGTTCAAGTGATCGACTGCTTAAAGTTTTTGAAGAAATGTTGGCTAGACAAAAAGCTAAATTTGATGCCTCGTTGAAGAAAGTGGTCAAACGAGTTAAGCAATCAGAGAAGTTTATGCTTGATTATCTTGCTGCAGTTCGAGTGAAATTTGATAAGCTAGAGTAAAGGTTTGATGAAAAGTATGACAAAGTTGCTACTGCTATCATACTTATAATGAGTGGACTTAAGACCAACAAAGATGGTCTGGCAGCTCTTGACAAAAACACTAGTACAATGATTAACGAATACTATAGATCTATAGAACACTATGATTCCTCTATGAAAACGTATGGCAATGCCATTGCTGCCAAAGCCAAAAAGGGGGAGGAAGCCCTTACAGTTAAGATTGTCGGTGTTTAAAAGACTATGCTTGACCAATTCAAACAAGCAAATTATTATAGCTCTGACAACACCATGTGGATACATGGATAGCTATTCCCTCCTCCAGTTCCTACTGAGCCTGTTCATGTTGATGTTCATCTGGATCCGGACTAAACTCAATACTGGACAGACTAACAGGACTTCTCTCAGGCTCATGTTGATGTTGTTGCTGTGACTCCAGAGGTTCAAGCTACTACTGATGCTGCTATTGCTGCGTTCTCAAAGGCTCAGGTTCTCAAGAAAAGGAAATTTGGAGAAGGTACTTCTGAAGTCAGACCAGAATCGGCCAGGCCATCTCAAGTCAGAGAAGGACCTAACCATGAGATGGATGAAGTTTGGAGCCCAAATTCAAAAGGAATTATCTTGGACACCTTTACCTTGTACGAGCTCAGAGCGGAGAAGCATCAGGATCACTATACTACTGAAGAATGGAACATATACAAAGAGGCCTGCACCAGGACGAGGATTCATTTCCAGAAGTATAAGAATGTTGATCCTATGCATCCTCCTCCTCCAAAGTACTATCTGAAGCCCATAGAATATTTTGAGGGACAGCTGTTGAAAAGGAAGAACAAGAAGACCTAAATTGTTATATATACTTAAATGTTGTGTAGTTGGTTGCCCTCCCTAATCTAAAACTCTTTTGATATATATATTTGATTCATCTAATTGTCTTGGAATGCGCGCTGTTATCTTTTTATTTTCATTTATCTTTTCAAGTCTTATTTTAATTTTATTTGGTATGTGCAATTCACCTTAGCTTGTAGGATTTTGGCTTCTTCAAATAGAGGGAGATTGTTGGGTATTGTATCCACAATAACCCAGATTTGAAGAAAAGTCCAGTCAAGGTAAGATGAATTGAGTCTGTATTTGATATTGCTTTTTAGTTATGTACTTGCAGGTTTACAATGCCAAGTACACACCAATGTCAGATTACAGTGGGTCACTAAACACGTGACTATGTAATGTAATCCTTCATTGTGTAGTCCAATGTGTTGACTCACGTGTAATCTCTCTATTGGGGTGTACTTCTATCCCAAGTATAAGAGAGGGATCAAGGAAGGCCAAAGACAAGGAATCAGACATGGAGAATTTTACCTAAGTAAAATTTGACGAGTATGGTGAGTCATACACGTCGAATCCATCGAGTATCCCCTTCATACTCGCCGAATTAGTCGTGTATGCTTCCTAATACCCGTCGAATTTGTTGTATATACCTAGGGAAAATTTGCAGAGAAGCAGAAAAATCGCCAAGGCAAATTCGCTGAGTATCACTGGTGATACTCACGGAATTAGTCGAGTATCACTAGATATACTCGTCGAATTCGATGAGTATCCCATGCGATACTTGCCGAATTTGACGAGTATCCTGAGCGATACTCGCCGGGTTTGGTGGGCTTTGTGTCGACTTTTCCTATATTCTGTTTAAGGCATTTTCGGAAAATATCATCTTCATATTCGGCGAGTATCATATTGGATACTCGCTGAAACTCGCCGAAAAACACTTAGCGATTTTTTTTATTTTCTTCCTGGCTTGAAACTGATGACCATGTACAGTACTTTTCTAGGTTTCAATTTTGGAAACCTTTTATAGCCGTTTGATTTTGAATCTCCCTATAAATACCTAAGATAATTTTAAAATCATTAAGGATCCAAAAACCTAATTTCAAAAATCAAAAATCTCAAACTTCCCGAAATATATTTTCGTCGGCCGACCCTCTATTTCGCGAACTTCTTCCAATCGGTCTTAACTTGGGGAAACCATCTTCTTCGCCGATGACATCGTTGACTGGATCACTTCTACATTCAAGATCTGTATTTCTCCAGTCCTTGTTAGTGGAAGATCAAGGTTCTAGATCCAAGATTTCAAGTTTTCCGAGTTCTCCAAGATTCAAGATCAACCCTTCTAAGAACGTCGGATCAAGACTTGTAGTCATGTATTATTGTTGTAATATTATCTTTAAATTATGTAGGAGATTTTTTCTCCGAGTTTTGTAGATCCGTTTGTGGATCGAGAGAGTAGATTCGGTTGTTGATCGAGTGTGTAGATCCAGTTTGCGGATCGAGTTGTAGGAGAGTTTGTTCTCTGAGTGGTAGGAGCTTCATCCCCGAGGTGTAGTAGTTGCGACTCCGAGGTGTAATATTGGATGAAATCTTAGTTTGGTGAAGTAGCCGAATCTTCCCTTCATAGGAGATAGGCGAGGCAGGACAGTGGACGTACCCAACTCAGGGAACCACTATAAAATCTCCGCATTTATGTGCTTGTTATTTAAGATTATTTTTATTCCGCAAAAAGACGCAAACATCACCTATTCACCCCCTCTAGGTGATTTAGGTAGATGATAGATACTTTCATTACTGACCACCTTTTAGATCCTATATGAATACTGAAATTTGAGCCTGTCCTCAATGTATAACTTGGTGTATTCTGGAATGTGAGCAACATAGGGTGTTGTTGTAGGTTGTGAATACCTGCTAGATTTTGTGCATGATAGTTGGGCTCTTTAACTGAAGTCATTACTGCTGCTTTCCAGTTACATATTGCTGCGTTTGTTCAGCATATTGATCTATTGGGTCCATTGCCCATAATGTCCCAGATTTGTAGAAGTCAAATAAGTCAATGATATACACATAGGTGTATTTGATGTATGTTCAAGTTCATGTATGAAGGTTGGTCCTTCTCATATTGATTGGACAGGTATTCTAAGTGGTTGTTGTTGGGTACATTGGAAAATGTGTACCTGATTTGTAGAAGCCTAACTTAGCTTAATGATATACATCAAGGTGTATTTGATGTTATTTTGAGTTGACATGTGCAGGTGAAGAAGTACGAAAAAATACAGGAAATTATTCTAGGTCTATGTGTCGACACCTGAAGAAGCTGTATCGATACTTCAGAATAATTGTGTCGACACTTGAAGAAGGCTGTGTCAACACAGAGAAAAATAGTCGACCATTTTTGTGTCGACACCGGGAAGCAGTGTCGACTTACAGAAGTAGGGTCGACAACAGCTTGTTCAACACAGAGAAAAATAGTCGACCACATTTGTGTCGACACTGGGAAGCAGTGTCGACTTACAGAAGTAGAGTCGACAACAGCTGTATGAACATTGGGAGGCAGAGTCGACACATATTGGCAGGGTCGACGATAGTTGTGTCGACACCAGAAGACAGAGTCGACACATATTGGCTGAGTCGAAAATTGCTGTGTCGACACCTGAAGGCAGAGTCGACACATATTATGTTCTGAATTTACAACAACTGTGTCGACACACAGGACTTGTTTCGACACACTGCAATGTCTAGACCAAGTCATTTTCTGAAGAATGATGAAGTGCTTGAGTTGACACAAATATTCTGTGTCGACTCATTCTCAAGATGAAGTTCTGAAGAAGCTGAGTCGACTTAAAGGCAAACCAGTCGACATCATCAAAGGCTGTGTCGACACCTAAGTTTCTTGTATCGACACATATAGACAGTTGGTCTCGACACTTTCTGACAGTCAGTCTCGACACTTTGCTGTCCAAGACAAAGACACGGGATCTGTTTGAAGATTTGACAGTTGTGGGTTGTAACAGGTTAACTGAAGCTGTCAGACTTGTCAGAAGACAGTTAAAAACCGGATCAGCCGATTACCATGAAGAAGGTCTATAAATAGACAGATTCAGAAGGCGATAATAACGATTTTGATTTTGGAGAACAACAAACATACAAACTGATTGAAGAATCAAATCAAGAAAGTGCAAGGCTCGGAAGAAGATCTTCATCAGAAGATCTAAGAAGACGATCTCAGGATCTGTCTAAGAAGAGTTCTATCAAGAATTCAGAAGTATCATCAAAGGTGTTGGATAGAGAGGGATCCAACCACTTGAAGAAGAAGAAGGAAGCCATCACTGGTTCCTCAAGAAGCTGTTTGGGAAATCAACTCAGCTAAGTTCATATTCAAGAAGCTTTGAAGAAAGCTCAGATTCAGTTGATTTCATTCATCAGCTGATCAAGAACTGTCTTGTTCCTTTGTCTCTCATCAAGGGAAAGATAATACAAACACTTTTCAAATTTCTATAGGGTCTATCAATATAGATCTGAGTTGTAAGCCTATGTTATAAAGGCTGAGTGTAGGAGAGTTGATCTCTGAGTGGTAGGGTTGTTGCCTGAGTGTAGGAGAAAGTTTTTCTCTGAGTTGTAGGCCTTGGGTCAAGGCTGAGGTAGGGCTGTTGAGCCTAAATTGTAGGAACCATTCTGGGTTCTGAGTTGTAGGAACCTTTCCAGGTTTTGAGCTGTAGGATCTACTGATCTGAGTTAAAGAGGAAGTTTGGCCGAATATAGCACACTGCTAGATAGGTGAAGGGGGAAAGTGGATGTACCCAGACCTTGGGGAACCACTATAAAACTGTGTGCAATCTGTGTTGTATGAATTTCTGTGATTGCTGTGCTATGTGATTTAATTCAGTTATTATATTCTGCCTAAAAGTGAGAACAAGCATTAGAACCTATTCACCCCCCCTCTAGGTGTTTAGGTAGTCTTGAAAGTAAAACTATCAAGTGATATCAGAGGGAGGTTACTCAAATAAGGACTTAATAGTCTGAGTAAGATCCCTAAGGCAGAATCAAGATTCAAGAAAATGGGTTCAGGAGAGAATCACAAGGAGTTAGGGTCAATGAAATTACCAATCTGTAGAAAAGAAATCTTTGGAATTTGGAAAGAAAGGGTGAGATTGTTCATGGAGGCTTCTGACCCAAGGATATACATTACAGTACAGGAAGGCCCCTTCATTCCAATGAAGGTATCAGTTCTTGATGCAAATATCCAAACTCCAAAGAGTTATTCAGAAATGACAAAGGATGAAATCATTTTGGCAACCATGGATAAAAGAGCACAGAACATTATTGTAAGTGCCATAGATGATTCTACATTCCAAAATTTGATTCACTGCAAAACCTCTAAAGAAATGTGGGACACCTTGATTGTCTACATGGAGGGTTCTGAAGAAGTAAGACAGGATAGGAAGTCTATGCTCAAACAAGAGTATGAATGTTTCAGACAAGGAAAATCTGATAGCATAACTGAATGCTATAAGAAATTCTACAGAATAGTGAATGAATTAATGTCCTATGGAAGAGTTTTCAGTACCTATGAACTGAATGACAAATTCTTAAGATCCTTGACAAAGGATTGGGACACCAAGATCTGTGCCATAAGATAAGTGGCTAAACTGGCAGAAATTTCTCCTCCAACCTTGTTTGGAAAGTTGCTATCTTATGAAATGCAACTAATGGTGAGGAAGGAGGAAGAAAAGAATTCAAAAGGTGAGCATAGAGAAAAATCTGTGGCCTTCAAGGCTGAAGCCAATAGAAAGAATAGGAGGATATTTTCATCTCCTCCTAAGGAAGTTGCAGAAGTTAATTCTGAAAATTCAGACAGTCAGAGTTCAGAGAGGAGTGATTCAGATGCAGACTTTGCTGCATTCACAAGGCAATTCCAGAGGTTCTTGAAGAAGAAGCAGTGGAAGTCTAGGTCATCCACATCACAGCAAGTTGATGACTATTATCAGAAGAATAAATCATCAAGGAAGGAAAGGAACAGAACTAAGCCCAGCAAAGCCAATACATCAAAGATTGTCTGCTATTGTTGTAATAAGCCTGGACATGTAGTGGCTGATTGTCCTGATAAGAGGAAGGAGTCATCAGACAAGAAGAAGACTCATCTAAAGGGCAAGAAAGAGAAATCCTTTGTTGCAAAGAAGGAAAAGAGCCTAACAGATCAATCAACTTCAGAGTCAGAATCTGAAGCTGAAGCATATATTGGACTATATGCTGCTACTGAAGAAGAGGAGTTCATGCAATTGCTAGACTCCATCTATGAATAAGAGGTTCATCAGTGCATGGGACTGATGACTGGATCAGAAGAAGACATGTGCCAGAATCAGTCTGGTCCTAGTAAGGTACATTGTCCTTCTATAAATTCAGTTTGTAGTACTAGTGTAGAATCAGCTACATGTGCATCAAGTGATGTAGATGGATCTGAATCTGAAGGTGATGTCTATCAGTTGATAGATAAGTATGAGGACTTGTTGCAGGCTTTTAAGAAAAGCAAGAACCTAGTCAAAATTCAGGCTCAGGAAATTGCTAATCTTAAGGTTGCTGCAACTGAGTTGGAGAAAGTAATAGATCAAAAGTTAAATGAGATTGCCAAACTGAAAAATATAACTATTATTCAGATGGGCACAATCAGATATACTAATGATCAAGTAAAGAGTCTGGAGGCTAGACTAAGAATAGAAAAAGATTTAGTGGCTAGTTACTCAAAGCCAAAATCTGTCTTACCCTTGATAGATGAGTTTGTGGCTCAAAAGGGTAAGGTAGGATTAGGGTTCAAAGGTAACCCCAGGGCTGCCCTATTCAAGAGAAAAGGCAAAGCTCCTGCCCAGCCACTAAACCTTTCAGTCCCTATTAAGTTTAGAAAGGTGCAAGTGCCTTCTAACCAATACGATCTTGTGAATATTCATGGTCATATTAAGGCTAATGTTCTGATAAACAAGGGTGTAAATGCCAACAGGTCTACCCATGTTCATAAACCCCATAGTTATAAGAAATCTGTGGGTGAAGCTACAGCAGCACCAGCATTGGACAGAAATTCTTCTGTCAAGGGTGTATCTAGATCTAGATACAATAAGTTTGAATGTTGGTGTTGTGGCAAGAAAGGCCATTTTTCCTTTGACTGCTGGCATAACACAAGTGTTAGGAAGAATAGTAGTCTACCAGTTAGAAGAGTTGTTGGTAGTTTTGTTGGTGCTAACCTGAACCAAGGACTCAAGACTTACTTGGGTTCTAAGGGAAAGTAAATCTGTATTGCAGGTGAGTCCAAGTTGCCATGCCCCTATATGGTTCTTGGACAGTGGATGTTCCAGGCACATGACTGGAACAAATGGGCTACTGAAGGAGTATACATCTGTCAAAGATGGACCTAAAGTAATCTTTGGTGGATCTGAAAGAGGAGTCATCAAAGGATTTGGTAACATTTCTTCTAACCTAATTACTATTACCCAAGTGGCTTATGTAAAAGGTTTGAAACACAATCTGATAAGCATAAGCCAGCTGAGTGATTTAGGATATGACATTTCATTTGTTAAGGATGGATGTCATATTAAAAGGTCAAGTGATCAAGAGATCATTTTGACTGGGTATAGGAAGAGAAATATATATTGTCTTAATTTTGTATGTGAGAATAAGGCTTCTCCCATATGTCTTGTAGCTGATGATAATGCATCTCATTGTGTCAAGTGGCACAAGAGGTTGGCTCATCTTAATTACAAGACAATTGGCCAACTCTTTAGCAAAGAGTTAGTGAGGAATAGTCCTCAAGTTAAGTGCATAAAGGAAGGGATATATTCAGCCTGTCAAAAGGGCAAGCAGACTAAATCCTCCTTTCATAGCCTTGAAAACAAGGATTCTGTGAGGTGCTTATACCTCTTGCATATGGATCTTTTTGGTCCTATGCCAGTTCATAGTCTAGGTAGGAAGGTCTACACTTTTGTGGTTGTAGATGACGATTCTAGATTTACATGGGTGTTCTTTCTGAGACAGAAATCAGAAACCCCATGTGTCTTACTTAGCTTTGTAAAGCAAATTCAGAATGAATTGAACAGTACAGTGGTCAAAATCAGAAGTGACCATGGCACTGAATTTCAATCTGAAAGTATGACAAAATTATGTGAAGACTTTGGGATTCTCCAAGAGTTCTCCTCACCTAGAACACCTCAGCAAAATGGAATTGCTGAAAGAAAGAATAGAACATTAATTGAAGCTGGTAGAACACTATTGAGTGGCACCTCTCTTCCAGAATATTTCTGGGCTGAGGCAGTAAACACTGCATATCATGTAATTAATAGGGCTTCTATCACCAAGAGCCACAAAATGACTCCTTATGAGATTATGAAAGGTAGAAAACCAAATCTATCCTACTTCAGGATCTTTGGTTGCAAGTGCTATATACTTAACAATGGCAAGTCATATTAGACTAAGTTTGCTGCCAAATCCCAGGAAGGGATATTTGTTGGGTACAACATAAATAGTAAGGCCTATAGAGTCTTCAACTTGACTACTCAAGTAGTAGAGGAGTCTGTTCATGTTGTATTTGATAAACAAGATTAATCAACTGTGAGTTGTCTTGTAGATCAAATGAATCAACAGGTATAAGCCAAAGGATGAACAAGCTTTCCATTGTAGAAACATCAAAGGAAGATGGAGCATTGGAAAATGAAAGCTACTGTCCAGGGGGAGTACAAGACTCTTTAGAAGCTGATGAAAACCAGGAGGTTCAGCATAATGAAGGAGCTGGAGATGTTCAACCTGAAGGAAACCTTACTCCAGCTACAAGACATCTTAAAGATCATCCAGCTAATCAGATTATAAGGGATCCAAGACAGGGAGTGCAGACTAGAAGCAGAAATCTGAGCACAGTTCTGCATTCAAGTTTCCTATCTCAAATGGAGCCTAAGAAATTTGAAGAAGCCATCCAAGACCAACACTGGATTGATGTTATGCAAGAGGAGCTGAATCAATTCAGAAGGTGCAATGTCTGGGAGCTTGTTCCTAAACCAAGTGGCCACAACATCATTAGCACAAAGTGGATCTATAGGAACAAGTTGGATGAGAGTGGAATAATTGTGAAGAATAAAGCTAGGTTGGTTGCTAAAGGATACAGGCAGGAAGAAGGGATTGACTTTGATCAAACCTTTGCCCCAGTAGCAAGGCTGGAGGCAATCCGAATGTTCCTTGCCTATGCAGCATATCAAGACTTCAAAGTGTACTAGATGGATGTGAAATCAGCATTCCTGAATGGAGATTTAAAAGAGGAAGTCTATGTAGAGCAGCCATCAGGTTTTGTAGATCCTCTTAAACCTGATTATGTTTATAGGCTTAGGAAAGCTTTGTATGGGTTAAAGCAAGCCCCAAGGGCTTGGTATGAAACCCTATCTACTTTCCTTATTGAGAACAAATTCTCAAGAGGGAAAATAGACAAAACTCTATTCCTTAGGGAATCAAAAGGTAAGATCATCTTAGTTCAGATCTATATAGATGACATAATCTTTGGATCTACTAAGAACAACCTTTGCAAAAAGTTTGCCAAACTTATGCAAGGGAAGTTTGAGATGAGCAGCATGGGGGAACTTAAGTTCTTCTTGGGACTCCAAGTAAGACAGACTGAAAATGGCTTGTTCTTATCCCAGTCTAAGTTCACCAAGGAATTAATTAAGAAGTATGGTATGGAGTCATCCTCCACCATGAGAACTCCTATGGGAACAAGTATGCCTATATGCAAAGATGATGCAGGTAAACCTGTTGATGAATCTTTGTATAGAGGAATAGTTGGCTCTCTACTATATCTCACTGCTAGTAGACCAGATATTATGTATGCTACATGTGTCTGTGCTAGGTACCAAGCCTGCCCTAAAGAATCTCATTATACTGCTGTCAAAAGGATTCTGAGATATCTTAAGGGCACACCTAATCTAGGCCTTTGGTACCCTAGGAATAGAGATTTTCTACTAACAGGTTATTCAAATGCAGATTTTGCAGGCTGTAGAGAGGATAGAAAGAGTACTATAGGAACTTGTCATTTCTTGGGAGGATGACTGATATCATGGAGCAGTAAGAAGCAGACCAGTGTGGCAATATCCACAGCTGAGTCAGAATATGTTGCTGCTGGAAGCTGCTGTGCACAACTATTGTGGATACAATATCAATTGAAAGATTATGGTATTCAAGTAAGTAGAACACCTTTATTGTGTGATTCTAAGAGTGCTATTTCTATTGCTAATAATCCTGTTTCTCATAGTAGAACTAAGCATATAGAAATTAAATACCATTTTCTTAGAGAGCATGTAGAAAGAGAAGACATCTCATTGGAATTTGTTAAAATAGATTATCAAATAGCAGATGTATTTACAAAGCCACTGGATGAAACAAAATTCAATAAATTTAAAATTGAATTAGGAATGCTGACCATTGACTAGTATATCAATAAACTTTCAAGTGGTATCAACAAACAAATATTGGCTAAGTAAAATGGTGTCGACGCTTATAGTGATAAAGTGTCGACTCAGTGAAGTCTGGTCGACTAGTCAGAGAAATTGTGTCGATACAGAGAATATGTGTCGACACTTAAGGGTCAAATAGTCAACTCATCCAGAAATATAGTGTCGACTTCACCAGAACATTGGTGTCGACACTTACAGATTTTGTGTCGACACTTGAACAAAGAGTCGACACAGAATTTCTGATGCTCTACTATGTATCTCAGGTGTCGACATATCCACAATTGGTGTCGACACATAGTAGACAGAATTGTTTGTCGAGACAATAGAAATTTGTGTCGACGCATTCCATCTGTGTCGACACATTTAGACTGTTTTTTCCCGACTTTTGATCTTCTTTCTTTAGAAGGTATAAATAGGTCAAGAACGTATTCTGTCGACACGCTCACAAGGTTTTCAAGACTAAAACCCTGTGTCGACATTCTCTCTCCTTCTCTCAAGCCTTCTCGACTGATTCAATGGCGCCTAAGGTTGAAGATAATGTGAATGAAGGATATGAGCTGGTTAGGGCTGCGTTCGACACCGCCGCACCAGAATTCAAACAAGTGATTTCCCTTATTGCTGAAAATAGATTGGAATTTCTGGTTTCTGAACCAACGAAGATCTGGAAGAAGGATGTACTTGAATTTTACACTTCTGCATCAGTGGATTCTTCTGGACTCAAGATCAAATCCACAGCTCATGGTACCAAGGTCAAACTTACTCTACGGAGTTTAAGACAAATTCTTCAATTTCCAAGCATTGCGAATGAAGAAGAGGTTCCAGCCTCTAAGACAAGGGAGGCTCTCCAATGGTGTGGGTTGGATCCAACCATAAAGATTGGAGCAGCCATAAATAGAAAAAGAATGAATCACCAGGGCAAATTTCTGTCTGAGATAGTTGGAAAGGTGATTTTGTGCAAACCTGGAGGACATGATAGGGTCTCAGCCTATATGTTCTGCCTTATGACAAGAATTGTTTTCAAAATTCCAACTGACTGGTCAGCAGTTGTATTTGCTAAGATCAAGAAAGGACTTAAGAAGCCAAATCTGGCTAGGATTGTGAGTTTATACCTGACTGGAGTCATCCCAGAAGTTATGCAACAACTTCCTGGGACTAAGATTAATCACATGAGAAAGATGGATATGAGATTATTCTCAAGATGGGATAGAGTTCTATCCAAAGAGATGCCTGAGGTGGACAGGCAGGATTCACCTGAGAAATCCCCAGGTCATGAACAAGGTACTGAGCAACATCAAGAAGAATAAGTTAGAGAACCAGTTGAGGACCTGACTAGATCTACTCTTACTCAGAAAGAAACATTACCTGCACAGGAGCAGGGGGAGAAAGTTCATTCTCCTGCTCAAGATATTACTGATCCTGCACAGGTGCAGGGGGAGCAAGTTCATTCACCTGCCCAGGACATTCCACATACTGAACAAGTGCAGAGGGAGAAGATTTCTGAACCAGTGCAAGACGAAGAACAAATAGATTTATCTAAAGATTTGAACAGTGCTGATCTGGATGATTCATCTTCTTTTCAAGCTCAGAAGGAATACACTCTAGATGAGTTGTTTCCTAATGTTGAAATTGCTACTGATAGAGTAGAGGAGGAGCAAGACAATGAGAAGGCACTAGACATGGAGATAGAGCAAGCAATTGAGATAGAGCAAGAAGTTGAAAAGGAACAAGAAATTGAGGAGGAGCAAGTTGTTGTGGGGGAGTCTGTGAATATTGAGGATGAACAACATATCACTGAGACAGACATTCCTCCTCCTCCTCCTGAAAGAGTTCAGATAGAAAGCTCATCAGATTCTGAGAATGAAGAAGCCAGAATGGCTAAGAAGAGGAAACTTATTGTCTTCAAGAGAAGGAGCAAAAGCTATAAGCAAGCACTACAGACCACAGATCACCAATCTCCATCTGAATTTAATTATAACAAGTTCATGGTAGATTTGTAGGTGAAGCTGGATGAACAAAGAGTAGCTTTAGATAAATATGTTGATGAGAATAATAAGTCACTTCAGTTTGACTTGGCTTAAGATATTAAATCTATCAGATTTGAGGTGAATATGAATAAAAAGGAAATGACAGATTGCTTCCATAAGGGAGGTAATGCTGTAGTATTTTTGGCTAAACAACAGCAGTCCATTCTTACTAAAGTAGATGATATTGCTTTGAAGCAAGGTTATATTTTGGAAAATCAGCTGAGGATGAATGATAATCTGGCTGAATCTCACCATGAGATTCTCAATAAGGTAGTAGATACTGCTGCAGGACTGTCTGCTGCAAGAGCTAAAGAAATGGAAGTGTATGATCAGAAACTCAAGGAGGCTATCACTTTAGTTCAAACTGCTATCACAACCTCTCAGACAGAGATATCTACTAAGCTTCAAAAGTTGAAACCATATTTTAAAGAGGGTGTGAATTATCTTGATGGCTAGATCAGATTTCAGAAGGATGATCTCAGAGACCATATTGAAAGAGAAGTCCTAAAGGGGGAGAGATTATTAGTTCATGCTAGCTCAGAACATACCAAATGGGTGACTAATAATATTCGAGCCACATTGGGATATCCACCTTTATGTGATGATGATATGGTGGCTGAGTCAGGAATTCAACAAGGTTTACTTGAAGGCAATCAACCTGAGGTTGCCCAAGTCATTTACCACCCTGCAGATTTTGATATGATTAAAAAGCAAGTACAGACTATGTATAGTCCTCCATAGGAGGTTACAAATGTTGTTATTGAGAAAGTTGATAAGCCTGATGCAAGTTTGAAAGAACAACAAGATGCTCTACTGTCCAAGAAAAGATTTAGAGAGCAAGCTGGACTTAGGCCTGACTTTGAGCAATGGAGTCCCACTTCAAGAAACATTATACTAACAGCATGGAAGGCTGTAAAAGATCAAGTCCAGGAAAGAGGAAAGTGGTATAATGATATTGAATGGCAAAAGTATGAAGCTAGGCAGGAGGCTATAGTTCAATATAGAAGAAAAGCCAAGATGGGGAGGCTACCACCAGATGCTCAGGAGCCAAGTAAATATTTTCCAAAGCCCTTTCACTACTTTGAAAGGCAAAGGCTCAAGGAAGAAGCTCAGAAGAAAGCTGATCTGAAAGGCAAGAAGCCTGCTGAGGTTGCTGAACCAGCTGTGAAGGCTCAAATTCAATCTGGCAAAGGAATTGTCATAAGAGAGCCTGATCAGTCTTAGTTTAATCTTACTAGTCCTTTAAATTGTTTTGTAATGTTTTGTTAAGTCATTCAATGTAAACATCTGTAACAAACATTTCCAAGTTATAAACAAAACATTGTTCTGTAATCATTTATTAATGTTCATCTTTATTCTGTGATGAATTTGCTGTATGTTTTGTTTATTAAAGTATTCCTGTAATGTCATGCTTATATACATCATCATATTATATTTTTTAAATTGTGTATATCATTAGCTAAAAGGGTTATGACTTCTCCAAATAGGGGGAGATTGTTGGGTACATTGAAAAATGTTTACCTGATTTGAAGAAGCCTAACTTAGCTTAATGATATACATCAAGGTATATTTGATGTTATTTTGAGTTGACATGTGCAGGTGAAGAAGTACTAAAAAATACAGGAAATTATTCTAAGTCCATATGTCGACACCTGAAGAAGCTGTATCGACACTTCAGAATAATTGTGTCGACACTTGAAGAAGGCTGTGTCGACACAGAGAAAAATAGTCGACCATTTTTGTGTCGACACCGGGAAGCAGTGTCGACTTACAGAAGTAGGGTCGACAACAGCTTGTTCAACACAAAGAAAAATAGTCGACCACATTTGTGTCGACACTAGGAAGTAGTGTCGACTTACAGAAGTAGAGTCGACAACAGCTGTATCAATACTGGGAGGCTGAGTCGACACATATTGGCAGGGTCGACGATAGTTGTGTCGACACCAGAAGACAGAGTCGACATATATTGGCAGAGTCAAAAATTACTGTGTCGACACCTGAAGGCAAAGTCGACACATATTATGTTCTAAATTTACAACAACTGTGTCGACACACAGGACTTGTGTCTACACACTGCAATGTCTAGACCAAGTCATTTTCTGAAGAATGATGAAGTGCTTGAGTCGACACAAATATTCTGTGTCGACTCATTCTCAAGATGAAGTTCTGAAGAAGCTGAGTTGACTTAAAGGCAAACCAGTCGACATCATCAAAGGCTGTGTCGACACCTAAGTTACTTGTGTCGACACATATAGACAGTTGGTCTCGACACTTTCTGATAGTCAGTCTCGACACTTTGCTGTCCAAGACAAAGGCACAGGATCTGTTTGAAGATTTGACAGTTGTGGGTTGTAACAGGTTAACTGAAGCTGTCAGACTTGTCAGAAGACAGTTAGAAACCGGATCAGCCGGTTACCATGAAGAAGGTCTATAAATAGACAGATTCAGAAGGCGATAATAACGATTTTGATTTTTGAGAACAACAAACATACAAACTGATTGAAGAATCAAATCAAGAAAGTGCAAGGCTCGGAAGAAGATCTTCATCAGAAGATCTAAGAAGACGATCTCAGGATCTGTCTAAGAAGAGTTCTATCAAGAATTCAGAAGTATCATCAAAGGTGTTGGATAGAGAGGGATCCAGCCACTTGAAGAAGAAGAAGGAAGCCATCACTGGTTCCTCAAGAAGCTGTTTGGGAAATCAACTCAGCTAAGTTCAGATTCAAGAAGCTTTGAAGAAAGCTCAGATTCAGTTGATTTCATTCATCAGCTGATCAAGAACTGTCTTGTTCCTTTCTCTCTCATCAAGAGCAAGATAATACAAACACTTTTCAAATTTCTGTAGGGTCTATCAATATAGATCTGAGTTGTAAGCCTATGTTATAAAGGCTGAGTGTAAGAGAGTTGATCTCTGAGTGGTAGGGCTGTTGCCTGAGTGTAGGAGAAAGTTTTTCTCTGAGTTGTAGGCCTTGTGTCAAGGCTGAGGTAGGGCTGTTGAGCCTAAATTGTAGGAACCATTCTGGGTTCTGAGTTGTAGGAACCTTTCCAGGTTCTGAGCTGTAGGATCTACTGATCTGAGTTAAAGAGAAAGTTTGGCTGAATCTAGCACACTGCTAGATAGGTGAAGGGGGAAAGTGGATGTACCCAGACCTTGGGGAACCACTATAAAACTGTGTGCAATCTGTGTTGTATGAATTTCTGTGATTGCTGTGCTGTGTGATTTAATTCAGTTATTATATTCTGCCTAAAAGTGAGAACAAGCATTAGAACCTATTCACCCCCCTCTAGGTATTTAGGTAGTCTTGAAAGTAAAACTATCAGTTGTGATAGGTGGTCACAAGGTAGAGAAGTGGAGAGAAGAAGATATAATATCCGTGAGTGTTGGTATTGTGGTAAGGTGGGGGCATTTTTCCCTTGATTGCTTTCACAATCCAACTGTACCAAGAGCAAGGGTTAGTCCTCCTACCAGAAAATCTACAGGAAGATAGTTCCCTTTTCAGGCTAATCAGAACCTAGGACCCAATAATTATTGGGGTTCTAAGGTAGGGTAAATTATTTGATGATGGCTAGTCAAAGTGCCCGTACCCCTATATGGTACTTGGACAGTGGTTGTTCCAGACATATGACTGGGACAAGGAGAAACATAAAAGAGTACACTCCAGTGAAAGATGGACCCAAGGTTATCTTTGGTGGTTCAGATAGAGGAGTTACAAGAGGATTTGGTAAGATTACCAATGGTATAGTCACCATCTCAAAAGTAGCTTATGTTGAAGGGTTACGACACAACCTTATAAGCATAAGCCAACTCTCTGATCTTGGCTATATCATTGTCTTCCATAAGGATAAGTTCCAGATTAAGAGTTCAAGTGACCAAGAGGTCATCTTGACAAGAACTAGGAGTGGAAATGTTTATTGCTTAAACTTTATGTGTCTAGATATAAACTCTCCTATTTGTCTAGTAGCAAATGAGAAAGTTTCTTATTATGTGCAATGGCACAAGACACTAGCTTATTTGAATTATAAGACTATTGAAAAGCTCTTTAGTAAAGAGCTAGTTAGGAATGGTCCTAAGGTGAAATGCACCAAGGAAAGCATTTTCTCAGCATGCCAAAAGGGCAAGCAGACCAAAGCTTCCCTCAAGGGCATTGGGACCAAAGACTCTGTGAGATGTTTATTCCTCTCGCATATGGACTTGTTTGTTCCTATGTTAGTTCATAGTCTTAGTAGGAAAGTATACACTATGGTGGTGGTTTATGACTATTCTAAGTTTACTAGGGTGTTCTTTCTTAAAAAAATAATGAAACCCTTGATGTCTTCATGAAGTTTTGCAAGCAAATTCAGAATGAGTTTGATAATACTGTGGTCAAAATTAGAAGTGACAATGGGACCGAATTCTAGTCTGATAACATGACAAAGTTCTGTGAAGAGCTATAATCATCAAGAATTTTCTTCTCCAAGAACACCCCAACAAAATGGGATTGTTGAGAGGAAAATAGAATTCTCATAGAGGCTGGAAGGACCTTGTTGAGTGACACATCTCTCCCAGAATATTTTTGGGCTGAGGTAGTGAATACTGCATGTCATGTCCTTAACAGAGCCTCTATCACTATGATCCACAAGAAGACTCCCTATGAGATCTTGAAGGGCATAAAACCAAACCTGGGCTATCTCAGGATCATTGGTAGCAAGTGCTATGTGCTTCATAATGGGAAGTCCTATGTGACTAAGTTTGCTGCAAAGTACTTTGATGGGATTTTTGTTGGGTACATCAATCATAGTAAAGCCTATAGGATCTACAAGTTGAAAAGCCAAGTTGTAGAAGAGTTTATACATGTAGTCTTTGATGAGTCTAACATGATTAACAATGAGCTGCCAAGCTCCTCTTCTAGTACTGCAGGTACAGAGCTGATGAAGGACAAGCTAACCATCAAGGAAGCTGCTCCAGTAATATAAGATGGAGTGGATATTCCAGAAGGATTGAAAGGCACACTTCAAGTGGATGAAGATCAGTAAAAATCTGCTGCTGAAGCTGATGCAGAAAGAAGACTACCTCCAGCTATCAGGCATCTAAGAGATCATCCAAGACACCAGATTATTGGTGATGCAAACCAAGGGGTGGTGACAAGAAGTAAGAGCCTTAATACAACAATGTATTCAAGTTTACTGTCATAGGTTAAGCCCAAGAGATTTTAAGAGGCCAACACAGATCAGTTCTGGATTGTAGTAATGCAAGACGAACTGAACCAATTTAAAAGGTGCAAAGTCTGGAAGCTGGTTCACAAACCACAAGGACATAATGTCATTGGAGTCAAGTGGATTTACAGGAATAAACTTGATGAAAATGGCATTATAATCAAGAACGAGGCTTGGCTAGTAGCTAAGGGGTACAGACAAGAAGGTATTGACTTTGATCAAAGCTTTGCCCCTGTAGCAAGATTGGAAGCCATCAAACTATTCCTTACATATGTTGCATTTAAAGGATTTAAAGTCTACAGGATGGATGTGAAGTCATCCTTCCTGAATGGTGACTTAAAGGAAGAAGTCTATGTTAAACAGCCTCCAGGTTTTGTTGATTCTTACTCACCTGAATTTGTTTATAGACTTAGGAAAGCTCTATATAGGTCAAAGCAAGCCCCTAGAGCATGGTATGAGTTATTGTCTAGCTTCTACATTGATAACAAATTCTCAAGGGGGAAGATAGACAAGACCCTATTCCTAAGGGAATCTGTTAAAGTTCGGAGTGTTCGGGCAGCCTGCTTTCTAACCGCAGTGGTCTATTTGTTCTAGTAGTCTTGCGGTCTAGCGGTCTGGAGAAGAGAAGCCGTAGCAGTCTGCTTGAAGCCGCAGTGGTCTGGCAAAGTGTAACGGTATGCTTGAAGCCGCAGCGGTCTAACCGTTGTTATAGTCCGACAACCTACAGCACGCGGTCAGTTTGAGAGGCTAACTCTGGGAGATTGCGGCTTTGTAGTTAGTTGTTTTATTTCTTGTATAGTTGATGGTTTGGTCATGTCAAACCGCATAAGCCGCACGACTTATATTTAGTCCCACATAATTTGTTGTAAATATCTCTCTCCACCCCCAGTTTCTATAAATAAGGGGCATACCTTTGTAATCTTTATCATTTTTAAGCAATAAAGTTTGCGATTTATTTACCTCTTTTGTCCATTTTCTACATGGTATCAGAGGAAACCAATCCTTTGCTTCAAGAAGATCATGGTTTGTTGCTCTAATTGCGCGGCCTCTTCCACCGACTTCATCCGGTTTGTCTGACTTCTTTCTTTTCCCTTCCCTCCCTTGCTTATCCCGGTGCTTGCGTCTTGCTTTCTCTCGGGCCTTTCTTTTCGCCCGGCTTTCTTTGCTAACCGCGTGGTTTCTCATCCCGTGTTTTCTCTTCTCTGTTGCGAGTTTTGCCTTTGGTCGCAGTTTCTTCCTTGCCGTTGATGTGTTTTCTCCTTGACCGGGCTTCCTCATGCTCTTTTCTCTTCTTGCTGCTTCTTTTTAGTCACTTGTCTCTTCTTTTGTGTGAGCCCGCATTTTGGTTGTGGCTTGTTCCTTGCCGCTGGTGTGTTGACACCGTGACGGTGCGGTCTCTGTCTCCTTCTGCAACCTATTCTTGATCGTTTTGTCTTTTTTACACCGCGTGGCTTCTTTCTTTCTGTTCGCGCAGCTTGCGTCGTGTTCGCGCGGTCTCTGTCTTTTCTTTATTCTTGCGCGGCTTTTACGTCTTTCGGTCGCAACTTGTTTGCTGCTGGTGTGTTGACACCGAGACTGGGCAGCTTGTTTTTTTTCCTTGTCTGCGTGCTTCTCCTCTTCTCATTTCTCACTGAAGTTTCTTTACCCGCTGTAGTTTCCTCCCCTTGGTCTGGTTTCTTCCGGTTTCTTCCTCTCTTCCCGCCCTTCTGGTCGCGGCTTCTTCTAGTCGCTGGTTTGTGTATCTTTGACTGGGCGGTCTCCTTGGTATCTCTTTCTTCTTAAATGTTTGTGCTGGCTAGTTTCTCCCTAAGCGGTTTGTTTCCCTGCTTTCCTGCTTCTTCTTTCAAATGACTTCCCTTCTCTCTTCTACAACTCATGCTCTTGCAGTCTCCTCTGATAAGTAGCTTATTGACTCTGGTGCCACTATTCACATGACTGGCAACTCTCGTTTGTTTTCCTCTTTGCTTGAGACAAATAGGTTATCTCCTATTATTGTTGTTGATGGGACTTCTGCGCCTGTGCATGGTATTGGCACTGTGCATCTCTCTTCAACTTTGCTATTAGAGAACACTCTTTATGTCCCTAATTTCCCATGCAATTTACTATATGTTGATGCTCTTTGCACCCAGTTAAGTTGCACAGTTACTTTTACTGGCACCACTTGTTCTTTCTCTAATTCTATTTCTAAGACTACGATTTCTCCTGGTACTGCTCGTGGTGGTCTGTTTTATCTTGACAATGTCGTTGCTCTTTCTTCTTCTTTATCAGTTCAGTTGTGGCATCGTCGTCTTGGTCATCCTCCTTCTCGCCTAATTCATCAACTTTTTCCAGACCATCCTTTCGATGATTTTCCTTTGAACTGTGAAGCATGTGAGTTGGGCAAAAATCATCGCTCTTCTTTCCCAGCTCGAACGGGCCATTGTTCTTCGCATCCTTTTGAGCTTGTTCACTCTGACATCTGGGGTCCTTCTTCGGTGGCTTTTGTTGGTTGCGGAAGCTTGTACTTTCTCACATTTATTGTTGATTTCTCCAGATGCACTTGGTTATATCTCTTGAAAGATCGTTCTTAACTGTTCTCTGTATTTATTGCTTTTAATCATGAGATCTTTACACAGTTTAGTGTGCCCATTCAGATTATTCATACTGATAATTCCAAAGAATATGTCAGCCATCCGTTCTCTTCGTTTTGTGTGGACAAGGGTTTGATTCATCAGACAAGTTGTCCATATACCTCTCAGCAGAATGACATTAACCGTATTCCCTCATCTGTTATTCAGGGCAAGACTCTTTTTTCAGTCTTATATCCAGAGGCTGAACCATTTCCTTTGCCCCTTAAAACCTTTGGTTGTACTGCGTTTGTTCACGTCCCTTCTCCTAGATGGGACAAACTTTCTCCCCGATCAGTTAAATGAATATTCCTTGGCTATTGTCCTACTCAAAAAGGGTATCGATGTATTGATCCTCTCCTGCGCAAATAGTATGTTTCCACAGATGTTACCTTCTTTGAAGATACTCCATATTTATCCTCTCCTTCTTCTCTCGTACCTACCGATACTTCTCCTTCCCTACCTATTCTCTCGGCACCTCCGCCAGAGCCGGTTCTTTCAGCATCTCCTCCTGTTCCTCCATCTCTTTCTCAGGAGTCTGATGGGTTACCCTTGGGACCCTCTGTGCATGTTCCGGAGCCTCTTCTGTCTTCTTCCAGTACATTGCCTCCTCCAGCCAGTAGTGACCTCGATCTTCCAATTGCCCTACGAAAGGGTGTTCGATAATGTACTCAGCATCCGATTAGTGCGGTTGTCTCCTATGATCAGCTTTCCCCAGCTGCCAAGCATTTTGCTCTTGCTATTTCTTCTACTGTCATTTCAAAAACGTATCAAGAAGCTCTTGCTCTTCCTCAGTGTAAGGCTGCTATAGATGAAGAAATAAGCACGTTAACTGATAGAGGGACTTGGACTCTTATTCTACCACCTCTGGGCGTTGATGTGGTTGGATTTCGGTGGGTCTTTGTGGTTAAGTATCTTCTAGATGGCTCTGTTGAACGGTATAAGACACAGCTTGTTGCCAAAGGGTTTACTCAGACATATGGGGTGGATTTCTTCGATACTTTTTCTCTTATTGCACGCATCAGCACTATCTGTATTCTCTTCTCTTTGGTTGTTAATAGAGATAGGGAAATGTCTCAGTTGGATGTTAAGAATGTCTAACTTTATGGGGATTTGTAAGAGGTAGTATACATGGAGCAACCTCCTGGGTATGTTGCTCAGGGGGAGTCTCAGGTGTGCAAGATTCGGAAGGCGATTTATTGTTTAAAGTAGAGTCCACGAGCCTGGTTTGAAAAGTTTAGTGAAGTTGTTTCTCTTATTGGGTTCAGTCAAAGATCTGTTAATCATTCTTTGTTTATACTCTAGACTACTAAAGACCTTGTAGTTCTTGCTGTCTACGTTGATGATATTCTTTTGACTGGTGATGATAAGGAGGGCGTTGATCTAGCCAAACAACATCTTCGACAACACTTTGTCACTAAGGATATGGGACCGCACAAGTACTTCCTGGGAATTGAGATTTCACGAAAGTGGACCTCGGTGGTTCTTTCATAGCGGAAGTATGCGCTAGATCTCCTAAAGGATACAGGTCTTCTTGGCACGAAACCTGCTCGTTGCCAATGGCTGTTGGTGATGATAAAGGCTGGACTGATGATTCTCCTCTTCTCCCAGATTTCACTGTATACAGGCGACTTGTAGGCAAACTTATATATCTGACTGTTACTTGACCAGATATCTGTTATGTAGTTGGGAAAGTTAGTCAGTTTATGCAAAGTCCTAGAGAGTGTCATCTACGCTCTGCCATGAAAATTTCGGAGTATATGAAAGAGTCTCCAGGAAAGGGCTTATTGTTTTAGAAGAATGGTCATTTGAAGATTGAAGCATATTCTGATGCCAGCTATGCTGATAACAAGGAGGATAGAAAGTCTACATTAGGTTTTTGCACTTTTGTAGGAGGAAACCTGGTTAGCTGAAAAAGCAAGAAGCAGGCAGTGGTTTCAAGATCAAGTACTGAAGCAGAATATAGGAGCATGACCTCAACTACCTGCGAGTTAAAATGGCTACGCGCATTTATGCTTGACTTGAGAGAATTCTATGACCATCCTCTTCCTATATTTTATGATAATAAAGGCGCCATTTATATTTCAAGAAATCCTGTCTTTCATGAGAGAACAAAGCATATTAAAGTTGATTGCCATTTCATTTGAGAGGAGATTTTGAAGAATTAGGTTTGCACTCCTTTGATTACATCAGAAAGAAAACTAGTTGACTTCTTCACCAAACTGGTTACTCCATCTAAGGAGGTCTATAACAAGCTAGGCATGGTCGATATATATGCTCCAGCTTGAGGGGGAAGGTTAAAGTTTGGAGTGTTCGGGCGGCCTGGTCTGTAACCACAGCGGTCTATTTGTTCCAGCAGTCTTGCGGTCTGGCGGTCTGGCGAAGAGAAGCTGCATCGGTCTGCTATAATCTGCAGCGGTCTGGCAAAGTGTAGCGGTCTGCTTGAAGCTACAGTGGTTTGACCGTAGTTGTAGTCCGACAACTTGTAGCACACGGTCAGTTCGAGAGACTTAATTTGGGAGATTGCGACTTTGTAGTTAGTTGTTTTATTTCTTGTATAGTTGGCAGTTTGGTCAAGTCAAACCGCATAAGCCGCACGGCTTGTATTTAGTCCCACATCATTTGTTGTAAATCTCTCTCTCCTCCCCCAGTTTCTATAAATAAGGGGGCATACCTTTGTAATCTTTATCTTTTTTGAGCAATAAAGTTTGCGGTTTATTTACCTCTTTTGTCCATTTTCTACAGAATCTAAGGGAAATATCATCCTAGTCCAGATTTATGTAGATGAAATAATCTTTCGATCTACTGTTGATAACCTTTGCAGAAAGTTTGCCAAACTTATGCAAGGGAAGTCTGAGATGAGCAGTATTGGTGAACTTAAGTTCTTCTTGGGCCTCCAAGTAAGACAGACTGAAGATGGATTATCCATATCCCAGTCTAAGTTTATCAGGGAGTTGATCAAAAAGTTTAGTATGGAGAATGCATCCACCATGAAAACTCCTATGGGCTCATGTATGACTATAGGAAAAAATGAGGCAGGGAAACCTGTTGATAAAACTTTTTATAGAAGGATAATTGGCTCCCTTCTATATCTTACTGTAAGTAGGCTAGAAATCATGTATGCTACATGTGTTTGTGCTAGGTATCAGGATAGCCCTAAAGAATCTCATTACTCTGCTGCTAAGAGGATTTTGAGGTATCTTAAGGGCATAACAGATCTTGACCTATGGTATCCTAGAAATAGGGATTTTGAACTAACAGGCTATTCAGATGCAGATTTTGCAGGCTGTAAAGAGGACAGGAAGAGCACTTCAGGCACCTGTCAGTTCTTGGGAGGAAGACTAGTTTCTTGGAGCAGCAAGAAGCAGACTAGTGTTACAATCTTAATAGTTGAGTAAGAATACATCTCAGTAGGTAGCTACTGTGCACAGTTATTGTGGATCCAGCATCAGCTCCGGGACTATAACATCCAGATAAGTAGAACTCCTTTATACTGTGATTCTCCTAGTGCAATCTCAATTACTAGGAATCCTGTCACTCATAGCAGGACTAAGCACATTGAGATTATGTATCATTTCAGTAGGGAGCATTTGGAATGTAAAGATATCAGTCTTGAGTTTGTCCCTACAGACAAGCAAGTGGATGACATCTTCACTAAGCCATTGGATGAAGCAAAGTTCAGCACCTTCAAGTTTGAGTTGGGTATGTTGAATTTGGTATAGCTTAAGGGAGCTCCTTGTGTTGTTATTATTGCAGGTTATACCACTTCTTGCAAGTAAAAAAGACCTTCAGTGGTATAAAGATATTTTTCAAGTGGTATACCTTTATTGGTATCAAGTTTTTCAAGTGGTTCAAGTGATATCCAAATTGGAATAGACTAAAGTGTCTACCAGGAAGGATGATAGAAGATGCTTTAGTTGAGGGGGAGCAAGTACAACACTTGCATGGATAGATTCAGACTCATGTAGAGTAGGAGCAAGTTGCTGCAATAGTTGATTATCTGTACGCAAAAAGGGGGGAAGATAATCAAAGGCCAACACCTCCCTGACTATTTACAAAATTCAAAAGGGGGGAGGAGAAGGAAATGGTCAAGGCCAGGGAGCAACAAAACAGGGGGAGCAGGTAGTGATGATGATCACTGTTGGGTCTGACGTTCCTTCACTTGACCCGTGGCGCTCTTCTACTTATTTAAGAAATTAAGTAGCGCCCTTTCCAACAGTCTGGGCTTTTGGAATAGTCGGGTATGCACTTGATCCTACATTTAGTATTAGAGGAGGTTATGGGTTCAAGACTGGGGGGCACTATTAATTCCCGATTTTCCCTTCTACCCGTGTGGGTCCGGCGGGTCAAGCAAACCATGGACATATGGTAACCCCACCTCTGATCCATGTGGGACATGTGGTAACCCCACCTCTGAGCCGACGGGTTGTGCTGGACGCCGGGGGGGGGGGGATTGTTGGGTCCGGCATTCCTTCACTTGACCCGTAGCACTATACTACTTATTTAAGAAATTACGTAACGCCCTTTCTAATAGTTCGGGCTTTTGGAACAGTTAGGTATACGCTTGATCCTACAATCACCCTGTAGGCAAGGAAAGTGTGGTAACCTATAACTTGATACTCTAGTTCTCTTATTATAAGTTGTCAAATTTAATGTGTTATTGATGCATATGTTAGTGTATATCATTGACTCAGAATTTTGATTGAGGGTTTTGACTTCTTAAAATAGGGGAAGATTGTTTGGTCCATTGCCCATAATGTCCAAGATTTGTAGAAGTCAAACAAGTCAATGATATACACATAGGTGTATTTAATGTATGTTCAAGTTCATGCATGCATGTTGGTCCTTATCACATTGATTGGACAGGTATTCCAAGTATTTATGACAAGTGGTTACAAGGTAGAGAAGTGGAGAGACACAAATCTGTCTAAGTCCACAGGCGTTGAGTGAAGCCAGTTCACTCAACGTCAGATGCCATAGAAGGATGTTGGAAAGGCTCAAAATTACCTAAGTCCACAAGCGTTGAGTGAATCCAGCTCACTCAACGCTAGATGCCAAAAAGATTTGAGTGAGGTGTAGACATTCAAAGCCTAGTAGTCTGCAAAACAATTCAGCGGCTAAGTCCACAGACATTGAGTGAAAGCAGTTCACTCAACGCCGTACATAAAAAGGCATAGAGTATAACTGAGTGAGGGGTGGACTGTCAAAGCCCAGCAATTTGGAAGACTGAAAACTGACTAAGTTCATAGGCGTTGAGTGAAGGTAGTTCACTCAACACCATATAACAAGAAGAGTCGAGTAAAGCTAAGTCTGTTAAAGCCTAAATATTGGCAAGCTGAAAAATCAACTAAGTCTACAGGCGTTGAATGACGCCAGTTCACTCAACTCCATATACCAAGCAGAGTTGAGACAAGCACAAGCAATTGAAGATTCTATCAAGAAATCTGGCTAAGTCCAGAAGCGTTGAGTAAGGATAGCTCACTCAACGCACTCAATGCCTAAGCAAGCTGGCAGACTTTAGAGAACCGGCGAAGGACAAAAGCGTTGAGTTATGAAGGCTCACTCAATGCTCTCAACGCCTAGCAGATAAAGAAAGTTGCAGCTAAGTACAGGGGCATTGAGTGATGAAGATTCACTCAATGCACTCAATGCCTGGAAGTGCAAAAGAATTTGGCCAAGTCTAGAAGCATTGAGCGAAGAGAGTTCACTCATCGCACTCAACGCCTAAGCAAGGTAGAAGATTTGGCTAGGTTCAAAGGCATTGAGTGAAGCTAGTTTACTCAATGCTCCCAACGCATGATTGTGCAGAGAATTTGACTAAGTCTAGATTCGTTGAGTGAAGGTCATTCACTCAACGCATGGAGTTAAATCTGAGAATTTGCCTAAGTCCACAAATGCTAACGTCAGGCAAAGTCAACAGAGTTCAAATTAGTTGCATGAAAGCTATAGAACACGACAAATAGCGTTGGTGATCTACTCTACATCTTATTCCGTTAAAGCAAGGTGCAGCTAACAACCACAGGTGGTCCCCACTGCTTCTTGACGCCGTTAATCGGCAGGAAGATAAAAGGGACAAGATGGACTGAAGAAACTTTAACTTTTAGGGTTTTCTCATTTCGAAATATTGCGGCTAAACTTCTTCTTCCTCATCATTATTGCCGAGCTCGAAGCTTGAAGTCAAATCAGCTGATCTAAAAGTTTTCAAGTTAGCTATAGCAATTTCTTCTTCAATAGCAAGTCCAAACAAGGTTTTGATAAAAAATTAGCAGAGCTTTCATGTTTCTGCGGGCCCAGGTTAGCTGATAGAAGAACACAAGAATTGTCTAATCTTCAGTCTTCTTCAGCTCCAACTTATTAAAGATCATTCTCTTTAAGATAAATTTCTGAGTTACTTCCAGCTCAAGCTCAAACTTATTGAAGATCATTCTCTTGATGCTGAGAAGAAAATAGGGCTAAGGTAAACTCAGCTCAGGAGGTATGCATAGAGAAATTTGTCTGGTGTCATATCAACCACACCAACCAACTACTCTTCCTGTAGGATCCTTTTGGATCTGAGTTGTAAGCCTGATTTATAAAGGCTGAGATAGGATCCCTGCGTGGATCTGAGTGTAGGGATGTTTTCCTAAGTGTAGGGCAGTTGTGCCTGAGTGGTATGATCATTTATATCTGAGGTAGGGTTGTTGAGCCTGAGATTATAGGATCCAGGTTTGTATCTAAGGTAGGTCCTTGTGCCTGAGCTATAGGAGAGTGTTACTCTCTGATTTGTAGGGCTAACCTCCATAGCCTGAGCTATAAGACTTGGGTTCAAGTCTGAGGTAGGTGATCTTTTGATCACTGAGTTATAGGAGCAAGTTTGCTCTGAGGTTGGTCTTTGTGCCTGAGTTGTAGGTCTTGGAGGAGACTGAGAGATCCTGAGGGATCTGTGTTGTAAGCTCTAAGGAGCTGAGTTTTGGAGAAGAGCCTTGTCTGACATACTGTTAGAAAGGTGGGAGGGAAAGTGGACATACCCATAATCTGGGGAACCACTATAAACCTTGTGTGTGCTTTGTGTGATTGTCTTGGAAACAATATATAACTCACTCACAACACACTAAGTAGAGGGAAAATTATAAAAGACTAAAAACCTATTCACCCCCCTAGGTGATTAGCTACCTTGGAATTAAAGACATTCATGCTCCTAACTTTATTTCTTGTTATGACAAATATTTAAATATACTTCTGCAAGCTCTCTTATTGCTTCACCTATTTTAGTTATTTTTGGTGCTCACACTCGTTCCCAGGGTAAGGATTTGGGGAGGAGGTGTGTATCCACTTAGTCAATGACTAATGGTTATTGAATAACCGTTATAGAGGTTGGAGAAGTGCGAGGCCCAGTTGCCAAGTGACGGGTTACCTACAGTAGAGTCCACCCGAGCAGAAGCACCCCTCTCATCTCTATACTTTCGAGGCGTGAATCCTTAGTACTTTGTACTGTGCAGAGAGTTTTAAAAGTAATGGATATTGAGCTTCCAGAGAAGCTTATATAAAGAGTGGCTACAACCTTGCTTATATATTATTAGTTACACACACACACACACACACAGATATATATATATATATATATATATATATATATATATATATATATATATATGACTAGCCTTTTGTGATTGCTTCTACACTATGATATGTTGTGAATCATACCTGGCAAGACGATCATCATGTTCTTGAGAGAGTGGGTTTTTGCCACTCAGAAAGCACTGGGTGGCCTCCTTGGGCATTAAGACCCGCTTCTGATCAGACCCGGGCTAGTGTTGGGGGAGGGGGTCTTACAGGTAGTGCTTGTAAAGCCAATGTCCTCTCGTGTGAATTGGGTGCATAATGAGATTTGTTTTGATATAACTTGTATGCATTAAATGGTTACAGGCCGAGGTAAAGCTGCACTTGCATCGCACTGTCATACACAATAATTTGAGCAATGGGCACAAGCTAAACCGAACTCACACCATGCTATTCGACATGAGGTTAACTCACATGAATGTTGATGGATCTTGGGATAGACTGATTTGGGAAATTCTTCTCCAATTAGTAAATGCTCAGTACTCATGTAAGATTACTCCTAATGGATGCCTTGAGTGTATGGAATCATATGGTCATGAGTATCCATGATTGTGTTATTGTGAAATGATGTTATGTTAGCCTCATGTGTGATTGCTTAGGAAGTTGTGGGGGAACCTCTAGAAGAATGCAACTAACATCATTTGCATTCTTAGATTCCTTTTATTTTGAAACCTCATTTTGTGTAGCGTAGATGCACTTTTTTTTATATTGCTACATGTTGCATTTACGACTTTCTTACAGGTGAGCGGTGACCTACCCCGGAACCAGCTGGGTCGGCTAGGGGCGAGATCGTTATGCGATTTGTGGTCAACTTATAACTGGCCCTAATTTACCTCGTAATTGTGAATGGTACATGTTCAGGTGCTGGCGAGCCGAGTGGGAGATATCAGATAAAATCCCAATGCTGAGCGGGCCCCTGAAGGGCAAATTTACTTTCTGTTTTTCATGTATTACCGACCTGTGTGTCAATCTATGTAAAACATGTTTACAGTTTAAAACGTTATATGGCTCGAAGGACTTAAGACCAAAACTCTTGTTGTTGACATTCCTGAGTAACTAAACATTCTTGTATATAAATGCTTTGAGATAGGCTTCCGCTATAGCCTCTTTCGCTCTGAATTGTACTAGGTTGGTTTTTCAGTTTCGCTTGTGTGTTCAATATGGCGTGGGATCCCGGCCATACCTATTATTATATTATTTGTTCGAGCTTGGAGTTATAAGTGCGCGCTTACACCGCACGGGCAGGCGACCCATGTGCGTGTGTGCCGTCGGCCGTTGCTTCCTCTGGCTGCCTACTCCACCTCCGACCACTGCCGTCGCTGAGCATCCTGCCCAGGCCGCACGGACCGCTTGGGGGGCATGTTCGTCATTCCGGTAAAATTACTGATCCATATTACTGGAACAGAGCAACGTCATTCGTTAACTTAAAATTCAGTCGGGCGCCATTACCAACATGACCATTCAAGAAAGCTATAAAAAGGCCCTCATTCTTTCATTTGAAGACAAGTAACTCCGGAAACTAGAGAGAGCTCTAAGGTTTTCTGGTGAGAATGTGTGACTTAGATCGTTCCTTCGCTCGGGATTTGCTCTGCTCCCTGTCTAGTCTGCTCAACGCTCACTTGGACGTTTCGGTGAGCTCCGGAGAAGGCATATGGGAACACTCTCGCAGATGCTCTTACGGACATTTCATGGAAGCCCCATGGACTTAGTTTTTTTTCCTACTTTCTTTGTACTCAAGACTTGTAATGGAGAGGTGGTCTATCACCCACCGAGGAACACAAATACTTGTAAACAAAGAGAAAATATTGGATTTTGGCCCGACACAGATCCGTCTCTGTGGTTTTTCACAATTTACAGGTTGTCCACGTTAAAAAATGTCTCGATCTCGTCATTACTGCTTGGTTTTCATTTAACTGTTTGTGCACCTGGTCCGACTCGGAACTATGTCGGTGTGATTCTCCGGATCGGAGGTAAACCGGGCGACCCGCAACAACTCCAAACAATGTTACGTGACTTTTATAGGCATTACATAGCGCGACAAGAGTCAAAGGATAACATACAGTTCATTGGAAATATTACATATATTTGATTACTCATGTCTAATCCGGTTTGATTGTGACCAGTTTACATTCCTTAAAAATATTCCCCTATAAAAATATAAGGCAACATAAATTTATAATCTCAGCTCCTGAAATTATCCAGAAAAAATCTTGTTGATATTTCAAGTATATTCTTACTGTATATCAGTTCTTGACTATATATCTATGCGCTTAATGACTCTATTAATTAGGCCGCAACAATTTTAAAGATAATGAACTACAAAAAAAATAAAATAATAATATTATAAAAAAAATATAAAATGTGTAAAATAAAGATTACATTGAACGCCTTTAACGTGCTGCAAAATTAGCCCAGGTAAAACAATAATGCATGCACCCAAAAAAAAGACAAAGTTACTACCAACGCCCATCTCCATTGACATTCATGGCCTGCTAACAAAACTATGCCCTGTAATTTCAAGCTGATGGTATCTCCATGCTGAGTTACACCATTTCAGGCAAGTTACCTGCAAAGATAAAAGAAAACTTTTTATATATTTTTTGCCTCATAAACTTCGACATGATCGCAACGAGAGATGATTTTGAGTTGTACCTGAAAAAATAGAATTTTCTCTGATAGAGAATTTACCATCTTCCTCTTGGTTTGCTGCGCGCATTGTCGGCAATTCTTTGTTTTCGTGTATCTTCGGAATTTTAAAGAAGTTGTATAACGACGATCCAATTACCGTGCCGACAACAGGCGATATCATGTAGATCCAAATCTTGCTGAAATTGCCAGCAATGATAGCCGGTCCTAAACTCCTCGCTGGGTTCATCGACGCCCCCGTGATTTTGCTGTTTTGATGCCAAAAAAGGAAAGTATGTGAATAAAAAATCGTGTACTATTGATAATCATGCTACAACTACGAACTCTTCAAAGAAACACACACACAAAAAGCATAAATTTACCCTGCAACAATGATATTGGAGAAGAGCACAGCACCCACGGCTATTCCGCCAACTTGTGTAGACTGTAAATGAATACATTGTAAACATCATTTTATTGATATTACCGTTTGAGTTTAATTTTTTTTTAAAAAAAGCTTAACTCACAGCTCTGGGGTCTGTTCCCGCACTACGAATAACTAGCATAAGGATAGAAGAGATGATGATTTCCCATGTCATGGCTTGCAGGTTGCTTATAACTGGGTTATGCTCACCAGGAAGCGTCATCAACATTCTGATTTCTTCCCCATTAAACAACCAAGAAAGCATTAGACAGGCTGTGATTGAACCCGTCACCTGAGAAACTATATAGAATGGTACCTAAAAACATAAATATTATAATAATTAGCATAAATAATTAGAATATATATGGATAGATTAGTTTATTTACAAGGGATTCTCCTCGAAGTATGTGTAATTACAACTTTCACCACCCGTTCCAACTATCATAATTATAAAGATTTCCCCTCAATGTTTACATTTCATAGCATCCATGCAAAGAAGTAAATCTTCAGGGGGTCTTTTTATGCACGGATGTTATGAAATGCAAACATTGAGAGGGGGTAATTTGGAGGGGGAGGTCGCGGTAAATAACCAAACATTTTTTAAAATTAATTAAAAATAGATCAATAAACCTGTTTCCATGGAAATTGTCTTGCGCTTGCAAAGGCAATGGTGACTGCCGGATTCATATGGCAACCTGAGATATGCCCAAACGTGTAACCCATCGCCACTACAGCCATAGTCCAGGTGAAAGCCACGCCAACAAAAGTTATGTTGATGCGTCTGTCGACAAATACTGAAGCACACCCAAGAAACATCATAATGAAGGTCGCTGTAAACTCTGCTACCAACTGCATGAACAATTGAACGGTTAAATTTGTACATATTATATATAATTACAACAAAGAAAGGAATACAGATTACTAATTATTTTCTTCTATTAGAAGAAATGAAGTTCATATATAATAATCATTACTTCAATCAGCACTAACTTTAAACATAATTTATGAGCTAAGCTCACATAATATTAAGATTCCGTTTGGGAGGACTTATTTTCACCGGTCAAGCGGTCACGACCGCATGAACTTAGGGTTCATGCGGTCGTGACCGCTTGAACGGTGAAAATAAGTCCCCCAAACAGAACCTAGGTTCTCAAAAGAGAGGAAGATGATGGTGGATAGGTTGTAATATTTCACATACCTTTTGAAGCAAAGGCATGACTATGCCCATAGAGGGAAACGAAATTGACTTGAAAGAAGCAGCCATTTTTGCAGCCATTTTAAGGAGATTTCCTACTAAGGAATTGAGTGGTAATTAGTGCTAATGGAAAACAAGGAGCCCTTCTTATATATAGTTCATATATAAACTTACGTGCAATTTGGTTATTAATTTTGTTTACGAGAAAGTTCAAATATAAGCCGGTCAAATTAACACTCCAATAATTAAATAATGCCTTTTTTTTAATTGTCTGTTTCTGTTTTCTTATCTCTTTGAGATTTTAAAATTGTTAAACTCAGTTTGAATGGGCTGCTCTGACTTGTACGAGTGTTTAAGGAATGCAGGAAACAATAATATTGATGGGGGTTTCCCCCTAAGATTTTCGAGTCAAATTGGTAGCACTTCGACCGAAACGCCGAAGCAATACAAGCCAGCCTAGTGGCACCGCGCATGCACATCCAACATGTGTGCTCGCAGCTAACGCGTACGGCCAGCCCGGGTGTGCGGCCGTTGTCCACGCACGCGCACGACCATTGAGCGTGCGGCCGGCCAGGGCGCTCGCCGTCAGCTCCCGCGTGCATGCGCACTGGCGACTAGTACGTGCGCTCGCGCGCCGCCGGTCTCCGGCGCGCCCTCACCTATCTTTTTCCTTGAGAATACAGACAAGGACAATCTCTAATGTTTTTCTCACCTATCTTTTTTTCTGCCTTTTTTGTGTGTGTTTGGCTTCCTGCATTAATGTTTTTTTTTATTTTCATGGTTATTATTTCTTTCTTTGCTCATATTTATTTCCCTTCAATTTTAATCATGCTATCTCTATACTTGTGTCACTATAACTATTATTTTTGAGTTATTTTTCTTTGTTAAGAACTTCGTTTTGTAAATGCAGTTTGGTCACCCTCTATTACCTAAGCTCTCTTCTTGTTACTCATTCATTCTACATGACCTTACAGTGTATCTAATCAACTTTTTAATTAGTTCTCACAGGGGTTCATTTTTCCCACCCTGAGGTCAATTCGTTTGCATTCATTGTTGATGTGTTTGTATTTATCATTTTGTCTCCTGCGCGGACATCACAGGCAAGAAGTCTTGACAGGTTTAGTTTGCTATGGGAGACCACCGCTAGAGGTGGAGCATGTCATGGAATAGGCGCCAAGGTGGAGATTGTTAAGACAAGCAGGTGTTGGCCGCATGTTTTCTTTCCGTTACGGTGCTGCTCTTTGGCCTATGGTCTCGCAAAAAATCCAAGGGAAGCGCAGGTCACTCTTCATGCAGTTTCTTCTTCCTTGGCCACGACGATGCTCGTTCATCTTCCTATTTGGTGTTGCCTCGCTCGACTGGAATCTTAAGAAGCGAGATTGCCAACGTTCATGGCAAAGGGGTATTGTCGACAGAGTTGAGGAAGGACAATTATATTTTCTTTTTCGTCTTCCTCGCAGGGCAATACCGATCTCTCTCTTTCTTACCCTCTTTGTAGCTGTGTGTTTATCAGTAAAAGAGATGTTTTTTCCGCACAGTGGACGTACCCAAAATTCGAGAAACCACTTTAAATTTATGTGTTCTTTGACTATGGTTGCTTCAATTTTTCTCTTTGTGACTTGCTCAAATTGCTTTTCATAACCACACTAATTTTTGCAGTTAGATTATTTACTAGATCGAAAAATATTTGTCTGAGCTATTTTCATAACATGTTCTACATTTCGGAAAAATTGGTGATCTGTGTGACCGAAACGGAGTAATGTCAATCGTCAACTCAGGATTCATCCTGGCACAATTACGAAAACGTCCATTCAAGAAAGATATAAAAAGGCCTTTATGTCTTCATTTGAAGACAAGCAACTTGAGAGACAAGAGAGAACTCTGAGATTTTTAGCGAGGACATGTGACTTAGATCGTTCAATCACTCGGAATCCGCTCATCTGTCTTTCTAGTTCGCTCATGCTCAACACGCTCGTGAATGCAGTAGTAGGCTAAGGAAACCACTCAGGAGAACACACTAATGAAAGCTCTTTTGTGGAAGCTCTCTTCAAGGCTTTGTTGACTGATCCATTCTTTTCATTTTTCTATACCTAAAGCTTGTAACAGAGAGGTGGCATATCACCCTTTAAGGAACTCAAACACTTGTATATGAAAGGAATATAGTGGATTTTGGCTCGACACCGATCCGATTACGTGGGTTTTCACGCTTTCCGGGGTTTCCACCCTTTTCGGGGTTTCCACGTTAAAAAGACCTCTGTGTCATTACTGTTTGGATCTATTTTGACTTTTTGCAAGCGCGATCCGTCTTAAACTAGTTTGGCACCGTATGTGGGATGATGTCCCCAACTCTACAATAACTCCCAGAAAGCAGCGCTTAATCAGAATAATTTCTCTCAACCAACTACAATGTAAAGGAGAAGTACTCACACCACTAACGGTGAGGCTTCAGAGGAGAGCGTCATTCTACCCCCCAAACTCATATACAAACAATGCTCTACTTCTGGGTAGAGTCGCCGCTACCGCACCTGCAACCTCTATGAACCAGGGAGTTTTTCTGATGGAGGAGCGCCAGGTAGAAAACATCTCCATTATACGAGATATAGGAGTATCCAATCCTCAAAATCCATCTGCCACACAAGGAACATGACTAACAATCACTTAAGAGCACTTCTCACTTCAAGACGTGCATGGCTCACCTTGAGGGCCTTCCTGTCGACGAGATGTACGATGCAACAAGCTCTATGCAAGTTGCGCGATAACCTGAGCTACTAGGAAATGCCCAACTTAACCTTCACCCAATAGAGGCTGAAGCTAATTAGGGCAACCAAAGCCCCACTCGTTAGGAAACGAAGGATATGATCAAAAAGGAATACACCCATAATTAGCGCCGCCCCGTGAATGCGTGGCACTCTTTTTACCATGGGTCCATGCTCGCTTCTCAAATTCTAGCGCACCCTGTGCCCTACAAATTCAAGATACTCTAGTTTGAGGCCTTCGATGGGATGGATGACCCTCTGATAAACGTTAACACTTCGAGACGATCATGCACCTCTTCAACGCGATAGATCAATAATTGTGTCAAGTATTCCCTGCAAATCTAAAGGGGCAAGCATGTATATGGTTTCACACTCCGAGGGAGGGCAGATCAACAACTTCAAAGAGCTCACGCCCCTCTTCGTCGATCAATTCATATATAGTGAATTACAAGATCGTCAGAGACCCTTCTTACGTCTCCAACATTTGCCAAAGTGAGGGGAAACAATTATGGAATTCCTCTGCTACTTCACTTCTAATGCAAGAAAAATCCTACGAGTCAACCATGAACTCCTCAATGGTGTCTTCCCCGAAGGACTTCTCCCAAGTCGGTTCTAATCTCCTCTGATGTGAGAAACGGTGCCAACCCTAACTCTTTCAAAGGCGAGTTCTTTGATAGAGTCTCACTTTGTCAAACTCCGCACCACCAGCACACTGGAGGAGCGATATATGCAAGTTCTCATGGTCATCCAAGACTCCAGTATGCTCTATCGGCCCATGCCCCTCCCCCGAACTTGGGAGACAAAAAATAATACTACAAGCTTCACTGTAGTAACAGACGCAGCATGGAGGATTGCATTTGACTAAAAAAAGGATAGAATGTCTTATCAACCAAGTACATTTGGGAAGGTTCATGCAAAACCAAGTACAGAATCTGCCTCCACCACACCAACCAGGATGAGAGAAATCCCTCGCGTGCCAGGATGCACAGAGGGAGTCGATAAATGGTTGGGGAGGTCTAAACCATCATTGTCTCGCCCTTCCATATCACCAAAGTCCTCTCCATCGCTCAACTATAAAGGGACCTAGAGGACCCGAAGACACTGCTAGACACATCAATCAACAACGGTGATAAGGACTTGGATAGAGCGTACACACTACACCAGGAAACCCTCGTCATAAACACAAGAATCATCAACCTCTATAGCAGGGTCAGGAGAATATAGATCGAGATCAGGAGCTCGGTGGACATCCTATTTATGCCCACACTATGAAACATCAACCCAGAACACCTCGAGGCGACAAGGGGACCATTATATGGGTTTGACAATAGCCCACTTCCAGTGCAAGGGATAATCACTCTTCATGTCACTATAGAAGAGTTCCCGAGGTAGGTCACTTGGGATACTCAGTTTGTGGTGGTCGACTCCATCTTGGCATACAATGCAATCTTTGGTCTGCCGCACTGGACACTCTTCGAGGCAATCCCCTCTATTCTATACCTGGCTATGAAGTTCATCATTCTATGAGGAATTGGCATTGTACAAGGAGATTAGAAGGTATCACGACTTTGTTACCTACAAAACTCCTACCCTGGCCATGATCTAGACCTCAGAGATACACACAAAGCTTGAGTTGGACTCGGTGGGAAGGACAAAATGACCCCCATACTATATACTGTTAGATCTTTAGGCTCCTTTACATGGGGTGATGGTGGTGGTGGGGGGGGGGGGGGGGGGTGGGGGGGGGGGGGTGGGGGGGGGGTGAATAAGAGTTTTTTGGAATTTAATTCTTATTTACAGATATTAGAGTTACTTACAGAAGTTTCAGAATTTTTTATTGTTGAAAAATATATTTTATATATCAAAAAATATTATATTGAATATTAATTTTAAAGGAGTCTGAATTTCAATATTCCTTCACTACCACCGACATTAGAACTAACACCGGGTGCTAGTAACGGAAAGTGAAATCCATGCTTGTATTTTAAAAAGTAATTTGCAATTTATTTTGCCTTAATGCTTTGAGGGATGAATATTATTTAAAATATTTTATAATACGAAATAAAATCAATTTAATAAAATAATGAAAAACATGATTTTATTTCATAAGAAATTGATTACAAAATATTTGATTTCTATCACGCTAAAAATCATGGAGAAATATGAAAAATTCTTTTTTCCTTTTCTATATCGACCCTTCTCCCAAATACTGGTTGGTTCTAGCCCATCTCTCCCTGATAAGGTCTTGAACTGCCCTAAAATCTACCCTAGATCTAGTCGCCACAACATGCAGCGAATTACAGAATCCTCCCCAGAATCTGCGTCCACTTCAGAATATTTTCCTCCTAAGTCTCGCAAGACAGTCGCCAACAACTGTAGCAAATTTTCTACGGAGTCCTTCGGAAAACAACGTTCTCCCCGAATGATTTTCTCTACCCTAGTTACAAAAGGATTAAAAAAAATACAAAATAATTAAAATATGCAAGAGAAAATTGCCCAAGGATTTCCAAAGGTGAAGATAAAGGCAAAGTTTACGTCGACGTTCTTGATGCATTTGTCCTTCATAATGAATATGCATTGTAGCACTTCCCCTTCAAAATCTCCTTTATATCTTCGTGTTTGCCCAAAGAACTTCTCTTGATGGTCTGGAGATGAGCCACTCTTAAAATATTTAGAGTTATGGCTTTGATGGAAGAGGAATAGTTGCGATAGATGGAGAAGATCCGCTCTTTTAATAGATCTCGGTAGCTAGCATTGGCGTTAGTGTTAGCGTCTTGCGTAAGTTATATTTTGTAAGTGACACAACGGTAGTATAGTTTCCATATACTACCGTTGTTCAGTAGTGTTAACGCCCCGCATTAGGACTTGCTAAATCCGGCTTCGCCTAACCTTCCTTTCTCGCCAATTTTACGGTCACGCTAATATTGCCTTTTTGATTAATGCTAACACCAGCATTAGTTCTTAATGCCTAGTATTAGCCAAAAAATTTCTAGACTGTAGATGATGTCGTTCTGTTCCAAAATGGGATAACACTTTCCGTAACTCTTCCTAAATTGAAAGTTATGGCCGTTTGAAATTCAGCAATCAAAACTCGTCTTTTTTGATGTTTCTAAAGTGTACAGGCCCTTTGGTCACACCCATGACTGAGGACATGTCACCCCATTTAATCTATGCGTGAATGTACGACTTGCACACTATAAACACACAAAATACTATATAAAATACATCACGGTATTTATTATTATCAAACAAAGAGATGTGGAACGCATGCTCCAACAATCTCCTCTTTTGATAATAACAAATACTTGTACTTCCCCTGAGCCAATCCAGCAACTCCCCAATAATCATGCCCTGAACACGCCCATGAACTCCAAAGGTCATGCTAGTGTAAGTCCGCGGATTAGCCGTTACATGACGCTCCCACCAGTTTTTCCCGCCAGAAGCCATTTTACTAGGTCACGCCCCTTGTCACGGGCATAACATGGGGCATAACATGCCTGAAATGCCAGAATTCTATTTAGAACACGCTTGCTCCGCCAGCTGCTTCTTGAAGTCCCGAGTCGAATTCAAGCCCTGTTTGGGCCATTTGCAGCTTAGTTTCTCTTTATTTGTAGCTTAGTTTCTCTTCATTTTGAAACCGTTTGGTAAAATTTTCCTTAATTCTTTGGAACCTTGGGTTGATTTTGTCCGTCCCCGATATATATTGCATTAGAAATATGGTAGATGTGCAGATTTAGGCATTTTGTGTGAAGCTTACTCGTGGTTGTTAGCCTGAATCAATAATTCTTGATTTGATGTTATATTTAGGTCTAGCCTAGTATGGGTGCTGGAGAATAACTTAGTGAAATACGTCATTTCATCACGGGATTTGAGATTAAAGTAGATCTTGAAATACTTGGTGAAAACCCTATGATTAGGTTGTGGTTGAATGACAACCTCCACCACAAATTTGTAGTTGAGTTGTCTTGGACTTCCCACATGAGTAGTGTAGCATCCCGACTTTTATTGGGTCACTAGAACCTCAGCAGACCCAATACAAGTGACCTGAACTCCTACTCAAGACCTTAGAAGGTAGGAGAGGTGACTCGATTTTGGATATTTAGCACATAAAATTTGATTTGAGTTCTGTCAGTTACTATAGACTCCTATGGTTGATACGAGTACAATGAGACTCGTTTTGCTTCGATCGGAGGTCATATGACAAATATGACAATTTTTGGGTTTTGTGGTGCGCTACGACGCACAATTTTGGAATATTGGGCAAATATACTCAAAATTGACCCCGGTCAGTGGTATTGGACTCTTATGATCAATACAAGATTGATAGAGTTCATTACGGTCAATCCTGATGTCGAGTGATCAAATCGTGGTCAAATCGTGGTCAAATCAAGCTTTATCATGCACCAAAAAGCATGCATACATAAATATTACTTTAATACCCCAACATTGACCCGTCATTTGACGACTTAGAGCCACTTTGATTTTGACCCACCTAGGTGACCCACCCTATTGTTGACCTTGGTCAAACCCTTAAACAATTGTATTTTTGAGAAATTAAAAGAGGGGCTTCACCACTTCAAGCCACTTGGGCTCTCTCCCCTCAGCCATATAGGGGCTAAAATTCATCAAATCCCATAGGATATGGGCCTTAGGACAAGAGGAGGCCCAAAACACTTTTCATTCATCCTCCCTTTTTCCAAAAGCCTACCAATCCCAATGCAAAGTACCCCTCCCCCCTTGATCACTGCCACATGGCAGTACTATCTACTTGGATGAGCACTAGCTATCCTGGACAGCTGAAGGAGGCTGCTTAATCCCTCCCTAAGGAGGGATTTATCCCACACTGTCAGTGAGGAAGGGATGGGGCTCCTCCCTTACTATATATAGGCCCTCTCCCTAGTAGCTCTTCACACCTTCCCCAACCTCAAATGAGCACACCCGAACCCCTGCCGGAGCCACCCCTCACCAGAAACGTAAACCCCTAGCCTGCCACCTTCCGCCACCCTCTCTTGACAAATCTTATGGGCAACTCCCGAGCCCACCTCTCTTAGGTGGATACCCTCCCCCTCCTCCTTCTCAACCCCCCCCCCCCCCCCCCCCCATGACGCGTTGCATGCACCTCACAGCTGCCAAAGCGCTCTTGCCGCCACCCAAGCTATACATTAGGTTCAGGTGGTAGCCATGCATGGTGAACCCCTCCTTGTGCTAGTGGGGGTGCTGGGAGGATGTTATCCCTCTAGAGGATCCCTCTAGTTGCTAGAAGGTGTTGGTGCCATCAAAAATATGGCTCTAACGGCACCCAAGTTTTGAATATTATTTTGTTTTGATTGTCTAACGGCCGGCGGAGCCAGACTGCCAGGCCACCCCCGGAAGAATGTCTGTGTAAAATCCCTCCTCCCGGTAATTGGGCCCGACCAAGGAGAGATTTTATTCCCAGGACTGTTGCCTTACAATGATGCTAATTTATGAGTTAGCTACCAGTACAAGAAGGCAACCCTGCTGGCAGGTACGATCATACACATGGCCAATAAGAGATTTTAAGAGGCCAACACAGATCAGTTCTGGATTGTAGTAATGCAAGAGGAACTGAGCCAATTTAAAAGGTGCAAAGTCTGGAAGCTGGTTTACAAACCACAAGGACATAATGTTATTGGAGTCAAGTGGATTTACAGGAATAAACTTGATGAAAATGGCATTATAATCAAGAACGAGGCTTAGCTAGTAGCTAAGGGGTACAGACAAGAAGGTATTGACTTTGATCAAACCTTTTCCCCTGTAGCAAGATTGGAAGCCATCAAACTATTCCTTACATATGTTGCATTCAAAGGATTTAAAGTTTACAAGATGGATGTGAAGTCATCCTTCCTTAAGGTGACTTAAAGGAAGAAGTCTATGTTAAACAGCCTCCAGATTTTGTTGATTCTTACTCACCTGAATTTGTTTATAGACTTAGGAAAACTCTATATGGGTTAAAGCAAGCCCCTAGAGCATGGTATGAGTTATTGTCTAGCTTCTTCATTGATAACAAATTCTCAAGGGGGAAGATAGACAAGACCCTATTCCTAAGGGAATCTGTTAAAGTTCGGAGTGTTCGGGCGGCCTGCTCTCTAACCGCAGTGGTCTATTTGTTCCAGTAGTCTTGCGGTCTAGCGGTCTGGCGAAGAGAAGCCGTAGCAGTCTGCTTGAAGCCGCAATGGTCTGGCAAAGTGTAGCAGTATGCTTGAAGCCGCAGCGGTCTAACCATGGTTGTTGTCCGAAAACCTACAGCAGGCGGTCAGTTTGAGAGGCTGACTCTGGGAGATTGCGGCTTTGTAGTTAGTTGTTTTATTTCTGGTATAGTTGACGGTTTGGTCATGTCAAACCGTATAAGCCGCACGACTTATATTTAGTCCCACATCATTTGTTGTAAATATCTCTCTCCTCCCCTAGTTTCTATAAATAAGAGGCATACCTTTGTAATCTTTATCATTTTTGAGCAATAAAGTTTGCAGTTTATTTACCTCTTTTGTCCATTTTCTACATGGTATCAGAGGAAACCAATCCTTTGCTTCAAGAAGATCGTGGTTTGTTGCTCTAATTGCGCGGCCTCTTCCACCGACTTCATCCGGTTTGTCCGACTTCTTTCTTTTCCCTTCCCTCCCTTGCTTATCCTGGTGCTTGCGTCTTGCTTTCTCTCGGGCCTTTCTTTTCGCCCGGCTTCCTTTGCTAACCGCGTGGTTTCTCTTCTCGTGTTTTCTCTTCTCTGTTGCGAGTTTCACCTTTGGTCGCAGTTTCTTCCTTGACGTTGATGTGTTTTCTCCTTAACCGGGCGTCCTCATGCTCTTTTCTCTTCTTGCTGCTTCTTTTTTAGTCACTTGTCTCTTCTTTGGTGTGAGCCCGCATTTTGGTTGCGGCTTGTTCCTTGCCGCTGGTGTGTTGACACCGTGACGGTGCGGTCTCTGTCTCCTTCTACAACCTGTTCTTGATCGTTTTGTCTTTTTTACACCGCGCGGCTTCTTTCTTTCTGTTCGCGAAGTTTGCGTCGTGTTCGCGCGGTCTCTGTCTCTTCTTTCTTCTTGCGCGGCTTTTACGTCTTTCGGTAGCAACTTGTTTGTTGCTGGTGTTTTGACACCGAGACTGGGCAGCTTGTTTTTTTCCTTGTCTGTGTGCTTCTCCTCTTCTCATTTCTCGCTGACGTTTCTTTACCCACTGCGGTTTCCTCCCCTTGGTCTGGTTTCTTCTGATTTCTTCCTCTCTTCCCGCCCTTCTAGTCGCGGCTTCTTCTAGTCGCTGGTTTGTGTATCTTTGACTGGGCGGTCTCCTTGGTCTCTCTTTCTTCTTAAATGTTTGTGCTGGCTAGTTTCTCCCTGAGCGGTTTGTTTCCCTGCTTTCCTGCTTCTTCTTTCAAATGTCTTCCCTTCTCTCTTCTACTACTCATGCTCTTGCAGTCTCCTCTGATAAGTGGCTTATTGACTTTGGTGACACTTTTTACATGACTGGCAACTCTCGTTTGTTTTCCTCTTTGCTTGAGACAAACAGGTTATCTCCTATTGTTGTTGCTGATGGGACTTCTGCGCTTATGCATGGTATTGGCACTGTGCATCTCTCTTCAACTTTGTTATTAGAGGACACTCTTTATGTCCCTACTTTCCCATATAATTTACTATCTGTTCATGCTCTTTGCACCCAGTTAAGTTGCACAGTTACTTTTACTAACACTACTTGTTCTTTCTCTGATTCTATTTCTAAGACTACGATTTCTACTGGTACTGCTCGTGGTGGTCTGTTTTATCTTGACAATGCTGTTGCTTTTTCTTCTTCTCAGTTTAGTTGTGGCATCGTCGTCTTGGTCATCCTCCTTCTCGCCTAATTCATCAACTTTTTCCATACCTTCCTTTCGATGATTTTCCTTTGAACTGTGAAGCATGTGAGTTGGGCAAAAATCATCGCTCTTCTTTCCCAGCTCGAACGGGCCATTGTTCTTCGCATCCTTTTGAGCTTGTTCACTCTGAAATCTGGGGTCCTTCTCCGGTTGCTTTTGTTGGTCGCGGAAGCTTGTACTTTGTCACATTTATTGATGATTTCTCCAGATGCACTTGGTTATATCTCTTGAAAGTTCGTTCTGAACTGTTCTCTGTATTCATTGCTTTTAATCATGAGATCTTCACACAGTTTAGTGTGCCCATTCAGATTATTCATACTGATAATTCCAAAGAATATGTCAGCCATCAGTTCTCTTCGTTTTGTGTGGACAAGGGTTTGATTCATCAGACAAGTTGTCCATATATCTCTCAGCAGAATGGCATTACTCAACGCAAGAATTGTCATCTTCTGGATGTTGCTCGCAATCTTTCTTTGAAAATGAATGTCCCTCGGTCTTATTGGGGTCATGCGGTTCTTCTTGCTTGCTATCTTATTAACCGTATTCTCTCGTCTGTTATTCAGGGCAAGACTCCTTTTTCAGTCTTATATCCAGAGGCTGAACCATTTCCTTTGCCCCTTAAAACCTTTGGTTGTACTGCATTTGTTCACGTCCCTTCTCATAGACGGGTCAAACTTTCTCCCCGATCAGTTAAATGCATATTCCTTGGTTATTGTCCCACTCAAAAAGGGTATCGATGTATTGATCCTCTCCTGCGCAAATAGTATGTTTCCACAGATGTTACCTTCTTTGAAGATACTCCATATTTATCCTCTCCTTCTTCTCTCGTACCTACTGATACTTCTCCTTCCCTACCTATTCTCTCGGCACCTCCGCCAGAGCCGGTTCTTTCAGCATCTCCTCCTGTTCCTCTATCTCTTTATCGGGAGCCTGATGGGTTACCCTTGGGACCCTCTGTTCCTGTTCCGGAGCCTCTTCTATCTTCTTCCAGTACATTGCCTCCTCCAGTCAGTAGTGACCTCGATCTTCCAATTGCCCTACGAAAGAGTGTTCGACAATGTACTCAGCATCCGATTAGTGCGGTTGTCTCCTATGATCAGCTTTCCCCAACTGCTAAGCATTTTGCTCTTGCTATTTCTTCTACTGTCATTTCGAAAACGTATCAAGAAGCTCTTGCTCTTCCTCAATGTAAGGCTGCTATGGATGAAGAAATAAGCACGTTAACTGATAGAGGGACTTGGACTCTTATTCTGCCACCTCTGGGCATTGATGTGGTTGGATTTCGGTGGATCTTTGTGGTTAAGTTTCTTCTAGATGGCTCTGTTAAACGGTATAAGGCACGACTTGTTGCTAAAGGGTTTACTCAGACATATGGGGTGGATTTCTTCGATACTTTTTCTCTTATTGCACGCATCAGCACTATCCGTATTCTCTTCTCTTTGGTTGTTAATAGAGATAAGGAAATGTCTCAGTTGGATATTATGAATGTCTTCCTTTATGGGGATTTGTAAGAGGTGGTATACATGGAGCAACCTCCTGGGTATGTTGCTCAGGGGGAGTCTCAGGTGTGCAAGATTCGGAAGGCGATTTATTGTTTAAAGCAGAGTCCATGAGCCTGGTTTGAAAAGTTTAGTGAAGTTGTTTCTCTTATTGGGTTCAGTCAAAGCTCTGTTAATCATTCTTTGTTTATACGCTAGACTACTAAAGACCTTATAGTTCTTGCTGTCTACGTTGATGATATTCTTTTGACTGGTGATGATAAGGAGGGCGTTGATCTAGCCAAACAACATCTTCGACAACACTTTGTCACTAAGGATATGGGACCGCACAAGTACTTCCTGGGAATTGAGATTTCACGAAAGTGGACCTCGGTGGTTCTTTCATAGCGAAAGTATGCGCTAGATCTCCTAAAGGATACAGGTCTTCTTGGCATGAAACCAGCTCGTTGCCCGATGGCTGTTGGTGATGATAAAGGCTGGACTGATGATTCTCCTCTTCTCCCAGATTTCACTGTATACAGGCGACTTGTAGGCAAACTTATATATCTGACTGTTACTCGACCAGATATCTGTTATGTAGTTGGGAAGGTTAGTCAGTTTATGTAAAGTCCAAGAGAGTGTCATCTACGCCCTGCCATGAAAATTTCGGAGTATATGAAAGAGTCTCCAGGAAAGGGCTTATTGTTTTAGAAGAATGGTCATCTGAAGATTGAAGCATATTCTGATGCCAGCTATATTGATAACAAGGAGGATAGAAAGTCTACATCAGGTTTTTGCACTTTTGCAGGAGGAAACCTGGTTAGCTGGATAAGCAAGAAGCAGGCAGTGGTTTCAAGATCAAGTACTGAAGCAGAATATAGGAGCATGGCCTCAACTACCTGCGAGTTAAAATGGCTACGCACATTTATGCTTGACTTGAGAGAATTCTATGACCATCCTCTTCCTATGTTTTATGATAACAAAGGCGTCATTTATATTTCAAGGAATCCTGTCTTTCATGAGAGAACAAAGCATATTAAAGTTTATTGCCATTTCATTTGAGAGGAGATTTTGAAGAATCAGGTTTGCACTCCTTTGATTACATTAGAAAAAAAACTAGCTGACTTCTTCACGAAACCGGTTACTCAATCTAAGGAGGTCTATAGCAAGCTAGGAATGGTCGATATATATGCTCCAGCTTGAGGGGGAAGGTTAAAGTTTGGAGTGTTCGGGCGGCCTGGTCTGTAACCACAGTGGTCTATTTATTCCAGCAGTCTTGCGGTTTGGCGGTCTGGCGAAGAGAAGCTGCATCGGTCTGCTTGAATCTACAGCGGTCTAGCAAAGTGTAGTGGTCTGCTTGAAGCTACAACGGTCTGACCGTGGTTGTAGTCCGACAACTTGCAACAGACGGTCAGTTCGAGAGACGTAATTTGGGAGATTGTGACTTTGTAGTTAGTTGTTTTATTTCTTGTATAGTTGGCGGTTTGGTCATGTCAAACCACATAAGCCGCACGGCTTGTATTTAGTCCCACATCATTTGTTGTAAATCTCTCTCTCCTCCCCCAGTTTCTATAAATAAGGGGGCATACCTTTGTAATCTTTAGCTTTTTTGAGCAATAAAGTTTGCGGTTTATTTACCTCTTTTGTCCATTTTCTACAGAATCTAAGGGCAATATCATCCTAGTCCAGATTTATGTAGATGAAATAATCTTTCGATCTACTGTTGATAACCTTTGCAGAAAGTTTGCCAAACTTATGCAAGGGAAGTCTGAGATGAGCAGTATTGGTGAACTTAAGTTCTTCTTGGGCCTCCAAGTAAGACAGACTGAAGATGGATTATCCATATCCCAGTCTAAGTTTATCAGGGAGTTGATCAAAAAGTTTAGTATGGAGAATGCATCCACCATGAAAACTCCTATGGGCTCATGTATGACTATAGGAAAAAATGAGGCAGGGAAACCTGTTGATAAAACTTTTTATAGAAGGATAATTGGCTCGGATAGTTTTACTTTCAAGATTACCTAGACACCTAGAGGGGGGGGGGTGAATAGGTTCTTATTTTCTTTTCAAACTTAAGGCAGAATGATTAAGTAATTAATGACTTTTTTTCTATGAGTTCTGCAGCTACTTTAGCAATCACAATCACACAATCTAGAACTACACATCACAGATTGCAACAAGTATTTATAGTGGTTCCCCAAGATCTGGGTACATCCACTTTCCCCCTTCGCCTATCTAGCAGTGTGCTAGATTCAGCCAAACTCCCTTCCTTAACTCAGATCCTCAGATCCTACAGCTCATAATCCAAAATGGATTCCTACAACTCAGAGTGATACCACACTCCTACAGCTCAGGCAATTCAGCCCTACCTCAGTCTTTATTCAAGACCTACAACTCAGAGATTATCTCTCCTACACTCAGCCTTTATAACATAGGCTTATAACTCAGATCTATATTAATAGATCCTACAGAATTTAGAAAAGAGTTTTATAGAATCTTGCCCTTGTTGAGAGAGAAAGAATAAGGCAGCACCTGATCAGTTGATGGATGAAATCAACTGAACCTTAGCTTTCTTCAAAGCTTCTTGAATCTGAACTAGATGAGTTGATTTCCAAACAGCTTCTTGAGAAACCTGTAACAGCTTCCTTCTTGATCTTCAAACGGCTGGATCCCTCTCTATCCAATCCCTTTGAAAATTCTTAAGAATTCTAGGACGAATTCTCCTTAGACTGATCCTGAGAGGTTGAACCCTTCAGAATGTCTTCTTAGATCTTCTGATGAAGATCTTCTTCAGTGCCTTGCACTTTCTTGATTTGATTCCTTAATCAGTTTTTATGTGTATTGCTTCTCAATAAAGAATAATGACTTCTTATTCTACTTCTGAATCTGTCTATTTATAGACCTTCTTTTTGGTGACCGGCTGATCAGGTTTCTAACTGTCTCCTGACAAGTCTGACAGCTTCAGTTAACCTGTTGTAACCCACAGCTGTCAAGTCTTCAAACAGATCTTGTGCCTTTGTCTTGGACAGCAAAGCGTCGAGACTGTCTGTCAAAAAGTGTCGAGACCATCTATCTATATGTGTCGACACAAGTAACTTTGGTGTCGACACTGCCTCTGGTGAAGTCGACAAGTTTGCCTTTAAGTCGACTTAGCTTCTGCATACTACAACTTGAGAATGAGTCGACACTGAGTATTTGTGTTGACTCAAACACTTCATCATTCTTCAGAAAATGACTTGGTCTAGACTTGTCAATGTGTCGACACAAGTCCTGTGTGTCGACACAGTTGATGTAGATTCAGAATATAGTATGTGTCGACACTGCCTTCAGGTGTCGACACAGCTTTTGTCAACTCTGCCTATATGTGTCGACTCAGTCTTCTGGTGTCGACACAAATATTGTCGACTCTGCCTCTGTGTGTCGACACAGCCTCCTGGTGTCGACACAGTTGATGTCGACTCATTATCTCTGTATCGACACAGCCTTCTTCAAGTGTCGACACAATCTTCCTAAAGTGTCGACATATCTTCTTCTGGTGTCGACACATGGACTTAGAAATTTTTTCATACTTTTAACCTGCACACATTCAACTTAAACAACATCAAATACACCTTGATGTATATCATTATGCTAAGTTAGGCTTCTTCAAATCAGGTACACATTTTCCAATGTACCCAACAATCTCCCCCTATTTGGAGAAGTCATAACCCATATTAGCTAATGATATACACCACTTATGATAATAATAAACAAAATGATGATGATGTATATAAGCTTAATATTACAGGAAATATTAACAATCAAAACATTTACACAGATTCATCACAGAGATAAAAGCATATACACAAAAATTCATTAAAGAGCAGGATTTTGTGTATTATGTCAAAATGATTGTTTACAAAATGTTTAACACTGAATGTTTCATATTACACAATTTTTTAAACTAAAACTAAAATTAAGACATCTTAGACTAAGACTGATCAGGCTCCTTAATAGCAATCCCTCTTCCTGGTTGTACTTGAGCCTGCATAGAAGGTTTAGTTTCTTCCATGGGCTTTTTGCCTTTAAGAACAGCCTTCTCCTGAGCCTCAGTCTTCAGTCTTTGTCTCTCAAAGTAGTGATACGGCTTGGGAAAGTATTTGCTAGGCTCCACAGCATCAGGAGGTAGCTTTCCCATCTTAGCTTTCCTTCTATACTGAACAATAGCCTCCTGTCTGGCTTCATGCTTCTACCATTCTTGTTCATTGAACCACTTGCCCCTTTCATGGACTTGATCTTTTATAGCTTTCTAGGCAGTTAGTATGATGTTTCTAGAGGTAGGGCTCCACTGTTCAAAATTAGGTTTTAGTTCAGCTTGCTCCCTAAACCTCTTCTTTGACAGTTGAGCCTCTTGCTGAGCCTTGACTGCAGCTTCAGGCATGTCTACTTTTCCAAGTATAATATTTGAAACCTCCTCTGGAGGACTATACATAGTTTTCACCATCTGATGAATCAAGTCAAAATCTGCAGGGGGGTATATGACTTGAGCAACCTCTGGTTGGTTGCCATCAAGTAGACCTTGTGGCTGAACTCCTGACTCTGCCATATTATCATCATCACAAAGGGGTGGATATCCCAATGTGGCTCTGACACTGTTAGTGACCCACATGGCATGTTCTGAGCCAGCAGAAATAAGTACCCTCTCCCCCTTTAGGACTTCTCTTGCTATATGATCTCTGAGATCTTCCTTCTAAAACCTGATCTGACCAACTAGATAATTAATGCCATCTTTGAAGAAGGGTTTCAACTTGTTAAGTTTTGCAGTAATGTCCTTCTGGGAAGTGGTTATGGCTGACTGAGCTGAGTCTAAAGTAGTTTTGAACTTAGTGTCATATTCTAGCATTTCAGCTGCCCTAGCTTCAGTCAATTTAGACATGGTTGTTTGAAATTGAGCAAAAATATCTGTGTTGGCAGTTGTCAGATTGTCATTTAGCCGTTTCTGATTTTCAAGAATGTATCCTTGATTAATAGATTGAGCATCTATTTCTTTCTTCATTTTCCCTTGTTGTTGGTCCATATATACAACAGCATTTGCCCCTTTTGTAAAACAATCAGTCATTTCTCTTTTATGTTGATTGACTTCAAATCTTATAGACTTTATATCTTGAGCCAGATCAAACTGAAGATTTTTATGACTTTCATCAACATATTTCTCCAAGGCTAATCTTTTATTATCTAGCTTCACCTGCAAATCTACCATGAACTTGTTGTAATTAAAATCAGATGGAGATTGGTGAGTTGAAGTCTGTAGAGCCTGCTTGTAGCTATGAATTCTTATTTTGAAGACCATGAGCTTTCTTTTCTTTGCCACTCTGGCTTCTGCAGACTCAGATTCTGAAGAGCTTTCAATCTGAACTCTTTCAGGAGGAGAAGGATGAATATCTGTCTCAGTGACATGTTGATCTTTATCAACAATCACTTGCTCCCCCTCAATTTCGAGCTCCTTCTCAATTTCTTGCTCCTCCTCAATTCTATCAGTAGCAATTTCAACATCAAGAAACAACTCCTCTAGAGTGAATTCCTTTTGTGCCTGACCAGAAGATGAGTCATCTAGGCCAGCAGTGTGCAAATCTTTTGATAAATCTATTTGTTCTTCTTCTTGCACTTGTTCAGAAATCTGCTCCCCCTGCACCTGTTTAGTGTTAGGAATGTCCTGGGCAGGAGAATAACCTTGCTCCCCCTGCACTTGTGCAGGTAAAGATTCATCCTGGATTTGAGTAGATTCAGGCTGGTCTTCAGCCTGCTCTCTCACCTGATCTCCTAGAAGTTATTCAGCACTTTGATCAAGACTTGGGGATTTCTCTGGTGTGTCCTGCCTGTCCACATCAGGCACTTCTTTGGACAGAACTCGATTCCATCTTGAGAATAATCTCATGTCCATTTTTCTCATGTGATTAATCTTAGTCCCAGGAATTTGTTGCATGACCTCTGGGATGAGTCCAGCCAGATATAGACTCAAAATCCTAGCCAGATTTGGCTTCTTAAGTCCTTCCTTGATTTTATCAAACTCAACTGCTGACCAGTCTGTATTAACCCTGAAGATTATCCTTGTCATGAGGTTAAACATTAAGGCCGAAATCCTATCATGGCTACCAGGTTTACACAAGATCACCTTCCCAACCACTTCAGATAGAAATTTGCCTTGTGGATTCATTCCTTTTCTGTTGATAGCTGCTCCAATTTTGACGGTTGGATCCAATCCACACCATTGTAGAGCCTCCCTTGTCTTAGAGGCTGGGACCTCTTCTACATTCTCAATGCTTGGTAATTGAAGAATCTTTCTTAAACTCCGTAGAGTAAGTTTCACCTTGGTTCCATGAACTGTGGATTTGATCTTGAGTCCAGAAGAATCAACTGATGCTGAAGTGTAAAATTCAAGTACCTCCTTCTTCCAGATTTTGGTGGGTTCAGAAACCAGATATTCCAATCCATTATCAGCAAGATAGGTTATCACCTATTTTATTTCAGGCATGGCATTGTCGAATGCAGCCCTAACTAGCTCATATCCCTCATTGACGTTATCCTCAACCTTTGGCGCCATTGGAAAGATGAGAAAACTGGAGAGAAGAGAAGAGAGAGAATGTCGATACAGGATTTTAGTCTCGAAAACCTTGTGAGCGTGTCGACAGAATACGTTCTTGACCTATTTATACCCTCTAATGAAAGAAGGTCAAAAGGCGGGCAAAAACAGACTAAATGTGTCGACACAGATGAAATGTGTCGACACAAACTTTTACTGTCTCGACATCAATGTTGACTACTGTGCGTCGACACCAATTGAGGATATGTCGACACAAGAGAGACATAGTAGAGCATCAGAAATTCTGTGTCGACTCTTAGTATAAGTGTCGACACAAAATCTATAAGTGTCGACACCATTATTCTAGTGAAGTCGACACTACATTTCTGGATTAGTCGACTATTTGACCCTTAAGTGTCGACACAAATTCTCTGTATCGACACTAATTCTCTGACAAGTCGACATAACTATACTGAGTCGACACTTTATCACTGAAAGTGTCGACACCATTTTACTTAGCCAATTTCTGTTTGTTGATATACTAATCAATGGTCAGCATTCCTAATTCAATTTTAAATTTATTGAATTTTGTTTCATCCAGTGGCTTAGTAAATACATCTGTAATTTGATAATCTATTTTAACAAATTCCAATGAGATATCTTCTCTTTCTACATGCTCTCTAAGAAAATGGTATTTTATTTCTATATGCTTAGTTCTACTATGAGAAACAGGATTGTTAGCAATAGAAATAGCACTCTTAGAATCACACAATAAAGGTGTTCTACTTACTTGAATACCATAGTCCTTTAACTGATGCTGAATCCACAATAGCTGTCCACAGCAACTTCCAGCAGCAACATATTCAGACTCAGCTGTGGATATTGCCACACTGGTCTGCTTCTTACTGCTCCATGATATCAGTCTTCCTCCCAAAAATTGGCAAGTACCTGTAGTACTCTTTCTATCCTCTCTACAGCCTGCAAAATCTGCATCTGAATAACCTATTAGTTGAAAATCTCTATTCCTAGGGTACCAAAGGCCTAGATTTGGTGTGCCCTTTAAATATCTCAAAATTCTTTTAACAACAGTGTAATGAGATTCTTTAGGGCATGTCTGGTACCTAGCACAGACACATGTAGAATACATAATATCTGGTCTACTAGTTGTGAGGTATAATAGAGAACCAACTATTCCTCTATACAAAGACTCATCTACAGGCTTACCTATATCATCTTTACATATAGGAATATTTGTTCCCATAGGAGTTTTCATGATAGAGGAAGATTCCATACCATATTTCTTTATCAACTCTTTGGTGAACTTAGACTGGGATATGGATAATGTGACGCTCTCGTGTGTCAGGTACGTCATTTGTATTTATTTTGCAGCACAATTATATTATTAGATTAACCCATGTAAAAGTGACAATTAAATCCCCGATGATGAAAATAAATAAAATGAAAAATGAGATCCAACGTGGGTTGTGATAGCGGTATACGTTGATATCAATAGTGTGTGCATAAAGTCGGTCGCGCAAAGAGGATAATAAACTCGATATTTCTATATAAATATGGAGTGGTGTTCTTTGGGCAACATATGGGTTGGTTATGTTTGGCGAAAATGACATGATAGATATTGGCTAGTCTTTGAAGGATTTGTAAAGGACTTGATTTAGTTAAGTGTTAATAGACACTTGTGGCAAAAATGTAATTTTCTCCATGGCAATTGAGGCGGTGGGGAGCTGTATACGTGTAGGTTTCCTTTTCCCTGTGCCGATCAGTTTCTTCTTTCTTCTCGGTGGCATCGCGGATAGGGTTTACGATTCCTCCTTCTTCTCCTCTTCTCTACCTCTCATCTTCTCCGATATTGAGCAGAAATTGATCAGGAATTCTTCTCCTACGGCTGGTTCTCTTTTCGGTGTTGCGTTGGCGGCGCTGGAAGGCGATTGTGGGCTCGTGGTACTTGCATCGGTGCTCAACTTCTTGTTCGTTCGTGAACACCTCCATGTGAGCTCTTCTTCTTCTTCTTCTTCTTTTTCTTTTATTTGCGTGGTATGTGGTGAATCTGAATATTTTCAGCTAGGGTTTGGGTTGTAGGTGGTTTTCATGTGAGAATTTTGGCCTTTGTTTTGTTGTTGCCTTGGGTTGTGCTAGCTGTTACTGGTCGAACCTTGGGGTTTCAATTCTTTGAGCTGGCTAATGATCTTTAGCTGTTACCTGAAATTAGTTCACTTTGTTCTGGGAGCTGAGGTTGAAGGTTTTTATTGTTGTTGTTGTTGTTCCTGTAGAGGCTCGGTATGAGATGTATTTGTTAGTTTTGTTTGGGGAAGCTCTGCCTTGACTGGTTTCCAGGAGCAGGAAATTGGCTATCTTTGTTCTGGGAGCTGAGGTTGCAGGTTATTGTTGTTGTTGTTGTTCCTGTAGAGGCTCGGTATGAGATGTATTTGTTAGTTTTGTTTGGGGAAGTTCTGCCTTGACTGGTTTCCATGAGCAGGAAATTGAGTGTGTGTTCTGTTTATTCTTCAACAGGATATGTCTTTATGGGTCCATTATTTATGGGGGTGTGAAATATGTTGAGTTTGCACGTTGTGTTGTGTGGGCAGCATGTGTGTGCAAATAAATTGTGGCTGTGTGTGTGTGACAAACAGAAAAAGTAATGTGCCTCCAATTACAATGCTATGACAGCTACGTTGAAGGATGGCATCGCACAAAAGTCACGACGATGACGCGAGGCGTGGTATCGGGAATGAACACCGCAATGTGAGCTCTACCTTTTTAGTTTAAGCTTACTGTTGTTATATGTTCTTATATCCTCGCACACGTAAATTTTAAATATACCTGCGCCGCTCCCATGTATGGATAATGATTAAGTATAACTGCATCATTTAGATATGGCTTTCTTTGAAAGTAAATCAAATGATTTTATTCTGAGGGGAAAACAAATTAAGAATTCACTTATGTAAATGTGTCGACACATATAAATGTTTAGGGCATATTGAAAATGATGCGCACAAATGTTAATACTGAATGCCCAAATCAGTCGGCCGAAAGGCACAAACGCGTGATGAACGTACTGATTTGGCTATATGAAGACCCAGCAGGGTCGGGCCCAAAACATTGATATACTGAATATAGCGACGGTTTACTGATTCAATTGCCCTAAATATTTATAAGGAATGTAATCATACAGTGCATGAAATGGAAATACGGTTTAATGTGCTCACATCCTGTTCATTTGTTACATGCACATGAATACTGTTACTAATGACGTGCTTTCGAGATCACTTTAAACTGCATATTGTACTGTTCACTTGTATGTATAGCAGGTTAAAAAGATAGTTGTTCACTTAGTCTTTATTAAAGACTAACGGTTGCTAATCCAAACATTTTAGGTAAAGGCAGCTATCAGAATAAGCAGTGCTGAAGTTTCTTTAGTTGCGAAGACCCTTTCTACAAGAACTGCTTCCTATTTTGTTTTATATCGATGTATATGGATAAACTTGTTGGTTATGTACATAGTTCAAGGTTTAGTTTGGTACTGGTTTAGAACTATGAATGATATATAAATATGTTTCATCTTGGCAAGAAAGTAGACGTTGATATAGTTTATCTATGTGGCTTTATGTGAATCTATTATACTCATTGTGTTTAATCATGGAAGTAAATGAGAAAATTTGCTTTGAAAAACTTTGTACATGAAATTGGACGGACTTCGGGCCGTTACAATTCAGTGGTATCAGAGCCAGGTTTCCCAAAGCCTGGCCGCAGTGAGTATATAAGCAGATAAATAACATAAGTACCTTGACTTTATGTATGTGGGAACTGATTGACTTTATTTTGTGCAATTTGTCCCCAGTTATCTCGGGAGACAGTATCGGAAGGTATGGAAACAGTACAGCGTGAGCAAGCCCAACTGGGACAGATGCCAGTAGAGCAGATTGTAAGTCCACCAACTCACCAACAGACACAACCTCAATTGACTGATCTGGCTAGTATGTTAGCGGAAGCAATTAAAATGGTGCGGGAAGTTCCTCCTCCCGTACCATCTGCAGAGTCTTATGCACCGATGCAAGCAAGACACTCTGATGTAGATCTAAAGCAATTTCTGGACTGAAAGCCGCCAGGATTTCGGGGTGCTTTATCGCCCTTGGAAACGGAAGATTGGATATCGCGCATCGAAACGATATTCGAGGTAATGTTGTGTCCAGAAGAACGAAAGGTGAGCTTAGTCACGTTTTTGCTTGAAGGGGAGGCTAAGCGATGGTGGTTAACTGTTCGTGGACGCTTGATTAGCCAAGGACAAGGGAACATTACTTGGGCTACGTTCGTGCAAGAATTTACAAATTGGTTTGTACCAGAGTCGGAGAAAAAACTGCTACAGGACAAGTTTCTGCGACTAGTACAAGGACCTCGTTCAGTACTAGAGTACGAAACGGAGTTTGCTAACTTAGCATTCTATGCTGGCGCCTTTGTTCCAAATGAGAAAGAGAGGTGTAGACGATTTCAAGAAGGCCTTCGTGATAGTATTCGAGCAATATTAATACCGCTTGAAATTCAGGAGTACGGAGCATTAGTGCAGAAGGCTCGGTTAATGGAGATTGATGCAGAAAAGACACAAAGGCGTCGAGAGTTTGGAAAGAAAAGATCACAGTGGACTCCGAGTAAGGAATCTTCACCTAAAGCAAGTACCTCCTGGAAAGCTGGTGACTCTGGGAAGAAGTCTCGTCTCGTGGAGAGCAGCAGTGTGATGCAGCCTCAGAGGCAGGAACAGAGATGTGGGAAATGTGGAAAGGCCCATAAAGGGCAGTGTTTAGTGGGAAGTAATGTTTGTTATATGTGTCGTCAGCCAGGGCATCGGCAGATGGAGTGCCCAAGGAGGAAGGAAGGAGCTAGCAGTTCAAGGAACTTTCCAGGTCCTCAAAGCCAGAAAATATTTCAGATGGATGTTTCCAAAGTAAATGAGTCGGTTGCCTCAACTTCTGTGCCGGTAGGAGTACCAGAGGAAGAACGACGAGTACAACCTCGTGTGTTTAATTTGAGCCAGCAAGAGGCGATCGTTGATGATACAGTGGTGACAGGTATGCTTTTTGTTTCTGGTCATTTGAGGAAAGTTTTATTTGATACGGGAGCAAGCCATTCGTTTATTTCTATCAATATCTTAAATACTATTGCGGCGAAACCTTATGTAACACCAGATGTCGTGCATGTGTTATTACCGAACAATCACATCATACCGTCACAACAACGTATAGTTATTTGGTTTAAATTAAATGACAAGGACTTTATGGCGGATTTCGTGGTGATACCACTCACAGAATTTGACATTATATTGGGCATGGACTGGTTAGCCCAGCACGAAGCAGTAATAAATTGTAAACGAAAAGAAGTTACAGTAAAGTGCTCAGATCAAAGTAGAACCATTTTCCAAGGGTTAGGCGAGGTGTCCAAAATGTTTATATCTGCCCTGAAGGCGTTTAAGAAGATCCGAAAAGGATGCGAAGCTATATTGGTAATGGTCAAAGGAACGACAGAGGAAAAGAGAAATATTGAAACGGTACCTGTGGTGCGTGAATTTCAGGAACTCTTTCCTGAAGAACTTCCAGGACTTCCTCCGAGAAGAGAATTCGAGTTTGAAATTCAATTGGAAGAAGGAGCGAGACCAATTGCAAAGACACCATATCGAATGGCTCCAAAAGAACTCGCTGAATTGAAATGTCATTTGCAAGAGTTGGTAGATAAAAACTTTATTCGGCCGAGCACATCGCCATGGGGAGCACCAGTATTGTTTGTAAAAAAGAATGAGGGGACATTGCGATTATGCGTGGATTATCGTGAACTGAATAAATTGACTGTGAAGAACAAATATCCTCTGCCACGCATTGAGGATTTATTTGACCAACTTGTAAACGCAAAAGTGTTTTCGAAAATGGATCTGAGATCAGGTTATCATCAACTACGGATTAAGGAGGAGGATATTTTCAAAACTGCCTTTAGCACAAGATATGGACATTATGAATTTGTAGTAATGCCTTTTGGGCTAACCAATGCTCCTGCAGCATTCATGGATATGATGAACCGAATCTTCAAAGATTATCTGGACAAATTCATCATTGTTTTTATTGATGACATTTTAATTTATTCAACGTCTGAGGAAGAACACGTGCAACATTTGAGGTTGGCATTGCAGAGGTTGAAGGAAAGTCAACTGTACGCAAAATTTTCGAAATGCGAGTTCTGGTTGAAAGAAGTGTCATTTCTGGGGCACGTGATATCAGAACATGGTTTATCTGTTGACCCTGCAAAGATTGACTCGATCCTCCATTGGCCACAACCTACAAATGTGGCAGAAGTACGAAGTTTTCTTGGGTTGGCAGGGTATTATCGAAGATTTGTTAAGAATTTCTCAAAGATTTCCTTACCATTGACACAGTTAACACGAAAGAGTATTCCTTTTCAGTGGACTGACAACTGTCAACTCGCTTTTGATACACTAAAAGACAGATTAACTACAGCTCCTATATTAGTACTGCCATCAGGGACAGAGGGATTTCAAATATATAGTGATGCTTCTTATAAGGGTTTAGGTTGTGTACTCATGCAACATGGAAACGTAATTGCCTATGCTTCACGCCAATTGAAAGATGCTGAAAGAAATTATCCAATTCATGATTTGGAATTAGCCGCAGTGATTTTTGCTTTGAAAATCTGGCGACACTATTTGTATGGGATAAGGTGTGAAATTTTCACCGATCATAAAAGTTTGAAATATATTTTTACCCAGAAAGAATTAAACCTCCGTCAGCGACGTTGGTTAGAATTTATCAAAGATTATGATGTCGACATTCAATATCATCCTGGAAAAGCAAATGTCGTTGCCGACGCTTTAAGCCGCAAAAGTGTTGTTGAACCATTAGCTTTGAAAGTGTATAATATGCAACTTTTGCGTGAATTGGGGAAGATGGAGATAGTCCCCATTATGACAGCAGAGGATAAACAATCTCAACTATTTCAAATACAAATTCAGTATACGTTAAAGGATAGAATTTTGGCAGCGGTGTCGAAAGATGTATCTTTGATAACCTTGATGGAAAAGGTGACAAAGGGAGACTCGAAAAGTTTTACTGAACAGAACGGATTGCTGTTAATGAATGGTAGGTTATGTGTTCCGAATGTGGACAATATACGGAAGGATATTCTATATGAGGCTCACAACACTCCCTATTCAATTCACCCTGGTCGAACGAAAATGTATCATGACTTAAAAGAGGACTTTTGGTGGCCTGGAATGAAGAAGGATGTAATATCCTATATAGCGTCTTGTCATACTTGCCAAGTTGTCAAAGCTGAACATCAGAAGCCCGGAGGTTATCTACAATCGTTACCAATACCAGAATGGAAATGGGAAGACATTGCCATGGACTTTGTATTTGGATTGCCTCGTAGTAACCTGGGTCACAATGGTATTTGGGTCATTATTGATCGATTGACGAAAAGTGCACATTTCATAGCAGTGCGACAAGAGGGGCCACCTGAGAAACTGAGTAATCTATATATTGATAATATTGTGAAATTGCATGGGATCCCTCGAACGATTATTTCTGATCGAGATGGCCGTTTCACGTCAGAGAATTGGAAACAAATTCATAAAGGTTTGGGAACGAAATTACAGTTCAGTACAGCTTTTCATCCCCAAACTGATGGTCAATCGGAAAGGACGATCCAATTTTTAGAAGATTTATTGCGGATGGTGGTGCTGGATCTTAAAGGTTCATGGGAGAAATATTTGGCGCTTGTGGAATTTTCTTACAATAATAGTTATCAATCTTCTATTCATATGGCACCGTATGAAGCTTTATATGGCAGGCGTTGTAGGACGCCGTTAAGTTGGGCCGAAGATGGTGAACGCCAGGTATATAATAAAGAGAAGGTTGATAAATGGCACGAGAAAATCGTTATCATCCAGCAAAGAATGAAAGTTGCACAGGACCGTCAGCAGAAATATTTTAATGCCAAGCATCGCAAGGTAGAATTCCAGGTAGGTGATCTGGTATGCTTAAAGATTAAACCCTTTAAGGGGGTGTCTCGTCAGCGGCGACTCGGAAAATTGAGTCCACGGTACGTGGGACCTTTTCCAATCATTGAGCGAATTGGAGAAGTCGCATATCGGTTAGTACTGTCAGAGGATTTACAGAGGTTGCATGATGTTTTTCATGTGTCTGCTCTGCGAAAGTACGTGCGAGATCCTGAGAAGATAGTCTCAACAGAAAATGTTCAAATTAACGATGATTTATCAAGCCCAACAGAACCATATCAAATTGTAGATCGACAACAAAGGCAATTACGAAATCGAAATGTGAACTTTGTTCGCGTGTGGTGGAAAGGTCACTCCCATGATGAAGCTACGTGGGAACAAGAAACCATTATGCGAAATAATTTCCCTCAACTTTTCAATGAATCTGACGTATAATATTTTCGAGGCCGAAAATCTATAAGGAGGGAAGAATTGTGACGCTCTCGTGTGTCAGGTACGTCATTTGTATTTATTTTGCAGCACAATTATATTATTAGATTAACCCATGTAAAAGTGACAATTAAATCCCCGATGATGAAAATAAATAAAATGAAAAATGAGATCCAACGTGGGTTGTGATAGCGGTATACGTTGATATCAATAGTGTGTGCATAAAGTCGGTCGCGCAAAGAGGATAATAAACTCGATATTTCTATATAAATATGGAGTGGTGTTCTTTGGGCAACATATGGGTTGGTTATGTTTGGCGAAAATGACATGATAGATATTGGCTAGTCTTTGAAGGATTTGTAAAGGACTTGATTTAGTTAAGTGTTAATAGACACTTGTGGCAAAAATGTAATTTTCTCCATGGCAATTGAGGCGGTGGGGAGCTGTATACGTGTAGGTTTCCTTTTCCCTGTGCCGATCAGTTTCTTCTTTCTTCTCGGTGGCATCGCGGATAGGGTTTACGATTCCTCCTTCTTCTCCTCTTCTCTACCTCTCATCTTCTCCGATATTGAGCAGAAATTGATCAGGAATTCTTCTCCTACGGCTGGTTCTCTTTTCGGTGTTGCGTTGGCGGCGCTGGAAGGCGATTGTGGGCTCGTGGTACTTGTATCGGTGCTCAACTTCTTGTTCGTTCGTGAACACCTCCATGTGAGCTCTTCTTCTTCTTCTTCTTCTTCTTTTATTTGCGTGGTATGTGGTGAATCTGAATATTTTCAGCTAGGGTTTGGGTTGTAGGTGGTTTTCATGTGAGAATTTTGGCCTTTGTTTTGTTGTTGCCTTGGGTTGTGCTAGCTGTTACTGGTCGAACCTTGGGGTTTCAATTCTTTGAGCTGGCTAATGATCTTTAGCTGTTACCTGAAATTAGTTCACTTTGTTCTGGGAGCTGAGGTTGAAGGTTTTTATTGTTGTTGTTGTTGTTCCTGTAGAGGCTCGGTATGAGATGTATTTGTTAGTTTTGTTTGGGGAAGCTCTGCCTTGACTGGTTTCCAGGAGCAGGAAATTGGCTATCTTTGTTCTGGGAGCTGAGGTTGCAGGTTATTGTTGTTGTTGTTGTTGTTCCTGTAGAGGCTCGGTATGAGATGTATTTGTTAGTTTTGTTTGGGGAAGTTCTGCCTTGACTGGTTTCCATGAGCAGGAAATTGAGTGTGTGTTCTGTTTATTCTTCAACAGGATATGTCTTTATGGGTCCATTATTTATGGGGGTGTGAAATATGTTGAGTTTGCACGTTGTGTTGTGTGGGCAGCATGTGTGTGCAAATAAATTGTGGCTGTGTGTGTGTGACAAACAGAAAAAGTAATGTGCCTCCAATTACAATGCTATGACAGCTACGTTGAAGGATGGCATCGCACAAAAGTCACGACGATGACGCGAGGCGTGGTATCGGGAATGAACACCGCAATGTGAGCTCTACCTTTTTAGTTTAAGCTTACTGTTGTTATATGTTCTTATATCCTCGCACACGTAAATTTTAAATATACCTGCGCCGCTCCCATGTATGGATAATGATTAAGTATAACTGCATCATTTAGATATGGCTTTCTTTGAAAGTAAATCAAATGATTTTATTCTGAGGGGAAAACAAATTAAGAATTCACTTATGTAAATGTGTCGACACATATAAATGTTTAGGGCATATTGAAAATGATGCGCACAAATGTTAATACTGAATGCCCAAATCAGTCGGCCGAAAGGCACAAACGCGTGATGAACGTACTGATTTGGCTATATGAAGACCCAGCAGGGTCGGGCCCAAAACATTGATATACTGAATATAGCGACGGTTTACTGATTCAATTGCCCTAAATATTTATAAGGAATGTAATCATACAGTGCATGAAATGGAAATACGGTTTAATGTGCTCACATCCTGTTCATTTGTTACATGCACATGAATACTGTTACTAATGACGTGCTTTCGAGATCACTTTAAACTGCATATTGTACTATTCACTTGTATGTATAGCAGGTTAAAAAGATAGTTGTTCACTTAGTCTTTATTAAAGACTAACGGTTGCTAATCCAAACATTTTAGGTAAAGGCAGCTATCAGAATAAGCAGTGCTGAAGTTTCTTTAGTTGCGAAGACCCTTTCTACAAGAACTGCTTCCTATTTTGTTTTATATCGATGTATATGGATAAACTTGTTGGTTATGTACATAGTTCAAGGTTTAGTTTGGTACTGGTTTAGAACTATGAATGATATATAAATATGTTTCATCTTGGCAAGAAAGTAGACGTTGATATAGTTTATCTATGTGGCTTTATGTGAATCTATTATACTCATTGTGTTTAATCATGGAAGTAAATGAGAAAATTTGCTTTGAAAACCTTTGTACATGAAATTGGACGGACTTCGGGCCGTTACAGATAAGCCATCATCAGTCTGTCTTACTTGGAGTCCCAAGAATAACTTAAGTTCCCCCATACTACTCATTTCAAACTTCCCTTGCATAAGTTTGGCAAACTTCTTGCAAAGGTTGTTCTCTGTAGACCCAAAAATTATGTCATCCACATAGATTTGGACTAAGATTATCTTGCCTTTAGACTCCCTAAGGAATAGAGTCTTGTCTATTTTGCCTCTTGAGAATTTGTTCTCAATAAGGAAAGTAGACAGGGTGTCATACCAAGCCCTTGGGGCTTGCTTTAACCCATATAAAGCTTTCCTAAGTCTAAAAACATAATCAAGTTTAAGAGAGTCTACAAAACCTGATGGCTGTTCCACATAGACTTCTTCTTTTAGATCTCCATTCAGAAATGCTGATTTCGCATCCATTTGGTATACTTTGAATCTTTGGTATGCAGCATAGGTAAGAAACATCCTGATTGCCTCCAGTCTTGCTACTGGGGCAAATGTCTGATCAAAATCTATTCCCTCTTCCTGCATATATCCTTTAGCAACCAGTCTTGCTTTGTTCTTTACTATTACTCCACTCTCATCCAACTTGTTCCTAAATATCCACTTTATTCCAATGATGTTGTGGTCTTTTGGTTTAGGAACAAGCTCCTAGACTTTGCACCTTCTGAATTGATTAAGCTCCTCTTGTATAACATTAATCCAATGTTGGTCTTGGATGGCTTCTTCAAATTTCTTAGGCTCCAATTGAGATAGGAAACTTGAGTGCTGGACTGTGCTCAGATTTCTGCTTCTAGTCAGCAATCCTTGACTTGGATCACCTATTATTTGATTTGCTGGATGGTCTTTAAGATGTCTGATAGTAGGAGGTAGATTTCCTTCTAGTTGATTATTTCCAGTCCTTTCATTATGCTGCACTTCCTGGGAGTCATCAGCTTCTATAAAATCATATACTCCCCCTGGACTGTAGTCAATATTTTCCATCTGTTCATTTGTTATTGTACCTTCTGCAATGGAAAGCTTGTCCATCCTTCTGCTTATACCTGTTGGACTGTATGAACTACAAGGCATCTCACAGTTGATTAATCTTGATTCATCAAACACAACATGTACTGATTCTTCTACAACTTGAGTAGTCAAGTTGAAGACTCTATAGGCCTTACTATTTATGCTGTACCCAACAAATATCCCTTCTTAGGATTTGGCAGCAAACTTAGTTAGATATGACTTGCCATTGTTAAGTGTATAGCACTTGCAACCAAATATCCTAAAGTAGGATAGATTTGGTTTTCTACCTTTCATAATTTCATAGGGAGTCTTTTTGTGACACTTGGTGATAGAAGCCCTATTGATCACATGACATGCAATGTTTACTGCCTCAGCCCAGAAATATTCTGGAAGAGAGGTATCACTCAATAGAGTTCTACTTACTTCAATCAATGTCCTATTCTTTCTTTCAGCAATACCATTTTGCTGAGGTGTTCTAGGTGAGGAGAACTCTTGGAAAATCCCAAAGTCTTCACATAATTTTGTCATACTTTCAGATTGAAATTCAGTGCCATGGTCACTTCTGATTTTGACCACTGTACTATTTAGTTCATTCTGAATTTGTTTCACAAAACTAAGTAAGACACTTGGGGTTTCTGATTTTTGTCTCAGAAAGAACACCCATGTATATCTAGAATAGTCATCTACAACCACAAAAGTGTAGACCTTCCTACCTAGACTATGAACTGGCATAGGACCAAAAAGATCCATATGTAAGAGGTATTAGCACCTCACAGAATCCTTATTTTCAATACTATGAAAGGAGGATTTTGTCTGCTTGCCCTTTTGACAAGCTGAACATATCCCTTCCTTTATACACTTAAACTTGAGGACCATTCCTCACTAACTCTTCGCTGAAGAGTTGGCCAATTGTCTTGTAGTTAAGATGAGACAACCTCTTGTGCCACTTGACACAATGAGATGCATTATCATCAGCTACAAGACAGATGGGAGAAGCCTTGTTCTCACATACAAAATTAAGACAATAAACATTTCTATTTCTATACCCAGTTAATATGATCTTTTGATCACTTGACCTTTTGATATGACATCCATCCTTAACAAATGAAATGTCATATCCAAGATCACTCAGCTGACTTATGCTAATCAGATTATGTTTCAAACCTTTTATATAAGCCACTTGAGTGATGGTAATTTGGTTTGAAGAAATGTTACCAAACCCTTTGATGATTCCTCTTTCAGATCCACCAAAGATTACTTTAGGTCCATCTTTGACAGATGTGTACTCCTTCAACAGCTTCTTTATTCCAGTCATATGCCTAGAACATCCACTGTCCAAGTACCATATAGGGGCATGACAACTTGGACTTTCCTGCAATACAGAATTACTTTCCCTTAGAACCCAAGTAAGTCTTGGGTCCTTGGTTCAGGTTAGCACCATTCATATTAAGACTACCAGCAGCTCTTCTAACTGGTAGACTATTGTTCTTCCTTATATTTGTGTTATGCCAGCAGTCTAAGGCAAAATGGCCTCTCTTGCCACAACACCAACATTCAAACTTGTTGTATCTAGGTCTTGATACACCCTTGACAGAAGAATTTCTGTCCAGTACTGGTGCTGCTGCAGCTTCACCCACAGATTTCTTATAACCAAGGGGTTTATGAACATGGGTAGACCTATTGGCATTTACACCCTTGTTTATCTGAACATTAGTCTTAATATGACCATGAATATTCTCAAGATCATATTTGTTAGAAGGCACTTGCACCTTTCTAAACTTAACTGGGACTGAAAGGTTTCGAGGCTGGACAGGAGCTTTGCCTTTTCTTTTGAATTGGGCAGCCCTGGGGTTACCTTTGAAGCCTAATCCTACCTTACCCTTTTGAGCCACAAACTCATCTATTAAAGGTAAGACAGATTTTGGCTTAGAGTAACTAGCCACTAAATCTTTTTCTATTCTTAGTCTGGCCTCCAGACTCTTAATTTGATCATTGTTAAATTTGATTGTGCCCATCTGAATATAGGTTATATTTTTCAGTTTAGCAATCTCATTTAACCTTTGATCCATTACTTTTTCAAACTCAGTTGCAGCCACCTTAAGATTAGCTATTTCCTGAGCCTGAACTTTGACTAGATTCTTGCTTTTCTTAAGAGCCTGTAACAAGACCCTATATTCATCCATCAACTGATGAATATCACCTTCAGATTCAGGTCCATTCACATCACTTGATGTAGATGAATCTGACTCTGAACCAGTACTAAAATCAGAAGAACTAGAAACCTTTTGTACCTTACTAGGACCAGGCTGATCCTGGCATTGGTTATCTTCTAACTCAGCCATCAGACCCATGCATTCCTTGTCTTCTAGATCATGAATGGAATCCATCAGTTGCAGAAATTCCTCTTCTTCATTGGCTGCATACAATTCTATGTATGCTTCTGCTTCAGATTCTGACTCTGATGAGTACTGATCTGAAAGACTCTTATCCTTCTTTACAACAAAAGATTTCTCCTTCTTGCCCTTGTATTGAGTCCTTTTTTTGTCTACTGACTCCTTTCTCTTTTCTGGACATTCAGCTACCATATGTCCAGTCTTATTGCAGCAATAACAAACAATCTTAGAAGTTATGGCTTTGCTGGGCTTAGTTCTGTTTCTCTCATTTCTTGAGGATTTTCTCTTCTGATAGTACTCATCTACTGGCTGTGATGTGGAGGGCCTGGACTTCCACTGCTTCTTTTTTAAGAACTTTTGAAACTGTCTTGTAAAGGCAGCAAAGTCAGTATCTGATTCACTGCTCCCTGATTTCTGACTATCTGAATTTTCTGTTATCTCTTCTGTAGCTTCCTTGAGAGCAGATGAAGACATCCTCCCTTTCTTTCTAGTGGCTTCAACTTTGAAAGCCACAGATCTATGCTCACCTTTTGTACTTCTTTCTTCCTCCTTACTAGCCATCAATTGCATTTCATATGAAAGCAATTTTCCAAACAAAGTTGGAGGAGAAATATCAGCTAACTTGGCCACTTCTCTAATGGCACATATTTTGGTATCCCAATCCTTTGTTAAAGATCTGAGAAACTTGTCATTCAGCTCATATGTACTGAAGACTCTTCCATAGGATATCAGTTCATTCACAATCCTATAGAATTTCTTATAACACTCAGTTATGCTATCAGACTTTCCTTGTCTGAAGCTCTCATATTCTTGGTTGAGCATTGATTTTCTGTCTTGTCTTACTTCTTCAGATCCTTCCATATAGACAATCAAGGTGTCCCACATCTCTTTGGAAGTCATGCAATGTATCAGATTTTGGAAGGTGGAATCATCTATTGCACTTACTATGATGTTTTGAGCTCTCTTATCCATAGTGGCTAAGATGATTTCCTCCTTTATCATTTCTGAAAAATCCTTAGGAGTTTCCTCATTTGCATCTAACACAGAAGTCTTCATTGGAATGTATGGACCTTCTTTCACTGTGATATAAATTCATGGGTCTGAGGCCTCCATAAACAGCCTAATCCTTTCCTTCCAAATTCCAAAGATTTCTTTTCTGCAGATGGGAAGCTTCATAGATCCCAACTCCTTGTGATTATCACCTGAACCCATTTTCTTGATTCTTGATTCTGCCTTTAGATCTAACTCAGACTGTTAAGTCTTACTTTGAGCAACCTCCCTCTGATACCACTTGATAGTTTTACTTTCAAGATTACCTAGACACCTAGAGGGGGGGGGGTGGGTGAATAGGTTCTTATTTTCTTTTCAAACTTAAGGCAGAATGATTAAGTAATTAATGACTTTTTTTCTATGAGTTCTGCAGCTACTTTAGCAATCACAATCACACAACCTAAAACTACACATCACAAATTACAACAAGTATTTATAGTGGTTCCCCAAGATCTGGGTACATCCACTTTCCCCCTTCGCCTATCTAGCAGTGTGCTAGATTCAGCCAAACTCCCTTCCTTAACTCAGATCCTCAGATCCTACAGCTCAGAATCCAAAATGGATTCCTACAACTCAGAGTGATACCACACTCCTACAGCTCAGGCAATTCAGCCCTACCTCAGTATTTATTCAAGACCTATAACTCAGAGATTATCTCTCCTACACTCAGCCTTTATAACATAGGCTTACAACTCAGATCTATATTAATAGATTCTACAGAATTTAGAAAAGAGTTTTATAGAATCTTGCCCTTGTTGAGAGAGAAAGGACAAGGCAGCACCTGATCAGCTGATGGATGAAATCAACTGAACCTTAGCTTTCTTCAAAGCTTCTTGAATTTGAACTAGATGAGTTGATTTCCAAACAGCTTCTTGAGAAACCTGTAACAGCTTCCTTCTTGATCTTCAAACGGCTGGATCCCTCTCTATCCAATCCCTTTGAAAATTCTTCAGAATTCTAGGATGAATTCTCCTTAGACTGATCCTGAGAGGTTGAACCCTTCAGAATGTCTTCTTAGATCTTCTGATGAAGATCTTCTTCAGTGCCTTGCACTTTCTTGATTTGATTCCTTAATTAGTTTTTATGTGTGTTGCTTCTCAATAAAGAATAATGACTTCTTATTCTACTTCTGAATCTATCTATTTATAGACCTTCTTTTTGGTGACCGGCTGATCAGGTTTCTAACTGTCTTCTGACAAGTCTGGCAGCTTTAGTTAACCTGTTGTAACCCACAACTGTCAAGTCTTCAAACAGATCTTGTGCCTTTATCTTGGACAGCAAAGCGTCAAGACTGTCTGTCAGAAAGTGTCGAGACCATCTGTCTATATGTGTCGACACAAGTAACTTCGGTGTCGACACTGCCTCTGGTGAAGTCGACAAGTTTGCCTTTAAGTCGACTTAGCTTCTGCATACTACAACTTGAGAATGAGTCGACACTGAGTATTTGTGTTGACTCAAACACTTCATCATTCTTCAGCAAATGACTTGGTCTAGACTTGGCAATGTGTCGACACAAGTCCTGTGTGTCGACACAGTTGATGTAGATTCAGAACATAGTATGTGTCGACACTGCCTTCAGGTGTCGACACAGCTTTTGTCAACTCTGCCTATATGTGTCGACTCAGTCTTCTAGTGTCGACACAAATATTGTCGACTCTGCCTCTGTGTGTCGACAAAGCCTCCTGGTGTCGACATAGTTGATGTCGACTCATTATCTCTGTGTCGACACAGCCTTCTTCAAGTGTCGACACAATCTTCCTGAAGTGTCGACACATCTTCTTCTGGTGTCGACACATGGACTTAGAAATTTTTTCATACTTTTAACCTGCACACATTCAACTTAAACAACATCAAATACACCTTAATGTATATCATTATGCTAAGTTAGGCTTCTTCAAATCAGGTACACATTTTCCAATGTATCCAACAGGCTCCCTTCTATATCTTACTGCAAGTAGGCTAGAAATCATGTATGCTACATGTGTTTGTGATAGGTATCAGGATAGCCCTAAAGAATCTCACTACTCTAATGCTAAGAGGATTTTGAGGTATCTTATGGGCACAATAGATCTTGACCTATGGTACCCTAGAAATAGGGATTTTGAACGAACATGCTATTCAGATGCAGATTTTACAGGCTGTAAAGAGGACATGAAGAGAACTTCAGGCACCTGTCAGTTCTTGGGATGAAGACTAGTTTCTTGGAGCAGCAAGAAGCAGACTATTGTTACAATCTTAATAGTTGAGTAAGAATACATCTCAGTAGGTAGCTGCTATGCACAGTTGTTATGGATCCAGCATCAGCTCCGGGACTATAACATCCAGATAAGTAGAACTTCTTTATACTGTGATTCTACTAGTGCAATCTCAATTGCTAGGAATCCTGTCACTCATAGCAGGACTAAGCATATTGAGATTATGTATCATTTCAATAGGGAGCATTTGGAATGTAAAGATATCAGTCTTGAGTTTGTCCCTACAGACAAGCAAGTGGCTGACATTTTCACTAAGCCACTGGATGAAGCAAAGTTCAGCATCTTCAAGTTTGAGTTGGGTATGTTGAATTTGGTATAGCTTAAGGGCGCTCCTTGTGTTGTTATTATTGCAGGTTATACCACTTCTTGCAAGTAGAAAAGACCTTCAGTAGTATAAAGATATTTTTCAAGTGGTATACCTTTATTGGTATCAAGTTTTTCAAGTGGTTCAAGTGTTATCCAAACTGGAATAGATTAAAGTGTCTACCAGGAAGGATGATAGAAGATGCTTTAGTTGAGGGGGAGCAAGTACAAAACTTGCATAGATAGATTCGGACTCATGTAGAGAAGGAGCAAGTTGCTGCAATTGTTGATTATCTGTACTCAAAAAGGGGGGAAGATAATCAAAGGCCAACACCTCCCTGACTATTTACAAAATTCAAAAGGGGGGAGGAGAAGGAAATGATCAAGGCTAGGGAGCAACAAAACAGGGGGAGCAGGTAGTGATGATGATCACTGTTGGGTCCGACGTTCCTTCACTTGACCCGTGGCGCTCTTCTACTTATTTAAGAAATTAAGTAGCACCCTTTCCAACAGTCGGGGCTTTTGGAATAGTTGGGTATGTGCTTGATCCTACATTTGGTATTAGAGGAGGTCACGGGTTCAAGACTGGGGGGCACTATTAATTCCCGATTTTCCCTTCTACCTGTGTGGGTCCGGTGGGTCAAGCAAACCATGGACATGTGGTAACCCCACCTCTGATCCATGTGGGCCATGTGGTAACCCCACCTCTGAGCCGACGAGCTGTGCTGGACGCCGGGGGGGGATTGTTGGGTCCGGCGTTCCTTCACTTGACCCGTAGCGCTCTGCTACTTATTTAAGAAATTAAGTAACGCCCTTTCTAACAGTTCGGGCTTTTAGAACAATTGGGTATACGCTTGATCCTACAATCACCCTGCAGGCAAGGAAAGTGTGGTAACCTATAACTTGATACTCTAGTTCTCTTATTATAAGTTGTCCAATTTAATGTGTTATTGATGCATATGTTAGTGTATATCATTGACTCAGAATTTTGATTGAGGGTTTTGACTTCTTAAAATAGGGGAAGATTGTTTGGTCCATTGCCCATAATGTCCAAGATTTGTAGAAGTTAAATAAGTCAATGATATACACATAGGTGTATTTAATGTATGTTCAAGTTCATGCATGCATGTTGGTCCTTATCACATTGATTGGACAGGTATTCCAAGTATTTATGACAAGTGGTTACAAGGTAGAGAAGTGGAGAGACAAAAATCTGTCTAAGTCCACAGGCGTTGAGTGAAGCCAGTTCACTCAACGTCAGATGCCATAGAAGGATGTTGGAATGGCTCAAAATCACCTAAGTCAACAAGCGTTGAGTGAATCCAGCTCACTCAACGCTAGATGCCAAAAAGATTTGAGTAAGGTGTAGACATTCAAAGCCTAGTAGTCTGCAAAACAATTCTGCGGCTAAGTCCACAGACATTGAGTGAAAGCAGTTCACTCAACGCCGTACATCAAAAGGCGTAGAGTATAACTGAGTGAGGGGTGGACTGTCAAAGCCCAGCAATTTGGAAGACTGAAAACTGACTAAGTTCATAGGTGTTGAGTGAAGGTAGTTCACTCAACACTATATAACAAGAAGAGTCGAGTAAAGCTAAGTCTGTTAAAGCCTAAATATTGGCAAGCTGAAAAATCAACTAAGTCTACAGGCGTTGAATGACGCCAGTTCACTCAACTCCATATACCAAGCAGAGTTGAGATAAGCACAAGTAGTTGAAGATTCTGTCAAGAAATCTGTCTAAGTCCAGAAGCGTTGAGTAAGGATAGCTCACTCAACGCACTCAATGCCTCAGTAAGCTGGAAGACTTTAGAGAACCGGCGAAGGACAAAAGCGTTGAGTGATGAAGGCTCACTCAATGCTCTCAACGCCTAGCAGATAAAGAAAGGTTCAGCTAAGTACAGGGGCGTTGAGTGATGAAGATTCACTCAATGCACTCAATGCCTGGAAGTGCAAAAGAATTTGGCCAAGTCTAGAAGCATTGAGCGAAGAGAGTTCACTCATCGCACTCAACGCCTAAGCAAGGTAGAAGATTTGGCTAGGTTCAGAGGCATTGCGTGAAGCCAGTTTACTCAATGCTCTTAACGCATGATTGTGCAGAGAATTTGACTAAGTCTAAATTCGTTGAGTGAAGGTCATTCACTCAACGCATGGATTTAAATCTGAGAATTCGCCTAAGTCCACAAATGCTATCGTCAGGCAAAGTCAACAGAGTTCAAATTAGTTGCAGGAAAGCTATAGAACATGACAAATAGCGTTGGAGATCTACTCTACATCTTATTCCGTTAAAGCAAGGTGCAGCTAACAACCACAGGTGGTCCCCACTGCTTCTTGACGCCGTTAATCGGCAGGAAGATAAAAGGGACAAGATGGACTGAAGGAACTTTAACTTTTAGGGTTTTCTCATTTCGAAATATTGCGGCTGAACTTCTTCTTCCTCATCATTATTGCCGAGCTCGAAGCTTGAAGTCAAATCAGCTGATCTAAAAGTTTTTCAAGTTAGCTATAGCAATTTCTTCTTCTATAGCAAGTCCAAACAAGGTTTTGATAAAGAAGGAGCAGAGCTTTCATGTTTCTACGGGCCTAGGTTAGCTGATAGAAGAACACAAGAATTGTCTAATCTTCGGTCTTCTTCAGCTCCAACTTATTGAAGATCATTCTCTTTAAGATAAATTTCTGAGTTACTTCCAGCTCAAGCTCCAACTTATTGAAGATCATTCTCTTGATGCTGAGAAGAAGATAGGGCTAAGGTAAACTCAACTCAGGAGGTATGCATAGAGAAATTTGTCTGGTGTCATATCAACCACACCAACCAACTACTCTTCCTGTAGGATCCTTTTGGATCTGAGTTGTAAGCCTGATTTATAAAGGCTGAGATAGGATCCCTGCGTGGATCTGAGTGTAGGGATGTTTTCCTGAGTGTAGGGCAGTTGTTTCTGAGTGGTAGGATCATTTAGATCTGAGGTAGGGTTGTTGAGCCTGAGATTATAGGATCCAGGTTTGTATCTAAGGTAGGTCCTTGTGCCTGAGCTATAGGAGAGTGTTACTCTCTGATTTGTAGGGCTAACCTCCATAGCCTGAGCTATAAGACTTGGGTTCAAGTCTGAGGTAGGTGATCTTTTGATCACTGAGTTATAGGAGCAAGTTTGCTCTGAGGTTGGTCTTTGTGCCTGAGCTGTAGGTCTTGGAGGAGACTGAGAGATCCTGAGGGATCTATGTTGTAAGCTCTAAGAAGATGAGTTTTAGAGAAGAGCCTTGTCTGACATACTGTTAGAAAGGTGGGAGGGAAAGTGGACATACCCATAATCTAGAGAACCACTATAAACCTTGTGCGTGCTTTGTGTGATTGTCTTGGAAACAATATAAAACTCACCCACAACACACTAAGTAGAGGGAAAATTATAAAAGACTAAAAACCTATTCACCCCCCTAGGTGATTAGCTACCTTGGAATTAAAGACATTCATGCTCCTAACTTTATTTCTTATTATGACAAATATTTAAATATACTTCTGCATGCTCTCTTATTGCTTCACCTATTTTAGTTGTTTTTGGTGCTCACACTCGTTCCCAGGGTAAGGATTTGGGGAGGAGGTGTGTATCCACTTAGTCAATGACTAATGGTTATTAAATAACCGTTGTAGGGGTTGGAGAAGTGCGAGGCCCAGTTGCCGAGTGACGGGTTACCTACAGTAGAGTCCACCCGAGCAGAAGCACCCCTCTCATCTCTATACTTTTGAGGCGTGAATCCTTAGTACTTTGTACTGTGCAGAGAGTTTTAAAAGTAATGGATATTGAGCTTCCAGAGAAGCTTATATAAAGAGTGGCTACAACCTATATATTATTAGTTACACACACACACACATATCTCTCTCTCTCTCTCTCTCTCTCTCTCTATATATATATATATATATATATATATATATATATGACTAGCCTTCTGTGATTGCTTCTACACTATGATATGTTGTGAATCATACCTGGCAAGACGATCATCATGTTCTTGAGAGAGTGGGTTTTGCCACTCAGAAAGCACTGGGTGGCCGCCTTGGGCATTAAGACCCGCTTCTGATCAGACCCGGGCTAGTGTTGGGGGAGGGGGTCTTACAGGTAGTGCTTGTAAAGCCAATGTCCTCTCGTGTGAATTGGGTGCATAATGAGATTTGTTTTGACATAACTTGTACGCATTAAATGCTTACAGGCCGAGGTAAAGCTGCACTTGCATCGCACTGTCATACACAATAATTTGAGCAATGGGCACAAGCTAAACCGAACTCACACCATGCTATTCGACATGAGGTTAACTCACATGAATGTTGATGGATCTTGGGATAGACTGATTTGGGAGATTCTTCTCCAATCAGTAAATGCTCAGTACTCATGTAAGATTACTCCTAATGGATGCCTTGAGTGTATGAAATCATATGGTCATGAGTATCCATGATTGTGTTATTGTGAAATGATGTTATGTTAGCCTCATGTGTGATTGCTTAGGAAGTTGTGGGGGAACCTCTAGAAGAATGCAACTAACATCATTTGCATTCTTAGATTACTTTTATTTTGAAACCTCATTTTGTGTAGCGTAGATGCACTTTTTTTTATATTGCTACATGTTGCTTTTACGACTTGCTTGCAGGTGAGCGGTGACCTACCCCGGAACCAGCTAGGTCGGCTAGGGGCGAGATCGTTATGCGATTTGTGGTCAGCTTATAACTGGCCCTAATTTACCTCATAATTGTGAATGGTATATGTTCAGATGCTGGCGAGCCGAGTGGGAGATATCAGATAAAATCCCAATGCTGAGCGGGCCCCTGAAGGGCAAATTTACTTTCTGTTTTTCATGTATTACCGACCTGTGTGCCAATCTATGTAAAACATGTTTACAGTTTAAAACGTTATATGGCTCGAAGGACTTAAGACCAAAACTCTTGTTGTTGACATTCCTGAGTAACTAAACATTCTTGTATATAAATGCTTTGAGATAGGATTCCGCTATAGCCTCTTTCGCTCTGAATTGTACGAGGTTGGTTTTTCAGTTTCGCTTGTGTGTTCAATATGGCGTGGGATCCCGACCATACCTATTATTATATTATTTGTTCGAGCATGGAGTTATAAGTGCGCGCTTACACCGCACGGGCAGGCGACCCATGTGCGCGTGTGCCGTCGGCCGTTGCTACCTCTGACCGCCTACTCCACCTCCGACCACTGCCGTCGCTGAGCATCCTGCCCAGGCCACACGGACCGCTTGGGGGGCATGTTCGTCATTCCGGTAAAATTACTGATCCATATGACTGGAACAGAGCAACGTCATTCGTTAACTTAAAATTCAGTCGGGCGCCATTACCAACATGACCATTCAAGAAAGCTATAAAAAGGCCCTCATTCTTTCATTTGAAGACAAGTAACTCCGGAAACTAGAGAGAGCTCTAAGGTTTTCTGGTGAGAATGTGTGACTTAGATCGTTCTTTCGCTCGGGATTTGCTCTGCTCCCTGTCTAGTCTGCTCAACGCTCACTTGGACGTTTCGGTGAGCTCCGGAGAAGGCACATGGGAACACTCTCGCAGATGCTCTTACAGACATTTCATGGAAGCCCCATGGACTTAGTTTTTTTCCTACTTTCTTTGTACTCAAGACTTGTAATGGAGAGGTGGTCTATCACCCACCGAGGAACACAAATACTTGTAAACAAAGAGAAAATATTGGATTTTGGCCTGACACAGATCCGTCTCTGTGGTTTTTCACAATTTACAGGTTGTCCACATTAAAAAACGTCTCGATCTCGTCATTACTGCTTGGTTTTCATTTAACTGTTTGTGCACCTGGTCCGACTCGGAACTATGTCGGTATGATTCTCCGGATCGGAGGTAAACCGGGCGACCCGCAACAACTCCAAACAATGTTACGTGACTTTTATAGGCATTACATAGCGACGACAATAGTCAAAGGATAACATACAGTTCATTGGAAATATTACATATATTTGATTACTCATATCTAATCCGGTTTGATTGTGACCGGTTTACATTCCTTAAAAATATTCCCCTATAAAAATATAAGGCAACATAAATTTATAATCTCAGCTCCTGAAATTATCCAGAAAAAATCTTGTTGATATTTCAAGTATATTCTTACTGTATATCAGTTCTTGACTATATATCTATGCGCTTAATGACTCTATTAATTAGGCCGCAACAATTTTAAAGATAATGAACTACAAAAAAAATAAAATAATAATATTATAAAAAATATATAAAATGTGTAAAATAAAGATTACATTGAACGCCTTTAACGTGCTGCAAAATTAGCCCAGGTAAAACAATAATGCATGCACCCAAAAAAAAGACAAGTTACTACCAACGCCCATCTCCATTGACATTCATGGCCTGCTAACAAAACTATGCCCTGTAATTTCAAGCTGATGGTATCTCCATGCTGAGTTACACCATTTCAGGCAAGTTACCTGCAAAGATAAAAGAAAACTTTTTATATATTTTTTGCCTCATAAACTTCGACATGATCGCAACGAGAGATGATTTTGAGTTGTACCTGATAAAATAGAATTTTCTCTGATAGAGAATTTACCATCTTCCTCTTGGTTTGCTGCGCGCATTGTCGGCAATTCTTTGTTTTCGTGTATCTTCGGAATTTTAAAGAAGTTGTATAACGACGATCCAATTACCGTGCCGACAACAGGCGATATCATGTAGATCCAAATCTTGCTGAAATTGCCAGCAATGATAGCCGGTCCTAAACTCCTCGCTGGGTTCATCGACGCCCCCGTGATTTTGCTGTTTTGATGCCAAAAAAGGAAAGTATGTGAATAAAAAATCGTGTACTATTGATAATCATGCTACAACTACGAACTCTTCAAAGAAACACACACACAAAAAGCATAAATTTACCCTGCAACAATGATATTGGAGAAGAGCACAGCACCCACGGCTATTCCGCCAACTTGTGTAGACTGTAAATGAATACATTGTAAACATCATTTTATTGATATTACCGTTTGAGTTTAATTTTTTTTAAAAAAAAGCTTAACTCACAGCTCTGGGGTCTGTTCCCGCACTACGGATAACTAGCATAAGGATAGAAGAGATGATGATTTCCCATGTCATGGCTTGCAGGTTGCTTATGACTGGGTTATGCTCACCAGGAAGCGTCATCAACATTCTGATTTCTTCCCCATTAAACAACCAAGAAAGCATTAGACAGGCTGTGATTGAACCCGTCACCTGAGAAACTATATAGAATGGTACCTAAAAACATAAATATTATAATAATTAGCATAAATAGTTAGAATATATATGGATAGATTAGTTTATTTACAAGGGATTCTCCTCGAAGTATGTGTAATTACAACTTTCACCACCCGTTCCAACTATCATAATTATAAAGATTTCCCCTCAATGTTTACATTTCATAGCATCCATGCAAAGAAGTAAATCTTCAGGGGGTCTTTTTATGCACGGATGTTATGAAATGCAAACATTGAGAGGGGGTAATTTGGAGGGGGAGGTCGCGGTAAATAACCAAACATTTTTTAAAATTAATTAAAAATAGATCAATAAACCTGTTTCCATGGAAATTGACTTGCGCTTGAAAAGGCAATGGTGACTGCCGGAATCATATGGCAACCTGAGATATGCCCAAACGTGTAACCCATCGCCACTACAGCCATAGTCCAGGTGAAAGCCACGCCAACAAAAGTTATGTTGATGCGTCTGTCGATAAATACTGAAGCACACCCAAGAAACATCATAATGAAGGTCGCTGTAAACTCTGCTACCAACTGCATGAACGATTGAACGGTTAAATTTGTACATATTATATATAATTACAACAAAGAAAGGAATACAGATTACTAATTATTTTCTTCTATCAGAAGAAATGAAGTTCATATATAATAATCATTACTTCAATCAGCACTAACTTTAAACATAATTTATGAGCTAAGCTCACATAATATTAAGATTCCGTTTGGGAGTGTTAAATAATATTAAATAATGTATTTATTTAATGTATTTATTGTTTTCCCTTTAGTCCCACATTGCCTATTGGGATCTCTCCTCCCTTCTCTTCTCCTATATGTAAGACCTATTGGTCACCATTTTTTCATATAAATACAAGGACCTATTTGTGTACATCTCACTTCTAACATGGTATCAGAGGACGGTTAATTTTTTCTCGCTCACCTCTCTGCTCGCGTATCTGTCCAATCCTGCTCGGAGTTGTCGACCTCTGCCCAAACCCGCCCTGCCCAGCTCGCCACCTTCCGACTCTCCCCAGCTCGCCCCCCCCTGCCCGCTCGCCGCTCTGTCCAACCCGCCCCCCCCTGCCCGCTCGCCAGCTCGCCGCCGCCCTGCCCTCGCCCCCCCCTGCCAAGCTCGCCCCCCCTGCCCGCTTGCAGACCTGCCCAGCTCGCCCCCCCCTGCCCGCTCTCCAGCTCGCCACCACCCAGCTCATCCCCACTCGCCACTGCCAGCTCGCCCCCCCTACCAGCTCGCCCCCTGCCGAATCTCCCCAGCTCGCCGCCGCCCTGTCCGCTAGCAGTCCTCGCCCCCCCCCCCTGCCAAGCTCGCCCCCCCCCCCTGCCCGCTAGCAGCCCTGCCCAGCTCGCCCCCCCCTAGCCGCCCTGCCCAGCTCGCCCCCCCTGCCCGCTCGAGCTCGCCCCCCCCTGCCACTGCCCGCTCGCTCCAATCCAGTCCCCCTCTCCGATTCGTCAACTCCCTGCAGGTTCACCACTCCTTGCGTCTCCATGTCTGTTCCTCTGATCTCGCCACCTCTGAAGGCCACGTCTTTCCAGCTCGCCGGCGCTAGCGACTGGCCGGACTGGGCCCTTACCGTTGAGGCCGCCCTTTCCTCTCGTGATCTTTGGGATCACATCATTGGTGTGCCTCCCGCCCCTGCCGCCCCTGCCGCCAAACCAGCTGCTGCGACCGGTTCTGACGCACCCCCTGTCACCGCCACTCCTACTGATGATCTCACTCTTTGGCACCGGCGCGATCAAGCCATCCGGGCCTACCTCTTGGAATCCGTTGCTCGCCCGCTCCTCACGTCTATCGGCCGCCTTTCTTCCGCCCGTGCCATGTGGGAATATCTCCGCGATCGATTCGTTCCCCGTGGAGGAGCTCGGCGTCACCGTCTCATCTGTGATTCTCAGTCTGCCCGCCAAGAAGGCCGCTCCATTCAGGACTTCTACACTGTGATGAGTGCCTACTGGCACGAACTCGATTCCATGATTCCCTTACCCTGCGGCTGTCCTCGCTCCTTGGAATTTCAGTGTCACCTCTCCGAGGGTCATCTTCATCAGTTTCTGGCTGCCTTGCGTCCTGAGTTTTCTCTTCTTGCCGCCCAGCTCCTTCACCGTGTCCCGCTTCCTACTCTGGATGATGCCCTGACTGCTCTGCTTGACGAAGAGACTCGTCTCCGCCCCCCCGTCGCCCTTCAACCAGCTCTCCAGACCGATACTGCTCTTGCGGTTCCTCCGCGTCACACTACGGTTACCTGTAATTACTGCAAGAAGGTGGGGCATATGAAGTCTGCTTGCCCCACTCGTCCCCCTCGCCCTGATGAGCACAGAACTTCTGACCATCGTCGTGACGGCCGTGGTCGGGGCCGGGGTCGTGGCCCTGGTTCTCACCCCACTGCTGCTGCTGCCACTGATCGACTGCAGCGCTTAGAGGAGCTTCTCCTCCAGTCACCCCTGTTACAACCTGCCTCCTCTGTGGAACACAGCCTCTCAACTGCTTCTGGTACTGTTGCTACTCGAGTTCCTCCGCATGCACCTTGGTATTTCGACTCTGGGGCCTCCTGCCACCTCACCTCCGACTCACGCAACTTAACCAATTGCACTTCCTTCCCCACCAACCTTCAGGTCACCACAGCTGATGGGGAATCTCTCCCTATTTTGCGATCTGGCTCCATCACCCCGATCTCTGACCCTCCTGGTCGCCTTACTCTCTCCAACGTCCACCATGCCCCTCGGCTCCACATGAACCTCATTTCTGTTAGCTCCCTCTGTGATCTTGGTCTAACAGTTTTGTTCTCTTCTTCTGATTGTGTTGTGCAGGATTCACGGACAGCTCAGAGGATTGGACGGGGCCATAGGACTGGTGGCTTGTATCAGATGGAATATCTTCATGTTCCCCCCTTATCATCTTCAGCTTCTGCTCTCTCTGCCATCTCTACTGCCGACTTGTGGCACAGACGTTTAGGACATTTGTCTTCCAATCGACTTCAAAGTGTTATCCGCTCTGGAGCTTTGGGTCGTGTTTCTCCTTCCCCCCTCTCTGTTTGTACCGGTTGTCGTTTGTCAAAGCACCTTGCTCTACCATTTACAAGTAGTGCTTCACAAACGACAGCCCCCTTTGATTTAGTTCATTCTGATATTTGGGGCCCAGCGCCAATTGCTTCACATTCTGGGTATCTTTATTATGTTAGTTTCATTGATGATTTTTCACGTTGCGCTTGGGTATATCTCCTCCGGAATCGTTCTGAAATTCCCGACGTGTATCACTCGTTCACCACTATGCTTCACACTCAGTTTGGGCGTCGCATCAAACTTTTTCGATCCGACTGTGCTCAAGAGTTTCTCTCCTCCACTATGCGTGATATCCTCAAATCGCATGGTACTCTCCACCAACAATCTTGCCCACACACCCATGAACAAAATGGGGTTGCTGAACGAAAACACCGTCACATCATCGAAACAGCTCGTGCTCTCCTCATCTCTGCATCGGCTCCTCACTCCTTCTGGGCTGAAGCTGTCCTCACTGCCACTCACCTCATCAACATCACTCCTTCCACATCCATCTCTGGCGCCACTCCCTATGAACGACTTTACTCTCGTCAACCAACCTATGCCTCTCTCCGAACGTTTGGGTGCACCTGCTTCGTTCTTCTTCCCGGGCCTGAACGCACCAAACTCTCCGCTCGCTCCTCTCGTTGTGTTCACCTCGGCCTCAGCCCTCACCACAAAGGTTATCGTTGCTACGATCCGGTGACTCGTCGCATTCGCATCTCTCGCCATGTCTCCTTCGTCGAACATGAAATGTTCTTCTCCACACCACCACCCCGTACCTCTCATCCCTCCATTGCTCCACCGCTTTCCCTTCCGCTGCTTCCTCCTATTCCAACTCGCCCCAGGACTCCTCTACTCCCTCCTACCCGGTCGCCAACTCTTCCTCCACCCGCGGATCCTCCCTTGACATCCGCTCCTCCTCCAACACCCATAGCCCCTCCTCCAGCTACTGCTTCTGATACGGCTCCGTCCGACGCTCCGTCCGCCTCTGCCACCGTGGATCCTGCTGCTCCTCGGCGTAACCCTGCTCGCCACCGCCACACGCCAGCTCGCTACAACCAAAGTACTGACCGATCTACAGCCTCTGCTCTCACCACCAATAGCTCCTATTCCCCTGCTTTTCAGGCCTTCCTCACCACCCTTCACGCACACCGGGAGCCCAGGTCATACCAAGAGGCAGTTGGAAAACTTGAATGGCAGCAAGCCATGACACTTGAACTTCAAGCTTTTCACCGGACTCACACTTGGGATATCGTTCCTTGCCCTCCTGGTGTCATCCCTGTCAGTTGCAAGTGGATATTCAAAATTAAGACCCGTCCGGACGGTTCTATTGAGCGCCATAAAGCCCGCTTAGTGGCTCGCGGGTTTTCACAGGAACATGGAATCGACTATGACGAAACATTTGCCCCAGTTGCTCGGATGACCACCGTTCGCACCTTACTTGCGGTCGCCGCTGCCCGGAACTGGCCCCTCCATCAAATGGATGTCACCAATGCCTTTCTTCATGGCGATCTCACCGAAGTCGTTTATATGGCACCTCCCCTGGGTCTCTCTGCTCCACCTGGCCACGTCTGCCACCTCCGTCGGGCCCTCTATGGTCTCAAACAGGCTCCTCGCGCCTGGTTTGAGCGCTTCCGCACAGCAGTTCTAAAAGTTGGGTTTGTTGAACGACACACTGATCATGCTTTGTTTACTCGCACCTCCGCTCAGGGTTGCGCCATATTGCTCCTATATGTGGATGACATGATTATCACCGGTGATGACCACGCCACCATTGCCTCTCTTCAGACACACCTGCGCAGTCAGTTCGAGATGAAGGACATGGGCCCCCTCCGCTACTTTCTTGGATTAGAGATAGCTCGCTCTCCACGCGGCATTCTGGTCTCTCAGCAAAAGTACATCTCCGATATTCTCTCTGTGGCTGCTCTCACTGACACCCGCACTGTTGCCACCCCTATGGAGCTAAATCTGAAACTTCTTCCATCCGATGGGGAACCGCTTTCTGATGTCACCCGTTATCGGCGTCTTGTCGGGATGCTCGTCTATCTCACTATGACTAGGCCTGACATTGCTCACGCTGTTAGCTTCGTCAGTCAATTTGTTCAAGCTCCTCGCTCCGCCCACTATGCCGCGGTCCTCCGGATCCTCCGCTATCTTCGCGCCTCTGTCAGCCGCTCGCTTTTCTTCTCCGCTACTTCGCCACTCACCCTCCGAGCGTTTTCTGATGCTGACTGGGCGGGGGATGTTACGACACGTCGCTCAACTACGGGATTCTGCATCTTTTTGGGCGACTCTCTGATTTCCTGGCGCAGTAAGAAACAGGAATCCATTGCGCGCTCCAGCACGGAGGCTGAGTATCGTGCCATGGCTTCTACCACTGCTGAAATTGTTTGGCTCCGTCGTCTTCTTCATGATCTTGGTGTGCAAATAACGGAACCCACTCCCTTATTCTGTGATAATCGAAGCGCCATTCAAATTGCCTCAAATCCGGTGTTCCATGAACGGACAAAACATATTGAGATCGATTGTCACTTTACTCGTCAGGAATTCCTCGCCAACACCATCTCTCTGCCGTTCATTGCTTCTGAAGAACAAGTTGCGGATTTCCTCACCAAGTCTCTCACAACTGCTCGACTGCGATATCTTATTAGCAAACTCTCAGTTTATGATCCACCGTGAGTTTGAGAGGGCGTGTTAAATAATATTAAATAATGTATTTATTTAATGTATTTATTGTTTTCCCTTTAGTCCCACATTGCCTATTGGGATCTCTCCTCCCTTCTCTTCTCCTATATGTAAGACCTATTGGTCACCATTTTTTCATATAAATACAAGGACCTATTTGTGTACATCTCACTTCTAACAGGGAGGACTTATTTTCACCGATCAAGCGGTCACGACGGCATGAACTTAGGGTTCATGCGGTCGTGACCGCTTGAACGGTGAAAATAAGTCCCCCAAACAGAACCTAGGTTCTCAAAAGAGAGGAAGATGATGGTGGATAGGTTGTAATATTTCACATACCTTTTGAAGCAAAGGCATGACTATGCCCATAGAGGGAAACGAAATTGACTTGAAAGAAGCAGCCATTTTTGCAGCCATTTTAAGGAGATTTCCTACTAAGGAATTGAGTGGTAATTAGTGCTAATGGAAAACAAGGAGCCCTTCTTATATATAGTTCATATATAAACTTATGTGCAATTTGGTTATTAATTTTGTTTACGAGAAAGTTCAAATATAAGCCGGTCAAATTAACACTCCAATAATTAAATAATGCCTTTTTTTTAATTGTCTGTTTCTGTTTTCTTATCTCTTTGAGATTTTAAAATTGTTAAACTCAGTTTGAATGGGCTGCTCTGACTTGTACGAGTGTTTAGGGAATGCAGGAAACAATAATATTGATGGGGTTTCCCCCTAAGATTTTCGAGTCAAATTGGTAGCACTTCGACTGAAACGCCGAAGCAATACAAGCCAGCCTAGGGGCACCGCGCATGCACATCCAACATGTGTGCTCGCAGCTAACGCGTACGGCCAGCCCGGGTGTGCGGCTGTTGTCCACGCACGCGCACGACCATTGAGCGTGCGGCCGGCCAGGGCGCTCGCCGTCAGCTCCCGCGCGCATGCGCACTGGCGACTAGTACGTGCGCTCGCGCGCCGCCGGTCTCCGGCGCGCCCTCACCTATCTTTTTCCTTGAGAATACAGACAAGGACAATCTCTAATGTTTTTCTCACCTATCTTTTTTTCTGCCTTTTTTGTGTGCGTGTTTGGCTTCCTGCATTAATGTTTTTTTTATTTTCATGGTTATTATTTCTTTCTTTGCTCATGTTTATTTCCCTTCAATTTTAATCATGCTATCTCTATACTTGTGTCACTATAACTATTATTTTTGAGTTATTTTTCTTTGTTAAGAACTTCGTTTTGTAAATGCAGTTTGGTCACCCTCTATTACCTAAGCTCTCTCCTTGTTACTCATTCATTCTACATGACCTTACAGTGTATCTAATCAACTTTTTAATTAGTTCTCACAGGGGTTCATTTTTCCCACCCTGAGGTCAATTCGTTTGCATTCATTGTTGATGTGTTTGTATTTATCATTTTGTCTCCTGCGCGGACATCACAGGCAAGAAGTCTTGACAGGTTTAGTTTGCTATGGGAGACCACCGCTAGAGGTGGAGCATGTCATGGAATAGGCACCAAGGTGGAGATTGTTAAGACAAGCGGGTGTTGGCCGCATGTTTTCATTCCGTTATGGTGCTGCTCTTTGGGCTATGGTCTCGCAAAAAATCCAAGGGAAGCGCAGGTCACTCTTCATGCAGTTTCTTCTTCCTTGGCCACGACGATGCTCGTTCATCTTCCTATTTGGTGTTGCCTCGCTCGACTGAATCTTAAGAAGCGAGATTGCCAACGTTCATGACAAAGGGGTATTGTCGACAGAGTTGAGGAAGGACAATTATATTTTCTTTTTCGTCTTCCTCGCAGGGCAATACCGATCTCTCTCTTTCTTACCCTCTTTGTAGCTGTGTGTTTATCAGTAAAAGAGATGTTTTTTCCGCACAGTGGACGTACCCAAAATTCGAGAAACCACTTTAAATTTATGTGTTCTTTGACTGTGGTTGCTTCAATTTTTCTCTTTGTGACTTGCTCAAATTGCTTTTCATAACCACACTAATTTTTGCAGTTAGATTATTTACTAGATCGAAAAATATTTGTCTGAGCTATTTTCATAACATGTTCTACATTTCGGAAAAATTGGTGATCTGTGTGACCGAAACGGAGTAATGTCAATCGTCAACTCAGGATTCATCCTGGCACAATTACGAAAACGTCCATTCAAGAAAGATATAAAAAGGCCTTTATATCTTCATTTGAAGACAAGCAACTTGAGAGACAAGAGAGAACTCTGAGATTTTTAGCGAGGACATGTGACTTAGATCGTTCAATCACTCGGAATCCGCTCGTCTGTCTTTCTAGTTCGCTCATGCTCAACACGCTCGTGAATGCAGTAGTAGGCTAAGGAAACCACTCAGGAGAACACACTAATGAAAGCTCTTTTGTGGAAGCTCTCTTCAAGGCTTTGTTGACTGATCCATTCTTTTCATTTTTCTATACCTAAAGCTTGTAACAGAGAGGTGGCATATCACCCTTTAAGGAACTCAAACACTTGTATATGAAAGGAATATAGTGGATTTTGGCTCGACACCGATCCGATTACGTGGGTTTTCACGCTTTCCGGGGTTTCCATCCTTTTCGGGGTTTCCACGTTAAAAAGACCTCTGTGTCATTACTGTTTGGATCTATTTTGACTTTTTGCAAGCGCGATCCGTCTTAAACTAGTTTGGCACCGTATGTGGGATGGTGTCCCCAACTCTACAATAACTCCCCGAAAGCAGCGCTTAATCAGAATAATTTCTCTAAACCAACTACAATATAAAGGAGCAGTACTCACACCACTAACGGTGAGGCTTCGGAGGAGAGCGTCATTCTACCCCCCAAACTCATATACAAACAATGCTCTACTTCTGGGTAGAGTCGCCGCTACCGCACCTGCAACCTCTATGAACCAGGGAGTTTTTCTGATGGAGGAGCGCCAGGTAGAAAACATCTCCATTATACGAGATATAAAAGTATCCAATCCTCAAAATCCATCTGCCACACAAGGAACATGACTAACAATCACTTAAAGAGCACTTCTCACTTCAAGACGTGCATGGCTCACCTTGAGGGACTTCCTGTCGACGAGATGTACGATGCAACAAGCTCTATGCAAGTTGCGCGACAACCTGAGCTACTAGGAAATGCCCAACTTAACCTTCACCCAATAGAGGCTGAAGCTAATTAGGGCAACCAAAGCCCCACTCGTTAGGAAACGAAGGATATAATCAAAAAGGAATACACCCATAATTGGCGCCGCCCCGTGAATGCGTGGCACTCTTTTTACCATGGGTCCATGCTCGCTTCTCAAATTCTAGCGCACCCTGTGCCCTACAAATTCAAGATACTCTAGTTTGAGGCCTTCGATGGGATGGATGACCCTCTGATAAACGTTAACACTTCGAGACGATCATGCGCCTCTTCAACGCGATAGATCAATAATTATGTCAAGTATTCCCTGCAAATCTAAAGGGGCAAGCATGTATATGGTTTCACACTCCGAGGGAGGGCAGATCAACAACTTCAAAGAGCTCACGCCCCTCTTCGTCGATCAATTCATATATAGTGAATTACAAGATCGTCAGAGACCCTTCTTACGTCTCCAACATTTGCCAAAGTGAGGGGAAACAATTATGGAATTCCTCCGCTACTTCACTTCTAATGCAAGAAAAATCCTACGAGTCAACCATGAACTCCTCAATGGTGTCTTCCCCGAAGGACTTCTCCCAAGTCGGTTCTAATCTCCTCTGATGTGAGAAACGGTGCCAAACCTAACTCTTTCAAAGGCGAGTTCTTTGATAGAGTCTCACTTTGTCAAACTCCGCACCACCAGCACCCTGGAGGAGCGATATATGCAAGTTCTCATGGTCATCCATGACTCCAGTATGCTCTATCGGCCCATGCCCCTCCCCCGAACTTGGGAGACAAAAAATAATACTACAAGCTTCACTGTAGTAACAGACGCAGCATGGAGGATTGCATTTGACTAAAAAAGGATAGAATGTCTTATCAACCAAGTACATTTGGGAAGGTTCATGCAAAACCAAGTACAGAATCTGCCTCCACCACACCAACCAGGATGAGAGAAATCCCTCGCGTGCCAGGATGCACAGAGGGAGTCGATAAATGGTTGGGGAGGTCTAAACCATCATTGTCTCACCCTTCCATATCACCAAAGTCCTCTCCATCGCTTAACTATAAAGGGACCTAGAGGACCCGAAGACACTGCTAGACACATCAATCAACAACCGTGATAAGGACTTGGATAGAGCGTACACACTACACCAGGAAACCCTCGTCATAAACACAAGAATCATCAACCTCTATAGCAGGGTCAGGAGAATATAGATCGAGATCAGGAGCTCGGTGGACATCCTATTTATGCCCACACTATGAAACATCAACCCAGAACACCTCGAGGCGACAAGGGGACCATTATATGGGTTTGACAATAGCCCACTTCCAGTGCAAGGGATAATCACTCTTCATGTCACTATAGAAGAGTTCCCGAGGCAGGTCACTTGGGATACTCATTTTGTGGTGGTCGACTCCATCTTGGCATACAATGCAATCTTTGGTCTGCCGCACTGGACACTCTTCAAGGCAATCCCCTCTATTCTATACCTGGCTATGAAGTTCATCATTCTATGAGGAATTGGCATTGTACAAGGAGATTAGAAGGTATCACGACTTTGTTACCTACAAAACTCCTACCCTGGCCATGATCTAGACCTCAGAGATACACACAAAGCTTGAGTTGGACTCGGTGGGAAGGACAAAATGACCCCCATACTATATACTGTTAGGTCTTTAGGCTCCTTTACATGGGGTGATGGTGGTGGGGGGTGGGGGTGGGGGGGGGGGGGGGGGGGTGGGAGGGGGGGTGAATAAGAGTTTTTTGGAATTTAATTCTTATTTACAGATATTAGAGTTACTTACAGAAGTTTCAGAATTTTTTATTGTTGAAAAATATATTTTATATATCAAAAAATATTATATTGAATATTAATTTTAAAGGAGTCTGAATTTCAATATTACTTCACTACCACCGACATTAGAACTAACACCGGGCGCTAGTAACGGAAAGTGAAATCCATGCTTGTATTTTAAAAAGTAATTTGCAATTTATTTTGCTTTAATGCTTTGAGGGATGAATATTATTTGAAATATTTTATAATACGAAATAAAATCAATTTAATAAAATAATGAAAAACATGATTTTATTTCATAAGAAATTGATTACAAAATATTTGATTTCTATCACGCTAAAAATCATGGAGAAATATGAAAAATTCTTTTTTCCTTTTCTATATCGACCCTTCTCCCAAATACTGGTTGGTTCTAGCCCATCTCTCCCTGATAAGGTCTTGAACTGCCCTAAAATCTACCCTAGATCTAGTCGCCACAACATGCAGCGAATTACAGAATCCTCCCCAGAATCTGCGTCCACTTTAGAATATTTTCCTCCTAAGTCTCGCAAGACAGTCGCCAACAACTGTAGCAAATTTTCTACGGAGTCCTTCGGAAAACAACGTTCTCCCCGAATGATTTTCTCTACCCTAGTTACAAAAGGATTAAAAAAATACAAAATAATTAAAATATGCAAGAGAAAATTGCCCAAGGATTTCCAAAGGTGAAGATAAAGGCAAAGTATACGTCGACGTTCTTGATGCATTTGTCCTTCATGATGAATATGCATTGTTGCACTTTCCCTTCAAAATCTCCTTTATATCTTCGTGTTTGCCCAAAGAACTTCTCTTGATGGTCTGGAGATGAGCCACTCTTAAAATATTTAGAGTTATGGCTTTGATGGAAGAGGAATAGTTGCGATAGATGGAGAAGATCCGCTCTTTTAATAGATCTCGGTAGCTAGCATTGGCGTTAGTGTTAGCGTCTTACGTAAGTTATATTTAGTAAGTGACACAACGGTAGTATAGTTTCCATATACTACCGTTGTTCAGTAGTGTTAACGGCCCGCATTAGGACTTGCTAAATCCGGCTTCGCCTAACCTTCCTTTCTCGCCAATTTTACGGTCACGCTAATATTGCCTTTTTGATTAATGCTAACACCAGCATTAGTTCTTAATGCCTAGTATTAGCCAAAAAATTTCTAGAATGTAGATGATGTCGTTCTGTTCCAAAATGGTATAACACTTTCCGTAACTCTTCCTAAATTGAAAGTTATGGCCGTTTGAAATTCAGCAATCAAAACTCGTCTTTTTTGATGTTTCTAAAGTGTACAGGCCCTTTGGTCACACCCATGACTGAGGACATGTCACCCCCATTTAATCTATGCGTGAATGTACGACTTACACACTATAAACACACAAAATACTATATAAAATACATCACGGTATTTATTATTATCAAACAAAGAGATGTGGAACGCATCCTCCAACAATCTCCTCTTTTGATAATAACAAATACTTGTACTTCCCCTGAGCCAATCCAGCAACTCCCCAATGATCATGCCCTGAACACGCCCATGAACTCCAAAGGTCATGCTAGTGTAAGTCCGCGGATTAGCCGTTACATGACGCTCCCACCAGATTTTCCCGCCAGAAGCCATTTTACTAGGTCACGCCCCTTGTCACGGGCATAACATGGGGCATAACATGCCTAAAATGCCAGAATTCTATTTAGAACATGCTTGCTCCGCCAGCTGCTTCTTGAAGTCCCGAGTCGAATTCAAGCCCTGTTTGGGCCATTTGCAGCTTAGTTTCTCTTTATTTGTAGCTTAGTTTCTCTTCATTTTGAAACCGTTTGGTAAAATTTTCCTTAATTCTTTGGAACCTTGGGTTGATTTTGTCCGTCCCCAATATATATTGCATTAGAAATATGGTAGATGTGCAGATTTAGGCATTTTGTGTGAAGCTTACTCGTGGTTGTTAGCCTGAATCAATAATTCTTGATTTGATGTTATATTTAGGTCTAGCCTAGTATGGGTGCTGGAGAATAACTTAGTGAAATACGTCATTTCATCACGGGATTTGAGATTAAAGTAGCTCTTGAAATACTTGGTGAAAACCCTATGATTAGGTTGTGGTTGAATGACAACCTACACCACAAATTTGTAGTTGAGTTGTCTTGGACTTCCCACATAAGTAGTGTAGCATCGCGACTTTTATTGGGTCACTAGAACCTCAGCAGACCCAATACAAGTGACCTGAACTCCTACTCAAGACCTTAGAAGGTAGGAGAGGTGACTCGATTTTGGATATTTAGCACATAAAATTTGATTTGAGTTCTGTCAGTTACTATAGACTCCTATGGTTGATACGAGTACAATGAGACTCGTTTTGCTTCGATCGGAGGTCATATGACAAATATGACAATTTTTGGGTTTTGTGGTGCGCTACGACGCATAATTTTGGAATATTGGGCAAATATACTCAAAATTGACCCCGGTCAGTGGTATTGGACTCTTATGATCAATACAAGATTGATAGAGTTCATTACGGTCAATCCTGATGTCGAGTGATCAAATCGTGGTCAAATCATGGTCAAATCAAGCTTTATCGTGCACCAAAAAGCATGCATACACAAATATTACTTTAATACCCCAACATTGACCCGTCATTTGACGACTTAGAGCCACTTTGATTTTGACCCACCTAGGAGACCCACCCTATTGTTGACCTTGGTCAAACCCTTAAACAATTGTATTTTTGAGAAATTAAAAGAGGGGCTTCACCACCCCACCACTTCAAGCCACTTGGGCTCTCTCCCCTCAGCCATATAGGGGCTAAAATTCATCAAATCCCATAGGATATGGGCCTTAGGACAAGAGGAGGCCCAAAACACTTTTCATTCATCCTCCCTTTTTCCAAAAGCCTACCAATCCCAATGCAAAGTACCCCTCCCCCCTTGATCACTGCCACATGGCAGTACTATCTCCTTGGATGAGCACCAGCTATCCTGGACAGCTGAAGGAGGCTGCTTAATCCCTCCCTAAGGAGGGATTTATCCCACACTGTCAGTGAGGAAGGGATGGGGCTCCTCCCTTACTATATATAGGCCCTCTCCCCTAGTAGCTCTTCACACCTTCCCCAACCTCAAATGAGCACAACCGAACACCTGCCGGAGCCACCCCTCACCAGAAACGTAAACCCCTAGCCTGCCACCTTCCGCCACCCTCTCTTGACAAATCTTATGGGCAACTCCCGAGCCCACCTCTCTCAGGTGGATACCCTCCCCCTCCTCCTTTTCAACCCCCCACCCCCCCCCCCCATGACGCGTTGCATGCGCCTTACAGCTGCCAAAGCGCTCTTGCCGCCACCCAAGCTATACTTTAGGTTCAGGTGGTAGCCATGCATGGTGAGCCCCTCCTTGTGCTAGTGGGGGTGCTGGGAGGATGTTATCCCTCTAAAGGATCCCTCCAGTTGCTAGAAGGTGTTGGTGCCATCAAAAATATGGCTCTAACGACACCCAAGTTTTGAATATTATTTTGTTTTGATTGTCTAACGGCCAGCGGCGCCAGACTGCCAGGCCACCCCCGGAAGAATGTCTGTGTAAAATCCCTCCTCCCGGTAATTGGGCCCGACCAAGACGAGATTTTATTCCCAGGACTGTCGCCTTACAATGATGCCAACTTATGAGTTAGCTACCAGCACAAGAAGGCAACCCTGCTGGCAGGTACGATCATACACATGGCCAATAAGAAAAGAAGTACTGAAAACCAGTCCATAATATCACATCATAGCTATATAAATATCAAATGAAGGGAAAAGTCCATAATAAGATAACAAACGAGAAGAGTAATAGGGCTTTTGCCTAGTAAATAACCATAACACAAAACTCTCTCTCTCTCTCTTTCTCTCAACTACATGTGGAAGCTAAACAAAATACTCATCAACCTGTCGTCGGGTAGTAGTAGTGTGCGGCAATTGCTCCTCCGATCCTAGTAGCTTGATCTCTGGCTCCACCTAGTTAAACTTGTGAGACGTCTCCATGCGTCCCTAAAATAATATGGTCCACCAACCGTTAGTCAAAATACCATGCCATTATCATCCTCACCTCACCCCCGCGACTCCTAGGCACCGCGCAGGAGGAAGAAAGCGGAGGAACAATAGTAAAAGAATGTACAAACAAGTGACAGTGGTATTTACATATAATTTTAGCAGTTCTATACCAGTATGAGCAGCAACAAAAGTAGTAGTAATGAGTAGTAACAAAGTACAATACAAAAGTAGTAACGGAGAGCTGTATAAATATAGGAAAGTAAAAGCAACCACTCTTCCATCACATAAGCGTACCTTAACTTATATGAATGCCCATACAAACTTATAAGTTAAGGATTTCAGGTAACTCATCATATAAAAGAGCCCAACTAATTTATATGATAAGGGTCTAGAAACATAAGTTAAACTATACTATCTATATATGTCATGATATATGATATAATGTAATGATTATAATGCAACTCACCACCCGACTCTGTGTGAACAAATCTCTCAAACATTACCCACTTTTTTGGAGGTAGCTAGCCACTCAGGTACCAACCATCATGGCTCACGGTGGTAGTGGAGCAGGTATCTCTCTCCTAGGAGGTTAGGTACACTACCATACCTAGACCTTGCGTATGCCTCAATGCTAAGAACACAATAGTGGAGCCTTTGTGTACCCTTACTGGCAACTACCAGAATTTATGGTCAGGTGCGTTTAGGGGATAGTATTCCTGAACTCAGTATAAACATCATACTGGTCTCCCCTAAAACCTGCACTCGTCACCAGAGTCAACGTACTTTCGTCGATGTGGCGACTTGACCAGTACCGAATAACCCACCACACAAACACAACCAGTATGAAAATACCTATCCGAGCCTCCAGCTCGCAGGACCAACTCGTCCTCAAATCTTATGCATCATCGAGTCTTCAGTTCCAGGACTAACAAGCCCTTACTTCAATTCATCGTCATATAAGAAGAGATTCTCTAACTCTGTGGATTTATTACCCCTTATGTTAATCTTGCCTGGAGCTTTATTGCTTAAGATTTAGGGTTAATCTTGTACTTCCCGAGGTCTATCTTGTGAAGGGCTCGCAACAGTACTGGGAACTATGATGAGATTAATCCCATCATTCCCTTTCTCAAGATATTTAGTTTTGTCAGTGACTACCCTTTACTAAACCCTCTCACATAGTTACTCTTAGAAAGTTTATGATGATTTGTGCTTCATATAGGGGAATGACAATTGTTCGTTGATCCCGAACTTAACTATGCCCCTTAGGGTCCATGTACACTAACTAACACCACCTATGGGTAAATCCTTTAGGACATCAACCAACATCACATCAAGGTCCTAAAAATACCCTAACCTGACTAAAACCAATTTGTATCACATCTAATCATCACCCCGCTCGAATTTATTATATGCAGCCCAAATGATTGATATGAGTCAAGGGTTGTAACCACCAAATATTTTATCCAAATGACATACGATTAATTATAGGGGTATGAATACTCATTTATGATGAAGTTCCAAAGTTTCACAATTTTCTAAATTAAATTGACAATAATTGAATTTTCCTAAAATATAAGTCACTAGTAGATTTGAACATGAAATATCACTTCCAAGGGTCCAAACAATATCAAATAATTTCTACAAGGTCACAATGATAAATAAAATGTCTAGACCAAATTTCACATCTTTCCAATAATATTTTATATTTAATTTCTAATTACAAAAATCTGACCCACTAGGTCATGTTACACATGAAGTACTATAAATATTCATCAAATAATTCCCAAAAAATTACTGAAGGTTAAAAATGGTAAAGAATTATTTATTCCAGAAATGTATAATTTTATAATTCAATTTGAGCATAATTATCGCAATAATAAGGAAAAGGCAAAAAGGGTAATTATAACTGCGACCCTAAGATTCTGACTTCCCAAAAATCCAATTAATGTATCTATTATGTATCATACTAAATCATTGCTATATAAAAGGTTTCATAATTTTTACAACTATTTTAGTCACCATAATTTCATTAATACACATACGTAATAAAATAATAATTAATTCATTTACTAAGCAAATCAACTCCAAACGTTCTAAGACTTCATGAGGAGGTGTACTTACACTAAATAAGTTCATGTATAAAATTTTACTAGATTTAACCAAGCCAATCTTACTAAATTTAGAAGATACACCTTTTGGCTAAATGCACATCACATATCACAAGTCATAGCCTCATGCATTGGAATACACCCACATGCAGAGCTCCAAATGATTTGAAGTTTTTATCAGGGCTTTATATTGTCCTATTTAGACTCCCACCAAAATTTGGGGTCCATATAATATTTTTCACCAAAATATTTCACTTTTATGAAAAATCACATTTTTCCTAAAACTATAGGAAAATGTTATCCAAAAACTCCCATTGTTGGACTGTAGGTGTATCTTGGGTATATTCTTACATGCCCCAAATTTCAGCCCTATAAATTTAACCATTTTAAATTTATTCAAGAAATATAGGTTGTCCCCTCCTAGGGGTCAGTCCCACTAAAACGTCTCTACATGGAGTTATATTTTTCCAAATGGATTGATTCAAGTCTCTAATTAAAGTTAAGACAGATTTTTATAACGTTCATGTTGGACACTTTTCATGAATAGGCATCTAAGTACCCTTAATAATTAAATCTATGTACAACACATATTGTGACAATATTCAACAAATCTATAGTTATAATATATTTGATCTTGATCAAACGGATGACCCTGATTGCGTCTTTCTCCTCTAGCCAATATCCAGGATTAGCCCGAACTGGAGATTTTCTACAACCATTTGTCGACCAACCGACCACTTCCCTGATAAGCCACCGCCACAACCACCTCCGTTGAGGAGGTGGCTATCGCCCGACGGTGGTTTTGCCACCGGAGCTGGTGGTGGCTATCGCTCAGAGGTGGTTTAGCCGCTTGAGGCGGTGGTTTTCGGTGAACCTACCACCATGAATTTCCAAAAAAACAACAATTTTCTCACATTGGATCGGGCTAATTCTGGGCTTGTAGGCGACTACTTCGGTGGGTGGCCATGGAGGCGACAGTTTCCAGTGATCTACTTCCCGATTTCGATTCTCCACCAAATGCAGTGATCCAAGACTCGATTTTTATTGCTTGCGGGCTTCCAGAGGTGATGAAATGGTCGAAATGTGCTAAGGGGGACTATTTATAGGAATGCCATGAGAGGGAGTGGTTGGCCATGGCCATTAATGGCCCACCTTAATGGTGGCCTACTAGAATTGATGAGATTCTCCTCCCAAGAATCAGGGGAGATGAATGGTGGGCTTAGGGAAGAGAAAGGGTGTGCCCATGCCCTCTCTCCATTTATTTCTTCCTCCTCAATTAATAAATGGAAATTTCTTTATTTTTTCTTTAATTTCCTAATCAGATTAATTAAATTAATAAGTTTAGTGGGCTGGATGGGCCTTGGTCCAAGGCTTAGCCCATAGGTAATGGGTTGAGCCTTTATTTCTCTCATTTGGGCTCCATTTTGACCATGATTGACCTGGGGTATTGACTTGGTCAACCAATGGGTTGACTGGTCCCATGAGTTAGTCTTGAGTCCTATGACACATCCTTGTGATGGTTGGGCCAAGGTGGGACCCTAATTGGGCCAATTTGTCCAAAAGGTGTAGGTTTGACCAAAATTGGCCTAGATTTAAATTTTGTCAAGTTGAAGAAATTAACACCCTCATGATGAGGCTTTTGGGTTCACTTGGCCCCTAATGATATTATAAGGATAGGGGTGAAGTCAATTTGACCGTAAGAAGTCTAATCGAGCCAATTCGGGTTGAGTGGACCTATGTTGAGCTAGGGTTGACTTTAGTCAATTTGACCAACTTGGATGACCTAGCCATGATTCCATTGGTCAATTGCCTCCCCTTTAGGGTTGGGGAGGTGTCAGGGAGCTTACTTTTAGGTGGTGAGTTTATTTGGGTGTAAATCGGCCTAGGTTTACTTGTGCACATTGGGGTGCACAAAACAATTTTCTTTAGCTCAAGGAGTTCTAGGGTCGTCTCCTTGCCCTAACTCGCCACTCAAACCCTAACACCAGCAAGTGGTCTAGAAGGGCTAGGCATGTTACAGTCTAACCCACGGTGAGCTGACTGGGGGTAGTGTCACTGTGCCATGACGACTAAAGAGTAGGGTGGAGTGGTGTTGCCGGGATCTCGGCCAATAACAACACCCTGCCCCTTATTTTGTAAATTTCGGTGTAGGTTGGTGGAGCAAGGCTATCAGACCACAGCCAGATTAATCGCCGGACATCGACGATTCGTCCAAGGGTAGCGTCGTATCCTGATGGTCGTTGGCCAGCAGCGGCAGAAGCTCGCAAGCTTCTGCCGCCCCGGGTGTACAGATGTCGTCTAATCTCCATCAAGAGATCAGACAGCCATGGGATTATTATTCCCTCCCACCTCAGTTTCAGATTCTTGCAGCGAATCTGTTCCAGATCTGCTATGTGGGAAGAAGTAGAAATCACTTTATGTGGCCCTATCTCAGCCACTAGTTCTGATCAGAGCTGGCTATATGGTATCCACGCTTTTGTTACGCAACTCTTTAAGGGTAGAGCATTCACAATCCATGCGTGCGGGGTAATCTTAGGATCCTTTAGACCCTTACTTCATTCTTTAGTTCAAGGCAAACCATGCAGGAGAAGCCTGGTGGGACCTTAGGATAGTGGTTTAAGGATTCTAAAATACATAGTAGCACACTCACACACACTACATTTCTGCTCTTGTCAGTCTTTTGCAAATTCCCCTTACTTTTGCAAATTGCAGACCTCTTTCCTGTTACTTCTCTAGATATTCGAGTCCAATAACAGGAGGTCACTCTCTAGAGGGTATCACCCCGCCACTTCACATCCAAACGTAGTTGCTCCAGCTACAATTATATTCACCGAGACTGACTTGGGGCAGATAGTGACAACTTTATTGACCACTTTTCAAGATACTATCATGTAGCCACCTCAACAGCTTACCGTACCCATGGAATTGCTAATGATATTTTGGTGGTTGAGGCCTCCTACCTTCCGAGGCACAGAGTCCACCATACAAGCAGAATAGTGGGTTGAGCAGGTTGAGCGGCTACTAGTGGGCATGATGTTCCCTGCAGTTGTCATAGTTTCTTTGATAATGAAATTATTGGATGGTTATGCCAAAGATTGGTGGAGGGCAGCTAGCTGCTCCACTTTCAGAGGATGACCACTTAGTGCCCTCTTATGGGGAGAGTTTTCTGATGCCTTCCTTGAGCACTTCATCTCTGACGCTGATCAAGCCACACTTCAGGAAAGGTTCCTACACATGCGTCGGGGAGATAGGATAGTGCCTGAGTATCAGTGCAAGTTTATTCATCTAGCTCACTTTGCAGGGACTCTTGCGACTACTAATAGAGATAGAGCTGCCAGGTTTATCTGAGGCCTGCACAACGACATGCGATAGGGTTGATCATGATCTCCCAGTCTACCTTCCACACCATCCTTACACATGCCACTGCATAAGAGCTGGACCAGAGGATGGTGGCCCAATAGTGTAGAGGACCGGTAGAGGCCCCTCAGGGCCAAGGACGAGGGAGAGGAGTTGTTCCCCAGTGAAAGGACCAGGATAGGAGACAGAGTCTTTGTCACCAGCCCTACAGATAGGCACCTAAGCCTCGACAGGAACCTCCATCCCCAGTAACCCGACTGGTGACACAACTGGCACCTCAACCATCTCCAGCACCCCAGCCCGCACCAGCTACACAACGGGATGCTCCCTTCTTAAGAAATTGTTTTCTAGATAATTATCCAGGGCACAAGAGATCCATTTTCCCCCAAGACATAGGGAGGCAAGGTTTTGGAGTAGTTTAAGGAGCAATAGAGAGAGGTCGAGGATGGGGAGGCCACAGAGGTAAGCAGGGCAGGAGAGACTAGCCTAGGCAGGGCAGAGCAGCACCCCTCGAGGCATATGCACTAGACCTTCAACATGGATTACACCAGACGTGGTCATAAGTATATACTTTCAGAATCAGTGATGATCTCGATGATAGTATCTAGGAGGAGACATGTGATATAGTATGTATATATATATCTTATAGACTTATGATCACTATATATGTATGTCATCAGGTTTACTTTTGGTAGTAAGGCACTCCGTAAAAACATTATTTGATACCAGAGCAATGCACTTTTCTATCTCCCAGAACTTCATCGCATCCAAGGAGAACGTCATCCAATGGTCTAAAATATTGATAAGGATTTGACTCCAGGATAGATTAGATATGATATCCACAGAAAATGCTCATTCAAGGCTATACAAGGACACGTGGAGTTCGAGATTAATACGACTATTCTTGCAATAATCGGGTTAAACATCATCCTAGGGATAGAATGACTGGTCGAGCATAAATCTCAGATAAATTAATCGACCATAGAGATCAACCTTCAGAACCCATATGGCCAATCTATCATTTTAAAAGGTATCCTGCCCGTCACCCATAAAATTTTAACATCAGCTCAAACCGTCAAATCAGTCTGACAAAGGGATGAGATATACCTTATTTATTTTGAGATGGAGAATAAGACCTAGGTGCTCGCCAAGTTTCCCGTAATTCGATATTTTCTGGATGTTTTCTCGTATCCCACCCAGGGTTTCCTCCACAACAAGAGGTGGACTTCCAGATAGAACTCGTGCTTAGAGCTCGACCATTATCACGACACCCTACTAGATGGATCAAAAGGAACTCGTAGAACTTAAAATACATCTTCAAGAGCAAATCAATACAGGGTTTGTTCGCCCGAGTTCCTCACCATGGGGAGGCCCTATGTTATTTGTCAAGAAGAAAGATGGGACGTTGCATCTAAGCATCAATTACAAGGAACTTAATAAGCTCACCATTCAAAATAGATATCCCCTACCACAGATCGATGAACAGTTCGATCAATTGCAGTGCATGTCCATGTTTTCTAAGATGGACTTAAGATCTAGATACTACCAGCTCCGTATATGGGTGGAGTACATTACCAAATAAACTTTAGCTCCCAATACGGCCTCTATGAGTTTGCAGTGATGCCTTTTGGGCTAACCAATGTACCTTCCACCTTCATGGCGTTTATGAACACAGTATTTGAACCATACCAAGATCACTTTGTAATCGTCTTTATAGACGATATCTCATCTAATCAAGGATCAAGACAGACCACTCCAGGAATCTCGAGATGGTGTTTATCAAGCTACGAGAGCATTCCCTCTCTGCAAAGTTCATTAAATGTGAGTTTTGGTTGGAGGAAGTCTGATTCTTAGGCTATAGTATCAATTAGAATGGGGTATGTGAATTAAGCCAAGATCCAAGCAGTACGAAACTACCCGCCGCTCTAGTTGGTAGTGGATTTCAGAAGTTTCCTTGGACTCATCAGATACTATCGAAAGTTCATAAAAGGATTTTCAAAGATTGCCTTACCCCTCACCACTCTCACCAAGAAGGATTATGTATTCTGATGGACGCTGGAGTGAGAGGTAGTGTTCGTCGAGTTAAAGAACCGCCTAACCTTTGCTCTGATTCCTACAATTCACTCAGGAACCGAAGGGTTCCATATTTACACCAAAACATCTCTGAAAAGATTAAGAGCCGTACTGATGCAGCATAGCAAGGTGGTCACTTACGCGTCATGACAGCTGAATCTGCATGTGCTTAACTACACTGCCCATGACTTGGAGTTGGGCATTATAGTCTTTTCTCTCAAAATATGGAGACATTGCCTGTATGATGTAAGATGCGAGATGTTCTCTGACCTTAAGAGCCTAAAATACATCTTCACTCAGAAGGAGCTGAACCTATGATAGTGTTGATGGATAAAATTTCAATGGGACTATGATTTTTCCCTCCAATATCACCCCAGTAAGGTTAACCAAGTTGTGGATGCTTTGAGTCAACAACCCTTAGTAGTCAGGAGCTGGATGGAACTAATACCAAAGGAGTTGATCTGATCCTTAGCAAATCTAAGAATTACCCATATTACACGCAAAGACCTGGTGGAGTACCAAGCCCAGCTATATCGGATGGAGATCTAGTGCGATATCCGGGACCAGATATGCAAAGCACATAAGATTAACCTATAAGCAACCCCAATCATCCAGACTCTACAGGATGGAACACATAACAACTATAACCTACATGATGGCTTACTGTAGTACATACACCATGTGTTCATTCCCTCTACCCGGGAATCCGAGAGGTGATTCTTCGTGAAGCACACCAGACATGGTACTCTATCCACCCTGGTGTAATAAAAATGTATATTGATCGACGTAGGACCCTGTACTGGCTAGGAATAAAGAAAGATTTAACCGACTATGTGGCACCTTGCCAGACCTGCCAGAAGGTGAAGGCCAAATGCCGCAACCCGAGAGGTTTGTTGTAACCTATACCAATACCATAATGGAAGTTCGAAGACATCTTTATAGAGTTTTTCAACAGTCTACCTCGATCTCGTATAGGAAACAAATCCATATGGGTTGTTGTGGACAACCTCACAAAGATAGCCTGATTCATCCCAAACCAACAGAGTGATGGTGTTGACATTTTGGCCATGCTATTTATAGAACATATAGTTCAATTCCATGGAGTACCAGAGTCCATCTTGTCTAACCGCGATAGGCGCATTAATAAGAAGGAATGGATAAGGGTGAAGGAATATTTGTAGGCCAAATTAGCCTTCAACACCGCATTCCACCCACAGAATAACAAACAAATCAAGAGAACGAATTAGACGATGGATGATCTACTTTGACTATGCATAGGAGAGCATAACGATCCTTGTGAACTGTTACTACTGCTTGTGGAATTTTTATACAATAATAGCTTCTAGACCAGCATCAGGATGACTCTGTACGATGCTCTATATGGAAGACGTAATCAAACTCCTTTGTCTTGGGCTCAAGACGAAGACCCTGAAGCCCCGAGAGTCGGTTATATAGACACCCGCTATATGAGCCCCTATCAGATTTTAGAATGAGTTAGCCCAGCCGCATACTGATTACCCCTCCCTCTAGAATTGGGAAATCTTCATGATGTCTTCCATGTCTCTTCTTTGAGACATGTCCTTCGACAACCAAATTAGGATCTTCCCACACACTAACACCAATATAATCAGAAAGATCTATCCAGCTAGACCCATTAAGGATAGTGGATTCCAAGATCAAGGACCTACGGAACAAAACCATCTTGATGGTAAATATATTGTGGTTATACTACGGACGAGACGAGTATATATAGGAATCAGAGACGCCCGTCCGAGAAAATTACCCAAAACTCTTTCCCCTGTTACGTCACATTTATAATTTCCCCCTACTCTAAGAAAATTTTCGAGGACAAAAACCCTCTTTTTATTGTATAATGGTTATTCAATAACTGTCCTTGGGGTAGACGCTGATAGCTTTACTTGTTGGATATTGTATCCACAATAACCCTGATTTGAAGAAGCAAAGATGAATTAAGTCTGTATTTGATATTGCTTTTTTAGTTATGTACTTTCAGGTTTACAATGGCAAGTACAAACCAATGTCAGGTTACAGTGAGTCACTAAACACGGGACTATACAATATAATCCTTCATTGTGTAGGTCAATGTGTTGACTCACGTGTAATCTCTCTATTGAGGTGTACTTCTATCCAAAGTATACGAGAGGGATCAAGGAAGGCCAAAGACCAGGAATAAGACATGGAGAATTTTACCTAAGAAAAATTCGGCAAGCATGGTGAATCATACATGTCGAATTCGTCGAGTATCTCCTTGATTCTCGCCGAATTCGTCGTGTATGCTTCCCGATACCCGTCGAAATCGTCGTATATACTTAGGGAAAATTCGCAAAGAAGCAGAATAATCACCAAGGAAAATTCGGCGAGTCGCCGAATTCGTCAAGTATCACTAGCGATACTCGCCAAATTCGACGAGTATCCCATTCGATACTCGCCGAATTCGATGAGTATCCTGAGCGATACTCGCCGGGTTTGGTGGGCCTTGTGTCAACTTTTCCTATGTTTTGTCTAAGGCTTTTTCGGCAAATATAATCTTCATATTCGACCAGTATCATACTTGATACTCAACAAAACTCGCCGAAAAACACTTAGCGATTTTTTTTTGATTTTTTTCCTGGCTCGAAACCGACGGCCATGTACAGTACTTTTCTAGGTTTCAATTTTGGAAACCTTTTATAGTCTTTTGAATTCGAATCTCCCTATAAATACCTAAGATAATTTCGAAATCATTAAGGATCCAAAAACCTAATTTCAAAAATCAAAAATCTCAAACTTCCCGAAATAGATTTTCGTCGGTCGACCCTCTGTTTCGCGAACTTTTTCCGATCGGCCGTAACTTGGCGCAACCATCTTCTTCGCCGACGACATCGTTGACTGGATCACTTCTTCATTCAAGATCTATGTTTCTCCAGACCTTGTTGGTGGAAGATCAAGGTTCTAGATCTAAGATTTCAAGTTTTCTGAGTTCTCCAAGATTCAAGATCAACCCTTCCAAGAACGTCGGATCAAGACTTATAGTCGTGTATTGTTGTTGTAATATTATCTTTAAATTATGTAGGAGATTTTTTCTCCGATTTTGTAGATCCATTTGTGGATCGAGAGAGTTGATCCGATTGTTGATCGAGTGTGTATATCCGGTTTGCGGATCGAGTTATAGGAGAGTTTGTTCTCCGAGTGGTAGGAGCTTCATCTCTGAGGTGTAGGAGTTGCGACTCCGAGGTGTAAGATTTGATAAAATCTGAGTTTTGTAAAGTAGCTGAATCTGCCCTTCGTGGGTGATAAGCGAGGCGGGATAGTGGACGTACCCAACTCGGGGAACCACTATAAATCTCTGCGTTTGTGTGCTTGTTATTTAAGATTATTTTTATTCCACAAAAAGACACAAACATCACTTATTCACCCCCCTCTAGGTGATTTTGGTAGACGATAAATACTTTCAATTGGTTTAAGAGGGGTGTTTTTGTTCGATAAGGCTAACACCTTGAACAAGATCCCTGATCTAGCATTCAGAGATTCCACACTTTCACCATGGATCGAAGAAAAGTTATTTCATCTATGAAGCTACCACTGTGTACCAAAGAAAACTTTCCCATGTGGAAAAAACGAGTACAGTTCTTCATGAAAGTTGTTGATCCAAGGATCTTTCAGATAGTGGAAGACGGACCTCACATCCCTACACAAGCTTCAACGATAAATTCAACAATCATGATTCTAAAGAAGATGATGGATCTTAGTAAGGATGAGATTGCCTTATTCTCCCTTGACAAGAAGGCTAAGAATATAGTAGCAAGTGTAGTGGACGATTCTATGATCCAGAACTTATTCCACTTCAAGTCTTCTAAAGAGATGTGGGACTGTCTTGCTATCCTAATGGATGTTCTGAAGAAGTGAGAGATAATCGGAGATCATTACTGAACCAGGAATACAAAGCTTTCAAGCAAGGTGCAAATGACTCCATAGCGGACAACTTTGAAAACTTTTTCAAGATTGTCAATGACCTCAGGAACTATGGTCGCGCGTTCACTAATGGCAAACTCAACGACAAGTTTCTAAGATCCCTAACTAAGGAATGGGACACCAAGGTGGTTGCCATTAGAGAATTTGAAAAGCTGTCAGAGATAGATCCGCAGAACCTGTTCGGAAAGTTGCTCTCCTATGAGCTTCAAATGAATACACCTAAGAAGGAGGAGCAGAACAAAAAAACATCTTGCAGAGAAAAGTCTGTGGCTCTGAAGGTGGAAGGGTCAAGAAAATCTAAAGCTGTGTCACCTGTAAGGACACGAGCTCCCAACACTCCAGAAGACTCTGAGCTAATCACGTCTGGATTCGAGCTATCTGATGGAGAATTTTCCCTCATCTTCAAACAATTCAAGAAGCTGCTGAGCTAGAGGAGACAAATGAAGAATAAGTCATCCTCTTCAGACTATAGAAGATCATGTCATGATGGTGATCGAACGACCAGAAGCTACAACAAAGTGGACAGGTACAAATCCAAACCGAAAAAACATGTTTCCTCTGACGTTGTTTGCTACTGTTGTATCAAATCAGGTCACATGATTGCTGAGTGTCCTTACAAGAAGTAGGATAGCTCTAGGAAGGATGAGAAGAGATCCTTCAAAGGGAAGAAGAAAGAAGAAAAGAGCTTCGTCGCCAAAAATTCAAAGACTCTCAGCGATAGTGACTCGAGCGAGTCAAGTTCTGAAAACAAAGAAGCTTACTTTAGGCTTATGTCTCAATCTGACGAAGAAGTGGGCGACTCAGAATACCATGGGATGGTAAACTCGCACACCATTCTTTCAGAATCTAAAACTTCCTCCAATAGTCATGAAGACTACTCCTCTAATGAGAATGAATCGGAGTTGATGGCTCAGCATGAGCACTTGTTTAAGGTTTTAGACAAATACTGAAATGTAGACCTAAAGCAAGTTAAAGAGATTGCCTTCCTCAAGGCAGTGGAAACAAATTTGAAGGAATAAATTGCACAATTACTTCCTCTCAGAGATGAAGTCCACTACTTGAAAGAGGAACTCAAGGACTCGGTTGAGATGTTAAAACTGAAGGAAAATTATCTTGATGAGCTGGAAGAAAAGCTCGCAGTGGAGAGAAAACTCGTTGAGATTTACTCCAAGCCGAAGACTGTTCTTCCTCTCATTGATGAGTACTCCACTCAGAAGAAGGGTAGTGTCTTGTCCACACCGATGGAAAAGGTAAGGATGCAAAGAAGGCTAGCGCCAAAGAAAAAGGGAAGGCACTCATGGATCAACCTTCATTCAGGAAAGTAATCTTTCCGACGAACAAGTTTGACCTTGAGTCGTCCTATGGTCATCATGCTAGGCCTACTCATGTAGAGCCCAAGAATAGATACCAGGGATGGACTCGTCCCTGTGACTTTGTTGCCAGCGTGTTCAAAGTACCGTTTGAGGAAATTCAGATGAAGAGTTATGGTCCATATGTGCATGACCATAACAATAAGAAGACACCAAAGGCTACATCTGCTATGCCTAAGGGTAAGGAGATGGAAGCCCCTATATATGCTGCAACCAGGAGGCCTCCACCTCTAAGAATGCTACCCCTGCTAGACCCCACAGTCAAAGGGTAAAGCAGGAGTACAAACGAAGGTACAACAGATTTGACTGCTAGTGCTGCGACAACATTGGTCATTTTGGCGCAGATTATTGGCATAATCCTGCCAATCTTGTAACTCCTAGAGTTAGCTATGCGAGACCGACCACTCACAAGGCTAATGTTCCTAGGGGAAGTATGCTGACCAGGAACCAAGGACCCAAATACGTTTGGGTTCCTAGGTAAACTAATTTATTTTTACAGGAATGTCCAAAGGCCAATAGAACTCCGATCTTGTATTTGGACAGTGGATGCTCTCGGCATATGACCGGGACAAGAAGCATTTTGCGTGATTATACCCCAGTCAAATACGGACCCAAAGTCATCTTTGGAGGTTCAGATAGGGGAACTACAAAAGATTATGGTATGATTTCCAATGGAGTAGTCTATTTTATAGACGTTGCTTATGTTGAAAGATTATACCATAATCTCATAAGCATAAGTCAACTATGTGACAAAGGCTACATCGTTGAGTTCTGCAAGGAAAAATGTTTGATAAAATCGTCTGTAAATTTAGAGACAGTCTTAAAAGGCACTCGGAGCAGAAATATTTTCTATTTAAATTTTCTTTGCTTAGACAATTCTACCCTAGTATGTTTTATTGCAAAAGATAGTGCGTCTCTTTGTGACCAATGACACAAGAGATTAGCCAATATTAATTTCAAAATGATTAACATGCTATTTTCTCACGACTTAGTGCGTGATGCCCCCATCATTAAGTGACTTAAAAAGTTTCCATGTCACTCATGCCAAATGGGCAAGCAAACAAGGGATACCTTCAAGGGCATCATTGAATAGATTCCTCAAGAAGTTTATATCTACTGCACATGGACTTATTCGGTCCTATGCAAATTCACAGCTTAGGTGGTAAGGTCTATATGTTAGTAATCGTTGATGACTACTTGCGTTTTACTTGGGTGTTCTTTCTGAAACACAAGTCAGACACATTCGCATTTTTCACTAATTTTATCCGGCAAATTCAGAACGAACTGAACTGCTCAGTGGTCAAAATTAGAAGTGACCATGGAACAGAGTTTGAGTCTGGTGCCATGAAAGAATTTTGTGAAAGTCAAGGTATCTTTCATGAGTTTTCATCCCTGTGCACTCCACAGCAAAATGGAGTTGCTGAGTGAAGGAACAAAATCCTAATTGAAGCATATACAACCATGTTGAATGACTCTTCACTTTCGGAATACTTCTGGGCTGAAGCAGTCAACACGGTTTGTCACGTGCAAAATAGAGCACTCATCAACAAAAGCTATTGTAAGACTCCCTATGAGCTATTGAAGGGCAAAAAACTGATTGTTTCCTACTTTAGAATCTATGGAAGCAAATACTTTGTACTTAATAATGGGAAGTATTACTGCACAAAGTTTAGTGAAAAATGTTTTGAAGGTATTTTCGTAGGATATAGTAGACATAGTAAGGCATATAGGATTTTTAATAAGAAAACCCTGGTGGTAGAAGAGTCTATAAATGTTGTATTTGATGAGACAAGCCTGCTACATAGTAGCTCATCTAGTGTTTTTGGTGCAGATGCAGGTACCAGGTTCAAGGAACAAAGCTTGGATGAAGCTGTCAAGGAAGGCGGTCCAAGCACAATCAAGATCGTCGATCTAGGCATGGATGATGAAGAACCCCTAGAGGAAGAATTGCCTCAACCCAGAGAGGCTGCATAAGATACTGCAGGTCCTACTGAAGGAAGGGAAAGGAATCTCGAGTTCTGACACCTACAAGATCACCCAGCTGATCAGATCATTGGAGAGCTAGGTGATGGTGTTAGAACCAGACAAGGTATAACTAATGAAATTTTGCATCTGAGTTTTTTGTCTCAGGTTGAACTGAAGAAGTTTGTGGAAGCGAACAAAGAGTCATCTTAGATCCTGGCAATGCAAGAGGAGCTCAACCAGTTTGAACGATGCAAAGTCTGGGAGCCGGTGCCCAGTCCCAAAGGATAGAACGTGATAGGCACCAAGTGGATATTCAGAAACAAGCTGGACGAGAACGGAGTAATCATCAAGAATAAAGCTCGGCTTGTAGCTCAAGGATACCGATAAGAAGAGGGGATCGACTTCAACCAAACCTTTGCTCTAGTGGCCAGGCTCGAAGCGATCAGGTTGTTTCTTGCATATGCTTCCCTCAATGGCTTCACTATCTATCAAATGGACGTGAAGTCAGCATTCCTAAACGGGGATCTAAAAGAGAAAGTATACGTAGTGCAACCCCTAGGTTTTGCAAACTCCAAATTCCTTGATCATGTTTTCTTTTTAAATAAAGACCTATATGGTTTAAAGCAAGCTCCCCGAGCTAGGTATGAGACGTTGTCTAACTTTTTTCTTAAGAACAAGTTCACAAGGGGAAAGATAGGCAAGACATTATTTCTTAGGGAAGTTAAAGGCAAGATTTTGCTAGTGCAAATCTATATCGACGACATCATATTTGGCTCTACAGAAGACAACCTTTGCAAAAAGTTTTTCAAACTTATGCAAGGGAATTTTGAAATAAGCAGTATAGGAGAGCTGAAGTATTTCTTAGGACTTCAGGTGAAGCAATCTGAAGATGGAATTTTCGTCTCTCAAACGAAGTTCACTAGCAAAATCCTCTATGAGGACTCCAATGAGCTTTGTTTAGAATGGAGAGCGCATCCTCTATGAGGACTCCAATGAGTTCAACTGTGTTTGAGCAAGGATGAGAAAGGGAACCCTTTTGATGAAACCAAGTACATAAGCATAATTGGATCCTTCCTCTACCTGACTTCCAGTAGACCAGATATAATGTTTTTAACATGTGTCTGCGCTAGATATCAAGTGAACACTAAGGAATCTCATTACGTCGCTGTAAAGTGGATTTTAAGTACACCTAATCTTGGCTTATGGTACCCAAGAAGTAATGACGTCAAGCTAATTGGCTTTTCAGATGTTAATTTTGCAGGTAGCAGGGACGATAGGAAAAGCACTTCCGCGACGTGCCAATTCCTCGGAAGAAGGCTTATTTCTTGGAGCAATAATAAAAAAATTGTGTAGAAACATCTACTGTCGAGTCAGAGTATATCTCTGTGGGTAGCTGTTGCGCACAGCTTCTTTGGATCAGGAATCAACTTGAAGATTATAACTTGAAGTTCTAAGAGATTCCAATGTTCTGCGACTCCTCCAGCGCCATTGCAATCGCAAACAATCTAGTCTCCCATAGCCGGACTAAGCACATCAAGGTGCGCTACTACTTCCTCCGAGAACATGTCGAGAACATGGACATAGCCCTCAGCTATGTCCCGACGGACAAGCAAGTTGCCGATATCTTTACGAAGCTGCTGGACGAGACCAAGTTCTCATTCTTCAAAAAGAAGCTCAGTATGCTGAACAAGGACTCGTGAAGAAGGTCAAGCAAGCAAAATTTGTCTCGATATCCTTTTCAATTAAGCAGTAATTTCTACAAGTCCAATTCGGTGAATATCAGACTCCTCCAATAGCTAATTTCGGAGAAGTCTGTGTGGGGAAACATCTCAAATTATCTATATTTGATCCGAAGACTCGACAATCAAATTTGAGGTACGCGCATTCCAAATGCAATTTAAAAAGCGATATATATTCTTTTATAAATATAAACGGGAGGGCATGCATGGTTTTCGCCGAATTCTATAGCAGCTGAAACCCGACAATTCGCATGACTGCGCTACTCGACCTTTCAGCTCCGGTATCGCCGATTCCCATTGGTCACCACCCTCCTCCCGTGCCCTAGCTCGCATTGACCGTGGATAGCTTGCCTTTGTGCCCTAGTTTCACTATTGCCGCCGCGTACAGTGTGTTGCCACTCTCTACAGTGTGTCACCACCGCCTACCGACAGGAACGTTTCGATTTTTGTCGTCTCTTTATTACTGTGAAGTCTTCAGTTCTTGCAGCCTTCCAGAGGATCTATAATACAGTGCTTGTGTCGACACCAGAAGCTTCCTCAGACCCGTATAGTTTGCTCTCCAGAGTTTCAGAAATTCCAATTTTCCCTTAATCTATAATGGCTCCTAGAAGCACTAATGGCTTGTTAGGTGGAGGTGAGTTGGTCCGCATAGGATTTGCTCAAGCCTCCGACAAATTCAGGAACATCATTCTGATGTTGGAGACTGATGGACTCTCCTTCATCCTCAAACACCCCTGTAAGGTGCTCGACAAGGAAGTCTTGGAGTTTTTCAATAACGCCAAATTATGCCATGAGGACTCTGTGATAAAAAACAAGGTTCAGAAGATCAAAGTACTTGCGGCTACCCATCTATGATCAGGCCGACTACTTAGAGGAGGCAGATTTTTCCAGAATGTTATCAATCTGTGGTTTGCCTAGGAGCACCAAAGCCATCAAGCGAAAAGGAATGAGTGAGGAGGACAAACTCCTCTCAGACATAATTGGCAAGGTGTAAATTTGTAAGACGGGCTCACATGACTATCTGTCAACAAAAATGTTCAAGATACTAGTTGTAAAAGTCTGCAGGAAGAAGCTGGATTAGGGTGCTCTGTTGTTCGCCAAGATAAAGGACAACCTACGCACTCCCAACTTTGGGTGGATTATCACCCTATTCCTGAATCAACTCGATGGTGATAGGTTTGATATGACCAAAGGAGTTCCTATCCATCACCTAAATAAGATAGATTCAATAATCTTCTCGAGGTGGGATAGGCAGATCATCCAGCGAGGGGGAGCCCCATTACCCCCAGTGGAGGAGGAAGATCTTGTTCCTAATGATAGAACCCCTTCAACTCACCCCAGTGAGATTTCTGCTTTATTGATTGTAGGAATTGAGGAGGAGACAGTTACTCATTAAGATACAGTTACAGTGCTTCCAGACTCAGCGTCAGGGGATATCCTAGCAGAGGTTGCTGCTATTGGTACTGCTGCTGCTACTGAGGTTCAGATAGTTGAGGATTTAGAAGTGTATGCTGAGGAAGAGGATCCAGCTCCTTCTAATAATGATGAGGATGTTGATGCTGATGTGGTTGATGATGATGCTGCAGATAATGATCTGATAGTTGAAGATTATCAGATTGAGACTGCTGAAGAGGATGTGGTGCTTGCTAATAAGTCTGCTGATATCAATTATACTGTTGCTGAGGTTGGCTGTGGTGTCCTTATGATTTCAGTGCCTACGTCTGTAAACACTATGGTTTCTCTTCTCCCTAGAACTATATCTACTGCAATGTCTGAGGGGGAGGCAACTCAGTCCTGGATATGTGTTGGGTCCATTGACCGTAATGTTCTAGATTTGTAAGAAGTCAAACTGGTCAATGACATACACACAGAAATGTATTTGATGTGTGCTCAAGTTCATGCATGCAGGTTGTCCTTGATTGGACAGGTGAAGAAAAAGGGTAAGTTGGAAGTCAGGAAATTTAACTAAGGGAATAAGCTCTGAGTGATGAAGGCACACTCAACGCTCTCAACGCCAGCGAGAGCTGAGATAGCTGAGAAGAATGTCTAAGGACAAAGCATCAAGAAAGCTGAGAAGATTGTCTTAGCATAACCACTGAGAAAGCTGAGAAGCTCAATGCAAAGCATTGACAGAAGGGTTGGTCTCAGCAGAACCGCTGAGACAGGTGATAGTCTAAGCTGAGAAGAAGAAATCGCTGAGACAGTTGAGAATAAACTGCAAAGATAGAAGACAGTCTCAGATGTTAAGAAGAAACCGCTGAGACAGTTGAGAAGAAAACACTGAGACAAAGCCAACAAACTTTCTCTAAGTCCAGAAGCGTTGAGTGAGGCAGGTTCATTCAACGCTATTAAAGAAGAAGCTCAGTTCAGTATTCGTCAAACTGAATTCTGAGTTCATCGGGAAGAGTTCACCTTTCGTCGAGCTCAAATTAAAGTTTGAAGATTCTGAGTTCATCGAGCCCAGTTCAGAATTCGTTGAACTGATTCAAGAATTCGTTGAGCTGAGCTCACCTTTCGTCGAGCTCAAGTTAAAGTTTGAAGATTCTGAGTTCGTTGAGCCCAGTTCAGAATTAATCGAACTGATTCAAGAATTCGTCAAACCCAGCTCAACTTTCGTGATGCTCAAGTTAAAGGTTGAATATTATGAGTTAATCGAGCTCAGTTCAGAATTCGTCGAACTGATATCAAAACTCATCAAACCCAGCTCTTTATTCGTCGAGCGCAGACAAAGTACTACATGCCGTTGCGGGAAAGCTACAGTAGCGCCGGAAGCTACTATTTGTCTTCTTCTGAGGGAGGTGGAGCTGACCATCCTTGGCAGGGCCCACATTCAAATTATATTGTTGATTCAAATCAACAGATATAAAAGTAAGAGAAGAAAAGGGGATTAGGGTTAACGAGAATAGAATTAGAAAGCGAAAAGAGAGGCGGCTGGACTTCATCTTCTCCGTCAAACTTGAAAACCAAGTCCAGTAGTGCAAGCCAGAAGTCAAAATGAAAGATAGCTGAAGCTTATTCCAATTCTGCAAGATTATTCCTTGAAGAACAAGTTGGCTAACTCATTCAATCAGCAAGAGGAGATAGTTGTGTGAAGGGCTGTAAGCCTTCAACAGCAGTTAGCTTTCTTCAGTACAACAGAGAAATTGGTATCTATAGAAGAAGACTAATTCCTTCTACAGCAAGTGGGCTGGACTGATATCTTCTCAGTCCAGCAAGTTGGACTCAGAGATTTTCCTCTGAGTCAGTATATTCATTTTACTTGATTAATTTCCTATAGGATTCAGCTTGTCTGAATCTGAGCTGTAGGGCACTTTGTGCCTGAGTTGTAGGTGACTAATCAGTCACTGAGGTAGGTGCCCTGCGGGGGTACTGAGGTAGGATCGAAGTGTGGATCTGAGAGTAGGACTGTCCTCCCAACCTAAGTAGTAGACCTTAGTGATAAGGCTGAGGTAGGTGATTATTGAGTCACTGAGCTGTAGGTGACAAGTTGTCACTGAGTGTAGCTCTTGGAGGAGACTAAGTGTAGGGCCCTTTGGCCTGAGGTAGGTGAAAATTGTGTCACTGATCTATAGGTGCCTGGAAGGGCACTCAGATAGGTATCTGGAAGGGTACTTAGCTGTAGGAGTGTTGCAGCACTCTGAGAGTAAGGCCTTGTGCCTAAAGTTGTAGGGATGAGAAGCCTGATCTGTAGGCCTTAGAGATAAGACCGAGGTAGGTGGTTTGAGGACCACTGAGTGTAGGAGCACCGCAGGGCTCTGAGATTGGAACCTTTGTGGTTTTGAGGCAGGGTTCTGAAGAGAACCTGAGTGTAAGGCTGAGGGCCTGAGGTGTAAGCTCTGAGGAGCATTTTGGTTCAGTTTGTGCCTTGTCTAACATAAGTTAGAAAGGTGGGAGGGAAAGTGGATGTACCAAATTGGGGAACCACTATAAATAACTGTGTGCTTGCTGTGTGTTTGCTTTTCTGTCTTATTGTAGGTTTTAAGGACAAGCTCTAGATCACCTTAGGAAGAAAGCAAAATAAAATATAAAGGTTAATAAGAAAACAACAAAAGGACTTAAGAATATTTAATAGACCTATTTAACCCCCCCCCCCTCTAGGTGACTAGCTAACATTGAATTAAAGACTTTCAAGTGGTATCAGAGGGAGGTTACTCAAAAAGGATCTAACAATCTGAGTATACCTCCAAGGTTAGCTATAAGATATAAGTATGGGGTCTGGTGTAAACTACAAGGAGTTGGGGTCCATGAAGCTTCCAATCTATAGAAAGGAAGTCTTTGGCCTCTGGAAGAAAAGTGTTAGGTTATTCATGGAAGCTGCTGACCATATGATATACATCATATTCAAATAAGGACCCTTCATCCCTATGAAGACCTCAGTTCTGGATGCTAACATCCATACACCTAAATCTTATGATGAAATGAACAAAGATGAGCTCCTTCTTGCCTCCATGGACAAAAGAGCTCAAACAATTATTGCAAGTGCTATAGATGATTCAACCTTCCAAAATCTGGTGCATTGTAAGACCTCCAAGGATATGTGGGACACCCTAGTTGTGTTCATGGAGGGTTAAGAGGAGGTGAGGGATGACAGAAAATCCATTCTCAAACAGGAGTATGAGGCCTTCAGACAAGGAAAGTCTGATGGCATTGCTGAATGCTTTGAGAGATTCTTCAGAATAGTGAATGAACTGAGAACATATGGAAGGGTCTTCCGCACCTATGAGCTGAATGACAAATTTCTCAGGTCCCTAATAAAGGATTGGGACACAAAGATTTATGTAATTTGGGAAATGGCCAAGTTAGCTGACACTCCTCATCCAACCCTGTTTTGAAAGATGTTGTCATATGATATGTAGCTTGCTGCAAGAAATGAAGAAGAGAAGAGCTGTAAGTCATTGGCCAAGGGAAGTCTGTTGCTTTCAAAGCTGATGCCCCAACCAGAAGTAGAAGGAAGAACTCTCCACCTAGGAGAATTGCTGAGTCATATTCTGAGAGCTCAAAGACCAGCACCTCAGACAGCCATATGTCTAATGAGGACTTTGCTGCCTTCTGCAGGCAGTTTTAGAAATTCATGAAGAAGGAGCATAGGAAGAACAGCATGCCTTCCTCTTCCTCACAACACAGAAGGAAATCCTCTAAGGAGGACATATATGCTCCTAACTCTGGCAAACAAACTTTTTCTAAAGTTATTTGTTTCTACTGCAGCAAACCTGGGCACATAGTCGTTGACTGCCCATTGAAGAGGAAAGATGAAGAAGTGAAGAAGCACAATAAGGGGAAGAAGAAAGAGAAGTCCCTTATGGCCAAGAAGGAAAAGACCTGGTCTGACTCTTCCTTTGGGCCAGACAGTGAAGAAGAAGCCTACATTGCGCTAATGGTTGTTGCTGAAGAAGAACCTGAATAATATTTTGCTGTTAGGATAGGGATCAGGGCCCCTCTATCACATTCAGAAAGTGACTCAGAGGTGGATGAAGATGAAGAAGAATATGTTCAATGTCATGGATTAATGGCAATGACTGATGAAGAGAGCAGCAAGGATAAGTCTGGACAGGCTCAGGTAAATTTTAAATCTCTGCCTTCTATTTCAAGTCATGAGGCTAGCTCAGATTCTGAAGCTCAATCATCAAGAGATGAAGGGGATTCAGATTCTGAGGATGATGACAATTCTATAATTGACAAGTATGGAGAACTTCTTCAAGCATTCAAGAAGTGCAAGATCCTTGCCAAGAGACAGGCAAAAGAGCTTCTCAGTCTTAGGAGCAAGTGTGAGGACCAAGAAAATGCCTTCAATGATAAGGCTGTACAATCAGCCAAGCTCAAGGTGACCATTGATATGCAATCTATGGTAAGAGTCTCAAATGAGAAACTTATCCAGAAACTTAAAGATGATTTCCTAAATAAGAAATTGCTAGTGGCCAAGTTTTCTAAGCCAAGCACTGTACTTCCCTTAATTGACACCCTCTTTACCCAAAAGGGTAAGAAAGGGTTAAGATTTAAAGGACCTGCTAGACCCCCCAATCAAAAAGGAAAGGGGAAGGCACAAGTTGTGCCTCTAGCCTCATTGCCTCAAATTTCTTTTCAGAAAGTCTTGTTACCTTCTAACAGGTATGACCATGAAAGCTGTTATGGTCACTGGGAGAATGGAAGATCCACTAGTATGGACAAATGTTCCCATAGCCAAGGTGGAAGATACAGCTATGTGAGAGCATTTAAGGCTGCCCATGAGAAAATTCAAATGGCCCATTCTTGGACCATTTGTTTTTGGTGCCCCAGCCATAAAACTCAGGGATAATGCTGCTGTAGGAAATTTGAATCATCCAGCAAAAGTTATGACTCAAGGTGAGTCTTCTAGCAAGGCTGAAATGGCAGTTTCTAATGCCATCAGATACATGTTAGCTGAAAAGAGACATGCAGCTGGTGGGTATCAGAAAAGACCAAAACAGTCAGCTAAAAGACTTACTTTCAGTCAAATGGGTGCTGAAAGATATCAGAGATATACAACAGCACATCTTCCCACTATTCAGGGAGCAGTCCAGCCAAATGCTTCTCCTAAACAGAAAAGGAGATATAATATCCATGAGTGCTGGTGTTGTGGCAAAGTGAGCAACTATGCTGTAGATTGCTGGCACAATCCTTCAGTGTCCAGAGGTAGCCAACCTGTTAGGAATACTGCGAAAGGCAAGCTTATTTTCAGGCTAATGTGAACCTAGGACCCAAAAGAATTTGGGGTCCTATGGTGAGATAAATTGTGTTTTTAGGTTAGTTCAAGTACCAATTCTCCTAAATGGTACTTGGACAGTGGATGTTACAGGTACATGACTGGAACAAAGGAACTGTTGAAGGAGTTCACTCTAATAAAGAATGGACCTAAGGTCATCTTTAGAGGCTCTGACAAGAGAATACCAGAGGGTTTGGTAAGATCTCAAATGGCATAATCACCATCACAAAGGGAGCTTATGTGGAGGGGTTGCAACACAACCTCAAAAGCATAATCCAACTATGTAACCTTGGTTATGAAATTTCCTTCCACAAGGATAAGTGCCACATCAAGAGGTTAACTGACCAAAGTGTCATCTTAACAAGTACTAGGAGTGAGAATGTTTATTGTTTTAAATTTTCTTGCTTAGATAGTAGTTCCCCTATATGCCTAGTTGCAAATGACAAAGTCTCATATTGTGTCCAATGGCATAAGAGACTAGCTCATTTGAATTATAAGACCATTGGTCAGCTCTTCAGTGATGAGCTAGTTAGGAATGGTCCCAAAATAAAATGCTCTAAGGAGGGTATCTGTACTGCCTGCCAAAAGGGTAAGCAGACTAAGAACTCTTTCAAAAGCATTGGGACCAAGGAATCAGTGAGATGCTTATATCTCCTGCATATGGACTTGTTCGGTCCTATGCCTGTTTAGAGTCTAGGTAGGAAGGTCTACACCCTTATGGTGGTTGATTACCATTCCAGGTTTTCTTAGGTGTTCTTCCTTAGAAGAAAGGATGAAACCCTTGACGTCTTCATGAATTTTGTCAGGCAGATTCAGAATGAACTTGTAAGTTCAGTGGTCAAAATAAGAAGTGACCATGGAACTAAATTTCAGTCTGCTGCCATGACTACTTTCTGAGAAGAGCTAGGGATTCATCAAGAATTCTCCTCTCCAAGAACACCCCAGCAAAATGGGTTATCTGAGAGGAAAAACAGGACTCTCATAGAAGCTAGGAGAACATTGTTAAGTGACACTTCTCTCGAATATTTCTAGGTTGAGGTAGTTAACACTGTATGTCATGTTCTCAATAGGGCTTCTATCACCAAAAGCTACAAGAAGACTCCCTATGAGATCTTGATGGGCAGAAAACCAAACATATCCTATTTCAGGATCTTTTGTTGCAAGTGTTTCATCATGAAGAATGGTAAGTCAAAAGTGAGTAAGTTTGCTGCCAAATCCCATAAGGGGATCTTTGTTGGGTGCAATAATAATAGTATGACATATAGAGTCTATAACTTGACTAATCAAGTTGTAAAGGAATCTGTCCATGTAGTGTTTGATGAGTCAAACATGATTGGCAGTGAGCTGTCAATCTCTTTTCCTAGTTCTACAGTTACTGAAGTTATGATGGAAAAGCTCTCCATCAAAGATAAAGACCCAGCTGTGTAAGAAAAATATGGAGAGGGATGCTGTCTAGAGGAAGCACAGGGCAGTCTTGCTGGAGATGAAAACCATCTAGTTGAAGAAAATGATGCTCAGCAAGAAGCAGTAAGGCTGCCCCCATCAGTCAGATATCTGAGAGATCATCCTCCAGGTCAGATAATTGGTGAGATTAGCCAAGGTGTACAGACCAGAAGAAGGAGTTTCAACACAGCTCTTTACACCAGCTCCTGTCACAAGAAGAGCCCAAGAAATTTGAAGAGGCAAATCAAGACCAATTCTGTATTGGTGCTATGCAAGAAGAACTGAACTAGTTCAAAAGGTGTAAGGTCTGGAAGCTGGTTCTCAGACCAGATGGAGATAATGTCATTGGATTCAAGTGGATTTTCATGAAATAAACTTGATGAAAATGACATTATAATAAAGAATAAAGCTAGATTGGTGTCCAAAGGGTACAGACAGGAAGAGGGGATTGATTATGATCAGACTTTTACCCCAGTTTCAAGGTTGGAAGCAATCAGACTGTTCCTTGCATTTGCTTACTTCCAAGGATTCAAGGACTTCCAGATGGATGTGAAGTCAGCCTTCCTGAATGGAGATTTGAAGGAAGAGGTCTATGTAGAGTAGCCTCCAGGTTTTGTAGATTCTAACTCTCATACTATTGTGTATAGACTTAGGAAAGCTCTATATGAGCTCAAGCAAGTCCCTAGAGCATGGTATGAGATATTGTCTACCTTCCTTATTGAGAACAAATTCTCAAGGAGGAAGATAGACAAGACCCTATTGCTAAGGGAATCTAAGGGTAAGATCATCCTAGTCTAGATTTATGTTGATGACATAATATTTGGCGCAACTGATGACAACCTCTACAGGAAGTTTGCAGAACTTATGCAGGAGAAGTTTGAGATGAGTAGTATGAGTGAACTAAAGTTCTTCTTGGGACTCCAAGTAAGACAGATTGATGATTGTCTATCCATATCCCAGTCAAAGTTCACCAGGGAGTTAGACAAAAAATATGGTATGGAGAATGCTTCCACCATTAGAACTCTCATGAGCTCAAGTATGCCTATAGGCAAAGATGATCCAGGGAAACCTGTTGATCCAACTTTATATAGAGGTATAGTTGGCTCTCTTCTCTACCTCACTACAAGTAGGCCTGACATTATGTGTGCAACATGTGTCTGTGCTAGGTATCAGGCCTTCCCTAAAGAATCTCACTACACTACTGTAAAAAGAATCTTGAGATATCTTAAGGGCACCCAAGATCTTGGCCTATGATACCCTAGGAATGAGAATTTTGAACTAACAGGCTATTCAGATGCCGATTTTGCAGGCTGCAAGGAGGACAGGAAGAGCACATCTGGATCCTGTCAATTTTTTGGTGGAAGGCTGGTCTCTTGGAGCAGCAAGAAGAAGACAAGTGTTACAATCTCAACTACTGAGTCAGAGTATATTTCAGCTGGGAGCTGCTGTGCTCAGTTGTTGTGGATCAAACATCATTTTCAGGACTACAATATTCAGATAAGTAGAACTCCACTCTTTTGTGCTTCTACTAGTGTAATTTCTATAGCTAGGAATCCTGTCTCCCACATCAGGACTAAGCATATAAAAATTAGGTATCATTTCGTTAGAGAACATGTGGAAAGGGAAGAAATCAGCCTTGAGTTTGTCTCCACAGACAAGTAAGTGGCTAATATCTTCACTAAGCCACTAGATGAAGCCAAGTTCAACACCTTCAAATTTTAATTGGGTATGTTGAATCTTATGTACTTCAAATCTCTCCTCTACCATATGCAGTACTGTCTATTTTGCAGGTAGTGCAAGTCCTTCCTCAAGTTATTGAAGCTAGCGTGCAACTGTTGAGGGGGAGAAAGCCCAACAGCTGCAATGGAATTAAGTCAAAGTGGGGAGATATATCCCAAACAAATAGGGGGAGAAAACTCAACAAAGTTATCCCTATTGCAGAATTCAAAAAGGGGGAGAGGAGTTAAGGAGGAGCCAAGATGTAGGAAGCTCAAAGCCAGGTGGTGTTAGTGCTGAAGGTGGTTCAACATAAGAACAGTAAGGATGGCTCACCCAAGAGAGCAGCATGTCAGGGGGAGTAAGTAAAATTCTCCACAGGCTGGTGAAATGTTAGTAACTTTTCCAAACTCTAATGATGCTACTCAAGTTTTAGTTTTTATATTGAATATATTGTGTATGTCAATGACCTGTCTTATTGATCAAGCAAAGTTTTGACTTCTTCAAATAGGGGGAGATTGTTGGGTCCATTGACCCCAATGTTCCAGATTTGTAAGAAGTCAAACTGGTCAATGACATACACACATAAATGTATTTAATGTGTGCTCAAATTCATGCATGCAGGTTGTCTTTGATTGGACAGGTGAACAAAAAGGGTAAGCTAGAAGTTAGGAAATTTGACTAAGGCAATAAGTGTTGAGTGATGAAGGCACACTAAATGCTCTCAACGCTAGAGATAGCTGAGACAGCTGAGAAGAATGTCTAAGGCAAAAGCGTCGAGACATCTAAGATAGCTGAGAAGATTATCTCAGCATAACCGCTGAGACAGTTGAGAAGCTCAATGAAAAGCGTTGACAGAAGGGTTGGTCTCAGCAGAACCGCTGAGATAGGAGATAATCTAAGCTGAGAAGAAGAAATCGCTGAGATAGTTGAGAAGAAACCGCTGAGACAAAAGACAATCTCAGTTGTCAAGAAGAAACCGCTGAGATAGTTGAGAAGAAATCACTGAGACAAAGCCAGCAAAATTTCTCTAAGTCCAGAAGCGTTGAGTGAGGCAGGTTCACTCAATGCTTCTAAAGAAGAAGCTCAGTTCAGTATTCATCAAACTAAATTCTTAGTTCGTCGAGCTGAGCTCATCTTTTGTCGAGCTCAAGTAAAAGTTTGAAGATTCTGAGTTTGTCGAGCCCAGTTCAGAATTCGTCAAACTGATTCCAGAATTCGTCGAGCTGAGCTCACCTTTCGTCGAGCTCAAGTTAATGTTTGAAGATTCTGAGTTCGTCGAGCCTAGTTCAGAATTCGTCGAACTGATTACAGAATTCGTCGAACCCAGCTCACCTTCCGTCGAGCTCATGTTAAAGGTTGAAGATTCTGATTTAGTCGAGCTCAGTTCAGAATTCATCGAATAGATTTCAAAACTCATCGAACCCAGCTCTCCATTCATCGAGCGCAGACAAAGTACTTCATGTCATTGCGGGAAAGCTACAGTAGTGTCAGAAGCTACTGTTTGTCTTCTTCTGAGGGAGTTGGCACTGACCATCCTTGGCAGGGCCCACATTCAAATTGTGTCGTTGATTCAAATCAATAGATATAAAAGGAAGAGAATAAAAGGGAATTAGGGTTAACGAGAATGGGAGTAGAAAATGAAAATAGGGGCGGCTGGACTTCATCTTCTCCAGTAAGCTTGAAAACCAAGTCCAGCAGTGCAAGCCAGAAGGCAAAATGAAAGATAGCTGAAGCTTCTTCTAGTTTAGCAAGATTGTTCCTTGAATAACAAGTTGGCTGACTCATTCAATCAGCAGGAGGAGATAGCTGTGTGAAGGGCTGTAAGCCTTCAACAGCAGTTAGCTGTCTTTAGTACAATAGAGAAATTGGTAGTTGTAGAAAAAGACTAATTCCTTCTACAACAAGTGGGTTGGACTGATATATGCTAAGTCCAGCAAGTTAGACTCAGAGATTTTTCTCTGAGTCAGTATTTTCATTTTACTTGATTAATTTCCTATTGGATTCAACTTTTCTGAATTTGAGCTGTAGGGCACTTTATGCTTGAGTTATAGGTGACTAATTAGTCACTAAGGTAGGTGCCCTGCTGGGGTACTGAGGTAGGATCTAAATGTGGATATGAGAGTAGGGCTGTCCTACCAGCCTGAGTAGTAGGCCTTAATGATAAGGCTGAGGTAAGTGAATGTTGAGTCACTGAGCTATAGGTGACAAGTGTGTCACTGAGTGTAGGTCTTGGAGGAGACTGAGTATTGGGCTCTTTGGCCTGAGGTAGGTGAAAAGTGTGTCACTGAGCTATAGGTGCTAGGAAGGGCACTGAGGTAGGTACCTGGAAGAGTACTGAGTTGTAAGAGTGCTGCAATACTCGGAGAGTAGGGCCTTGTGCCTGAATTTTTAGGGCTGAGAAGCCTGAGTTGTTGGCCTTAGAGATAAGGCTGAGGTAGGTGGTTTGAGGACCACTGAGTGTAGGAGAACTGCAGGGCTCTGAGGTAGGAACCTTTGTGGTTCTGAGGTAGGGTTTTGAAGAGAACCTGAGTGTAAGGCTAAGGGCCTGAGGTGTAAGCTCTGAGGAGCATTTTGGTTGAGTTTGTGCCTTGTATAACATAAGTTAGAAAGGTGGGAGGGAAAGTGGATGTACCCAATTGGGGAACCACTATAAATCGCTGTGTGCTTGCTGTGTGTTTGCTTTTTTGTCTTGTTGCAGGTTCTAAGGACAAGCTCTAGATCACCTTAGGAAGAAAGCAAAAGAAAATATAAAGGTTAATAAGAAATCAGCAAAAGGACTCAAGAATATTTAATAGACCTATTCACCCCCCTTCTTGGTGAATAGCTAACCTTGAATTAAACACTTTCAATATCTATCTCCACTCAGGTTGATAGAATGATGCACAACATGGAGAAGCGGATTGGCAAGATGTCAGGTTCCCCTCCAGTTTCTCCGTAGGTGGTGGTCATAATTTCTGAGGAGGAAGGAGATGATATTATACATTCTCCTGTCCAAGGTACTGCAGAGCCAACTCGTATTTCTCCATCTGCTTCTATACCAGTGTTGTCAGGCATTTCCAGTTCAAGTGATTGGCTGCTTAAAGTTTTTGAAGAAATGTTGGCTAGACAAAAAGCTAAATTTGATGCCTCGTTGCTGAAAGTGGTCAAACGAGTTAAGCAATCAGAGAAGTTTATGCTTGATTATCTTGCCGCAGTTCAAGTGAAATTTGATAAGCTAGAGTAAAGGTTTGATGAAAAGTATGACAAAGTTGCTACTGCTATCATACTTATGATGAGTGGACTTAAGACCAACAAAGATGGTCTGGTAGCTCTTGACAAAAACACTAGTACAATGATTAACGAATACTACAGATCTATGGAACACTATGATTCCTCTATGAAAACGTATGGCAATTCCATTGCTGCCAAAGCCAAAAAGGGGGAGGAAGCCCTTACAGTTAAGATTATCGGTGTTGAAAAGACTATGCTTGACCAATTCAAACAAGCAAATTATTATAGCTCTGAAAACACCATGTGGATACATGGATAGCTATTCCCTCCTCCAGTTCCTGCTGAGCATGTTCATGTTGATGTTCATCTGGATCCGGACTAAACTCAATACTAGATAGACAAACAGGACTTATCTCAGGCTCATGTTGATGCTGCGGCTGTGACTCCAGAGGTTCAAGCTGGTACTGATGCTGTTATTACTGCATTCTCAAAGGCTCAGGTTCTCAAGAAAAGGAAATTTGGAGAAGGTACTTCCGAAGTCAGACCAGAATCGTCCAGGCCATCTCAAGTCAGAGAAGGACCTAACCGTGAGATGGATGAAGTTTGGAGCCCAAATTCAAAAGGAATTATCTTGGACACCTTTGCCTTATACGAGATCGGAGCGGAGAAGCATCAGGATCACTATAGTACTGAAGAATGGAACCTATACAAAGAGGCCTGCATAAGGACGAGGATTCATTTCCAGAAGTACAAGAATGTTGATCCTATGCATCCTCCTCCTCCAAAGTACTATATGAAGCCCATAGAATATTTTGAGGGACAGCTATTGAAAAGGAAGAACAAGAAGGCCTAAATTGTTATATATACTTAAATGTTGTGTAGTGGGTTTCCCTCCCTAATCTAAAACTCTTTTGATATATATATTTGATTCATCTAATTGTCTTGGAATGCGTGTTGTTATCTTTTTATTTTCATTTATCTTTTCAAGTCTTATTTTAATTTTATTTGGTATGTGCAATTCACCTTAGCTTGTAGGATTTTGGCTTCTTAAAATAGAGGGAGATTGTTGGGTATTGTATCCACAATAACCCTGATTTGAAGAAAGGTCCAGTCAAGGTAAGATGAATTGAGTCTGTATTTGATATTGCTTTTTTGTTATGTACTTGTAGGTTTACAATGCCAAGTACACACCAATGTCAGATTACAGTGGGTCACTAAACACGTGACTATATAATGTAATCCTTCATTGTGTAGTCCAATATGTTGACTAATGTGTAATCTCTCTATTGGGGTGTACTTCTATCCCAAGTATAAGAGAGGGATCAAGGAAGGCCAAAGACAAGGAATTAGACATGGATAATTTTACCTAAGTAAAATTTGACGAGTATGGTGAGTCATACATGTCGAATCCATCGAGTATCTCCTTCATACTCATCGAATTAGTCGTGTATGCTTCCTGATACCCGTCGAATTTGTTGTATATACTTAGAGAAAATTTGCAGAGAAGCAGAAAAATCGCCAAGGCAAATTCGCTGAGTATCATTGGTGATACTCACGGAATTAGTCGAGTAACACTAGAGATACTCGCCGAATTTAATGAGTATCCCATGCGATACTTGCCGAATTTGACGAGTATCCTGAGCGATACTCGCCGGGTTTTGTGGGCTTTGTGTCGACTTTTCCTATATTCTGTTTAAGGCATTTTCGCCAAATATCATCTTCATATTCGGCGAGTATCATATTGGATACTCGCTGAAACTCACCGAAAAACACTTAGCGATTTTTTTTTATTTTCTTCCTGGCTCAAAACTGACGACCATGTACAGTACTTTTCTAGGTTTCAATTTTGGAAACCTTTTATAGCCGTTTGATTTTGAATCTCCCTATAAATACCTAAGATAATTTTAAAATCATTAAGGATCCAAAAACCTAATTTCAAAAATCAAAAATCTCAAACTTCCCGAAATAGATTTTCGTCGGCCGACCCTCTGTTTCGCGAACTTCTTCCAATCGTTCTTAACTTGGGGAAACCATCTTCTTCACCGACGACAACGTTGACTGGATCACTTCTTCATTCAAGATCTGTATTTCTCCAGTCCATGTTGGTGGAAGATCAAGGTTCTAGATCCAAGATTTCAAGTTTTTCGAGTTCTCCAAGATTCAAGATCAACCCTTCTAAGAACGTCGGATCAAGACTTGTAGTCATGTATTATTGTTGTAATATTATCTTTAAATTATGTAGGAGATTTTTTCTCCGAGTTTTGTAGATCCGTTTGTGGATCGAGAGAGTAGATCCGGTTGTTGATCGAGTGTGTAGATCCAGTTTGCGGATCGAGTTGTAGGAGAGTTTGTTCTCCGAGTGGTAGGAGCTTCGTCTCCGAGGTATAGGAGTTGCGACTCCGAGGTGTAATATTGGATGAAATCTGAGTTTAGTGAAGTAGCCGAATCTGCCCTTCGTAGGAGATAGGCGAGGCAGGACAGTGGACGTATCCAACTCGGGGAACCACTATAAAATCTCCGTATTTGTGTGCTTATTATTTAAGATTTTTTTTATTCCACAAAAAGACACAAACATCACCTATTCACCCCCTCTAGGTGATTTAGGTAGATGATAGATACTTTCATTACTGACCACCTTTTAGATCCTATATGAATACTTAAATTTTAGCCTGTCCTCAATATATCACTTGGTGTATTCTTGAATGTGAGCAACATAGGGTGTTGTTGTAGGTTGTGAATACCTGCTAGATTTTGTGCATGATAGTTGGGCTCTTTAACTGAAGTCATTACTGCTGCTTTCCAATTACATTTTACTGTGTTTGTTCAGCATATTGATCTATTGGGTCCATTGCCCATAATGTCCCAGATTTGTAGAAGTCAAATAAGTCAATGATATACACATAGGTATATTTGATGTATGTTCAAGTTCATGCATGCAGGTTGGTCCTTCTTATATTGATTGGACAGGTATTCTAAGTGGTTGTGATAGGTGGTCATAAGGTAGAGAAGTGGAGAGAAGAAGATATAATATCCGTGAGTGTTGGTATTGTGGTAAGGTGGGGGCATTTTTCCCTTGATTGCTTTCACAATCCAACTGTACCAAGAGCAAGGGTTAGTCCTCCTACCAGAAAATCTACAGGAAGATAGTTCCCTTTTCAGGCTAATCAGAACCTAGGACCCAATAATTATTGGGGTTCTAAGGTAGGGTAAATTATGTGATGATGGCTAGTCGAAAAGCCCGTACCCCTATATGGTACTTGGACAGTGGTTGTTCCAGGCATATGACTAGGACAAGGAGCAACATAAAAGAGTACACTCCAGTGAAAGTTGGAGCCAAGGTTATCTTTGGTGGTTCAGATAGAGGAGTTACAAGAGGATTTGGTAAGATTACCAATGGTATAGTCACCATCTCAAAAGTAGCTTATGTTGAAGGGTTACGACACAACCTTATAAGCATAAGCTAACTCTCTGATCTTGGCTATATCATTGTCTTCCACAAGGATAAGTTCCAGATTAAGAGTTCAAGTGACCAAGAGGTCATCTTGACAAGAACTAGGAGTGGAAATGTTTATTGCTTAAACTTTATGTGTCTAGATATAAACTCTCCTATTTGTCTAGTAGCAAATGAGAAAGTTTCTTATTATGTGTAATGGCACAAGATACTAGCTTATTTGAATTATAAGACTATTGAAAAGCTCTTTAGTAAAGAGCTAGTTAGGAATGGTCCTAAGGTGAAATGCACCAAGGAAAGCATTTTCTCAGCATGCCAAAAGGGTAAGCAGACCAAAGCTTCCCTCAAGGGCATTTGGACCAAAGACTCTATGAGATGATGATTCCTCTTGCATATGGACTTGTTTGTTCCTATGTTAGTTCATAGTCTTAGTAGGAAAGTATACACTCCGGTGGTGGTTTATGACTATTCTAAGTTTACTAGGGTGTTCTTTCTTAAAAAAATAATGAAACCCTTGATGTCTTCATGAAGTTTTGCAAGCAAATTCAGAATGAGTTTGATAGTACTGTGGTCAAAATTAGAAGTGACAATAAGACCGAATTCTAGTCTGATAGCATGACAAAGTTCTGTGAAGAGCTAGAGATTCATCAAGAATTTTCTTCTCCAAGAACACCCCAACAAAATGGGATTGTTGAGAGGAAAATAGAATTCTCATAGAGGCTGGAAGGACCTTATTGAGTGACACATCTCTCCCAGAATATTTTTGGGCTAAGGTAGTGAATACTACATGTCATGTCCTTAACAGAGCCTCTATCACTAAGATCCACAAGAAGACTCCCTATGAGATCTTGAAGGGCATAAAACCAAACCTGGGCTATCTCAGGATCATTGGTAGCAAGTGCTATGTGCTTCATAATGGGAAGTCCTATGTGACTAAGTTTACTGCAAAGTACTTTGATGGGATTTTTGTTGGGTACATCAATCATAGTAAAGCCTATAGGATCTACAAGTTGAAAAGCCAAGTTGAAGAAGAGTTTGTACATGCAGTCTTTGATGAGTCTAACATGATTAACAATGAGCTGCCAAGCTCCTCTTCTAGTACTGCAGGTACAGAGCTGATGAAGGACAAGCTAACCATCAAGGAAGCTGCTCCAGTAATATAAGATGGAGTGGATATTCCAGAAGGAGTGAAAGGCACACTTCAAGTGGATGAAGATCAGTAGGAATCTGCTGCTGAAGCTGATGCAGAAAGAAGACTACCTCTAGCTATCAGGCATCTAAGAGATCATCCAAGACACCAGATTATTGGTGATGCAAACCAAGGGGTGGTGACAAGAAGTAAGAGCCTTAATACAACAATGTATTCAAGTTTACTGTCATAGGTTAAGCCTAAGAGATTTTAAGAGGCCAACACAGATCAGTTCTGGATTGTAGTAATGCAAGAGGAACTGAACCAATTTAAAAGGTGCAAAGTCTGGAAGCTGGTTCACAAACCAGAAGGACATAATGTCATTGGAGTCAAGTGGATTTATAGGAATAAACTTGATGAAAATGGCATTATAATCAAGAACGAGGCTTAGCTAGTAGCTAAGGGGTACAGACAAGAAGGTATTGACTTTGATCAAACCTTTTCCCCTGTAGCAAGATTGGAAGCCATCAAACTATTCCTTACATATGTTGCATTCAAAGGATTTAAAGTTTACAAGATGGATGTGAAGTCATCCTTCCTTAATGGTGACTTAAAGGAAGAAGTCTATGTTAAACAGCCTCTAGGTTTTGTTGATTCTTACTCACCTGAATTTGTTTATAGACTTAGGAAAGCTCTATATGGGTTAAAGTAAGCCCCTAGAGCATGGTATGAGTTATTGTCTAGCTTCTTCATTGATAACAAATTCTCAAGGGGGAAGATAGACAAGACCCTATTCCTAAGGGAATCTGTTAAAGTTCGGAGTGTTCGGGCGGCCTGCTCTCTAACCGCAGTGGTCTATTTGTTCCAGTAGTCTTACGGTCTGGCGAAGAGAAGCCGTAGCAGTCTGCTTGAAGCCGCAGTGGTCTGGCAAAGTGTAGCAGTATGCTTGAAGCCGCAGCGGTCTAACCATGGTTGTTGTCCGAAAACCTACAGCAGGCGGTCAGTTTGAGAGGCTGACTCTGGGAGATTGCGGCTTTGTAGTTAGTTGTTTTATTTCTTGTATAGTTGACGGTTTGGTCATGTCAAACCGCATAAGCCGCACGACTTATATTTAGTCCCACATCATTTGTTGTAAATATCTCTCTCCTCCCCCAGTTTCTATAAATAAGAGGCATACCTTTGTAATCTTTATCATTTTTGAGCAATAAAGTTTGCAGTTTATTTATCTCTTTTGTCCATTTTCTACATGGTATCAGAGGAAACCAATCCTTTGCTTCAAGAGGATCGTGGTTTGTTGCTCTAATTGCGCGGCCTCTTCCACCGACTTCATCCGGTTTGTCCGACTTCTTTCTTTTCCCTTCCCTCCCTTGCTTATCCTGGTGCTTGCGTCTTGCTTTCTCTCGGGCCTTTCTTTTCGCCCGGCTTCCTTTGCTAACCGCGTGGTTTCTCTTCTCGTGTTTTCTCTTCTCTGTTGCGAGTTTCGCCTTTGGTCGCAGTTTCTTCCTTGTCGTTGATGTGTTTTCTCCTTGACCGGGCGTCCTCATGTTCTTTTCTCTTCTTGCTGCTTCTTTTTTAGTCACTTGTCTCTTCTTTGGTGTGAGCCCGCATTTTGGTCGCGGCTTGTTCCTTGCCGCTGGTGTGTTGACACCGTGACGGTGCGGTCTCTGTCTCCTTCTACAACCTGTTCTTGATCATTTTGTCTTTTTTACACCGCGCGGCTTCTTTCTTTCTGTTCGCGAAGTTTGCGTCGTGTTCGCGCGGTCTCTGTCTCTTCTTTCTTCTTGCGCGGCTTTTACGTCTTTCGATAGCAACTTGCTTGCTGCTGGTGTTTTGACACCGAGACTGGGCAGCTTGTTTTTTTCCTTGTCTGTGTGCTTCTCCTCTTCTCATTGCTCGCTGACGTTTCTTTACCCGCTGCGGTTTCCTCCCCTTGGTCTGGTTTCTTCCGATTTCTTCCTCTCTTCCCGCCCTTTTGGTCGCGGCTTCTTCTAGTCGCTGGTTTGTGTATCTTTGACTGGGCGGTCTCCTTGGTCTCTCTTTCTTCTTAAATGTTTGTGCTGGCTAGTTTCTCCCTGAGCGGTTTGTTTCCCTGCTTTCCTACTTCTTCTTTCAAATGTCTTCCCTTCTCTCTTCTACTACTCATGCTCTTGCAGTCTCCTCTGATAAGTGGCTTATTGACTTTGGTGCCACTTTTTACATGACTGACAACTCTCGTTTGTTTTCCTCTTTGCTTGAGACAAACAGGTTATCTCCTATTGTTGTTGCTGATGGGACTTCTGCGCCTATGCATGGTATTGGCACTGTGCATCTCACTTCAACTTTGCTATTAGAGGACACTCTTTATGTCCCTACTTTCCCATGTAATTTACTATCTGTTCATGCTCTTTGCACCCAGTTAAGTTGCACAGTTACTTTTACTGACACTACTTGTTCTTTCTCTGATTCTATTTCTAAGACTACGATTTCTACTGGTACTGCTCGTGGTGGTCTGTTTTATCTTGACAATGCTGTTGCTCTTTCTTCTTCTTTATCAGTTTAGTTGTGGCATCGTCGTCTTGGTCATCCTCCTTCTCGCCTAATTCATCAACTTTTTCCAGACCTTCCTTTCGATGATTTTCCTTTGAACTGTGAAGCATGTGAGTTGGGCAAAAATCATCGCTCTTCTTTCCCAGCTCGAACGGGCCATTGTTCTTCGCATCCTTTTGAGCTTGTTCACTCTGAAATCTGGGGTCCTTCTCCGGTTGCTTTTGTTGGTCGCGGAAGCTTGTACTTTGTCACATTTATTGATGATTTCTCCAGATGCACTTGGTTATATCTCTTGAAAGTTCGTTCTGAACTGTTCTCTGTATTCATTGCTTTTAATCATGAGATCTTCACACAGTTTAGTGTGCCCATTCAGATTATTCATACTGATAATTCCAAAGAATATGTTAGCCATCAGTTCTCTTTGTTTTGTGTGGACAAGGGTTTGATTCATCAGACAAGTTGTCCATATATCTCTCAGCATAATGGCATTACTCAACGCAAGAATTGTCATCTTCTGGATGTTGCTCGTAGTCTTTCTTTGAAAATGAATGTCCCTCGGTCTTATTGGGGTCATGCGGTTCTTCTTGCTTGCTATCTTATTAACCGTATTCTCTCGTCTGTTATTCAGGGCAAGACTCCTTTTTCAGTCTTATATCCAGAGGCTGAACCATTTCCTTTGCCCCTTAAAACCTTTGGTTGTACTGCGTTTGTTCACGTCCCTTCTCTTAGACGGGACAAACTTTCTCCCCGATCAGTTAAATGCATATTCCTTGGTTATTGTCCTACTCAAAAAGGGTATCGATGTATTGATCCTCTCCTGCGCAAATAGTATGTTTCCACAGATGTTACCTTCTTTGAAGATACTCCATATTTATCCTCTCCTTCTTCTCTCGTACCTACCGATACTTCTCCTTCCCTACCTATTCTCTCGGCACCTCCGCCAGAGCCGGTTCTTTCAGCATCTCCTCCTGTTCCTCTATCTCTTTATCGGGAGCCTGATGGGTTACCCCTGGGACCCTCTGTTCCTGTTCCGGAGCCTCTTGTCTTCTTCCAGTACATTGCCTCCTCCAGTCAGTAGTGACCTCGATCTTCCAATTGCCCTATGAAAGGGTGTTCGACAATGTACTCAGCATCCGATTAGTGTGGTTGTCTCCTATGAACAGCTTTCCCCAACTGCTAAGCATTTTGCTCTTGCTATTTGTTCTACTGTCATTTCGAAAACGTATCAAGAAGCTCTTGCTCTTCCTCAGTGTAAGGCTGCTATGGATGAAGAAATAAGCACGTTAACTGATAAAGGGACTTGGACTCTTGTTCTGCCACCTCTGGGCGTTGATGTGGTTGGATTTCGGTGGGTCTTTGTGGTTAAGTTTCTTCTAGATGGCTCTGTTAAATGGTATAAGGCAAGGCTTATTGCTAAAGGGTTTACTCAGACATATGGGGTGGATTTCTTCGATACTTTTTCTCTTATTGCACGCATCAGCACTATCCGTATTCTCTTCTCTTTGGTTGTTAATAGAGATAAGGAAATGTCTCAGTTGGATATTAAGAATGTATTCCTTTATGGGGATTTGTAAGAGGTGGTATACATAGAGCAACCTCCTGGGTATGTTGCTCAGGGGGAGTCTCAGGTGTGCAAGATTCGGAAGGCGATTTATTGTTTAAAGCAGAGTCCACGAGCCTGGTTTGAAAAGTTTAGTGAAGTTGTTTCTCTTATTGGATTCAGTCAAAGCTCTGTTAATCATTCTTTGTTTATACGCTAGACTACTAAAGACCTTATAGTTCTTGCTGTCTACGTTGATGATATTCTTTTGACTGGTGATGATAAGGAGGGCATTGATCTAGCCAAACAACATCTTCGACAACACTTTGTCACTAAGGATATGGGACCGCACAAGTACTTCCTGGGAATTGAGATTTCACGAAAGTGGACCTCGGTGGTTCTTTCATAGCGGAAGTATGCGCTAGATCTCCTAAAGGATACAGGTCTTCTTGGCACGAAACCTGCTCGTTGCCCGATGGCTGTTGGTGATGATAAATGCTGGACTGATGATTCTCCTCTTCTCCCAGATTTCACTGTATACAGGCGACTTGTAGGCAAACTTATATATCTGACTGTTACTCGACCAGATATCTGTTATGTAGTTGGGAAGGTTAGTCAGTTTATGCAAAGTCCAAGAGAGTGTCATCTATGCTCTGCCATGAAAATTTCGAAGTATATGAAAGAGTCTCCAGGAAAGGGCTTATTGTTTTAGAAGAATGGTCATCTGAAGATTGAAGCATATTCTGATGCCAGCTATGTTGATAACAAGGAGGATAGAAAGTCTACATCAGGTTTTTGCACTTTTGCAGGAGGAAACCTGGTTAGCTGGAAAAGCAAGAAGCAGGCAGTGGTTTCAAGATCAAGTACTGAAGCAGAATATAAGAGCATGGCCTCAACTACCTGCGAGTTAAAATGGCTACGCACATTTATGCTTGACTTGAGAGAATTCTATGACCATCCTCTTCCTATGTTTTATGATAACAAAGGCGCCATTTATATTTCAAGGAATCCTGTCTTTCATGAGAGAACAAAGCATATTAAAGTTTATTGCCATTTCATTTGAGAGGAGATTTTGAAGAATTAGGTTTGCACTCCTTTGATTACATTAGAAAGAAAACTAGCTGACTTCTTCACGAAACCGGTTACTCAATCTAAGGAAGTCTATAGCAAGCTAGGCATGGTCGATATATATGCTCCAGCTTGAGGGGGAAGGTTAAAGTTTGGAGTGTTCGGGCGGCCTGGTCTGTAACCACAGCGGTCTATTTATTCCAGTAGTCTTGCGGTCTGGCGGTCTGGCGAAGAGAAGCTGCATCGGTCTGCTTGAATCTACAGCGGTCTTGCAAAGTGTAGTGGTCTTCTTGAAGCTACAACGGTCTGACCGTGGTTGTAGTCCGACAACTTGCAGCAGACGGTCAGTTCGAGAGACGTAATTTGGGAGATTGCGACTTTGTAGTTAGTTGTTTTATTTCTTGTATAGTTGGCGGTTTGGTCATGTCAAACCACATAAGCCACACGGCTTGTATTTAGTCCCACATCATTTGTTGTAAATCTCTCTCTCCTCCCCCAGTTTCTATAAATAAGGGGGCATACCTTTGTAATCTTTATCTTTTTTGAGCAATAAAGTTTGCGGTTTATTTACCTCTTTTGTCCATTTTCTACAGAATCTAAGGGCAATATCATCCTAGTCCAGATTTATGTAGATGAAATAATCTTTGGATCTACTGTTGATAACCTTTGCAGAAAGTTTGCCAAACTTGTGCAAGGGAAGTCTGAGATGAGAAGTATTGGTGAACTTAAGTTCTTCTTGGGCCTCCAAGTAAGACAGACTGAAGATGGATTATCCATATCCTAGTCTAAGTTTATCAGGGAGTTGATCAAAAAGTTTAGTATGGAGAATGCATCCACCATGAAAACTCCTATGGGCTCATGTATGACTATAGGAAAAAATGAGGCAGGGAAACCTGTTGATAAAACTTTTTATAGAAGGATAATTAGCTCTGATAGTTTTACTTTCAAGATTACCTAGACACCTAGAGGGGGGGTGAATAGGTTCTTATTTTCTTTTCAAACTTAAGGCAGAATGATTAAGTAATTAATGACTTTTTTTCTATGAGTTCTGCAGCTACTTTAGCAATCACAATCACACAATCTAGAACTACACATCACAGATTGCAACAAGTATTTATAGTGGTTCCCCAAGATCTGGGTACATCCACTTTCCCCCTTCGCCTATCTAGCAGTGTGCTAGATTTAGCCAAACTCCCTTCCTTAACTCAGATCCTCAGATCCTACAGCTCAGAATCCAAAATGGATTCCTACAACTCAGAGTGATACCACACTCCTACAGCTCAGGCAATTCAGCCCTACCTCAGTATTTATTCAAGACCTACAACTCAGAGATTATCTCTCCTACACTCAGCCTTTATAACATAGGCTTACAACTCAGATCTATATTAATAGATCCTACAGAATTTAGAAAAGAGTTTTATAGAATCTTGCCCTTGTTGAGAGAGAAAGGACAAGGCAGCACCTGATCAGCTGATGGATGAAATCAACTGAACCTTAGCTTTCTTCAAAGCTTCTTGAATCTGAACTAGATGAGTTGATTTCCAAACAGCTTCTTGAGAAACCTGTAACAGCTTCCTTCTTGATATTCAAACGGCTGGATCCCTCTCTATCCAATCCCTTTGAAAATTCTTCAGAATTCTAGGACAAATTCTCCTTAGACTGATCCTGAGAGGTTGAACCCTTCAGAATGTCTTCTTAGATCTTCTGATGAAGATCTTCTTCAGTGCCTTGCACTTTCTTGATTTGATTCCTTAATCAGTTTTTATGTGTGTTGCTTCTCAATAAAGAATAATGACTTCTTATTCTACTTCTGAATCTGTCTATTTATAGACCTTCTTTTTGGTGACCGGCTGATCAAGTTTCTAACTGTCTCCTGACAAGTCTGACAGCTTCAGTTAACCTGTTGTAACCCACAGCTGTCAAGTCTTCAAACAGATCTTGTGCCTTTGTCTTGGACAGCAAAACGTCGAGATTGTCTGTCAAAAAGTGTCGAGACCATCTGTCTATATGTGTCGACACAAGTAACTTCGGTGTCGACACTGCCTCTGGTGAAGTCGACAAGTTTGCCTTTAAGTCGACTTAGCTTCTGCATACTACAACTTGAGAATGAGTCTACACTGAGTATTTGTGTTGACTCAAACACTTCATCATTCTTCAGAAAATGACTTGGTCTAGACTTGTCAATGTGTCGACACAAGTCCTGTGTGTCGACACAGTTGATGTAGATTCAGAACATAGTATGTGTCGACACTGCCTTCAGGTGTCGACACAGCTTTTGTCAACTCTGCCTATATGTGTCGACTCAGTCTTCTGGTGTCGACACAAATATTGTCGACTCTGCCTCTGTGTGTCGACATAGCCTCCTGGTGTCGACACAGTTGATGTCAACTCATTATCTCTGTATCGACACAGCCTTCTTCAAGTGTCGACACAATCTTCCTGAAGTGTCGACAAATCTTCTTCTGGTGTCGACATATGGACTTAGAAATTTTTTCATACTTTTAACCTGCACACATTCAACTTAAACAACATCAAATACACCTTGATGTATATCATTATGCTAAGTTAGGCTTCTTCAAATCAGGTACACATTTTCCAATGTACCCAACAATCTCCTCCTATTTGGAGAAGTCATAACCCATATTAGCTAATGATATACACCACTTATGATAATAATAAACAAAATGATGATGATGTATATAAGCTTAATATTACAGGAAATATTAACAATCAAAACATTTACACAGATTCATCACAGAGATAAAAGCATATACACAAAAATTCATTAAAGAGCAGGATTTTGTGTATTATGTCAAAATGATTGTTTACAAAATGTTTAACACTGAATGTTTCACATTACACAATTTTTTAAACTAAAACTAAAACTAAGACATCTTAGACTAAGACTGATCAGGCTCCTTAATAACAATCCCTCTTCCTGGTTGTACTTGAGCCTGCACAGAAGTTTTAGTTTCTTCCATGGGCTTTTTGCCTTTAAGATCAGCCTTCTCCTGAGCCTCAGTCTTCAGTCTTTGTCTCTTAAAGTAGTGATACGGCTTGGGAAAGTATTTGCTAGGCTCCACAGCATCAGGAGGTAGCTTTCCCATCTTAGCTTTCCTTCTATACTGAACAATAGCCTCCTGTCTGGCTTCATGCTTCTGCCATTCTTGTTCATTGAACCACTTGCCCCTTTCATGGACTTGATCTTTTACAGCTTTCTAGGTAGTTAGTATGATGTTTCTAGAGGTAGGGCTCCACTGTTCAAAATTAGGTTTTAGTTCAGCTTGCTCCCTAAACCTCTTCTTTGACAGTTGAGCCTCTTGCTGAGCCTTGATTGCAGCTTCAGGCATGTCTACTTTTCCAAGTATAATATTTGAAACCTCCTCTAGAGGACTATACATAGTTTGCACCATCTGATGAATCAAGACAAAATCTATAGGGGGGTATATGACTTGAGCAACCTCTGGTTGGTTGCCTTCAAGTAGACCTTGTGGCTGAACTCCTAACTCTGCCATATTATCATCATCACAAAGGGGTGGATATCCCAATGTGGCTCTGACACTGTTAGTGACCCACTTGGCATGTTCTGAGCCAGCAAAAATAAGTACCCTCTCCCCCTTTAGGACTTCTCTTGCTATATGATCTCTGAGATCTTCCTTCTGAAACCTGATCTGACCATCTAGATAATTAATGCCATCTTTGAAGAAGGGTTTCAACTTATTAAGTTTTGCAGTAATGTCCTTCTGGGAAGTGGTTATGGCTGACTGAGTTGAGTCTAAAGCAGTTTTGAACTTAGTGTCATATTCTAGCATTTCAGCTGCCCTAGCTTCAGTCAATTTAGACATGGTTGTTTGAAATTGAGCAAAAATATCTGTGTTGGCAGTTGTCAGATTGTCATTTAGCCGTTTCTGATTTTCAAGAATGTATCCTTGATTAATAGATTGAGCATCTATTTCTTTCTTCATTTCCCCTTGTTGTTGGTCCAGATATACAACAGCATTTGCCCCTTTTGTAAAACAATCAGTCATTTCTCTTTTATGTTGATTGACTTCAAATCTTATAGACTTTATATCTTGAGCCAGATCAAACTGAAGATTTTTATGACTTTCATCAACATATTTCTCCAAGGCTAATCTCTGATTATCTAGCTTCACCTGCAAATCTACCATGAACTTGTTATAATTAAAATCAGATGGAGATTGGTGAGTTGAAGTCTGTAGAGCCTGCTTGTAGCTATGACTTCTTCTTTTGAAGACCATAAGCTTCCTTTTCTTTGCCACTCTGTCTTCTGCAGACTCAGATTCTGAAGAGCTTTCAATCTGAACTCTTTCAGGAGGAGAAGGAGGAATATCTGTCTCAGTGACATGTTGATCTTTGTCAACAATCACTTGCTCCCCCTCAATTTCGAGCTCCTTCTCAATTTCTTGCTCCTCCTCAATTCTATCAGTAGCAATTTCAACATCAGGAAACAACTCCTCTAGAGTGAATTCCTTTTGTGCCTGAGCAGAAGATGAGTCATCTAGGCCAGCAGTGTGCAAATCTTTTGATAAATCTATTTGTTCTTCTTCTTGCACTTGTTCAGAAATTTTCTCCCCCTGCACCTATTCAGTGTTAGGAATGTCCTGGGCAGGAGAATAACCTTGCTCCCCCTGCACCTGTGCAGGTAAAGATTCATCCTGGATTTGAGTAGACTCAGGCTGGTCTTCAGCCTGCTCTCTCACCTGATCTCCTGGAAGTTATTCAGCACTTTGATCAAGACTTGGGGATTCCTCTAGTGTGTCCTGCCTGTCCACATCAGGCACTTCTTTGGACAGAACTCTATCCCATCTTGAGAATAATCTCATGTCCATTTTTCTCATGTGATTAATCTTAGTCCCAGGAATTTGTTGCATGACCTCTGGGATGAGTCCAGCCAGATATAGACTCAAAATCCTAGCCAGATTTGGCTTCTTAAGTCCTTCCTTGATTTTATCAAACACAACTGCTGACCAGTCTGTGTTAACCCTGAAGATTATCCTTGTCATGAGGTTAAACATTAAGGCCGAAATCCTATCATGGCTGCCAGGTTTACACAAGATCACCTTCCCAACCACTTTAGATAGAAATTTGCCTTGTGGATTCATTCCTTTTCTATTGATAGCTGCTCCAATTTTGACGGTTGGATCCAATCCACACCATTGTAGAGCCTCCCTTGTCTTAGAGGCTGGGACCTCTTCTACATTCTCAATGCTTGGTAATTGAAGAATCTTTCTTAAACTCCGTAGAGTAAGTTTCACCTTGGTTCCATGAACTGTGGATTTGATCTTGAGTCCAGAAGAATCAACTGATGCTGAAGTGTAAAATTCAAGTACCTCCTTCTTCTAGATTTTGGTGGGTTCAGAAACCAGATATTCCAATCCATTATCAGCAAGATAGGTTATCACCTATTTTATTTCAGGCGTGGCATTGTCGAACGCAGCCCTAACTAGCTCATATCCCTCATTGACGTTATCCTCAACCTTTGGCGCCATTGGAAAGATGAGAAAACTGGAGAGAAGAGAATAGAAAGAATGTCGATACAGGGTTTTAGTCTCGAAAACCTTGTGAGCGTGTCGACAGAATACGTTCTTGTCCTATTTATACCCTCTAATGAAAGAAGGTCAAAAGGCGGGCAAAAATAGACTAAATGTGTCGACACAGATGAAATGTATCGATACAAACTTTTACTGTCTCGACATCAATGTTGACTACTGTGCGTCGACACCAATTGAGGATATGTCGACACAAGAGAGACATAGTAGAGCATCAGAAATTCTGTGTCGACTCTTAGTATAAGTGTCGACACAAAATCTATAAGTGTCGACACCATTATTCTGGTGAAGTCGACACTACATTTCTGGATTAGTCGAATATTTGACCCTTAAGTGTCGACACAAATTCTATGTATCGACACTAATTCTCTGACAAGTCGACATAACTATACTGAGTCGACACTTTATCACTGAAAGTGTCGACACCATTTTACTTAGCCAATTTCTGTTTGTTGATATACTAATCAATGGTCAGCATTCCTAATTCAATTTTAAATTTATTGAATTTTGTTTCATCCAGTGTCTTAGTAAATACATCTGTAATTTGATAATCTGTTTTAATAAATTCCAATGAGATATCTTCTCTTTCTACATGCTCTCTAAGAAAATGGTATTTTATTTCTATATGCTTAGTTCTACTATGAGAAACAGGATTGTTAGCATTAGAAATAGCACTCTTAGAATCACATAATAAAGGTGTTCTACTTACTTGAATACCATAGTCCTTTAACTGATGTTGAATCCACAATAGCTGTGCACAGCAACTTCCAGCTGCAACATATTCAGACTCAGCTGTGGATATTGCCACACTGGTCTGCTTCTTACTGCTCCATGATATCAGTCTTCCTCCCAAAAATTGGCAAGTACCTGTAGTACTCTTTCTATCCTCTCTACAGCCTGCAAAATCTGCATCTGAATAACCTATTAGTTGAAAATCTCTATTCCTAGGGTACCAAAGGCCTAGATTTGGTGTGCCCTTTAAATATCTCAAAATTCTTTTAACAGCAGTGTAATGTGATTCTTTAGGGCATGCCTGGTACCTAGCACAGACACATGTAGAATACATAATATCTGGTCTACTAGCTGTGAGGTATAATAGAGAACCAACTATTCCTCTATGCAAAGACTCATTTACAGGCTTACCTGTATCATCTTTACATATAGGAATATTTGTTCCCATAGGAGTTTTCATGATAGAGGAAGATTCCATACCATATTTCTTTATCAACTCTTTGGTGAACTTAGACTGGGATATGGACAAGCCATCATCAGTCTGTCTTACTTAGAGTTCCAAGAATAACTTAAGTTCCCCCATACTACTCATTTCAAACTTCCTTTGCATAAGTTTGGCAAACTTCTTGCAAAGGTTGTTCTCTGTAGACCCAAAAATTATGTCATCCACATAGATTTGGACTAAAATTATCTTGCCTTTATACTCCCTAAGGAATAGAGTCTTGTCTATTTTGCCTCTTGAGAATTTGTTCTCAATAAGGAAAGTAGACAGGGTATCATACCAAGCCCTTGGGGCTTGCTTTAACCCATATAAAGCTTTCCTAAGTCTAAAAACATAATCAGGTTTAAGAGAGTCTACAAAACCTGATGGCTGTTCCACATAGACTTCTTCTTTTAGATCTCCATTCAGAAATGCTGATTTCGCATCCATTTGGTATACTTTGAATCCTTGGTATGCAGCATAGGCAAGAAACATCCTGATTGCCTCCAGTCTTGCTACTGGGGCAAATGTCTGATCAAAATCTATTCCCTCTTCCTGCCTATATCCTTTAGCAACCAGTCTTGCTTTGTTCTTTACTATTACTCCACTCTCATCCAACTTGTTCCTAAATATCCACTTTGTTCCAATGATGTTGTGGTCTTTTGGTTTAGGAACAAGCTCCTAGACTTTGCACCTTCTGAATTGATTAAGCTCCTCTTGCATAGCATTAATCCAATGTTGGTCTTGGATGGCTTCTTCAAATTTCTTAGGCTCCAATTGAGATAGGAAACTTGAGTGCTGGACTGTGCTCAGATTTCTGCTTCTAGTCAGCACTCCTTGACTTGGATCACCTATTACTTGATTTGCTGGATGGTCTTTAAGATGTCTGATAGCAGGAGGTAGATTCCCTTCTGGTTGATTATTTCCAGTCCTTTCATTATGCTGCACTTCCTGGGAGTCATCAGCTTCTATAGAATCATGTACTCCCCCTGGACTGTAGTCAATATTTTCCATCTGTTCATTTGCTATTGTACCTTCTGCAATGGAAAGCTTGTCCATCCTTCTGCTTATACCTGTTGGACTGTATGAACTACAAGGCATCTCACAGTTGATTAATCTTGATTCATCAAACACAACATGTTCTACAACTTGAGTAGTCAAGTTGAAGACTCTATAGGCCTTACTATTTATGCTGTACCCAACAAATATCCCTTCTTGGGATTTGGCAGCAAACTTAGTTAGATATGACTTGCCATTGTTAAGTATATAGCACTTGCAACCAAAGATCCTAAAGTAGGATAGATTTGGTTTTCTACCTTTCATAATTTCATAGGGAGTCTTTTTGTGGCACTTGGTGATAGAAGCCCTATTGATCACATGACATGCAATGTTTACTGCCTCAGCCCAGAAATATTCTGGAAGAGAGGTGTCACTCAATAGAGTTCTACCTACTTCAATCAATGTCCTATTCTTTCTTTCAGCAATACCATTTTGCTGAGGTGTTCTAGGTGAGGAGAACTCTTGGAAAATCCCAAAGTCTTCACATAATTTTGTCATACTTTCAGATTGAAATTCAGTGCCATGGTCACTTCTGATTTTGACCACTGTACTATTTAGTTCATTCTGAATTTGTTTCACAAAACTAAGTAAGACACTTAGGGTTTCTGATTTTTGTCTCAGAAAGAACACCCATGTATATCTAGAATAGTCATCTACAACCACAAAAGTGTAGACCTTCCTACCTAGACTATGAACTGGCATAGGACCAAAAAGATCCATATGTAAGAGGTATTAGCACCTCACAGAATCCTTATTTTCAAGACTATGAAAGGAGGATTTTGTCTGCTTGCCCTTTTGACAAGCTGAACATATCCCTTTCTTTATACACTTAACTTGAGGACCATTCCTCACTAACTCTTTGCTGAAGAGTTGGCCAATTGTCTTGTAGTTAAGATGAGCCAACCTCTTGTGCCACTTGACACAATGAGATGCATTATCATCAGCTACAAGACAGAGGGGAGAAGCCTTGTTCTCACATATAAAATTAAGACAATAAACATTTCTGTTTCTATACCCAGTTAATATGATCTTTTGATCACTTGACCTTTTGATATGACATCCATCCTTAACAAATGAAATGTCATATCCAAGATCACTCAGCTGACTTATGCTAATCAGATTATGTTTCAAACCTTTTACATAAGCCACTTGGGTGATGGTAATTTGGTTTGAAGAAATGTTACCAAACCCTTTGATGATTCCTCTTTCAGATCCACCAAAGATTACTTTAGGTCCATCTTTGACAGATGTGTACTCCTTCAGCAGCCCCTTTGTTCCAGTCATATGCCTGGAACATCCACTGTCTAAGTACCATATAGGGGCATGACAACTTGGACTTTCCTGCAATACAGAATTACTTTCCCTTAGAACCCAAGTAAGTCTTGGGTCCTTGGTTCAGGTTAGCACCATTCATTTTAAGACTACCAGCAGCTCTTCTAACTGGTAGACTATTGTTCTTCCTTACATTTGTGTTATGCCAGCAGTCTAAGGCAAAATGGCCTCTCTTGCCACAACACCAACATTCAAACTTGTTGTATCTAGGTCTTGATACACCCTTGACAGAAGAATTTCTATCCAGTGCTGGTGCTGCTGCAGCTTCACCCACAGATTTCTTATAACCATGGGGTTTATGAACATGGGTAGACCTATTGTCATTTACACCCTTGTTTATCTGAACATTAGTCTTAATATGACCATGAATATTCTCAAGATCATATTTGTTAGAAGGCACTTGCACCTTTCTAAACTTAACTGGGACTGAAAGGTTTCGAGGCTGGACAGGAGCTTTGCCTTTTCTTTTGAATTGGGCAGCCCTGGGGTTACCTTTGAAGCCTAATCCTACCTTACCCTTTTGAGCCACAAACTCATCTATTAAAGGTAAGACAGATTTTGGCTTAGAGTAACTAGCCACTAAATCTTTTTCTATTCTTAGTCTGGCCTCCAGACTCTTAATTTGATCATTGTTATATTTGATTGTGCCCATCTGAATATAGGTTATATTTTTCAGTTTGGCAATCTCATTTAACTTTTGATCCATTATTTTTTCAAACTCAGTTGCAGCCACCTTAAGATTAACAATTTCCTGAGCCTGAATTTTGACTAGATTCTTGCTTTTCTTAAGAGCCTGTAACAAGACCCTATATTCATCCATCAACTGATGAATATCACCTTCAGATTCAGATCCATTCACATCGCTTGATGTAGATGAATCTGACTCTGAACCAGTACTAAAATCAGAAGAACTAGAAACCTTTTGTACCTTACTAGGACCAGGCTGATCCTGGCATTAGTTATCTTCTAACTCAGCCATCAGACCCACGCATTCCTTGTCTTCTAGATCATGAATGGAATCCATCAGTTGTAGAAATTCCTCTTCTTCATTGGCTGCATACAATCCTATGTATGCTTCTGCTTCAGATTCTGACTCTTATGAGGACTGATATAAAAGACTCTTATCCTTCTTTGCAACAAAAGATTTCTCCTTCTTGCCCTTGTATTGAGTCCTTTTTTTGTCTACTGACTCCTTTCTTTTTTCTGGACATTCAGCTACCATATGTCCAGTCTTATTGCAGCAATAACAAACAATCTTAGAAGTTATGGCTTTGCTGGGCTTAGTTCTGTTTCTCTCATTTCTTGAGGATTTTCTCTTCTGATAGTACTCATCTACTGGATGTGATGTGGAGGGCCTGGACTTCCACTGCTTCTTTTTCAAGAACTTTTGAAACTGTCTTGTAATGGCAGCAAAGTTAGTATCTGATTCACTGCTCCCTGATTTCTGACTATCTGAATTTTCTGTTATCTCTTCTGTAGCTTCCTTGAGAGGAGATGAAGACATCCTCCCTTTCTTTCTAGTGGCTTCAACTTTGAAAGTCACAGATCTATGCTCACCTTTTGTACTTCTTTCTTCCTCCTTACTAGCCATCAATTGCATTTCATATGAAAGCAATTTTCCAAACAAAGTTGGAGGAGAAATATCAGCTAACTTGGCCACTTCTCTAATGGCACATATTTTGGTATCCCAATCCTTTGTTAAAGATCTGAGAAACTTGTCATTCAGCTCATATGTACTGAAGAGTCTTCCATAGGATATCAGTTCATTCACAATCCTATAGAATTTCTTATAACACTCAGTTATGCTATCAGACTTTCCTTGTCTGAAGCACTCATATTCTTGGTTGAGCATTGATTTTCTGTCTTGTCTTACTTCTTCAGATCCTTCCATATAGACAATCAAGGTGTCCCACATCTCTTTGGAAGTCTTGCAATGTATCAGATTTTGGAAGGTGGAATCATCTATTGCACTTACTATGATGTTTTAAGCTCTCTTATCCATAGTGGCTAAGATGATTTCCTCCTTTATCATTTCTGAAAAATCCTTAGGAGTTTCCTCATTTGCATCTAACACAGAAGTCTTCATTGGAATGTATGGACCTTCTTTCACTGTGATATAAATTCTTGGGTCTGAGGCCACCATAAACAGCCTAATCCTTTCCTTCCAAATTCCAAAGATTTCTTTTCTACAGATGGGAAGCTTCATAGATCCCAACTCCTTGTGATTCTCACCTGAACCCATTTTCTTGATTCTTGATTCTGCCTTTAGATCTAACTCAGACTGTTAAGTCTTACTTTGAGCAACCTCCCTCTGATACCACTTGATAGTTTTACTTTCAAGATTACCTAGAAATCTAGAGGGGGGTGGGTGAATAGGTTCTTATTTTCTTTTCAAACTTAAGGCAGAATGATTAAGTAATTAATGACTTTTTTTCTATGAGTTCTGCAGCTACTTTAGCAATCACAATCACACAATCTAGAACTACACATCACAGATTGCAACAAGTATTTATAGTGGTTCCCCAAGATCTGGGTACATCCACTTTCCCCCTTCGCCTATCTAGCATTGTGCTAGATTCAGCCAAACTCCCTTCCTTAACTCAGATCCTCAGATCCTACAGCTCAGAATCCAAAATGGATTCCTACAACTCAGAGTGATACCACACTCCTACAGCTCAGGCAATTCAGCCCTACCTCAGTCTTTATTCAAGACCTACAACTCAGAGATTATCTCTCCTACACTCAGCCTTTATAACATAGGCTTACAACTCAGATCTATATTAATAGATCCTACAGAATTTAGAAAAGAGTTTTATAGAATCTTGCCCTTGTTGAGAGAGAAAGGACAAGGTAGCACCTGATCAGCTGATGGATGAAATCAACTGAACCTTAGCTTTCTTCAAAGCTTCTTGAATCTGAACTAGATGAGTTGATTTCCAAACAGCTTCTTGAGAAACCTGTAACAGCTTCCTTCTTGATATTCAAACGGATGGATCCCTCTCTATCCAATCCCTTTGAAAATTCTTCAGAATTCTAGGATGAATTCTCCTTAGACTGATCTTGAGAGGTTGAACCCTTCAGAATGTCTTCTTAGATCTTCTGATGAAGATCTTCTTCAGTGCCTTGCACTTTCTTGATTTGATTCCTTAATCAGTTTTTATGTGTGTTGCTTCTCAATAAAGAATAATGACTTCTTATTCTACTTCTGAATCTATCTATTTATAGACCTTCTTTTTGGTGACCGGCTGATCAGGTTTCTAACTGTCTGTTGACAAGTCTGACAGCTTCAGTTAACCTGTTGTAACCCACAATTGTCAAGTCTTCAAACAGATCTTGTGCCTTTGTCTTAGACAGCAAAGCGTCGAGACTGTCTGTCAGAAAGTGTCGAGACCATCTGTCTATATGTGTCGACACAAGTAACTTCGGTGTTGACACTGCCTTTGGTGAAGTCGACAAGTTTTCCTTTAAGTCGACTTAGCTTCTGCATACTACAACTTGAGAATGAGTCGACACTGAGTATTTGTGTTGACTCAAACACTTCATCATTCTTCAGCAAATGACTTGGTCTAGACTTGGCAATGTGTCGACACAAGTCCTGTGTGTCGACACAGTTGATGTAGATTCAGAACATAGTATGTGTCGACACTGCCTTCAGGTGTCGACACAGCTTTTGTCAACTCTACCTATATGTGTCGACTCAGTCTTCTAGTGTCGACACAAATATTGTCGACTCTGCCTCTGTGTGTCGACACAGCCTCCTGGTGTCGACACAGTTGATGTCGACTCATTATCTCTGTGTCGGCACAGCCTTCTTCAAGTGTCGACACAATCTTCCTGAAGTGTCGACACATCTTCTTCTGGTGTCGACACATGGACTTAGAAATTTTTTCATACTTTTAACCTGCACACATTCAACTTAAACAACATCAAATACACCTTGATGTATATCATTATGCTAAGTTAGGCTTCTTCAAATCAGGTACACATTTTCCAATGTACCCAACAGACTCCCTTCTATATCTTACTGCAGGTAGGCTAGAAATCATGTATGCTACATGTGTTTGTGCTAGGTATCAGGATAGCCCTAAAGAATCTCACTACTCTGATGCTAAGAGGATTTTGAGGTATCTTAAGGGCACAATAGATCTTGACCTATGGTACCCAAGAAATAGGGATTTTGAACGAACATGCTATTCAGATGTAGATTTTGCAGGCTGTAAAGAGGACAGGAAGAGAACTTCAGGCACCTGTGAGTTCTTGGGAGGAAGACTAGTTTTTTGGAGCAGCAAGAAGCAGACTAGTGTTACAATCTTAATAGTTGAGTAATAATACATCTCAGTAGGTAGCTGCTGTGCACAGTTGTTATGGATCCAGCATCAGCTCTGGGACTATAACATCCAGATAAGTAGAACTTCTTTATACTGTGATTCTACTAGTGCAATCTCAATTGCTAGGAATCCTGTCACTCATAGTAGGACTAAGCATATTAAGATTATGTATCATTTCAATAGGGAGCATTTGGAATGTAAAGATATCAGTCTTGAGTTTGTCCCTACAGACAAGCAAGTGGCTGACATTTTCACTAAGCCACTGGATGAAGCAAAGTTCAGCATCTTCAAGTTTGAGTTGGGTATGTTGAATTTGGTATAGCTTAAGGGCGCTCCTTGTGTTGTTATTATTGCAGGTTATACCACTTCTTGCAAGTAGAAAAGACCTTCAGTAGTATAAAGATATTTTTCAAGTGGTATACCTTTATTGGTATCAAGTTTTTCAAGTGGTTCAAGTGTTATCCAAACTGGAATAGATTAAAGTGTCTACCAGGAAGGATGATAGAAGATGCTTTAGTTGAGGGGGAGCAAGTACAAAACTTGCATGGATAGATTCGGACTCATATAGAGAAGGAGCAAGTTGCTGCAATAGTTGATTATCTGTACTCAAAAAGGGGGGAAGATAATCAAAGGCCAACACCTCCCTGACTATTTGCAAAATTCAAAAGGGGGGAGGAGAAGGAAATGATCAAGGCTAGGGAGCAACAAAACAGGGGGAGCAGGTAGTGATGATGATCACTGTTGGGTCCGACGTTCCTTCACTTGACCCGTGGCGCTCTTCTACTTATTTAAGAAATTAAGTAGCACCCTTTTCAACAGTCGGGGCTTTTGGAATAGTTGGGTATGTGCTTGATCCTACATTTGGTATTAGAGGAGGTCACGGGTTCAAGACTGGGGGGCACTATTAATTCCCGATTTTCCCTTCTACCTGTGTGGGTCCGGTGGGTCAAGCAAACCATGGACATGTGGTAACCCTACCTCTGATCCATGTGGGCCATGTGGTAACCCCACCTCTGAGCCGACGGGTTGTGCTGGACGCCGGGGGGGATTGTTGGGTCCGGCGTTCCTTCACTTGACCCGTAGCGCTCTGCTACTTATTTAAGAAATTAAGTAACGCCCTTTCTAACAGTTCGGGCTTTTGGAACAGTTGGGTATACGCTTGATCCTACAATCACCCTGCAGGCAAGGAAAGTGTGGTAACCTATAACTGGATACTCTAGTTCTCTTATTATAAGTTGTCCAATTTAATGTGTTATTGATGTATATGTTAGTGTATATCATTGACTTAGAATTTTGATTGAGGGTTTTGACTTCTTAAAATAGGGGAAGATTGTTTGGTCCATTGCCCATAATGTCCAAGATTTGTAGAAGTCAAATAAGTCAATGATATACACATAGATGTATTTAATGTATGTTCAAGTTCATGCATGCATGTTGGTCCTTATCACATTGATTGGACAGGTATTCCAAGTATTTATGACAAGTGGTTACAAGGTAGAGAAGTGGAGAGACAAAAATCTGTCTAAGTCCACAGGCGTTGAGTGAAGCCAGTTCACTCAACGTCAGATGCCATAGAAGGATGTTGGAATGGCTCAAAATCACCTAAGTCAACAAGCGTTGAGTGAATCCAGCTCACTCAACGCTAGATGCCAAAAACATTTGAGTAAGGTGTAGACATTCAAAGCCTAGTAGTCTGCAAAACAATTCTGCGGCTAAGTTCACAGACATTGAGTGAAAGCAGTTCACTCAACGTCGTACATCAAAAGGCGTAGAGTATAACTGAGTGAGGGGTGGACTGTCAAAGCCCAGCAATTTGGAAGACTGAAAACTGACTAAGTTCATAGGTGTTGAGTGAAGGTAGTTCACTCAACACTATATAACAAGAAGAGTTGAGTAAAGCTAAGTCTGTTAAAGCCTAAATATTGGCAAGCTGAAAAATCAACTAAGTCTACAGGCGTTGAATGACGCCAGTTCACTCAACTCCGTATACCAAACAGAGTTGAGACAAGCACAAGCAGTTGAAGATTCTGTCAAGAAATCTGGCTAAGTCCAGAAGCGTTGAGTAAGGATAGCTCACTCAACGCACTCAATGCCTCAGCAAGCTGGAAGACTTTAGAGAAGGCTCACTCAATGCTCTCAACGCCTAGTAGATAAAGAAAGGTTCAGCTAAGTACAGGGGCGTTGAGTGATGAAGATTCACTTAATGCACTCATTGCCTGGAAGTGCAAAAGAATTTGGCCAAGTCTAGAAGCATTGAGCGAAGAGAGTTCACTCATCGCACTCAACGCCTAAGCAAGGTAGAAGATTTGGCTAGGTTTAGAGGCATTGAGTGAAGCCAGTTTACTCAATGCTCTTAACGCATGATTGTGCAGAGAATTTGACAAAGTCTAAATTCGTTGAGTGAAGGTCATTCACTCAACGCATGGAGTTAAATCTGAGAATTTGCCTAAGTCCACAAATGCTAATGTCAGGCAAAGTCAACAGAGTTCAAATTAGTTGCAGGAAAGCTATAGAACACGACAAATAGCGTTGGAGATCTACTCTACATCTTATTCCGTTAAAGCAAGGTGCAGCTAACAACCACAGGTGGTCCCCACTGCTTCTTGATGCCGTTAATCGGCAGGAAGATAAAAGGGACAAGATGGACTGAAGGGACTTTAACTTTTAGGGTTTTCTCATTTCGAAATATTGCGGCTGAACTTCTTCTTCCTCATCATTATTGCCGAGCTCGAAGCTTGAAGTCAAATCAGCTGATCTAAAAGTTTTTCAAGTTAGCTATAACAATTTCTTCTTCTATAGCAAGTCCAAACAAGGTTTTGATAAAGAAGGAGCAGAGCTTTCATGTTTCTGCGGGCCCAGGTTAGCTGATAGAAGAACACAAGAATTGTCTAATCTTCCGTCTTCTTCAGCTCCAACTTATTGAAGATCATTCTCTTTAAGATAAATTTCTGAGTTACTTCCAGCTCAAGCTCCAACTTATTGAAGATCATTCTCTTGATGCTGAGAAGAAGATAGGGCTAAGGTAAACTCAACTCAGGAGGTATGCATAGAGAAATTTGTCTGGTGTCATATCAACCACACCAACCAACTACTCTTCTTGTAGGATCCTTTTGGATCTGAGTTGTAAGCCTGATTTATAAAGGCTGAGATAGGATCCCTGCGTGTATCTGAGTGTAGGGATGTTTTCCTGAGTGTAGGGCAGTTGTGCCTGAGTGGTAGGATCATTTAAATCTGAGGTAGGGTTGTTGAGCCTGAGATTATAGGATCCAGGTTTGTATCTAAGGTAGGTCCTTGTGCCTGAGCTATAGGAGAGTGTTACTCTCTGATTTGTAGGGCTAACCTCCATAGCCTGAGCTATAAGACTTGGGTTCAAGTCTGAGGTAGGTGATCTTTTGATCACTGAGTTATAGGAGCAAGTTTGCTCTGAGGTTGGTCTTTGTGCCTGAGCTGTAGGTCTTGGAGGAGACTGAGAGATCCTGAGGGATCTGTGTTGTAAGCTCTAAGGAGCTGAGTTTTGGTGAAGAGCCTTGTCTGACATACTGTTAGAAAGGTGGGAGGGAAAGTGGACATATCCATAATCTGGAGAACTACTATAAACCTTGTGCGTGCTTTGTGTGATTGTCTTGGAAACAATATAAAACTCACCCACAACACACTAAGTAGAGGGAAAATTATAAAAGACTAAAAACCTATTCACCCCCCTAGGTGATTAGCTACCTTGGAATTAAAGACATTCATGCTCCTAACTTTATTTCTTGTTATGACAAATATTTAAATATACTTCTGCAAGCTCTCTTATTACTTCACCTATTTTAGTTGTTTTTGGTGCTCACACTCGTTCCCAGGGTAAGGATTTGGGGAGGAGGTGTGTATCCACTTAGTCAATGACTAATGGTTATTGAATAACCGTTATAGGGGTTGGAGAAGTGCGAGGCCCAGTTGCCGAGTGACGGGTTACCTACAGTAGAGTCCACCCGAGCAGAAGCACCCCTCTCATCTCTATACTTTTGAGGCGTGAATCCTTAGTACTTTGTACTGTGCAGAGAGTTTTAAAAGTAATGGATATTGAGCTTCCAGAGAAGTTTATATAAAGAGTGGCTACAACCTTGCTTATATATTATTAGTTACACACACACACACACACACACATATATATATATATATATATATATCTCTCTCTATATCTATATATCTATATATCTATATATATATATATATATATATATATATATGACTAGCCTTCTGTGATTGCTTCTACACTATGATATGTTGTGAATCATACCTGGCAAGATGATCATCATGTTCTTGAGAGAGTGGGTTTTTGCCACTCAGAAAGCACTGGGTGGCCGCCATGGGCATTAAGACCCGCTTCTGATCAGACCCGGGCTAGTGTTGGGGGAGGGGGTCTTACAGGTAGTGCTTGTAAAGCCAATGTCCTCTCGTGTGAATTGGGTGCATAATGAGATTTGTTTTGACATAACTTGTATGCATTAAATGCTTACAGGCCAAGGTAAAGCTGCACTTGCATCGCACTGTCATACACAATAATTTGAGCAATGGGCACAAGCTAAACCGAACTCACACCATGCTATTCGACATGAGGTTAACTCACATGAATGTTGATGGATCTTGGGATAGATTGATTTGGGAGATTCTTCTCCAATCAGTAAATGCTCAGTACTCATGTAAGATTACTCCTAATGGATGCCTTGATTGTATGAAATCATATGGTCATGAGTATCCATGATTGTGTTATTGTGAAATGATGTTATGTTAGCCACATGTGTGATTGCTTAGGAAGTTGTGGGGGAACCTCTAGAAGAATGCAACTAACATCATTTGCATTCTTAGATTCCTTTTATTTTGAAACCTCATTTTGTGTAGCGTAGATGCACTTTTTTTTATATTGCTACATGTTGCATTTACGACTTGCTTGCAGGTGAGCGGTGACCTACCCCGGAACCAGCTAGGTCGGCTAGGGGCGAGATCGTTATGCGATTTGTGGTCAGCTTATAACTGGCCCTAATTTACCTCATAATTGTGAATGGTATATGTTCAGATGTTGGCGAGCCGAGTGGGAGATATCAGATAAAATCCCAATGCTGAGCGGGCCCCTGAAGGGCAAATTTACTTTCTGTTTTTCATGTATTACCGACCTGTGTGCCAATCTATGTAAAACATGTTTACAGTTTAAAACGTTATATGGCTCGAAGGACTTAAGACCAAAACTCTTGTTGTTGACATTCCTGAGTAACTAAACATTCTTGTATATAAATGCTTTGAGATAGGATTCCGCTATAGCCTCTTTCGCTCTGAATTGTACGAGGTTGGTTTTTCAGTTTCGCTTGTGTGTTCAATATGGCGTGGGATCCCGGCCATACCTATTATTATATTATTTGTTCGAGCATGGAGTTATAAGTGCGCGCTTACACCGCACGGGCAGGCGACCCATGTGCGCGTGTGCCGTCGGCCGTTGCTACCTCTGACCGCTTACTCCACCTCCGACCACTACCGTCGCTGAGCATCCTGCCCACGCCACACGGACCGCTTGGGGGGCATGTTCGTCATTCCGGTAAAATTACTGATCCATATTACTGGAACAGAGCAACGTCATTCGTTAACTTAAAATTCAGTCGGGCGCCATTACCAACATGACCATTCAAGAAAGCTATAAAAAGGCCCTCATTCTTTCATTTGAAGACAAGTAACTCCGGAAACTAGAGAGCTCTAAGGTTTTCTGGTGAGAATGTGTGACTTAGATCGTTCCTTCGCTCGGGATTTGCTCTGCTCCCTGTCTAGTCTGCTCAACGCTCACTTGGACGTTTCGGTGAGCTCCGGAGAAGGCATATGGGAACACTCTCGCAGATGCTCTTACGGACATTTCATGGAAGCCCCATGGACTTAGTTTTTTTTCCTACTTTCTTTGTACTCAAGACTTGTAATGGAGAGGTGGTCTATCACCCACCGAGGAACACAAATACTTGTAAACAAAGAGAAAATATTGGATTTTGGCCCGACACAGATCCGTCTCTGTGGTTTTTCACAATTTACAGGTTGTCCACGTTAAAAAATGTCTCGATCTCGTCATTACTGCTTGGTTTTCATTTAACTGTTTGTGCACCTGGTCCGACTCGGAACTATGTCGGTGTGATTCTCCGGATCGGAGGTAAACCGGGCGACCCGCAACAACTCCAAACAATGTTACGTGACTTTTATAGGCATTACATAGCGACGACAAGAGTCAAAGGATAACATACAGTTCATTGGAAATATTACATATATTTGATTACTCATATCTAATCCGGTTTGATTGTGACCGGTTTACATTCCTTAAAAATATTCCCCTATAAAAATATAAGGCAACATAAATTTATAATCTCAGCTCCTGAAATTATCCAGAAAAAATCTTGTTGATATTTCAAGTATATTCTTACTGTATATCAGTTCTTGACTATATATCTATGCGCTTAATGACTCTATTAATTAGGCCGCAACAATTTTAAAGATAATGAACTACAAAAAAAATAAAATAATAATATTATAAAAAAAATATAAAATGTGTAAAATAAAGATTACATTGAACGCCTTTAACGTGCTGCAAAATTAGCCCAGGTAAAACAATAATGCATGCACCCAAAAAAAAGACAAGTTACTACCAACACCCATCTCCATTGACATTCATGGCCTGCTAACAAAACTATGCCCTGTAATTTCAAGCTGATGGTATCTCCATGCTGAGTTACACCATTTCAGGCAAGTTACCTGCAAAGATAAAAGAAAACTTTTTATATATTTTTTGCCTCATAAACTTCGACATGATCGCAACGAGAGATGATTTTGAGTTGTACCTGAAAAAATAGAATTTTCTCTGATAGAGAATTTACCATCTTCCTCTTGGTTTGCTGCGCGCATTGTCGGCAATTCTTTGTTTTCGTGTATCTTCGGAATTTTAAAGAAGTTGTATAACGACGATCCAATTACCGTGCCGACAACAGGCGATATCATGTAGATCCAAATCTTGCTGAAATTGCCAGCAATGATAGCCGGTCCTAAACTCCTCGCTGGGTTCATCGACGCCCCCGTGATTTTGCTGTTTTGATGCCAAAAAAGGAAAGTATGTGAATAAAAAATCGTGTACTATTGATAATCATGCTACAACTACGAACTCTTCAAAGAAACACACACACACAAAACATAAATTTACCCTGCAACAATGATATTGGAGAAGAGCACAGCACCCACGGCTATTCCGCCAACTTGTGTAGACTGTAAATGAATACATTGTAAACATCATTTTATTGATATTACCGTTTGAGTTTAATTTTTTTTTAAAAAAAGCTTAACTCACAGCTCTGGGGTCTGTTCCCGCACTACGGATAACTAGCATAAGGATAGAAGAGATGATGATTTCCCATGTCATGGCTTGCAGGTTGCTTATAACTGGGTTATGCTCACCAGGAAGCGTCATCAACATTCTGATTTCTTCCCCATTAAACAACCAAGAAAGCATTAGACAGGCTGTGATTGAACCCGTCACCTGAGAAACTATATAGAATGGTACCTAAAAACATAAATATTATAATAATTAGCATAAATAGTTAGAATATATATGGATAGATTAGTTTATTTACAAGGGATTCTCCTCGAAGTATGTGTAATTACAACTTTCACCACCCATTCCAACTATCATAATTATAAAGATTTCCCCTCAATGTTTACATTTCATAGCATCCATGCAAAGAAGTAAATCTTCAGGGGGTCTTTTTATGCACGGATGTTATGAAATGCAAACATTGAGAGGGGGTAATTTGGAGGGGGAGGTCGCGGTAAATAACCAAACATTTTTTAAAATTAATTAAAAATAGATCAATAAACCTGTTTCCATGGAAATTGTCTTGCGCTTGCAAAGGCAATGGTGACTGCCGGATTCATATGGCAACCTGAGATATGCCCAAACGTGTAACCCATCGCCACTACAGCCATAGTCCAGGTGAAAGCCACGCCAACAAAAGTTATGTTGATGCGTCTGTCGACAAATACTGAAGCACACCCAAGAAACATCATAATGAAGGTCGCTGTAAACTCTGCTACCAACTGCATGAACGATTGAACGGTTAAATTTGTACATATTATATATAATTACAAGAAAGAAAGGAATACAGATTACTAATTATTTTCTTCTATTAGAAGAAATGAAGTTCATATATAATAATCATTACTTCAATCAGCACTAACTTTAAACATAATTTATGAGCTAAGCTCACATAATATTAAGATTCCGTTTGGGAGGACTTATTTTCACCGGTCAAGCGGTCACGACCGCATGAACTTAGGGTTCATGCGGTCGTGACCACTTGAACGGTGAAAATAAGTCCCCCAAAAAGAACCTAGGTTCTCAAAAGAGAGGAAGATGATGGTGGATAGGTTGTAATATTTCACATACCTTTTGAAGCAAAGGCATGACTATGCCCATAGAGGGAAACGAAATTGACTTGAAAGAAGCAGCCATTTTTGCAGCCATTTTAAGGAGATTTCCTACTAAGGAATTGAGTGGTAATTAGTGCTAATGGAAAACAAGGAGCCCTTCTTATATATAGTTCATATATAAACTTACGTGCAATTTGGTTATTAATTTTGTTTACGAGAAAGTTCAAATATAAGCCGGTCAAATTAACACTCCAATAATTAAATAATGCCTTTTTTTTAATTGTCTGTTTCTGTTTTCTTATCTCTTTGAGATTTTAAAATTGTTAAACTCAGTTTGAATGGGCAGCTCTGACTTGTACGAGTGTTTAGGGAATGCAGGAAACAATAACATTGATGGGGTTCCCCCCTAAGATTTTCGAGTCAAATTGGTAGCACTTCGACCGAAACGCCGAAGCAATACAAGCCAGCCTAGGGGCACCGCGCATGCACATCCAACATGTGTGCTCGCAGCTAACGCGTACGGCCAGCCCGGGTGTGCGGCCGTTGTCCACGCACGCGCACGACCATTGAGCGTGCAGCCGGCCAGGGCGCTCGCCGTCAGCTCCCGCGCGCATGCGCACTGGTGACTAGCACGTGCGCTCGCGCGCCGCCGGTCTCCGGCGCGCCCTCACCTATCTTTTTCCTTGAGAATACAGACAAGGACAATCTCTAATGTTTTTCTCACCTATCTTTTTTTCTGCCTTTTTTGTGTGTGTTTTTGGCTTCCTGCATTAATGTTTTTTTTTTATTTCCATGGTTATTATTTCTTTCTTTGCTCATGTTTATTTCCCTTCAATTTTAATCATGCTATCTCTATACTTGTGTCCAGTGGCGGAACTGGGATTTTGATATAACACGGGCACAAAAAAGTATAAAAATTTTTTGTTGTGTTTTCTCACTCATGGGGAGCGTATTTTCTAATTTAATTAGTGTATTTTAATTAGCAATATAGCATATATCAGTAGAATACATCTAGACCCTTCTTCTATAATGATTCACCTTGCAAAATGAACAACAAATGCCAAAAAAATGAGTGAAAAAGAACCGAGAGAGTAACAAATTTTGCAAAAACAGGGAGAAGTGAACCGTCATAAAAGAACTACTTTTTATTTAAAATGCTGAAAATTGAGTATTAAAATAAAAATAACTTAAAATAGTGGAAAATAAAATTGAGGATCTTTCATTCTATTCACGGGAGGAAGAAAGAAGTTGGAAAAAAAAAACTCAAAATAGTGAAAAAAACATAATTGATAGATCCTTTATTTACTTTAAACGGAAGAACTTACCTTAGCTTGGACTTTGGAGTTGAGTAGAGCCACAAAGAAGAGTTGCTCCCTCGCATCAGCCACATTCTCTAAATTCTCATAAAATAGTTTGGTTCTAATTAAAACTAGAGCTTGGAACAATATAATAGGAGTTATTCTTTTCTAATATAGAAGTTGGAACTTTGAACAATTAAATAGATAAGATAATTTGACATGACAAGACTTAGATCATTAAAGTTTTAAAATAAATTTAATAGCTAAAAAATGTAAGTAACTAAGTATTAAAAAGTAAATATTATATTGTATAGAACTTTATTTGGTGAGAACAGACAGCTTTTTTCTAAAATCAGATCAGCAAATTTTTTGTTCTTCTGAAATCTGACAAGCAGCTTTATATTGTACAACCATCAGTTTTATGTTTTACAACTAGTACTTTTTTTCAAAAATTACACTCGGGCACTTGCCCGGATGTATCTCCATGTAGTTCCGCCTATGCTTGTGTCACTATAACTATTATTTTTGAGTTATTTTTCTTTGTTAAGAACTTCGTTTTGTGAATGCAGTTTGGTCACCCTCTATTACCTAAGCTCTCTCCTTGTTACTCATTCATTCTACATGAGCTTACAGTGTATCTAATCAACTTTTTAATTAGTTCTCACAGAGGTTCATTTTTCCCACCCTGAGGTCAATTCATTTGCATTCATTGTTGATGTGTTTGTATTTATCATTTTGTCTCCTGCGCGGACATCACAGGCCAGAAGTCTTGACACGTTTAGTTTGCTATGGGAGACCACCGCTAGAGGTAGAGCATGTCATGGAATAAGCGTCAAGGTGGAGATTGTTTAGACAAGCAGGTGTTGGCCGCATGTTTTCTTTCCGTTACAGTGCTGCTCTTTGGCCTAAGGTCTCGCGAAAAATCCAAGGGAAGCGCAGGTCACTCTTCATGCAGTTTCTTCTTCCTTGGCCACGACGATGCTCGTTCATCTTCCTATTTGGTGTTGCCTAGCTCGACTGGAATCTTAAGAAGCGAGATTGCCAACGTTCATGGCAAAGGGGTATTGTCGACAGAGTTGAGGAAGGACAATTATATTTTCTTTTTCGTCTTCCTCGCAGGGCAATACTGATCTCTCTCTTTCTTACCCTCTTTGTAGTTGTATGTTTATCAGTAAAAGAGATGTTTTTTCCGCGCAGTGAACGTACCCAAAATTCGAGAAACCACTTTAAATTTATGTGTTCTTTGACTCTGGTTGCTTCAATTTTTCTCTTTGTGACTTTCTCAAATTGCTTTGCATAACCACACTAATTTTTGTCGTTAGATTATTTACTAGATCGAAAAATATCTGTCTGATCTATTTTCATAACATGTTCTACATTTCGGAAAAATTGGTGATCCGGATGATCGGAACGGAGTAAGTTCAATCGTCAACTCAGGATTCATCCGGGCACAATTACGAACACGTCCATTCAAGAAAGATATAAAAAGGCCTCCATGTCTTCATTTGAAGACAAGCAACTTGAGAGACTAGAGAGAACTCTGAGATTTTTGGCGAAGACATGTGACTTAGATCATTCAATCACTCGGAATCCGCTCATCTGTCTTTCTAGTTCACTCATGCTCAACACGCTCGTGAATGCAGCAGTAGGCGAAGGAAACCACTCAGGAGAACACACTAATGAAAGCTCTTTTGTGGAAGCTCTCTTCAAGGCTTTGTGGACTGATCCATTCTTTTCATTTTTCTATACCTAAAGCTTGTAACAGAGAGGTTGCCTATCACCCTTTAAGGAACTCAAACACTTGTATATGAAAGGAATATAGTGGATTTTGGCTTGACACCGATCCGATTACGTGGGTTTTCACGCTTTCCGGGGTTTCCACCCTTTCCGGGGTTTTCACCCTTTCCGGGGTTTCCACGTTAAAAAGACCTCTGTGTCATTACTGTTTGGATCTATTTTGACTGTTTGCAAGCACGATCCGTCTTAAACTAGTTTGGCACCGTATGTGGGATGGTGTCCCCAACTCGAAAATAACTCCCCGAAAGCAGCGCTTAATCAGAATAGGTGCTCTCAACCAACTACAATATAAAGGAGAAGTACTCACACCGCTAACAGTGAGGCTTCGGAGGAGAGCGTCGTTCTACCCCCCAAACTCATATACAAACAATGCTCTACTTCTGGGTAGAGTCGCCGCTGCCGCACCTACAACCTCTATAAACGAGGGAGATTGTCTGATGGAGGAGCACCAGGTAGAAAACATCTCCATTATAAGAGATATAGGAGTATCCAATCCTCAAAATCCATCTGCCACACAAGGAACATGACTAACAATCACTTAAGAGCACTTCTCACTTCAAGACGTGCATGGCTCACCTTGAGGGCCTTCCTGTCGACGAGATGTACGATGCAACAAGCTCTATGAAAGTTGCGCAACAACCTGATCTACTAGGAAATGCCAAACTTAACCTTCACCCAATAGAGGCTGAAGCTAATTAGGGAAACCAAAACCTCACTCGTTAGGAAACGAAGGATATGATCAAAGAGGAATACACCCATAATTGGCGCCGCCCCGCGAATGCGTGACACTCTTTTTACTATGGGTCCATGCTCGCTTCTCAAATTCTAGCACACCCTGTGCCCTACAAATTCAAGATATTCCAGTTTGAGGCCTTTGATGGGATGGATGACCCTCTGATGCACGTTAACACTTCGAGATGATCATGCGCCTCTTCAACGCGATAGATCAACAGTTGTGTCAAGTATTCCCTGCAAATCTAAAGGGGCAAGCATGTATATGGTTTCACTCTCCGAGGGAGGTAAGATCAACAACTTCAAAAGCTCACGCCCCTCTTCCTCGATCAATTCATATATAGTGAATTACAAGATCGTCAGAGACCCTTCATACGTCTCCAACATTTGCCAAAGTGAGGGGAAACAATTATGGAATTCCTCCGCTACTTCACTTCTAATGCAAGAAAAATCCTACGAGTCAACCCTAAACTCCTCAATGGTGTCTTCCCTGAAGGGCTTCTCCCAAGTCGGTTCTAATCTCCTCTAATGTGAGAAACGGTGCCAAGATTTGCATACCTCATTCACTGTTTCAAGGCGTAGATCGCAACAGATGAGGCTATTGATGCACACAACTAGTAGTTTGAGGGAACCTCTAAGCGGAAGAGGGAGTCAGACTCCGCACCACCAACACCCTAGAGGAGCGATATATGCAAGTTCTCATGGTCATCCAGGACTCCAGTATGCTCTATCGGCCCATGCCCCTCCCCCGAACTTTGGAGACAAAAATAATACTACAAGTTTCACTGTAGTAACAGACGCAACATGGAGGATTGCATTTTACTAAAAAAAAGGATTGAATGTCTTATCCACCAAGTACATTTTGGAAGGTTCATGCAAAACCAAGTACAAAATCTACCTCCACCACACCAACCAGGATGAGAGAAATCCCTCGCATGCAAGGATGCACAGAGGGGGTCGACAAATGGTCGGGGAGGTCTAAACCATCATTGGCTCGCCCTTCCATATCACCCAAGTCCTCTCCATCGCTCAACTATAAAGGGACCTAGAGGACCCGAAGACACTACTAGACACATCGATCAGCTTCGGTGATAAGGACTTGGATAGAGCGTACACACTACACCAGGAAACCCTCGTCATCAACACAAGAATTATCAACCTCTATAGCAGGGTCAGGAGAATATATATCGAGATCAGGAGCTCGGTGGACATCCTATTTATGCCCACACTATGAAACATCAACCTAGAACACCTCAAGGCAACAAGGGGACCATTATATGGGTTTGACAATAGCCCACTTCCAGTGCAAGGGATAATCACTCTTCATGTCACTATAGAAGAGTTCCCGAGGCAGGTCACTTGGGATACTCAGTTTATGGTGGTCGACTCCATCTTGGCATACAATGCAATCTTTGGTCTGCCGCACTGGACACTCTTCGAGGCAATCCCCTCTATTCTATACCTGGCTATGAAGTTCATCATTCTATGAGGAATTGGCATTGTACAAGGAGATTAGAAGATATCACGACTTTGTTACCTACAACACTCCTACCCTGGCCATGATCTAGACCTCAGAGATACACACAAAGCTTGAGTTTGACTCAGTGGGCAGGACAGAATGACCCCCATACTATATAATATTAGATATTTAGGCTCCTTTACATGGGGTGATGGTGGTGGTGGTGGGGGGGGGGGGTGAATAAGAGTTTTTTGGAATTTAATTCTTATTTAAAGATATTAGAGTTACTTACAGAAGTTTCAGAATTTTTTATTGTTGAAAAATATATTTTATATATCAAAATATATTATATTGAATATTACTTTTAAAGGTGTATGAATTTCAATATTCCTTCACTACCACCGACATTAGAACTAACATCGGGCGCTAATAACAGAAAGTGAAATCCATGATTGTATTAAAAAAAGTAATTTGCAATTTATTTTTCTTTAATGCTTTGAGGGATGAATATTATTTAAAATATTTTATAATACGAAATAAAATCAATTTAATAAAATAATGAAAAACATTATTTTATTTCATAAGAAATTGATTACAAAATATTTGATTTCTATCATGCTAAAAATCAAGGAGAAATATGAAAAATTCTTTTTCCTTTTCTATATCGACCCTTCTCCCAAATACTGGTTGGTTCTAGCCCATCTCTCCCTGATAAGGTCTTGAACTGCCCTAAAATCTACCCTAGATCTAGTCGCCACAACATACAGCGAATTACAGAATCCTCCCCAGAATCTGCGTCCACTTCAGAATATTTTCCTCCTACGTCTCGCAAGACAGTCGCCAACAACTGTAGCAAATTTTCTACGGAGTCCTTTGGAAAACAACGTTCTCCCCGAATGATTTTCTCTACCCTAGTTACAAAAGGATAAAAAAATTACAAAATAATAAAATATGCAAGAGAAAATTGCCCAAGGATTTCCAAAGGTGAAGATAAAGGCAAAGTATACGTCGACGTTCTTGATGCATTCGTCCTTCATGATGAATATGCGTTATAGCACTTCCCTTTCAAAATCTCCTTTATATCTTTGTGTTTGCCCAAAGAACTTCTCTTGATGGTCTGGAGATGAGCCACTCTTAAAATATTTAGAGTTATGGCTTTGATGGAAGAGGAATAGTTGCGATAGATGGAGAAGATCCTCTCTTTTAATAGATCTCGGTAGCTAGCATTGGCGTTAGTGTTAGCGTCTGGCGTAAGTTATATTTAGTAAGTGACACAACGGTCGTATAGTTTCCATATACTACCGTTGTGCAGCAGTGTTAATGCCCCGCATTAGGACTTGCTAAATCCGGCTTCTCCTAACCTTCCTTTCTCGCCAATTTTATGGTCACGCTAATATTGCCTTTTTGATTAATGCAAACACCAGCATTAGTTCTTAATGCCTAGTATGAGCCAAAAGATTTCTAGATTATAGATGATGTCGTTCTGTTTCCAAAATGGGATAACACCTTCCGTAATTCTTCCTAGATTGAAAGTTTTGGCCGTTTGAAATTCAGCAATCAAAACTCGTCTTTTTTGATGTTTCTAAAGTGTACAGGCCCTTGGGTCACACCCATGACTGAGGGCTTGTCACCCCATTTAATCTATGCGTGTACATGTACGACTTGCACACTATAAACACACAAAAAATTATATCAAATACATCATGGTATTTATAATTATCAGACAAAGAGATGTGGAATGCATGTGTAACGCCCCTATCCGTCGCGTAGCATATAACAGTAGGTCCGGCCGGGGCCCGACGCCATATACCACAAACAGACCGGTTGGTTACTTATTGAAACCATACAACCAATCAGAGCGTCCTACGCAACACCTAGCGGAAGCAAATTTAATTAAGTTGCAAAAAGATAAGAACCCTGCCACAAAGCATGAATGTCCACTACAACCCAGGAACGAGTACATACACAAAAGAGAACTGGCCTTAAGGCCTTACATTGTTCACTTAACAAAATAGTGTTTTCAGACATCGCCTCGCAGGCCGGCCATACATGAATGAACGGGAAAAACATAACAAATTAGGCCTTCGAGGGCCGGCATAGCAACAAGGGCTTTAGCCCGCTATTTCCCGCTCGGCTCCGCAGCACCTGCAAGCAACAAACCACCGCCCGGTGGCAAACAATAGCAACGGTCAGCAAAGCTGACCAAATTGTAACGATCTCGCCCCCACAATCGGGGCGGGGATGCTCTTTCCCTGCACTTTATTAGTATAGGCATTTATAAAAGGTAATTGCACATCACCACAGGCGTAGGCTCGCACGGCCACACACCCCGTGCACTCAGGGCACATTCTCGGCGAACCGGCCAACGTCACGTCAATTCAAGCCATAGACATTCCCGATCCACCACCGCCTCTAGGACGGTCATCCATATGAGCAATTTGTCTCCTTAGCCTTGGTCACGACAATTTAAGCCATAGACCGCCGAAGACCCTCGTCCATGCCAACGGTCCTACCGAACGACATAGACAGGGTACGGTTCCGCTTGACCCGTGCTCATACCGCAACGACAATTTAAGCCATATGCGCAGGTCAAGACTCGCCGAGTCCCGTTTCCGCTACAAAATCACATAACCCAGTTATGTTCACGTTGGCTCCCCGGCCTCCGTGTTGGCAAAACCCGCTTTTGCCCAGTTTTCCGGGTGCACCTTAGAGTTAATCTCTAAGATTCCCTGATGCAATCTACCACGTAGAAAAACCCGAAAACACCCAAACATCCGGAGTCTTGCCCGGTTCAAATGCAATGCAACATCACCGATTCGGACCAACACGTCCGAATAGGCTTCACACACAATGCCTATGTCCGTTTACGCATACGGACTCTACACAAGGGGGGACTTCACATATCTACCCCAAGGAGCGCTCCAACTCTTCGCTCACTCGCGAGAGCGGGCTTCCTATGCAAGGAAAAGAGGGCTTCACATGCCCAAGATAAAGAATTGTTACCCTTGCGTTCTTCCGTGGCGCCATCGCAAACTATGCGGCTAGAAAGCTTCGCAACGTCGTCGCCTCCGCGGATCTGGGCTCGGATCGCGATTTGGAGCTTCGAACCTACTCCGGCGGTCGGATTTTGGCCTCACACCACCAAGGGAGCTCTCCCCTCTCTCTAGAATGTAGAAAGAGAAACTCAAGTTGAAATGAGGGTTTCTCCCCCCATTTCCCGGCTAATAACCCCCCAGGAGCAGCCCCCACCGTCAGATCCAGATCCAAGGGAATGAACGGCCGAGATTAGATCCAAAATAATAAAACCTGGGCCGAACACGGGTTGGCACACGGCCGTGTGCCTGGCCGTGTAGCTCATTCGCCGATCGACACGGGTCCTGACACGGCCGTGTGCCACGGGCCGTGTTACCTGGAGCTTCAGGAACGATCGTCGGGCTTCATGAACACGGCTTCGAACACGGCCGTGTTCGAGGCCGTGTGCCCAACACACGGCTTGAGACACGGCCGTGTGTCTCAGGCCGTGTCCTTCTCTGACTCGAGACTGCACAAAACCACAATAGGCCACTGAACACGGGTAGGCACACGGTCGTGTGCCTGGCCGTGTGCCCCTGTTCAGACCTCCAAAAGTGCTGTTTGATCGCCCCGCGATCAACTCCGAGGTTGGGGTCTTACAACTCCCTCCCCCTTAAGAGAATTTCATCCCGAAATTAAGAACAGAGACTACACAAAAAAATAAACATAACGAGTACCTGAGGGGAACAACTCGGGGTACTCCTCGCGCATTGAATGCTCTCGCTCCCAAGAGAGCTCCTCGCGTCTGTAGTTATCCCAACGGACCTTCACCATTCTGATTTCCTTGTTCCGAAGCCGCTTGACTTCGAAATCCTTAATAGATATGGGCTTGACTTTCGTTGTCAACCCTTCCTCAACCGGTACTTGGTCGGCCGCTAACACCTACGAAGGCTCTTGCACTGCCTTCCGCAAAACCGAGATGTGGAATACATCGTGCAAAGCACTTAACTCTGCTGATAACCTCAACCTATAAGCTGCTTCTCCGATCCGCTCCAGAATCTCAAATGGCCCAAGGTATCTCGGACTCAACTTTTTCAAGCGTCGAATCCGTGAGACACCCTTGAACGGCTTGATCTTCAAGTACACCCAATCGCCAACACTGAATTCCACGTTCCTATGCTTGGCATTATAATACTTGGCTTGCCTATCCTGGGCAATCCGCAACCGCTCCCGTATAGTATGCACTAAAGAAGTGGCATCTTCAATGTCTTGACGCTGATAAAGCTTGGACTCACCCGTTTCTAACCACGACAATGGCGTGCGACATTTTCTTCCGTAAAGAGCTTCGAATGGCGCCATCTGAATGCTTGCTTGATAACTATTGTTATAAGCAAATTCGACCAAGTATAGGTGGTCCTCCCACCTCTTACTGAAGTCCAACGTACACATGCGGAGCATGTCTTCCAAGGTTCTGTTGACTCTCTCGGTCTGGCCATCCGTCTGCGGATGAAACGCCGTGCTAAACTTCAGTTTGGAGCCCAACAATTGATGCACTAGCCTCCAGTCATTGGACATGAAACGCCCATCGCGATCACTCACAATACTGCGGGGCACCCCGTGCAAGCGCACAATGCTATCCACATAGAGCTTTGCCAACTTCTCTACTGGATCATCCTTCCTCATTGGTAAGAAATGCGACACTTTCGTCAATCTGTCAACGATCACCCAAATGGCGTCGTTTCCCTTCTGCGATCTTGGCAATCCATGCACAAAATCCATGGATATGTCGTCGAATTTCCACTCCGGTATAGGCAAGGACTTCAGAAATCCGCCCGGCTTTTGGCACTCCGCCTTCACCAAGGCGCACGCTTGACATCTGGCCACATACAACGCCACATCTTTCTTAAGTCCCGGCCACCAAAACAACTTTTTAAGATCACGATACATCTTCGTGCTCCCTGGGTGGATTGAGTACTTGGTATGATGAGCCTCGTACATCAACTCCGCCCGGAGGTTGCCCCCACTTGGGACGCACAAACGATGATCCTTCCTTAATAACCTATCGTCTACCGAGAACTGGGAATTTGACCCATCCAGAGCGGCCTCCAAAAGCTCCTTCATGGAGTCATCCAACTCCAATTCCTGCCGAACCCGGTCAGCCAGGTCATACTGCACCTCTGTCCAGTTTAACATTGCCTTGGCGCTCGACTGCTTGTCAACGCAACAGATCTCAAGCTTCTCCAACTCCCGTACTAGCCGCTCATCATGCACCGACAACCAGTTGGCTTGGGCGGGAGCCCTGCGGCTCAGCGCATCCGTAACTGCGTTGCCCTTCCCGGGTACATAATGTATCTTGAAAGTGTAGTCCCCCAGGAACTCCATCCACCTCCTCTGTCTCATATTGAGATCCTTTTGATCCAACAAGTATTTTAGGCTCTTGTGATCGGTGTATATGTCGACCCTTACTCCGTATAGGTAGTGCCTCCACAACTTGAGTGCAAATATCACGGCCGCCAACTCCAAGTCGTGCACCGGATAATTTCTTTCATGCACCTTTAGCTGACGCGATCCATACGCTATCACGCTACCATGCTGCAACAACACGCAGCCCAAACCACAACCCGAAGCGTCGCTATACACCTCAAAGCCCTCGGTTCCACTCGGCGAACTGAGCACTGGCGCCGTGGTCAACCGTCTCTTCAGCTCTTCAAAAGCTTGCACGCACTCTTGCGTCCATAAGAATCTCTGATCCTTCCTGGTCAACTTTGTGAGAGGTAACGCTATCTGCGAGAAGTTCTCTACGAAGCGCCTGTAATAGCCGGCAAGCCCAAGGAAACTACGGACTTCCGCTACCGAAGACAACACAGGCCACTCCCGTATCGCAACTATCTTCGCCGGATCCACCGCTATACCTTCCCCACTCACTATATGGCCAAGGAACGCTACCGAAGGTAGCCAGAACTCGCACTTGGAGAACTTTGCGTAAAGCTCATTCCTTCTCAGAGTCTCCAACACCAAATGCAAGTGCTTGAAGTGGTCTTCCTCGCTCTGCGAGTACACTAGAATATCATCAATAAAGACGATCACAAATCGGTCCAAGTAATCTCTGAACGTTCTGTTCATCAAATCCATAAATACCGATGGCGCATTTGTCAGTCCAAACGGCATGACCGTGAACTCGAAATGCCCGTACCTCGTACTGAACGCCGTCTTTGGGATATCACATTCCCTGATCCTCAGCTGATAGTACCCCGACTTTAAGTCCAACTTGGAGTATACAGACGATCCGACTAACTGATCAAAGAGATCATCAATCCTCGGGATCGGGTACTTGTTCTTCACCGTCAACTTGTTCAATTCTCTGTAGTCGATGCACAGCCGCATACTACCGTCCTTCTTTTTAACGAAGAGGACCGGTGCGATCAAAGGCGACGAACTTGGACGCACATAACCTTGCTCCATCAGCTCCTCCAGCTGAACCTTCAACTCCGCCATCTCCTTTGGCGCCAACCTATAAGGAGCACGTGGCACGGGTTTGGCACCCGGCACGAGCTCGATCGTAAAATCAATCTCTCGTTGCGGTGGGGCTCCAGGAAGGCTATCTGGGAACACATCTGGGTACTCGCATACCACGGGGATCTCATCCAAAGTGGACTTCGGCTTTGCGGCCTCCACTAATGCGAAGAACAGCTTTGCACCAGCACGAACCGCCTTCACCACCTGAAGAGCAGACATCAGTGTCTTGCTCGACCCCTTAAGCCCCTCGAAAGTAGTCTCCCGCCCTACACCCAGCTTGACCTCCTTACGGTCGCAATCGATCCAAGCCTTCTGCTCTGACAGCCAATCCATTCCAAAGATAACATCGAACTCTACTAACGGCAATAATGACGCTAGCAAGTCGAACTCTTGGCTCCCTATGTGAACCTTCACGGCGCACACTCTGTCCGCACACATCGAGCACCCATTCGGTAGCAACACATCTAATTTGTCCTTCGCCATCGAAGAAGGGACTCCGATGCACGATATAAACTCTTCGGACAAGAAAGAATGCGAAGCACCAGTGTCGAACAGTGCCCGTGCCGGACTATCGCTAATCACCACAAAGCCTAAGCAAAAGACATTAGCTTAACAAGCAATAGGTAATAGTATTCTCAAGTCAACTTGCATAAATTAACTCATACCTGTCACCACATCCGCTTGCTTGATGGCCTCCTGCTGGCCCAAATTGTAGACTCTAGGCTGAGTCAGAGCATAGTAGGACACGGTCGACTCCACTGCTTTGCCCTTTTCCTCGTAGGTAGCTCCTTGTTTCCTTTCGGACTTTGAGCGTCCACTCCAGCAGTCACGGGCAAAGTGCCCCGACTTTCCACACGTGAAACAAGCGCCCGGGGTTCGATTGGTAGTTGCCCCCGAGGCACCTGCAGAAGGAGCTGGACCCGACGTCCTAACTTCTTGGAGAATCTGTGGTAGCCCGACTTCGACGTAGTCGGCGCCTTGAACTCTGATCTCTTGCCACCAGATTCCCTCTCCTTCTTCGCTTGCACGTTTCTCATATCCTTCTCCAAGGACCGGGCCGAACTGACCAGGGTCATGAAACCCTGCGCCTTGGGCCCCGATAGTAGCAACCTCAAATCATCCCTTAGCCCTTCATAAAAGCGGCTCGTCTTGCGCTCCTCGTCTGCGAAGGTAGCGCCGACATATCTCCCCAACCGAGTAAACTCGTGGAGGTATTCATCAACGGTGCTATCACCCTGCACCAACTTCTGGAATTCGCTCTCTAGCGCGATCCTCTGCGCCGAGGGGAGGTATCGAGCCATAAATAGTCTCGCAAACTCCTCCATCGGGACTTCGGCCAATGGCCTTCCCCTCAACTGATGCAGCTCTAGGCCCTCCCACCACAGTCTTGCGTCCCCATCCAAAAGGAACGTCGCTATAGTGGTCTTCTGCCACTCTTCAGTTTCCGTCGCAGTCATCACCCTGTTGACCCTTGAGAGCCAATCCTCTGCTTGGGTCGGGGTTTCTGCCCCCGTGAACACCGGTGGATGAAAGCCCATGACATGCTTCAGTTGTCTTTCAGTTGCTCTCCGCGGCAACTCTGGTTCCAACACAACTTGCTCAACCCTCCTTTGCTCTGCCGTCTGAAGCGGTACTTGCTCTACAGCAGGAGCAGGCTGCTGCACCTGCCTTGCAGGCTGCGCATTAATCATTGCCATGACCGCTTCTGCCACCAACCTAATGGTCTCGGCAGACAAAGGTGTTGCAGGCGTATCGCTTGGCGCACTGCTCGCCTTAGAACCTGGCCGTTCAGACGGCCCAGCACCACTTCTGGTCACCTATAATCATGCAAAACACCGATAAGCGACCAAACACTACTGCAAATAGCAATTATAGGAACACGCAGGTTCCTCAAATATGTGTATTTTCATTCCTAAGTGGACATTCATGGGTGCTTTTCATGTTATAACGATGACGCACACAATGTGCTCACCACCCCTTGAAGTGAATTCGTCCACGAATTCATTTAAGCGTGACCGAAACCAGAAGTCTGATACCAATTTGTAACGCCCCTATCCGTCGCGTAGCATATAACAGTAGGTCTGGTCGGGGCCCGACGCCATATACCACAAACAGACCGGTTGGTTACTTATTGAAACCATACAACCAATCAGAGCGTCCTACGCAACACCTAGCGGAAGCAAATTTAATTAAGTTGCAAAAAGATAAGAACCCTGCCACAAAGCATGAATGTCCACTACAACCCAGGAACGAGTACATACACAAAAGAGAACTGGCCTTAAGGCCTTACATTGTTCACTTAACAAAATAGTGTTTTCAGACATCGGCTCGCAGGCCGGCCATACATGAATGAACGGGAAAAACATAACAAATTAGGCCTTCGAGGGCCGGCACAGCAACAAGGGCTTTAGCCCGCTATTTCCCGCTCGGCTCCGCAGCACCTGCAAGCAACAAACCACCGCCCGGTGGCAAACAATAGCAACGGTCAGCAAAGCTGACCAAATTATAACGATCCCGCCCCCACAATCGGGGCGGGGATGCTCTTTCCCTGCACTTTATTAGTATAGGCATTTATAAAAGGTAATTGCACATCACCACAGGCGTAGGCTCGCACGGCCACACACCCCGTGCACTCAGGGCACATTCTCGGCGAACCGGCCAACGTCACGTCAATTCAAGCCATAGACGTTCCCGATCCACCACCGCCTCTAGGACGGTCATCCATATGAGCAATTTGTCTCCTTAGCCTTGGTCATGGCAATTTAAGCCATAGACCGCCGAAGACCCTCGTCCATGCCAACGGTCCTACCGAACGACATAGACCGGGTACGGTTCCGCTTGACCCGTGCTCATACCGCAATGACAATTTAAGCCATATGCGCAGGTCAAGACTCGCCGAGTCCCGTTTCAGCTACAAAATCACATAACCCAGTTATGTTCACGTTAGCTCCCCGGCCTCCGTGTTGGCAAAATCTGCTTTTGCCCAGTTTTCCGGGTGCACCTTAGAGTTAATCTCTAAGATTCCCTGATGCAATCTACCACGTAGAAAAACCCGAAAACACCCAAACATCCGGAGTCTTGCCCGGTTCAAATGCAATGCAACATCACCGATTCGGACCAACACGTCCGAATAGGCTTCACACACAATGCCTATGTCCGTTTACGCATACGGACTCTACACAAGGGGGGACTTCACATATCTACCCCAAGGAGCGCTCCAACTCTTCGCTCACTCGCGAGAGCGGGCTTCCTATGCAAGGAAAAGAGGGCTTCACATGCCCAAGATAAAGAATCGTTACCCTTGCGTTCTTCCGCGGCGCCATCGCAAACTACGCGACTAGAAAGCTTCGCAACGTCGTCGCCTCCGCGGATCTGGGCTCGGATCGCGATTTGGAGCTTCGAACCTCCTCCGGCGGTCGGATTTTGGCCTCACACCACCAAGGGAGCTCTCCCCTCTCTCTAGAATGTAGAAAGAGAAACTCAAGTTGAAATGAGGGTTTCTCCCCCCATTTCCCGGCTAATAACCCCCCAGGAGCAGCCCCCACCGTCAGATCCAGATCCAAGGGAATGAACGGCCGAGATTAGATCCAAAATAATAAAACCTGGGCCGAACACGGGTTGGCACACGGCCGTGTGCCTGGCCGTGTAGCTCATTCGCCGATCGACACGGGTCCTGACACGGCCGTGTGCCACGGGCCGTGTTACCTGGAGCTTCAGGAACGATCGTCGGGCTTCATGAACACGGCTTCGAACACGGCCGTGTTCGAGGCCGTATGCCCAACACACGGCTTGAGATACGGCCGTATGTCTCAGGCCGTGTCCTTCTCTGACTCGAGACTGCACAAAACCACAATAGGCCACTGAACACGGGTAGGCACACGGCCGTGTGCCTGGCCGTGTGCCCCTGTTCAGACCTCCAAAAGTGCTGTTTGATCGCCCCGCGATCAACTCCGAGGTTGGGGTCTTACAGCATGCTCCAACAATCTCCCCTTTTGATAATAACAAATACTTGTACTTCCCCATAGCCAATCCAGCAACTCCCCAATGATCATGCCCTGAACACGCACATGAACTCCAAAGGTCATGCTAGTGTAAGTCTGCGGATTAGCCGTTACATAACTCTCCCACCAGATTTTCCTGCCAGAAGCCATTTTACTAGGTCACGCCCCTTGTCACGGGCGTAACATGGGGCATAACATGCCTGAAATGCCAGAATTCTATTTAGAATGCGCTTGCTCCGCCTCCAACCTTCATGACCCTACACTCCCCCAGGTCACGAGCATGTACCTGGGTGTGTAAGCCAATATTTCCAGCTCTATAATGCCAGCTGCTTCTTGAAGTCCTGAGTCGAATTCAAGCCCTATTTGGGCCATTTGCAGCGTAGTTTCTCTTTATTTGTAGCTTAGTTTCTCTTCATTTTGAAACCGTTTGGTAAAATTTTCCTTAATTCTTTGGAACCTTGGGTTGATTTTGTCAGTCCCCAATATATATTTCATTATAAATATGGTAGATGTGCGGATTTAGGCATTTTGTGTGAAGCTTACTCGTGGTTGTTAGCCTGAATCGATAATTCTTGATTTGATGTTATATTTAGGTCTAGCCTAGTATGGGTGCTGGAGAATGACTTAGTGAAATACATCATTTCATCACGAGATTTGAGATTAAAGTAGCTCTTGAAATACATGGTGAAAACCCTATGATTAGGTTGTGGTTGAATGCAAACCTCCACCACAAGTTTGTAGTGGAGTTGTCTTTGACTTCCCACATGAGTAGTGTATCATCCCGACTTTTATTGGGTCACTAGAACCTCAGCAGACCCAATACAAGTGACCTGAACTCCTACCCAATACCTTAGAAGGTAGGAGAGGTGACTCGATTTTGGATATTGAGCACATAAAATTTGATTTGAGTTCTTCCAGTTACTATAGACTCTTATAGTTGATACGAGTACAATGAGACTCGTTTTGCTTCGATCGGAGGTCATATGACGAATATGACAATTTTTGGGTTTTGTGGTGCGCTACGACGCACAATTTTGGAATATTGGGCAAATATACTCCAAATTGACCCTGGTCAGTGGTATTGGACTCTTATGATCAATACAAGATTAATAGAGTTCATTACGATAAATCCTCATGCCGAGTGATCAAATCGTGGTCAAATCATGGTCAAATCAAGCTTTATCGTGCACCAAAAAGCATGCATACACAAATATTACTTTAATACCCCAACATTGACCCGTCATTTGACGACTTAGAGCCACTTTGATTTTGACCCACCTAGGAGACCCACCTTATTGTTGACCTTGGTCAAACCCTTTAAAAATCATATTTTTGAGAAATTAAAAGAGGGGCTTCACCACCCCACCACTTCAAGCCACTTGGGCTCTCTCCCCTCAGCGATATAGGGGCTAAAATTCATCAAATCCCATAGGATATGGGACTTAGGACAAGAGGAGGCCCAAAACACTTTTCATTCATCCTCCCTTTTTCCAAAATCCTACCAATCCCAATGCAAAATACCCCTCCCCCCTTGATCACTGCCACATGGCAGTACTATCTCCTTGGATGAGCACCAACTATCCTGGACAGCTGAAGGAGGTTGCTTAATCCCTCCATAAGGAGGGATTTATCCCACACTATCAGTGAGGAAGGGATGGGGCTCCTCCCTTACTATATATAGGCCCTCTCCCCTAGTAGCTCTTCACACCTTCCCCAACCTCAAATGAGCACACCCGAACCCATGCCGGAGCTACCCCTCACCAGAAACCTAAACCCCTAGCCTGCCACCTTCCGCCACCCTCTCTTGACAAATCTTATGGGCAAATCCCGAGACCACCTCTCTCAGGTGGATACCCTCCCCCTCCTCCTTCTCAACCACCACCCCCCATGACGCGTTGCATGCGCCTCACAGTTGCCAGAGCACTCTTGCCGCCACCCGATCTATACTTTAGGTTCAGGTGGTAGCCATGCATGGTGAGCCCCTCCTTGTGCTAGTGGGGGTGCTGGGAGGATGTTATCCCTCTAGAGGATCCCTCCAGTTGCGCTAGAAGGTGTTGGTGCCATCAAAAAATACGGCTCTAACGGCACCCAAGTTTTGAATATTCTTTTGTTTTGATTGTCTAACGGCCAGCGAAGCCAGGCTGCCAGGCCACCCCCGGAAGAATGTCTGTGTAAAATCCCTCCCCCTGTAATTGGGCCCAACCAATGAGAGATTTTATTCCCAAGACCGTTGCCTTATAATGATGCCAACTTATGAGTTAGCTACCAGCACAAGAAGGCAACCCTGCTGGCAGGTACGATCATACACATGGCCAATAAGAAAAGAAGTACTAAAAACTAGTCCATAATATCACATCATAGCTATATAAATATCAAATGAAGGGAAAAGTCCATAATTAGATAACAAACGAGAAGAGTAATAGGGCTTATGCCTAGTAAATAACCATAACACAAAACTCTCTCTCTCTCTTTCTCTCAACTACATGTGGAAGCTAAACAAAATACTCATCAACCTATCGTCGGGTAGTAGTAGTGTGCGGCAACTGCTCCTCCGATCCTGGTAGCTTGATCTCTGGCTCCACCTGGTTAAACTGGTGCGACGTCTCCACGCGTCCCTAAAATGATATGGTCCACCAACCGTTAGTCAAAAGACCATGTCATTATCATCCTCGCCTCACCCCCACGACTCCTAGGCACCGCGCGGGAGGAAGAAAGCGGAGGAACAATAGTAGAAGAATTTATAAACAAGTGACAGTGATATTTACATATAATTTTAGAAGTTCTATACCAGTATGAGAAGCAACAAAAAGTAGTAGTAATGAGTAGTAACAAAGTACAATACAAAAGTAGTAATGGAGAGCTGTATAAATATAGGAAAGTAAAAGCAGCCACTCTTCCATCACATAAGCGTACCTTAACTTATATGAATGCCCATAAAAACTTATAAGTTAAGATTTTCAGGTAACTCATCATATAAAAGAGCCCAACTAATTTATATGATAAGGGTCTAGAAACATAAGTTAAACTATACTATCTATATATGTCATGATATATGGTATAATATAAAGATTATAATGCAACTCACCCACCCGACTCTGTGTGAACAAATCTCTCAAACATTCCCCACTTTTTTGGAGGTTGCTAGCCTCTCAGGTACCAACCGTTGTAGCTCACGGTGGCAATGGAGCGGGTATCTCTCTCCTAGGAGGTTAGGCACACTACCATACCTAGACCTTGTATATGCCTCAACGCTAAGAACACAATAGTGGAGCCTTTGTGTACCCTTACTGGCAACTACCAGACTTTATGGTCAGGTGCGTTTAGGGGATAGAATTCCTGAACTCAGTATAAACAACATACTGGTCTCCCCTAAAACCTAACCTCATCACCAAGGTCAACGTACTTTCGTCGATGAGCTGACTGGACAAGTACCGAATAACCCACCACACAAACACAACCAGTTTGAAAATACCTATCCGAGCCTCCAGCTCGCAGGACCAACTCGTCCTCAAATCTTATGCATCATCGAGTCTTCAGTTCCAGGACTAACAAGCCCTTACTTCAATTCATCGTCATATAAGAAGAGATTCTCTGACTCTGTGGATTTTTTACCCCTTATGTTAATCTTGCCTGGAGCTTTATTGCTTAAGATTTAGGGTTAATCTTGGACTTCCCGAGGTCTATCTTGTGAAGGGCTCGTAGCAGTACTAGGAACTATGATGAAATTAATCCCATCATTCCCTTTCTCAAGATATTTAGTTTTGTCAGTGACTACCATTTACCAAACCCTCTCACATAGTTACTCTTAGAAAGTTTATGATGATTTGTGCTTCATATAGGGGAATGATAATTTTTCGTTGATCCCGAACTTAACAATGCCCCTTAGGGTCCATGTACACTAACTAACACCACCTATGGGTAAATCCTTTAGGACATCAACCAACATCACATCAAGGTCCTAAAAATACACTAACCTGACTAGAACCAATTTATATCACATCTAATCATCACCCCGCTCTTCTTTACTATATGCAGCCCAAATGATTGATATGAGTCAAGGGTTGTAACCACCAAATATTTTATCCAAATGACATACGATTAATTATAGGGGTATGAATACTCAGTTATGATGAAGTTCCAAAGTTTCATAATTTTCTAAATTAATTGACAATAATTGAATTTTCCTAAAATATAAGTCAATAGTAGATTTGAACATGAAATATCACTTCCAGGGGTCCAAACAATATCGAATAATTTATACAAGGTCACAATGATAAATAAAATGTCTAGACCAAATTTCACTTCATTCCAATAATATTTGATATTTAATTTCTAATTATAAAAATCTGATCCACTAGGTCATTTTACACATGAAGTACTATAAATATTCATCAAATAATTCCCGAAAAATTACTGGAGGTTACAAATGGTAAAGAATTATTTATTCCAGAAATGCATAATTTTATAATTCAATTTGGGCATAATTATCGCAATAATAAGGAAAAGGCAAAAAGGGTAATTATTACTACAACCCTAAGATTCTAACTTCCCAAATATCCAATTAATGTATCTATAATGTATCATACTAAATCATTGCTATTGAAAAGGTTTCATAATTTTTACAACTATTTTAGTCACCATAATTTCATTAATACACATGCGTAATAAAATAATAATTAATTCATTTACTAAGCAAATCAACTCCAAACGTTCTAAGACTTCATGAGGAGGTGTACTTACATTAAATAAGTTCATGTATAAAATTTTACTGGATTTTACCAAGCCAATCTTGCTAAATTTAGAAGATACACCTTTTGGCTAAATGCACATCACATATCACAAGTCAGAGCCTCATGCATTGGAATACACCCACATACAGAGCTCCAAATGATTTGAAATTTTTATCAGGGATTTATATTGTCCTATTGAGACTCCCACCAAAATTTGGGGTTCATACAATATTTTTCACCAAAATATTTCACTTTTATGAAAAATCACATTTTTCCTAAAACTATAGGAAAATGTTATCCAAAAACTCTCATTGTTGGACTGTAGGTGTATCTTGGGTATATTCTTACATGCCCCAAATTTCAACCCTATAAACTTAACCATTTTAAATTTATTCAAGAAATATAGGTTGTCCCCTCCTAGGGGCCAGTCCCACTAAAACTTCTCTACATGGAGCTATATTTCTCCAAATGGATTGATTCAAGTCTCTAATTAAAGTTAAGACAGATTGCTATAACGTTCATGTTGGACACTTTTCATGAATCGGCATCTAAGTACCCTTAATAATTAAATCTATGTACAACACATATTGTGACAATATTCAACAAATCTATAATTATAATATATTTGATCTTGATCAAACAGATGACCATGATTGCGTCTTTCTCCTCTAGCCAATAGCCAGGATTAGCCCGACCTGGAGATTTTCTACAACCATTTGTCCACCAACCGGCCACTTCCCCGACCAGCCACAGCCACCACCACCTCCGTTGAGGAGGTGGCTATCACCCGACGGTGGTTTTGCCACCGGAGCTGGTGGTGGCTATCGCCCGGAGGTGGTTTTGCCGCTTGAGGTGGTGGTTTCCGGCGAACCTGCCACCATAAATTTTCCAAAAAAAACCCACAATTTTCTCACATTGGCTCGGGCTAATTCTTGGCTTATAGGCGACTACTTCGGTGGGTGGCCATAGAGGCGACAGTTTCCGGTGATCCACTTCCCGATTTCGATTCTCCACCAAATGCAGTGATCCTAGACTCGATTTTGATTGCATGAAGGCTTCTAGTGGTGATGAAAGGGTCGAAATGTGCTAAGGGTGACTATTTTTAGGAATGCCATGAGAGGGAGTGGTTGGCCATGGCCATTAATGGCCCACCTTGATGGTGGCCGACTGTAATTGATGAGATTCTCCTCCCAAGCATCAGGGGAGATGAATGGTGGGCTTAGGGAATAGAAAGGGTGTGCCCATGCCCTCTCTCCATTTATTTCTTCCTCCTCCATTAATAAATGTAAATTTCTTTATTTTTTATTTAATTTCCTAATCAGATTAATTAAATTAATAAGTTTAGTGGGCTGGATGGGCCTTGGTCCAAGGCTTAGCCCATAGGAAATGGGTTGAGCCTTTATTTCTCTCATTTGGGCTCAATTTTGACCATGATTGACCTGGGGTATTGACTTGGTCAACCAATGGGTTGACTGGTCCCATGGGTTAGTCTTGAGTCCAATGACACATCCTTGTGATGGTTGGGCCAAGGTGGGACCCTAATTGGGCCAATTTGTCCAAAAGGTGTAGGTTTGACCAAAATTGGCCTAGATTTAAATTTGGTCAAGTTGGAGAAATTAACACCCTCATGATGAGGCTTTTGGGTTCACTTGGCCCCTAATGATATTATAAGGATAGGGGTGAAGTCAATTTGACCGTAAGAAGTCTAATCGAGCCAATTCGGGTTGAGTGGACCTATGTTGAGCTAGGGTTGACTTTAGTCAATTTGACCAACTTGGTTGACCTAGCCATGATTCCATTGGTCAATTGCCTCCCCTTTAGGGTTGGGGAGGTGTCAGGGAGCTTACTTTTAGGTGGTGAGTTTATTTGGGTGTAAATTGTCCTAGGTTGACTTGTGCACGTTGGGGTGCACAAAACAATTTTCTTTAGCTTAAGGAGTTCTAGGGTCGTCTCCTTGCCCTAACTCGCCACTCAAACCCTAACACCAGTAAGTGGTCTAGAAGGGCTGGGAATGCTACAGTCTAACCCACGGTGAGCTGACCGGGGGTAGTGTCACTGTGCCATGACGGCTAAAGAGTAGGGTGGAGTGGTGTTGCCGGGATCTCGGCCAACAACAACACCCTGCCCTCTATTTTATAAATTTCGGTGTAGGTTGGTGGAGCCAGGCTATCGGACCACAGCCAGATTAATCACCGGCCACCGACGATTCATCCAAGGGTAGCGTCGTATCCTGACGGTCGTTGGCCAGCAGCGGTAGAAGCTCGCAAGCTTCTGCCGCCCCGGGTGTACATATGTCGTCTGATCTCCATCAAGAGATCAGACGACCATGGGATAATTATTCCCTCCCACCTCAGTTTTAGATTCTTGCAGCGGATCTGTTCTAGATCCGCTATGGGGTAAGAAGCAGAAATCACTTTATGTGGCCCTATCTCAGCCACTAGTTCTGATCAGAGCTAGCTATATGGTATCCACGCTTTTTCTACGCAACTCTTTAAGGGTAGAGAATTCACGATCCATGCATGTGGGGTAATCTTAGGATCCTTTAGACCCTTGCTTCGTTCCATAGTTCAAGGCAAACCATACAGCAGAAGCCTGGTGGGACCTTAGGATAGTGGTTTAAGGATTCTAAACTATATAGTAGCACACTCGCACGCACTATATTTCTGCTTTTGTCAGTCTTTTGCAAATTCCCCTTACTTTTGCAAATTGCAGACCTCTTTCCTATTACTTCTCTAGATATCCGAGTCCAATAACAGGAGGTCATTCTCTAGAGGGTACCACCCCGCCACTCCACCTCCAAACCCAGTTGCTCTAGCTACAATTATATTCATCGAGACTGACTTGGGGCAGATAGTGACAACTTTATTGACCACTTTTCAAGATGCTATCATGTAGCCACTACAACAGCTTACCGTACCCATGGAATTGCTAATGATATTTTGGTGGTTGAGGCCTCCTACCTTCCGAGGCACAAGAGTCCGCCATACACGCAGAATAGTGGGTTGAGCAGGTTGAGCGGCTACTAGTGGGCATGATGTTCCCTGCAGTTGTAATATTTTCTTTGATAATGACATTATTGGATGGTTATGCCAAAGATTGGTGGAGGGTAGCTAGCTGCTCCACTTTCAAAGGACGACCACTTAGTGCCCTCTTATGGGGAGAGTTTTCTGATGCCTTCCTTGAGCACTTCATCTCTGACGCTGATCGATCCGCACTTCAGGAAAGGTTCCAACACATGTGTCGGGGAGATAGGATAGTGCCTGAGTACCAGTGCAAGTTTATTCATCTAGCTCTCTTTGCGGGGATGCTTGCGACAACTAATAGAGATCGAGTCGCCAGGTTTATCTGAGGCCTGTACAACGACATGCGATAGGTATTGATCATGATCTCCTAGTCTACCTTCAACACCATCCTTACACATGCCGCTGCATAAGAGCTGGACTAGAGGATGGTGGCCCAACAGTGTAGAGGACAGGTGAAGGCCCCTCGGGGACAAGGACGAGGGAGAGGAGTTGTTCCCCAGTGAAAGGACCAGGACAGGAGACAGATTCTTTGTCACCAGCCCTACAGATAGGCACCTAAGCCTCGACAGGAACCTCCATCCCCAGTAACCCGACCGGTTCCACAGCTGGCACCTCAACCAGCTCCAGCACCCCAGCCCGCACCAGCTACATGACGGGATGCTCCCTTCTTAGGAAATTGTTTTCTAGGTAATTATCCAGGGCACATGAGATCCATTTTCCCCCAAGCCATAGGGAGGAAAGGTTTGGGAGCAGTTTAGGGAGCAGCAGAGAGAGGTCGAGGATAGGGAGGCCGCAGAGGTAAGTAGGGCAGGAAAGACTAGCCTAGGCAGGGCAGAGCAGCACCCCTCGAGGCATATGCACTAGACCTTCAACATGAATTACACCAGACATGGTCATAAGTATATACTTTCAGCATCAGTGATGATCTCGATGATAGTATCTAGGAGGACACATGTGATATAGTATGTATATATATATATATATATATATATATATATCTTATAGACTTATGATCACTATATATGTATGTCATCAGGTTTAGTTTTGGTAGTAAGGCACTCCGCAAAAACATTATTTGATACCAGAGCAATGCACTTTTCTATCTCCCAGAACTTCATCGCATCCAAGGAGAACGTCATCCAATGGTCTAAAATATTGATAAGGATTTGACTCCAGGACTGATTAGATATGATATCCACAGAAAATGCTCATTCCAGTCTATACAAGGAGATGTGGAGTTCGAGATTAATACGACTATTCTAGCAATAATCGGGTTCAACATCATCCTAGGGATAGAATGACTGGTCAAGCATAAATCTCATATAAATTAATTAACCATAGAGATCAACCTTCAGAACCCGTATGGCAAATTTATCATTTTAAAAGGTATCCTGCCCGTCACCCGTAAAATTTTAACATTAGCTCAAACCGTCAAATCAGTCTGACAAAGGGATGAGATATACCTTATTTATTTTGAGATGGAGAATAAGACCTAGGTGCTCGCCAAGTTTCCCGTAATTCGATACTTTCTGGATGTTTTCTCGTATCCCTCCCAGGGTTACCTCCACAATGGGAGGTGGACTTCAAGATAGAACTCGTGCCCAGAGCTCGACCATTATCACAAGCACCCTACTAGATGGATCAAAAGGAACTCGTAGAACTTAAAATACAACTTCAAGAGCAAATCAATACAGGGTTTGTCCGCCCGAGTTCCTCACTATGGGGAGCCTCGATGTTATTTATCAAGAAGAAGGACGGGATGTTGCATCTAAGCATCAATTACAAGGAACTTAATAAGCTCACCATTCAAAATACATATCCCCTACCACAGATCGATGAATAGTTCGATCAATTGCAGTGCACGTCCATGTTTTCTAAGATGGACTTAAGATCTAGATACTACCATCTCCGTATATGGGTGGAGTGCATTACCAAATAGACTTTAGCTCCCAATACGACCTCTATGAGTTTGCAGTGATGCCTTTTGGGCTAACCAATGTACCTTCCACCTTCATGGCGTTGATGAACACAATATTTGAACCATACCAAGATCACTTTGTAATCATCTTTATAGACGATTTCTCATCCACTCGAGGATCAAGACAGACCACTCCAGGAATCTCGAGATGGTGTTGATCAAGCTACGAGAGCATTCCCTCTTTGTAAAGTTCATTAAATGTGAGTTTTGGTTGGAGGATGTTTTATTCTTAGGCTACAATATCAATTAGAATGGGGTATGTGGATTAAGCCAAGATCCAAGCAGTACGAAACTACCCGCCGCTCTAGTTGGTAGTGGATTTCAGAAATTTCCTTGGACTTATCAGATACTACTGAAAGTTCATAAAAGGATTTTCAAAGATTGCCTTACCCCTCACCACTCTCACCAAGAAGGATTACGTATTCTGATGGACGTTGGAGTGAGCGGCAGTGTTCGTCGAGTTAAAGAACCGTCTAACCTCTTCTCTGATTTCTACAATTCACTCAGGAACCGAAGGGTTCCATATTTACACCAACACATCTCTGAAAAGATTAAGAGTCGTACTAATGCAACATAGCAAGGTGGTCACTTATGCGTCATGACAGCTGAATCAGCATGTGCTTAACTACACTGCCCATGACTTGGAGTTGGGCATTGTAGTCTTTTCTCTCAAAATATGGAGGCATTGCCTGTATGATGTAAGATGTGAGATCTTCTCTGACCTTAAGAGCCTCAAGTACATCTTCAATCAGAAGGAGCTGAACCTATGATAGTGTTGATGGATAAAATTTCTATGGGACTGTGATTTTGCCCTCCAGTATCACCCCAGTAAGGTTAACCAAGTTGTGGATGCTTTGAGTCAACAACCCTTAGTAGTCAGGAGCTGGATGGAACTAATACCAAAGGAGTTGATCTGATCCTTAGCAAATCTAAGAATTACCCATATTACACGCAAAGACCTGGTGGAGTACCAAGCCAAGCTATATCGGATGGGGATCTAGTGCGATATCCGGGACCTGATATGCAAAGCACATAAGATCAACCTAGAAGCAGCCCCAATCATCTAGACTCTACAGGATGGAACACATGACAACTATAACCTGCATGATGTCTTACTGTAGTACATACACCATGTGTTCATTCCCTCTACCCGGAATCCGAGAGGTGATTCTTCGTGAAGCACACCAGACATGGTACTCTATCCACCCTGGTGTAATAAAATGTATATTGATCGACGTAGGACCCTGTACTGGCCAGGAATGAAGAGAGATGTCACCGACTATGTGGCACATTGCCAGGCCTGCCATAAGGTGAAGGACAAATGCCACAACCCGAGAGGTTTGTTGTAACCAATACCAATACCATAATGGAAGTTCGAAGACATCTCTATAGAGTTTTTCCACAGTCTACCTCGATCTCGTATAGGAAACAAATCCATATGGGTCGTTGTGGACCACCTCACAAAGATAGCCTGATTTATCCCAAACCAACAGAGTTATGGTGTTGACATTTTGGCCAGGCTATTTATAGAACATATAGTTCAATTCCATGGAGTACCAGAGTCCATTTTGTCTAACCGCGATAGGCGCATTAATTAGAAGGAATGGATAAGGGTGAAGGATTATTTGTCGGCCAAATTAGCCTTCAACACCGCATTCCACCCACAGAATAACAAACAGATCGAGAGAATGAATTAGACGATGGATGATCTACTTTGACTATGCATAGGAGAGCATAACGATCCTTGTGAACTATTACTACCGCTTGTGGAATTTTTATACAATAATAGCTTCCAGACCAGCATCAAGATGACTCTGTACGATGCTCTATATGGAAGACGTTGTCAAACTCCTTTGTCTTGGGCTCAAGACGAAGACTCTGAAGCCCAGGAGTCGGTTATATAGACACCCGCTATATGAGCCCCTATCAGATTTTAGAATGAGTTAGCCCAATCGCATACCGATTAGCCCTCCCTCCAGAATTGGGAAATCTTCATGATGTCTTCCATGTCTCTTCTTTGAGACATGTCCTTCGACAACCAAATCAGCATCTTCCCACACACTAACACCAATATAATCAGATAGATCTATCCAGCTAGAGCCATTAAGGATAGTGGATTCCAAGATCAAGGACCTACGGAACAAAACCATCTTGATGGTAAATATATTGTGGTTAAACTACGGATGAGACGAGTATATATAGGAATCAGAGGCACCCGTCCGAGAAAATTACCCAAAACTCTTTCTCGTGTTACGTCACATTTATAATTTCCCCCTACTCTAAGAAAATTTTCGAGGACAAAAACCCTCTTTTTATTGTATAATGGTTATTCAATAACTGTCCTTGGGGTAGACGCTGATAGCTTTACTTGTTGGGTATTGTATCCATAATAACCCAGATTTGAAGAAGGGTCCAGTCAAGCTAAGATGAATTAAGTCTGTATTTGATATTGCTTTTTAGTTATGTACTTTCAGGTTTACAATGGCAAGTACACACCAATGTCAGGTTACAGTGGGTCACTAAATACGGGACTATACAATGTAATCCTTCATTGTGTAGGTCAATGTGTTGACTCACGTGTAATCTCTCTATTAAGGTGTACTTCTATCCCAAGTATACGAGAGGGATCAAAGAAGGCCAAAGACCAGGAATAAGACATGGAGAATTTTACCTAAGAAAAATTCGGCAAGCATGGTGAATCATACATGTCGAATTCGTCGAGTATCTCCTTGATTCTCGCCAAATTCGTCGTGTATGCTTCCCGATACCCGTCAAAATCGTCGTATATACTTAGGGAAAATTCGCAGAGAAGCAGAAAAATCACCAAGGCAAATTCGCCGAGTCGCAAAATTCATCGAGTATCACTAGCAATACTCGCCGAATTCGACGAGTATCCCATGAGATACTCGCCGAATTCGACGAGTATCCTGAGCGATAATCGCCTGGTTTGGTGGGCCTTGTGCCAACTTTTCCTATATTCTGTCTAAGGCTTTTTCGGAGAATATAATCTTCATATTCGGCGAGTATCATACTTGATACTCGACAAAACTCGTCGAAAAACACTTCGCGATTTTTTTTGATTTTTTTCCTGGCTCGAAACCGACGGCCATGTACAGTACTTTTCTAGGTTTCAATTTTGGAAACCTTTTATAGTCTTTAGATTTCGAATCTCCCTATAAATACCTAAGATAATTTTGAAATCATTAAGGATCCAAAAACCTAATTTCAAAAATCAAAAATCTCAAACTTCTCGAAATAGATTTCCGCCGGCCGACCCTCTGTTTCGCGAAATTTTTCCGATCGGCCGTAACTTGGAGCAACCATATTCTACGCCGACGACATCGTTGACTGGATCACTTCTTCATTCAAGATCTATGTTTCTCCAGTCCTTGTTGGTGGAAGATCAAGGTTCTAGATCTAAGATTTCAAGTTTTCCGAGTTCTCCAAGATTCAAGATCAACCCTTCCAAGAACGTCGGATCAAGACTTATAGTCGTGTATTGTTGTTGTAATATTATCTTTAAATTATGTAGGAGATTTTTTCTCCGAGTTTTGTAGATCCATTTTTGGATCGAGAGAGTTGATCCGATTGTGGATCGAGTGTGTAGATCCGGTTTGCGGATCGAGTTGTAGGAGAGTTTGTTCTCCGAGTGGTAGGAGCTTCATCTCTGAGGTGTAGGAGTTGCGACTCCAAGGTGTAAGATTTGACGAAATCTGAGTTTGGTGAAGTAGCCGAATCTGCCCTTCGTGGGTGATAGGCGAGGCGGGATAATGGACATACCCAACTCGGGGAACCACTATAAAATCTCTGCGTTTGTGTGCTTGTTATTTAAGATTATTTTTATTCCACAAAAAGACGCAAACATCACTTTTTCACCCCCCTCTAAGTGATTTAGGTAGACGATAAATACTTTCAATTGGTATAAGAGGGGTGTTTTTGTTCGATAAGGCTAACACCTTGACCAAGATCCCTGATCTAGCGTTCAGAGATTCCACACTTTCACCATGGATCGAAGCAAAGATATTTCATCTATGAAGCTACCACTGTGTACCAAAGAAAACTTTCCCATGTGGAAAAAACGAGTACAGTTCTTCATGAAAGTTGTTGATCCAAGGATCTTTCAGATAGTGGAAGACGGACCTCACATCCCTAAACAAGCTTCAACGATAAATCCAACAATCATGATTCTAAAGAAGATGATGGATCTTAGTAAAGATAAGATTGCCTTAGTCTCCCTTGACAAGAAGGCTAAGAATATCATAGCAAGTGCAGTGGACGATTCTATGCTCCAGAACTTATTCCACTTCAAATCTGATAAAAAGATGTGGGACTGTCTTGTTATCCTAATGGATGTTCTGAAGAAGTGAGAGACGATCGGAGATCATTACTGAACTAGGAATACAAAGCTTTCAAGCAAGGTGCAAATGACTCCATAGCTGACAACTTTGAAAACTTTTTCAAGATTGTCAACGGCCTCAGGAACTATGGTCGCGTGTTCACTAATGGCGAACTCAACGACAAGTTTATAAGATCCCTAACTAAGGAAGGGGACACAAAGGTGGTTGTCATTAGAGAATTTGGAAAGCTGTCAGAGATTGATCCGTAGAACCTGTTCAGAAAGTTGCTCTCCTATGAGCTTCAAATGAATACACCTAAGAAGGAGGAGCAGAACAAAATAACATCTTGTAGAGAAAAGTCTGTGGCTTTGAAGGTGGAAGGGTCAAGAAAATCTAAAGCTGTGTCACCTGTAAGGACACGAGCTCCCAACACTCCAGAAGAATCTTAGCCAATCACGTCTGGATCTGAGCTATCAGATGGAGAATTTTCCCTCATCTCCAAACAATTCAAGAAGCTGCTGAGCAAGAGGAGAAAAATGAAGAAAAAGTCATCCTCTTTAGACTATAGAAGATCATGTCATGACGGTGATCGAACGAACAGAAGCTACAATAAAGTGGACAGGTATAAATCCAAACCGAACAAACAGGTTTCCTCTGACGTTGTTTGCTACTGTTGTATCAAATCAGGTCACATGATTGCGGAGTGTCCTTACAAGAAGTAGGATAGCTCCAAGAAGGATGAGAAGAGATCCTTCAAAGGGAAGAAGAAAGAAGAAAAGAGCTTCGTCACAAAAAAAGTCAAAGACTCTCAGCGACAGTGACTCGAGCGAGTCAAGTTCTGAAAACGAAGAAGCTTACTTTGGGCTTATGTCTCAATCTAACGAAGAAGTGGGCGACTCAGAATACCATGGGAAGGTAAACTCACACACAATTCTTTCACAATCCGAAACTTCCTCTAATGGTTATGAAGACTACTCCTCTGATGAGAACGAATCAGAGTTGATGGCTCAGCATGAGCACTTTTTAAAGGTTTTCGACAAATACTGAAATGTAGTCCGAAAGCAAGTTAAAGAGATTGCCTCCCTCAAGGCAGTGGAAACAAATTTGAAGGAATAAATTGCACAATTACTTCCTCTCAGAGATGAAGTCCACTACTTGAAAGAGGAACTCAAGGACTCGGTTAATACGTTAAAACTGAAGGAAAATTATCTTGATGAGCTGGAAGAAAAGCTCGCAGTGGAGAGAAAACTCGTTGAGATTTACTCCAAGCTGAAGAATATTCTTCCTCTCATTGATGAGTACTCCGCTCAAAAGAAGGGTCGTGGTCTTGTCCACGCCGGTGGAAAAGGTAAGGCTGCCAAGAAGGCTAGTGCCAAAGAAAAGGGGAAGGCACTCATGGATCAACCTTCATTCAGGAAAGTAATCTTTCCGACGAACAAGTTTGACCTTGAGTCATTCGATGGTAATCATGTTAGGCCTACTCATGTAGAGCCCAAGAATAGATGCCAGGGATGGACTCGTCCCCGTGACTTTGCTGCCAGCGTGTTCAAAGTACCATTTAAGCAAATTTAGATGAAGAGTTATGGTCCATATATGCATGACCATAACAATAAGAAGACACAAAAAGCTACATCTACTGTGCCTAAGGGTAAGGAGATGGAAGCCCATATATATGTTGTAACCAGGAGGCCTCCACCTCTAAGAATGTTACCCCTGCTAGACCCCACGGTCAAAGGGTAAAGCAGGAGTACAAACGAAGGTACAATAGATTTGACTGCTAGTGCTGCGACAAAATTGGTCATTTTGGCGCAGATTATTGGCATAATCCTGCCAATCTTGTAACTCCTAGAGTTAGCTATGCGAGATTGACCACTCACAAGGCTAATGTTCCTAGGGGAAGTATGCTGACCAGGAACCAAGGACCCAAATACGTTTGGGTTCTAGGTAAACTAATTTATTTTTACAGGAATGTCCAAAGGCCAATAGAACTCTGAATTTGGACAGTGGATGCTCTTGGCATATGACCGGGACAATAAGCCTTTTGCGTGATTATACCCTAGTCAAAGACAGACCCAAAGTCATCTTTGGAGGTTAAGACAGGGGAACTACAAAAGGTTATGGTATGATTTCCAATGGCGTAGTCTATTTTATAGACGTTGCTTATGTTGAAAGATTACACCATAATCTCATAAGCATAAGTCAACTATGTGACAAAGGCTACATCGTTGAGTTCTGCAAGGATAAATGTTTGATAAAATCATCTGCAAATTTGGAGACGGTCTTAAAAGGCACTCAGAGCAGAAATATTTTCTATTTAAATTTCCTTTGCTTAGACAATTCTACCCTAGTATGTTTTATTGCAAAAGATAACGCGTCTCTTTGTGACCAATGACACAAGAGATTAGCACATATTAATTTCAAAACGATTAACATGCTATTTTCTCATGACTTAGTGCATGATGCCCCCATCATTAAGTGACTTAAAAAGTGTCCATGTCACACATGCCAAATGGGAAGGCAAACAAGGGATACCTTCAAGGGCATCACTGAAAAGATTCCTCAAGAAGTTTATATCTACTGCACATGGACTTATTCGGTCCTATGCCAATTCACAGCTTAGGTGGTAAGGTCTACATGTTAGTAATCGTTGATGACTACTCGCGTTTTACTTGGGTACTGTTCTTTCTGAAACACAAGTCAGACACATTCGCGTCTTTCACTCATTTTGTCCGGCAAATTCAGAACGAACTGAACTGCTCAGTGGTCAAAATTAGAAGTGACCATGGAACATATTTTGAGTCTGGTGCCATGAAAGAATTTTTTGTAAGTCAAGGTATCTTTCATGAGTTTTCATCCCCGCGCACTCCAAAGCAAAATGGAGTTGCTGAGAGAAGGAACAGAATCCTAATTGAAGCATATACAACCATGTTGAATGACGCTTCACTTTCGGAATACTTCGGGGCTGAAGCAGTCAACACGGTCTGTCACGTGCAAAACAGAGCACTCATCAACAAAAGCTATTGTAAGACTCCCTATGAGCTATTGAAGGGCAAAAAACCGATTGTTTCCTACTTTAGAATCTTAGGAAGCAAATGCTTTGTACTTAATAATGGGAAGTATTACTGCACAAAGTTTAGTGAAAAATATTTTGAAGGTATTTTCATAGGATATAGTAGGCATAGTAAGGCATATAGGATTTTTAATTAGAAAACCCTGGTGGTAGAAGAGTCTATAAATGTTGTATTTGATGAGACAAGCCTGCTACATAGCAGCTCATTTAGTGTTATTGGTGAAGATGCAGGTACCAGGTTCAAGGAATAAAGCTTGGATGAACTGTCAAGGAAGGCGGTCCAAGCTCAATCAAGATCGTCAATCTAGGCATGGTGGATGAAGAACCCCTAGAGGAAGAATTGCCTCGACCCAGAGAGGCTGCACAAGATGTTGCAGGTCCTACTGAAGGAAGGGCAAGGAATCTAGGGTTTTGACACCTACAAGATCACCCAACTAATCAGATCATTGGAGAGCTAGGCGACGGTATTAGAACCAGACGAGGTATAACTAATGAAATTTTGCATCTGAGTTTTTTGTCTCAGGTTGAACTAAAGAAGTTCGTGGAAGCGAATAAATATGCCTCTTAGATCATGGAAATACAAGAGGAGCTCAACCAGTTTGAATGATGCAAAGTCTGGGAGCTGGTGCCCAGACCCAAAGGATAGAACGTGATAGGCACCAAGTGGATATTCAGAAACAAGCTGGACGAGAATGGATTAATCATCAGGTTGTTTCTTGCGTATGCTTCCCTCAATGGCTTCACTGTCTATCAAATGGACGTGAAGTCAGCGTTCCTAAACGAGGATCTAAAAGAGGAAGTATACGTAGTTCAACCCCCAGGTTTTTCAAACACTAAATTCCTTGATCATGTTTTCTTTTTAAATAAAGCCCTATATGGTTTAAAGCAAGCTCCCCGAGCTTCGTATGAGACGTTGTCTAGCTTTTTTTCTTAAGAACAAGTTCACAAGGGGAAAGATAGAAAAGGCTTTATTTCTTAGGGAAGTTAATGGAAAGATTTTGCTAGTGAAAATCTATATCGACAACATCATATTTGGCTCTACAGAAGACAACCTTTGCAAAAAGTTTTTCAAACTTATGCAAGGAAAGTTTGAAATGAGCAGTATGGGAGAGCTGAAGTATTTCTTAGGACTTCAGGTGAAGCAATCTGAAGATGGAATTTTCGTCTCTTAGACGAAGTTCACTAAGGAGCTTCTTAAGAAATTCAGAATGGAGAGCGCATCCTCTATGAGGACTCCAATGAGTTCAACTGTGTCTCTGGACATAGACGAGAAAGGGAAACCTTTTGATGAAACCAAGTACATAAGCATAATTGGATCCTTGCTCTACCTGACTGCTAGTAGACCATATATAATGTTGTCTACGCTAGATATCAAGTGAACACTAAGGAATCTCATTACGTCGCTACAAAGTGGATTTTAAGATACCTTAAGGGTACACCTAATCTTGGCTTATGGTACCCAAGAAGTAATGACAGGTAGCTAATTGGCTTTTCAGATGCTGATTTTGCAGGTAGCAGGGACGATAGGAAAAGCATTTTCGGGACGTGCCAATTCTTCGGAAGAAGGCTTTTTTATTGGAGCAATAATTAACAAAATTATGTAGAAACATCTACTGTCGCGTCAGAGTATATCTCTGTTGGTAGCTGTTGTGCACAGCTTCTTTGGATCAGGAATCAACTTGAAGATTATAACTTGAAGTTCTGAGAGATTCCAATGTTCTGCGACTCCTCCAGCACCATTGCAATCACAAACAATCCATTCTCCCACAGTCGGACTAAGCACATTGAGGTGCGCTATTACTTCCTCTGGGAACATGTGGAGAAAAAGGACATAGCCCTTAGCTATGTACCGACGGACAAGCAAGTTGCCGATATCTTAACGAAGTCGCTGGACGAGACCAAGTTATCGTTCTTCAAAATGGAGCTCTGTATGCTGAACAAGGACTCGTGAAGAAGGTCAAGCAAGCAAAATTGGTCTCGATATCCTTTTCAACTAAGCAGGAATTTCTACAAGTCCAATTTGGTGAATATCGGACTCCTCTAATAGCTAATTTCGGAGAAGTCTATGTGGGGAAATATCTCAAATTATCTATATTGGATCCGAAGACTCGACAATAAAATTTGAGGTACGCGCATTCCAAATGCAATTTAAAAATCGATATATTTATTCTTTTATAAATATAAAAGGGAGGGCATGCATGGTTTTCGCCAAATTCTAAAGCAGCTGAAACCCGACAATTCGCATGACTGCGCTACCTGACCTTTCGGCTCCGGTATCGCCGATTCCCGTCGGTCGCCACCCTCCTCCCATGCCCTAGCTCGCATTGACCGTGGATAGCTTGCCTTCGTGCCCTAGTTTAACTATTGCCGCCGCGTACAGTGTGTTGCCACTGTCTACAGTGTGTCACCACCGCCTGCCGACAGGAACGTTCCGATTTTTTCCGTCTCTTTATTATTGTGAAGTCTTCAGTTATTGAAGCCTTCCAGAGGATATATAATACAGTTCTTGCGTCGACACCAGAAGCTTCCTCAGACCCGTATAGTTTGCTCTCCAGAGTTTCAGAAATTCCAGTTTTCCCTCAATCTATAATGGCTCTTAGAAGCATTAATGGCTAGCTAGGGGGAGGTGAGTTGGTTCATAAGATCAAAGTACTTTCGGCTACCCATCTATGATCAGGCCTACTACTTAGAGGAGGCAGATTTCACCAGAAAATTATCGTTCTGTGGTTTGCCTAGGAGCACCAAAGCCATCAAGCGAAAAGGAATGTGTGAGGAGGGCAAACTCCTCTCAAACATAATTGGCAAGGTGCTAATTTACAAGACGGGCTCACATGACTATCTGTCAACAGAAATGTTCAAGATACTAGTTGTAATAGTCTGCAGGAAGAAGCTGGATTAGGGTGCTCTATTGTTCGCCAAGATAAAGGACAGCCTACGCACTCCCAACTTTGGGAGGATTATCACGCTATACCTGAATCAGCTCGATGGTGATAGGTTTGATATGACCAAAGGAGTTCCTATCCATCACCTAAAGAAGATAGATTCAATAATCTTCTCGAGGTGGGATAGATGAATCATCCAGCGAGGGGGAGCCCCAGTACCCCCCAGTGGAGGAGGAAGATCTTGTTCCTATTGACAGAACCCCTTCTACTCACCCCTTTGAGATTCCTGCTTTATTGAGTGTTGGAATTGAGGAGGAGATAGTTACTCATTCAGATACTGTTACAGTGCTTCTAGACTCAGGGTCAGGGGATATCCTAGCAGAGGTTACTGCTATTGGTACTGCTGTCGCTGCTGAGGTTCAGATAGTTGAGGATTCAAAAGTGCATGCTGAGGAAGAGGATCCAGCTCCTTCTAATCATGATGAGGATGTTGATGTTGATGTGGTTGATGATGATGCAGATAATGATCTGATAGTTGAAGATTATCAGATTGAGACTGCTGGTGAGGATGTGGTGCTTGCTAATAAGTCTGTTGATAACAATTATACTGTTGCTGAGGTTGGTTGTGGTGCCCTTGTGATTTAAGTGCCTACGTCTGTAAACACTCTAGTGACTCTTCTCCCTAGAACTGTACTTACTGCAATGTCTGAGGGGGAGGCAACTCAGTCCTGGATATTTGTTGGGTCCATTGACCCCAACATTCCAGATTTGTAAGAAGTCAAACTGGTCAATGACATACACACAGAAATGCATTTGATGTGTGCTCAAGTTCATGCATGCAGGTTGTCCTTGATTGGATAGGTGAAGAAAAAGGGTAAGCTGGAAGTCAGGAAATTTGACTAAGGCAATAAGCGTGATGCAGCGCCGCCGCTAATTGATGATGACCCGGTTTCTGAGGCGCTTTGACACAAAGATCTTAGACGTCGTGATGACACTGATGGAAGTGCACGTTACAACCTCCGCCCGCGGCGTGCTAGAACCGTCATGAAGAATTAACTTTATTTGTCTTATTTTATGAACTCTATTTTATATTTTGGGAATATAAAATTATCCTATGTTTAAATGATAATTTTATATTCATGTCATGCTTTTAATTTTTTAATTTGAAAAAATTTTATTTTTGGTGTGCACTTAGCCATTCGGATGGATGAGATTACATCTCCATCATGGAGGGTTAAGGCTTGTTGTAAACTCCTATTTAAGGAGGAGAAATAAAGTAGTGAAAATATTAAACCTAAACTTCTCCTTAGAGAATTTCGGCCAAGGTGACTCCTCAAAGCCGCTGCCCCCCCTTGTTGTGGTGTGAAGCCCCCCCTTGCTCCCTCTACCCATTCGGTGCGACTCCTGCGCGACTTCCTTCGGTGCGACTCCTTGGAAGAAGGTTGCAAACCCCTCGGTGTGAAGCCGGCGGATCCGTGGAGAGAGTGATTCTCCCACCTTATCTTGTGTGAACATTATTCCCGGTTGGGTAACCTCTTCCCTCTTGTGTGATTCATGCTTTTAGTTTGTGGAGTTTTTTCACGCATCGTTTTCTCCGTGATTATTAATTTCATCGCATGCAAAATCTGAAATCGAACTTGTTGTTATTGAACCTCTTGTTAACCAGAACGGGTAGATTCGTCGCAGGAGCGCAACTTGGCCAAGCCTTGATTTGCTCTCCCGATCGGTGCACTTTGTGTGACAACAAGGGAGTTAATCTCGACTCGAATTTTGATCGCTCTTGAAAGTTTTCTGCCGCTCCAAAATAATTTACTGCTGCGTTTGAAACGGCTTATATTGAAAAGAATAGATGCTTGTGTAGGTGCGGTGAGTTGTGTGCTTGTTGGAGAGGTAGGTCTTAAGGACGTTGTGTCGAGTCCGGCTTACGGCGAGTTGTGTGCTTGTTGGAGAGGTAGGTCCTAAGGATGTGGTATCAAGTCCCGGATTTTGGGAGCCAACCGACCCCTTTTCGTTCGCTTTTGGTCGGAGCTCTCTCTTTTTATTTCTTGTTCTATGACGGTTAGGGGTCCGTTAGTGTAAGCTCGACCGTATCACGATCACCACCACATCAATTTGGTATCAGAGGCAGTCTTTTCAACTTCCACGTTGCAAACATCGTCTCTGCGTTCTTTGTTGGTCGTTTGGATCTCTAGAAAATCAAAAAAAATTATTTTTTGTGGTCTGCCAATAACGGGCTAAAATCCTTATTTTTCAGCGAAATTAAAAAAAAATTTAACGATCTACGTGTTAGTCACGTTGGGAATCTATAAAAATATCTTATTTTCAGTATAGCTACAGCTGATGAGTATAAAAATATACAATTTTGTATAATATTAATCATAAAAATTTAGAAATAAAACCTAAGTTTTATATATAAAACTAATTATTTTTGTTATATTTCATTTTTATGTTTTTCTTAGTTTTTCTGAAATTTTGCAATTTTTTCTTAGGTCACGCCCATAGTCACGCCCGTGACCTAGGGCGTGACAGCCTTTTTAATTCCTTTTTGTTTTCTGTTTTGCTGTACAGGAAAACCCGAAAAAAACGATGGACACGCTCGGGGCGTCATCCAACACGCCCGTGACAATTCGACATGCCCGGATTAGCCAGTTTGCCAGCAAAACACCGCGATGTCGCCACGGCCCGTGCCGCCTGATGAATCTGCTGCCTGACACGCCCGTGGCATCATCAGTCACGCCCGTGACCTGCTAAAATTCTGTCCGAAGTTCAGCCCCGCTCGGCACCTGTCCCGACACGCTGACAGTCACGCCCGTGAACCTGTCACGCCCTCCCCAACACGCCCGTGTCAGGGGTCGTGTCACTTGAAATTTTTTTCTATAAATAGATAGGCAGGGCTGAGTAGAATTATTCGAACACCAGCAGCTTCCTTAAGAACTGTTAGGACTCCCCAGCTCTCTGACAAGGAAATGGTAGTTGTTTTCAAGTATTCTAAAGTTCTGTAAGTTGTAATATTTTAGTTTTGTTTTCAGCTTTTTAGAAAGTTGTAATAATCTTGGACTTTATAAAATAGACTCTTTCAATTTCAATTCTGAGTACTTTACTGCTTTATTTTTAGTTTTACTTTGCTTTATTTTTTCATACTATCCCGAATGAAAGGCGAAGCTCTACTTATGTCCTGGATTAAGATAGTGTGAAACTGGTTTCAAAATTATTTTCAAAAACCTTATTATTTCATAATATCCCGAATGAAGGGCGAGGCGAAAGCCTATGACCTGGATTAAGATAGTGCGAAAGCTCTGCAAAATTTTTGATTTTACTACCCTATCCCAATTGAAAGGCGAAGCGAAAGCTTAAGTCCTAAATTAAGATAGATACGTAGATATTATTTTCTGTACTTTATACCGCCCCCATCCTGAGAAGAGGCTAAGAACCCTTAGCACTTGGTCAAGATGAGCTTTGGGCTGGATATTATTTTCAACTATTTCAACTCTACTTTCTAGTTATCCTAACTAGGGTTTTCTGTTAATTGATCATATACCAGGTGAAGAGACACTACGTTTACGTTAGCCTGTTTTAAACGCAAGCCTCCCCGGTCGTACTTTCAAGTCTGTGATGCTACCAAAGGGACCCTCTCGTTAAGGTAATAAAAAAATAAAATGTTCTTTAATAACTGAATTAATATTCTGTCAAAGTAATTCTGAAATCGAGGACTACCTTCTAAGTCCCTATGTTAATAAAATCACGTATATATATTTTTCTATCCTTTGTTTTTAAATATAAACTCCACTCCGTTCGTTCGATAAAATAATAGTCCGTTCTAAAAAGTAGAATAATTTACACCGATCCCAGGAAAAATACGACCTTGATATTTTCTACAAAATACAATACTCATATACGATAGGTACTCTTGCCTTAATCCACAGTATATAAGTAAGTAAAAAAGAGATAGACTTATATACGTAAAAGATTACATAAAACCAAATCTATCTTCTTTAAAACAAACTTTACTTATCAAGCTTTTTGGCGCCGTTGCCGGGGAGGCTTTTATATGTGTTAATATTTGAAAATAAAAGAACGCTATTAATTTTATCTTTTCTTTTTCTTGTTATTTAAAAACCTTAGTTTTTTATAAATAAAACAAATATAAAATTTCCTGAATTTAAAACTTTGTTTTTATAAAACATAATTTTTTTTTATTAACAAGTTTATTAACCACTAACAGATTCTATAAAAAAAAAAAAAAAACCTAACCTACTATTTTAACGTATTTTATATAAAACTTTTCTTCTAAAAAGAAAAACTAGTTTATAATAAAACTAAAACTGCTTTTTATTATAAAACTTGTTTTATATAAAAAAACTTATTTTTAGTTATTTTCCGTTTTAAGTCTTTTCGTGTGTTTGTATTTGTGTGTTTAACTTAGTTTTTTTTACTTATTTTTTGTTTTTCTCAAAAAGTCTTTTTTAGTGTATGACCCGCAGAACTCCATCTGATTTAACTCTTGAACTTGATCCTGAAATTGATCGCACCTTTCGCAGGCGCCTCCGATCTCTGAATCAAGAGCTTATATTAAATCTGGAAGAGTCCGTAGGCACCGCACACGTACAAGAAATGGCAGCAGAGCAACAACAAACCCCAGAGGTGGTCCCCAAAGGACCATGTCTTATTATGCACGTCCCAATTTAGATGACACCAGGTCTAGTATCGTTCGTCCAATAATTGCTAATAATAACTTCGAGATTAAATCAAGCATAATCCAAATGATTCAAAATTCTGTTCAATTCGATGGATTGCCCGACGAAGATCCAAACACGCACTTATGCAACTTCTTAGAAATATGCGACACATTTAAGATAAATGACGTCACTGATGATGTCATCCGTCTTCGCTTATTTCATTTTTCGCTACGAACGAACGCCAAACAGTGGCTAGGTTTTCTCCCCAGAGGATCTATTACCACTTGGGCTGAAATGACCGAAAAATTCCTTACAAAGTATTTTCCACCTTCAAAAACCGCACGTTTGCGTGCAGATATTTCTTCCTTTGTGCAAGGCGAGTCCGAGTCTCTTTATGAGACTTGGGAACATTTTAAGGAATATCTACGTAAGTGTCTACATCACGCACTGCCAACTTGGCTCCAGGTACAAATATTCTATAATGGTTTGAATATTCAAACCAGACAAGCCATTGATGCTGCCGCTGGGGGCACACTCAATAACAAAACCCCCGAGGCCGCTCAAACCCTCTTTGAGGAAATGGCCATGAATGCATACCAGTGGAACGTGCCAAGGTCACGCCCTAAACAAGCTGGGATTTATGAGCTCGACACTTCTTCTACTTTAGCACTCCAAGTAGAAAATTTAACTAAACAATTGGCAGGAATATCTGCTTCCTCTACCACAACTACTTGAAATTCGAATAATAATGTAATTGAAGAAATCGATTATATGGGGAACTCTTATAGACCTTCCTATAATCCTAATATTAACTTAAATAATAATTCTTATAATCCAGGATATAGGAACCATCCTAATTTTTTATGGAGCAACCGCAATAATGCTCAACGCCCTCCGATTGCAAATCCAAGTGGATTTGTACCGCAACCCCCACAACCACAAACACCACCACCAAACCGCACCAATTTAGGCCAAACCCGATAGAAGACATATTCACGAAATATGTTAGTATCAATGAGTCCAATATCCAGAACCTGACCGGATCAATTAAAAACTTAGAAACACAAATTGGACAAATATCAAAAATGCTATCGGAATGCCAACCTGGTAATTTGCCAGGAAATACAGAACCAAATTCGCGGGATACTGGCCATTCCAGTAACCCACTAAGTTGACAAGCCGTCAAACTATGAAGTGGCAGGGAGCTACCACCACCCGTTAGGGTAGAAAAAGAAGCTAAGGTTAGCCTCCCTACACCACTTCTCGTTACGTCTCTGCCTCCTTAACCCCCGCGAATTTCTTCCCCATATGTTGTTTTACCCTATCAATCTAAATTAAAAGATGAGTGAGAAGATGAACAATATAAAAATTTTCTAAAAATGCTAAAACAAATTCAAATCAATATACCTTTCTGCGAGGCAATTGCACAGATGCCTAAATACGCAAAATATTTAAAAGTGTTATTTTCAAATAAAAAGAAACTCGAAGATATTTCGAGAGTTTTCCTTAACGCCGAATGTTCAGCCGTTTTATTACATAAATTACCCCCCAAATTAAACGATCCGGGACGATTTTCCATCCCGTGTCTCTTCGGTAATCTATTAATAAAAGATGCGTTAGCAGATTTAGGTGCTAGCATAAATTTAATGCCATACTCGCTCTTTCAAAAACGAGGATTAGGTAACACCAGCCTAACTAAAATGAGCATCCAATTAGCAGATCGTTCTATTAAATATCCAATAGGGATAGTAGAGGATGTTCTGGTCAAAATAGATAAGTTTATCTTCCTGGTAGACTTTGTTATACTTGACATAGAGGAAGACGCCGATGTTCCCATAATTCTCGGTCGTCCTTTTCTCGCAACCTCTCGCGCGATAATAGACGTAAGTAACGGTAGACTTCTCTTACGAGTAGGAGATGACGAGGTTACTATCGATATAGATCCCTCTATGAAAAATTCTTTAATAAATGACGATTCCTGCTACCTTGCGGAAGCCTCTTTTGAGGAAAATGGTTTTCCCTATTCTAATTTACTTTCAATAACTGTAGAAGAATCGGACTTGACAGACTTACCCCTTTCACAAGAAATGCCTACCGATGACCCTTTAGAACCTTTTATATCCTTAACTTCTACAACTCTAAAAACTCTAACTTCATATGAAAAACCACTAACCCTCGAGCTGAAAACACTTACTGCACATTTAAAATATGTTTTCCTTGAAGTCGAATTTAAACTCCATGTTATTATTTCTATCGAATTAAATGATAAGAAAATATCTGAATTAATAGAAGTGTTAAAACAACATCGCCATGCATTAGCATGGCAAATTTCTGATATCCAAGGACTCAACCCATCTTTTTGTACGCATAAAATATTTTTGGAAGATAACCCTCATAAATCTATCCATCCCCAACGACGTTTAAATCCTAATATGAAGGATGTCGTAAAAGCTGAAGTAATGAAATTATTAGACGCAGGAATTATCTATCCAATCTCAGATAGCACATGGGTTAGTCCCGTACAAGTCATCCCTAAGAAGGGAGGTATAATGGTAGTGACAAACGCTAATAATGAACTAATTCCAACACGTACTGTTACGGGTTGGAGGATGTGCATCGACAATCGAAAATTAAATGATGCCACCCGTAAAGATCACTTTCCACTACCGTTTATAGATCAAATATTAGAGCGACTCTCTGGTCACTCATATTATTGTTTTCTCGATGGTTATTCAGGGTATTTACAAATTCCTATAGCCCCTCAATATCAAGAGAAAACTACGTTCACTTGCCCCTTTGGTACTTTCGCCTATAAGCGAATGCCATTTGGACTTTGTAATGCGCCAGCTATATTTCAAAGATGTATGCTAGCTATTTTCGGCAAGTTAGTAGAGGACGTTATGGAAGTGTTTATGGATGATTTCTCCGTATTTGGAGACTCATTCCATACGTGTTTAGATAACATCGCTCGTGTTCTTCAACGCTGTGAAGATACAAATTTAGTGTTGAACTGGGAGAAATGCCATTTTATGGTCCGCGAAGGTTTAGTTCTCGGTCATAAAATTTCTTCCCATGGAATCGAGATCGATAAGGCCAAAATAGAAATAATTGAAAAACTTCCTCCTCCAACAAATGTAGAATCTATTCGAAGTTTCTTAGGCCATGCAGGTTTCTATAGACGGTTCATTCAAAATTTCTCTAAAATAACAAAACCGTTAACTCATTTATTAGAAAAAGAAGCCCCATTTATATTTGATAGTGAATGCTTAGTAGCATTCAATATTATTAAGGACAAACTTATAAACCCTCCTATTTTAGTAGTCCCAGACCGGTCCTTTCCTTTTGAGATCATGTGTGATGCGAGTGATTATGCGGTAGGAGCTGTCTTAGGACAACGAGTAGACAAATATTTTCATCCTATCTATTTTGCGAGTAAAACTCTCACATCCACACAAACCAATTACACGACCACGAAAAAGGAACTACTAGCGATTGTATTTGCATTTGATAAGTTTAGATCTTATATAATGCTATCGAAAGTTATAGTTTTTACGGATCATTCTGCTTTAAAATTTTACTAACTAAGGCAGATGCAAAACCCTGTTTATTACGTTGGATTCTCTTATTACAAGAATTTGATTTAGAGATCTGAGATAAGAAAGGCGCAGAGAATTTGGCAGCCGATCATCTTTCTCGACTAGAGAATGCTGCAACAGGTACACTCGTGGAAGCCGACATCGAAGATAAATTCCCTGAAGAAAGTCTCCTCACTCTCGAAAAGGTAACAAACTCTTCTACTCCTTGGTTCGGTGACTTGGCTAACTATTTAGTAGCCGGAGTCCTTCCAAAAGCTTTTTCAATTCAAGAAAAGAGGAAATTCTTTTCTGACTTGAAAAACTACTTTTGGGAAGACTCGTATTTATTCTGAGTTTGTGCCGACCAAGTAATTAGAAGATGTATTTCGAACGAGGAAGGACTAAAAGTACTACGGCACTGCCACAAAGGACCAACCGGCGGACATTATCAATCCAACCGGACTACACGTAAAGCCCTTGAAGCAGGATTCTTTTGGCCTACTTTATTCAAGGACGCTCAAAAATTGGTAAGCGTTTGCAGCCACTGCCAACGGTCAGGTAACATTTCCCGTCGGGACGAAATGCCTCAAAACTTTTACTTAGAATTTGAAAATTTTGATCTGTGGGGCATAAATTTTGTAGGCCCTTTACCTTCTTCTTTTAAAAATCGTTATATCTTAGTAGCGGTCGATTACGTTTCACGATGGGCTGAAGCACAAGCTTTTCCCACCGCTGACTCGATAGTCATCGTTAAATTTCTGAAAACCTTATTTTCACATTTTGGCACGCCTAGGGCTATTGTTAGCGATCGAGGTACTCATTTTTGTAACACCCAGATGACTAAAGTGTTAGCCAAATATGGAGTTACTCATAAACTCGCTACCGCTTATCACCCCCAAATAAGTGGCCAAGTGGAGGTAGTCAATAGAGAACTAAAGCGCATATTAAAAAAGACTGTAGATACCAATCGAAAAGATTGGTCCCTCAAATTAGATGATGCACTTTGGTCCTACCGTACAATATTCAAAACTGAGATCGGTTGTACACCTTATCGTTTAGTATATGGAAAGGCATGTCACCTACCTGTAGAATTAGAACATCGCGCATTCTGGGCGCTAAAATTTCTTAACTTAGATACAAACTTAGCAGCCGAACAACATAAATTTCAACTCAATGAACTTGAGGAATGGCGTGCAAACGCCTATGAAAATAATAAATTTTATAAAGAGCGTTCTAAGTTTTATCATGATAGGAAAATAAAATTTCCAAAATCTTTTTCACCAGGTGATCTTGTCCTACTATATAAATCACGCCTTAAATTATTTCCAGGAAAATTAAAATCCCGATGGACCGGACCCTTTACTGTTAAACAAATTTGGTCATATGGGACCGTTCTTATTTCTAACCCTGAACTCAGAACTTTCAAAGTAAACAAGCACCGTTTAAAATTATATTTTACTGGGGACCCTTTTATAAAAGAACCTGAACCCCTAACACTACTCCATAACCTCGAAATATAAATTCACTTGTATATTTCCATCTTCTATGCTTTTGTATATTCTGTACATATTTTTCACTTCATACCGATGCCTAACATTAGTATGGGGGTGCTTTTAGCTGTAATTGTTTTTATCACTTATATGTTTTCAATAAAAGCATTGTTTATTTTAGTACTCATCCCAAAACAAGTCAAAACTTTCAAAACCATACTATGTATATATATTCCAAAAATCTGAGTTGATCAAAAATAACACTTATTCAATTTTCAATTTTACTGCTCATTATCATAACTAGATTGATATAAATATCCGGAATAAACTTGTAAACCCTACCTTGTAAAATTTCATTACAATCGGAGTTAGTTTTTTAGCAAGCCTGCTTTAATATATCAAAAGAAATACATATATATACAATAGAAGCAAAACATATTATGTTCACCAAACAATTTTAGACTGTAATAATCATTACTTCAATCTTGTTAAAATATAGAAAATATCAAGCTATTACCACTGCTCTCAAAATCTTTTATCAAAATTATTTTTACAACCCCCTACCTACTATTTCTCTTGGCATGTTTCTTTACGCACGCAAGCATCTAGGAGTATGTGCTCCTAGAAAAGAAAAGATCTTATGTCCATGGGAATAAAAAAATTCCGTAAACATAAGCATCCAATAAATGTTAAAAGACTATATGAAATGGAGTATGTGCTCCTAAACATATGCATTGGATTAATTCAAAGTTCAATTCTGCAAAGTTTTTTTTTCTATTTTGGAAAATATTTTCCTAAAATAGTTGTTACAATGCATGAATATGAAAAAAAGGTGAGAGGATAAAATTCATCACCTCCTACATTCAAAGCCTCTGTATGGGCAAAACCACCAAATTTATATCCCCTAAAACCACTACAAAATTAAATTAATTTTGCTTAAAATTTTAAGAGAGTGATGGGCTAAAACCCGAACAGGCGAGCGTACCTATCGAATCGTAGTATCAAGGTCGTATTTAAACACGGGGTTGTCAAGTACTGCTACTCACGCTTGAACTATTATCCTACCGGAAAATTGTTGGATTTTGAGAATTTTTAAAAGTGGAATAAACGATAATTTGCGAGATGAAAAACTTATATTAAAAAGCTAGCATTCGATCATTGATTCACCATAAAATGAAACGAGAGAGATAAAAGGTATAGTTTTAAATTTGCAAATCATACTCGGCCGTGACGGATCCGAAAATGAGACAAAATCTCGCTAGAGCATTAGGTCTCCTAACTTATTAACTCTTTGATCGAAATCTCTTTACAAACCAAAGAAGCCTAAAGTTGCATTATCGATGTGATCCGCACTATTGGATTTGACTCCAATCCAAAAGATTTACGTCATCCTAACTCTAGGGTTGCATTCAACTCCTTCCTTCTTTGAGTGATCTTTCACATTCACGAGCCTCTCGACTACTCAAATATGAGATCCTAAGCCTACTACTGTATATCGGAAATACGGAGTCGATGAAATAAAAATCAAAGAAGGATCGAGTAGAATTAAGAAAAAATAAAACTATGAAATAAAAATAACTCTCATCTCAAATCATGGATCCTCATGATCAAATGCTAAAAGAAAATTAGCTACGCATGATTGAAAAGGAAGACAAAATAAGAGAAGAAGATTTCATATTTTTTATACTAAAAGGAAAGAAAGTGCACAATAGCTTAGAACAAAATGATATTACTTAAACAAAATGAGATTACAAAAAAGGAAACTAGAAATGAAAATTACAATGAAAAACTCTCTTGAATTGTACTCTCCAAAAGCTCTCTCCAAAAGCCAACCTCCAAAATATGAGACCATGGGCTCCTTTTATAGATGGGAAGGGAAGCTTCTAGATTAGGGGGAGATAAAGGGGTGGCCGACCACATACATGGGGAGGATTCATGCATGGCTTTAAATGAGGGGAGAGAGAAGGTATGAATGCATTGTATTTGATTTAATGGAAGTGAAAATAAAAATATAAAATAAAGAGGAGGGGGATGAATGGAAGTGTGTAGAAGGGGAAAGAGAGTGGGGGCCAGCCACATGTATGGGGATTCATGCATTTCATTAAATGGAGAGAGAGAGGGATGGTAAAATGCATGTATGACATTGAAAGGTGGCCGGCCATGCATGAAAATATTCATGCATGGCAATAAATGAAAGAGGGGGCTGCTTCAATGAAGAGGATCGGCCACATGCATGGGGATATGTTAATGCATGTAATAAAAGATGAAGGAGAAAGAGAGAGGGGGAGAGCAAAAGGTGGCCGACCATTGTGGGCTTTGTATGGGCTGCTCCAAATGTAAAAGGTACATTCAAGGGCTCGGGTTTGGGCTTCTTTAGGTTCTCGGGTAGCATGTAGTGGGCTCGGCATTCTAGTGTGGGATGCACCATGTGGATGGCCGACTGCACCAAGGTAGGAGCTCGGGTTGGGCTTGTAGGCTGCTCCAAAGGCTCGGCTTGGGCAAGGTGGCTTCTCCAAATTGATTCATGTAGGGGGCTGCAAGTTGATGAACTTGGGCCTGAGCTACACTTGAGGGAGGGGCCGGCCAACCTACAAAATAAAATAAAACATTAGACACTTATTATAATAACATATCATGATATAAATTTAAATAAAACTAAACATAAATTATAACATTAATCATTATAACATTACATTAGTCATGTAAACCTAAACTATAACAAAGATAATAATATTTAAAAATAAAACTAGACATAACAATAACATAAATATAACATAAAATAACAACAAAACATAAAATAAAACTATAGATTTATATAAAATAACACAACAACAACAAACAAGCATACAAAAACATAAAATTATAATAATACTTAAGAATTTAAGCTACTAAATTACCTCAAAAACGATGTCTAAAACTAGTCATCAAATTCCCCCATGCTTAGACATTTGCTTGCCCTCAAGCAAATAGAAATAAAGAACTAGGGAGAAACAAAAGACATATATTTTATTTTAGGTTCCATAGTTAAGAAAAGCAAAACATGAAAAATTAAACTATCCTAATTTTCATGTTATCAACTAGTGGGGTGAGAAGTGCACAATAGAAAATTTGAAAGTGGAACCCTAAAAATTTCATTAAAACATAAGAAAAGTCTACACATTTCTAAATCTTAAAACAAGGCATCCAAAATAAATGAAAATAAGAAAAACAAAAGTAGAGGTTCTAAGTAAACGGCGCATTAACAAACTACTAGGTTGCTAGATAAACATTAACCCTAAAACACTCCAAGGTAACCTCCAAAGAAATCCATCAATGATGGTGGTCATAGGCTTGTACGTTCATACTTTCTCCACTACACGAATTTACGTTCTAAGATCAATAGGACTTCTAATAGGCGTTAAGACTTGGCTTAGGTAAATAATTAGGAAGTGAAAACAAGGATAAACATGAGGGCTTAAACACTAAACCAAGGTGAGCTCAAAAATAATAAAAAACATGATAACAAAATGAGAAATGACAAGCAAGTCATTTCTCCAATTTATACTACAAAATAAGGCCATGAAATTTTCTTTTATAAACTTGGCCAAACAAAAATGTTTTCTTTCATTCATTCATTCATTTTTTTGATTTTGATTTTTTTGATCATTTTTTTTAATAACATTTGGATAAGAAAGCTCCAAAAATAGGCTTGAGAATTTCCTATTCATTTCAAAGATAATACCCCCTCATAAAAAAAATTTTAAGCTCAAGATTATAGTGTGAAAAATAGGAAAGGCATTTGGCTTTGGTGAACATAATGAAATGAAAGGTGGAGCTAAAAACAAAGAAAACATGAAAAAGGCCCAAAATTATTTTTGCAATGGTAATGTTTTTTGTGGGCAAGAAAAACTCAAACTATTCAAATGGTGGCCTACATCATTTCTAAAGAACGTAAAAACGACGCAAATGCTTCAAGAGTAGCTTGGGACAAGTTCTAGACACCAAGAAAGACTACCCCGCAAATGAAAAAGAGCTAATGATACCTAGTGAAAGTCCACCTAGTGTCAACTACTTACACCTATGGGGGGGATAGGTATCTTTGCAGCGTATTTGCGGAATTAAGGTTTTACCTGCACAAGAAATCAGAACAACACAGCACAAAAAATACACAAGCAATTTATAGTGGTTCCCCGATTTGGGTACGTCCACTTTCCCCCTTCGACCTATCTCCCAACCAGGGACGACTCGGTCACTTCACCAAAAGGATTGAAATCCAATCCTTGCACTAACGGAAGGAACCCTTCCACACGTAGTTGTCAACACTCCCACAACACGGGTTGCACCCAACCCTACAACTAAAGACCAAACGGTCCTTTACAAAGAATTGAAAATAGCTTGAAGAAATACAAACAACGTATGGAGACTAAGGTGTCCCTCTTCGTTCATCAACGTGTTCTTGAAGTCAACGAAGAGTCCACAACCCTAGATCTTACTTGGAGAGAATCTCCCCGAGACCGGCGGCGGCGACGAGCGGCGGCGAGGCTCTCGGTGTTGGCGGCGGCAACTGACAACAGCAGCAAAGCACTGGAGATCCAATCTTCTTAGCGAAGTCGGCAAGGTCTACCAACGGTCACACGAGGATCAATCGTCTCGATCGATTCGGATGGGGAAAGATTTCCCTATCTCAAATCAAGAGACAAAAGATCTCTGGATAGACACGTAAGACGCTGTGCAGGACTTGGCTTCTATCACCGAGGATCTGGAGGAGATCGAGATCAGCTTCGGTGATCGGCAGCGGCGACGGAGGCGGAGCAAGTTCGCGAGATTAGGGTTAGTCGGCCGCTCTTTTTTCGTATATCGTCTGTGTTTTTTACTGTACACAAATACCAGAGTATTTATACAATAGGTCAAGAGATGACCGTTGTGGGCCCCACCAGCAGTAAGACCAATGTCCGGTTCAAAATCCCGTAGATAATGTGGACCGGTCCAGACAGAGTCGGAAAAATACCCAAGTCAAATTCGGCGAGAATCGTGGGTGATTCTCGACGAATCGGCGAGAATCACTTACGATTCTCGCCGAATTCTACTTAGAGAATCCTGGATGCACAGGTTATAGAGGCCGGGGAGAATCGGTGGGAATCACCTTGGATTCTCGCCGACTCGTCGAGAATGCAAAGTCATTCTCGACGAATCGGCGAGAATCACTTGGTGATTCTCGACGATTCTGCCTTAGATGATTTTTCTGACTGCATCGAGACAGCCGGCCCAACCCGGCAAGAATCAACTACTGATTCTCGACGACTCGTCGAGAATCACTGGTGATTCTCGACGAATCGGTGAGAATCACTTAGTGATTCTCGACGATTTACACTTAGACGATTCTCGTCTTTCAACCCGTGAGATGGTCTTTGGCCCATCCTTGCTCCTTATCTGCTCTTGCTTTATCATAGCCCTGTACTTTAAATAAGTACACCCCAATAGAGAGAGTACACGTAGGCCAACACACTGATCTGCTCAACGAGGGATTACGTTGCACAGACCCATGTATATTGTAAGACCCCCTTTTTTTTTTCTTTTTCAACCACCGGGGTCTTAGGCCCAGAACCGCCGCTTTGCGGTGACACCTTCACGTCCTGAAGGGTCATCACCACAAGGCGCCGATTCTGCCGGCCAAATCGATCACAAAAAGTAGCACAATTATTGAAGTAATAGTAAACAGTCCACAATAACAAAAACCACATATATAAATAAGTAAGCTCCACGAAGGGAGTGTCCACAGAAACATCAGAGTACTATAAATACGGGCTTATGCCCGGTACAAAATGTCCTCACTACAAGTCTCTCATGCGGAAGCGAAACAGTAAACTACTCAAGGATCGAGACTCACTGTCCCGGCTGTGTGAACTCCGGAGCTAGACTGCCCCATCTCTAGGCGCACCGATCTCTGGGGCTGCTCCTCCATGCTGGGCTCCACGATCCCCTAAATGATGCGGTTCGAAAACCGTTAGTCATAAAGACTAAGCCCTATCATCCCCTACCCCTTCCCCCCATGGCTCCTAGGTACCGAGCGGAGAGGAAGAAAGGGAAGGACATGAAGGTGGAGATTAACATGAAAACAGATGGCAGCGGAGACTAATCTAGCAAGTTGTATTAGGTGAGCAGTTAATAAGTTGTTGTAATAGGTCTAGCAGTAAGAAAAGTAATTAAATGAATTTAAACCTTCACTTATGCGAGAACACATAAGCAAAGGGATCTTTTACAAGGCTCCCATCGTATAAGTGTCCCATACCACTTATACCTTGGGGTGTCGGTTATCAAACAGCAGGGGTTATTATATATTGAAAATAACCTTTGATTTATAAACTTGCCCACACAAGCTTATAGACCAAGGGGTCGTTTTGCAGGTCCTAATGTATAAGCGTCCCATTCCACTTATACTTTAGGTGTCAAGGTTGTTATGAATGATTATGAAATGCAACTATGTGGTGGGTATGTTATGTCATGCAGTGCAACTCACACACCCGACTCTGTGCACACAGACCTTTAGTTCCCCCTTTCGGAGCCGTTACCTCCCAGGATACCTCCGTAGTGGCAAACGGAAGCGGTGGGTTGGGCCTCGCCCACCTCAAAACCAGTAAAAGCACCACTGGTCTGACCTATCGTACGCCTCAACGCTTGGTGCACAAAGCGGACGCCTGCGTACTCTTGCCGGCTGGCGCACCGGACTTCTGTTGGCGGAGTGCTAATCACCCCGCCGAGTCAACGATATCGGTGTCGGTGCAATCGAACTCCCCGATATCGAAAGACCCACCACCTTAACTTTTCCTATTTTATGCACATGCAAGTTAAATCGTAAGCACACAAAACCGAACCGAAGCTCCCCGGACCAAAACGTCCGTCTCCAAACCAACCGAGCCGAAGCTCCCCGGACCATCCCGTCCGTTTCCAAATCAACCGAGCCGAAGCTCCCCGGACCATCCCGTCCGTTTCCAAATCAACCGAGCCGAAGCTCTCATCCACCTTCCTGTGCCAACAGTGTTGTGAAGAGTGCAGCCCTAGTTACTAAGTTATTCTTGTCGGTTTGTTATTACAGTTTACGTTAGCCCAGGACTGCCCCCGGTATACCCCGTGAAGGGCTCTCAAGGGGCACTAGGAACCAAGACGGTGCATTACGGCCCGAAGTTCCCTTTCGCAAGGCACTTATTGTTATTGGTTGTTTTCCCTTAGCCCGATTCCCTTCTCATATTACGATAGACTATCCTAGGGTGATTTTTAAACCTTCCACTCCTCGGGGAAGACGATCTTTCGTCGAGCCCGAGCACCTCTTAACTCTAGCTATCACCACTACTCACTACTCTTTATATCTTCCTAATGTAATTTCTTCCACAATTGTTCACCCAGACAAAATGTTTAAACCTCAAAGACTTTCTAAGATCGTGTCCTATTGCATCTCACAACCTGCTATATGCAGACCGACCTAGGCTACGTGTCGAACCGGTTATGCAATGATCCATTACTCATCCAAATGCCCTAAACTATTTACTGGAGGCTTATCTTGGTATAAATAACCTAAATCCAGAGAATGGAAATTTTCTTAATTTATTTGGCATTTAATTAAATTCCTCGAAAATCCCAAGGGCCACCGGTTTGAACATGAACTATCCTAATTATTCATGCAAGATGTCCAGCAAATTTATGATAATTAGTAGACTATCTCAGAAGGCTAAATCCTAAGTATCATAATTTTCTATCATCAAAATAACCTGAAAACTATTTTGGAATTAATCTCTAATTTCTATAGTTTATGAATCAAGTACAGAAAATATTCTTCCAAAAATTCTAAATAAATTATGACATGATGAATAAGGCCTAAAATTTGCACTGGCTAAGTTTCATAATTTTCCAGCAAGCATTTTATCCATAATAATTTTTTAAACATAAAAGCCCTTTCTATCATTTGTGAATAAAGTACTAGATTTACTCAACATAAAATTCTATAAAAATTCAGGGATCAATGTTCTACAAGTCAAGATCTAAATCCAGAATTTTAACTGATTATAATTAATGTAAAGCCTCAAATTAATTAAAACAACAAATTGGGCTAATGATCCTTTAACACATGAAGTATAATATATATTAATCATAAAATTCCAGAAAAATTACCATGAGTCTAAAACATCCTAAAACCCCCTCCTCCCGAGTTTCACAATTTTTGGATTAGCTTTAGTGCTTAAAATAACTAAATTACGTTTCCATCCTAATCCTACATCTCAACTTTTGAGGTACCTAACTATCTCCAAATCCATCACTATTTCAACCAGAGGGTTTTCATCATATCATCCCCCTCTCCTCCAAATTTCAAGGGCATACAAGAGCTTTTGCTCCTATGTCCTTCACAAACCTCAAACTCCCACCCGTTGGAGTTGAGCCAATCTCTTAGGGTAAAATCCACCCTAAGCCACACCATGTTACCCAAGAGGGTAGACATAGTCCCAACAAATCAGTGGCCAACAACATCAGCCTCTTTTGAGGAGATTTGTCCACTCCATCCCCAATCGTACTTTCCCCCAAAGTACCCCTCGCCAAGACCTATCTAGGACTTGATACTTCCCTATTCAAAACTCGACCATTCGAGTTGAAATTTTGTACAGATCTTAATATTGATGCCAGGGACCACCACCCAAAATTTGGGGGAGTTTGGACTTAATTTCATCTTCTAATTAATTTTATATTGTTTATTAAATTTTTACAAAAACTTTAGGCAAAAGTTCTCCAAAAATTCTCATTTTTGGACAGCCTCTCGATATACATATTATAGACCTCCAGTCCAAATTTCAAGTCATTTGGACCTGTTATGAACCGTGGGCAACCAATTCAATTTCTGGTTAGCCTAGGTCTTGATCCCACCAAAATGAGTGCTGTGGTCAAACCACTCACCCAAATTGAATAAAATTAATTTTATATTAAAGTAGACCCAGAGGGCTACAACTTTTGTGTCTGGTCATTTCTCCTAAATCGGCCTCTAAGTGCCTCGTTTTGCAGCCTCAACATATATCCAAATAACCTATTTTTCCATTAAGTAATATATAATAATCTATGTATTATAATATAATCTACTGTTCATCTTCTTCATGAACCCGAAAACCAGACACAGGAAAAATCATTTTTCCTGTACGCATTCCGTGATCCGTTGTCGGCCGTCCGGTCATTTCCCTGGCCAGCCACCACCACCACCACCTCCGTTGAGGCGATGGCTAGCGGTCGGCGGTGGTTTGGCCGCCGGAGGTGGCGGTTTCCGGCGAACTCGAAATATCTTTTTCATGGTTTTTCCATGAAAACGAGAGATGGATCCGGCTCTGTTGAGCGCGAATCTCCTTCCTAAGAATCCTAAGATCTACCCATGAAAGAGAAAGAGCAGAGGAGGACCTTGTTCGCGGTTTGGAGGCGAGAAGAGCGACGAGGTGCCATGGCGCGGTGGTGGCGTTGCTGAACTCCTCTTTACAGCCAGAACAAGGATCTGCTTCATTTGCTTGAGCGTGTAAACCTCTCCTCTTTCCCTAAGTGGGCTTTTATAACTCAGGAAGTGGGATGATGAAATGGTAACCGCCATTATGTCTTAACGTTTCGGTTACGGTGAAGGGATAAGAAACGGTGGAAAACTGAACCGGTGTATCCAGCTGGCGGTTTTCTATTGGACCACCCTTTCCTTATTTATTATTTATTTACAGAAGGAAAACGGCCTGAAATTACTCCTGGTGTAACTTCCCAAGCCAACATTTATTTCCACGCGCGTTAGAATTATTTCGGGCCTGAACTGTCGTTTCGGCCAATGTCACGGGCGTGACACATAGGTCACGGGCGTGACAGGCCCGGGTAGCCCATTCTGGGTTCGACGATCGTCGAACTGAGATCGACGATCGTCGATGGATGGTCACGGGCGTGACATCTTGGGTCACGGGCGTGACAGGCCCGAACAGCAGATTTCGAGGTCGACGATCGTCGAATTGAGATCGACGATCGTCGATGGGGTCACGCCCTAGGTCACGGGCGTGACACTCATGTCACGGGCGTGACATGCCCGGGGCGCAAGCTCGACGATCGTCTCACGGCGATCGACGACCGTCGATGGGGTCACGCCCCTAGTCACGGGCGTGACACCTTGGTCACGGGCGTGACATGCCCCGTCAGCACGATCGACGATCGTCTCGTGGAGATCGACGATCGTCGAAGTAGTCACGCCCAAGTCACGGGCGTGACATCTTGGTCACGGGCATGACATGCCCAGACAGCGCGTTCGACGATCGTCTCGTGGAGATCGACGATCGTCGAAGTAGACACGCCCAGGTCACGGGCGTGACGGGCCGGTCACGGGCGTGACCAACCCGTGACCCGCAATACTGGTCGCTTTATTTCCAATTTTGGGCTTCCTAGGATTCCGTCACGACAAATCTGACTCCTAGGGGTCTAGCCGGAAATGGGATGTTACAAATCCCAATAAACAAAACAAAAATTTCGTCCCCGAAATTGAGGTTGAGCCTACGAGGATTTCTATCGGAACGAATTAATCTTGTAACATCCCATTCGATCTTTCTATTGGGTTCAGGCGATCGTTCGTTTGATAACGAAGACAATCTCCCCAATAAACAAAAGATTAGCCCCTACCATTCTGATTAAGTGTGCATACCTAGGTCCTAGATTTCCCTTGTCTAGTCTTAACATTCCAAAACAAGAAGGCAGTTTATAGTATACCGAGAGGTGGTGAGATGTACCTGACTGAACAACTCCGGGTATCTTTGCCTCATCAGATCCTGCGGTTCCCAGGTGTGCTCCTCCTGACCGTGATTTCTCCACAAAACCTTGACTAAGGGAATCTTCTTGCGGCGCAAGATCCGCACTCCTTTGTCATCGATCCGAACCGGCTCCAAGTGAACAGACCGGTCTGAAGCTACCGGCCCTTCTGTGGTCAAAATTCGCTGCTCCGGGCGTAGTAGAGCCCTTCTCAGCGAAGAGATATGGAAGACGTCGTGTAGAGCTGCCAGCTCTGGTGGCAACTCTAGCCTGTAGGCTAAGGGTCCGATCCGCTCCAGGATCCGGTAAGGGCCCATGTACCTAGGGCTGAGTTTCTTCCTCCGACCGCGCACCCGTGAGACTCCGTGCATGGGCCGGATCTTCAAGAACACTCGATCTCCTACCCGGAACTCCACCTGACGATGCCGAGCGTCATAGTATTTTGCTTGTCTGCTCTGCGCCTCCAGCATCCTATCTCTGATCAGTCTCACCTGGGCCTCTGTATCTTCCACAAAATCCGATCCCAACAGCTTCGGATCCTCGTCTTGAACCCAAGAAAGCGGGGTCCTACATTTCCTTCCATACAAGGCCTCATAAGGCGCCATCCTGATGCTGGACTGGTAGCTATTATTGTAGGAGAACTCGACCAACGGTAACATCTTCTCCCACGGCTCCCCTCGGTCCAGTATACACAGCCGTAGTAAGTCCTCCAAGGTCCGGTTGGTGCGCTCGGTCTGCCCGTCCGTCTGAGGGTGGAAGGCCGTGCTAAAAGTCAACCGGGTGCCCAAATATGCCTGCACTGACCGCCACTCCCTGGATGTAAACCGTCCATCGCGGTCCGACACTATCGTCCGGGGCACGCCATGATATCGGACATACTGCTCCACAAACTTCCGTACCAGCACTCCCACCGAGTCATCCTTCCTGATCGGTATAAAGCGGGCCACCTTCGTCAAACGATCGACAATCACCCAAATCGAGTCGTTCCCTGTCCGAGACCGGGGAAGACCATGTATAAAATCCATCGCTATGTCGTCAAACTTCCACTCCGGCACCGGGAGTGGCTGCAACAGTCCTGCGGGGTTCCTGCATTCCGTCTTCACCAACTGACACGCCTCGCAATGGGTCACGAAGTACGTAATGTCCTTCTTCATGCCCGGCCAAAACATCGTCCTCTTCAAATCAGCGGTCATCTTTGTGATCCCCGGGTGCACGGAGTACCGGCTGCAATGCGCCTCCATCACAATATCCTCTCGGATCTGGCCTCCTGCAGGTATATATACTCTGCCTCTGAAGTGGAGCAAACCATCTCTCAGGGAATAATCTCCTGTCGAACCTTCCTCCAAAGCTCGGAACATCGGCTCCGCCCACGCATCTGTCCTCTGTCCGTCCCGAATGCGATCCCGGATATCGTCTATGGCCACTATCGATGCCAGATACTCCCTATACAGATCTGGGTCATCCTCGGACACTAGCGATATCTGCATGTCTCTGAATGACTGGACCAGCTCCATAGACATAACCTGGGGCCCGGCTTCGGAAGTGGCCGCTCTCCGACTTAACGCGTCGGCCACCACATTTGCCTTCCCTGGGTGGTAGTGCATCTCATACTGATAATCTGCCAAGAACTCCACCCAGCGCCTCTGCCTGATATTCAGCTCCTTCTGAGTGTCCACGTATTTCAAGTTCTTGTGATCGGAGAAGATGTCGCAGTGGACTCCATAAAGGTAATGACGCCAGACCTTCAGAGCAAAAACGACCGCTCCCATCTCGAGGTCGTGCACCGGGTAGTTCCTCTCATGGGTCTTCAGCTGGCGGGAGGCATATGCTATGACATGTCCGTTCTGCATCAGCACCGCTCCCATCCCTTGGTATGATGCGTCGGTATACACCTGGAATCCCTCCCTTCCGGATGGAAGGGCCAGGATAGGGGCCGAGATAAGTCGGTCCTTCAGCTCCTGGAAAGCCGCCTGGCACTGCGGGGTCCAAACAAAAGGTGCCTCCTTCTTTGTCAAAGATGTGAGGGGGAGGGCAATCCGAGAGAACCCCTCCACGAACTTCCGGTAATAACCGGCAAGTCCCAAGAAACTGCGTACATCAGTGGCTGTCCTCAGCTGCGGCCAATCGCGAACTGCCCGAATCTTTGCTGGATCTACTGATAACCCGGCTCCGCTGATGATGTGGCCTAGGAAGGCCACCTCCTTCAACCAGAACTGACACTTGCTGAATTTGGCGTAAAGGCGATGCTCCCGCAACCTCTCCAAGGTCAGTGCCAGATGCCGAGTGTGCTCCTCCTCCGTCCTAGAGTAGATCAGGATGTCGTCTATGAACACTATGACGAACACATCCAAGTAGGCCTCGAAAACCCGGTTCATGAGACTCATGAACGCCGACGGAGCATTCGTGAGCCCAAAGGGCATCACGGTGAATTCATACAGGCCATATCTGCTACTAAAGGCCGTCTTCGGGATATCCTCCTCTTGGATCCGCAGCTGGTAGTATCCTGATCTCAAGTCCAGCTTCGAGAAATAATGGGCCCCCTCCAGCTGGTCGAATAATTCGTCTATCCATGGGAGCGGATAGGTATTCCGGACGGTCAGCCTGTTTAGTGCTCGATAATCGATGCACAGGCGGAGTGTCCCATCCTTCTTCTTCACGAACAGGACCGGTGCTCCCCATGGCGAGGAACTCGGTCTGACAAAACCTGCCTCCACCAATTCCTGCAACTGGGTCCGAAACTCTGCCAACTCCTTTGGGGCCATCCGATAAGGGGCCCTAGACGCCGGCTTGGCCCCCGGCACAAGCTGAATCTGAAAATCCTGCTCTCGGTGTGGTGGTAGTCCTGGCAGTTTCTCCGGAAAGATGTCAGCGAAATCTCGCACCACCGGGATGTCTGTCACCGACTCCTTAACCTCCGCCATCTCAAATAGAATCTGATAGACCTCCTCTCCCTGCAGATGGGCCTTGACGGCCTGTACCGAAGATAAGAGTATACGAGAGACAGGTCTTATACCTTCAATGGTAATGAAAGAGTCCCCGTGTCTCACGGTGATCCTCTTTGCCTGGCAGTCAATCTGGGCATAGTTCCAGTGCAGCCATACCATGCCCAGGATCAGGTCGTAGTCCGTCAGCTTCAAAATCGTCGTTGGAGCCTCGAACGCTTTTCCACCAATCTCTGCCTCCATATTGCAGTGATCCGTGGTAAGGAGCTCAGATCCATCCGGTAGTCGTACCCTCATCCTCGAGCCTGTGAACCGCTCCACACCTTCCAGTCCTTCCACGAACGACTCCGACACAAAGGAGTGAGTAGCTCCAGTATCGAACAGCGTGCGGGCAGGCTTGCCGCTGATGAAGACTATACCTGGGGTGATTAGATATCTTAGGGTTCTAAAATGAGTTTTTACTTTCCTTGCTGTCAATCTAGTGCGATTCAAAGTTTTAACAACTTAAGGGGAAATTCTATGAAAACAAAGAAACATTTCGGCATACCTGCGATGACCTGCTCCGGATTCCGCGGCTGTGCAAGGTCCAAGGCATATACCTGCTCTCTTCCCTGTCTACGATCTTCCCCCTGGTATCCTCGACCGCGGCCGCGTCCTCGGCCTCCGTAATGCTGAGCTGGTGGGCCGCCCTGATGTGCTGGAGGTGGTGCCCCCCTCATGGGGCAGTTCCTCCGAATGTGCCCAATCTGATGACAAAAGTAGCACTCTGGGGGATACGCCATTCCCCCGGGTCTCGGCATCTCCTGCATCCGAAGGGGTGGAGGGGCCAATACCACCTGTTCCCTCGGCTCTGGCCTCACGTCCTGACGAGGCTGGTCCTCTGTCCTCCTCCCCTCTGGTACAGCACCTCGCCGCTGGTCATTCCTTCCTCTTCGTCCCTGATCCTCTGCTGGCCGTTTCCGGCCCCGGGTGGTGTGCCAATCTGCCTCAATCCTTTTGGCCATCTCCAAAATCCGGGAGATGGGCCCATCAGATACAAACAAGAGGGCCTCCCTCAAGTCCTCACGTAGGCCCTTGTAGAACCTCCTGATATATCCTGCCTCGTCCAGCTGGTAGGAATCTGCGTATCGAGCCAGGTGGTCAAACTCTCGATGGTACTCCACCACGGTCCGAGTACCCTGCTTCAGCTGTAAGAACCGCTCCTCCAAATCATCCCTAGCCGACTGCGGAACGAAATGCTCCAGCAGTGCGGCCCTGAACTCCTCCCAAGTGATCTCCGCAACCTCCCTATCAGCAAATGTCGTGTCCAACAGCGTCTTCCACCACCTCTTTGCATGGGACTCCAGGCAGGAGACAACCAGAGCCACCTTCTCCTCCCATGGACACCGAATCCCGGTCAGCATCTCGTACATGATATCCAGCCATTCCTCCGTCCGAACAGCCGACTCTGTCCCCAGATAGGACGGGGGAGAAAGACCCCGGAAGATGCTGAGCCAGTTGGCCCCCAGATTGGGCTGCGGGACCGGAACCTGCTGGGCCCTGAAGGCCTCCAGAATGGCAGTCAGGGTCTGTCCCATATCTGACTGAAGGAAAGGAGTGGGGGCCGGTGGGGGTGGTGCAACATCCTGAGCCTGTGGAACTCCACCCTGAGGCGTAGTCCGTGCTGGAGGCTGCGTAACAAAAACACACGCTGAGAAAACGTTCAAATACTTCATAAAGGTGGACAAATTATATGTGATCCCCATATGGGCACACCACTGCTTCCGCTGCTTAGTTTGTCCCCAAACTAAACTCGAGCGGGGGTGACCGAGGGTTTGTGGACTGCCACTTCCTTCTGATCGATGTTCGCTCTGATACCACTTGTAAGACCCCCTTTTTTTTTCTTTTTCAACCACCGGGGTCTTAGGCCCAGAACCGCCGCTTTGCGGTGACACCTTCACGTCCTGAAGGGTCATCACCACAAGGCGCCGATTCTGCCGGCCAAATCGATCACAAAAAGTAGCACAATTATTGAAGTAATAGTAAACAGTCCACAATAACAAAAACACATATATAAATAAGTAAGCTCCACGAAGGGAGTGTCCACAGAAACATCAGAGTACTATAAATACGGGCTTATGCCCGGTACAAAATGTCCTCACTACAAGTCTCTCATGCGGAAGCGAAACAGTAAACTACTCAAGGATCGAGACTCACTGTCCCGGCTGTGTGAACTCCGGAGCTAGACTGCCCCATCTCTAGGCGCACCGATCTCTGGGGCTGCTCCTCCATGCTGGGCTCCACGATCCCCTAAATGATGCGGTTCGAAAACCGTTAGTCATAAAGACTAAGCCCTATCATCCCCTACCCCTTCCCCCCATGGCTCCTAGGTACCGAGCGGAGTGGAAGAAAGGGAAGGACATGAAGGTGGAGATTAACATGAAAACAGATGGCAGCGGAGACTAATCTAGCAAGTTGTATTAGGTGAGCAGTTAATAAGTTGTTGTAATAGGTCTAGCAGTAAGAAAAGTAATTAAATGAATTTAAACCTTCACTTATGCGAGAACACATAAGCAAAGGGATCTTTTACAAGGCTCCCATCGTATAAGTGTCCCATACCACTTATACCTTGGGGTGTCGGTTATCAAACAGCAGGGGTTATTATATATTGAAAATAACCTTTGATTTATAAACTTGCCCACACAAGCTTATAGACCAAGGGGTCGTTTTGCAGGTCCTAATGTATAAGCGTCCCATTCCACTTATACTTTAGGTGTCAAGGTTGTTATGAATGATTATGAAATGCAACTATGTGGTGGGTATGTTATGTCATGCAGTGCAACTCACACACCCGACTCTGTGCACACAGACCTTTAGTTCCCCCTTTCGGAGCCGTTACCTCCCAGGATACCTCCGTAGTGGCAAACGGAAGCGGTGGGTTGGGCCTCGCCCACCTCAAAACCAGTAAAAGCACCACTGGTCTGACCTATCGTACGCCTCAACGCTTGGTGCACAAAGCGGACGCCTGCGTACTCTTGCCGGCTGGCGCACCGGACTTCTGTTGGCGGAGTGCTAATCACCCCGCCGAGTCAACGATATCGGTGTCGGTGCAATCGAACTCCCCGATATCGAAAGACCCACCACCTTAACTTTTCCTATTTTATGCACATGCAAGTTAAATCGTAAGCACACAAAACCGAGCCGAAGCTCCCCGGACCAAAACGTCCGTCTCCAAACCAACCGAGCCGAAGCTCCCCGGACCATCCCGTCCGTTTCCAAATCAACCGAGCCGAAGCTCCCCGGACCATCCCGTCCGTTTCCAAATCAACCGAGCCGAAGCTCTCATCCACCTTCCTGTGCCAACAGTGTTGTGAAGAGTGCAGCCCTAGTTACTAAGTTATTCTTGTCGGTTTGTTATTACAGTTTACGTTAGCCCAGGACTGCCCCCGGTATACCCCGTGAAGGGCTCTCAAGGGGCACTAGGAACCAAGACGGTGCATTACGGCCCGAAGTTCCCTTTCGCAAGGCACTTATTGTTATTGGTTGTTTTCCCTTAGCCCGATTCCCTTCTCATATTACGATAGACTATCCTAGGGTGATTTTTAAACCTTCCACTCCTCGGGGAAGACGATCTTTCGTCGAGCCCGAGCACCTCTTAACTCTAGCTATCACCACTACTCACTACTCTTTATATCTTCCTAATGTAATTTCTTCCACAATTGTTCACCCAGACAAAATGTTTAAACCTCAAAGACTTTCTAAGATCGTGTCCTATTGCATCTCACAACCTGCTATATGCAGACCGACCTAGGCTACGTGTCGAACCGGTTATGCAATGATCCATTACTCATCCAAATGCCCTAAACTATTTACTGGAGGCTTATCTTGGTATAAATAACCTAAATCCAGAGAATGGAAATTTTCTTAATTTATTTGGCATTTAATTAAATTCCTCGAAAATCCCAAGGGCCACCGGTTTGAACATGAACTATCCTAATTATTCATGCAAGATGTCCAGCAAATTTATGATAATTAGTAGACTATCTCAGAAGGCTAAATCCTAAGTATCATAATTTTCTATCATCAAAATAACCTGAAAACTATTTTGGAATTAATCTCTAATTTCTATAGTTTATGAATCAAGTACAGAAAATATTCTTCCAAAAATTCTAAATAAATTATGACATGATGAATAAGGCCTAAAATTTGCACTGGCTAAGTTTCATAATTTTCCAGCAAGCATTTTATCCATAATAATTTTTTAAACATAAAAGCCCTTTCTATCATTTGTGAATAAAGTACTAGATTTACTCAACATAAAATTCTATAAAAATTCAGGGATCAATGTTCTACAAGTCAAGATCTAAATCCAGAATTTTAACTGATTATAATTAATGTAAAGCCTCAAATTAATTAAAACAACAAATTGGGCTAATGATCCTTTAACACATGAAGTATAATATATATTAATCATAAAATTCCAGAAAAATTACCATGAGTCTAAAACATCCTAAAACCCCCTCCTCCCGAGTTTCACAATTTTTGGATTAGCTTTAGTGCTTAAAATAACTAAATTACGTTTCCATCCTAATCCTACATCTCAACTTTTGAGGTACCTAACTATCTCCAAATCCATCACTATTTCAACCAGAGGGTTTTCATCATATCATCCCCCTCTCCTCCAAATTTCAAGGGCATACAAGAGCTTTTGCTCCTATGTCCTTCACAAACCTCAAACTCCCACCCGTTGGAGTTGAGCCAATCTCTTAGGGTAAAATCCACCCTAAGCCACACCATGTTACCCAAGAGGGTAGACATAGTCCCAACAAATCAGTGGCCAACAACATCAGCCTCTTTTGAGGAGATTTGTCCACTCCATCCCCAATCGTACTTTCCCCCAAAGTACCCCTCGCCAAGACCTATCTAGGACTTGATACTTCCCTATTCAAAACTCGACCATTCGAGTTGAAATTTTGTACAGATCTTAATATTGATGCCAGAGACCACCACCCAAAATTTGGGAGAGTTTGGACTTAATTTCATCTTCTAATTAATTTTATATTGTTTATTAAATTTTTACAAAAACTTTAGGCAAAAGTTCTCCAAAAATTCTCATTTTTGGACAGCCTCTCGATATACATATTATAGACCTCCAGTCCAAATTTCAAGTCATTTGGACCTGTTATGAACCGTGGGCAACCAATTCAATTTCTGGTTAGCCTAGGTCTTGATCCCACCAAAATGAGTGCTGTGGTCAAACCACTCACCCAAATTGAATAAAATTAATTTTATATTAAAGTAGACCCAGAGGGCTACAACTTTTGTGTCTGGTCATTTCTCCTAAATCGGCCTCTAAGTGCCTCGTTTTGCAGCCTCAACATATATCCAAATAACCTATTTTTCCATTAAGTAATATATAATAATCTATGTATTATAATATAATCTACTGTTCATCTTCTTCATGAACCCGAAAACCAGACACAGGAAAAATCATTTTTCCTGTACGCATTCCGTGATCCGTTGTCGGCCGTCCGGTCATTTCCCTGGCCAGCCACCACCACCACCACCTCCGTTGAGGCGATGGCTAGCGGTCGGCGGTGGTTTGGCCGCCGGAGGTGGCGGTTTCCGGCGAACTCGAAATATCTTTTTCATGGTTTTTCCATGAAAACGAGAGATGGATCCGGCTCTGTTGAGCGCGAATCTCCTTCCTAAGAATCCTAAGATCTACCCATGAAAGAGAAAGAGCAGAGGAGGACCTTGTTCGCGGTTTGGAGGCGAGAAGAGCGACGAGGTGCCATGGCGCGGTGGTGGCGTTGCTGAACTCCTCTTTACAGCCAGAACAAGGATCTGCTTCGTTTGCTTGAGCGTGTAAACCTCTCCTCTTTCCCTAAGTGGGCTTTTATAACTCAGGAAGTGGGATGATGAAATGGTAACCGCCATTATGTCTTAACGTTTCGGTTACGGTGAAGGGATAAGAAACGGTGGAAAACTGAACCGGTGTATCCAGCTGGCGGTTTTCTATTGGACCACCCTTTCCTTATTTATTATTTATTTACAGAAGGAAAACGGCCTGAAATTACTCCTGGTGTAACTTCCCAAGCCAACATTTATTTCCACGCGCGTTAGAATTATTTCGGGCCTGAACTGTCGTTTCGGCCAATGTCACGGGCGTGACACATAGGTCACGGGCGTGACAGGCCCGGGTAGCCCATTCTGGGTTCGACGATCGTCGAACTGAGATCGACGATCGTCGATGGATGGTCACGGGCGTGACATCTTGGGTCACGGGCGTGACAGGCCCGAACAGCAGATTTCGAGGTCGACGATCGTCGAATTGAGATCGACGATCGTCGATGGGGTCACGCCCTAGGTCACGGGCGTGACACTCATGTCACGGGCGTGACATGCCCGGGGCGCAAGCTCGACGATCGTCTCACGGCGATCGACGACCGTCGATGGGGTCACGCCCCTAGTCACGGGCGTGACACCTTGGTCACGGGCGTGACATGCCCCGTCAGTACGATCGACGATCGTCTCGTGGAGATCGACGATCGTCGAAGTAGTCACGCCCAAGTCACGGGCGTGACATCTTGGTCACGGGCGTGACATGCCCAGACAGCGCGTTCGACGATCGTCTCGTGGAGATCGACGATCGTCGAAGTAGACACGCCCAGGTCACGGGCGTGACGGGCCGGTCACGGGCGTGACCAACCCGTGACCCGCAATACTGGTCGCTTTATTTCCAATTTTGGGCTTCCTAGGATTCCGTCACGACAAATCTGACTCCTAGGGGTCTAGCCGGAAATGGGATGTTACATATATTGACCCACTGCACCCTGACATTGGTGTGTACTTAGCATGGAATAACTGCAAGCACAACTAGAAATATTTCATCAAATACATTGTCTATTTACCTTAGCTTGTACAGGGGCTTCTTCAAATCAGGTACATTTTGGATACAATACCCAACACCTAACAATCATTCGTAAGCAACTAACCGAATAAAAAGGCATAACTACAAATTGCTAACTTATAACGTAAAAAAGTGGATGCCTATATTTAAGAAAGAGAAACTAGTAGAACTAAACTATGTTAAAATGATAAGTTTAGAAAACATTTTCAAAGTAATCTATATAGAACTACAAAAACCGCACGGGCCTACACATCACTAGAAGAAACATAAAAAGAAAGATAAAAATAATTTTAGATTTTGTTTTTCAAATAGATTTTAGCACACATTTTTTTGATTTTTGTTTTTCTAATTTTTTTTTGGATTTTATAGTTTATAATTTTTTGGATTTTTTTTATTTTTTGAAGTTAAAATGAAGTACTATACTAATTTAGAACATATTTTTTTTAAAAAAAGAAAGAATAAAGAAGGAAAATAAACCCTCCCCCATGCTTAAACTCTTCATTGCTCTCAATGAAGGAAACAAAAAGAAAAAGAGAAGGGGACTGAGAAGAAGAGAAAAAGAAAAAAAAATGCAGAAAGTAAAGTAAATAAAAAAAAGAACAGGACTTCCCCGGGGTTGTGAGATGAAGGCGGATGTCGCTCCCTCATGCTTGCTTTTTAGTGCACTTGTTCGTCAGCAGGTTTGACTTGATCCATTTGATATCAGCAGCGGCGGAGCGGCGACCACGAACTTGTAATTGATTGGCCTCTGGTGGGAAGAGCAAAATAAAAGCAAAAAATAATAGAGTCCATGGGCAGATGCCCAATAGTGTTCTTTATTACAATAATCCAAATAAATGAGTTTCATAATAATAATAATAAGTAGTCCAAAAATTAAAAAGTCCATAATAAAATAACAATCTAAGAGTCCAGAATAAGATTCTCCTTTGCAGGAGACACAGAATCATTAGAAAAATAAAGTTTAAGTCTACGGCCATTCACTTTAAAATCCCCTTATCGGGGTACGAAAGTAACACAGTGCCGTAAGAAAAAACATCCTTGACCGTAAACGGTCCAGACCATCTAGATTTAAGTTTTCCAGGGAAGAGACGTAAACACGAATTAAAAAGAAGAACCTGATTGCCTGGTTTAAACGTTTTAGGATGGCGCAGGTTCTTATCGTGATACAATTTCGTGCGTTCTTTATAAATTTTATTATTTTCATATGCGTACGCTCGCCACTCGTCAAGCTCATTTAGTTGGTGTTTTCTATGCTCGCCGACCGAGTGCGGATCGAAATTAAAAAATTTTAACGCCCAATACGTACGGTGTTCTACTTCTACCGGAAGATGACACGATTTTCCATAGACTAATCGGAAAGGAGTACAACCGATGGCGGTCTTGTACACTGTCCGATAGGCCCAAAGAGCATCGTCTAATTTTAAAGACCAATCCTTACGAGAAGTAGAAACGGTTTTTTCGAAAATTCATTTAAGTTCTCGATTAACTACCTCGACATGACCGTTAGTTTGGGGGTGATAAGCAGTCGAAAGTTTATGCGTAATGCCATATTTAGTTAAAGCTTTAGCGAGTTGGGCGTTGTAAAAATGACTTCCCCTATCACTAACGATCGCTCGAGGAAAACCAAAATGAGAAAATAATTTTTTAAGAAAAGCAATAACAACACGAGCATCATTATTTGGTAAAGCTTGGGCTTCCGCCCACCTGGAAACGTAATTAACTGCGACTAAAATATATTTATTATCTAAACTGGAGGGGAATGGGCCGACGAAGTCTATGCCCCACAGATCAAAAACTTCACACTCGAGAAAATAGTTTTGTTCCATTTCATTTTTATTAGAGATATTACAAGTCCGCTGACATCGATCGCATCCGCCCACAAAGATTTGTGCATCTTTAAATATGCTTGGCCAATAAAAGCCAGCACTAAGTACTTTGTGTGCGGTGTGGTTTGCTTGAAAGTGCTCTCCAGTCGGACCTTTATGAACATGTTTTAAAATATGTTGACCCTCTTCCCGAGAAACACATCTCCTTATCACATGATCCGCACAAATGTGAAATAGAAATGGGTCTTCCCAAAAATAATACTTCAACTCAGAAAAGAATTTCTTCTTTTGGTTAGTTGAGTATTCTTTTGGAAGGACCCGGGCCACAAGATAATTGGCCAGATCGGCAAACCAGGGGGTAGAAGAAAAAATATTTAAAAGACGCTCATCCGAAAAAGAGTCATTAATAAAAGTTTCATTTAAAATATCAAGATTGGGATTTTCAAGATGTGAAAGATGATCAGCTGCTAAGTTTTCCGCTCCTTTCTTATCCTGAATCTCCAAGTCGAATTCTTGAAGTAAGAGGATCCAACGGATAAGATGCGGCTTGGCATCCGGTTTAGAAAGGAGGTACTTCAAAGCGGAATGATCCGTGAAAACAATAACTTTAGAAAAGTAACGTACGGTCGGAATTTATCAAAAGCAAAAATAACCGCTAAGAGTTCTTTCTCCGTCGTGGTGTAATTTTCTTGAGTAGAAGTTAGAGTTTTACTAGCATAGAAAATCGGATGAAAGTTCTTCGCAATTCGCTGACCTAGAACCGCACCTACCGCATGATTACTCGCATCGCACATAATTTCGAATGGTAAACCCCAAACTGGGGCGATCATAATAGGAGCATTTATAAGTTTTGATTTTATTAATTCAAATGTCTCGAGACAAGATTCATCAAAAATGAAAGGAGTGTCGTTTTCGAGAAGGTGGGTGAGAGGCTTAGTGATTTTTGAAAAGTCTTTATTAAATCTACGATAAAAACCTGCGTGCCCTAAAAAACTTCTAATCGCTTTAACAATTGTAGGTGGCGATAACTTTTTAATTATTTCAATTTTTGCCTTGTCCACTTCAATTCCCTTAGCGGAAATTTTATGGCCAAGGACTAAACCTTCACGTACCATAAAGTGGCACTTCTCCCAATTTAAAACGAGATTCGTTTCTTCGCAGCGTTTTAAAACTTTTCCTAGATTATTTAAACACAATTCAAACGAGTCGCCAAAAACTGAAAAGTCGTCCATAAAAACTTCCATTATATTTTCTACATATTTATCGAAGATGGCTAGCATACACCGCTGAAAGGTAGCTGGTGCGTTGCATATCCCAAAAGACATCCTACGGTAGGCAAAGGTTCCAAAGGGGCAAGTGAATGTTGTCTTCTCTTGGTCTTCGGGTGCAATAGGGATTTGCAAATATCCCGAAAGACTGTCGAGAAAACAATAAAAACTATGCCCGGATAGGCGTTCTAAGATTTGATCGATAAAGGGGAGGGGGAAGTGATCTTTACGAGTGGCATCATTTAATTTACGGTAATCGATGCACATCCTCCATCCCGTCACCGTCCTAGTGGGAATTAGATCGTTATTTTCATTCAATACTACCGTGACTCCACCCTTTTAGGAACAACCTGGACCGGACTTACCCACTAACTATCCGAAATAGGATATATTATTCCCGCATCTAATAACTTAAGAACCTCACCCTTCACAACCACTTTCATGTTAGGATTAAGACGATGTTGAGGTTGGACTACACCCTTAGAATTATTTTCAAAAAATATTTTGTGGGTGCAGAAGGAGGGGCTTATGCCAGGAATATCAGAAATTTGCCACGCTATAGCTCGGCGATGTTTTTGTAGTACTTCGATCAACTAATCGTTTTCGGATTTAGAAAGATAGGCCGAGATTATAACGGGCAATTTAGAATCTTTTGCAATAAAGGCATATTTGAGATGCTCAGAAAGTGGTTTTAAATCAAGATGAGGTGGTTCGTCATAAGAGTTTTTAAAATTCTTTTCTTTTTCAAAAATGATATTTTCATACTTTTTTCTACCAAAGACGGAATTATTTTCAAAATTTTCTTGTATTGACATCACCGTGTTTTCAAAATCATTTGAAGAAATTTCAGAAAAAGAAGAGGAAAATTCGTTAGAAGAGATGTTAGAAAGAGAAAGGGAAGAATCTTCATCTGAAACATCAATAAAGAAGCATGAGTCATCATTTTTTAAAGAATTTTTCATTGATTGATTAATAGAAAATGTGACCTCATCATCTCCCATGCGCAAGAACAACTTTCCGTTACTAACATCGAAGATCGCTCGAGAGGTGGCTAGGAAGGGTCGGCCAAGGATAAGAGGGACCTCGACGTCCTCTTCAATATCAAGAATGACAAAATCCACCGGGAAGATGAATTTGTCAACCTTCACTAGCACGTCCTCAATGATACCTAATGGGTACTTAATGGACCTATCAGCTAATTGGATACTCATTCTTGTAGGGCTAAGAGTGCCCAATCCTTGTTTCTTGAATAAAGAAAAAGGCATCAAATTGATGCTCGCTCCTAGATCTGCTAACGCATGCTTAACAAATAAATCACCAAAGACGCAAGGAATGGAAAAACTTCCCAGATCGTTTATCTTTTTAGGAAGATTAGAGTTTTTAACGACTGCCGAGCATTCTTCATTTAATGTTACATGTGATAAATTTTCCAATTTCGTCTTGTTTGTTAATAGATCCTTAAGGTACTTCGCATACTTAGGCATTTGACTAATCGCTTCATGAAATGGCAAATTAATGTGAATTTGTTTGAACATTTCAAGGAAGCGTTTGTACTGATCGTCTAGTTTTTCCTTCCTAAGTCGAGCCGGATAAGGAGGTGGCGGAGATTCCTTTATAATAATAGGAGCATCATTTTGAAAATTAGAAAGAACAGAAATATCTCTTTCTTTGTCAAAAATAGATTTTTCATTTTCAAGATTTTATTTATCATTTTCCGTGGGGATAAAAACAGGAGGGACAATCATCCTTGGCTCTTCCCTTGTGGTTGGCTCGTTAACAACCTTACCGCTCCGAAGGGAAATCGCATTTGCGTGGTCCCTTGGGTTAGGCTCAGTGTTTGAGGGAAGAGTTCCAGGTGGTCTCTCGGAAAAGGCCTTGGCGAGTTGGCCAACCTGATTTTCTAAATTTTTCATTGATCCTGTTAAGTTTCTAATAACAGCATCGTTTGAGCTTATATACTTAGCGAGGATCTCTTCCAAAGGGGAAGGTTTTTGAAAATTTTGTTGTGGTGGTGGTGGTGTAAAATCGTGCGGTGGGCGTACAACATTAGCGTTATTACTCCAAGAAAAATTAGGATGGTTACGCCATCCAGGATGATAAGTGTTCGAAGAAGAAGAAAAACCAGGAAGAGAAGAAAAATTCGAAAAAGCAGAAAAATGATTGGAAGAATTATTTTGAGCAGGCCTGGGTATGTTCCCTAGATAATCCACCTGCTCGGCAGCAGCAGCATTTTCATATACCTTAGTGGCGGAGGGAGCAGTCATCTCCATAATCTTCTTGTTCAGCATTTCCACTTGCATTGCCAGTTGCGTCACCGAATCCACTTCATATATACCTGCAGGTTTAGATGGGCGAGTCCTAGACGAATTCCACTGATAGGTGTTCATCGCCATGTCCTCGATAAGCTCGAGAGCGGCTTCCGGAGTTTTGCAGTCCAAAGAACCAGCGGAAGCGGCATCTATCATCTGCTTAGTTTCTTGGTTTAGCCCATTGTAGAATGTCTGGACCTGCAACCATACATGTAGATCATGATGTGGGAATCTTCTCAAAAGTTCTTTGAACCTCTCCCAAGTGTCATAGAGGGTCTCAGAATCAATTTGAGAATATGAAGTTATATCATTTCGTAGCTTAGCAGTTTTGGCGGGGGGGGGGGGGGGGGAATAACGAGAAAGAAATTTTCAGTTAAAATGTTCCAAGTAGTGATTGATCCTCTTGGAAGAGAACTCAACCACTGTTTGGCTTTAGTTCTTAAGGAGAATTGGAAGAGTCTTAGCCTTATAGCATCGTCTGAAACACCATTAATCTTAAAGGTGTCACAGATTTCAAGAAAATTAGAAATATGCAAGTTCGGATCTTCATCTTGTAATCCGTCGAATTGTACATATTGCTGCACCATTTGAATGATGCTAGGCTTAAGCTCGAATTTATTGTTCGCAATCGCAGGTCGAACAATACTTGTCTCTGTCCCTTCCAAGTTGGGCCGAGCATAATCGGACATGGTCCTTTGCTGAGACACTCCTGGGTTAGGGTCTCCCATTTCAAAATTGAAATTGAAATCCCCGAAGGAATCCTCAACCGCTGTTTGAGAAGTGGAAGCCCCGAGTCGTAGTTATCTCCGAAAGGAGCGTTCGATTTCTGGGTCCAAATCAACAAGTAGCGATGGATTCGCTCGGGTCATGCACTAGCAAAGAAGATGAAGGGGAGTGAAAATGAAAACTTGAAAAAGAAAGAAAAAGAGAAGAAAGGATTTTTTTTTAAAATAGAATTTTTATGGTTTTGCTCTCGAACTTCTCAAGGGCTACCCGGTGAAGGGTTCGCAAGGTAGTAGGTAAAATGGTGGCGCTTAAAGCCCCTTACCCTTTTCGAGAGATTTTAGGTTGGGTAGAAAATAAGATGAAGTGGGTTGATTATAAATACTTAAATAAATATATTTTTTGATTTTTTTTGCAGAAGTAATAGCGCAAGCATTTTCAAAATATTGACGAAGAAAAATCCCCGGCAATGGCGCCAAAAACTTGATGGGCTAAAACCCGAACAGGCAAGCGTACCTGTCGAATCTTAGTATCAAGGTCGTATTTAAACACGGGGTTGTCAAGTACTGCTACTCACGCTTGAACTATTATCCTACCGGAAAATTGTTGGATTTTGAGAATTTTTAATAGTGGAATAAACGATAATTTGCAAGACGAAAAACTTATATTAAAAATCTAGCATTCGATCATTGATTCACCATAAAATGAAACGAGAGAGATAAAAGGTATAGTTTTAAATTTGCAAATCATACTCGGCCGTGACGGATCCGAAAATGAGACAAAATCTCGCTAGAGCATTAGGTCTCCTAACTTATTGACTCTTTGATCGAAATCTCTTTACAAACCAAAGAAGCCTAAAGTTGCATTATCGATGTGATCCGCACTATTGGATTTGACTCCAATCCGGAAGATTTACGTCATCCTAACTCTAGGGTTGCGTTCAACTCCTTCCTTCTTTGAGTGATCTTTCACATTCACGAGCCTCTCGGCTACTCAAATATGAGATCCTAAGCCTACTACCGTATACCGGAAATACGGAGTCGACGAAATAAAAATCAAAGAAGGACCGAGTAGAATTAAGCAAAAATAAAACTATGAAATAAAAATAACTCTCATCTCAAATCATGGATCCTCATGATCAAATGCTAAAAGAAAATTAGCTACACATGATTGAAAAGGAAGACAAAATAAGAGAAGAAGATTTCATATTTTTTATACTAAAAGAAAAGAAAGTGCACAATAGCTTAGAACAAAATGATATTACTTAAAAAAAATGAGATTACAAAAAAGGAAACTAGAAATGAAAATTACAATGAAAAACTCTCTTGACTTGTACTCTCCAAAAGCTCTCTCCAAAAGCCAACCTCCAAAATATGAGACCATGGGCTCCTTTTATAGATGGGAAGGGAAGCTTCTAGATTAGGGGGAGACAAAGGGGTGGCCGGCCACATACATGTGGAGGATTCATGCATGGCTTTAAATGAGGGGAGAGAGAAGGTATGAATGCATTGTATTTGATTTAATGGAAGTGATTTAATGCATTGTATTTGATATAAAAATATAATAATATTTAGGAATTTAAGCAACTAAATTACCGCAAAAACGATGACTAAAACTAGTCATCAGAGAGCATAATTCATAGGTTATAATTTTTCAACATTTCTCATGCAAGATATAGTAGTCATAAAGCCAATCTATCTTTGTTATATCTGATTTTAATATATGCTTACTATTTGTTTTCAAAAACTTTTATGGCTATAAATTCTAACTCTTGCATCAATGATATATATATATATATATATATATGATAGCATTTAACTCTTTATCCACCGGATATTTATACCTATTTTATCTTGAAGAAATAAATTAATAGTAAAGAGAAAATTTCATAATTTGTAAATATACTCAACTCTATATTTGCTCTGGAATAGCAAAATCTAAGTATGGGGGTATTTGACAAGTATAAAAATATACAATTTTGTATAATATTAATCGTAAAAATTTCGAAATAAAACCTAAGTTTTTATATATAAAACTAATTATTTTTGTTATATTTCATTTTTTATGTTTTTCTATGTTTTTCTGAATTTTTGCAATTTTTTCTTAGGTCACGCCCATAGTCACGCCCGTGACCTTGGGCGTGATAGCCTTTTTTTAATTCCTTTTTGTTTGCTATACAGGAAAACCCAAAAAAATTGATGAACACGCCCGTGGCATCATCCAACACGCCCGTGACAATTCGATGCGCCCGTGTTAGCCAATTTGCCAGCAAAATACCGCGCTGTCGCCACGGCCCGTACCGCCTGATGAATCAGCTGCCTGATATGCCCGTGACATCATCAGTCATGCCCGTGCCTGCTCAAATTCTATCAGAAGTTCAGCCCCGCTCGACACCTGTCCCGACACGCTGGCAGTCACGCCCGTGAACCTGTCACGCCCTCCCTAACATGCCCGTGTCAGGGGGCGTGCCACTTGAATTTTTTTTCTATAAATAGATGGGCAGGGCTGAGTAGAATTATTCGAACACCATTAGCTTCCTTAAGAACTGTTTGGACTCCCCAGCTCTGTGATAAGGAACTGGTAGTAGCTTTCAAGTATTCTAAAGTTCTGTAAGTTGTAATATTTTAGCTTTCTTTTCAGCTTTTTAGAAAGTTGTAATAATTTTGGACTTTATAAAATAGACTCTTTCAATTTCAATTCTGAGTACTTTACTGCTTTATTTTTAGTTTTACTTTCCTTTATTTTTTCATACTATCCCGAATGAAAGGCGAAGCTCTGCTTATGTCCTGGATTAAGATAGTGTGAAACTGCTTTCAAAATTATTTTCAAAAACCTTATTATTTCATACTATCCCGAATGAAGGGCGAGGCGAAATCCTATGACCTTGATTAAGATAGTGCGAAAGCTCTGCAAAATTTTAGATTTTACTACCCTATCCCAATTGAAAGGAGAAGCGAAAGCTTAAGTCCTGGATTAAGATAGATAGGTAGATATTATTTTCTGTACTTTATACCGCCCCCATCCTTAGAAGAGGCTAAGAACCATTAGCACTTGGTCAAGATGAGCTCTGGACTAGATATTATTTTCAACTATTTCAACTCTACTTTCTAGTTATCCTAACTAGGGTTTTATGTTAATTGATCATATACCAGGTGAAGAGACACTACATTTACGTTAGCCCGTTTTAAACGCAAGCCTCCCCGGTCATACTTTCAAGTCAGTGATGCTACCAAAGGGACCCTCTTGTTAAGTTAGGTAATAAAGAAATAAAGTTATTCTTTAATAGCTGAATTAATATTCTCTCAAAGTAATTCTGAAATCGAGGACTACCTTCTAAGTCCCTATTTTAATAAAATCACGTATATATATTTTTCTATCTTTTGTTTTTAAATATAAACTCCACTCCGTTCATTCGATAAAATAATAGTCCGTTCTAAAAAGTAGAATAATTAACACCGATCCCAGGAAAAATATGACCTTGATATTTTATACAAAATACTATACTCCTATGTGATAGGTACTCTTGCCTTAATCCACAGGATATAAGTAAGTAAAAAAGAGATAGACTTATATACGTAAAAGATTATATAAAACCAAATCTATCTTCTTTAAAACAAACTTTACTTATCAACAACCCTAGGAAAAATCATCTTTCCAAGATTTTTCTAAACCTAAATGCGCACTAGGCTAGGATCGGAATATTCGACCCCGTGTACATCTAGGATGGCTGCGAATGAGCATGGAGATCCCAACACCGAGGCCATAACAGGGCTGCGTAATGAAATGATTGAGCTTAGGAACTTGTTAACCCAGTTCATACAAAACCAAGCTAGGCCACCCTCACCACCCGTTAATATTGAGTTGCCCCACCGGCGCCAACAAAACTCCGATTCAGATTCTGATGGGGACTCCCCACAAGTGACCCATCGAGGCCGTCGCCACGAGCGAGAGTTTGACATTACTAGGGCCGTCAAGATTGATGCCCCCACTTACGACGGCATGGGAGATCCACAAAACTTCCTTAATTGGACGGTGGAAATGGAATGTTACTACGACTGGCACCATCTCACGGACCCTCAAAAGGTCCAAGTTGCTAGGATGAAGTTAACGGGTCGTACCAAAACTTATTGGTTGAATGAAGAGTGTAGGTTAGGAGCTGGGAACGGAGACCCAATTATTGGGTGGGCCGTAATGAAGAACTTGTTGACCGATCAGTACATCCCCGCGTACCATCGGACACAGATGTTTGATGAGCTTGTCACCCTGCGGCAGGGCTCGAGTTAGGTAGCTGAATATATGGGTAAACTTAAGGACTTTATGGTGCGATGTGACCTGAGGGAGATCCCCGAAGTCACTTTATTTAGATTTCGAAAGGGGCTTCACCCTGATATCCAATGGAAGCTCTTGCGTTATGGGCATACGGATTTGAACACAACTTTCAATGCCGCCCTGGACATTGAAAAACAATTAGCCTCTAAGGCTCACTCCCGTTACTCTCATATGAAGAACAAGTCCACCACTGGGACATCTTCTTCCACATATCCTGATAAGGGAAAGTTCAAATCCAACGAGTCGAAGTCTGTTGTGATCACCGCTCGAAACACTAAGAAGCCCGCAAGTGAGCGTGTTCCTATAGGGAAGGTTAGCAAGGCTAACACCACTTGTTACTCTTGCGGCGTTCAAGACAACTATGCCTATGAATGCCCCATAAAGACGAAAACCTTAGCCTTATTAGAGCCGGCTACCGACCCTGACGATTATGAGTATGAGGCCGCGGAGGAAAGTGACCTCGAAGGAGTCCCTAGTGACTTGGAGGACGATCACCGTCTTATGGTGATGCGTTGTATTTTGACCACTCCTCGTCCCGTAGACGACTGGAAGAGGACGAGCATATTTTCCCTGATCTTTAAGAGTGGCGAAAAGCTATGCAAACTAGTTATTGATGGTGGTAGTTGCATGAACGCCATTTCTGAGAACGCCGTTAAGCGTATGTCCTTGACTGTTGAGCCGCACCCGAGCCCCTATCAGGTTGCTTGGATTAGTAAGGTTACTATTAAGGTAACCCAACGATGCTTAGTTCCCCTGTCATTCAAGTCCTACTCGGATGAGGTTTGGTGTGACGTCCTGCCCATGGACGTTTGTCATGTGTTATTAGGCCGCCCCTGGCTCAATGACCGTGATGTGATACACTACGATCGCGCCAACACATATGAGTTCAAATTAAACGGCAAGACCATCACCTTGAGACCGATTGTGCCAAAAGAACTGGTAGTGATGGCTAAGGATACCACTGTCCCTGTAGAGAGGAAGGCATTGAGCTTGTTGGTATGAAAGAATTTTTGAAGGATCCCTTCATTGAGGGCATGATGTACGCTCTCGTTCTCATGGGTACCAAAACTAATAGTGGCGTGTTGTATGATTTACCCCGAGAGCTACGGGTATTATTGGAAGAGTTTAGGGACGTTTACCCGGATGAGTTGCCATCATCGTTGCCTCCGCTTAGAGATATACAACATGTCATCGACCTTATCCCCGGATCATCCATACCCAGCCAACCCCACTATAGGCTTAATCTCGCCGCCCACCAAGAGTTACAAACCCATATAGAGGATTTACTGCGTAAGGGATTTATTAGGGCGAGTATGAGCCCGTGTGCTGTCCCGGCCCTTCTTGTCCCAAAGAAGGATGGCACCTGGCGCATGTGTGTTGATAGCCGGGCTATCAATAAAATTACTATAAAATATAGGTTTCCAATACTGCGTCTAGATGATCTCTTGGATGTCCTAATGGGTGCCACTATCTTCTCGAAGTTGGACCTACGGAGTGGTTACCATCAGATTAGGGTCCAAGAAGGGGATGAGTGGAAGACATCGTTCAAGTATAAGGACAGGTTGTATGAGTGGCTTGTGATTCCCTTTGGGTTAACCAATGCCCTTAGCACCTTCTCCCGGATGATGACGCACATATTTAGGCCGTATATGGGGAAGTTTGTTGTAGTATATTTTGACGACATCCTAGTCTTTAGTACCTCCCCCGCAGAACACCTCTCCCACATCAAAGTAATCCTCACCACTTTAAGGAAGGAAACCTTATTTCTAAATCTTAAGAAATGCACATTTTATGTTTCGGAGGTTGACTTCTTTGGTTACATAGTTGGTTCGGATGGAATTCGTGTTGACCCAGGAAAGATTCAAGTGATTAGAGACTTGCCCGAGCCCACTAACCTTCGAGAGGTGCGTAGTTTCCACGAATTAGCTACCTTATATCGTTGTTTCATACGCGATTTTAGTAGCATTATGGCACCCATTACCGACTGCATGAAGAAGGGCGAATTCACATGGACAAAATCCGCCACGTTTGCATTCCGTCGCATTAAAGATCTTATGACCGAAGCCCCGATGTTGCATCTCCCCGACTTCACCAAGGTCTTCGAGCATACGTGTGATGCATCTGGCATTGGAGTTGGAGGAGTCTTGAGTCAGGATGGACACCCCGTGAGTTATTTTAGTGAGAAGTTGACGAGCGCCAAATTAAACTACTCAATTATGATAGGGATTTCTACGCTGTCATTAGATGTCTGCACCATTGGAGGCACTATCTCCTCCCTAAGGAGTTTGTGATCCTTTCCGATCACGAAGCGTTGCGGTTCATCAATGGCCAGCATAAGATCAGCCCGCTTCACGCTAAGTGGGTATCTTTACTACAGGGTTACACTTTCAATCTTAAACACCTCAAGGGAGCTGACAACCGATTCGCGGACGCTCTTAGTCGCTTAACCTTGTTAGTCACCACTATGGAGGTTAATGTGGTAGGATTCGAACGAATCAAATATGAGTACGCCATGTGCCCCGATTTCTAGTACGCATATTTGTCAGCCCAAGATAGCTCCCCCACGAACATATCGGCTTTCGTTATTAAGGATGGCTATCTATTTAGACTTGGAAAGCTATGTATTCTGCAGTCGTCTTTACGCCTCCATATCATCTAGGAATTGCATGGCAGAGGGTTGAGTGGTCATTTTGGTAGGGATAAGACCATCGCGTTAGTTGAAGAAAAATTCTATTGGCCAAAACTTAAAGCAATGGTGGGACGAGTGGTGAGTAGTTGTCGTACTTGTCAGGTATCCAAGGGCACCAAAACCAACGTCGGTTTATATACGTCGTTGCCTATACCTTCCACCCCATGAGAATATGTGAGCATGGACTTTGTCTTAGGCCTACCCACTACCTTACGACATCACGATTCTATTGTTGTAGTTGTGGATAGGTTCTCCAAAATGGCATATTTTATCCCGTGCACCAGAACTAACGATGTGTCCCATATCGCCAAATTATATTTTAAAGAAGTAGTTAGTCACCGGGGAGTGCCGAAGACAATAGTCTCGGATTGAGATGTTAAGTACACGAGCTATTTCTAGAAGACACTTTGGGTCTTAATGGGTACCAAGTTATTGTTTTCCTCTGCCTATCACCCCCAGACTGATGGACAGACGGAGGTGGTTAATAGGAGCTTGGGTAGCCTTCTTAGATGCCTAGTGAGCGATCACAAAGGCACGTGGGATCTTATTCTTCCCCATGCCCAGTTGGCTTATAATAATTCCAAAAATCGGTGCACCGGTCTGTCACCAAACGAGATTGTTCACGGGTACAAGGCCCCTAGCCTATTGACTTGGTGCCGTTGCCCCCAACATACAAGACAAGTCAGTTTGCACAATCCTTCGCCCAACATATTCATGACTTACATGCACGTATACGAGCTACCTTGATTTCTCAATACGAGTCTTATCAGACGCACGCTAATTTACATAGGAGGGTGTCGCACTTTAAAGTTGGCGATTTGGTCCTAGTCCGATTAGTTCCCGAACGCTTGCCATCTAGCACCGTTAAGAAGTTGGCACCGAAGCGCGCCGGCCCTTTTCGGATTATGAAGAAACTAGGTGACAATGCTTTCATTTTGGATTTGCCAGCTAATTGGGGTATCTCCCCTATTTTTAATGTCTCGGATTTGACGTTGTTTGTTTTACCTCCACCTGAGTTGAATTCTCTGTCGTCTTTTATTGTTGCGTTTGAAATGGCTTATATTGAAAAGAAAAGATGCTTGTGTAGGTGCGGTGAGTTGTGTGCTTGTTGGAGAGGTAGGTCTTAAGGACGTTGTATCGAGTCCGGCTTATGGCGACTTGTGTTCTTGTTAGAGAGGTAGGTCCTAAGGACGTGGTATCGAGTCCCGTATTTTGTGAGCCAACCGACCCCTTTTCATTCGCTTTTGGTCGGAGCTCTCTCTTTTTATTTCTTATTCTGTGACGGTTACGTGTCCGTTAGTGTAAGCTCAACCGTATCACGATCACCACCACATCAAAGCGCTGAGTGATGAAGGCACACTCAACGCTCTCAACGCCAGCGAGAGCTGAGATAGCTGAGAAGAATGTCTAAGGCAAAAGCGTCAAGATAGTTTAGAAGATTGTCTCAGCATAACCGCTGAGATAGTTGTGAAGCTCAATGCAAAGCATTGACAGAAGGGTTGGTCTCAGCAGAATCGCTGAGACAGGAGATAGTCTAAGCTGAGAAGAAGAAACAGCTGAGACAGTTGAGAAGAAACTGCAGAGATAGAAGACAGTCTCAACTGTTTAGAAGAAACCGTTGAGATAGTTGAGAAGAAAACACTAAGACAAAGCCAGCAAACTTTCTCTAAGTCCAGAAGCGTTGAGTGAGGCAGGTTCACTCAACGCTTCTAAAGAAGAAGCTCAGTTCAGTATTTATCGAACTGAATTCTGAGTTCATCGGGCAGAGCTAACCTTTCGTCGAGCTCAAATTAAAGTTTGAAGATTCTGAGTTCGTCGAGCCCAGTTCAGAATTCGTCGAACTGATTCCAGAATTCGTCGAGCTCAAGTTAAAGTTTGAATATTCTGAGTTCATCGAGCCTAGTTCAGAATTCATCGAACTGATTCCAGAATTCGTCAAACCCAGCACACCTTTCGTGATGCTAAAGTTAAAGGTTGAATATTATAAGTTAATCGTGCTCAGTTCAGAATTCGTCGAACTGATTTCAAAACTCGTCGAACCCAGCTCTTTATTTGTTGAGCGCAGAAAAAGTACTACATACCGTTGCGGGAAAGCTACAGTAGCGCTGGAAGCTACTGTTTGTCTTCTTTTGAGGGAGGTGGAGCTGACCATCCTTGGCAGGGCCCACATTCAAATTATGTCGTTGATTCAAATCAACAGATATAAAAGGAAGATAAGAAAAGGGGATTAGGGTTAACGAGAACAGAATTAGAAAGCGAAAAGAGAGGCGACTGGACTTCATCTTCTCCGTCAAGCTTGAAAGCCAAGTCCAATAGTGGAGGCCAGAAGGCAAAGTGAAAGATAGCTGAAGCTTCTTCCAATTCAACAATATTGTTCCTTGAAGAACAAGTTGGCTGACTCATTCAATCAGCAAGAGGAGATAGCTGTGTGAAGGGTCGTAAGCCTTCAACAGTAGTTAGCTTTCTTCATTACAACAGAGAAATTGGTATCTATAGAAGAAGACTAATTCCTTCTACAGCAAGTGAGCTGGACTTATATCTGCTCAGTCCAGCAAGTTGGACTCAGAGATTTTTCTCTGAGTCAGTATATTCATTTTACTTGATTAATTTCCTGTAGGATTTAGCTTGTATGAATCTGAAATGTAGGGCACTTTGTGCCTGAGTTGTAGGTGACTAATCAATCACTAAGGTAGGTGCCCTGCGGGGGTACTTAGGTAGGATCGAAGTGTGGATTTGAGAGTAGGACTGTCCTCCCAGCCTATGTAGTAGACCTTAGTGATAAGGCTGAGGTAGGTGACTGTTGAGTCACTGAGCTGTAGGTTACAAGTTGTCACTGAGTGTAGGTCTTGGAGGAGACTGAGTGTAGGGCCCTTTGGCCTGAGGTAGGTGACAATTGTGTCACTGATCTATAGGTGCCTGGAAGGGCACTGAGATAGGTATCTAGAAGGGTACTGAGCTGTAGGAGTGATGCAGCACTCTAAGAGTAGGGCCTTGTGCCTAAAGTTGTAGGGATGAGAAGCCTGATCTGTAGGCCTTAGAGATAAGGCTGAGGTAGGTGGTTTGAGGACCACTGAGTGAAGGAGCACCGCATAGCTCTGAGGTAGGAACCTTTGTGGTTTTGAGGCAGGGTTCTGAAGAGAACCTGAGTGTAAGGCTGAAGGCCTGAGGTGTAAGCTCTGAGGAGCATTTTGGTGCAGTTTGTGCCTTGTCAGACATAAGTTAGAAAGGTGGGAGGGAAAGTGGATGTGCCCAATAAGGAAACCACTATAAATAATGGTGTGCTTGCTGTGTGTTTGCTTTTCTGTCTTATTGCAGATTTTAAGGACAAGCTCTAGATCACCTTAGGAAGAAAGCAAAATAAAATATAAAGGTTAATAATAAAACAAAAAAAGGACTCAAGAATATTTAATAGACCTATTCACCCCCCCCCCCCTCTAGGTGACTAGCTAACATTGAATTAAAGACTTTCAAGTAGTATCAGAGGGAGGTTACTCAAAAAGGATCTAACAATCTGAGTATACCTCCAAGGTTAGCTATAAGATATAAGTATGGGGTCTGGTGTAAACTACAAGGAGCTGGGGGGCCATGAAGCTTCCAATCTATAGAAAGGAAGTATTTGGCCTCTGGAAGGAAAGTGTTAGGTTATTCATGGAAGCTGCTGACCATATGATATACATCATAGTCAAATAAGGACCCTTCATCCATATGAAGACCTCAGTTCTGGATGCCAACATCTAGACACCTAAATCTTATGATAAAATGAACAAAGATGAGCGCTTTCTTTCCTCCATGGACAGAAGAGCTCAAAACATTATTGCAAGTGCTATAGATGATTCAACCTTCCAAAATCTGGTGCACTGCAAGACCTCCAAGGAGATGTGGGACACCCTAGTTGTGTTCATGGAGGGTTCAGAGGAGGTGAGGGATGACAAAAAATACATGCTCAAACAGGAGTATGAGGCCTTCAGACAAGGAAAGTCTGATGGCATTGCTGAATGCTTGGAGAGATTCTTTAGAATAGTGAATGAACTGAGAACATATGGAAGGGTCTTCAACACCTATGAGTTGAATGACAAATTTATCAGGTCCCTAATAAAGGATTGAGACAAAAAGATTTGTGTCATTAGGGAAATGACCAAGTTAGCTGACACTCCTCCTCCAACCCTGTTTGGAAAGATGTTGTCATATGATATGAAGCTTGCTGCAAGAAATGAAGAAGAGAAGAGCAGTAAGTCATTGGACAAGGGAAGTCTGTGGCTTTCAAAGCTGATGCCCCAACCATAAGCAGAAGGAATAACTCTCCACCCAGGAGAATTGTTGAGTCAGATTCTGAGAGCTTAAAGACCAGCACCTCAGACAGCCATATGTCTGATGAGGACTTTACTACCTTCTGCAGGCAGTTTCAGAAATTCATGAAGAAGGAGCATAGGAAGAACAACATGCCTTCCTCTTCCTCACAGCACAGAAGGAAATCCTCTAAGGAGGACATGTATGCTCCTAACTCTAGCAAACAAACTTTTTCTAAAGTTATTTGTTTCTGCTGCAGCAAACCTGGGCACATAGTTGTTGACTGCCCATTGAAGAGGAAAGATGAAGAAGTGAAGAAGCACCACAAGGAGAAGAAGAAATAGAAGTCCCTTGTGGCCAAGAAGGAAAAGACCTGGTCTGACTCTTCCTTTGGGCCAGACAGTGAAGAAGAAGCCTACATTGGGCTACTGGTTGTTGTTGAAGAAGAACCTGAAGAATATTTTTATACTAGGATAGGGATCAGGGCCCCTCTGTCACATTCAGAAAGTGACTCGGAGGTGGAGTAAGATGAAGAAGAAGATGTTCAATGTCATGGATTAATGGCAATGACTGATGAAGAGAGAAGCCAGGATCAGTCTGGACATGCTCAGGTAAATTTTAAATCTCTGCCTTCTATTTCAAGTCATGAGGCTAGCTTGGATTCTGAAGCTCAATCATCAAGAGATGAAGAGGATTCAGATTCTGAGGATGATGTCAATTCTATAATTGACAAGTATGGAGAACTTCTTGAAGCATTCAAGAAGTGCAAGATCCTTGCCAAGATACAGGCAAAAGAGCTTCTCAGTCTTAGGAGCAAGTGTGAGGACCAAGAAAAATTCCTTCAAGGATAAGGCTGCATAATCAGCCAAGCTCAAGGTGACCATTGATATGCAGAAACTTAAAGTCTGTGGTAAGAGTCTCAAATGAGAAACTTTTCCAGAAACTTAAAGATGATCTCCTAAATAAGAAATTGCTAGTGGCCAAGTTTTTTAAGCCAAGCACAGTACTTCCCTTAATTGACACCCTCTTTACCCAAAAGGGTAAGAAAGGGTTAAGATTTAAGGGACCTGCTAGACCTCCCAATCCAAAAGGAAAGGGGAAGGCACCAGTTGTGCCTCTAGCCTCATTGCCTCCAATTTCTTTTCAGAAAGTCTTGTTACCTTCTAACAGGTATGACCATGAAAGCTGTTATGGTCACTGGGAGAATGGAAGATCCACTGGTATGGACAAATGTTCCCATAGCCAAGGTGGAAGATACAACCATGTGAGAGAATTTAAGGCAGCCCATGAGGAAATTCAAATTGCCCATCCTGGACCATTTGTTTTTTGTGCCCCAGCCCCAAAACTCAGGGATAATGCTGCTACAGGAAATTTGAATCATCCAGCAAAAGTTATGACTCAAGGTGAGTCTTATGGCAAGGCTGAAATAGCAGTTTCTAATGTCATCAGATGCATGTTAGCTTAAAAGAGACATGCAGCTGGTGGGTCTCAGAAAAAGACCAAAACAGTCAGCTGAAAGACTTACTTCCAGTCAAATGGGTGCTGAAAGATATAAGAGATATACAACAGCACATCTTCCCACTATTCAGGGAGCAGTCCAGCCAAATGCTTCTCCTAAATAGAAAAGGAGATATAATATCCATGAGTGCTGGTGGTGTGGCAAAGTGAGCCACTATGTTGTAGATTGCTGGCACAATCCTTCAGTGTCCAGAGGTAGCCAACCTGTCAGGAATACTACAGGAAGACAAGCTTATTTTTAGGCTTATGTGAACCTAGGACCCAATAGAAATTGGGGTCCTAAGGTGAGATAAATTGTGTTTTTTAGGTTAGTTCAAGTACCAATTCTCCTAAATTGTACTTGGATAGTGGATGTTCCAGGCACATGACTGGAACAAAGGAACTGTTGAAGGAGTTCACTCTAGTAAAGAATGGACTTAAGGTCATCTTTAGAGGCTCTGACAAGGGAATAACCAGAGGGTATGGTAAGATCTCAAATGGCATAATCACCATCACAAAGGGAGCTTATGTGGAGGGGTTGCAACACAACCTCATAAGCATAAGCCAACTATGTGACCTTGGTTATGACATTTCCTTCCACAAGGATAAGTGCCACATTAAGAGGTTAACTGACCAAAGTGTCATCTTAACAGGCACTAGGAGTGGGAATGTTTATTGTTTAAAATTTTCTTGCTTAGATAGTAGTTCCCCTATATGCCTAGTTGCAAATGACAAAGTCTCATATTGTGTCTAATGGCATAAGAGACTGGCTCATTTGAATTATAAGACCATTGGTCAGCTCTTCAGTGATGAGCTAGTTAGGAATGGTCCCAAAATAAAATGCTTTAAGGAGGGTATCTGTATTGCCTGCCAAAAGGGTAAGCAAACTAAGACCTCTTTCAAAAGTATTGGGACCAAGAACTCAGTGAGATGCTTATATCTCCTGCATATGGACTTGTTTGGTCCTATTCCTATTTAGAGTCTAGGTAGGAAGGTCTACACCCTTATGGTGGTTGATGACCATTCCAGTTTTTCTTAGGTGTTCTTCCTTAGAAGAAAGGATGAAACCCTTGACGTCTTCATGAATTTTGTCAGGAAGATTCAGAATGAACTTGCAAGTTCAGTGGTCAAAATAAGAAGTGACCATGGAACTAAATTTCATTCTGCTTCCATGACTACTTTCTGAGAAGAGATAGGGATTTATCAAGAATTCTCCTCTCTAAGAACACCCCAGCAAAATGGGTTAGTTGAGAGGAAAAACAAGACTCTCATAGAAACTAGGAGAACATTGTTGAGTGACACTTCTCTCCTTGAATATTTCTAGGTTGAGGCAGTTAACACTGTATGTCATGTTCTCAATAGGGCTTCTATCACTAAAGGCCACAAGAAGACTCCCTATGAGATCTTGATGGGCAGAAAACCAAACATATCCTATTTCAGGATCTTTTGTTGCAAGTGTTTCATCATGAAGAATGGTAAGTCAAAAGTGAGTAAGTTTGCTGCAAAATCCCATGAGGGGATCTTTGTTGGGTACAATAATAATAATATGGCATGTAGAGTCTATAACTTGACTAACCAAGTTGTAGAGGAATCTTTCCGTGTAGTGTTTGATGAGTCAAACATGATTGGCAGTGAGCTGTCAATCTCTTTGCCTAGTTCTATAGGTACATAAGTTATGATGGAAAAACTCTCCATCAAAGATAAAGACCCAGCTGTGCAAGAAAAATATGGAGAGGGATGTTGTCCAGAGGAAGCACAGGGCAGTATTGCTGGAGATGAAGACCATCTAGTTGAACAAAATGATGCTCAGCAAGAAGCAGTAAGGCTGCCCCCAGCAGTCAGATATCTGAGAGATCATCCTCCAGGTCAGATAATTGGTGAGGCTAGCCAAGGTGTACATACTAGAAGAAGGAGTTTCAACACAACACTTTACACCAGCTTCATGTCACAAGAAGAGCCCAAGAAATTTGAAGAGGCAAATCAAGACCAATTCTGTAATTGTGCTATGCAAGAAGAACTGAACCAGTTCAAAAGGTGTAAGGTCTGGAAGCTGGTTCCCAGACCAGATGGACATAATGTCATTGGATTCAAATGGATTTTCAGAAATAAACTTGATGAAAATGGCATTATAATAAAGAATAAAGCTAGATTGGTGTCCAAAGGGTACAGACAGGAAGAGGGGATTGATTATGATCAGACTTTTACCCCAGTTGCAAGGTTGGAAGCAATCAAACTGTTCCTTGCATTTGCTTCCTTCCAAGGATTCAAGGTCTTCCAGATGGATGTGAAGTCAGCCTTCCTGAATGGAGACTTGAAGGAAGAGGTCTATGTAGAGTAGCCTCCAGGTTTTATAGATTCTAACTCTCATACTATTGTGTATAGACTTAGGAAAGCTCTATATGGGCTCAAACAAGTCCCTAGAGCATGGTATGATACATTGTTTACCTTCCTCATTGAGAACAAATTCTCAAGGGGGAAGATAGAAAAGACCCTATTCCTAAGGGAATCTAAGGGTAAGATCATCCTAGTCCAGATTTATGTTGATGACATAATATTTGGCGCTACTGATGACAACCTCTATAGGAAGTTTGCAGAACTTATGCAGGAGAAGTTTGAGATGAGTAGTATGTGTTAACTGAAGTTCTTCTTGGGACTCCAAGTAAGACAGACTGATGATGGTCTATCCATATCCAATTCAAAGTTCACTAGGGAGTTAGACAAGAAATATGGTATGGAGAATGCTTCCACCATTAGAACTCTCATGAGCTCAAGTATGCCTATAGGCAAAGATGATCCAGGAAAACCTGTTGATCCAACTTTGTATAGAGGTATAGTTGGCTCTCTTCTCTACCTCACTGCAAGTAGGCCTGACATTATGTGTGCTGTTGGAACACCCTATTACTAATATGGGTAAGGATCACTATGTGCTTAGGAATTTGTTTTGACCTTGCGGTATAGTCTGATAGGTCAATTAGAATGAGTCTTAGGGTTAGTACTTAGGTTTGAAAGCTGCCCTCAAGACCTTCTAAAGATCAGGATTCAAGTGCTGAAGACTAGGACAATTCTCGTCGAGCTCAGGTCGACGAAACGTCGAACTCAGTTCGACTATCTCTGAGCTCAGTTCAATGAGGCATCGAACTCCGTTCGATGATCTTCGAGCTTAGATCGACGCTCTGTCTCTAGTTGTTTTCCAAGTCTCTGAGCTCAAGTCGACGACAGTTGAGCTCAGGTCGACGTTTTCTATTTTCAGTCTAGTTCGATCTCTGAGCTCAAGTCGACGATCGTTGAGCTCAGATCGATGCTTTTCTGAAGAGGTCGATGATTTCAGGATTCAAATTCAGGATAGTTATGGAATTCATTCAGACTTATTTTCAGCATTTATGGCAAAGGATTTTGTAGCCGTTTCAATCAATCTGGAGCAAGTTTCAAGGAAGACTAATTGGAATGTTTCTCAAGGACTTTCCTAAAGAGGCAGTTATCAGTTAAGGTAGTCATTTATGTTTGATTAACGGCTATCAATAAGTCAGAATCTGATATACTCCCTAGAGAATCATTCTGAAATATAGCAAGAGAATAGACAGGATTTGAAAAAGTATACAGAAGAGAGAACAAAGAAAAGTATTCATCAAGAATTCATCTTCTGGGAATAGACTCAGTAGACAAAAGCTTTATAGATTTACTGAGTCAGAATTCTTCAAGAACACAAGGAACAATACTGTGAAGGAGATCATCTGCTATTCTACTCCTTCAAGCATCAAGTGTTCAAAAGCTTCTTCATCAAGGACTCCAGACTTCACACATTTCAGCATCTGCATAAATCATCTATTGCTGGAGATCTGAAGCAACTGAAGGCCTATCACCCTAAGCAAAGCTCCTCTTCCTGAACCATTACAGATCTCAGGGGGAGCTTTGACAACATCTTCCACTTGTCTTCTCTCAGATTATTGACAGAGAAGAACAACTCAACCTTTTTATCTTTCTTTATTCCTTCTGTAAAAGGGTTTCTCAAAACTCCCTTCAAAAGTTTTGTGGCTGGTTTCTGAGACCTTGTCAAAACTCAGTGGTGGAAAGACACCTGATAAAAAATATGATTTGGTTTTTGAGCACCTTATCAAAAGCTCATTGGTGCCCAGGACACCTGATCAACTATTCCTGTAGTGGATTTCTATCTAGGGTGGTAGAAGAGTGGATGTACCCAGGTTGTTGGGGAACCACTATAGCTCCTTGTGTCATCTGGCTTGCTGTGTTTTGTTTTTGTTGTGTACTGTGATTTTGTTTATTGCTTCTTAGTTTTTCTTTTTGCAAGCACCTTACACATATACATAAATCAAGTCTTCCACTGCTTTACAGTTTTAAATTGTAAATTATTTTAAAATACTCTATTCACCCCCCCCCCACTAGAGTGAAGATAGATCTTACCCTCACTTTCAATTGGTATCAGAGGCAGGTTGGTTTCTCAACAACTTAATCTTCAACAGATTGGTTGAACAGGCTAACACCTGAACCAAAAGATCCTTGATAAGATAAATCTTCTATAGAGGGTTATTACTTTTTGTATTATATTTATATTCATACAAAACCATGACAAAAAACAAAGATTATGCTAGCACCAGACCTCCAGTGTGCAATCTTTCCAAGTTTGCACTTTGGAAGGCAAGGATTAGGCTTTACATGAATTCTATTGATGAGGACATCTTTTATTCTGTTTTGACAGTGTGCCCAAGACCCCCAGTAATTACAAGTACAAGTGTTGTTCCACCTCCCTCAGGAACAGATGCAAAAATAAAGTAATGGAAAGTTGCAGATGCAAAAGCTATGAATATCTTTGCTCAGACTATGTCTGATCAGATATTTTAAAAGGTGGCTGAATGCACTTCAGCAAAAGAGATATGGGACAAGTTATCCTAAATTGTCTCAGGATCTGCTTATGAAAGAAAGGACAGGAGATCCCATCTCATAAGCCAATATGAGAACTTCAAAAAGGGAGAAACTGAATCAGTGGCTGACATGTACAACAGGCTCAGCCTAATAGTCAGTGAATTAAAAACACTGGACAAGGAGATCTCTCAAACTGAACTAAATGACAAAATCCTAATGTGCTTCCCCAATACTTGGGATTCAAGGATCTGGCCAATCAAGGATGCCAGAAGCCTAACTGAGATTACTACTGAAGCCTTGTTGGGCAAGCTCAAGTCTTATGAGCTGCTCATCAAGAACAGAGAGGAAGAGAAAAAGGTTTCTTCTCCAACTATCAGGAAGGAGAAGACAATAGCCTTTAAAGCTACATAAGATCTTCCTGAAGACAAGGTCACAGGCAATGAAGAATTGATGAGCTTACTGGCCAAAAGATTCTATAAGATGGCAAGGAAAGATTTCAGAAAGAGGTCATCCAGAGAGCATGAGAAGCCAAGGTATGACAAGTCAAATAAAAAAGAAATAATCTGTTTTGGATGCAGGAAACCAGGCCACATTGTGCCTGATTGTCCAGAAAACCTGAACAAGGACAAAAAGGACAAAAAAGAAAGAAGAAGAGATAAGGACTCCAGGGGAAACAACTACAACAAATCCTCCTCCAGCAAAAGTAAACATACAAGGAAGGGATTTATAGCATAAACCTGGAGTGAAACTGAAGAAGAATCAGAGGCTTCATCAAGCTCAAGTGATGATGAAGATGATGCTGAAGAGAAGGAATTCTGCATGATGGCTATCAATGCCTCCCAACAAAATTATGATGCAGAACAAGAGTCAGAGTCTGAATCTGAAACTCAAACGGAAGAAGACCAGGTAATAGACTCCTTTGATTTTGATTCAGAGGACTTTAGATCTGAATTTAAGGCACTTTATTTAGACCTGTTAAAGTCTGAGAAAGAGACTATCTCTCTCAGAAATCAATTGTCTGAACATAGCACTTTAAAATCAGACAACCTCAAATTCTCTGAGGAGTTAGAATGCTGTAGGGAGGAGATAGCTTCACTGAAAAGTGAACTATCCCATGCAAAGAAGTTTGAAGAATCCTTTAATGGGAGAAGCATCAGACTGATGGACATCACAAGCACAGTGAACTCTAGACTCAACAGTACACTGGACTTGGGTGCTTCATCCAGCCAACCTATAGTATTAACAACCCCAATTAAATTTATCTCAGATAAAGGAAAGGGTGTTGTAGAGGTAGCTAGGAAGAATCCTGATTTACCTAAGGAAAACAAAGTTCAATAGAAAATGTCGAACAGAGCTCGACGATCGTCGAACAGAGCTCGACAATCTCAGGCTGAATCATCGAACTCAGGTCGACGACTTCTGAACTCTGAACTCTGGCATAGTCGATCTTCGAACGGAGCTCGACGATCTGACCCAAGATCGTCGAACTCAGCTCGACGATCGTCGAACGGAGCTCAGAGCTTTGAATAATCTTTCAGAGGTAAATCTAAAATCAATCCTAGAGGTCCTACATTCCAAAGCTTCATCCCTTATACTGAATGGATAGTACCTCCTAGGAGATACCATCTTGAAGGATATAAAAGTCAACAAGGGATGTCTTTTATTTCTGAGTTTAAAGGTTATCAACCTAGACCCATGGTAAACTGGGTCAAAAACATATAAATTGTTTATATGCAGATGAAGACCTATCCAGCAATGAACCAACAATGGTATCTGGATAGTGGGTGCTCAAAGCACATGTCAGGGAATAAGGAGAATCTAACATCCTTCAAAACCAAACTTGGACCCAAAGTGATATTTGGTGATTCAAACTTTGGTCAAACAAAAGGATATGGTGTTGTTCAGATTGGCTCAGTCACATTAAAGAAGGTGGCTTATGTGGAAGGACTGAAACACAATCTAATCAGCATCAGTCAAATGTGTGATGAAGGCTATCAAGTGATATTCAACAAATCCTTATGCAAGATTAAGTCAGAGGATAACATAACAGTGTTAACAGGTAAAAGGAAAGGTAACATTTATCTTGTAGATTTTCTCTTAACTAAGATAGATATCTGTTTATTCAATTCTGTTTGCAAACCAAATGATTTATGGCATAAGAGATTAGGTCACTTAAACCTTAGAACCATTGCTAGGCTATCCAAGGAAAACCTTGTTAGAGGACTACCTTCTGGCCCCTATAAGAAGGAAGGACTCTGCAGAGCTTGTCAATTAGGCCAGCAAACTAAAAATAGTTTTAAGTCACTTAATAAGAGTTATTCACCTAGGATCTTGTATCTGTTACACATGGATCTTTTTGGACCCATTACAATACAAAGCTTAGGATGGAAATCTTACACTTTAGTGATTGTATATGACTTCTCTAGATTCACTTGGGTATTCTTTTTGAGGAAGAAGTCTGATAACTTTAAGTGTTTGACAGATTTTCTCAAATGCATACAGATTGAGTTCAATACTCACATTGCTCTGATCAGAAGTGATCATGGGACAGAGTTTGATTCTCTTCTTATGCAAGAGTTCTGTCAGAGTGAAGGGATATGGCATACTTTCTCAGCTAACATTAGTTAAGAGGATTCTTAGGTATGTGAAAAGTTGTCCAAATCTAGGTCTCTGGTATCCAAAAGACTCAGGATTTGAATTAACTGGATTTTCAGATGCTGATTATGCTGGATGTAGAGTAGACAGGAAAAGCACCAGTGGAACATGCTAGTTTCTTGGTGACAGACTTGTCTCCTGGTTCTGTAAGAAACAAACATCTGTGTCCACTTCAACTGCTAAAGCTGAATACATGGCAGCAGGTAGTTATTGCTCATAGATTTTGTGGATTCAAAACCAGCTCCTAGACTATGGTTACAACTTAGACAGGTCAAAAAAAATTTGTGATAATACCAGTGCTATTTCTATAGCACAAAATCCAGTCCTCCATAGTAGGACAAAATATATAGAGATTAAGCATCACTTTTTAAGGGATAATTTTGAGAAGAATAAAATTGAACTTCAATATATCCCAACTGATTTGCAAAGGGGAGATATTTTCACCAAACCATTGGATGAAAAGAAACATACCTTCTTCCTAAATCAGTTAGGAATGTTAGATGGAGGAAGTTTAAAATAAAACCAAAGATTTTAAAACTCTAAAAACAGACCAAGACTAGGCTAAAAACTTGATTTTTCTAGTGTCTGTAGGCTGTTTTTAGTCTTTGAACTGCGCTCGACGTTTTCTCCAACATCGTCGAACGGAGATCGACGTTTTCCGAAAACGTCGACCAGAGTTCATCGCTTTCCGATAGCGCTAGGCTATCTTCTTCTGGGCAGAGATTGTCGATCGGAGATCGACGCTCTCCAATATCGTCGAACGGAGATCAATATTATTGAAGACTCTTCAGATTCCTTTAGAAGCCCAGATCGTCGAACGGAGTTCAACGATCTTTCCTTTCTGGCATCGAACCCTAATATAAAACACATTTTTGTTCGTCGTTCTCTTTTGCGCTTTCATACTCTCTGCAAACTTTTTCCTTCCCTCAAAACTCTTCTGCACTTGGTCGTGTTTGTTCATTTTTTCAGGTATTCAATGGCAGTGTCTGTTGCTGCCCTCGCCAAAATGAAATTCGACACAGGTTTCGATATAGACATGGACTCATTCGAGGGCAGTGACCAAGTTTTCAAAGATATTCTGGACTTATTCAGAGAATAACAGTTAGTGCAGTTAATGACCACAAGGATGAAAATTGTTGCCGATGGGATCAAAGAATGGGTATATACAGCGCACAATCTGGATCAGAATACAATTGTTGGTACTATAGTCGGGACTCAGGTATCCCTAACACCTGCCCTCCTGACTGATGTCTTTCAATTAAGTACTGGAAATGATTTATTGAGCTATCTGGAGAGGATTTTGCAACTATGTTAGTGTTGGGTACATTGGAAAATGTGTACCTGATTTGAAGAAGCCCAACTTAGCTCAATGATATACATCAAGGTGTATTTGATGTTGTTTTGAGTTGACATGTGCAGGTGAAGAATTAATAAAGTATGCAGAAAAATTCTAAGTCCAAGTGTCGACACAGAGAAGGATGTGTCGACACATAGAAGAAATTAGTCGACACAACACTGGGAAGCAGTGTCGACACATAGCAGTTAGTCTACAACAATACTGGGAAAGTGTGTCGACACAGAAGAAGTAAGTCGACACAACACTGGGAATTTGTGTCGACACAGAAGAAAAGCGTCGACCTCAACATTGGGAAAATGTGTCGACACAGAAGAAGTAAGTCGACACAACACTGGGAATTTGTGTCGACACAGAATAAAAGCGTCGACCTCAACATTGGGAAAATGTGTCGACACAGAAGAATATAGTCGACCTCAAGTTTGTCGACACCAGCAGGATGTGTCGACACAGAAGAATATAGTCGACCTCAAGTTTGTCTACACCAGCAGAATGTGTCGACACATTGTGATTGAGTCGACACATTATAGCAGAGTTAAAAGAAGACTGTGTCGACACCTGAAGGCTAAGTCGACACTTACTAAGTTATGATTCTACAACAACTGTGTCGACACACAAGACTTGTGTCGACACACTAAAGAGTCATGACCAAGTTATTTTCAGAAGAAGCTGTGTCGACTCAAAGGCAACTTAGTCGACATCACTGAAGACTGTGTCGACACCAAAGTCAATTGTGTCGACACAGATAGACAGATGGTCTCGACACTTTCTGACAGACTGTCTCGACAACTTGTGGTTCAAGACTAAGGCACAGGACTTGTTTGAAGACTTGACAGCTGTGGGTTGCCACCGGTTAACTGAAGCTGTCAGACTTGTCAGAAAACGGTTAGAAACCGGATCAGCCGGTTACCATGAAGAAAGTCTATAAATAGACAGATTCAGAAGGAGAAAGTAACTTTTGAAAACATTGATGAGAATCAAAAAGTTGAGAAGGATTACAATCCAATTCATTTCAAGAAAGTGTTAGGCACTTAAGAAGATCTTCTCCAGAAGATCTAAGAAGACTATCTAAGGATAGATCAAAGAAGAGTTCTAATCAGAATTCAGAAGAATCATTCAAAGTGCTGGATAGAGAGAGATCAAGCCAGAATTTGAAGAAGAAGAAAGAAACCACCAGTGGATTCTCAAGAAGCTGTTTGGAAATCAACTCAGCTAAGTTCATATTCAAGAAGCTTTGAAGAAAGCTCAGATACAGTTGATTTCATCAGTTGATCAAGAATTGTCTTGGCCTTTTCTCTCTCAATTTAGGCAAGACAGTTAAATAATCTTTTCTATATTTTTGTAGGATCTGTTTACACAGATCTGAGTTGTAAGCCTGTGTTATAAAGGCTGAGTGTAGGAGTGTTGAACTCTGAGTGGTAGGGTTGTTTGCCTGAGTGTAGGAGAAGGGTCTTCTCTGAGTTGTAGGCCTTGGGGCAAGGCTGAGGTAGGGCTGTTGTGCCTGAGTTGTAGGAACCAGTTGGGTTCTGAGTTGTAGGATCTGTTGATCTGAGATTAGTGGAAGTTTGGCCGAATCTAGCATACTGCTAGATAGGTGAAGGGGGAAAGTGGATGTACCCAGACCTTGGGGAACCACTATAAAACATTGTGCAATCTGTGATGTTTTATTTTCTGTGATTGCTGTGATTATTGTGTTAGCCATTAAATTGAATTCTGCCTAGAAGTTTTTATAAATAAGTAGAACCTATTCACCCCCCCCCCTCTAGGTGTTTAGGCTGTCTTGAAAGTTAAACTATCAAGTGGTATCAGAGGGAGGTTCCTCAAAAAGGACTTAACAGTCTGAGGTAGATCTGAAAGGCAGATTCAAGATTCAAGAAGATGGGTTCTGGAGAGAATCATAAGGAGCTAGGGTCTATGAAATTACCCATATGCAGGAAGGAAATCTTTGGGATCTGGAAAGAAAGAGTCAGATTGTTTATGGAGGCATCTGACCCAAGGATTTATATCACAGTTCAGGAAGGGCCCTTTATCCCAAAGAAGATTTCAGCTGTGGATGCAAATATCCAAATACCAAAGACTTATTCAGAAATGACCAAGGATGAAATCATCTTGGCAATCATGGACAAAAGGGCACAGAACATCATTGTTAGTGCCATAGATGATTCAACATTTCAAAATCTGATTCACTGCAAGACCTCCAAGGAGATGTGGGACACATTGATTGTATACATGGAGGGATCTGAAGAATTAAGGCTGGACAGGAAGTCTATGCTAAATCAGGAGTATGAAAGCTTTAGACAAGGAAAATCTGATAGCATAACTGAGTGCTATAAGAAATTCTATAGAATTGTGAATGAGCTAATATCCTATGGAAGAGTCTTCAGTACCTATGAACTGAATGACAAATTCTTAAGATCCTTATCAAAGGATTGGGATACAAAGATCTGTGCCATAAGAGAAGTGGCTAAATTGGCAGAGATATCTCCTCCAACCCTATTTGGAAAGTTGCTATCCTATGAAATGCAACTTATGGTGAGGAAGGAGGAGGAAAGAAACTCAAGAGGAGAGCATAGAGAAAAGACTGTGGCATTCAATGCAGAAGCCACTAGAAAGAATAGGAGGATATCACCATCTCCTCCTAAGGAAGTTACAGAAGATAGTTCTGAAAAATCAAACAAGGATTCTGAAAGCTGTGATTCAGATGCAGATTTTGCTGCATTCACAAGACAATTCCAGAGGTTCTTGAAGAAGAAGCAGTGGAAGTCTAGGCCTTCCCCATCACAGCAAGTTGATGACTATTATAAGAAGAAAAGGTCATCAAGGAAAGAGAAGAGCAGATCAAAGCCCAGCAAAGCCACTACTTCAAAGATTGTCTGTTATTGTTGCAATAGGCCTGGACATGTAGTGGCTGATTGTCCTGACAAGAGAAAGGAATCTTCAGAAAAGAAGAAGACTTATCAGAAAGGCAAGAAGGAGAAATCCTTTGTAGCAAAGAAAGATAAGAGTCTATCAGACCAGTCAACTTCAGAGTCAGAATCTGAAGCTGAAGCTGAAGCATATATTGGACTATATGCTGCATCTGAAGAAGAGGAGTTTCTGTAGTTGCTAGACTCCATCAATGAACAAAAGGATCAGCAGTGTATGGGGCTGATGGCAGGATCAGAAGAGGACATATGCCAGAATCAGTCTGGTCATAATAAGGTACAATGTCCTTCTATTACATCTGTTTGTTGTACAAGTGAAGAATCAGCTATATCTGCATCAACAGATGTAGATGCATCTGAATCTGAAGGAGATGTCTATCAATTGATAGACAAGTATGGGGACCTGTTGCAGGCCCTTAAGAAAAGCAAGAACCTGGTTAAATCTCAGGCTCAGGAAATTGCTGAACTAAGGTTTGCTACAACTGAGTTAGAAAAAGTTATTGATCAAAAATTAAATGAAATTGCCAAGCTGAAGAATATAACTATTATTCAGATGGGCACAATTAATTATACTAATGATCAAGTGAAGAGTCTGGAGGCCAGACTTAGAATTGAAAGGGATTTAGTGGCTAGTTACTCTAAGCCAAAATCTGTCTTACCCTTGATAGATGAATTTGTCACTCAAAAGGGTAAGGCTGGATTAGGATTTAAAGGTAACTCCAGGGCTGGCAGATTCAAGAGGAAAGGCAAAGCTCCTGTTCAGCCACTAAACCTTTCAGTCCCCATAAAGTTTAGTAAGGTGAAAGTGCCTTCTAACAAATATGATCATGAAGACATTCAAGGCCATATTAAGACTAATGTTCTGAAGAACAAGGGTGTAAATGCAAGCAGGCCTACCTATGGTCATAAACCCAATGGTTTTAAGAAATCAGTAGGTGAAGTTGCAACAGCACCAGCAATGAACAGAAATTCTTCTGACAAGGATGTATCTAGATCTAGATACAATAAGTTTGAATGTTGGTGCTGTGGCAAGAGAGGCCATTTTGCATTAGACTGCTGGTATAACACAAGTGTTATAAAGAATAAGAGTCTACCTGTTAGAAGAGGTTATGATAGCTTTATTAATGCTAACCTGAACCAAGGACCCAAGACTTACTTGGGTTCTAAGGGTAAGTAATTCTATATTGCAGGTGAATCCAAGTAACCATGCCCCTATATGGTACTTGGATAGTGGTTGTTCCAGGCACATGACTGGAACAAAGGGGCTGCTGAAGGAGTATTCATCTGTCAAAGATGGACCTAAAGTGATCTTTGGTGGATCTGAAAAAGGAGTCATCAAAGGGTTTGGTAACATTTCTTCTAACCTAATTACTATCACTCAAGTGGCTTATGTAAAAGGTTTGAAACATAATCTAATAAGCATAAGCCAGCTAAGTGATTTAGGATATGACATTTCATTTGTTAAAGATGGATGTCATATCAAGAGGTCAAGTGATCAAAAGATCATATTGACTGGGTATAGGAAGAGAAATGTATATTGTCTTAATTTTGAATGTGAGAATAAGGCTTCTCCCATCTGTCTTGTAGCTGATGACAATGCTTCTCATTGTGTTAAGTGGCACAAGAGATTGGCTCATCTAAACTACAAGACAATTGGCCAACTCTTTAGCAAAGTGCTAGTGAGGAATGGACCTCAAATTAAGTGTATAAAGGAAGGGATATGCTCAGCTTGTCAAAAGGGAAAGCAGACAAAATCCTCCTTTCAAAGCCTTGAAAACAAGGATTCTGTGAGGTGCTTATACCTCTTGCATATGGATCTTTTTGGTCCTATGCCAGTTCATAGTCTAGGTAGGAAGGTCTACACTTTTGTGGTTGTAGATGACTATTCTAGATTTACATGGGTGTTCTTTCTGAGACAAAAATCTGAAACCCCAAGTGTATTACTTAATTTTGTAAAGCAAATTCAGAATGAACTGAATAGTACAGTGGTCAAAATCAGAAGTGACCATGGTACTGAGTTTCAATATGAAAGCATAACAAACTTGTGTAAAGACTTTGGGATTTTCCAAAAGTTCTCCTCACCTAGAACACCTCAGCAAAATGGAATTGCTGAAAGAAAGAATAGAACATTAATTGAAGCTGGTAGAACTCTATTGAGTGACACCTCTCTCCCAGAATATTTTTGGGCTGAGGCAGTTAACACTGCTTGTCATGTCATCAATAGGGCTTCTATCACCAAAAGCCACAGAAAGACTCCCTATGAGATTGTGAAAGGCAGAAAACCAAATCTATCCTATTTTAGGATCTTTGGTTGCAAGTGCTATATACTTAACAATGGCAAGTCATATTTGACTAAGTTTGCTGCCAAATCCCAGGATAGGATATTTGTTGGGTACAGCACAAATAGTAAGGCCTATAGAGTCTTCAACTTAACTACTCAAGTTGTTGAAGAATCTGTGCATGTTGTATTTGATGAAACAAGATTAATCAATTGTGAGTTGTCTTGTAGATCAAATGACTCAACAGGTATAAGCAAGAGGATGGACAAGCTCTCCATTGCTAAAGCTTCAAAGGAAGATGGAGCATTGGAAAATGAAGGCTGCTGTCCAGGGGGAGTACAAGAGATAATGGAAGCTGATGAAAACCAAGAGGTTCAGCAGAATGAAGAAGCTGGAGATGCTCAACCTGAAGGGAATCTTCCTCCAGCTATAAGATATCTAAGAGATCATCCTGCTGATCAGATAATTGGTGATCCAAGACAAGGAGTGCAAACTAGAAGCAGAAATCAAAGCACAGTTTTGCATTCAAGTTTCTTGTCTCAAATGGAACCTAAGAAGTTTGAAGAAGCTATCAAAGACCAGCACTGGATTGATGCTATGCAAGAGGAGCTGAATCAATTCAGAAGGTGCAAAGTCTGGGAGCTTGTTCCTAAACCAAGAGGCCACAACATAATTGGCACTAAGTGGATCTATAGGAACAAGCTAGATGAAAGTGGGATAATAGTGAAGAATAAAGCAAGGTTAGTTGCAAAAGGATACAGGCGGGAAGAAGGGATCGACTTTGATCAAACCTTTGCTCCAGTAGCAAGGCTGGAGGCAATCAGAATGTTCCTTGCCTATGCAGCCTACCAAGACTTCAAAATATACCAGATGGATGTGAAGTCAGCATTTCTGAATGGTGATCTTAAAGAAGAAGTATATGTAGAGCAGCCATCAGGTTTTGTAGATCCTCTTAAACCTGATTCTGTGTATAAGCTTAGGAAAGCTTTGTATGGGTTAAAATAAGCTCCAAGGGCTTGGTATGAAACCCTGTCTACCTTCCTCATTGAGAATAAATTCTCAAGAGGAAAGATAGACAAAACTCTATTCCTTAGGGAATCCAAAGGTAAGATCATCTTAGTTCAGATCTATGTTGATGACATAATCTTTGGATCTACTGAAAACAACCTTTGTAAAAAGTTTGCCAAACTTATGCAAGGGAAGTTTGAGATGAGCAGTATGGAAGAACTTAAGTTCTTCTTGGGACTCCAAGTAAGACAGACTGATGATGGATTGTCCATATCCCAGTCTAAGTTCACCAAAGAATTAATTAAGAAATATGGTATGGAGTCATCCTCCACCATGAGAACTCCTATGGGAACAAGTATGCCTATATGCAAAGATGAGGCAGGTAAACCTGTTGATGAGTCATTGTATAGAGGAATAGTTGGGTCTCTACTATATCTTACTGGTAGTAGACCAGACATTATGTATGCAACATGTGTCTGTGCTAGGTACCAAGCCTGCCCTAAAGAATCTCATTATACTGCAGTCAAAAGGATTCTGAGATATCTAAAGGGCACTCCTAATCTAGGCCTTTGGTACCCTAGGAATAGAGATTTTCTACTAATAGGCTATTCAGATGCAGATTTTGCAGGATGTAGAGAGGACAGGAAAAGTACTACAGGTACTTGTCAATTCCTGGGAGGAAGACTAATATCATGGAGTAGTAAGAAGCAGACCAGTGTGGCAATTTCCACAGCTGAGTCAGAGTATGTTGCTGCTGGAAGCTGCTGTGCACAGCTATTGTGGATGCAGCATCAGCTTAAGGATTACGGTATTTAGGTAAGTAGAACACCCCTTTTATGTGATTCTAAGAGTGCTATTTCTATTGCTAATAATCCAGTTTCTCATAGTAGAACTAAGCATATAGAAATCAAATACCATTTTCTTAGAGAACATGTAGAAAAAGGAGACATCTCATTGGAATTTGTAAAAACAGATTATCAAATAGCAGATGTATTTACTAAGCCTTTAGATGAAACCAAATTCAATAAATTCAAAATTGAATTAGGTATGTTAACCATTGATTAATGTATTAACAAAATCATTAACAATGCAATTGAAGTGGTATGTAAGTAAGTTAAAGTAATAACAACATAATTAAGTGTTAAAAAAGGACACATTGAAGTAACACTTACAAGTGGTGTTGAACCAACAGAAATTGGCTAAGTAAGAATGTGTCGACACATTCAGTAATAATGTGTCGACTTAGAGAAATAATGTCGACAAGTCAGAAATATTGTGTCGACACAGAGAATATGTGTCGACACTTAAGAGTTATATTGTCGACTTAACCAGAAATGTAATGTCGACTCAACCAGGATAATGGTGTCGACACTTACAGAATATGTGTCGACACTTATCCTTAGAGTCGACACAGAATTTCTGTCTATCTACTATGTATCCAAGGTGTCGACATAACCACAAATTGGTGTCGACACATAGTAGGCTGAAGTAATGTCGAGACAATAGAAGTTTGTGTCGACACATTCCGTCTGTGTCGACACATTTAGTCTGTTTTTGGCGCCTTTTGAACTTCTATCAACAGAAGGTATAAATAGGTCAAAAACTCTTTCTGTCGACACGCTTCCAAGGTTTTCGAGACTAAAACCCTGTGTCGACAGTCTATCTTTCTCTCTTCTCTCAAGCTTTCTTGACGAATCGATGGCGCCAAGGATTGAAGACAACGTCAATGAAGGGTATGAGTTGGTGCGCCAGGCCTTTGCAGATGCGCCGCCAGATGTTCAAGGGGTTATCACCCTCCTCTCCGAGTCAGGGTTAGAATTTCTAATCTCAGAACCGACTAAAATCTAGAAGAAGGAGGTGCACGAGTTCTTTATCTCTGCATCAGTCCACTCAAATGGCCTCAAGATTAAGTCCAATGTTCAAGGGACTAAGGTGAAGATTACTCCAAGAAGTTTAAGAAAGATCTTTCAATTACAAGTAGTTGAGAATGAAGAGGAAGTTCCTAGTTCTAAGACAAGGGAAGCCCTTCAATGGTGTGGACTGGACTCGAGCATGAAGATTGGAGCTGCATTCAACAGGAAGGGTATGAATCAGCAAGGGAAGTTCTTGTCTGAAATTGTTGGGAAAGTGATCCTCTGCAAGACAGGTGGACATGATAGGATTTCTGCCTATATGTTCAGCCTTATGACCAGGATTGTTTTTACAATTCCTACTGATTGGTCAGGAGTACTCTTTGACAAGATCAAAGAAGGAATCAAGAAGCCCAACATGGCTAGAATCATGAGCTTATATCTCACTGGATTGATTCCTGAAGTGATGCAGCAACTGCTAGGCACTAAGATCAATCATATGAGAAGAATGGATATGAGACTGTTCTCTAGGTGGGATAGGGTGTTGTCCAAGGATGTGCCTGAAGAGAGCAGGCCAGACACCCCTGTGAAATCCCCTTCTCAAACTCAAGAAACTGAACAACAACAAGAAGACCCACTCAGGACACAGGTTGAAGAACAGCCTGACTCAACTATAGTCCAGCAAGTGTCAACACCTGCACAGATGCAGGGGGAGCCAGTTCACTCTCCTACTCAAAATGTATCTACTCCTGATCAGGTACAAGTGTAGGGGGAGCTAATGTATTTTACTATAAAAGACATTGCTCATATTCTTATTACTGCACAGGTTCAGGGGGAGCTAGTGTCCACTTCCACTCTAGATACTACAATTACTGAACGAGTACAGGAGAAGTTGTTGTCAGTACAAGTGCAAGAGGAAGCACAGTTAGACTTATCTCAAGATTTAACTGCTGCAGAAGATACAGCTCAACTGGAATTTACTCTGGAGGAGTTATTCCCTGATGCTGATACTACTACTGATAAAGTAGGAGGAGGACAAGAAATTGAGAAGTCCATAGGTATGGAAATTGATCAGGAAGCTGAAGTTGAGCCACAGGTTGAGGGGGAGCCAGTGGATGTTGAGACTGAGCAACAGGTCACTGGGACAGATACACTTCATCCTCCTCAAGAATGAGTTCACCTAGATACTTCGTCTGATATTGAAACTGAAGAAGCCAGGATGGCCAAGAAAAGAAAGCTTGTTGTATTTAAGAGAAGAAGCAAGAATTATAAGCAGGCTTTACAGACAACACCTCAACAAGTATCTCCTGCCTTTGATCATAACAAGTTTATGGTAGATCTACAGGTGAAATTGGATGAACAAAGAATGGCTCTGGAAAAGTATGTTGATGAAAATAGCAAGTCTATGCAGTTTGACTTAGCTTAAGATATAAAATCAATTAGGTTTGAGGTCAACATGCATAAGAAGGAAATGACAGATTGCTTCCATAAGGGTGGTAATGCTGTGGTATATCTGGCAAAACAACAACAGACTATCATCCCTAAGGTGGATGACATTGCTTTAAAGCAAAGCTATGTCTTGGAAAATCGGTTAAGAATGAATGATAATTTAACTGAATCTCATCATGAGATAATAGAGGAATTGAAAAAGATTGTTCCAGGCCTGCCTGCAGATAAAACAAAAGAAATGGAAGAATTTGATAAGAACTTTCAAGCTGCAATTGCTTCTGTTAAGACTGCAATCACTACCTCTCAAAAAGAAATATCTGAAAAGCTTCAAAAGTTAAAACCATTTTTTAAAGAGGGTGTCAATTATCTGGATGGCCAAATCAGATTTCAAAAGGAAGATCTCAGAGATCATGTTTCTAGAGAAGCCATAAAGGGGGAGAGGATGCTAGTTCATGCAGGCTCAGAGCACTCCAAATGGGTGACCAATAGTATTCAAGCCACATTAGGATATCCCCCATTGTGTGATGATGCTATGGTGGCTGAGTCAGGAATACAAACAAGTCTACTTGAAGGCAATCAACCTGAGGTTGCCCAAGTCATTTACCCCCCTCCAGATTTTGATATGATTGATCAGCAGGTTCAAGGGATGTATAGTCCTCCAAAGGAGGTTACTAATATTGTTATTGGGAAGGTTGATAAGCCTGAGGCTACTTTGAAAGACCAGCAAGATGCTCTTCTATCTAAGAAAAGGTTTAGAGAGCAGGCTGAACTTAAGCCAGACTTTGAGCAGTGGAGTCCTACTTCCAGAAATATAATACTCACTGCATGGAAGGCTGTCAAAGACCAAGTGCAGGAAAGAGGCAAGTGGTACAATGAGATGGAATGGCAGAAGTATGAAGCCAGGCAAGAGGCCATTGTACAGTTTAGAAGAAAAGCCAAGCTGGGTAGGCTGCCTACAGATGCTCAGGAGCCAAGCAAATATTTTCCAAAGCCCTTTCATTATTTTGAAAGGCAAAGGCTCAAGGAAGAAGCAAAGAAGAAGGCTGATCTAAAAGGCAAGAAGCCAGCTGAAGATTCTGAAGCTCCTGTGAAGGCTCAAGTTCTATCTGGCAAAGGGATTATCATTAAAGAGCCTGATCAATCTTAGTTTTTTAGTTCTTTCAAAGTATTTTGTAATGTTTTGATTAAATCATTAAATGTAATTCTCTGTATTCAAACATTATCAGGTTATAAACAAAATGTTGTTTGGCATCATATAATGTTCATTCTGTGATGGATTGTTTTTATGTTTTGTTTATATTAAGTATTCCTGTTATGTCATTTATCATCAGTTTATACTTTGTATAAATGGTGTATATCATTGGCTATAGGGTTATGACTTCTCCAAATAGGGGGAGATTGTTGGGTACATTGGAAAATGTGTACCTGATTTGAAGAAGCCCAACTTAGCTCAATGATATACATCAAGGTGTATTTGATGTTGTTTTGAGTTGACATGTGCAGGTGAAGAATTAATAAAGTATGCAGAAAAATTCTAAGTCCATGTGTCGACACAGAGAAGGATGTGTCGACACATAGAAGAAATTAGTCGACACAACACTGGGAAGCAGTGTCGAAACATAGCAATTAGTCTACAACAATACTGGGAAAGTGTGTCGACACAGAAGAAGTAAGTCGACACAACACTGGGAATTTGTGTCGACACAGAAGAAAAGCGTCGACCTCAACATTGGGAAAATGTGTCGACACAGAAGAAGTAAGTCGACACAACACTGGGAATTTGTGTCGACACAGAATAAAAGCGTCGACCTCAACATTGGGAAAATGTGTCGACACAGAAGAATATAGTCGACCTCAAGTTTGTCGACACCAGCAGGATGTGTCGACACAGAAGAATATAGTCGACCTCAAGTTTGTCTACACCAGCAGAATGTGTCAACACATTGTGATTGAGTCGACACATTATAGCAGAGTTAAAAGAAGACTGTGTCGACACCTGAAGGCTAAGTCGACACTTACTAAGTTATGATTCTACAACAACTGTGTCGACACACAGGACTTGTGTCGACACACTGAAGAGTCAAGACCAAGTTATTTTCAGAAGAAGCTGTGTCGACTCAAAGGCAACTTAGTCGACATCACTGAAGACTGTGTCGACACCAAAGTCAATTGTGTCGACACAGATAGACAGATGGTCTCGACACTTTCTGACAGACTGTCTCGACAACTTGTGGTTCAAGACTAAGGCACAGGACTTGTTTGAAGACTTGACAGCTGTGGGTTGCCACCGGTTAACTGAAGCTGTCAGACTTGTCAGAAAACGGTTAGAAACCGGATCAGCCGGTTACCATGAAGAAAGTCTATAAATAGACAGATTCAGAAGGAGAAAGTAACTTTTGAAAACATTGATGAGAATCAAAAAGTTGAGAAGGATTACAATCCAATTCATTTCAAGAAAGTGCTAGGCACTTAAGAAGATCTTCTCCAGAAGATCTAAGAAGACTATCTAAGGATAGATCAAAGAAGAGTTCTAATCAGAATTCAGAAGAATCATTCAAAGTGCTGGATAGAGAGAGATCAAGCCAGAATTTGAAGAAGAAGAAAGAAACCACCAGTGGATTCTCAAGAAGCTGTTTGGAAATCAACTCAGCTAAGTTCATATTCAAGAAGTTTTGAAGAAAGCTCAGATACAGTTGATTTCATCAGCTGATCAAGAATTGTCTTGGCCTTTTCTCTCTCAATTTAGGCAAGACAGTTAAATAATCTTTTCTATATTTCTGTAGGATCTGTTTACACAGATCTGAGTTGTAAGCCTGTGTTATAAAAGCTGAGTGTAGGAGTGTTGAACTCTGAGTGGTAGGGCTGTTTGCCTGAGTGTAGGAGAAGGGTCTTCTCTGAGTTGTAGGCCTTGGGGCAAGGCTGAGGTAGGGCTGTTGTGCCTGAGTTGTAGGAACCAGTTGGGTTCTGAGTTGTAGGATCTGTTGATCTGAGATTAGTGGAAGTTTGGCCGAATCTAGCATACTGCTAGATAGGTGAAGGGGGAAAGTGGATGTACCCAGACCTTGGGGAACCACTATAAAACATTGTGTAATCTGTGATGTTTTATTTTCTGTGATTGCTGTGATTATTGTGTTAGCCATTAAATTGAATTCTGCCTAGAAGTTTTTATAAATAAGTAGAACCTATTCACCCCCCCCCTCTAGGTGTTTAGGCTGTCTTGAAAGTTAAACTATCAGTTAGATAGAATGAGACATTTTGTGGCTAACCCTAACAAATTGCTGAAAAAGAATTTATCAATTGAGTATAGATTTCTTGCTGATGTTGTGGGGAAAGTGCTATTGGCAAAGCACTCTGCACATGAAACCATCTCTAGGTATCAATTCTGCTTGATGGGAGCAATTGTGGATAAGAAACATTTAAACTAGGGAGAGATTTTCTTTGACATGATCAAAAAGAAGGTGAACAAAAGTCTTGTTAATTTTGGGAGGATCTTTGGGCTATTCCTGCACTCCTGGTGCCCTAAATTGTTGGTGTCCAGTGGGATGCACATAAATGCCTCCAAGAGGCTATCCTATGCCCTTTTTGGCAAATAGGACAGACAGATTACCAAGCTAAGCAGAGGTCCTGCTGCTATCACTACTTCAGGCACAAGGACTGATATAGTCACTCCCTCACAGGCAATTGCCACATTAGAAGAGTTGCCTGCTTCCACATCTCCTCCTTCTCCACCTATTGTTTCTACCTCCACTTCCACAACCACCATCACTACCTAATTCTCTTCCCCCATCATCATTTCCTCTCCTCTTTCAACTCCTTCACCTCCTCCAACCACCACAGTAGAGAAATTCCATCCCCTTCACTATTATCCATCCATTGACATTTCCTCTTCCCTTCCATCATTCAACCTCATGGATGATTCCTACATGGATGATTCCCCCTCCTCACCTCTTGAGCCTCCATCCTCCTCCTTATAACAACAACTACTCCATGACATACTTGCCACACCATCTTTTACCCCATCCATCTCCATACCACTATCTTCCATCTCCACAATTCCAATCTATCAACCATCCATCCTATCATCCACCACTTCTATCACTACTTCTGCAGCTCCTTCACCATCTATCTCTGTCTCTCTAGTCTCTACCTCTACTCAAGTATCACTTGAGCAAGTAGATCTTCCTGCCCTGGCAGACAGGCTGTATGGGATTTTAGCTCCCAGGCTAACACTCCTGTTGGAGACCTCCATGGCTCCACTCCTGAAATCAATCCAGGAGGCTTTCCTCTCTTTCTCCTCCTCAGGAAATCCCTTCTATGGGGTGCCTTGATCCAGTTCCAACTAAATCAGGGCAGGGGGAGATGCCATGTGAAGAAGAGATAATGCCTACTACTTCAAAAGATTTCTTGTTAGAGACAGTTCCAGCTCCAGCTCTAATTCCAAATCTAACAGTTGACTTCAAGTCATTGTTATCAGTTTTTGATATTCTTCACTTCAGTTGTTTACCAGCCCGGGAAGTAGAAGATCTGACTAAGGCCATTGTGCCTGTTGCTAGATGTGAGCCTAGCCAAATTACTGCATATATCAAGGCTATGGAACAAGTTCTTTCTGCTGGTGTTATGGATGTTGCTGCTGCAATTGATATTGTTTGTTCTGATAGTGCTACTGCTGATTTATTGATGACAGAGGCTGATGGGTCTACTGTTTATATTGAAGAACCTGCTGCTAAAATTTCTGTATCTGCTGCTCCTACTGCCTAGATTTCTACTGCTTTTGTCACTGCTGCTGCTGCTGCTATTATCTCTCCTGAAAAGTCAAAGCAACAACAAGAATACATGAAAAGGATTGATGAGTTATATGACAATCCTCAGAGCTCAGATAGTGACCAATTCCAAACTGATTCTGATGACTCCTCTACAACTATTGCAAGGAAGAGGAAAGCTAGAAGCAAGGAAATGATGAGGGTACCTCCTGAGAAAGTTAAAGAAGACAATGATATCCCCTACTATATTCTTCATGACTGCCCTATTTCTGAACCATGGATGCAGTATTCTAAGAACCAGCTCAAAGCAATGAAGAAAAAGAGAAAGCTTGACAAAAATGATAAAGGATCTTCACACTTCTATCCTCCTCCTCCTCCTCCTCCAGATGCAGGTACTGGTGGAGGATCTGCTTCTCAGTCTGGATCTGTTGGAAAACATAGCTCCTCCCAATCTTCACAGAGATATCAACCAAGAGGACATTATCAAAGAGGTTATTAGTCAAGAAGAGGATAGCATAGAGGAAGTCAAAGAGACTACAGAGTTTACTCCATACAACATCCATACTAAAGGGAAGGACAAGGTCCTATTGACTCAACCTCTGGTCCTTTCCCTTATAAGCTAAAATAAACTGTTGCTACAAGAATTCCTCCAGATGATTCAGTGACAATAAATAGATATGAACCTTCAGTTCCTTTTGAAGACCCTGAAAACAATCCACTCTCCTAGACTGCTAAAATGAAAGAATTGGCTGCATTGGATCAGATCAAGAAAGGAAGAGAGCAAGACAGAGATACCTCCAATATCACAACCCTATCAGAGTAGAGAAAGAAATAATTAGAAAGATATGCTTCAAGAAAATTCTTTGATCTAGAGAGCTACATGAAACTGCATCATGAGGCTGTTGTTCCAAGGCCAAAATCTCAAACCTCCTTAGGTGCAAATGATGACAAAAGATCCAAAAAGGAAGCCCTCAATCCCAACAGAGAAATTCTTTTCAAAAAGGGCAATGAGTAATTTGTGTAAGCTGATACTCATATCTATTTCTTACTGAATCTATGATTCTTGTTGTGATTCTGCAATACTCAACATGTGTTATCTGCATTGTTGTTTCTGTTTTATTTTTATTTCTGATGTATGCTTATTATTTCCTATTTGTCTTGTAAATAGTAATCCTAACCCAAATAGGGGGAGATTGTTGGAACACCCTATTACTAATTTGGGTAAAGATCACTATGTGCTTAGGAATTTGTTTTGACCTTGCTGTATAGTCTGATAGGTCAATTAGAATGAGTCTTAGGGTTAGTACTTATGTTTGAAAGCTGCCCTCAAGACCTTCTAAAGATCAGGATTCAAATGCTGAAGACTAGGACAATTCTTGTCAAGCTCAGGTCGGCGAAACGTCGAACTCAATTCAACTATCTCTGAGCTCAGTTCAATGAGGCATCGAACTCCGTTCGACGATCTTCGAGCTCAGATCGACGCTCTGTCTCTAGTTGTTTTACAAGTCTCTGAGCTCAGGTCGATGATAGTTGAGCTCAGGTCGACGTTTTCTATTTTCAGTCTAGTTCGATCTCTAAGCTCAGGTCGACAATCGTTGCGCTCAGATCGACGCTTTTCTGAAGAGGTCGACGATTTCAGGATTCAAATTCAAGACAGTTATGGAATTCGTTCAGACTTATTTTCAACATTTATGGCAAATGATTTTGTAGCCGTTTCAATCAATCTGGAGCAAGTTTCAAGGAAGACTAATTGGAATGTTTCTCAAGGACTTTCCTCCAGAGGCAGATATCAGTTAAGGTGGTCATTTATGACTGATTAACGGCTATCAATAAGTAAGAATCTGATATACTCTCTAGAGAATCATTCTGAAATATAGCAAGAGAATAGACAAGATTTGAAAAAGTATACAGAAGAGAGAACAAAGAAAAGTATTCATCAAGAATTCATCTTCTGGGAATAGACTTAGTAGACAAAAGCTTTACAGATTTACTGAGTCAAAATTCTTCAAGAACACAAGGAACATTACTGTGAAGGAGATCATCTGCTATTCTACTCCTTCAAGCATCAAGTGTTCAAAAGCTTCTTCATCAAGGACTCCAGACATCACACATTTCAGCATCTGTTGAAATCATCTATTGCTGGAGATCTGAAGCAACTGAAGGCCTATCACCCTAAGCAAAGCTCCTCTTCCTGAAACATTACAGATCTCAGAGGGAGCTTTGACAATATCTTCCACTTGTCTTCTCTCAGATTGTTGACAGAGAAGAACAACTCAACCTTTTTGTCTTTTTTTTTATGTAAAAGGGTTTCTCAAAACTCCCTTCAAAAGTTTTGTGGCTGGTTTCTGAGACCTTGTCAAAACTCAGTGGTGGCAAGACACCTGATCAAAAAAATCTGATTTGGTTTTTGAGCACCTTATCAAAAGCTCATTGGTGCCCAAGACAGCTGATCAACTATTCTTGCAGTGGATTCCTACCTAGGGTGACAGAAGAGTGGATGTACCCAGGTTGTTGGGGAACCACTATAGCTCCTTGTGTCATCTGGCTTGATGTGTTTTGTTTTTGTTGTGTGCTGTGATTTTGTTTATTGCTTCTTAGTTTTTCTTTTTGCAAGCACCTTACACATATACATAAATCAAGTCTTCCACTGCTTTACAGTTTTAAATTGTAAATTATTTTAAAATACTCTATTCACCCCCCCCCCTCTAGAGGGAAGATAGATCGTACCCTCACTTTCATGTGCAACATGTGTCTGTGCTAGGTATCAGGCCTTCCCTAAAGAATCTCACTACACTACTGTGAAAAGAATCTTGAGATATCTTAAGGGCACCCCAGATCTTGGCCTATGGTACCCTAGGAATGAGAATTTTGAACTAACAGGCTATTCATATGCAGATTTTGCAGACTGCAAGGAGGACAAGAAGAGCACATCTGGATCCTGTCAATTTTTTGGTGGAAGGCTGGTCTCTTGGAGCAGCAAGAAGCAGACAAGTGTTACAATCTCAACTGCTGAGTTAGAGTACATTTCAGCTGGGAGCTGCTGTGCTCAGTTGTTGTGGATCCAACATCATCTTCAGGACTACAATATTCAGATAAGTAGAACTCCACTCTTTTGTGCTTCTACTATTTCTATAGCTAGGAATCCTGTCTCCCACATCAGGACTAAGCATATAAAAATTAGGTATCATTTCATTAAAGAACATGTGGAAAGGGAAGACATCAGCCTTGAGTTTGTCTACACAGACAAGTAAGTGGCTAATATCTTCACTAAGCCACTAGATGAAGCCAAGTTCAACACCTTCAAATTTGAATTGGGTATGTTGAATCTTGTGTATCTTCAATTCTCTCCTCTACCATATGCAGTACTGTCTATTTTACAGGTAGTGCAAGTCCTTCCTCATATTATTGAAGCTAGTGTGCAACTGTTGAGGGGGAGAAAACCCAACAACTGCAATGGAATTAAGTCAAAGTGGGGAGATAAATCCCAAACAAATAAGGGGATAAAAACTCCACAAAGTTATCCCTATTGCAGAAGTCAAAAATGGGGAGAGGAGTTAAGGAGGAGCCAAGATATAGGAAGCTCATAGCCAGGTGGTGGTGGTGCTAAAGGTGGTTCAGCATAAGAATAGTAAGGATGGCTCACCCAAGAGAGCAGCATGCCTGGGGGAGTAAGTAAAATTCACCACAGGCTGGTGAAATGTTAGTAACTTTTCCAAACTCTAATAATGCTACTCAAGTTTTAGTTTTTATATTGAATATACTGTGTATGTCAATGACCTATCTTATTGATCAAGCAAAGTTTTGACTTCTTCATATAGGGGGAGATTGTTGGGTCCATTGACCTCAATGTTCCAGATTTGTAAGAAGTCAAACTAGTCAATGACATACACACATAAATGTATTTAATGTGTGCTCAAATTCATGCATGCAGGTTGTCTTTGATTGGACAGGTGAACAAAAAGGGTAAGCTGGAAGTCAGGAAATTTGACTAAGGCAATAAGCGTTGAGTGATGAATGCACACTCAATGCTCTCAATGCCAGAGATAGCTGAGATAGCTGAGAAAAATGTCTAAGGTAAACGCATCGAGACATCTGAGATAGCTGAGAAGATTGTCTCAGCATAACCGCTGAGACAGTTAAGAAGCTCAATGAAAAGCATTGACAGAAGGTTAGGTCTCTGCAGAACAACTGAGACAGGAGATAGTGTAAGCTGAGAAGACGAAATCGCTAAGACAGTTGAGAAGAAACCGCTGAGACAGAAGACAGTCTCAGCTGTTAAGAAGAAACCGCTGAGATAGTTGAGAAGAAATAGCTGAGACAAAGCCAACAAAATTTCTCTAAGTCCAGAAGCGTTGAGTGAGGCAGGTTCACTCAACGCTTCTAAAGAAGAAGCTCAGTTCATTATTCATCAAACTGAATTCTGAGTTCATCGAGCTGATCTCACCTTTCGTCGAGCTCAAGTAAAAGTTTGAAGATTCTGAGTTTGTCGAGCCCAGTTCAGAATTCGTCAAACTGATTCCAGAATTCATCGAGCTGAGCTCACCTTTCGTCGAGCTCAAGTTAAAGTTTGAAGATTCTGAGTTCGTCGAGCCCAGTTCAGAATTCGTCGAACTGATTACAGAATTCGTCGAACCCAGCTCACCTTCCGTCGAGCTCAAGTTAAAGGTTTAAGATTCTAAGTTAGTCGAGCTCAGTTCAGAATTCATCGAATAGATTTCAAAACTCGTCGAACCCAGCTCTCCATTCGTCGAGCGCAGACAAAGTACTTCATGCCGTTGCGGGAAATCTACAGTAGTGCCGGAAGCTACTGTTTGTCTTCTTTTGAGGGAGGTGGTGTTGACCATCCTTGGCAGGGCCCACATTCAAATTGTGTCGTTGATTCAAATCAACAGATATAAAAGGAAGAGAATAAAAGGGAATTAGGGTTAACGAGAACGGGAGTAGAAAATGAAAATAGGGGCGGCTGGACTTCATCTTCTCCATCAAGCTTGAAAACTAAGTCCAGCAGTGCAAGCCAGAAGGCAAAATGAAAGATAGCTGAAGCTTCTTCCAGTTCAACAAGATTGTTCCTTGAATAACAACTTGGCTGACTCATTCAATCAGCAAGAGTAGATAGCTGTGTGAAGGGCTGTAAGCCTTCAACAGCAGTTAGCTGTCTTTAGTACAACAGATAAATTGGTAGTTGTAGAAAAAGACTAATTCCTTCTACAGCAAGTGGGCTGGACTGATATATGCTCTGTCCAGCAAGTTAGACTCAGAGATTATTCTCTGATTCAGTATTTTCATTTTACTTGATTAATTTCATATTGGATTCATCTTGTCTGAATCTGAGCTGTAGGGCACTTTATGCTTGAGTTATAGGTTACTAATTAGTCACTAAGGTAGGTGCCCTGCTGGGGTACGGAGTTAGGATCTAAGTGTGGATCTGAGAGTAGGGCTGTCCTACCAGCCTGAGTAGTAGGCCTTAGTGATAAGGCTGAGGTAGGTGACTGTTGAGTCACTGAGCTGTAGGTGACAAGTGTGTCACTGAGTGTAGGTCTTGGAGGAGACTGAGTATAGGGCCCTTTGGCCTAAGGTAGGTGAAAAGTGTGTCACTGAGTTGTAGGTGCCAGGAAGGGCACTGAGGTAGGTACCTGGAAGAGTACTGAGTTATAGGTGTGCTGCAACACTCTGAGAGTAGGGCCTTGTGCCTGAATTTGTAGGGCTGAGAAGCCTGAGTTGTTGGCCTTAGAGATAAGGCTGAGGTAGGTGGTTTGAGGACCACTGAGTGTAGGAGCACTGCATGGCTCTATGGTATGAACCTTTGTGGTTTTTAGGTACGGTTTTGAAGAGAACCTGAGTGTAAGGCTGAGGGCCTGAGGTGTAAGCTCTGAGGAGCATTTTTGTAGAGTTTGTGCCTTGTATAACATAAGTTAGAAAGGTGGGAGGGAAAGTGGATGTACCTAATTGGGGAACCACTATAAATGACTGTGTGTTTGCTGTGTGTTTGCTTTTTTGTCTTATTGCAGGTTCTAATGACAAGCTCTAGATCACCTTAGGAAGAAAGCAAAAGAAAATATAAAGGTTAATAAGAAAACAGCAAAAGGACTCAAGAATATTTAATAGACCTATTCACCCTCCCCCCTCTAGGTGACTAGCTAACCTTGAATTAAACACTTTCAATATCTATCTCTACTCAGGTTGACAGAATGATGCACAACATGGAGAAGCAGATTGGCAAGATGTCAGGTTCCCCTCCAGTGTCTCCGTAGGTGGTGGTCACAATTTCTGAGGAGGAAGGAGATGATATTATACATTCTCCGTCCTTAGTGCTGCGGAGCCAACTCGTATTTCTCCATCTGCTTCTATACCAGTGTTGTCAGGCATTTCCAGTTCAAGTGATCAGCTGCTGAAAGTTTTTGAAGAAATGTTGGCTTGACAACACGCTAAATTTGATGCCTCGTTGCAGAAAGTGGTCAAACGAGTTAAGCAATCAGAGAAGTTTATGCTTGATTGTCTTGCTGCAGTTCAAGTGAAATTTGATAAGCTAGAGTATAGGTTTGATAAAAAGTATGACAAAGCTGCTACTGCTATCATACTTATGATGAGTGGACTTAAGACCAACAAATATGGTCTGGCAGCTCTTGACAAAAACACTAGTACAAAGATTAACGAATACTACAGATCTATCGAACACTTTGATTCCTCTATGAAAACGTATGGCAATGTCATTGCTGCCAAAGCCAAAAAGGGGGAGGAAGCCCTTACAGTTAAGATTGTCGGTGTTGAAAAGAATATGCTTGACCAATTCAAACATGCAAATGATTATAGCTATGACAACACCATGTAGCTACATGGATAGATATTCCCTCCTCCAGTTCATGCTGAGCCTGTTCATGTTGATGTTCATCTAGCTCCGGACTACACTCAATACTGGACAGACTCACAGGACTTCTCTCAGGCTCATGTGGTTGCTGCTGCTGTGACTCCAGAGGTTCAAGCTGCTACTGATGCTACTATTGCTGCATTCTCAGAGGCTCAGGTTCTCAAGAAAAGGAAATTTGGAGAAGGTACTTCCGAAGTCAGACCAGAACCGGCCATGTACAACCTCGGGCTCGCAGCCCAGCGAGAGGGGCCCAGGCGAGAGGAGAGAGGGTTCGGCCCGGCAAGTAGAGAGGGCCTAGGCGAGTCGAGAGGACTCAGAAGAGAAGCTCCGAGTAGAGAAGGCCTATGCGAGTCGAGAGGACTCAGAAGAGAAGCTCCGAGTAGAGAGGGCCCAGGCGAGAGGAGAGAAGGTTCAGCCCGGCGAGTAGAGAGGGCCTGGGCGAGTAGAGAGGACTCAAAAGAGAAGCTCTGAGTAGAGAGGGCCCAGGCGAGAGTCGAGAGGGTTCGGCCTGGCGAGAGGACCCTAGTGAGAGGTGCCTCGAGAGAAGGGTCGTCTTGGTTTCAGGGCCGGTTCAAGTAAGGTCGGGCCCACCTTCTGGGCCCCGGAGGTGTTTTTACTCTTTTACCCTACGTAGGCTGCATTTAGTCTTTTAAGACAGCGGAGTTTAGCTGTTGGCAGACCCAGCCAAGGGTATTCTGGTATTTTCACAGCAGCATAGTTTGGTTATTAGCAGTCCCAGTTCAGAGGCCTATAAATAGACCGGTAAGGTGCCTTAGAGAAGCAAGCATTCTGGACTCCTCTTATCTTTTCTAAGGCACCTAGCTCAGTTTTGGCTAGGGAGGGGAAGAGCTCTAGTTCTAGTCTCTTCCGGGTAAGAGGTGGGACCTCCTCACTGAAGCCTCCGGTCTATTTCTTCGCCTGGAGAGTGATCCCAAGGGAGTAAGCACGAGCTGCCTCGGTAGTTCCTAGCTTTAGGTGGAATCAGCTTTGCTGGTTCCAACATTTTTGGTGCGGTGAGCGTGGAGCTGCAGCCTGTGCGGAAGAACGAGGGGTTATCTCATGGCGGGAGATGCGGGAGGAGGAGGCGAGAGGTCCCCCAGCCAGGAGGAGTATGTTGGGAGGACAGAGTTCATGTCGTCCATTGGAGGGATCATGGATCTCCTCAAACAACTCGTACAAAGAGGCGAGTGCGAGACCCCCCCTCCTCAAGTGCCAGATCTCGCGCCCAGGGGAGGGGCCGACTCGACGAGGATATGTGAAGATGCACCTGGGAGGCGGCCAGGAAAAGAGGTAATGGCGGAAGGAAGTCAGCGAGAGGTGGAAGGAAGGGAGCTCTTCCCTAGTCCGGCGAGCGCCGCGCCGGTGGACCTCGTGGCGCGAGTGGACCAGGCGAAGTCACTGGCGAGGATCTCCTTTTTGCGAGTTGGTCCTCTCGGCATCCATTCCAGAAGGGTTCCGCGAGCCGGAAATGAACTACTACGTGGGGAAGGATGACCCCCTCCAACACTTGCAGTGGTTTGAAGACGCAGTTTCCATCAGACCCATGACGGACGCCTTCAAGTGCCGCCTCTTCGCCATCACTTTGAAGGATAAGGCTAGGGATTGGTTCCACCAACTCCCAACTGGTTCTATTTATTGCTTCGAGGACCTAAGCAGAAGTTTCCAGCTGCGGTTCTCAACCTCCAAAAAGAGAAAGAGGAACCCGGAGTCCATCTTCCTGATCAAGCAGAGGGCAGACGAGTCTTTGGCTCAGTAGGTAGACCGCTTCCAGGAGGAGATGTTGGACATTCAGGAGGTGCCGGGCTTCGCCCTCCAGATGGCTTTCACCGTGGGGCTAAGGGAAGGCTTCTTCAAGATGAGCCTCACCAGGAAGGCGCCGTTGTCCTTCGAAGGGTTGATGGAGAAGGCCGCGAAAGAAATAGCCATGGAGGCGGCAAACCCGGCATTCGCAAGGAAGTTGGCAAGATTGACGGAAGTGGAGCAAAGGGAGCCAGGAGGGGGAAGGCAGCCAGAAGGAAGGAGGAGAGAGGAACTAAGCGGGCCCGTGCACCCGGAGCCGGGGTGGAGACAACCAGGAGGCCCGGTTCAGGGACCTGGGAGAGGTCCTCCGCAGGGGGGAAGAAACTTTTATCAAGGACCAGGAAGGTTTCACCCGCTAGGATGGGGGCATGGTCCGAGGCCGCTCCCACCCCCACCTCAGCAAGCTATGGCCATAGGCAGAGGGAGAGGAAGAGGAAGAGACCGTGGGAGAGCGGGAGCAGGGAGGAGGAGGAATCGCCCAGAAGAGAGACGTGGGGAGGGAGTTTTGCCCTATTGTGACTTCCACGAGGAGGAGGGTCACGCGACGGCAACATGTCCCGAGTTCTTGGAGTTGAAGAGAGGAAAAGGAGGAGAAGACCGACAACCGGCAGTACGGATAGTAGAGGTGCCGGGAGATGGGGAGGAAGATTGGTGTGTAGACCGGTCAGATACAGGAGATCGAGGGGGGATTGGAGTGATTCATGGGGGGTAGGGATCGAGGCCACCCGCAAGGCCAGTCTTCACACTATGTATCGTCGGAGCGTTGCCTCGACGTCGCAAACCCCGCCCCCGGATGAGAAAATCACGTTTTCCAGAAGGGACCTACCTGACCACGAGGACCCTTTCTGTGACGCGCTGGTGATCAGGACTGCCATCGAGAACTTCACGGTATCCCTCATTCTGGTGGACAATGGGAGTTTCGTTAATGTAATCTTCAAGAAGGCTTTCAACGAGATGAGGGTGGAGTCTCGAAGGGTGTTGGCGGCGGATGGGCCGTTGTTTGGTTTTTCAGGAGAAAGGAAGGAGGTTGAGGGAGGAGTAGGACTTCAGGTGACCTTGGGGGGGTTGTCCAGGAATTGTCGTTTCGTGATAGTGGATGCTCCCAGCAGTTACAACGCGATCTTTGGGCGCCCTCTTATCAGTGCCTTTAGATGTGTTCCATCCTCTTTTCATCAGTGCCTGAAGCTCAATTCAGGAGGAACCCAGATCAGGGTGAGAGGGGACCCGAAAGTGGCTCGGGAGTGTTATGTAACGGCGGTCAACACCATCTCGTGGATGGAGGATGCGGAGGAGCTGGGAGCAAGGATGGAGAGAGAGGAGCTAGGAAGAGTGGGAGCAGGAGTGGAGGAAGATCTGGTAGCGGAAGAAGAGATGGCTGAAGGAGAGGAGTTGGAGATAGTAGTGGAGAGGGGCATTGCGGTGGAGCCAGTGATGGCTGGAGAGCAGGTGGCTGGAGGAGAGGAGCTGGGGAGAGTGGGAGCAGGAGTGGAGGAAGATCTGGTAGCGGAAGAAGAGATGGCTGAAGGAGAGGAGTTGGAGATAGTAGTGGAGAGGGGCATTGCGGTGGAGCCAGTGATGGCTGGAGAGCAGGTGGCTGGAGGAGAGGAGCTGGGAAGAGCAGGAGCAGGAGTGGAAGGAAGTCTGGTAGTAGAGGAGGAGATGGATGAAGGAGAGGGGTTGGAGAAGGGAGAAGGAGGAAAGGCCTAGGAGAGGGTGGCTACTGTGGAAGTCTCAGGAGTTGGGTACGGGTCGAAGGATCTAGAGGAAGAGCTGAGAGAGCAGGAGGAGGAAGAACCCTCGAGGTTGAGGGCGGCGGTAGAAGTTCTGGAGGTCGAGATCCTCACCAAAGATGGGAGAAAAGAGAAGATAAAGATCAGCGGCGAGCTCACTCCGCAGGACCAGGAAGAAATTCGGAAGTGTGTAGAAGAGAACATTGATGTCTTCGCCTGGAGCGCAGCAGACATGCCGAGGGTCGATGCGGATGTGGCGTGCCATCGTCTCAACCTCGACCCCGGGGTTCACCCCATTCAGCAGAAGAGAGCCATCGCCTCCAAGATGGCCGGGTCCATCAGAGAAGAGGTAGAGAAGCTGCTCCGGGCGGGATTCATATCGGCTAACAGGTATCCGGGATGGGTGAGCAACGTTGTAATGGTGAAAAAGGGGGAGGGAAAGTGGAGGATGTGTATCGATTTCTCTCTCTTAAATAAAGCTTGTCCTAAGGATTGTTACCCCCTGCCTCGGATCGACGCGCTGGTTGACTCAGCCGTCGGTTTCTCACTAATGAGTTTTTTAGATGCTTTTTCAGGGTACCATCAGATACGCATGCACCCTCCGGACGTCAAGGATGTCACCTTCGTCACGGAGGATGGTTGCTTCAGCTATAACATGATGCCCTTTGGGCTAAAAAACGCGGGAGCAACCTACCAAAGGATGATGGACCGGATCTTCCGGGAGCAGAAGGGGCGGAACCTCGAGGTCTACGTGGACGACTTGATGGTAAAGAGTCGGGACCTTGAGTCTCATGTCCTAGACCTACAGGAGACTTTTGCAACCGTTAGAAAGTATAAGATGAGGCTTAACCCTCTAAAATGTGTGTTCGGGGCCAGCCGAGGGAAGTTTTTAGGACATCTCCTCACCCCTGAAGGGGTGGAGCCCAACCCTGACAAGGTGAGGGCGATACTGGAGCTGGGATCTCCTAGGAATGTCAAAGAAGTCCAACGTCTCACTGGTAAACTAGCCGGTTTGAGCAGGTTCCTCTCCAGAGCGGGAGAGAGGTGCTCTTCTTTCTTTCGAACCCTAAGGGGAGGGAAGGAGTTCGAATGGACCATTGAGTGTGAGAAAGCCTTCGCGGCTCTAAAGCAACAACTCACTCAGACGCCGCTACTTCAGGGGCCGAGGGAAGGGGAGAACTTGTTCCTCTACCTCGGGGTAGGGACGGGGGCGGTCAGCTCAGTCCTCGTCTGCGAAGAAGGGAAGAGGAAATTCCCAATCTACTATGTAAGCAGATTCCTCAAGAAGGCAGAGCTGAAGTACCCCATCCTTGAAAAGTTGGCCTTCGCTCTCATTGTGTCGGCCCGGAAGCTCAGACCCTATTTCCAAGCCCATGCCATCCAGGTTGTGACGAATCACCCCCTTCGCCGTATCCTCGAAGGGGTCGAACACTCGGGGAGGTTGGCCAAGTGGTCGATAGAGCTTAGTGAATTCGACCTCTCCTACATTCCTCGAGAAGCTATTAAAGCACAAGTGGTGGCGGATTTCTTGGCGGACTACGTACTGGAGGCCGAAGAAATGGAGGTACCTCCCGTAGCAGCATGGAAGATGCTGGTAGACGGAGCTTCTGGTAGGAATTCTTTCGGGGGAGGGGTCATCCTGGCGAGTCCTGAGGGGACTAGGATTGAGCAAGCTTTGAAAATACACTTCACCCTCACCGGACTTCGGTTGGCCAGGGAGTTGGGTATACAGGATATCAGGGTCTTCACGGACTCCTTGGTGGTGGCGCGACATATCAGCGAAGAGTTCGAGGTGAGGGAGCCGACTCTCCAGTTGTACCTAGTGAAGATAAAAGGCATAGTTGGACAGTTCCATAGCTTCTCCATTCAGCATGTTCCTCGAGAGGAGAATGCTCGGGCAGACCTGCTCGCGAAGCATGGCCCTCAGGCCGGAGGGACCATGACCGAGCTCTTCAGACCCTCCATAGAAGAGGGGGAGGTGATGGAGATCGACCAGGAGAGGTCTTGGATGGATCCCTTTGTGACTTTCCTGGCGTCGGGACGACTACCCGAGGGGGATCTCGAGAAGAAACGAATCTGATACAAGTCTGCATATTATTTGTTGAAGGAAGGAGTACTTTATCGAAAAACGCTGTCTGGACTGTTAGCCCGATGCGTATCCGAGAAGGAAGCACCAAGGGTGCTGGAAGAGGTCCATTCGGGAGAGTGCGGGAGCCATTCGGAAAGTCGAACCTTGGAAGGGAGAGTGCTAAGGCAAGGCTATATTTGGCCTACCCTACGAAGAGATGCAGAAGAGCTCGCCAAAAGGTGTAGAAAGTGCCAAGAGTTTGCTCCCTTATAGCTCCTTCCAGCGCAAAGGATGCGAACGATCACCTCTCCTTGGCCCTTTGCCATATGGGGATTGGATCTGGTAGGACCGTTTCCTCAAGCGAGTGGTCAGAGGAGGTTCCTACTGGTCATGGTGGATTACTTCTCAAAGTGGTTAGAAGTTAAGGCCCTGGCAAAGGTAACCTCACAGGTGGTGAGGAATTTCGTATGGGGGGAGATTATTTGCCGGCACGGGCTTCCTTTAGCCATAGTCACCGATAACGGGCCGCAATTTGCTAGCAGAGAGTTTGTGGATTTTTGTGCACAGCTCGGCATAGACCTTCGGTTCGCCTCGGTCCATCATCCACGGAACGGACAGGTCGAGGCAGCAAACAAGATTATAGTGAATCTCCTGAAGAAGAAAGTAGAGAACTTGAGGGGGAGCTGGGTGGAACAGCTCCCCTCTGTCCTGTGGGCTCTGCGAACTACACCTAACACGGCCACAGGAGAAACGCCCTTCAAGCTCTCTCATGGCTCCGAGGCCGTCATACCTGTGGAATTTGAAGTTGAATCGCCCAGGGTCACAGCAGCCAGAGAAGGAGAGGAAAGGTGGCAGTTCGACAATGAAGAGGAGCAGAGGCTTTCCCTCGACCTCGTGGAAGAGCTCAGAGAGCTAGCAACAGTCCGGAAGGAGGAGGTCAAGCGCCGGATGTCCCGGTACTTCGATAAGCACATCCGAATCAAGCAGTTTCAAAAAGGGGATTTGGTCCTCAAGAAGGTAGATGCTGCAGGAAGGGGAGCCTCGGTGGGGAAGCTCAACCCCAATTGGGAAGGTCCTTTCATAGTGAAAGAAGTCTTAAAGTCAGGGGGGTATCACCTCCAGGATGTGGACGGGATACCCCTGGACTGCGCCCGCAGTGGCGATGATCTGAAACGTTTTTATCCATAGTAATAAAAGTCCTTTTGAATTTACTTGAGCATATCGTTAATAACCCTCCCTCTTTTGAATATGCTAACACTATACCTCAGGACGCCCTCCTTCAGAGGATGAGAGCGGTGGTTGGAGGAGAAAGAGGAGAGGAGACCCCGAGCAGACCCGCTGACCAGGCTCTCATCAAGCTGGCAGGGCTGTAGGCTCACTCGGTGGTTGGAGGAGAAAGAGGAGAGGAGACCCCGAGCAGACCCGCTGACCAGGCTCTCATCAAGCTGGCAGGGCTGTAGGCTCACTCGGTGGTTGGAGGAGAAAGAGGAGAGGAGACCCCGAGCAGACCCGCTGACCAGGCTCTCATCAAGCTGGCAGGGCTGTAGGCTCACTCGGTGGTTGGAGGAGAAAGAGGAGAGGAGACCCCGAGCAGACCCGCTGACCAAGCTCCCATCAAGCTGGCAGGGCTGTAGGCTCACTCGGTGGTTGGAGGAGAAAGAGGAGAGGAGACCCCGAGCAGACCCGCTGACCAGGCTCCCATCAAGCTGGCAGGGCTGTAGGCTCACTCGGTGGTTGGAGGAGAAAGAGGAGAGGAGACCCCGAGCAGACCCGCTGACCAGGCTCCCATCAAGCTGGCAGGGCTGTAGGCTCACTCGGTGGTTGGAGGAGAAAGAGGAGAGGAGACCCCGAGCAGACCCGCTGACCAGGCTCCCATCAAGCTGGCAGGGCTGTAGGCTCACTCGGTGGTTGGAGGAGAAAGAGGAGAGGAGACCCCGAGCAGACCCGCTGAACAGGCTCTCATCAAACTGGCAGGGCTGTAGGCTCACTCGGTGGTTAGAGGAGAAAGAGGAGAGGAGATCCCGAGCAAACCCGCTGACCAGGCTCTCATCAAGCTGGCAGGGCTGTAGGCTCACTCGGTGGTTGGAGGAGAAAGAGGAGAGGAGAACCCGAGCAGACCCGCTGACCAGGCTCCCATCAAGCTGGCAGGGCTGTAGGCTCACTCGGTGGTTGGAGGAGAAAGAGGAGAGGAGACCCCGAGCAGACCCGCTGACCAGGCTCCCATCAAGCTGGCAGGGCTGTAGGCTCACTCGGTGGTTGGAGGAGAAAGAGGAGAGGAGACCCCGAGCAGACCCGCTGACCAGGCTCCCATCAAGCTGGCAGGGTTGTAGGCTCACTCGGTGGTTGGAGGAGAAAGAGGAGAGGAGACCCCGAGCAGACCCGCTGACCAGGCTCCCATCAAGCTGGCAGGGCTGTAGGCTCACTCGATGGTTGGAGGAGAAAGAGGAGAGGAGACCCCGAGCAGACCCGCTGACCAGGCTCTCATCAAGCTGGCAGGGCTGTAGGCTCACTCGGTGGTTGGAGGAGAAAGAGGAGAGGATACCCCGAGCAGACCCGCTGACTAGGCTCTCATCAAGCTGGCAGGGCTGTAGGCTCACTCGGTGGTTGGAGGAGAAAGAGGAGAGGAGACCCCGAGCAGACCCGCTGACCAGGCTCTCATCAAGCTGGCAGGGCTGTAGGCTCACTCGGTGGTTGGAGGAGAAAGAGGTGAGGAGACCCCGAGCATACCCGCTGACCAGGCTCCCATCAAGCTGGCAGGGCTGTAGGCTCACTCGGTGGTTGGAGGAGAAAGAGGAGAGGAGACCCTGAGCAGACCCGCTGACCAGGCTCCCATCAAGCTGGCAGGGCTGTAGGCTCACTCAGTGGTTTGAGGAGAAAGAGGAGAGGAGACCCCAAGCAGACCCGCTGACCAGGCTCCCATCAAGCTGGCAGGGCTGTAGGCTCATTCGGTGGTTGGAGGAGAAAGAGGAGAGGAGACCCCGAGCAGACCCGCTGACCAGGCTCCCATCAAGCTGGCAGGGCTGTATGCTCACTCGGTGGTTGGGGGAGAGAGAAGAGGAGGGACTCAACGCTCTCGGGCCCTCCGCAAACAAGGGTTTGTGCTTTCGTGTTAATGTCCGCCAGCAGCAACGGAGGTTGGCTAATCAGGAAAATCTATTCCCCTTAGCAAAAAAGGGATGCTTCGGAGGAAGTCATTGCATAAAGAAAAAAAAGAGGAAGGAGAAAAAGGGGAGAGAGGGAGGATAGCAGACCCTCCCTGTCCACTCGCGCCGAGAGGAGCCATCCCGCGAGCCGAGAGCGAGGGAATACTCCTCTCGCTCATAGAAAACCATGGAGGCTCACCAACTCACCCCAGGAGCCAAGCCTACAGGCAATAATTAGGCGAGAGGAAAGGCAGTTTTCTCTCGCCTATCAACAATCTCGAGGGTTCTTCGAGCAATCCCGATATAAAAGAAAGGGCTGGCCTTAAAAAGGCGCGAGCAAGAATATATATATATATATACATGCACATGAGTCATATCAACGTTTTAAGACAACGCATTCACAAGATAAGAGAGAAGCGAGAGGCGAGCAAAAAAGTAAGAATTTAAACGTAGTCATAACAGCGTTTAACACCCTGCGACTATGGAATATGAAGTATTACAATCTTAGCAAAAGAAAGAAAAAAGAAGGCCCTAGCCCCTCTCACTCGCTGAGGGATCCTCGTCCTCGCCATAGATCTCGGGCACGAGGTCTCGAGCAGTGATGTCCTCGCAGCCGTCTTTTACAACACCTAGCTCTCGCATCATCTTGAGAATGAGCTCGGCGGTCCTTATGTTAGCATCCTTACAGAACTCTTCCACATCATCGTGGGTGTAGCGCGCGAGAGGAGGTGGGGAGGCCTGCAAACGGGGAAGGGGAGCTTCCTTAAGCCTGGCGTTCTCCGCCTTCAGCTCTCTTACTTCGGCCTCCAGCTCTTCCACCCGCGAACGTAGTCGATCGGCCGTCTCGGCATCCTGCGAGAGAAAGGAAGAGGTGTAAAAGAGAAAAAAAAGAAAGGGGGTACCGGGGCAAGTGCCCGTAGAACATTGGCGGGGTATCGACTTACCACTCCGCCGCTAGCTTTCGCCAGAAGGCTTTCGGACACCTTTAGCCGCTGGGCGAGATCCCCTGACTTTTCACACTCGGCCTCCAGCTCGGCGTGTATCTCCTTCCAGCTCTTGGTGTTGAAAATCAGGCGCCGCGAGAGGCGGTGAGACAGCTCTAAAGTGCGTAGCTGCGAGTGTGCCGTCCTCAGGACCAGGTCCCGCGTAGTGGCCGCGACGAGTGGATCAGGAGTAAGGCCTCCATATAGGCCGAATCCCAAGGAGAAAGCGTGAGCACTGGGCTCAGCCTGCTCTCTCCAGGAGGGCAGGAGGGTGGAGATGGAGACTCGGTAGGACCCCTTGTCCCAGATCAGAGAGGGGTCATTGTTGCCGTTAGGGACCGCCGACCCCATGTCGAAGCTAAGGTGACCGGAAGGCGGAGGAATCTGAGAAGTCCCCTCGCGAGAGGGGAATCGAGGGGTAGGGTAGGATGAACTCGCCGGGGGAGCGAAGGGGGCTGCCCCCTCGGGGAGCGAGACCGCTTTACGTGGAGAAGTTAGAGGGGGCGAGTGGGGAGACAGAGACCCCACGGAAATTGGGCTCAGTGATCCCGGCGTCCCCGCGAGATCGGCAGGAGCTTTTCCTTTCCCAGAGGGGAAGGAGACGGTCTTCTTGGTCTTCATCTTCATCTTCTTCTTCGAGGGGCTAAGGCGGAGCGGCGCGGAATCCTCGGCCACCCTCTTTTGGGGGGGAGGGGCCAGCGATTCTCTGGCCGCCTCGGCCGCCATAGTGGCGAGAGCCACATCGGGGGAAGGCTTAATAGCGCTTCGATAGGGGGGATGCATTGGCACGATCCTCTCTCCTGAGAAGAAAAGAGAGAGAACTAACATCAGAAGACAAGCTCTCGCGAGAGAAAGAGGCGAGGGATAATGAAAAGAGAAGTTTGAAGTGTACCTTCTCCAGGGAGCACGGGGGGTAGAGAGGCGAGCCCTCTCCTCAGATACCGGACTTCTAAATTCTTCCCTGCAAGGTATTCGCAGAGAAGTCTGTCCGTGCCACCCACCTGAGGGGAGGTGTAGAAGATTTCAGCAGGAGACACCGGCGCGAGAGGAACTCCGCCTAGATTTCCGTGAATGAATACAAAGCGGGTGAGCCAGTGGTGGTTCTTGTTGGGGGTCTCGCACACCTTCAGGTTTAGCCCAGTGAAGAAGGACACTCCGTCCTGATTGGCGTGGTACACGAACATCTTACGGAAGACGGTAAGGCTAAACTCAATCCTTTCCCTCCGCATATAGCAGGCGAATGCAATGATGACGGAGATGGCATTCGGGTTCAGTTGAGCGGGTACAACGTCGAAGTACTTCAGGACCTGTTTTACCTCTGGCCAAAAGGGAAGCCGGAGCCCAGCCTCAAAATGGGAAATTGGGAAGGCGAGTTCTCCCGGGTAGAATGTGTTGATGCTCTCGCCGACCCGGGGAGGGCGCGACTCGAAGCCTTCTGGCAGGTAATCACTCCGAAAGGTCTCGTAATCGTCGGCAGGGAGGCGACCGGGGGGGAAGTTGTGGTCGGTGAATCGCTTCCCACAGCGGCTGCGCCCCTCACTCTCTTCGGACCTCTTCTTTACCATTATGAGCGCAGGACGAGAAGGAAGGGAGGTGGCTGGCGAGTGAGAGACGAGCGAGTTAGCGCAAGAAGCTGGAGGGGCTGGAGCGCGAGGCGAGCCACAGGAAGAAGGTTACTCACGAGTGGAAGTCTAAATAAAGCATACCTCTTGCCCTGGCAGGGTGGGGGGGGGTATTTATAACCTTCCCCAGTGGGGAAGTACGGGCAAGGGGGTTGCGTCAGGGGAGGGGAAGAGTCGGCCGACCCTTCTCCCTCCGGGCCTCGGGCAGCGGAACACCTGATGAGCGGCCTTCTCGAGAAAAGAGCGGTGAAAAGACAGCGGGGCAGACAGCTAATGATGAAAGTCAATAATGGTGAATAAAAATTAATTAATATCCAATAAGAAGCAGTAGTGACGATTAAACCGACAAATTATGAAATTAATTAATCCCGCACATGGCGGGTGGCGAGTTCAAAGAGCGCACAGCAGGCGCTATACCAGACAATCTTATTACAGGATAAGAAAAGAGAGTTATTGGGCGGAAGGCGAGAAGCGAGAGGCAACTACAGGAGGAAAGAACGCTCGGGCTCCGTCAGTTCATGTCCCACCTCCATCGTCCTCCATGGCCTCTCACGCAGGGGGGGCGATGGGGGAAGTGGAAGGCGCGAGCAGCCGCAACACCGCGCCGGGCGAAACGAAGCTGTTGATCGACATCATTCAGAATTGCTAGAGGATCAGTCTGGTCCACCTCCGTGTCGACATCAATCTCATTCGACAGGCGAACACATTCCATCTCGAGCCAATCAATTCGGTGGTCCGCTGCCTGCTTTCCTTTTTCCAGTGCTTGGATGAGCAACGCGTGTTTCCGCAGCATCTCGGCCACCTTTCGCTTCATCTCTATGGGGTCCGCGGGATCGCCCACATAATCGTCAATATCGTCTACTGGCGGAGGAGGTGAGAAGGCTTCTCGCCCAGAATAACCCTCAGTCGGCGAGTCGGCGGCCAGAGTGCTCTTGGCAGGCCTCCCACTCGCACCTGCCAGAAGACCAATATTGGCTGAGAGTGGCGGAAGGAATAACAAGGATGGAACAAGTCAGTGGTAAGATCTTTTACCAAATCGGCGAGTGCGGTCTGAGGCGGTAGAAGGGTCATCCCTCTTCGTCACCGGCGTAGAAGGAGTGGAGTCCTGGGGCGAGAGGCGCTGAGAAGGGAGTTCGGAAATGTTTATACGGATGGTCTCGGGACGTTGAGAGGCCTCCAAAAATCTCTGAGAATAGACAACAAATAAAGAATGGGCAGTGAAAAGAAACCAGGAGGGGTTGGAAGAACGTACTTCTTTTCCCTTGAGGCTAGCAGGGACCGGGGGCGTCGACCCCCTTGGATAGGTGCGAGAGGGTTCCTCAGCCAGAATATGAGGCTCAGGAGTTTTCGTCTTCTTAGGAGGAGATGCGGATAGCGGTAGCGAGGGAGGAGCACGGGCAGGGATCTTGTTCAGACCCACCGCCGTCGCCTTATTCCGCTGGCGCACAGCCGCGATGCGGTCCCGAACACTTTGGCTGAGAGACATATGGACAAGCGTTAAGGAGGGAGAAAGAGAGGAAACACCCCCTTGAGGGGAGGGAGGTTCTATATTTATAGGTCAGGCAAGGGGCCCACCAAAAGATTCCCTCAATAAATTGGCTGTACCATCGCAAGCCTCGGTTGGGCTATCTTTCCGAGCTTGTGCCAACCTCGAAAAGAGCGGGGATTGTGTACAACCTCAGGCTCGCAGCCCGGCGAGAGGGGCTCAAGCGAGAGGAGAGAGGGTTCGGCCCGGCGAGTAGAGAGGGCCTAGGCGAGTTGAGAGGACTCAGAAGAGAAGCTCCGAGTAGAGAAGGCCTAGGCGAGTCGAGAGGACTCAGAAGAGAAGCTCCGAGTAGAGAGGGATCAGGCGAGAGGAGAGAAGGTTCAGCCCGACGAGTAGAGAGGGCCTGGGCGAGTCGAGAGGACTCAGAAGAGAAGCTCCGAGTAGAGAGGGCCCAGGCGAGAGGAGAGAAGGTTCAGCCCGGCGAGTAGAGAGGGCCTGGGCGAGTTAAGAGGACTCAGAAGAGAAGCTCCGAGTAGAGAGGGCCCAGGCGAGAGTCGAGAAGGTTCGGCCTGGCGAGAGGACCCTAGTGAGAGGTGCCTCGAGAGAAGGGTCATCTTGGTTTCAGGGCCGGTTCAGGTAAGGTCGGGCCCACCTTCTGGTCCCCGGAGGTGTTTTTACTCTTTTACCCTGCGTAGGCTGCATTTAGTCTTTTAAGACAACGGAGTTTAGCTGTTGGCAGACCCAGCCAAGGGTATTCTGGTATTTTTCACAGCAGCATAGTTTGGTTATTAGCAGTCCCAGTTCAGAGGCCTATAAATAGACCGGTAAGGTGCCTTAGAGAAGCAAGCATTCTGGACTCCTCTTATCTTTTCTAAGGCACCTAGCTCAGTTTTGGCTAGGGAGGGGAAGAGCTCTAGTTCTAGTCTCTTCCGGGTAAGAGGTGGGACCTCCTCACTGAAGCCTCCGGTCTAGTTCTTCTCCTGGAGAGTGATCCCAAGGGAGTAAGCACGAGCTGCCTCGGTAGTTCCTAGCTTTAGGTGGAATCGGCTTTGCTGGTTCCAACAGGCCAGGCCATATCAAGTCAGAGAAGGACCTAACCGTGATATGGATGAAGTTTGGAGCCCAAATTCAAAAGGAATTATCTTGGACGCCTTTGCCTTGTACGAGCTCAAAGCGGAGAAGCATCAGGATCACTCTAGTACAGAAGAATGGAACAGATACAAAGAGGCCTGCACAAGGAGGAGGATTCATTTCCAGAAGTACAAGAATGTTGATCCTATGCATCCTACTCCTCCAAAGTACTATCTGAAGCCCATAGAATATTTTGTGGAACAGCTGTTGAAAAGGAAGAACAAGAAGACCAAAATTATTATATATACTTAAATGTTGTGTAGTGGGCTGCCCTCCCTGATCTAAAACTCTTTTGATATATATATATATTTGATTCATCTAATTGTCTTGGAATGCGCGCTGTTATCTTTTTATTTTCATTTATCTTTTCAAGTCTTTTTTTAATTTTATTTGGTATGTGCAATTCACCTTAGCTTGTAAGATTTTAGCTTCTTCAAATAAGAGGAGATTGTTGGATATTGTATCCACAATAACCCTGATTTGAAGAAAGGTCCAGTCAAGGCAAGATGAATTGAGTCTGTATTTGATATTGCTTTTTAGTTATGTACTTGCAGGTTTACAATGCCAAGTACACACCAATGTCAGATTACAGTGGGTTACTAAACACGTGACTATACAATGTAATCCTTCATTGTGTAGTCCAATGTGTTGACTCACGTGTAATCTCTCTATTTGGGTGTACTTCTATCCCAAGTATAAGAGAGGAATCAAGGAAGGCCAAAGACAAGGAGTCAGACATGGAGAATTTTACCTAAGTAAAATTCGACGAGTATGGTGAGTCATACACGTCGAATTCATCGAGTATCCCCTTCATTCTCGCTGAATTAGTCGTGTATGCTTCCTGATACCCGCCGAATTTATTGTATATACTTAGGGAAAATTTGCAGAGAAGCAAAAAAATCGCCAAGGCAAATTCGCCAAGGCAAATTCGCTGAGTATTACTGCTGATACTCGCCGAATTAGTCGAGTATCACTAGAGATACTCGCCGAATTCGATGAGTATCCCATGCGATACTCGTCGAATTTTACGAGTATCCTGAGCGATACTCGCCGGGTTTGGTGGGCTTTGTGTCGACTTTTCCTATATTCTGTTTAAGGCATTTTCGGCAAATATCATCTTTATATTCGGCGAGTATCATATTGGATACTCGCTGAAACTCGCCGAAAAACACTTAGCGATTTTTTTTTATTTTCTTCCTGGGTCGAAACTGACGACCATGTACAGTACTTTTCTAGGTTTCAATTTTGGAAAGCTTTTATAGACGTTTGATTTCGAATCTCCCTATAAATACCTAAGATAATTTTGAAATCATTAAGGATCCAAAAACCTAATTTCAAAAATAAAAAATCTCAAACTTCCCGAAATAGATTTTTGTCGGCCGACCCTCTATTTCGCGAACTTCTTCCGATCGGTCTTAACTTGGGGAAACCATCTTCTTCGCCGATGACATCGTTGACTGGATCACTTCTTCATTCAAGATCTATATTTCTCCAGTCCTTGTTGGTGGAAGATCAAGGTTCTAGATCCAAGATTTTAAGTTTTCAGAGTTCTCCAAGATTCAAGATCAACCCTTCTAAGAATGTCGGATCAAGACTTGTAGTCATGTATTGTTGTTGTAATATTATCTTTAAATTATGTAGGAGATTTTTTATCCGAGTTTTGTAGACCCGTTTGTGGATCGAGAGAGTAGATCCAGTTGTGGATCGAGTGTGTAGATCCAGTTTACGGATCGAGTTGTAGGAGAGTTTTTCTCCGAATGGTAGGAGCTTCGTCTACGAGGTGTAGGAGTTGCGACTTTGAGGTGTAATATTGGATGAAATATGAGTTTGGTGAAGTAGCCGAATCTGCCCTTCGTGGGAGATAGGCGAGGCATGACAGTGGGACGTACCCAACTCGGGGAATCACTATAAAATCTTCGCGTTTGTGTGTTTGTTATTTAAGATTATTTTTATTCTGCAAAAAGATGCAAACATCACCTATTCACCCCCCTCTAGGTGATTTAGGTAGACGATAGATACTTTCATTACTGACCACCTTTTAGATCCAATATGAATACTGAAATTTGAGCCTGTCCCCAATGTATAACTTGGTGTATTCTGGAATGTGAGCAACATAGGGTGTTGTTGTAGGTTGTGAATACCTGCTAGATTTTGTGCATGATAGTTGGGCTCTTTAACTGAAGTCATTACTGCTGCTTTCCAGTTACATATTGCTGCGTTTGTTTAGCATATTGATCTATTGGGTCCATTGCCCACAATGTCCCAGATTTGTAGAAGTCAAACAAGTCAATGATATACACATCGGTGTATTTGATGTATGTTCAAGTTCATGCATGCAGGTTGGTCCTTCTCATATTGATTGGATAGGTATTCAAAGTGGTTGTGATAGGTGGTCACAAGGTAGAGAAGTGGAGAGAAGAAGATATAATATCAGTGAGTGTTTGTGTTGTGGTAAGGTGGGGGCATTTTGCCCTAGATTGCTTTCACAATCCAAGTGTACCAAGAGCAAGGATTAGTCCTCCTGCCAGAAAATCTGCAGGAAGATAGTTCCCTTTTCAGGCTAATCAGAACCTAGGACCCAATAATTATTGGTGTTCTAAGATAGGGTAAATTATGTGATGATGGCTAGTCGAAGTGCCCCTACCCCTATATGGTACTTGGACAGTTGTTGTTCCAGACACATGACTGGAACAAGGAGCAACATAAAAGAGTACATTCTAGTGAAAGATGGACCCAAGGTTATCTTTGGTGGTTCAGATAGAGGGGTGACAAGAGGATTTGGTAAGATTACCAATGGTATAGTCACCATCTCAAAAGTAGCTTATGTTGAAGGGTTACGACACAACCTTATAAGTATAAGCCAACTCTCTGATCTTGGCTATATCATTGTCTTCCACAAGGATAAGTTCCAGATTAAGAGTTCAAGTGACCAAGAGGTCATCTTGACAGGAACTAGGAGTGGAAATGTTTATTGCTTAAACTTTCTGTGTCTAGATATAAACTCTCCTATTTGTCTAGTAGCAAACGAGAAAGTTTCTTATTATGTGCAATGGCACAAGAGACTAGCTCATTTGAATTATAAGACTATTGAAAAGCTCTTTAGGGAAGAGCTAGTTAGGAATGGTCCTAAGGTGAAATGCACCAAGGAAAGCATTTTCTCAGCATGCCAAAAGGGCAAGCAGACCAAAGCTTCTCTCAAGGGCATTGAGACCAAATACTCTGTGAGATGTTTATTCCTCTTGCATATGGACTTGTTTTTTCCTATGCTAGTTCATAGTCTTAGTAGGAAAGTATACCCTCCTGTGGTGGTTGATGACTATTCTAAGTTTACTAGGGTGTTCTTTCTTAAAAAAAGAATGAAACCCTTGATTTCTTCATGAAGTTTGGCAAGCAAATTCAGAATGAGTTTGATAGTACTGTGGTCAAAATTAGAAGTGATAATGGGACCGAATTATAGTCAGATAACATGACAAAGTTCTGTGAAGAGCTAGAGATTCATCAAGAATTTTCTTCTCCAAGAACACCCCAGCAAAATAAGATTGTTGAGAGGAAAATAGAATTCTCATAGAGGCTGGAAGGACCTTGTTGAGTGACACATCTCTCTCAGAATATTTTTGGGCTGAGGTCATGAATACTGCATGTCATGTCCTTAACAGAGCCTCTATCACTAAGAGCCACAAGAAGACTCCCTATGAGATCTTGAAGGGCATAAAACCAAACTTGGGCTATCTCAGGATCTTTGGTAGCAAGTGTTATGTGCTTCATAATGGGAAGTCCTATGTGACTAAGTTTGCTTCCAAGTACTTTGATGGGATTTTTGTTGGGTACATCAATCATAGTAAAGTCTATAGGATCTACAAGTTGAAAAGTCAAGTTGTAGAAGAGTTTGTACTTGTAGTCTTTGATGAGTCTACCATGATTAACAGTGAGCTACCAAGCTCCTCTTCTAGTACTGCAGGTAAAAAGCTGATGAAGGATAAGCTAAACATCAAGGAAGCTTCTCCAGTAATATAAGATGGAGTGGATATTCCAAAAGGAGTGAAAGGCACACTTGAAGTGGATGAAGATCAGTAAAAATCTGCTGCTGAAGCTGATGCAGAAAGAGGACTACCTCCAACTGTCAGGCATCTAAGAGATCATCTATGACACCAGATTATTTGTGATACAAACCAAGGGGTGGTGATAAGAAGTAAGAGCCTTAATACAATAATGTATTCTAGTTTCATGTCATAGGTTAAGCCCAAGAGATTTTAAGAGGCCAACACAGATCAGTTCTGGATTTTAGTAATGCAAGAGGAACTGAACCAATTTAAAATGTGCAAAGTCTGGAAGCTGGTTCCCAAACCACAAGGACATAATGTCATTGGATTCAAGTTGATTTACAGGAATAAACTCGATAAAAATGGCATTATAATCAAGAACGAGGCTTGGCTAGTAGCTAAGGGGTACCGACAAGAAGGTATTGACTTTGATCAAAACTTTGCCCCCTGTAGCAAGATTGGAAGCCATCAAACTCTTCCTTACATATGTTGCATTCAAAGGATTTAAAGTCTACAAGATCGATGTGAAGTCATCCTTCCTAAATGGTGACTTAAAGGAAGAAGTCTATGTTAAAAAGCCTGCAGGTTTTGTTGATTCTTACTCACCTGAATTTGTTTATAGACTTAGGAAAGCTCTATATTGGTTAAAGCAAGCCCCTAGAGCATGGTATGAGTTATTGTCTAGCTTCTTCTTTGATAACAAACTCTCAAGGGGGAAGATAGACAAGACCCTATTCCTAAGGGAATCTGTTAAAGTTTGGAGTGTTCGGGCGGCCTGGTCTCTAACCGTAGTGGTCTATTTGTTCCAGCAGTCTTGCGGTCTGGCAGTCTGGCGAAGAGAAGCCGCAGCAGTCTGCTTAATGCCACAGTGGTCTGGCAAAGTGTAGCGGTATGCTTGAAGCCGCAGCGGTCTGACCGTGGTTGTAGTCCGACAACCTGCAGCAAGCGGTCAGTTTAAGAGGCTGACTCTGGGAGATTGCGGCTTTGTAGTTAGTTGTTTTATTTCTTGTATAGTTGACGGTTTGGTCATGTCAAACCGCATAAGCCGCACGACTTATATTTAGTCCCACATCATTTGTTGTAAATATCTCTCTCCTCCCCCAGTTTCTATAAATAAGGGACATACCTTTGTAATCTTGATCATTTTTGAGCAATAAAGTTTGTGGTTTATTTACCTCTTTTGTCCATTTTCTACATGGTATCAGAGGAAACCGATCCTTTGCTTCAAGAAGATCGCGGTTTGTTTCTCTAATTGCGCGGCCTATTCCACCGACTTCATCCGGTTTGTCCCGGCTTCTTTCTTTTCCCTTCCCTCCCTTGCTTATCCTGGTGCTTGCGTTTTGCTTTCTCTCGGGCCTTTCTGTTCGCCCGGCTTCCTTTGCTAACCGCGTGGGTTTTCTTCCCATGTTTTCTCTTCTTTGTTGCGAGTTTCGCCTTTGGTCGCAGTTTCTTCCTTGCCGATGATGTATTTTCTCCTTGACCGGGCGTCCTCGTGCTCTTTTCTCTTCTTACTGTTTCTTTTTTAGTCAGTTGTCTCTTCTTTGGTGTGAGCCCACATTTTGGTCACGGCTTGTTCCTTATCGCTGGTGTGTTGACACTGTGATGGTGCAGTCTCCGTCTCCTTCTGCAACCTGTTCTTGATCGTTTTGTCTTTTTTACACCGCGCGATCTCTGTCTCTTCTTTCTTCTTGCGCGGCTTTTCCGTCTTTCGGTCGCAACTTTTTTGCTGCTGGTGTGTTGACACCGAGACTGGGCAGCTTGCTTTTTCCTTGTCTGCGTGCTTCTCCTCTTCTCATTTCTTGCTGACGTTTCTTTACCCTATGCGGTTTCCGCCCCTTGGTCTGGTTTCTTACGGTTTATTCCGCTCTTCCCGCCCTTCTGGTCGCGGCTTCTTCTAGTCGCTGGTTTGTGTATCTTTGACTGGGCGGTCTCCTTGGTCTCTCTTTCTTCTTCATTATTTGTGCTGGCTAGGTTCTCCCTGAGCGGTTTGTTTCCCTGCTTTCCTGCTTCTTCTTTCAAATGACTTCCCTTCTCTCTTCTACTACTCATGCTCTTGCAGTCTCCTCTGATAAGTGGCTTATTGACTCTGGTGCCACTTTTCACATGACTAGCAACTCTCGTTTGTTTTCCTCTTTGCTTAAGACAAACAGGTTATCTCCTATTGTTGTTGCTGATGGAACTTCTGCGCCTGTGCATGGTATTGGTGCTGTGCATCTCTCTTCAACTTTGCTATTAGAGGACACTATTTATGTCCCTACTTTCCCATGCAATTTACTATCTATTCATGCTCTTTGCACCCAGTTAAGTTGCACAGTTACTTTTACTGGCACCACTTGTTCTTTCTCTGATTCTGTTTCTAAGGCTACGATTGCTACTGGTACTGCTCGTGGTGGTCTGTTTTATCTTTACAATGTTGGTTCTCTTTCTTCTTCTTTCTCAATTCAGTTGTGGCATCGTCGTCTTGGTCATCCTCCTTCTCACCTAATTCATCAACTTTTTCCAAACCTTCCTTTCGATGATTTTCCTTTGAACTGTGAAGCATGTGAGTTGGGAAAACATCATCGCTCTTCTTTCCTAGCTCGAACGGGCCGTTGTTCTTCGCATCCTTTTGAGCTTGTTCACTCTGACATCTGGGGTCCTTCTCCGGTTGCTTCTGTTGGTCGCGTAAGCTTGTACTTTGTAACATTTATTGATGATTTCTCACGATGCACTTGGCTATATCTCTTGAAGGATCGTTCTGAACTGTTCTCTGTATTCATTGCTTTTTATCATGAGATCTTCACACAGTTTAGTGTGCCCATTCAGATTATTCATACTGATAATGCCAAAGAATACGTAAGCCATCAGTTCTCTTTGTTTTGTGTGGACAAGGGTTTGATTCATCAAACAAGTTGTCCATATACCTCTCAACAGAATGGCATTGTTGAACGCAAGAATCGTCATCTTCTAGATGTTGCTCGCAGTCTTTCTTTGCAAATGAATGTCCCTCGGTCTTATTGTGGTCATGTGGTTCTTCTTGCTTGCTATCTTATTAACCGTACTCCCTCGTCTATTATTCAGGGCAATACTCCTTTTTCAGTCTTATATCCAGAGGTTGAACCATTTCCTTTGCCCCTTAAAACCTTTGGATGTACTGCCTTTGTTCACGTCCCTTCTCCTGGACGGGACAAACTTTCTCCCCGATTAGTTAAATGCATATTCCGTGGCTATTGTCCTACTCAAAAAGGGTATCGTTGTATTGATCCTCTCCTGTGCAAATAGTATGTTTCCATAGATGTTACCTTATTTGAAGATACTCCATATTTCTCCTCTCCTTCTTCTCTCATACCTACCGATACTTCTCCTTCCCTGCCTATTCTCTCAGCACCTCCGCCAGAGCCAGTTCTTTCAGCATCTCCTCCTGTTGCTCCATATATTTCTCGGGAGCTTGATGGGTTACCCTTGGGACCCTCTGTTCCTGTTCTGGAGCCTCTTCTGTCTTCTGCCAGTACATTGCCTCCTCCAGTCAGTAGTGACCTCGATCTTCCAATTGCCCTGTGAAAGGGTGTTCGCCAATGTACTCAACATCTGATTGGTACGGTTGTCTCCTATGCTCATCTTTCCCCAACTTCCAAGCATTTTGCTCTTGCTATTTCTTCTACTATCATTCCGAAAACGTATCAAGAAGCTCTTGCTCTTCCTCAGTGTAAGGCTGCTATGGATGAAGAAATAAGCACGTTAACTGAGAGAGGGACTTGGACTCTTGTTCCACCACCTCTGGGCGTTGATGTAGTTGGATGTCGGTGGATCTTTGTGGTTAAGTATCTTCTAAATGGCTCTGTTGAACAGTATAAGGCACGGCTTGTTGCCAAAGGGTTTACTTAGACATATGGGGTGGATTTTTTCGATACTTTTTCTCTTGTTGTTCGCATCACCACTATCTGTATTCTCTTCTCTTTGGTTGTTAATAGAGACTGGGAAATGTCTCAGTTGGATGTTAAGAATGTCTTCCTTTATGGGGATTTATAAGAGGTGGTATACATGGAGCAACCTCCTGGGTATGTTGCTCAGGGGAAGTCTCAGGTGTGCAAGCTTCGGAAGGCGATTTATGGTTTAAAGCAGAGTCCACGAGCCTGGTTTGAAAAGTTTAGTGAAGTTGTTTCTCTTATTGGTTCAGTCGAAGCTCTGTTAATCATTCTTTGTTTATATGCAGGACTACTAAAGACCTTGTAGTTCTTGATGTCTACGTTGATGATATTCTTTTGACTGGTGATGATAAGGAGGGCGTTGATCTAGCCAAACAACATCTTCGACAATACTTTGTCACTAAGGATATGGGACCGCCCAAGTACTTCCTGGGAATTGAGATTTCACGAAAGTGGACCTCGGTGGTTCTTTCATAGCGGAATTATGCGCTAGATCTCCTAAAGGATATAGGTCTTATTGGCATGAAACCTGCTCGTTGCCCGATGGCTATTGGTGATGATAAAGGCTGGACTGATAATTCTCATCTTCTCCCAGATTTCATTGTATACAGACGACTTGTAGACAAACTTATATATCTGACTGTTACTCGACCAGATATCTGTTATGTAGTTGGGAAGGTTAGTCAGTTTATGCAAAGTCCTAGAGAGTGTCATCTACGCTCTGCCATGAAAATTTTGGACTATGTTAAAGAGTCTCCAGGAAAGGGCTTATTGTTTAAGAAAAATGGTCATTTGAAGATTGAAGCATATTCTGATGCCAGCTATGCTGATAACAAGGAGGATAGAGAGTCTACATCAGGTTTTTGCACTTTTATAAGAGGAAACCTGGTTAGCTGGAAAAGAAAGAAGCAGGCAGTGGTTTCAAGATTAATTACTGAAGCAGAATATAGGAGCATGGCCTCAACTACCTGCGAGTTAAAATGGCTACGCGCGTTTATGCTTGACTTGGGAAAATTCTATGACCATCCTCTTCCTATGTTTTATGATAACAAAGCCGTCATTTATATTTCAAGGAATCCTGTCTTTCATGAGAGAACAAAGCATATTGAGGGTTATTGCCATTTCATTAGAGAGGAGATTTTGAAGAATCATGTTTGCACAACTTTTATTACATCAGAAAGAGAACTAGCTGACTTCTTCACCAAACCGGTTACTCCATCTAAGGAGGTCTGTAGCAAGCTGGGCATGGTCGATATATATGCTCCAGCTTGAGGGGGAAGGTTAAAGTTTGGAGTGTTCGGGCGTCCTGGTCTCTAACTGCAGCGGTCTATTTGTTCCAGCGGTCTTGCAGTCTGGCGGTCTGGCGAAGAGAAGCTGCATCGGTCTGATTGAATCCGCAACGGTCTGGAAAAGTTTAGAGGTCTGCTTGAAGCTACAGCGGTCTGACCGTGGTTGTAGTCCGATAACTTGCAGCAGACAGTCAGTTCGAGAGGCTGAATTTGGGAGATTGTGACTTTGTAGTTAGTTGTTTTATTTCTTGTATAGTTGGCGGTTTGGTCATGTCAAACTGCATAAGCCGCACGGCTTGTATTTAGTCCCACATCATTTGTTGTAAATCTCTCTCTCCTCCCCTAGTTTCTATAAATAAGGGGGCATACCTTTGTAATCTTTATCTTTTTTGAGAAATAAAGTTTGCGGTTTATTTACCTCTTTTGTCCATTTTCTACAAAATCTAAGGGAAAGATCTTGACCTATGGTACCCTAGAAATAGGGATTTTGAACTAATAGGCTATTCAGATGCAGATTTTGTAGGCTGTAAAGAGGACAAGAAGAGCACTTCAAGCACCTGTCAGTTCTTGGGAGGAAGACTAGTGTCTTGGAGCAGCAAGAAGCAGACTAGTGTTGCAATCTTAACAGCTGAGTCAGAATACAACTTAGTAGGTAGCTGTTGTGCACAGTTGTTGTGGATCCAGCATCAGCTCCGGGACTATAACTTCAAGATAAGTAGAACTCCTTTATACTGTGATTCTACTAGTGCAATCTCAATTGCTAGGAATCCTGTCACTCATAGTAGGACTAAGTACATTGAGATTATGTATCATTTCATTAGGGAGCATTTGGAATATAAAGATATCAGTCTTGCGTTTGTCCCTACAGACAAGCAAGTGGTTGACATCTTCACTAAGTCACTAGATGAAGCAAAGTTCAGCACCTTCAACTTTGAGTTGGGTATGTTGAATTTGGTATAGATTCATGCGCTCCTTGTGTTATTATTATTGCAGGTTGTACCACTTCTTGCAAGTAGAAAAGACCTTCAGTTGTATAGAGATATTTTTCAAGTGGTATACCTTTATTGGTATCAAGTTTTTCAAGTGGTTCAAGTGCTATCCAAACTGGAATAGACTAAAGGTTCTGTCAGGAAGGATGATAGAAGATGCTTTAGTTGAGGGGGAGCAAGTACGACACTTGCATGGTTAGATTCAGACTCATGTAGAGAAGGAGCAAGTTGCTGCAATAGTTGATTATCTGTATTAAAAAAGGGGGGAAGATAATCAAAGGCCAACACCTCCCTAACTATTTACAAAATTCAAAAGGGGGGAGGAGAAGTAAATGGTCAATGGCAGGGAGTAGCAAAACAGGGGGAGCAGGTAGTGATGATGATCACTGTTGGGTCCGGCGTTCCTTCACTTGACCGGTGGCGCTCTGCTACTTATTTAAGAAATTAAGTAGCGCCATTTCCAACAGTCCGGGCTTTGGAATAGTTGGGTATGCGCTTGATCCTACATTTGGTATTAGAGGAGGTCACGGGTTCAAGACTAGGGGCACTATTAATTCCCGATTTTCCCTTCTAACTGTGTGGGTCCGGCGGGTCAGGCAAACTGTGGACATGTGGTAACCCCACCTCTGATCCATGTGGGCCATGTTGTAACCCCACCTCTGAGCCGACGGGTTGTGTTGGACGCCGGGGGGGGATTGTTGGGTTCGGCGTTCCTTCACTTGACCCGTAGCGCTCTGCTACTTATTTAAGAAATTAAGTAACGCCCTTTCTAACAGTTCGGGCTTTTGGAACAGTTGGGTATACGCTTGATCCTACAATCACCCTGCAGGCAAGGAAAGTGTTGTAACCTATAACTTGATACTCTTGTTCTCTTATTATAAGTTATCCAATTTAATGTGTTATTGATGCATATGTTAGTGTATATCATTGACTCAGAATTTTGATTGAGGGTTTTGACTTCTTAAAATAGGGGAAGATTGTTGGGTTCATTGCCCATAATGTCCCAGATTTGTAGAAGTCAAACAAGTCAATGATATACACATAGGTGTATTTAATGTATGTTCAAGTTCATGCATGCATGTTGGTCCTTATAACATTGATTGGATAGGTATTCCAAGTATTTGTGACAAGTGGTCACAAGGTAGAGAAGTGGAGAGAAAAAATCTGTCTAAGTCCACAGGAGTTGAGTGAAGCCAGTTCACTCAACGTCAGATGCCATAGAAGGATGTTGGAAAGGCTCAAAATCACCTAAGTCCACAAGCGTTGAGTGAATCCAGTTCACTCAATGCTAGATGCCAAAAAGCGTTGAGTAAGGTGTGGACAGTCAAAGCCTAGTAGTCTGCAAAGCAATTCTGCGGATAAGTCCACAGACATTAAGTGAAAGCAGTTCACTCAACGCCATACATCAAAAGGCGTATAGTATAACTGAGTGAGGGGTGGACTGCCAAAGCCCAGCAATTTGGAAGACTGAAAACTGACTAAGTCCATAGGCATTGAGTGAAGGTAGTTCACTCAATTCCATATAACAAAAAGCGTTGAGTAAAGCTAAGTCTGTTAAAGCCTAAATATTGGCAAGCTGAAAAATCAACTAAGTCTACAGGCGTTGAGTGACGCCAGTTCACTCAACTCCATATACCAAGCAGCGTTGAGACAAGCTCAAGAAGTTGAAGAGTCTATCAAGAAATCTGGCTAAGTCCAGAAGCATTGAGTAAGGATAGCTCACTCAACGCACTCAATGCCTCAATAAGCTGACAGACTTCAGAGAACCGGCTAAGGACAAAAGCATTGAGTGATGAAGGCTCACTCAATGCTCTCAACGCCTAGCTGATAAAGAAAGTTACAGCTAAGTACAGGGGTGTTGAGTGATGAAGATTCACTCAATACACTCAATGCCATGAAGTGCAGAAGAATTTGGCCAAGTCCAGAAGCGTTAAGCGAAGACAGTTCACTCAACGCACTCAATTCCTAAGCAAGGTAGAAGAATTTGCTAGGTCTAGAGGCGTTGAGTGAAGCCAGTTTACTCAATGCTCTCAACGCATGATTATGCAGAGAATTTGACTAAGTCTAGATTCTTTGAGTGAAGGTCATTCACTCAACGCACTCAACGCATGGAGTTAAATATGAGAATTTGCCTAAGTCCACAAATGCTGATGCCAGGCAAAGTCAACAGATTTCAAATTAGTTGCGGGAAAGCTATAGAACACGACAAATAGCGTTGGAGGTCTACTGTACATCTTCTTCCGTTAAAGCAAGGTGCAGCTAACAACCACAGGTGGTCCCCACTGCTTCTTGACGTCGTTAATCAGCAGGAAGATAAAAGGGACAAGATGGACTGAAGGAACTTTAACTTTTAGGGTTTTCTCATTTCGAAAAGTTGCGGCTGAACTTCTTCTTCCTCACCATTGTTGTCGAGCTCGAAGATTGAAGTCAAATCAGCTGATCTAAAAGTTTTTTAAGTTAGCTATAGCAATTTCTTCTTCTATAGCAAGTCCAAACAAGATTCTGATAAAGGAGCAGAGCTTTCATGTTTCTGCGAGCCCAAGTTAGCTGATAGAAGAACACAAGAATTATCTAATATTCAGTCTTCTTCAGCTCCAACTTATTGAAGATCATTCTCTTGAAGATAAATTTCTGAGTTACTTCCAGCTCAAGCTCCAACTTATTGAAGATCATTCTCTTGCTGCTGAGAAGAAGATAGGGCTAAGGTAAACTCAGCTCAGGAGGTAGGCATAGAGAAATTTGTCTAGTGTCATATCAACCACACCAACCAACTACTCTTCCTGTAGGATCCTTTTGGATCTGAGTTGGAAGCCTGATTTATAAAGGCTGATATAGGATCCCTGCGTGGATCTGAGTGTAGGGATGTTTTCCTGAGTGTAGGGAAGTTGTGCCTGAGTGCTAGGATCATTTAGATCTGAGGTAGGGCTGTTGAGCCTGAGATTATAGGATCCAGGTTTGTATCTGAGGTAGGTCCTTATGCCTGAGCTGTAGGAGAGTGTTACTCTCTGATTTGTAGGGCTAACCTCCATAGCCTGTGCTATAAGACTTGGGTTCAAGTCTGAGGTAGGTGATCTTTTGATCACTGAGTTATAGGAGCAAGTTTGCTCTGAGGTAGGGATTTGTGCCTGAGTTGTAGGTCTTGGAGGAGACTGAGAGATCCTGAGGGATCTGTGTTGTAAGCTCTAAGGAGCTGAGTTTTGGAGAAGAGTCTTGTCTGACAAACTGTTAGAAAGGTGGGAGGGAAAGTGGACATACACATAATCTGGGGAACCACTATAAACCTTGTGCGTGCTTTGTGTGATTTTCTTGGAAACAATATATAACTCACCCACAACACACTAAGTAGAGGGAAAATTATAAAAGACTAAAAACCTATTCACCCCATAGGTGATTAGCTACCTTGGAATTAAAGACATTCATGCTCCTAACTTTATTTCTTGTTATGACAAATATTTAAATATACTTCTGCAAGCTCTCTTATTGCTTCGCCTATTTTAGTTGTTTTTGGTGCTCACACTCGTTCCCAGGGTAAGGATTTGGGGAGGAGGTGTGTATCCACTTAGTCAATGACTAATGGTTATTGAATAACCGTTATAGGGGTTGGAGAAGTGCGAGGCCCAATTGCCGAGTGACGGGTTACCTACAGTAGAGTCCACCCGAGCAGAAACACCCCTCTCATCTCTATACTTTCGAGGCGTGAATCCTTAGTACTTGGTAATGTGTAGAGAGTTTTAACAGTAATGGATATTGAGCTTCCACTGCAGCTTATATAAAGAGTGGCTACAACCTTTCTTATATATTATTAGTTTTACACACACACACACACACACACACACACACACACATATATATATATATATATATGACTAGCCTTCTGTGATTGCTTCTACACTATGATATGTTGTGAATCATACCTGGCAAGACGATCATCATGTGCTTGAGAGAGTGGGTTGTTGCCACTCAGAAAGCACTGGGTGGCCGCCTTGGGCATTAAGACCCGCCTCTGACCAGACCCGGGATAGTGTTGGGGGAGGGGGTGTTACAGGTAGTGCTTGTAAAGCCAATGTCCTCTTGTGTGAATTGGGTGCATAATGAGATTTGTTTTGATATAACTTGTATGCATTAAATGCTTACTGGCCGAGGTAATGCTGCACTTGCATCGCACTGTCATATACAATAATTTGAGCAATGGGCACAAGCTGAACCGAACTCACACCATGTTGTTCGACATGAGGTTAACTCACATGAATGTTGATGGATCTTGGGATAGACTGATTTGGGAGATTCTTCTCCAATCAGTAAATGCTCAGTAGTCATGTAAGATTACTCCTAATGGATGCCTTGAGTGTATGAAATCATGTGTTCATGAGTATCCATGATTGTGTTATTGTGAAATGATGTTATGTTAGCCTCATGTGTGGTTGCTTAGGAAGTTGTGGGGGAACCTCTAGAAGAACGCAACTAACATCATTTGCATTCTTAGATTCCTTTTATTTTGAAACCTCATTTTGTGTAGCGTAGATGCACTTTTTTTTTATATTGCTACATGTTGCATTTACGACTTGCTTGCAGGTGAGCGGTGACCTACCCCGAAACCAGCTGGGTTGGCTAGGGGCGGGATCGTTATGCGATTTGTGGTCATCTTATAACTGGCCCTAATTTACCACGTAATTGTGAATGGTACATGTTCAGGTGCTGGCGAGCCGAGTGGGAGATATCAGATAAAATCACAATGCTGAGTGGGCCCCTGAAGGGCAAATTTACTTTCTGTTTTTCATGTATTACCGACCTGTGTGCCAATCTATGTAAAACATGTTTACAGTTTAAAACGTTATATGGCTCGAAGGACTTAAGACCAAAAATCTTGTTGTTGACATTCCTGAGTAACTAAACATTCTTGTATATAAATGCTTTGAAATAGGCTTCCGCTATAGCGTCTTTCGCTCTGAATTGTAATAGGTTGGTTTTCAGTTTAGCTTATGTGTTCAATATGGCGTGGGATCCTGGCCATGGAGTTATAAATGCACGCTTACACCGCATGGGCAGGCGACCCATGTGCGTGTGTGCCGTCGGCCGTTGCTTCTTCTGGCCGCCTACTCCACCTCCGACCACTGCCGTCGCTGAGCATCCCGCCCAGGCCGCACGGACCGCTTGGGGGGCATGTTCGTCATTCCGGTAAAATTACTGATCCATATGACTGAAACAGAGCAACGCCATTCGTTAACTTAAAATTCAGCCGGGCGTCATTACCAACATGACCATTCAAGAAAGCTATAAAAAGGCCCTCATTCTATCATTTGAAGACAAGTAACTCCGGAAACTAGAGAGACCTCTAAGGTTTTCTGGTGAGAATGTGTGACTTAGATCGTTCCTTCGCTCGGGATTTGCTCTACTCCCTGTCTAGTCCGCTCAACGCTCACTTGGACGTTTCGGTGAGCTCCGGAGAAGGCATATGGGAACACTCTCGCAGATTCTCTTACCGACATTTCATGGAAGCTCCATGGACTTAGTTTTTTTTCCTACTTTCTTTGTACTCAAGACTTGTAATGGAGAGGTGGTCTATCACCCACCGAGGAACACAAATACTTGTAAACAAAGAGAAAATATTGGATTTTGGCCCGACAGAGATCCGTCTATGTGATTTTTCACAATTTACAGGTTGTCCACGTTAAAAAACGTCTCGATCTCGTCATTGCTGCTAGGTTTTCATTTAACTGTTTGTGCACCTGGTCCGACTCGGAGCTATGACGGTCTAATTCTCCGGACCGGAGGTAAACCGGATGACCCGCAACAACTCCAAACAATATTACGTGACTTTTATAGGCATTACATAGCGGCGACAAGAGTCAAAGGATAACATACAGTTCATTAGAAATATTACATATATTTGATTACTCATATCTAATCCGGTTTGATTGTGACTGGTTTACATTCCTTAAAAATATTCCCCTATAAAAATATAAGGCAACATAAATTTATAATCTCAGCTCCTGTAATTATCCAGAAAAAATCTTGTTGATATTTAATGTATATTCTTACTGTATATCAGTTCTTGACTATATATCTATGCGCTTAATGACTCTATTAATTAGGCCGCAACAATTTTAAAGATAATGAACTACAAAAAAAAATATTATAAAAAATAAAATATAATGTGTAAAATAAAGATTACATTGAACGCCTTTAACGTGCTGCAAAATAAGCCCAGGCAAAATAGTAATGCACCAAAAAAAAGCCACTACCAGCACCCATCTCCATTGACAGTCATGGTCTGCTAACAAAACTATGCCCTGTAATTTCAAGCTGATGGTATCTCCATGCTGAGTTACACCATTTCAGGCAAGTTACCTGCAAAGATAAAAGAAAACTTTTTATATATTTTTTGCCGCATAAACTTCGACATGATCGCAACGACAGATGATTTTGAGTTGTACATGAAAAAATAGAATTTTCTCTGATAGAGAATTTACCATCTTCCTCTGGGTTTGCTGCGCGCATTGTCGACAATTCTTTGTTTTCGTGTATCTTCGGAATTTTAAAGAAGTTGTATAACGACGATCCAATTACCGTGCCGACAATAGGCGATATCATGTAGATCCAAATCTTGTTGAAATTGCCAGCAATGATAGCCGGTCCTAAACTCCTCGCTGGGTTCATCGACGCCCCTGTGATTTTGCTGTTTTGATGCCAAAAAAAGAAAGAATGTGAATAAAAAACCGTGTACTATTGATAATCTTGCTACAACTACGAACTCTTCAAAGAAACACACACAAAAAAAACTTAAATTTACCCTGCAACAATGATATTGGAGAAGAGCACAGCACCCACGGCTATTCCGCCAACTTGTGTAGACTGTAAATGAATACATTGTAAACATCATTTTAATGATATTACCGCTTGAGTTTAATTTTTTTTTAAAAAAAAGCTTAACTCACAGCTCTGGGGTCTGTTCCCGCACTACGGATAACTAGCATAAGGATAGAAGAGATGATGATTTCCCATGTCATGGCTTGCAGGTTGCTTATAACTGGGTTATGCTCACCAGGAAGCGTCATCAGCAGTCTGGTTTCTTCCCCATTAAACAACCAAGAAAGCATTAGACAGGCTGTGATTAAACCCGTCACCTGAGAAACTATATAGAATGGTACCTAAAAACATAAATAGTATAATAATTAGCATAAATAGTTAGAAAGTATATGGATAGATAAGTTTATTTACAAGGGATTCTCCTCGAAGTATGTGTAATTACAACTTTCACCACCAGTTCCAACTATCAAAATTATAAAGATTTCCCCTCAATGTTTACATTTCATAGCATCCATGCACAGAAGTAAATCTTCAGGGGGTCTTTTTATGCAGGGATGTTATGAAATGCAAACATTGAGAGGGGGTAATTTGGAGGGGGAGGTCGTGGTAAATAACCAAACATTTTTTAAAATTAATTATAAATAGTTCAATAAACCTGTTTCCATGGAAATTGTCTTGCGCTTGCAAAGGCAATGGTGACTGCCGGATTCATATGGCAACCTGAGATATGCCCAAACGTGTAACCCATCGCCACTACAGCCATAGTCCAGGTGAAAGCAACGCCAACAAAAGTTATGTTGATGCGTCTGTCGACAAATACTGAAGCACACCCAAGAAACATCATAATGAAGGTCGCTGTAAACTCTGCTACCAACTGCATGAACGGTTCAATTTATACATATTATATATAATTACTACAAAGAAAGGAATATACATTACTAATTATTTCCTTCTATTAGAAGAAATGAAGTTCATATATAATTATCATTACTTCAATCAGCACTAACTTTAAACATAATTTAAGGTATGTAATATTTCACATACCTTTTGAAGCAATGGCATGACTATGCCCAAAGAGGGAAACGAAATTGACTTGAAAGAAGCAGCCATTTTTGCAGCCATTTTTAAGAGATTTCCTACTATGGAATTGAGTGGTAATTAATGCTAATGAAAAACAGGGAGCCCTTCTTATATATAGTTCATATATAAACTTACGTGCAATATGGTTATTAATTTTGTTTCCCAGAAAGTTCAAATATAAGCCGGCAAATTAACGCTCCTATTAATCAGCATTTTTTACACACGGAATGCTTCTTATTTGAGTTTATAATTAAATAATGCCTTTTTTTATTTGTCTGTTTCGGTTTTATTATCTCTTTCAGATTTTAAAATTGTTAAACTCAGTTTGAATGGGCTGCTTTGACTTGTACGGGTGTTTAGGGTATACAGTGTTGGGATAGAATCTATCACCCAACTTTTCACTCTCGACGACCAGCTCGGGGAGTCCGGTGAAGATATCGGAGAACTCAATCAACCGGTTACTAACCTGCGGAGGCTTGGCGGCTAGAAGATAGAAAAGAGATGTTGAAAACATGAAGTGAAAGTGGGGGATTGGGCGGCCTGGGCGACCTGTTCGCGCGGCTTGTGCAGACAGGACTGGCGGCTAGCCAGGTCGGCAAAGGTGTTGCAGTCGGCTTGTTCTTTGGCGGCCTGGGCGGTCTGTTCGCGCGGTCTGTGCGGACAGAGGACACGGCTAGCCAGGACGGCTTGTGTTCAACAGGAAGGTTGTTCCCAGAAGGTAACCGGGCGGGTATGTAACGACCCGGTCCGGCTAGGCCAAGCACCAAGCGTCGCCGGCCTACCGGAAGCCCGGATTTCGGCCCTTTAGACCGCCCCACGACACCACTGGTAGTAAACCTAAACATCAAAGCCTGCAGGCCCATTGCACCCCAACCAAATCTCCGCGCCTGTTTATCAGCAGCAGGACCGAGTCTTATCAAGGTTGCGGGTTCGAAACCCCGTGGCAACAACCTACCGCTGCTGATAAACAGGCGCGAAGATTTTGTTGGGGTGCAATGGGCCCGCAGGCCTTGATGTTTAGGCTTACTACCAGTGGTGTAGAAAAGTAGAGGGGAAGGGAACTCTAGCCAGCACGACACACTTTATTTCATCACAAAACACAACATCAAAAAACCAGAGCATAAGCAGAGAATACAACTTGAAGGAAGAAGATAGAAGCCTTCAAGTCCCTCCCTTGAGGCAGCGCAAGCACAGATACTTATATAGTTCAAGTTACAAAACGGGAATAAAAAAGAGCTTCAATAATACACTCCAAGATGACCATACCAGGTATGGACCAAAAGTTATTAAAAGGGCGGCTACTTATCTTGGTTATCTTTCCTATGCAGGTCGGCAAAGGTTGACTCAACATTCTCATCACCAGTCGGCCGTTCTGGAGAGTTCACACCTTCCAGCATGCGGGGGAGGTACATGTTGCTTGGAGTATGCTTCAATACCCCCCATAGTCCAAGCAACATGTCATCTTCATCTTGTTCCTCAGTTTCATTAATGTTGGTGCGGATAGGGGTTTTGTGAGAGTATCAGCTACCTAGCTACCTGGTTCTCGGATTTACAATGTTTTACTTCAATTTCTCCTTTGTTAACTAAATCTCGGGTATAATGGAGCTTTATTTCCAAGTGTTTGGTTCTATTGTGGAATATGGGGTTTTTAGCTAGGGCAATGACGGAGGTATTATCCACAAGAATCTTAACCGAGTTATCTTCTTTCTTCAGAACTTCTGCAATTAACTGCTTTAACCACATTGCTTCTCTCACAGCCTCACTTAGGGCTGTGTATTTCGCCTCAGTAAAGGATAGAGCAATTGTCTTCTTTTTTCTTGAGCACCAAGACACCGGATTGGTCCCAATGAAAAATATGAACCCAGTTGTGCTCCTCCTGTCCTCGGAGCACCCAGCCCAGTCGCTGTCAGAGTATCCAGTGAGACGGCAGTCATTCCCTTTTTCATACCTGAGTCCAAGAGATCTTGTGCCATTGACATACCTTAATATCCTCTTGGCTGCAGTCATGTGCCTAATACTTGGTGCTTGCATGAATCGTGAAACAATGCTCACATCATGCTCGATGTCAGGTCTGGTATTTGTTAAGTAGATTAGGGATTCGACTAAGCTTCAATAATGTTCTGCAGCAGCTCTATCTTCTCAATCCTCCTTAATTAACTTCTCTCCGGTGATCATTGGGGTGGATGCTGGTTTGGAGTCAGACATGCCAAATCTGGACAACAGGTCTTCTGCATACATGCATTGTGATACATATATGACATTGGTTAGTTGCATAATCTGTAGTCCAAGTAAGTATCTGGTAAGACCTAGATCAGTCATCTCAAATTTGGAGTGCATATAGTTGCGGAAGTTGTTTATGTTGTCTATGTTAGACCCAGAAATTAGGAGGTCGTCAGCATACAAACATACGATGAGCACATCACCATTTGGTTCCTTTTTAACATACATTCCCGGTTCACCCACTGTCTTGTGAAAACCATTTTCAGTTAGGTTGATGTCTATCTTGGTGTTCCAGGCGCGTGGGGCTTGCTTTAGACCGTAAAAGGCCTTATGCAGCCTGAGAACTTTATCTTCCTTGCCCTTAATCTAATATCCTGGTGGCTGTCTTACATATATTTCTTCATATATTTCACATTTTAGAAATGCAGACATTACATCCATTTGGTATATGGGGTACTGGTGATAAGTGGTAATGGCAAGCAAGGTCCTGATTGACTCAAATCTGGCCACAAGGGAGAATGTTTCAAAGTAGTCAACTCCTTCCCTCTGGGCATACCCCTTGGCAACAAGTCTTGCCTTGTACTTCTGTATTTTACCTTCTTCATTGTATGTTACTTTGTATAGCCACTTGAGGCCAATAGATGATTTAGATGATGGCAAATCAGCAAGTTCCCATGTCTGGTTCTTTTCTATCACGTGGAGTTCTTTGTCCATTGCTTGAACCTAATTGGGATAAGTTGTGGCTTCAAGAGGACTTGCAGGTTCCTTGACAAATAAAGCAAGATTACACTGAGTATATATATCAGTGAGAGAGTGATACCTGAGTGGTGATGATGGAGATGATGAGGTTGAAACGTCTTCAGTGCTCTCATTAGCATTCGACAGAACGGGACTGTCAATGTCTGCAGCTGGAATGGATGGCTGAGGACTTTCCTGAGTGTGAGGTGATTCTGGCATGGACTCAGGTATGTCATCAGCAACCGCCATCTTCCTCCTCTGATCCTGAGCCACAATACTCTCCCATTTTTCATCTTCATCTATTATGATATTTCTGGTGATAAGAAATTGCTTGGTGGTGGGATTATACACTCGATATGCTTTTGAGGAGAGACTGTATCCCAGAAGTATGCCTTTTACGGCTTTCTCAGATAACTTGTCTTGATTGTGTTTTTGGTTTAGGTTGTAGACCACACTTCCAAACTTCCTGAAGTGTGAAACATCTGGAACACGGCCCGTCCAAGATTCATAAGGGGTGCTGTCAGTCAGGGCTCTACATGGTGCTCTGTTGACCATGTACACAGCAGTGTTCACAGCTTCCCGCCAGAATTGATTTGGGAGATTTGAGCTTGCCATCAAGCATCTGATCATTTCTACTATGGTCCTATTCCTTCTTTCTGCAATGCCATTTTGTTCTAGAGTACTTGTGACGGTAAGTTCACGCTTTATTCCCTCCTCTTCACAAAAGTTGGAGAATAATTTTCTCATGAACTCACCCCCCTTATCTGTTCTTAGTGTTTTCAGTTTACTGTCCACCTCATTTTCTGTATGAGCTTGGAACACCTTGAACTTACTGAGAGCCTCTGATTTGTTCTCAAGAATGTATATGTTGATGCGCGAAATGCGACACCGACCAGTCAATGGGTGTTCGGTCTCACAAGCTGAGGATGAGGGAAGAAGGGTTGCGGGGATAGAGGAGAAGCTTGCTTGAGCAGAGGAAAAGCTTGCTCGAGCAGAGAGGGAGCTTGATCAGGTACTGTCGAGCAGACAGCTACTTGAATGGTTAGCTTTGCAGGTTGATGCCGAGAGAGGGGAGAAGAAGAGAGGAGGCCGCTAGCAGCGGCAACAGCAGACTTCGCCCGCCGCGGCTTGAATGCCACTCTTGCGACGGGCTTTTCCTTTATTCAAGAAGAGTTACAATTTGCTATTGCACCATTACATATAAGAGCTGTAGAGGGTACAATGGGGGAAGCTGGCGGCTGAGGAAAGAGATGCCAGGAGCTAAGTAAAAGGAGCTGCAGAGGACTGGAGAACTGAAGCTGCAGAAGCTGCCCAAGCTGCCTGATGAGGGCAGAAAAAACTAAGTCCACAGCTTTGACGACCTGGGCGGACTGAGGATTTGGAGGCCGCAGACCTTGCCTGATCAACCTTGACGGACTGAGAAAACCGAGTCCGCAGCCTTTGATCAAGGTTGCAGTTCTCCTCCCCCCCGATCCAGAATGAGAGGTCTTGGGGGGTATTTATAGGCCCGGGGAGAATCTTTGAAGCGGGGCCCAGTGACGTCATCCTTGACGACCTCGGCGACCTGAGCAACCTGACTGAGCAACCTGAGGAGCAGGCAGACGGACCCCGAGCAGGCAACTCTGGGCTGATTGGGGGGACTCCAGGAGGAGTTCTCCCTTGCCAGAGCGGAGGCCGCCCCCTAGCGGCGGCTTGGGCGGACTCAGGGGAGTCTGCCCGACAGGCGAGGCCGCCCCTAGCGGCGGCCTGGGCGGACTCGGGGGAGTCCGCCCGGCAGGCGAGGCCGCCCCTAGCGGCGGCCTGGGCGGACTCGGGTGAGTCCGCCCGGAAGGCGAGGCCGCCCCTAGCGGCGGCCTGGGCGGACTCGGGTGAGTCCGCCCGGAGGCGAGGCCGCCCCTAGCGGCGGCCTGGGCGGACTCGGGTGAGTCCGCCCGGAAGGCGAGGCCACCCCTAGCGGCGGCCTGGGCGGACTCGGTTGAGTTCGCCCGGAAGGCGAGGCCGCCCCTAGCGGCGGCCTGGGCGGACTCGGGTGAGTCCGCCCGGAAGGCGAGGCCGCCCCTAGCGGCGGCCTGGGCGGACTCGGGTGAGTCCGCCCGGCAGGCGAGGCCGCCCCTAGCGGCGGCCTGGGCGGACTCGGGTGAGTCCGCCCGGAGGGCGAGGCCGCCCCTAGCGGCGGCCTGGGCGGACTCGGGTGAGTCCGCCCGGCAGGCGAGGCCGCCCCCGGCGGGCGGCTTGGACGGACTCGGGGGAGTCCGCCCGGCAGGCGAGGCTGCCCCCGGCGGGCGGCCTGGGCGGACTCGGGGGAGTCCTCCCGGCAGGCGAGGCCGCCCCTAGCGGCGGCCTGGGCGGACTCGGGGGAGTCCGCCCGGCAGGCGAGGCCGCCCCTAGCGGCGGCTTGGGCGGACTCGGGTGAGTCCGCCCGGAAGGCGAGGCCGCCCCTAGCGGCGGCCTGGGCGGACTCGGGTGAGTCCGCCCGGAGGCGAGGCCGCCCCTAGCGGCGGCCTGGGCGGACTCGGGTGAGTCCGCCCGGAAGGCGAGGCCGCCCCTAGCAGCGGCTTGGGCAGACTCGGGTGAGTCCGCCCGGCAGGCGAGGCCGCCCCTAGCGGCGGCCTGGGCGGACTCGGGTGAGTCCGCCCGGAAGGCGAGGCCGCCCCTAGCGGCGGCCTGGGCGGACTCGGGTGAGTCCGCCCGGAGGCGAGGCCGCCCCTAGCGGCGGCCTGGGCGGACTCGGGTGAGTCCGCCCGGAAGGCGAGGCCACCCCTAGCGGCGGCCTGGGCAGACTCGGGTGAGTCCGCCCGGCAGGCGAGGCCGCCCCCGGCGGGCGGCCCGCGAAGGCCAGCGGAGGCCGCCCCCTAGCGGGTCGTCCTGGGCGGACTCCAGGGGGAGTCCGCCCGACAAACGGAGGCCGCCCCTGGCGGGCGGCTGGCGGAACATCCAACCTTGGGCGATTTTGGACCCGGCAGTCCGCCTTGTGCGGACTTGGTGGACATCAGGGATAGCCTGCTCCTTGCAGAAAGGAACCTGTAAGAAAAAATGCAGAAACAACAGGCGCATTGGAGAGGATTGCCGATTTTGGGGTTAACATAATCCCCGCACTTTTTCAAGTTCCGCAGGGAACTTCGAAAAAGTAGGAGACCCACGAAAATCGTGATCCTCCCCTTGAGGAACAGGAAAGAAACAATTTAGAGATCAGGAGAGATAGAACCTAATGCCCCTGAAAGATCTGTCAGTGCCCATATTTTACCTGTGAAGAAAAGTCAATACAGGTAAAAGGAGGTACATCTTGTGTGTACTTGAGTTGAAAAGAACTTGCTGGTATCTGTTGATCTCTGCAAAAGAAAAGTAAGCAACAGATATGATAGAAAAGTAAGGTGCAAGTACCTGAAAGGAACTTGCCACTATCTGCTAGTTTCTGCAAAAGGAGAGTAAGCAAGCAGGTAGAAGAAGAAAATAAGCTGCAAGTACCTGAGAGGAACTTGCCACTATCTGCTAGTCTCTGCAAAAGGAGAGTAAGCAAACAGGTAGAAGAAGAAAATAAGCTGCAAGTAACTGAGAGGATCTTGCTATTATCTGCTAGTCTCTGCAAAAGGAGAGTAAGCAAGCAGGTAGAAGAAGAAAATAAGCTGCAAGTACCTGAGAGGATCTTGCTATTATCTGCTAGTCTCTGCAAAAGGAGAGTAAGCAGACAGATATGATAGGAGAGTAAGGTGCAAGTACCTGGGAGGAACTTGCTACTATCTGCTGGTCTCTGTAAAAGACTGGTGAGCAACAGATATGATAAGAGAGCAAGGTGCAAGTACCTGACATACTCTGCTATCAATTGAATAATGATTAAACTGTGATGATGATTGTCTCGCGTGATCAAGGTATACTATCAACATGAAAACCCAGATCAGCGAGATGAGAAAATCTGAAATCAGATTCACGATGGCACGGTTTGTCAATCAAGAAGATCCATATGCCTTGAGTGATGTGTGATTAACATCTGATAGGAGAACTTGTTGACCATCATCTGATAAGAGCTTATGCAGGTAGTGCATATAGGATGATCATAAGCCAAGAGAAATATTGCAGATCTTTAGAATAGATTGTATTCAACCTGCTAACCTGCAAGAAGGTAAAAAAGGAGAGAAGAGGTGCTATATCCCGAGGATGAACTAAAGAGGTTGAATGCTGCCACAGGTGTTTCCTGTGGGCATACATCACCTGCCAAAGTCATCCTGGGTATAGTCCTAATCAAAGCGGGCTGGACGCGCATCCTTTAGAAGGGCACAAATAAACAAGAAATAACCCTAAGAAGGATCGACAGATGCACTGCTCTCTTGCCTCGGGTTACAAGCATCGCTGATCAATTAGACTAGTTGCGCCAAGTGGCCTATTGCTTGTCTGCGGATTGATCAGCGGAGTTGTGGGTCCCGCGGAGGTACGGATCGAGAGTACCATAGAGTGTTCGGCTGTCACAATTGTGAGATGATCGAGGAGACAAGGCTACACTTGATCGTCATTGCTTGTCAAGCAAAGATCATCGTAACTGTAACGTATCCCTAACGGAGCACGATAGAACTATCGCAGGAGGCCTCCCCTAAGCACTCACACTGCGCTAGACATCGGCCGGGATCCGAAGCCCCGTCATCCTCCGCACGAGACTTGAACGGCCCCCACTATACATATGAGAAAACTCCTCATCATATGTGGTCATTGTGGTTTTACGCCTGAGGACAATCTCGAGGGGGCACTGAGAAAGACTCGGCGATATCTCGGTGGTTCAGTGATCTCTTCGGCAAAGAGAAAAATATGGTGTAGAAGCATCACAAAAAGGGAACTGTGTCAGTATGAGATCTCAGACGTAAGCTTTATTGAATGAAAAATGAAACACTTAGAAGTGCTGAAAAGTAAAATGTTTGAAGAGTAAAGTAAAGACAACCAGTCACAATCGTGAGGGGCTTTGAGGAACTGCGATTGGTCATAGCTGATGACGCAAGAACTGTGTCCTCTTTGCTTCAAAATAGCCTTCTGAGGGGACCTTCGTCAACGACATCGATGCACTCACTTGCAAAATCAATGGACCCCAGACGGCCCTTGTCATGTATTTCTATGCACTCCTGCTGACCTTCAGCCACCTCCTTGCCCTTGGAGGTGGAAGGTTTTGAAGAATCAATTTTCTTGACCAGGTCGTTGATCTTGCCCTCGATGAGCAATCTTTCAACCAATCGCCGAAGGGCCTTGCAATCTTCAGTCAAATGACCTTTCTCTCTGTGGAATTCACAGAACGGGTCTGAATTTCTTGATCTCTGATTTGCCGGCTGGTAAGGCCTTTTGGGATATGCCTTATCCTTCATGATTTGGCTAACTTCTTGCATGACCTCATCTAGCTCAAATTCTGGCAGATCACCTTCTTGCTGCTGATGAACTGCAGCTATTAGCGAAGATGATGTTGATAATGGTAGCAGCTGCTCTTGGGCACGATCATGGCCTTGGAAGGGGTGTTGATGATGCTGAAATCTTCTTGCTTTCCTAGAGAGAGGTGGAAAGTCTTTTCGAGGAGACCTCGGAGGTTGTTTGTAAGAAAAAGAATTTTTCTCTGACACCAGCCTGGAGACGAAGCTGGGGTTGCTCTTTTCACCGCGAATATACGAGTTGGCTAAACCAATCAACTCTTGATAAGTCCTCGGTGCTCGGACATTAGCTTCAAACTTTAGTGGACCTTCACGCAGGCCGTGGATGAGAGCCACTCGGTACATTTCTTGATCAACGATCTCAATATCCAAGATTTCTTTCTGAAATCGATCTACGAAATGAGACCAAGTCTCATTATCTCGCTGCCTGATCTCAAAGAGGGCTTCTGGACCGCCCTTCCTCTTTGAAGAGGTGGAAAACCTGAGCAGGAACTCCCTTCGCAAATCAATAAAGGAAGAGATTGACTGAGGTTGCAGTCCATAGAACCAGTCTCTCACTTGACCATCAAAGGTTGTTACGAGGAGCTTGCTCTTGGTAGCATCTGAGAGGGTCTTGAGAGCGACGGCTGATTCAAAGGCTTGAAGATGCTTGACAGGATCAGTCTCCCCAGTGTAAATGGGCAACCGTGGCTCTCGGAAGTTGACTGGAGTTGGTTCATATCGAACGCTCTCTATAAACGGCGATGGCTCTTCTGGTTCTACTGCATAAGGAAAGTAAGGAGCATGAGCAGTAGTTGCAAAAGGAGCAGGAGGATAGGAGTAAAAGGTTGCTGCGGGAGGAGCAAAGGCAGGAGCTGAAGAAGAGGGGTGACTTCCCTGAAAGTTCAAAAATCTGGCTGGACTTCCCCGGGCAGCCTCCCGGAAGAAGTTTTGACGAGCTGCAAACTCATCATCTTGAGATCGCAAGGGAGCTGCTGGCCCCTACGGAAAGGTTGGAGTATAAAGAGGAGGATAGACCGACGGATAAGCCGGTGGATAGACTTGAGGAGTCTCTGATGTTGGTGCTGGATTGATTGGAGGAGCTGGCGCTGCTGAAGATTGAGCGGCCAATTGCTGCGTGAGAGCTGCTAGAGTACGGTTGATGGCTTGAAACTGTTGGGCAGTTTCTCTGCGGGATTGCTCTAAGGCCTCCCAAAGAGGATCATCACTGGGACTTGGAGAAAGACTCTTGGCTGGTTGATGGTCTGTCATGAGTAACCACTACTTTCACTGTCTAATCGAGATCTGAAGGCCGCGTGTTAACTGTTGATGCGCGAAAAGCGACACCGACCAGTCAACGGGTGTTCGGTCTCACAAGCTGAGGATGAGGGAAGAAGGGTTGCGGGGATAAAGGAGAAGCTTGCTTGAGCAGAGGAAAAGCTTGCTCGAGCAGAGAGGGAGCTTGATCAGCTACTGTCGAGCAGACAGCTACTTGAATGGTTAGCTTTGCAGGTTGATGCCGAGAGAGGGGAGAAGAAGAGAGGAGGCCGCTAGCTGCGGCAACAGCAGACTTCGCCCGCCGCGGCTTGAATGCCACTCTTGCGACGGGCTTTTCCTTTATTCAAGAAGAGTTACAATTTGCTATTGCACCATTACATATAAGAGCTGTAGAGGGTACAATGGGGGAAGCTGGCGGCTGAGGAAAGAGATGTCAGGAGCTAAGTAAAAGGAGCTGCAGAGGACTGGAGAACTGAAGCTGCAGAAGCTGCCCAAGCTGCCTGATGAGGGCAGAAAAAACTAAGTCCACAACTTTGACGACCTGGGCAGACTGAGGATTTGGAGGCCGCAGACCTTGCCTGATCAACCTTGACGGACTGAGAAAACCGAGTCCGCAGCCTTTGATCAAGGTTGCAGTTCTCCTCCCCCCCGATCCAGAATGAGAGGTCTTGGGGGGTATTTATAGGCCCGGGGAGAATCTTTGAAGCGGGGCCCAGTGACATCATCCTTGACGACCTCGGCGACCTGAGCAACCTGACTGAGCAACCTGAGGAGCAGGCAGACGGACCCCGAGCAGGCAACTCTGGGCTGATTGGGGGGACTCCAGGAGGAGTTCTCCCTTGCCGGAGCGGAGGCCGCCCCCTAGCGGCGGCCTGGGCGGACTCAGGGGAGTCCGCCCGGCAGGCGAGGCCGCCCCTAGCGGCGGCCTGGGCGGACTCGGGGGAGTCCGCCCAGCAGGCAAGGCCGCCCCTAGCGGCGGCCTGGGCGGACTCGAGTGAGTCCGCCCGGAAGGCGAGGCCGCCCCTAGCGGCGGCCTGGGCAGACTCGGGTGTGTCCGCCCGGAGGCGAGGCCGCCCCTAGCGGCGGCCTGGGCGGACTCGGGTGAGTCCGCCCGGAAGGCGAGGCCGCCCCTAGCGTCGGCCTGGGCGGACTCGGGTGAGTCCGCCCGGAAGGCGAGGCCGCCCCTAGCGGCGGACTCGGGTGAGTCCGCCCGGAAGGCGAGGCCGCCCCTAGCGGCGGCCTGGGCGGAATCGGGTGAGTCCGCCCGGCAGGCGAGGCCGCCCCTAGCGGCGGCCTGGGCGGACTCTGGTGAGTCCGCCCGGAGGGCGAGGAAGCCCCTAGTAGCGGCCTGGGCGGACTCGGGTGAGTCCGCCCGGCAGGCGAGGCCGCCCCCGGCGGGCGGCTTGGGCGGACTCGGGGGAGTCCGCCCGGCAGGCGAGGCCGCCCCCGGCGGGCGGCCTGGGCGGACTCGGGGGAGTCCGCCCGGCAGGCGAGGTCGCCCCTAGCGGCGGCCTGGGCGGACTCGGGGGAGTCCGCCCGGCAGGCGAGGCCGCCCCTAGCGGCGGCCTGGGCGGACTCGGGTGAGTCCGCCAGGAAGGCGAGGCCGCCCCTAGCGGCGGCCTGGGCGGACTCGGGTGAGTCCGCCCGGAGGCGAGGCCGCCCCTAGCGGCGGCCTGGGCGGACTCGGGTGAGTCCGCCCGGAAGGCGAGGCCGCCCCTAGCGGCGGCCTGGGCGGACTCGGGTGAGTCCGCCCGGCAGGCGAGGCTGCCCCTAGCGGCGGCCTGGGCGGACTCGGGTGAGTCCGCCCGGAAGGCGAGGCCGCCCCTAGCGGCGGCCTGGGCGGACTCGGGTGAGTCCGCCCGGAGGCGAGGCCGCCCCTAGCGGCGGCCTGGGCGGACTCGGGTGAGTCCGCCCGGAAGGCGAGGCCGCCCCTAGCGGCGGCCTGGGCGGACTCGGGTGAGTCCGCCCGGCAGGCGAGGCCGCCCCCGGTGGGCGGCCCGCGAAGGCCAGCGGAGGCCGCCCCTAGCGGGTCGTCCTGGACGGACTCCAGGGGGAGTCCGCCCGACAAAGGGAGGCCGCCCCTGGCGGGCGGCTGGCGGAACATCCAACCTTGGGCGATTTTGGACCCGGCAGTCCGCCTTGTGCGGACTTGGTGGACATCAGGGATAGCCTGCTCCTTGCGGAAAGGAACCTGTAAGAGAAAATGCAGAAACAATAGGCGCATTGGAGAGGATTGCCGATTTTGGGGTTAACAGTATACCCACATAATTCGTGTAAAATCATTCACTATAAGGAGATAATAGTGTTTTCCCGAGATGGATGGAGTCCTGGTAGGCCCCCATATGTTTGTATACACCAGTTCTAAGGGTTTTAACGTTCTCCTGGATGAGCTATGAGGGTGAGGAAGTTTGTGAATCTTACTTATAGCACACTACTGGCATATTCTTCCTATGTCTTGTATTCTTGGTAGCCCACTCACCAGATTCTTCTGTTGAAGTTTGTTGAGATCTCTCAGGTTGAGGTGTCCATATCTTGCATGCCATGTGACTGTCTCTGAGTTGGATTTGGTAAACATTCTCCTTTCTTCATGGGTCAAGGTCAAGGGAAATACTTTATTGGTTTCCATAAAAATATTGGCAATTTTTTGATTTGTTGCACGGTCAATAATGGTACAGCTAGTGTCTTCAAAGATCAACTTGTATCCATTTTTAATTAGCTGTCCCACACTTAGGAGATTTTGAGTCATGTCAGGAACATATTATACATTGGATATGTGTTTGTATTTTCCTGAACTGGATCTAACAGCTATAGTACTCTTGCCTTTAATTAACTTGATAGAACCATATCCCAACACTACTTGAGATACACAAGATTCATCCAACTGTGTGAACACTTCCTTGTTCTTAATCATATGATTTGAACATCTGCTGTCGAGATACCACACATTGTCCATTGTTGCACCACTTTTGTTACAGGTGTAGAAAACATAGTCTTCATCTCCTTCTTGCTCACCAAACTTGGCTTCTTCTAGTTGTTGCTGGGTGTTGCTTCTCTGTCGGAATGGACAGTCCATAGGAAAGTGTGTTGCTTTGGGACATCGTTTGCACTTGTTAAAGCAATCAAAGGTGTCATGGTTGTTACGCTTGCAGAGGTTGCAGAACAAGGGGTGTTGAGGTATGACTTTAGAGTTTTCTATTTTCTTATAAACAACATACTGTTTTTTATTTGGCTGAATCAGTAGCTTGCTCTGGAAGGCCTGTTCCATGTTCTGATGTTCAAATCTCCTCATTCTTTCTTCATGGGCTTGAAGAGAGCCAATGAGATCGTTAATGGTGGGAGTATTGACATCCTTAGCTTCTTCAATGGCAGTCACAACAAAGGCATATTTATGGGTGAGAGTTTTGAGTATTTTTTGGATGACTTTCTTTTCTTCTACTGAATCTCCATAGCTCTTGATTTGGTTAGTAAGGAATGTAACTCTAGTAAAATATGAATGAGCATTGTCACACTCTCTCATGATCAGAGTATCAAAATCCTTCCAGAGATTTTGTAATTTAAATGAAATAACCTTTGATGACCCTTGATAGTCATTCTTGAGGATATCTCATGCATCTTTGGTTGTAGAGGCACCCATGATCCTTGGGAAGATGCTTCTTCCTATCCCTTGTTGGATGTGGAGGAGAGCTTTAGCATCCCTTTTTAGATTTTCTGAGTACTCCTTTTGCTTAGCACCATCCCAAGATGAAAGAGGGTCTTCACTGGTTAGCTTAGTATACCCATCTTGAATCATGTCCCAAAGGTCTTGAGAAAGAAACAATGTGCGCATTTGAACATTCCAGAAGTCATAAGCATCCCCCTCAAATATAGGAACTCCACTTGGAGAATAAACAAAGTTTTGGCTTGGGTTGCTGGAGGAAGCCATATGAGGACCTCACGAGGAAGAGAGGGCTTACTAGAGAGTGGAAAAAACAAACAGAATAGATGAATGCTTGATGTTGATGCCACACTCCTCAAGCTTCTGATGGCAGATGGCACCCAAGCACCAACCTCACTCTGATACCATGTAGAAAAGTAGAGGGGAAGGGAACTCTAGCCAGCACAACACACTTTATTTCATCATAAAATACAACATCAAAAAACCAGAGCATAAGCAGAGAATACAACTTGAAGGAAGAAGATAGAAGCCTTCAAGCCCATCCCTTGAGGCAGCGCAAACATAGATACTTATATCAGTTCAAGTTACAAAATGGGAATAAAAAAGAACTTCAATAATACACCCCAAGATGCCCATACCAGGTATGGACCAAAAGTTATTAAAAGGGCGGCTACTTATCTTGGTTATCTTTCCTATGTAGGTCGGCAAAGGTGGACTCAACATTCTCATCACTAGTCGACCGTTCTGGAGAGTTCACACCTTCCAGCATGCGGGGGAGGTACAGGTTGCTTGGAGTATGCTTCAATAAGTGGTGTTATGGGGTGGTCTAAAGGGATTAAACCCGGGCTGCTGGTAGGCCGGCGATTCTTGGTGCTTGGCCTGGCCGGACCGGGTTGTTACAAACAAGTGCACTTTTTTGTAACGACCCGACCCACGACAACCAGCCAACCCCAAGCGCCGATATAGGGATGCAGCTCAAGCACCCCAAAGCCACTCACAAATGTTTATCGGCCGCGCACATTGTTGTCATTGGGTCTCGAACCCGAAACCCTTCATAAGCGTCGATACATGCGTGAGAGTCTTTCAGGTTCTTGGGTTGCAGCCATGTATCGACGCTTGGGGAAGGTTGGTTGCCGTGGGCCGGGATGTTACAGGGTAGCTTGTCTATCCGCAAAGTTCGGCAAGACTGGCGTGGTGCGGACTTGGTTTGAGTTCACACAGTCTGGCTTGCGGACTGGACTGGAGCTCAGGAGATCGGCATGACGTGTGCCTTGGTCCAGTTCTGGTGGCGCGGTTGGTGGCAACCGCAGAGTTCTCTGGTTAGAGCGGACTGGTGCCATAGTTTGCTAGTTTATGCAGACTAGCTCGGTCCAGGAGATCGCGCGGTTTGCGCGTACTTATATCTTTGTTTGCCGAGTTCGACAGCTGTCATCCTTGTGTGCTTTGGCTACGGGCTCAGGGTATGTGGACTGGAGTGGTGTCCGCAGGCGCCTGCAGATTAGAGCTATGTCCGCAAGTGGTCGGACTAGGGCAGTATTTGCAGAGTCCGGCTATATGAGAATCAAGTCTGGCCTTGCCTTGGCGACAAGACGGATTGGCATGATATCTCGCCTTGGCGGTGCAATCTTGGCAGACTGGCTGTCTTTCCTAATCACAGTCTGGTTGTGTATCCGCAAATTAGCGGATACACTTGGTGCTCGCCACGAGATAGGGTGGTTTTCCTATCAACAAGGACGGTGCTCACAATCCTCTCCACGCCTATAAATAGGACCCCTCCTGTTACATCAAAGATAACCAATTGAACAGTAAGTGAACTCGCGGATCGTTTCTGCGGACAGATTTTTCTAGTCGCATTGTTTGGAGTGTTGACCGGTTTGTGTTGTGCAGGTTGTGCGGATAGCGCTGGAAAGCCAGGGACTTGGTTCTGACTTCAGTAAGGGATAGTGCGGACTCTGTGGTTAGCAACCAGCGATTAGCAGCTGGTCGTAGTTTGTGACCAGACGTCCTTCTCTTCTACAACTTGTTTCCCAATTCAATAAGTTGTCTGCTTCTAGCGGCTTTAGTTCAGTTAGGCAGCGGCAGTGCGCGCGATCTGGAGGCTAGGAAACTGTGCTATTAGGCAGCTTGCAGATTGGTGAATAGAGTTCAACATTGGAATAACAGGAAGTCCGCACGGCTAGGTTGCGGTTTAGCGACTTAGTAGTTTAAGTGGACTCTACAACGGTTAGCAGTAGAGCCGGTGGTTACTCTTCGAGTCTGTGCGGCTTATTTCTTTGCCTTGTATTTTTTCTGCCATCGGGTACATTAGAGAATCATGTCTCGCCATATATGCCTCGCCTTGTAAAGATTTTTTTTATAGTACAAGATTCTTGCTCTTCTATTTGCATCTGGCTTACTTGGGCTTGGATAGGTTTAGTGTTTCTGCGCTTGGTTTCCCGTTTTACGTTTATCACAAATTTTTACATGGTATCAGAGGGATCAGAGGCTGAGCAGTGATCAACCGTCAGTTTGCTTAATTTCTTCTGGGTATCACAATAACCAGGGTTAGTGCAATGGAAGGTGAAATGGCAAGATGTCTTGGAATTGAACTTCTTACATCGACCAACTTTAAAAAGTGGAATTCATGTATGGAAAGCTATCTTTTAGGCGAGATCCTTTGGGAGGTCGTCTGCGGAGACGATAGGAAAGAAGTGGTTGCTGCCGCTGGCAATGCTGGTGTAGTGTGTGCTTGGAGGAAGACAAATACGAAGACAGAGTTTACTCTCAAGCGGGCTATCTCATCGGAACTCTTTGACAACATCATTGGATGTCGGTCTGCTGCGAAGATTTGGACTTCCCTCGATGGGTTGTTCAATAGGAAGAATGTAGCTCGACTATAATTTCTGGAGAATGAGTTGGCGAGAGCCATTCAGGTAGATTTGTCTATCTCAACATTCTTTATGAAGATGAATAATTTGTGCACTGAGATTTCAACGTTGGACACAGATGAGCCTATTTCGGAGGCGAAGCTGAAGAAACACATAATCCGCCGTTTGCGGAAGGAATATGTGGCCTTTGTCACTTCCGTTCAAGGCTGGGCCAATCAGCCGTCTTTGCTGGAGCTGGAGAACCTGTTAGCTTCGCAGGAGAGCTTAGCAAGGCAGATAGTTGGAGTCACCATCTCTAGAGGAGATGGGGAGGAGCTCTTCTCAGGTAAGAAAAGGAGATGGGATAGAAGAATTCGGCTGATAGTGATGGTCCTTCTACTTCATATCTGCAAGAGAGGAGTGTATTTCCTAAGCGTGATGTGAAGAGGAAGGAAGGGCTAAGGTGCTATAAATGCAACCAGCCTGGCTTCTTTAAGAAGGATTGTAAGGCTAAACTTCAGTCAGTTAACATGACTCTTGTAGGGAGTGTGGATATGAACTTAGTTGGGTTATCAACAAGTTCTTATGTGGGTTGGATGAGGGCCAATGACAGTGCTACTATTTTTCATGAAAGACTGGGACTTGTTAGGATGGATATGTTGAAAGCGATGGAGATAAGGAGCCTTGTGAAAGGCTTACCTAGGTTGTCATCCTTCGGCGAGGGACACATTTGCATAGGATGTCAATAGGGTGAGGCTTATCGCTTCAAGTTTGATAAGTCGCACACCGGGTGTACTCAACCATTGGAGTGTATCCATGGTGAGGTGTTTTGACCGACCGTCACCGCCAGTCTTGGATGCAGCAGGTATATGCTGATATTGATTGATGACTACTCGAGGTACACTTGGGTGTACTTCATGAAGGAGAAGTCGAACGCGTTCCTTTTGTTCGTAGAGTTCAAGAAGATTGTGGAGGGCCGACTTGGCTTGCGGATCAAGAAGTTGAGAATGGGCAACTTAGGTGAATTTAGTTCAACCGTGTTCTCTAACTTCTATAGAACGCACGAAATCCAGAGAGGGCTTTCTTGTGGGTATACTCAACAACAAAATGGAGTAGCGGATCGGAAGATACATCATCTAATGGATACCTACAAGTGTTGGCTTCATGGCAAATACATTCCTAAGGCATTCTGGGTGGAAGGGATGGCCTGCACGGCATATGTCATAATTCAGATGCCTCTGAGTCCGATCAACATGAAGTCTCCTCATGAGCTGATGTTCAAAGAGAAGCCCAATGTGGAACACCTTCGAGTGTTTGGAATCTACCTACTACGTACACATTCCATATGCTCCCTGGACAAAGATGGATGCAAAGGCAAGGAAGCTTGTCTTTATGGGCTATGATGAGTGGAAGAAGGGGTCGAAGTGTGTGGATCCAATGATGAAGAAATTCGTGCTTTCGAGAGACGTGTTCTTCGACGAGCTGACGTCATATGAAGGTGGCTCCTCTGTGGATCTATAGGAAAACAGGACGGATGACGGGCAAGTTAAGGCTGTTGAAGAACTTTTGCTGGAGTTTCCTGTGTCACAAGGTGCTCTAAGTTGATCTAGCTCCAGGGCGAATGACTCTAATTTAGAAACCAGGAGGAGCGATGCTCTAGGTACTTCTAGTTCCAGGGTTGAGGCTTCTAGTTCAGGAAGTAGGGGGAGCAATGCTCTAGGTGCTTCTAGTTCGAATGCAGAGGCTTCTTGTTCGAGAAGCAAGGGGAGCGATGCTCCAGTTTTGCCAAGGAATAGAGCTGGTTCAGAAGAAGTGATAGAGGTAGTTAGTCATGATCAGGCTCTTCGGAGATCGAAGAGGATCACCAACCCACCGGGTCGATTTTGTGAAGGAAATGTGGTGAGCATGATCTCTTGTTTCTTCGCAGGCCCTCTGATCGAGCAAGAGCCTTCTAGCTGTGAAGGAACCACTAGAGTGAAAGAGGTGGAAAGCGCCAAGGATGAGGAGGTGACTGTACTCGGGGGAGATGAAGCTTGTGACATTGTACCCAAGGTTGATGATGTAACTCTTGTGATGTACAAGTGGGTGTTAAAGATGGAGAAGAAGGCGGAGGGAAGCATGACTCCTTTCACGAGATGTTGGAGGGATCCCTTATGGTCTTTGATATGCGGAGCGAGAACTATATAATATACATCTTCTCTATGGCGCTATCGGAGGGCCCATGTTCACGGTTATGGGGACTACTGGAGTTGGTTACAACTTCTCACTTCAAGGGAGAGTGTCGAAAATCATGAAGTGAAAGTGGGGAATTGGGCGGCCTAGGAGACCTGTTCGTGCGGCTTATACGGAAAGGATTGGTGGCTAGCTAGGTCAGCAAAGGGGCTACAATCGGCTTACTCTTTGGCGGCCTGGTCTGTTCGTGTGGTCTATGCGGACAGAGGAGACGGCTAGCTAGGACGGCTTGTGTTCAGCAGGAAGGTTATTCCTAGAAGATAACCATGCAGGTAGCTTTTCTATCCATGGAGTTCGGCAAGACCGGCGTGGTGCAGAATTGGTTAGAGTTCACAGATTCCGGCTTCTAGACTGGACTGGAGCTCAGGAGATCGGCATGGCGTATGCCTTGGTACAGCTCTAGTGGAATATTTGGTGGTAACCGTGGAGTTCACCGGTTAGAGCAGACTGGTATCGGAGTTCGCTGGTTTGTACGGACTGGCTCAGTCCGGGAGATCGCGTGGTTTTCACGGACTGATATCTCTATTCGCACAGTTCGGCAGCTGTTAGCCTTGTGTGTTTTGGCTGCGGGCTCAGAGTATACGGATTGGAGTGGTGTCTGCAGGCGTGTGTCTACTAGAGCTGTGTTCGTAGGTGGGGGATGGGGCAGTATTTGTAGAGTCCGGCTATATGGAAATCAAGTCTGGCCTTGCCTTGGTGACAATGCGGATTAGCTTGATATCTGGCCAAGGAAGTGTGACCTTAGGGGACTGGCTGTCTTACCTAGTCACGGCGGTTTGGTTGTGTATCCGCGGATTGGAGGATACACTTGGTGCTCGTCGTGAGATAGGGCGGTTATCCTATCTAAAGGGCGGTGATCACACTACTCTCCGTACCTATAAATAGGACCCCCTATCACATAAAAGATAACAAACTGAATAGTAAGTGATCTCGCAGATAGTGGCTGCAGACAGATTTTTCTAGTCGCGCGGTTTGGAGTGTTGACTGGTTTGTGCCGTGAAGGTTGTGCGGATACCGCTGGAAAGCTAGGGACTTAGTTCTGACTTCGGTCATGGTCAGTACGGACTCTGCGGTTAGCAACCAGCGATCAGCAACTAGCTGCGGTTTGCGACCAGACGGTCTTCTCTTCTGCAGCTTATTTCCCAGTTCAATAAGTTGTCGGCTTTTGGCGGCTTGGTTCAGTTTGATAATGTTGGATCGTGAGGTGCCCTTAGAGGGGGGGGCGGGTGAATAAGGGTTAATAATTTTTTAAAGCAGAGTTTACTTCATAAAATAAGTGGAGAAATCAAAACTAATTTTTCATAAATAAAACTAAACACTTAGAAATGTACATGAATTAAAATGATAGTATTTTATTTCAAAAGAAATAAAGATGAGTACAACAAATCTCTATGAAGCTAGAGACTAAGGCTTTTGAATAATATAACAAACTTTTGATTTTGTCGGTCCTTCTACAAGAACCGACAGGCTAAAGCGAATCTCTCCCTAGAGCTTGCTACTAGCCTCTCCCTAGATCTAACCTTGATCTAGACGCTGCACAAAAGGCATCGATTACTCCCTAAGCCGCACAAGAACTTGGACGCCACTCACAAGGCGGCGATTCATCCTAATCTACGCAAGGACTTAGACGTCACACACAAGGTGGCGATTCCCTTTCTCGATTATAATGGAAATAAATAACAAAACAAACAGTAAACTTCAGAATTAAAAACTCCCTCTAAACAAAGTGCTAAAGATGTCGACGAATCCTTGCCAAGGTTCCTTCGAATTTGTGCACGATCTGTCGATCTTTTGCGCTTAAACCTACTTAGGAGAATGGAGTAATTTTGAATGTTGGAGCTCTCTCGATCAGTTGCACGGGAAGGAACACTCAAAATTCTATAATTCATGATCTCCATAGAAAAATGAGTAGCTCTTATATTTTAGAGATATCGCTCGGTGATACTGGGTAACCCCTTCAGGCGATATCCACACAGGATGCAATGTTTCCCATTATTCGAAACTTTTGCATCCTAAATCTGTCGTGGCCAATCGTTCGCTATCGCCTGGACGATATCGATATCACCGGGCGATATCGACTGTAACTGTATGTCGTATGGAGATAATACCGTAACTGTTCAATCTACTGTCTCCTGGTGGCGATATCCAATATCGTCTGGCGATATCCTCTTAGCTCCTTTGTTCTGATCCGAATCAAAACCCAAATACTATTAGTGTTAGACCTATGATATCTACACATCATAAACACCCTATGATCAAATACAACCGAGATTTGTTATTAGCAAACCAAGAAGCGTGTAACGCATGCTCCAAAAATCTCCCCCTTTTGATAATAACAAATCCTCTTAGAAAAAAAATCATGAATGATCTATAAAGAGTTAGTAAATATGATTAGCAAGACTAAGCATTTGTATCTGCATAAAAGTCCTCTTGGATATAACACTCCCACTACATGTGTACTCCCCCTAAAGCTAAGCAGATTGAACCAATGTATGTTATTTTTAATATAAGAAGTTAGTTAAATTAAAAATTAAAATCAATCCAGATTATGAATATTTTCTCATTAAATTCTCCCTTTTTGGTGTTGTCAAAATAAATAGCAGAGTGATGCGAAAGAAAAAATAGGAAAAACAACAAATGAAGAAACAAATATAGAACATGTGAAACAATTTTTAGTAATGAAGAGTATGAGTGAACACTAACATTGTCAACTTTCATCCATTTATATCATAGACACATACTCTAGTGAAGATAGGGTAGAATCATTTGTGTTCCAATTCTCATGAGAAGAAATTTTAGAGAAGATAACATTGTGTACATGTGAGAGGTGGATGAAAACACATAATTAGAATCCTTACAAATATATGAGCACGTGGAATGTGAAAAAATAATATAACATAGAAATATACATAACTAGCTATACATATACCAAAGAATTTAGAGCACAAAGATTAAAGTAATATCCATATGAAGGTTTCACAAGACACTTTACAATTCTTTCCAAGGTGCTCAACATCACAATACTTATTAAGACTTATCAGGAGGGTAAGTAGTGCTTGGTGGAGGTTCCTTGTCAGCTTTTGTTTTTTCTTTTTATTTTGCAACACATCAACAAATACGTGGAATTTTTTTTTGGTAAAATAAGAATACTTTTTCATTTGGCTTGACAAAGGATTCTTAATTCACTTGTGTGACTATATAGGATAATCAATTATGAATTGTGCAACGAAAACAAGGATAAAGTAATAGTGTCAGCTTGAATTCTAGTGGTTATGGTAGAACATTCACAATTCACATATGTAGTAAGGTGAAGTCATATATAGATTTTCACAATTGTGGGTGAGAGAACATTATCATACCTAAAACATTTGTCATACTTAGAGGCATGCGTAAACAATTTCATAAGTATAATACAATAGAAGAGTTGTATATAGAAAATGATATACAAAGTTTGAATAAGTGAACAACATTATAGATAACTCCAAATTTTAGAATACACATTGTACAATGCCTAAAACAAGATACAAAAGAAACTATGTAGTGTAAAAGAGTATTTGTATTCATATTAATCTAGACCAAAAACTCGAGTGTCTTTTTGAAATTTGTGGATATCGCTGGGCGTTATCGGATATCGCCGGGCGATATCGGATATCGCCGGGCGATATCGGATATCGCCGGGCGATATCGGATATCGCCGGGCGATATCGGATAAAGCCGATCGGCGATATTACGAAAATATAAAAGGTGCCCGATCTGAGTCAAATGCATTGTGTGGAGCATAATTTCTTGAAGACCTCGAGCGGAATCTCGTCACGATACCAGCGAAAGCTCAAATCAAAGTATTTTTATGGAAATTTTTGGCTCCTTTCTTTAGAATTTTGGATTGAAATGTATATAGGGAAGATTCCATGAGATTTGAGTTGAAAAAGAAAATTTTAGTTTTGATGGTTATTTGGCTAGGGTTTGAGATAAACATAAAGAATGAAATTTTTGAGAAAATAGACTGTAGATCATTGAGATTGATGAATTGCAAGTATTGATCTAGGATTTTGGAGGAACCTAAACTCAGATCTAGAGTTTGCCTAGATAATTTTCAAAACAAATCATGATTTTAGGGAAGAAGATGATGAATAGTGATTTTGAAATTTTTCTTGAATTTGTGTAGGTAAATTGGGAAGAACTTATATTTTAGTTCAGATCTTGTATGTAGGGTTGGTTAATGTTGAAATTTCTGGTCGAAATCTGCCTTGGCTTGATTTTCGATATCGCCCAGCGATAGTGGGTGTCTCCTGGCGATATTGGTAATTTCTAGATTTTAATTTATATTTTTTTATTTTCAGATATGCCTTCCAGCTCAAGGTCTAGGATAAGCACTGGCAGTGATATATATTCAGCATACCAGACATACCCAGTGATTGGAAATGTGAACATCGGTGTTGGGAAGGTCATTGAATTTGATCCCGTTTGACACGCACACATCCACGACCTTCTTGCAATGGCAGGAATTATGTCTGCCATTATACAAGATTTTTTTTCTTCGGTGTTAATTAGGGAATTTTATAACTATTTAAAGGACCCCAATTTCACTGACTTAAACGGTGGAGTGCGATCCTGTAAACAAGGACAGATCGTGGAGATAACCCATTATGACCTTAGGGAAGAGTTTGTGTTGATTGAACGTGAACACGTTCTGGACGTTGTAGAAAACTATAAAAAGGATAGAGATTGGACGCTATTGAATATGGTTTTACATGGAAATTCCATGAAAACCTTATTCAATCCACAATCACTCTCACTGCTGATGCATGACTGGTGCAGGATATCTTGAGGCATATCATAATGCTCAAGTCTGGTGATATGAGAAAGATCATTGCTCAATTGAGCTATATGACTTATATGATCTTGGAAAGGGAGCCTTTTGATATTGCAGACCTTATTCTTTTTATAATCTGATACATGTTTAGATTAAAGAATCCTATGTGGAAGAAGTTGAACACTCTACCTATGGGTGCGGTGATCCAGCGTATCTTGTATAAGAAGTATAGTTAGATCAACCCAGAGTTCTATTTCAATGAATGCGAGCCTTCCATTTTCTCTATGGGTGGTACACACTCTAGTGGTCGTTCATCACGAGTTGGTTCCATACGTAGTAGTGAACCTGTCTCGACAATCATATACCAACCACTCTCAAGAGGTGGAACACTGCGTGAAGGATTGGACGACTTACGAGTGTCGTTCGAGGAACACAAAATAGAAGTGAGGAAACAACACACAGGAATGCAAAAGTTTATTAAATTTCTTACTAAGAGCCTTAAACTAAAACCAACTTCGGTGGAGATGGTTGAGTGGGAGAACCCAATTGTGGAGCCTCCACGACAGTCTTTGTGTCGGCCTCGCCTTATAAGAAGTAGTGGTTAGAGCTCGGTAGAAGACTAGGAGGAACTCAGTGGTTCTGACAGCAAAACTTTCTGAGTTTTTGGGCTTACTGAACTTTTGACAGATATCGCCTAGCGACATTCAGTATCACCCAGGTCACAGTGCATTTATATTATGTCTATTTTCTATTTTGAAATTTTGTGTTGTAATAACATTTGAACTAATCTGTGATAGTTTGGAGTTCTAATCTATTTCAATTTTCTTTACTATTCTTGTTTTGGTTATATTAAATATAATTATAAATTTCAGTTATTTAAGGTTAAGTTTTTTATTTAATGATTATGTAAATTTCCTTAGCTTGATATATCCAGAATTCCTAATTCTAGTCTTAGTAATGAAAAATGGGAATCTGGAAGTTGTTTTGTGAAAATATCTGCAAGCTGTAAATCGGTGCCAATAAAAATCCTTTATTGTATTTTTTTAATGTGGTTTCTAATGAAGTGATGGCGTACATCAATATGTTTGGACCTAGAGTGATGAACTGGATTGTATGTTAAACCAATTGCACTTTTGTTATCACATTTTAGTTCAACGGTGTTGTGGTTTATACCAAAGTCTTGTAAGGTTTGTTTCATCCAAAGAGCTTGTGAACAATAACTACCTAGTGCAATATATTCGGCCTCGGTGGTGGATAAGGCAATATAATTCTGTTTCCTACTCGATTACGAAATAAGTGATGAGCCTAGAAAGTGATAAGTGCCACTTGTGCTTTTACTGTCTAATTAACAGCCAGCATAATTAGAATCAGAATACCCATGCAAACTAAATGTGTCATTATGTGGATACCACAAACCTATCTTAAATGTACTAATAAGATATCTAAAAATTCTTTTAATCGCTTTTAAATGTGATTCTTTAGGATTAGCCTTAAATTTAGCACATAAACATACTGCGAACATAATATCAGGTGTAGATGCGGTTAAATATAAAAGTGATCATATCATCCCTCTATATAATGTTTGATCTATATAAATTCCACTTTCATCTTTTTCTAATTTCAAAGAAACACTCATGGGTGTATTGGCTTATTTTAGATTTTCAAATAAAAATCTTTTTAACACATCATGAATATATTTAGATTGACAAATAAAAATATCATCATGCCTTTGAGTAATTTGAAAACCAAGAAAATAGGTGACTTCTCCTACCATGCTCATTTCAAATTCATTTTTCATAATTTCCACAATATTATCACATAACTTTTCATTAGTGGATCCAAAAATAATATCATAAACATATATTTGTAAAACTATAAGATTATCATGAACATGTTTGATAAAAAGTGTACAATTAGCACTACCCATTTTGTAAACATTCTTTAACAAATACAAAGTCAATCTATCATACAATGCTCGGGGTGCTTGTTTTAAACCATAAAGGGCTTTTTCTAATTTAAAAACATGATCAGGAAATTTATCATTTACAAAGCATGGAGGTTGTTCTACATAAACCTCTTCCTTAATATACCCGTTAATAAAAGCAATTTTAACATCCATTTGAAATAGTTTATATCTTTAAAAACTAGCAAATGCAAGAAAAATTCTAACTACTTCTAAACGTGCTACGGATGTAAAAGTTTTATCAAAATCTATTCCTTCAATTTGTGAATAACCTTTTGCTACAAGTCTAGCTTTGTTTCTAGTTATCCAAGATTCACTATCCATTTTATTTTTAGAGATCCACTTAACGCCTACAACATGATGATTTGATAGTCTTTCTACTAGTTTCCAAACCTTATTATGTTCAAATTGACTAAGCTCTTCATTCATAGCTAAAAACCAAGAATTATCATTTAAAGCGATTTACACATCTTTTTGTTCTATATCATATATAAAGCATAGGTTTGAAAATAAATCATGTAAAGATGAACGAGTACTTACTCCTCTTGATGGTTCTCCAATAACCAAATCTTGTGGATGATCTTTTGAAAATCTTAGTTCACTTGGAGGCACTTCACTTGGAGGCACATATTCTTGCACTTCTTCTTCTTCTGGTTCATTTTTATCTTCTTCTTTTTCTCCAAGTACTTCATCATCATCCGACCTTTGTAGAGGAAGGGCTCTTTATCTTGACCTATATTATTAGTTTCTACACAAGGAAAAGTTCATCAAATTTAACATGAATTGATTCTTCAACTATTTTTGTCCTTTTATTATAAACTCTATAAGCTTTACTAGTTGAAGAATATCCAATAAAAATACCTTTATCACACTTTTCATCAAATCTTCCTAAATTTTCTTTAGTATTCAAAATGAAATATTTACATCAAAAAATTTAAAATAAGATACATTCGATTATTTTAAAAAATATAATTCATACGGTGTTAATTTCAAGAAGGGTCGAAGCATAACAAAATTAATAACATAACATGCAACACTTATAGTTTCAGCCCAAAATGAACAAGGTAATTTGTATTCAAATAACATTGTACGAGCTAGTTCTTGAAGAGTTCTATTTTTCCTCTCTACCACACCATTTTGTTGCGGTGTGCGAGGGGCAAAACATTCATGCTTAATTCCTAACTCAGTACAAAAAGATACAAATTTATCATTATCAAATTCACCTCCATGATCTGAACGACTGCACTTTATTTTTTAATCAAGTTCATTTTGAATGCGTATACACAATTTAGAAAATTCTAAAAATGCATCGGATTTTGACAATAAGAAAATTGTCCAACAATAACGAGAATAATCATCAATCGAAACAAAAGTGTATTTTCTACCTCCTAGACTTTGTGTAGTAACTGGACCAAACAAATCCATATAAATCAACTATAAAGGTCTAGTAGTAGAAATAGTATTTTTACTTTTGAAAGATGACTTTGAAAATTTTCTTTTTTGACATGGTGAACATAAAGAAGATAAATTTCCATGTAAAATAGGTAAACCTTTAATTAGTTTATCTTAAGACAATTTTACAATTAACTTGGAACTTGAATATCCAAGTCGCCTATGCCATAAATCTAACTCATCATTTTTTGACATAAAACATTTTAATGAAGAATGTGATAAATCATTGAACTTTATCATGTAAACATTTTGATATCTAGGAGCAGTAAAAACAATATCATTTGTTTTGGAATCAAAAATTTTGCAAAAGTTTGAAGATGAGTCAAATAATACATTTAAACCAATAAAGCATAATTGACTTATAGAAATTAAATTATGTTTTAAACCTTTAACATACAAAACAATTGATATAGTAAAAGACTTGTTACCTACTACTCTAATGTCGATGATCTTTCCTTTTCCATTATCGCCAAACGTAACTACTCCTCCTTTCTTCATCTTTAGGCAAAGGACCTTTGATTTGTTTCCCATCATGTGCTTGGAGCATCCTGAGTCCAAGTACCACACATCTTCCTTGTCCTTAACCTGCAACACGCCTAAAAAGAGGATGAGAGTAAAGATCTGGTTACCCAAGTGGTTCCTCCCATAGTGTAAGTGGAATCCTTAGGTACCCAGACTTGTTTAACATAATAGTGTCATGTCTTCCTACAAGTGTGAGTGGTTTGAACAAACTTATTACATTTGCCACACAAGATAAAAAAAGTTGAAGGATTTTTAAAAATTATTTATGAACTATTGCTAAAAGAGGCATTTACAGTAGATTTATTATTTTTATTTAAAAAAGATGAATTTTTGAATTTATTATTTTTATTTAAAGTAGATTTATTTTTTGTTATCACTGGCGATAGGGGCTGTTGTCAGGCGATAGTGTCCAGAAGTGTATCCGAGTCCAAATTTTGCCGAACCATAACATTGATTTGCCAAAATCATATTCAATGATTTTTGGCTCATTCCAAACTTTTTAGTGGCCACTTCTAAATAACGAACTCGGGCTTTCAAGGCTATATTTTCAGTAACTATTGTACCACATCGGTTTGCAAAATCCCTCTAACTCCCTCCTACTTGGGATTGAGAAAGTTTAAGAGATCTTTCTAAGGTCCCTTTTTCCCTTATAAAAGAATCAATACGAGACAATACTTAGAAAGATCTTTCTCAAGTTCTAGTATTCTTGTCGAAGAGGGACAATCCTCTTGACAAGTAACTTTCGCCTTCCCAAGTACTTTTAACTCAGTTGTTAATTTTTTATTTTATTTTAAAAAAAATTTATTTTCGGGTTTCAATAGCTTAATTTCATTTAAGCTTTTGACAAAATAATTACATATTGTTAAAATTTTAGAATATAAATCTTCATAGGTTGGAAGAGTTACCTTAGTGTCGCTCTGGACACTGTACTCGTCATCAGATGATGAGACTTCCTTTCCCATCAGGCACATGTTTGCCTCTTCTTTAGTTTCCGCACTCGAACTGATTCCTCAGATGTGACGTCATCCAGGTTTCAACCTTCAGAACTTTCTTCTTATCTTTCTTCATGTGTCGCTTCTCCTTTAGCTCTTTCAAATACTTTGGGAACTTGCTCTTTATATGTCCAATTCTCCTACAATGGTAACATTCGGGTGGCAGTCGCTCTTCATTATCCTCTCCATCATCTTGGGCTTTTCCTTTCCTGTACCCAGATTCTTTCTTCTTGAAAAACTTTTTGAAAGAATTTCTTCTTTCAGGGTTTCTCATAAACTTCCTAAACTTCTTCATGAACAAACTTTCCTCATCTTCTTCATCATTCTCATCAGACTCACATTCCACTTCCTTATTGCACTATAACACCAATGTTTTCTTTCTTGGCTCCAAACTATATTTTTGTTGTTGAATCCTCAGTTCTACCTCGTGGGTTTTCAGATTTCCTATAAGATTCTCAATTTGAAGAGTATTTAGATCGTCTGACTCCGAGATAATAGTTTAAGTGGACTCCACAATGGTTAGAAGCAGAGCCGGCGGTTACTCTTCGAGTCTGCGCATCTTTTTATTTTTTCTGCCATCGGGTACATTGACGAATCATGTCTCGCCATGTTTGCCTCGCCTTGTAAAGATGTTTTTATAGTACAAGATTCTTGCTCTTCTGTTTGCATCTGGCTTACTTTGGCTCGGATAGGTTAAGTGTTTCTGCCCTGGATTCCCTTTTTCTGCTTATCACAAATTTTTAACATGATATCAGAGGGATCAGAGGCTGAACAGTGATCAACCGTCTGTTTGCTTAATTGCTTCTGGGAGTCACAGTAACCAGGGTTAGTGCAATTGAAGGTGAAATAGCAAGAGGTCTTGGAATTGAGCTTCTTACATCGACCAACTTTAAAAAGTGGAAGTCATGTATGGAAAGCTATCTTTTAGGCCCGGTCCTTTGGGAGGTCGTCTGCGGAGACAATAAGAAAGAAGTGGTTGCTTTCACTGGCAATGCTGGTGTAGTGGGAGCTTGGAGGAAGACAAATGCGAAGACAGAGTTTACTCTCAAGCGGTCTATCTCATCGTAACTCTTTGACAACATCATTGGATGTCGGTCTGCTGCGAAGATTTGAACATACCTTGATGGGTTGTTCAATAGGAATAATGTAGCTCGACTGTAATTTCTGGAGAATGAGTTGGCGAGAGCCATTCAGGTAGATTTGTTTATCTCAACATTCTTTTTGAAGATGAAGAATTTGTGCACTGAGATTTCAGCATTGGACCCTGATGAGACTATTTCGGAGGCGAAGCTGAAGAGACACATAATTCGCGGTTTGCGGAAGGAATATGTGGTCTTTGTCACTTCCGTTCAAGGCTGGGCCAATCAGCCGTCTTTGCTGGAGCTGGAGAACCTGTTAGCTTCATAGGAGAGCTTAGCAAGTCAGATGGTTTGAGTCACCATCTCTGGAGTAGATGGTGAGGAGCTCTTCTCAAGTAAGAAAAGGAGATGGGACAAGAAGAATTTGGCTGCTAGTGATGGTCCTTCTACTTCATATCTGCAAGAGAGGAGTGTATTTCCTAAGCATTTTGTGAAGAGGAAGGAAGGGCCAAGGTGCTATAAATGCAACCAGCCTTGCCACTTTAAGAAGGAATGTAAGGCTAAAATTCAGTCAGTGAACATGACTCTTGTAGGGAGTGTGGATATGAACTTGGTTTGGTTATCAACAAGTTCTTATGTTGGTTGGATGAGGGTCAATGATAGTGCAGCTATCTGGCATGAAAGACTGGGACTCATTAGGATGGATAAGTTGAAAGCAATGTAGGTAACGAGCCTTGTGAAAGGCTTACCTAGGTTATCATCCTTCGGCGACGGCCATGTTTGCACAGGATGTCAATACGGTGAGGCTTATGGCTTCACGTTTGATAAGTCGCACACCGAGTGTACTCAACCATTGGAGTGTATCCATGGTGAGGTGTTTGGACCGTCCGTCAATGCCAGTCTTGGATGCAGCAGGTATATGTTGATATTGATTGATGACTACTCGAGGTACACTTGGGTTTAATTCATGAAGGGGAATTTGAACGAATTCCTTATGTTCGTAGAGTTTAAGAAGATTGTGCAGGGCCGACTTGTATTGCGGATCAAGAATTTTAGAACGGGCAACTGAGGTGAATTCAGTTCAACCGTGTTCTCTAACTTCTACAGGAGGCACAAAATATAGAGAGGGCTTTCTTGTGGGTATACTCCACAACAAAATGGAGTAGCAGATCGGAAGATCTGTCATCTAATGGAGACCTGTAAGTGTTGGCTTCATGGCAAAGACATTCCTAAGGCTTTCTGCGTGGAAGGGATGGCCTGTGTGGCATATGTCATCAATCAGATGCCTCTGAGTCTGATCAACATGAAGTCTCCTCATGAGCTGATGTTCAAAGAGAAGCCCGGTGTGGAACACCTTCGAGTGTTCGGAATCTACCTGCTATGTACACATCCCATATGCTCTCAGGACAAAGATGGATGCAAAAGCAAGGAAGCTTGTCTTTATGGGATATGATGAGTGAAAGAAGGGGTGGGAGTGTATGGATCTAGTGATGAAGATGTTCGTGCTTTCGAGAGATGTGGTCTTCGACGAGCTGATGTAATATGGAGGTGGCTCCTTTGTGGAGCTACAGGAAAATAGGATGGACGACGAAGAAGTAAAGATTGTTGAAGAACTTTTGCTGGAGTTGCCTGTGTCACTAGGTGCTCTCAGTTGTTCTAGCTCTGGGGCGAATGCCTCTAGTTTATAAAGAAGGAGGAGCGATGCTCCAAGTACTTCTAGTTCCAGGGCGGAGGCTTCTAGTTCAAGAAGCAGGGGGAGCGATGCTCCAGGTGCTTCTAGTTCCAGGGCAGAGGCTTCTTTTTCGAGAAGCAAGGGGAGCGATGCTCCAGTTTTGCCCAGGAATGGAGCTTGTTCAGAAGAAGCGGCAGAGGTAGTTAGCCGTGATCAGGATCTTCGGAGATTGAAGAGGATCACCAACCCACCAGGGTTATTTTGCGAAGGAAATGCGGTGAGCTTGATCTCTTGTTTCTTCATAGGCCCTCTGATCGAGCAAGAGACTTTTAGCTGTGAAGGCACCACTAGAGTCAAGGAGGTGGAAAGCACGAAGGACAGGAGGCGACTGTCCTCAGGGGAGACGAAGCTTGTGACCTTGTACCCAAGGTTGATGATGTTACTCTTGTGACGTACAAGTGGGTGTTAAAGCTGGATAAGAAGGCGAGATAAGAATGACTCCTTTCACGAGATGCTGGAGGGATCCCTTACAGTCTTTGATATGCGGAGCGAGGACTATATAATGTACATCTTCTCTAAAGCGCTATAGGAGGGCCCATGTTAACGGTTACGGGGACTACTAGAGCTGGTTACCACATCTCACTTCAAGGAAAAGTGTCGAAAATCATGAAGTGAAACTGGGGAATTGGGCGGCCTGGGCGACCTATTCATGCGGCTTATGTGGATAGGATTGACAGCTTGCTAGGTCAGCAAAGGTGCTACAATCTCCTTGTTCTTTGGCGGCCTGGGCGGCCTGTTTGCGCGATCTGTGCGGACAGAGGAGACTGCTAGCTAGGACGGCTTGTGTTCAGCTGGAAGGTTGTTCCTAGAAGGAAATCGGGCAGGTACCTTGTATATCCGTGGAGTTCGGCAAGACTAGCGTGGTGCAGAATTGGGTAGAGTTCACAGATTCTGACTTGCGGACTATACTAGAGCTCAGGAGATCGGCATGACGTATGACTTGGTCCAGCTCTGGTGGCATAGTTGGTGGTAACCGTGGAGTTTGCCGGTTAAAGCAGACTGGTGTCGAAGTTCGCCGGTTTGAACGGACTGGCTCAGTCCGGGAGATCGCGCGGTTTGCGCGGACTGATATCTCAGTTCGCCAAGTTCGACAGCCCTTAGCCTTGTGTGTTTTGGCTGCGGGCTCAGAGTATACGGATTGGAGTGGTGTCTGCAGGCGTGTGCCTACTAGAGCTATGTTCGCAAGTGGGTGGACTGGGGCAGTATTTATAGAGTCCGACTATATGGAAATCAAGTCTGGCCTTGCCTTGGTGACAAGGCGGATTGGCTTGATATCTGGCCATGGAAGTGTGACCTTGGGGGACTGGCTATCTTGCATAGTCGCGGCGGTCTGGTTGTGTATCCGCAGATTGGCGGATACACTTGGTGCTCGTCGTGAGATAGGGCGGTTATCCTATCAAAAGGGCGGTGTTCACACTACTCTCCACACCTATAAATAGGACCCCCTATCACATCAAAGATAACAAACTGAATAGTAAGTGAACTCGCAGATAGTGGCTGCGGATAGATTTTTCTAGTCGCGCGGTTTGGAGTGTTGACCGGTTTGTGTCGTGCTGGTTGTGCGGATAGTGATGGAAAGCCAAGGACTTAGTTATGACTTCGGTCAAGGTCAGTACGGACTCTGCAGTTAGCAACCAGTGGTTAGCAGCTGGCTGCAGTTTGCGACCAGGCGGTCTTCTCTTCTGCAACTTGTTTTCAAGTTCAATAAGTTGTCGTCTTTTGGCAGCTTGGTTTAGTTCGACAGTGTTGGATCGTAAGGCGCCCTTAGAGGGGGGGGGGAGTGAATAAGGGTTAACAATTTTTAAAGCAGAGTTTACTTGATAAAATAAGTGGAGAAATCAAAACTAATTTTTCATAAATCAAACTAAACACTTAGAAATGTATATGAATGAAAATGATAGTATTTTATTTCAAAAGCAATAAAGATGAGTACAATAAATCTCTACGAAGCTAGAGACTAAGGCTTTAGAATAATATAGCAAACTTTTGATTTTTTCGGTCCTTCTATAAGAATCGGCAGGCTAAAGCAAATCTCACCCTAGAGCTTGCTACTAGCCTCTCCCTAGATCTAACCCCGATCTAGATGCTGCACAAAAGGCATCGATTACTCCCTAAGCCGCACAAGAACTTGGATGCCACTCACAAGGCGTCGATTCATCCTAAGCCACGCAAGGACTTAGACGTCATACAAAAGGTGGCGATTTCTCTTCTCGATTACAATGGAAATAAATAACAAAACAAAAGGTAAACTTCAGAATAAAAAACTCCCTCTAAACAAAGCACTTAAGATGTTGACGAATCCTTTCCAAAGTTCCTTCGAATTTGTGCACGAGCCGTCGATCTTTCGTGCTTGAACCTTCTTGGGAGAATGGAGTAATTCTGAATGCTGGAGCTCTCTGGATCAGTTGTACGGGAAGGAACACTCCAAATTCTATAATTCATGATCTCCATAGAAAAATGAGTAGCTCTTATATTTTAGAGATATCGCTCGGTGATACTGGGTATCGCCTTCAGGCGATATCCTCACAGGCATCCACGTATCCCATTATTCGAAACTTTTGCGGCCTGAATCCGTCGTGGCCAATCGTGCGCTATCGCCTGGACGATATCGATATCGTCGGGTGATATCGACTGTCATAACTGTTCAATCCATTGTCGCCCGGTGGCGATATCCAATATCGCCTGGCGATATCCTCTTAGCTCCTCTGTTCTGATCCGAATCAAAACCCAAATACTATTAGTGTTAGACCTATGATATCTGCACATCATAAACACCATATGATAAAATACAACCGAGATTTGTTATTAGCAGACCAATAAGCATGTAACGCATGCTCCAACAATCTCCCCCTTTTGATAATAACAAATCCTCTTAGAAAAAAATCATGAATGATCTATAAAGAGTTTGTAAATATGATTAGCAAGACTAAGCATTTGTATGTTAACAAAACTCCTCTTAGATATAACACTCCCCCTACATGTGTACTCCCCCTAAAGCTAAGCAGATTGAACCAATGTATGCTATTTTTAATATAAGAAGTTAGTTAAATTAAAAATTAAAATCAATCCAGATTATGAATGTTTTCTCATTAAATTCTCCTTTTTTGGTATTGTCAGAAGAGATAGCAGAGTGATGCGAAAGCAAAAATAGGAAAAACAATAAATGAAGAAACAAATATAGAACATGTGAAACAATGTTTAGTAATAAAGAGTATGAGTGAACACTAACATTGTCAACTTTCATACATTTATATCATAGACACATACTCTAGTGAAGATAGGGTAGAATCATTTGCGGTCCAATTCTCATGAGAAGAAATTTTAGAGAAGATAATGTTGTGTACATGTGAGAGGTTGATGAAAACACATAATGAGAATCCTTATAAATATGTGAGCACATGGAATGTGAAAAAACAATATAACATAGAAATATACATAACTAGCTATACATATACCCAAGAATTTAGAGCACAAAGATTAAAGTAATATCCATATAAAGGTTTCACAAGACACTTTACAATTCTTTCCAAGGTGCTCAACATCACAATACTTATTAAGACTTATCAGGAGGGTAAGTAGTTCCTGGTGGAGGTTCCTATCAGCTTTTGTTTTTTCTTTTTATTTTGCAGCACATCAACAAAGAAGTGGTATTTTTTATTATTAAATAAGCAATTTTTTTACATTTGGCTTTACAAAGGATTCTGAATTCACTTGTGTGACTATAAAGGATAATCAAATATGAATTGTGCAAAGAAAATAAGGATAAAGTAATAGTGTCAGCATGAAATCTAGTGGTTATAGTAGAACATTCACAATACACATATGTAGTAAGGTGAAGTCATATGTAGATTTTCATAATTGTGGGTGAGAGAACATCATCATAACTAAAACATTTCTCATACTTAGAGGCATGCGTAAACAATTTCATAAGTATAATACACTAGAAGAGTTGTATATAGAAAATGATATACAAAGTTTGAATAAGTGAACAACATTATAGATAACTCCAAATTTTAGAATACACATTGTACAATGCCTAAAACGAGATAGAAAAGAAACTATGTGGTGTAAAAGAGTATTTGTATTCATATCAATCTAGACCAAAGCTCGAGTGTCTTTTTGAAATTTGCGGATATCGCCGGGGGATATCGGATATCGCCGGGGGATATCGGATATCGCCGATCGGCGATATTGCGAAAATATAAAAGGTGCCCGATCTGAGTCAAAGGCATTATGTGGAGCATAATTTCTTGAAGACCTCGAGCAGAATCTCGTCCCGATACCAGCGAAAGCTCAAATCAAGGTATTTCTATGGAAATTTTTGGCTCCTTTCTTTAGGATTTGGATTGAAATGTATATAGGGAAGATTGCATGAGATTTGAGTTAAAAAAAAGAAAATTTTAGTTTTGATGGTTATTTGGCTAGGGTTTGAGATAAACCTAAAGCATGAAATTTTTTAGAAAATAGACTGTAGATCATTGAGATTGATGAAGTACAAGTATAGATCTAGGATTTTGGAGGAACCTAAACTCAGATCTAGAGTTTGCCTAGTTGATTTTAAAAAAAATCATGATTTTAGGGAAGAAGATGATGAATAGTGATTTTGAAATTTTTCTTGAATTTTTGTAGATAAATCGGGAAGAACTTATATTTTTGTTCAGATCTTGTATGTAGGGTTGGTTAATGTTGAAATTTAAGGTAGAAATCCGCCTTTGCTCGATTTTCGATATCGCCCGGCGATAGTTGGTGTCGCTTGGCGATAGTGGTAATTTCTGGATTTTAATTTATATTTTTTTTATTTTCAGATATGGCTTCCAGCTCAAGGACTAGGAGAAGAACTGGCAGTGATACATATTCAACATACCAGACATACCCAGTGATTGAAAATGTGAACATCGGTGTTGGGAAAATTATTGAATTTGATCCCATTCGACACACACACATCCACGACCTTCTTGCAATGGCAGGAATTATGTCTATCATTATACCAGAGTCGTTTTCTTCATTGTTAATTAGGGAATTTTATAATTATTTAAAGGACACCAATTTAACTGACTTAAACGGTGGAGTGCGATCCTGTAAACAAGGACAGATCGTGGAGATTACCCATATGACCTTAGGGAAGAGTTTGGGTTGATTGAACGTGAACATGTTATGGATGTTGTAGAAAATTATAGAAAGGATAGATATTGGACGCAATTGAATATGGTTTTACATGGAAATTTTATGAAAACCTTATTCAATCCATAACCACTCTCACTGCTGATACATTACTGGTGCAGGATATCTTGAGGCATATAATAATGCTCAAGTCTGGTGATACGAGAAAGATCACTGCTCAATTGAGTTATGTGACTTATATGATCTTGGAAAGGGAGCCTTTCGATATGGCAGACCTTATTCTTTCTATAATCTAATACATGTTTAGATTAAAGAATCCTATGTGGAAGAAGTTGAACACTCTACCTATGGGTATGGTGATCATGCGTATCTTGTATAAGAAGTATAGTTAGATCAACCCGGAGTTCTATTTCAATGACTGCGAGCCTTCCATTTTCTCTACGGGTGGTACACACTCTAGTGGTCGTTCATCACGAGCTGGTTCCACACGTAGTAGTGAACCTGTCTCGACAATCAGAAACCCACCACTCTCAAGAGGTGGATCACTGCTTGAAGGATTGGACGACTTACGAGAGTCGTTCGAGGAACACAAAATAAAAGTGAGGAAACATCACACAGGAATGCAGAAGTTTATTAAATTTCTAACTAAGAGCCTTAAACTGAAACAAAGTCCGGCAGAGGCGGCTGAGTGGGAGAACCCGATCGTGGAGCCTCCATGATAGTCTTTGCACCGGCCTCGCCATACAAGAAGCAGTGGTCAGATCTCGGCAGAAGACTAGGAGGAACTTAGTGGTTCTGACAACAGAAATTTCTGAGTTTTTGGGCTTACTGGACTTTTGACAGATATCGCCTGGAGACATCCAATATCACAAAGGTGACAGTGCATTTTATATTATGTTTGTTTTCTATTTAGAAATTTGGTGTTGTAATAACATTTGAACCGATATGTGATAGTTTGGAGTTCTAATCTATTGCAATTTTCTTTACTATTCTTATTTTGGTTATATTAATTATAATTATAAATTTCAGTTATTTAAGGTAAATTTTTTTGTTTAATTATTATGTCAATTTCCTTATCTTGATATATCCAGAATTCCTAATTCTAGTCTTAGTAATGAAAAATGGGAATCTGGAAGTGGTTTTGTGAAAATATTTGCAAGCTGTGAATCGGTGCCAATAAAACTATCATTTACTGTATTTTGTTTAATGTGGTCTCTAATGAAGTGATGGCGTACATCAATATGTTTGGACCTAGGGTGATGAACTGGATTGTATGTTAAATTAATTGCACTTTTGTTATCACATTTTAGTTCAACAGTGTCGTTGTTTATACCAAAGTCTTCTATGATTTGTTTCATCCAAAGAGCTTGTGCACAAGAACTACCTAGTGTAATATATTCAGCCTCGGTGGTGGATACGGCAACAGAATTCTATTTCCTACTCGATTACGAAATAAGTGATGGGCCTAGAAAGTGACAAGTGTCACTTGTGCTTTTACGGTCTAATTAACAACCAGCATAATTAGAATCAGAATACCCATGCAAAATAAATGTGTCATTATGTGGATACCACAAACCTATCTTAAATATACTAATAAGATATCTAAAAATTCTTTTAATCGCTTTTAAATGTGATTCTTTGGGATTAGCCTGAAATTTAGCACATAAACATACTGCGAACATAATATCAGGTCTAGATGCGGTTAAATATAAAAGTGATCATATCATCCCTCTATATAATGTTTGATCTATATAAATTCCACTTTATCCAAATCTTTTTAACACAACATGAATATATTTAGATTGACAAATAAAAATATCATCATGCCTTTAAGTAATTTGAAAACTAAGAAAATAGGTGAGTTCTCCTACCATGCTCATTTCAAATTAATTTTTCATAATTTCCACAACATTTTCACAGAACTTTTCATTAGTGGATCCAAAAATAATGTCATCAACATTATTTGTAAAAGTATAAGATTATCATCAACATGTTTGATAAAAAGTGTACAATCAGCACTACCCATTTTGTAATCATTCTTTAACAAATACACAGTCAATCTTTCATACCATGCTCGGGGTGCTTGTTTTAAACCATAAAGGGCTTTTTCTAATTTAAAAACATGATTAGGAAATTTATCATTTACAAAGCCTGGAGGTTGTTCTATATAAATCTCTTCCTTAATATACCCGTTAAGAAAAGCAGTTTTAACATCCATTTGAAATAGTTTAAATCTTTTAAAGCTAGCAATTGCAAGAAAAATTCTAACTTTTTCTAAACGTGCTATGGATACAAAAGTTTCATCAAAATCTATTCCTTTAATTTGTGAATAACCTTTTGCTGCAAGTCTAACTTTGTTTCTAGTGACCCTAAATTCACTATCTATTTTATTTTTAGAGATCCACTTAACACCTATAACATGATGATTTGATTGTCTTTCTACTAGTTTCCAAACCTTATTATGTTCAAATTGACTAAGCTCTTCATTCATAGCTAAAAACCAAGAATTATCATTTAAAGTGATTTACACCTCTTTTGGTTCTATATCAGATATAAAGCATAGGTTTGAAAATAAATCATGTAAAGATGAACGGGTACTTACCCCTCTTAATGGTTCTCCTAATGGTTCTCCAATAACCAAATCTTGCAGATGATCTTCTAAAAATCTTAGTTCACTTGGAGAAACATATTCTTGCACTTCTTCTTCTTCTGGTTCGTTTATATCTTCTTCATTTTCTCCAAGTACTTCATCATCATCCGACCTTTATAGAGGGAATGACTCTTTATCTTGACCTATATTGTTAGTTTCTACACAAGGAAAAAGTTCATCAAATTTAACATGAATTGATTCTTCAACTATTTTTGTCCTTTTATTATAAACTCTGTAAGCTTTACTAGTTGAAGAATATCCAATAAAAATACCTTCATCACACTTTTCATCAAATCTTCCTAAATTGTCTTTAGTATTCAAAATGAAATATTTACATCCAAAAACTTTAAAATAAGATACATTCAGTTTCTTTTTAAAATATAATTCATACGGTGTTAATTTCAAGATGGGTCGAAGCATAACAAAGTTAATAACATAACATGCAGCACTTATAGCTTCAGCCCAAAATGAACAAGGTAATTTGTATTCAGATAATATAGTACGAGCCAGTTCTTGAAGAGTTCTATTTTTCCTCTCTACCACACCATTTTGTTGCGGTGTGCGAGGAGGAAAAAATTCATGCTTAATTCCTAACTCAGTATAAAAAGATACAAATTTATCATTATCAAATTCACCTCCATGATTTGAACGACTACATTTTATTTTTAAATCAAGTTTTTTTTGAATGCGTATAACAATTTAGAAAATTCTAAAAATACATCGAATTTTGACAATAAGAAAATTGTCCAACAATAACGAGAATAATCATCAATCGAAACAAAAGTGTATTTTATACCTCCTAGACTTTTTGTAGTAACTAGACCAAACAAATCCATATAAATCAACTGTAAAGGTCTAGTAGTAGAAATAGTATTTTTACTTTTGAAAGACGACTTTGAAAATTTTCCTTTTTGACATGGTGAACATAAAGAAGATAAATTTCCATGTAAAATAGGTAAACCTTTAATTAGTTTTTCTTAAGACAATTTTACAATTAACTTGGAACTTGAATATCCAAGTCGCCTATGCCATAAATCTAACTCATCATTTTTTGACATAAAACATTTTAACGAAGAATATGATAAATCATTGAACTTTATCATGCAAATATTTTGATATCTAGGAGCAGTAAAAACAATATCATTTGTCTTGGAATCAAAAATTTTGCAAAGGTTTGAAGATGAGTCAAATAATACATTTAAACCAATAAAGCATAATTGACTTATATGAATTAAATTATGTTTTAAACCTTTAACATACAAAACAATTGATATAGTAATAGACTTGTTACCTACTACTCCAATGCCGATGATCTTTCCTTTTCCATTATCGCCAAACGTAACTAATCCTCCTTTCTTCATCTTTAGGTTAAGGACCTTTGATTTTTTTCCATCATGTGCTTGGAGCATCCTGAGTCCAAGTACCACACATCTTCCTTGTCCTTAGCCTGCCAACACACCTAAAAAGAGGATGAGAGTAAAGATCTGGTTACCCAAGTGGTTCCTCCCATAGTGTAAGTGGACACCTTAGGTACCCAAACTTATTTAACAGAATAGTGTCATGTCTTCCTACAAGTGTGAGTGGTGTGACCAAACTTATTACATTTGGCACACAAGATAAAAAAAGTTGAAGGATTTTTAAAAATTATTTTTGAACTATTGCTAGAAGTAGCTTTTACAGTAGATTTATAATTTTTATTTAAAAAAGATGAATTTTTGAATTTATTATTTTTATTTATAGTAGGTTTATTTTTTGTTATCACCGGCGATAGTGGCTATCGCCAGGCGATAGTGTCCAGAAGTGTATCCGAGTCTAAATTTTATCGAACCATAACATTGATTCGCCAAAATCTTATTCAATGATTTTTGGCTCATTCCAAACTTTTTAGTGGCCACTTCTAAATCACGAACTCGGGCTTTCAAGGCTGTATTTTCAGTAACTATTGTACCGCATCGGTTTGCAAAATCCTTCTTACTCCCTCCTACTTGGGATTGAGAAAGTTTAAGAGATCTTTTTAAGGTCCCTTTTTCCCTTATAAGAGAATCAATACGAGACCAATACTGAGAAAGATCTTTCTCAAGTTCTAGTATTCTTGTCGAAGAGGGACAATCCTCTTGACAAGTAACTTTCGCCTTCCCAAGTACTTTTAACTCAGTTGTTAATTTTGTATTTTCTTTTAATAAATTTTTATTTTTCAGGTTTCAGTAGCTTAATTTCATTTAAGATTTTGACAAAATAATTACATGTTAAAAATTCAGAATATAAATCTTCATAGGTTGGAGGAGTTACCTCAGTGTCGCTCTGGACACTATACTCGTCATCAGATGATGAGACTTCCTTTCCCATAAGGCACATGTTTGCCTCTTCTTCAGTTTCTGCACTCGAACTGCTTGATTCCTCAGATGTGACGTCATCCAGGTTTCAACCTTCAGAACTTTCTTCTTATCTTTCTTCATGTGTCGCTTCTCCTTCATCTATTTCAGATACTTTGGGCACTTGCTCTTTATATGTCCAATTCTCCTACAATGGTAACATTCGGGTGGTGCTCGCTCTTCATTATCCTCTCCATCATCTTGAGCTTTTCCTTTCTTGTACCCAGATTCTTTCTTCTTGAAAGAATTTCTTCTTTCAGGGTTTCTCATAAACTTCCTAAACTTCTTCACGAACAAACTTTCCTCATCTTCTTCATCATTCTCATTAGACTCACTTTCCACTTCCTTCTTGCACTTCAACGCCAATGCTTTCTTTCTTTACTCCAAACTATATTCCTATTGTTAAATCCATAGTTCTACCTTGTGGGTTTTCACATTTCCTATAAGATTCTCAATTTAAAGAGTCTTTAGATCGTGTGACTCCGAGATGGAAGTTACTTTTGGATTGAACTTCGGGGGAAGCGATCTAAGAATCTTCCTCACTAAATCTCCATTTGAGAAACTCTTTTCAAGAATCTTTGGATCATTCATAATTTTGCTGAACCTCTTGTACATGGAGTCTATATCTTCATTGACCTCCATCTTGAAATTCTCAAATTATGACACTAACTGGAAAAGCTTTGAGTCCTTTACCTGTGATGTACCTTCATGAGTAACTTCAAGTAGGTTTCAAATATCATACGCAGTTTCACAAGAACATACATGATTAATTTCAGTTCTATAGAATGCGTAGAATAAAGCATTCATTGCGTTTGCATTATTTTTTCATCGAAACTTATCAATGTCATCCCATTTGTCTTTGGGTTTTTCCATACTAACACTCACAACTACAGTTATAGGTGGAGTATAGCATGTTTCTATCATGCCCCACACTTTGATATCTAAAGCTATTAAAAAGCACTGCATTCGAGCTTTCCAATAGTCATAATCAGTGCTCGTGAATAAGGGAGGTCTACTTATCCCTTGCCCCTCAGAGAACGCGTGATTGTTTTGCACCATTACTCTAGGTGGCAAAGCCGAGTTCGGAGTAACCTCCTCTGATACCATTTGTTGGATTGTGAGGCGCCCTTAGAGGGGAGGGTGAATAAGTGTTAACAATTTTTTAAAGTAGAGTTTACTTGATAAAATAAGTGGAGAAATCAAAACTAATTTTTCATAAATCAAACTAAACACTAAGAAATGTATATGAATGAAAATGACAGTATTTTATTTCAAAAGCAATAAAGATGAATACAACATATCTCTATGAAGCTAGAGACTATGGCTTATGAAAAATATAACAAACTTTTGATTTCGCCTGTCCTTCTATAAGAACCGGCAAGCTAAAGTGAATCTCTCCCGAGAGCTTGCTAAGAGCCTATCCCTAGATCTAACCCCGATCTAAACATTGCACATAAGGAACCGATTACTCCCTAAGCTGCACAAGGACTCGGACGCCACTCACAAGGTGGCGATTCTCTCCTAAGCCACGCAAGGACTTATATGCCACACAGAAGATGGTGATTTCCTCTCTCGATTACAATTGAAATAAAGAACAAAACAAAACGTAAACTTCAGAATTAAAAACTCTGAAAGTGGAGGATAAGATCAGTCTGACTCTAGAGGGGGGGGGGTGAATAGAGTTTATTAAAATAATTTTTCAAAATAAAGCTTTGTAGAGGAAGAGTTAAGTTAATATAGTATGTGTATTGTGCTGCAGCAATAAAACAGAAGTAATAATAAAAAGAAAACAAAAGATTCACAGCATACAGTAAAGAATACACACAAGCAACCAAACACAAGAAGCTATAGTGGTTCCCCAATCAACCTGGGTACATCCACTCTTCTTCTACCCTTGGTAGGAATCCACTCAGGATGAGTTGATTAGGTGTCCTGGCACCAATGAGCTTTTGATAAGGTGCTCAAAAACTAGATCTAGATTTTTTGATAAGGTGTCTTGCCACCATTGAGTTTTGACAAGGCTCTCAAAACCAGATTCAGAACTTTTGAAGGGAGTTTTGATAACCCTTTTACAGCAGGAAAAGAAAAAGGAAGAGGTTAAGTTGTCTTCTCTGTCTCAATCACTTAGAGAAGACTTAGTAGATTTATTGTGTTATCAAAGCTCCCCCTGAGATTTAGATAGTTCAGGAGTGAGAGCTTTGCTAGGTTGATAGGCCTTCAGAAGCTTCAGATCTCCAGTAGAAGAGGATTTCAGCAGCGGCTGAAATATGAGTTGTCTGGAGTCTTTGATGTTGAAGCTATGAGCACTTTTCAGTATGATAATTTTCAATCTAACTCTTCAGGATTGATCACTTGATTTTTCTCTGAATTGATCTCACTATCTGTGTATGTCTGTATTGAGTAATTCTTCTCTTGATCTACTGTTGTGTATTTTATTCTCTGATGATCCTCTATCCAAGATAGCCGTTAGCAGTCATAAATGTCTTCCATAAATATTTTGACTTCTGGAGGAAAGTCCAATAAACATTCTCTAAGAAATCTCTTGAAACTTGCTCCAGAATAAATGAAAATGGCTAACAAATCTCTTGAAATAAATGCTGAGAGAATTTGAAAAACATTCCAAAGGCCGACTGAATTTGAATCCTTAAAGTCATCGATCTCTCCGAAAAATGTCGATCTGAGCTATACAATCGTTGAACTGAGCTCAGAGATTGGATTGAACATCAGACAGAAAATGTAGAACTGAGCTCTACGATCGTCGAACTGAGCTCAGTGACCTGAAGAATAAGTGAGGATAGATCGTCGATCTGAGCTCTCTGGGATGATATCTCTGTGAAGATTGGGTGGAGCTTTGCTTTGGAGCAGAGGTTTGAGAAGCTGAGCCTCCACCTGATCCTGAATCTGGAGGAGGAGGAGGAGGAGGAGGCTGAAACTGGGATGATCCTTTCTCATACTTATCCAACTTTCTTCTTTTCTTCATGGCCTTTAGCTTGTTTTTAGAATACTGCATCCAAGGTTCAGTTATCTAGCAGTCATGTAGAATATAATAGGGTATGTCATTAACATCCTTGGCCTTTGCAGGAGGTACCTTCATCATGGCCTTACTTCTAGCTTTCCTTTTCCTAGCAATAGTGCCAGTAGAGTCATCAGATTCTGTATTGAATTGATCACTTTCAAAACTCTATGGTCTGTCATACAAATCATCTATACTTTTGATGTATTCCTTTTGAACTTTCGATTTCTCAGTATCAATAGGGGCAGGAGGTGTTGATACAACAGTAGTAATCACAGCAGTACTCTCAGTAGGAGCAGATGAAATAGCAGGAGTCTCAGATATTTGTACTTCCAAATATTTAGCCAATTCTTCATCAGCAGTATTATCAATATCAGCAGGCATATCAACAGGCAGCATTTCAATATCAGTGGATATAAGCACAGCAGCAACAACAACAGTAGTGGCCTTGTCCTCAGCTTGGATAGATTCTATAAAAGAAGCTAGCAAAATTGGCTTACATATTGAAACAGGCACAATTGCCTTGGAGAGATCTTCACACTGTTGAACTGGTAGATAGTTGAAGTAAACAACATCAAAAATTTGAAAGTAGGCTCTGGAGATCCACTGCAAACACTGGAGTAGCAACTGAGGCTTCAGCAGCAGCAGGCAATTCCAGAACTTCATTAGGCATCTCCACCTGCTGGATTCAGTAAGAACTGGATCAAGGCACCCAGAGGAAGGGATTTCCTGATAAGAGAGGAATGAAGATAGCCTGTCAGATAGCTCCTGAATATATTTCAGAAGTGGAGCCATTGTGGTCTCCAACAATGAGGATAGCCTGAGGGCTAGTAGCTCATACAGCCTGTCTGCCAGTGCAGGAAGATCTACATGCTCAAGATGGGCTTGAGTAGAGGTAGGAGTTGATGTTACTGGCATAATGTTGGATGGTGTGGTGGTAGGAGGTATAGGGATGGATGGATCAGTAGTAGAGATTGTGGAGATGGATGGTACTGGAAAGGAGATGGATGATATGGGAGCAGAAATGGATGGAGTAAAGGATGGTTGAGAGAGTATATCCTGAAGGAGTTGTTGGTAGGAGGAGGTAGATGGAATCTCAGAAGGAGAGGAAGGAGAATCATCCATGAAGGAGTCTTCCAAGAGGTGGAATGATGGAATGGTGAGAGGTGGATAATAGTGTAGTGGGTGGAATGATTCTGAAGTGGCTGGAGGAGATAAGGGTGATGAAATGGTAATGGGGGAAGAGATAGATAAGGTTGAGGTGATTATTGTTGATGATGTGGAGATGGTTGTATAAACAGGTGGAGAGGAAGCAGGCAAATCTTCTGCTGGGGCAGAGACCTGAGGGGAAGTGACTGTAGTAGTCCTTGTGCCTGAAGATGGAATTGTTGTAGGTCTGCTTGGCTTGACAATCTGTCTATCCCATTTTCCAAATAAGGCACAAGTCAGCCTCTTGGAAGCATTGATATGCATTCCACTTGAAACTAACAATTCAGGGCACTTAGCATGAAGAAATAACCCAATTATTCTACCAAAATTAACAAAATTCTTGTTGATTTTCTTTTTGATTAAATCAAAAAATAGTTCTCCCCAGTTTAGGTGCTTTTTATACACAAAAGCTCCCATCAAACAGAGCTGATACCTGGAAATTGTATCATGGGTAGAGTGCTTGGCTAACAGCACTTTCCCTACCACATCTGCCAAAAATCTGTATTCCATTACAGACTTTTCTTCAAAAGCTTGTTGGGGTTAGCTGCTGTATGCCCCATCCTTTCAAGCATATTGGAGAATTCTTCTCCAGACAAATCGATGCAATCTTCTCCTATACTCAACTGAAAAACTTCAGATAAAACCTCAGGTGAAAGTGATACCTGATTTCCCGAGATCGTGCCGACGATGGTGTTGTTATTCAGATTCTGTGCTGTATATACCCATTCTTTGATTTCATCTGCTGCTATCTTAATTCTTGTTGTCATGATGTTCTCTAGTTGCTATTCTTTGAAGAGCTCGAGTATGTCTTTGAATATTTGATCACTACTTTCAAAGGAATCCATATCGATGTCAAATCTGGTGTCGAATTTCATTGCCGACAGAGCTGCAACTGAAACGGCCATTTGATCCTGCAAAGATGAACAAACAAAGAACAAGTGCAGCAAGAGTTTGGAGGGAAAAAGAGTTTTTCTGCGAAAACTATGAACGCGCAAAGGAGAACGACGGCCGAAAAATGATTTTTATATTAGGGTTCGACGCTGAAAAGGAAGGATCGTCGATCTCCGTTTGACGATCAGGGCTCCTAAGGGAAGCTGAGAGGTCTTCAACATCGTCGATCTCAGTTCGACGATCTTGAGAGCGTCGATCTATATTCGACGATCGTTGACCTGAAAGAGATAGTATAAAACTATCTGACAAGCGCTGAACTCCGGTCGACGTTTTGTGAAAACGTCGATCTCCGTTCGACGATCTTGAGGAAAATCATCGAGCGCAGTTCAGAGATAGAAACTATCCTACAGACATAAAAAGAAATAAGTTTTTAGCCTAATCTTGGTCTGTTTTTAGCTTTTAAGATCTTGTAATTTATTTTAGGCTTCCTCCATCTAACATGCCTAACTGATTTAGGAAGAATGTATGTTTCTTCTCATCCAAGGGTTTGGTGAAAATATCTCCCCTTTGTAAATCAGTTGGGATATATTGAAGTTCAATTTTGTTTTTCTCAATATTATCCCTTAGAAAATGATGCCTAATTTCTATGTATTTTGTCCTACTATGGAGGACTGGATTTTGTGCAATGGAAATAGCACTGGTGTTGTCACAAAATATTTTAGACTTCTCTAAGTTGTAACCATAGTCTAGGAGTTGATTTTATATCCACAATATTTGTGAGCAATAACTACCTGCAGCCATATATTCAGCTTCAGCAGTTGAGGTTAACACAGATGTTTGTTTCTTACAAAACCATGAGACAAGTCTATCACCAAGAAACTGACAAGTTCCACTGGTGCTTTTCCTGTCTATTCTGCATCCAGCATAATCAGCATCTGAGAATCCAGTTAAGTCAAATGCTGAATCTTTTGGATACCAGAGACCTAGATTTTGACAACCTTTAACATATCTAAGAATCCTCTTTACTAAAGTTAAGTGTGACTCTCTAGGGCTTACTTGGAACCTAGCATATATACATGTAGCAAACATTATATCAGGCCTACTAGCTGTAATGTACAATAAAGAGCCAATCATTGCTCTATATGTTGTCTGATCAACTGGTTTCCCATGTTCATCAGCATCCAATACAACATTGGTAGGCATGGGTGTTTTCATAAATGATGCATCAGACATACCAAATTTCTTAACCAGCTCTTTTGCATACTTGGTTTGGGAAATAAATATGCCTTCAGCATGTTATTTTACTTGCAATCCTAAGAAGAAGGAGAGCTCACCCATGCTACTCATTTCAAATTTAGAGTGCATCAGCTTGGAAAACTTTTTGTATAATTTTTAATCAGTAGAACCAAAGATAATGTCATCAACATATATTTGTACTAGTAGGGTATGGGACTTATGGGTTCTAATAAAAAGAGTTTGGTTTACTTTACCCCTTATAAAATCATTTTCCAGAAGAAAGCATGCTAGGGTCTCATACCATGCTTTAGGAGCTTGCTTTAGACCATATAATACTTTATGTAGTTTAAAAACATAATCAGGATGAGTTAGAGAGATAAAACTTGGGGGTTGTCTGACATAGACTTCTTCTTTGATCTCCCCATTGAGAAATGCACTCTTTACATCCATCTGGTATACCTTGAATCCTTTGTGAGCAACATAAGCTAGGAATATTCTGATGGCCTCTAACCTTGCAACTGGTGCAAAGGTCTGTTCATAGTCTATTCCTTTTTCTTGAGAGTAGCCTTGAGCAATTAGCCTTGCCTTGTTCCATACAATGACTCCCTGATCATCCAACTTGTTCCTGAACACCCATTTTGTTCCAATAATGGAATGATTCTTTGTCTTAGGCACTAGTTCCCAAACTTTGTTTCTTTCAAATTGATGCAACTCCTCTTGTATTTCAATGATCCAGTGTGGATCTTGCTCTGCATCTTGAATGGATTGAGGTTTAATTTGAGAGAGAAAGCAAGTGTGCATCAGGTTTTGGTTGACCTGATTTCTGGTTTGCACACCAGCTGAGATGTTTCCAATCACTTGGGAGATTGGATGATCTCTTGATGTTACTAAATCAACAGGGGGTGTTGATTGTTCACCAACCTGTGTTGCTGTTTCCTCTTGTGGAACAGCAACTGGCTCTTCAAGAAGATTTTCTTCCAGATGTTGAGCAACTTCTTCATCTTCACTACTTTCATCCTTTTGAGTAACTTGCAATCTGTCCAAGTCTTCAGCTAGAGAGTGTACCTGCAAATGTTCTATGGTAGAAGTATTCTTCTCCTTGAAAGACATATTAGTTTCATCAAAGGAAATATGGACAGATTCTTCTATTTTTAGAGTAGTTTTATTATAAACCCTATAAGATTTACTGATCATAGAGTATCCCAGAAATACTCCTTCATCATCTTTTGCTTGAAATTTTGCTAAATATCTCTTGTCATTATTGTGAATATAACAAATGCAACCAAAAATTTTGAAGTAATCTACTTTAGGTTTATTACCTTTGAGTAATTCATAGGGAGTCTTGCCCTTTAGTTTATGTATCAAACTTCTGTTCAACACATAGTTGGAGGTGCTCACTGCTTCTGCCCAAAAGGATAGAGGAAGGTGAGCATCTGTCAATAATGTAGTTGTAGATTCAATTTGGGTTCTATTTTTCCTTTATGCTACCCCATTTTGTTGAGGAGTTCTAGGAGCTGAGAAAGTATGCCTGATCCCTTCACTCTGACAGAACTCTTGCATAAGAAGAGAATCAAACTCTGTCCCATGATCACTTCTGATCAGGGCAATGTGAGTATTGAACTCAATCTATATACATTTGAGAAACTCTGTCAGACACTTAAAGTTATCAGACTTCTTCCTCAAAAAGAATACCTAGGTGAATCTAGAGAAGTCATCTACAATCACCAAAGTATAAGATTTCCCTCCTAAGCTTTGTACTTTAATGGGTCCAAAAAGATCCATGTGTAACAGATATAAAATCCTAGGTGAATCACTCTTATTAAGTGACTTAAAACTGTTTTTAGTTTGCTTGCCTAATTGACAAGCCTTGCAAAGTCCTTCCTTCTTGTAGGGGCCAGAAGGTAGTCCTCTAACAAGGTTGTCCTTGGATAGCCTAGCAATAGTTCTAAGGTTAATATGCCCTAGTCTCTTATGCCACAGTATATTAGGTCTAGATATGGAATTGAACAAGCAGATATCTACTTTAGATGAATGAAAATCTACTAAGTAAATATTATCTTTTTTGTTATCTGCCAACACAATTTTGTCTTCTAACTTGACCTTGCATATAGCTTTGTTGAAAGTCACTTGATATCCTTCATCACAAAGTTGACAGATACTTATCAAGTTGTGCTTGAGTCCTTCAACATAAGCTACTTTCTTGAAGGTGACTGTTCTAATTTGGACTGCACCATATCCTTTTGTTGTTCCAAAGTTTGAATCACCAAAAATTACTTTGGATCCAAGCTTGGCTTTAAAGGATGTGAAGATGTCCTTGTTCCCTGTCATGTGCTTTGAGCACCCACTATCCAGATACCAAAGCTGGTTTGATGTTGGATAGGTCTTCACCTGTACATACAAGAATTTACATGTTTTTGACCCAGTTTACCTTGGGCCTAGGTTGATATCCTTTAAATTCAGAAATAAAAGACATCCCAGGTTTACTCTTATAACCTTCAGGATGGTATCTCCTAGGAGGTACTACCCATTCAGTATAGGGGTTAAAACCTTGGGATGTAGGACTTCTAGGATTGAATCTAGATGAACCTTTGAAAGATTGTTCAAAGCCCTGATCTCTGTTCGATGATCGTCGAGCTGAGGTCGACGATCTTGGGTCAGATCGTCGAGCTCTATTCGAAGATCGACTGTCCTGGAGTTAAGAGTTTAGGTGTCGTCGAGCTGAGTTCGACGATTTTTTCTTGGATCGTCGAGCACCGTTCGACGATCGTCGAGCGCCGTTCGACGATCGTCCAGCTCTGTTCGACGCATTCTATTGAACTATAACTTTCTTTGGCAAATCTGCATTCTTCCTAGCTACCTCTACAACTTCCTTCCCTTTATCAGAGATAAATTTGATTGGAGTTGTCAGAACTATAGGCTGGCTGGATGAAGCTCCTAAGCCCAGTATACTATTAAGTCTAGAGTTCACTGTGCTTGTGATATCCATCAGTTTGATGCTTCTCCCATAAAGGGATTCTTCAAACTGCTTGGCCTTGGATAGTTCACTTTTCAGTGAAGCTATCTGCTCCCTATAGCATTCTAACTCTTTAGAGAGTTTGAGGTTCTCTGATTTTAAAGTGTTATACTCAGACAGTTGTTTTTTGAGGGAAATGATTTGCTTCTCAGATTCTAATAGATCTAGGCATAGTACTTTAAACTCATGTTTAAAGTCCTCAGAACTGAAATCAAATGAATTGATTACCTGGTCTTCTTCTAGTTGAATTTCTGAATCTGACTCTTATTCTTCTGCTTCTGAATCTAATTGAGAGGCATTGATAGCCATCATGAAAAATTCCTTTTCATCAGCATCAGCATCATCATCACTAGAGCTGGATGAAGCTTCAGAATCCTCTTTAGTTTCACTCCATATCTCAGCAACAAATCCCTTCCTTGTATGTTTGTTCTTGCTGGAGGAGGGTTTGTCTGAGCTGTTCTTCTTAAAGTCTTTCTCCTTTCTTCTTTCTATTCTATCCTTCGTGTCCTTATTTTTGTTTTTTGGACAGTAAGGCACAATATGGCCTGGTTTCCTGCAACCAAAACAGATAATTTCTTTGTTGTTATTTGATTTATCATACCTTGGCTTATCATGTCCCTTGTATGACCTTTTTCTGAAATCTTTTCTGGCCATTTTGTAGAATCTTTTGGCCAATAGGCTGACTAGCACCTCATTGCCTGTGACCTTTTCTTCAAGCAGGTCCTCAATAGCTTTGAAGGCTATTGACTTCTCTTTTCTTGTGGCTGGTGAGGCAGCCTTCTGTTCTTCTTCTCTATTCTTAATGAGCAGCTCATAAGATTTGAGCTTGCCTAGTAGAGCTTCAGTGGTGATTTGGTTTAGACTTCTGGCATATTTGATTGGCCAGATTCTTGAATCTCAAGTGCTGGGGAAACACATTAGGATTTTGTCATTCAGATCAGTCAATGAGATTTCTTTATCCAGAGTCTTTAATTCATTGACAATCAGACTTAATCTGTTGTACATGTCTGCTACTGACTCAGATTCTCCCTTTTTGAAATTCTCATATTGGGTTATGAGATGGGATCTTTTGTCATTTCTTTCATCAGCAGATCCTAAGACAATCTCAGAAAGTTTGTCCCAAATTTCTTTAGCTGAGTTGCATTCAGCTACTTTCTGAAATACCTCATCAGACATTGTCTGAGCTAAGATATTCATGGCCTTGGCATCTGCAGTCTTCCACTTCTTTATTTCAGCATCTGTTCCTGAAGGAGGTGGAACAACATTTGTGCTTGAGTTTGCTGGTTGACTTGGGCACACTGTCAAAACAGAATTAAATATATCTTCATCAATAGAATTCATATAAAGTTTAATCCTAGCTTTCAAAAGTGCAAACTTGGATAGATTGCACACTGGAGGCCTGATGCTTGCATAATCTTTGTTCTGTGCCATGTCTTTATATAAAATTAAATATAATGAAAATAACCCTCTTAAAGGATTGATCTTATCAAGGATCTTTTGGTTCAGGTGTTAGCCTGTATGAACAACCAACCTGCCTCTGATACCAATTGAAAGTGGAGGATAAGATCAGTCTGACTCTAGAGGGGGGGGGGGTGAATAGAGTTTATTAAAATAATTTTTCAAAATAAAGCTTTGCAGAGGAAGAGTTAAGTTAATATAGTATGTGTATTGTGCTGCAACAATAAAATAGAAGTAATAATAAAAAGAAAACAAAAGATTCACAGCACACAGCAAAGAATACACACAAGTAACCAAACACAAGAAGCTATAGTGGTTCCCCAATCAACCTGGGTACATCCACTCTTCTACCACCCTTGGTAGGAATCCACTCAGGATGAGTTTATCATGTGTCCTGGCACCAATGATCTTTTGATAAGGTGCTCAAAAACCAGATCTAGATTTTTTGATAAGGTGTCTTGCCACCACTGAGTTTTGACAAGGCTCTCAGAACCAGATTCAAAACTTTTGAAGGGAGTTTTGATAACCCTTTTACAGCAGGAAAAGAAAAAGGAAGAGGTGAAGTTATCTTATCTATCTCAATCACTGAGAGAAGACTTAGTGGATTGATTGTGTTGTCAAAGCTCCCCCTGAGATGTATATGGTTTAGGAGTGAGAGCTTTGCTTGGGTGATAGGACTTCAGAAGCTTCAGATCTCCAGCAAAAGATGATTTCAGCAGCTACTGAAATATGAGTCTTCTGGAGTCTTTGATGTTGAATCTATGAGCACTTTTCAGTATGCTAATTTTCAATCTAACTCTTCAGGATTGATCACCTGATTTTTCTCTGAGTTGATCTCACTATCTGTGTATGTCTGTATTGAGTAATTCTTCTCTTGATCTGCTGTTGTGTATTTTATTCTCTGATGATCCTCTGTCCAAAATAGCCGTTAGCAGTCATAAATGTCTTCCATAAATATTTTGTCTTCTGGAAGAAAGTCCAATTAACATTCTCTAAGAAATCCCTTAAAACTTGCTCCAGAATAAATGAAAACGGCTAACAAATCTCTTGAAATAAATGCTGAGAGAATTTGAAACACATTCCAAAGACCAACTGAATTTGAATCCTTAAAGTCATCGATCTCTCAGAAAAACATCGATCTGAGCTCTACGATCGTTGAACTGAGCTCAGAGATTGGATTGAGCATCAGACAGAAAACGTCGAACTGAGCTCTACGATCGTCGAACTGAGCTCAGTGACCTGAAGAATAAGTGAGGATAGATCGTCGATCTGAGCTAGAAGATCGTCGACCTGAGTTCGACGACTTAGCAGAGATGAGCTCATAGATCGTCGAACGGAGTTCGACGTTTCGTCGACCTGAGCTCGACGAAAATTGTCTTTGTCTCAGCTCTAGGTCTTGATCATTGAATGGTCCTGGGGGCAGCTTCAAACCTAAGTTCTAAGCCCTAGACTCATTCTAACTTGACCTTTTCAACTATACATCTAGGTCAAACTGATTTCCTAAAAACATAGTGATCCTTGCCCAAATTAGTAATAGGGTGTTCCAACAAACTCCCTCTAAACAAAGCGCTGAAGATGCCGACGAATCCTTGCCAAGGTTGCTTCGAATGTCATGTACGAGCCGTCGATCATTCGCTCTTGAATCTTCTTAGGAGAATGCAGTAATTTTGAATGTTGGAGCTCTCTGGATCTGTTGCACGGGAAGGAACACTCAAACTTCTATAATTCGTGATCTCCATAGAAAAATGAGTAGCTCTTATATTTTAGAGATATCGCCCGACGATACTGGGTATCGCCTTCAGGCGGTATCCTCACAAGCTGCCACGTGTCCCATAATTCAAAACTTCTACTGCCTGATTCTGTCGTGGCCAATCATGCACTATTGCCTGGACGATATCGATATTGTCAGGCGATATCAACTCTAACTTTATGCCGTGTGGAGATAATGTCGTAACTGTTCAATCCATTGTCGCTTGGTGGCGATATCCAATATTTCCTAGCGATATCTCCTTAGCTCCTTTATTCTGACCCGAATAAAAACCCAAATACAATTAGTGTTAGACCTGTGATATCTGGACATCATAAACACCCTATGATCAAATACAACTGAGATTTGTTATTAGCAAACCAAGAAGCTTTGAACGCATGCTCCAACAAATATCAACAGTGCACGCGATCAGGCAGCTAGGCAACCGTGCAGTAAGGCAGCTTGCAGATCAGTGAATAGAGTTCAGCATTGGAATAACGGGAAGCCCACATGACTAGGTTGCGATTTGGTGACTTAGAAGTTTTAGCAGACTCCATAGCGGTTAACAGCAAAGCTGGCAGTTACTCTTCGATTCCGCGCGTCTTGTTTCTTCGCCTTGTATTTTTTCTGTCATCGTTTACATTGGTGAATCATGTCTCGCCATGTATGTCTCATCTTGTAAAGATTTCCTTTATAGTACAAGATTCTTGCTCTTCTGTTTGCTTCTGTCTTACTTTGGCTCGGATAGGTTGAGTGTTCCTGCGCCTGGTTTCCCATTATTTACTTAACACAAATTTTTTTATAAGAGAGACCGCTAGTTGCGCCGAACAGTAGACTTACCCACATCGGCGAAAACCACTTGCTGCTGGCAATGTTATTATAGTCCAAGACTGATTAACGACTTCAATTTTCCTCGAAGATCACCATACTTATTGCTTCGAGTATGTGGTCTCTCAACCATTTTTTTGTTGATGAACAACTAGTCTTCGTTACATGCTTTCTTCTTCTATTTTCTTAATTCATGTATTAAATGTTAAAAGAGATACTAATAATTTATTTCGTACCTCTTTTCCCATGTGAATTTCTTTAAGATGCACATTGGTTACATGATGTCTTCTTGTTAAGAATAACAAATGTATATGAGTGCACTTATTCCCGCTTACACTTGCCACCTTGAATACTTTAGAAAACTGGCCAGACGATCCCACACCTGGCGTACGCCTATTAGTGTAGCGAATAAGGTTGAGCATTCGGATTCCTGCAGGCACTTGCAGATATGAATAACTGTATAAGGGGACAGACCAGGCGAATCAACTCTGGGTGTCCGCCTATTAGAATAATGAATAAGATTGAGCTCACGAATTCCTACAGGAACTCACCAATAAGGAGACTGACCAGGCGACCCCACTACAAGTGTCCACCTATAAGAATAGTGAATAAGGCTGAGCGCTAGAATTTCTGGGGGTACTCGCTATACAACCCAGTATTCGCTGAGTGGGACCCTCCGATAAGTTCAAGGCATAACAGGAGGATTTTTCAGGTTCAGGATTAGTCAGAGTGGCGAGAGGGGTAAGATGGACCGCACTCACCCAACGCATCAATGAGCTTTCGCCCATGTCAGGAGGGGCGGTCAGGCCTTCGAACGAATGTGGTCTTCATCATTCACTCGCCCAAGACTCGCTCCTTAATGTGCAAGTAGGCGGGCTTTTGCAAAGACAGACGAGTGATGTGGAAAGACCGCACTAGCCTAGGAGGCGAATGCGTGGCTCATCCAGCTTTCGCTGCTTCAGGCGAGTGGTGTTTCAATGGACCACTCACTCGGTGGGGTCCAGAGGTGAAATTACCTGGATGCCCCTGGGGGCCTGCAAAAAACCTTCTTCGACAGTGGAGTTACGCTGTTGGCAGACCCAATTGGGCAGCGTATAGTAGTTCTGAATAGTAGAGTTAAGTTTTTGGCAAACCAAGTTTGGAAATCTATAAATAGACCCGAGAGGGTACCTTTGGAGGGACAGATTATTTTAACTTCTTCCTCAGGCTATTCTTAGGAATCTCTGAGTGTCCTCCAAGGTGCCCAATGTTGAAATCAGAAACTGGCTTCTATGGAGTTCGGACCCTCAGAAGGGGTGATCGTACACTTACTTATCCCAATGAGATCACTCAACCGAAAATTTAGGACTAGAGAATGATCCACGGCTGCAGCACGGAGGTCCCACCACACACCTGGAAGATCTTAGAGTGCTTCCCCTCCTTAGCCAATGCTGAACTAAGGGCACCTCAGAAAGCGCTACAAGACTCAAAAACGTGAGAAGCCGCCTCTCTGAGGTACCTCTATGGGTCTATTTATAGATTTCTGAGTCTGATCTGTAAAAAGTGCAACTTTGCCTTTTTATTTTACTCTATGCAGCCCAAAATGGGTCTGTCAACATCGAAACTCCATTTTTTGAAGAAGCTACTAGAATACCAAGCTATATTGAATACATGCTATTAGCACCCCACATACGGGAGGGAGCTCGATCTAGCTCGCCACTCCCCTAGATGGGTGCAGCCCAGCTCCCGCAACTCGCATGCCTCTTAGGAGAGTGCATTTCAGGTTCCAACAGGATCACCCACCTGCCTGGAGGATGCAGGTCGGCTGCCTCGGCTCGCCCTCCTACTTGGCAGATGCGAGCTAGCTGCCTCGACTCGCCCGCCTGGTTGGCAGATGCAGTCCGGATGCCTCGGCTCGTGCGCCTGCTGAGCTAAATCGGGTCGGCTTTCTCGGCTCGCCTACCTGCCGAGCTGAAGTAGGTCAGCTACCTCGGCTCGCTCAGGGCTTATGATCCTATGGCCTATCTCTGGGGCCTCACTTCGCTCTGCCTTGTTGGGTCTTCTCGACAAACATGAGGTTGTACACAATCCCCGCTCTTTATGAGCTTTTGCAAAGCTCAATGAGAATCATCCAACCCCAAGTGTTCGTTGAGTGCTTGCTGAGCTGGAGGGAATCCTTTGGTTGGCCCCACCTTCCTGCTTTGTATATATCACATGCCTCAAAGGAATTCACTTACTCCCTCCTCCTTCCTCTTCCACATATCACTGTAGCAGTGCAAATGTGAAAGTCTCTAGTGTCGACTAAATCTACCTATGGGGGGGGGGGGAATAGGTGTCGTGTAGTCTTTTGCGGAATTAAATTTACCTACACAAATTAACAAACACAGCACAAAAAACAAACCAAGAATTAGAGTGGTTTCCCGATTTGGGTACGTCCACTTTCCCCCCTTCGACCTATCTCTCAGGACGACTCGGTCACTTCTCCAAACGGATTGAAATCCAATCCTCACACTACGGAAGGAACCCTTCCAACAAAGGAGTCACAACTCCACCACCACGGGTTGCACCCAACCCTTACAACTAGGAATTAAAATTCCTTTACAACAAACAAAAATTGAATGTAAAAGTAAATACAAACAAAGCTTTTGGAGATTCTGATGTCCTTCTTCGTTCATTGAAGCTTTCTTGAAAGTTACGAAGAGTCCACAACCAGATTTCTCTCTTGGAGAGGATCTTGTCAAGATTGGCGGCGGCAAGTGATTGCGGCGGTGATACTTTGTAGATCCAAACTTCTTGACGAAGCAAGCAAGGTCAACCAACGATCTCAGTCGGATCAATCGTCCCCACCGATTCGGAATGGAGAACTAGTCTCGTTCAATGAATCGAGAGATAAGAGATCTCAAGAGAGATGCGTGAGATGCTCAGCTCGCCTCGGTACTGTCGTCAGAAGATCCAAAAAGATCGAAGATTAGCGGCGATGACGAACTGCGAGCGGCGACAAGCGATCGGAGGTTTCCACCATCGGCTAGGGCACGACGTCGACTACTTTTGATTTTTCATGAATGAATGTCTGTAGAAGTTCAAAATATGCATACATATACCCTGATCCAACCCTAAAGACCGTTGTGGGGCCCACATGGAGAAACCCTAGCCCCGGCCGAAACAGCGCACGACAAGTTGGTCCGGTCCAGCAGACGAGGAAATTTGCCTGAGGCAAAATCGGCGGGAATCGTTGGTGATTCCCATCGATGTCGGCGGGAATCACTAACGATTCCCGTAGATTTTGCCTTGACTGAATTCCTGTTTGAAAACTCAGCCGGAATCAGTCGGCGGGAAGGGCTGACTGATTCTCGTCGAATCGGCGGGAATCACTAACGATTCCCGTCGAAGTCGGCGGGAATCACAAGTGACTCCCGTCGAAGTCGGCGGGAATTACTTAGTGATTCCCATCGATTTTGACTTAGAAGATTTTTCTCTTCCTTCCTTTGAAGACTTGGTCTTTGACCCATCTTTGCTCCTTCTTCTGCTCTTGATCTACCTTAACCCTGTACTTGAAAATAAGTACACTCCAAAAGAGAGAGCACACGTGAGTCGACACACTGATCTACGCAACGAGGGATTAAGTTGCACAAACTCGTGTATATTGACCCACTGCACCCTGACATTGGCGTGTACTTAGTATGGAATAGCTGCAAGCACAACTTGATAGAATTGTCAAATACATTTTCAATTCACCTTAGCTTGTTCAGGGGCTTCTTCAAATAAGGTCAATTGTGGATGCAATACCCAACAATCTCCCCATATTTGAAGAAGCCTAAACCCTACAAGCTAAGGTGAATAGAAAAGATGTAAATGAAAATCATAAAATGAAAGTTCAGTTGAGAGTGAGATTCATTACCATTTTCCTAAGAGCAACATAGCTTTGTGGCCTACTTAGCATTGGCAGCCACCTTAGTCTTGGCCGAGAGGGTAATCTCCCCCTTTTCGGCTTCTGCAAATCTGGGACTTCACTTGGAGCAAAATGCTCCCCCTCAATTCTTGCATCCGTGCTCGATCTTGAGTTCCTAGCAGATGTTTTCCCTTGATCCAATAGCCTTGAGCCCTTCAGTCTTAAATCTTCATAGTTCAGCATGCCGAGTTCAGTTTTGAAGAGACTGAACTTGGCCTCGTCTAGGGGCTTTATGAAGATATTTGCAATCTGCTTATCCGTAGGGACATAGCAGAGAGATATATCTTTGTTTTCCACATGCTCCCGAATGAAGTGATAGCGCACTTCAATCTGCTTTGTGCGGCTGTGCGACACTGGATTGTTCGCAATTGCAATTGCGTTTGAGGAATCGCAATACATAAGAACTTCTCTGAACTGCAAGTCATAATCTTCGAGTTGATTTCTGATCCATAGAAGTTGTGCGAAATAGCTTCCTGCTAAGATGTACTCAGATTCAGCCGTATAGGTTGCGACACAGTTCTGCTTTTTACTGTTCCACGATATAAGCTGTCTTCCTAGGAATTGGCACGTCCCGGAAGTACTTTTCCTATCATCCATGCTTCCTGCAAAGTCAGCATCTGAAAAGCCTATCAGCTCGACATCATTGTTTCTTGGGTACCACAAGCCAAGATTTGGTGTACCCTTAAGGTATCTAAGAATCCGCTTTGCAGCGACATAATGAGATTCCTTAGTGTTCACTTGATATCTAGCACAAATGCATGTTGAAAACATAATATCCGTTTTACTAGCACTAAGGTAGAGCAGGGATCCAATTATACTTATGTATTTGGTTTCATCAAAAGGTTTCCCTTTCTCATCCTTGTCCAGAGACACAGTAGATCCCATTGGAGTCCTCATAGAGGTTGCGCTCTCCATTCCGAATTTCTTAATGAGTTCATTTGTGAACTTCATCTGAGAAATGAAAATTCCATCGTCAGACTGTTTCACTTGAAGTCCCAAGAAATACTTTAGCTCTCCCATATTGCTCATTTCAAACTTTCCTTGCATAAGCTTAGAAAACTTCTTGCAAAGATTGTTGTCTGTATAGCCGAAGATTATATCATCGACATAGATTTGAACCAGCAAAATCTTGCCTTTGACTTCCCTAAGAAACAATGTCTTATCTATTTTTCCTATAATCTTATTCCATAGCAAGCCTGGAACATCTCTTGTCTAGGTCCCATCATGTTCATGGGTACCTAGACTATCCTGCAAAAAAAGAATTACCTTACCTTAGGAACCCAATAGGTATTGGGTCCTAGGTTCTTGTCAGCATAAAATACAACATGCCTTCCTACAAGATTTCTGTCAGGAAGGCTGTCTCTTGCCAAAGGATGTGGACATACCCTTGCCCTTGTCACAGAAGGATTGTGCCAACAATCTATCGCAAAGTGACCCACTCTGCCATAACACCAACATTCATGAATATTGTACCTCCTTTTCTGACCAGATCTATTAACGGAGTTGGTCATGACCCTAGGTCTGAAGGAGGCAACGCTGGATCTGTTCTCAGATTTACCCTTTCCACCGAGACACGAGGGGGGTCTGATGGTGAACATGTGGTGAGTGTCATGAGGCCTGGGGGGTGGTGCTTTCTTTTTAGCCAGCACCCATCCGGGGGCACCAGTGATGCTTCCAACATGTTTGCCAACTCCCTTTTCCTTTGTCTTAGGGTGGGAAGATGTTCTGTGAGAGCTGGTTCCTGCAATTTCATGAGGTGTGGGAGCTGAGGCCGTAAATACAAATGGTTCATGATGAGCCATGTGTATTTTATCATGGGTAGCCATAACAACACTTGCACTATGTGTGTTTCCACACGAGGGCCGATCATTCTTGCAGTGACCATAGTTGTTCTTATGGTCATACCTGAAGGAATGATGTGTGCCCTTCCTACTCGATGTGGGGGGTCTGTAAACAGTTTCCCAATTTCTCCACGATTTTATAATTCGCGAGATCCACCCATTTTCTCCCTTTCTCTTAATAGCATCTACCTTGGAAAAATTAGATATTATCCTCTTCTCAGTCTCTAGATGAAACTCTAGATCCGAGATCTTTTAGTCCTTCACCTTGATGGATTCCAATTGGAGGTCCATCATGGTCCTCAAATGAGCAATTTCCTTAGCTTATACTTCAACAAGCAAGTTGCTCTCCTAAAGGGCTCTACGAAGGGAATCAAGAGTTTTAATCTGTTGATTGAAGCTGTCAATATCCCTTGCATCAACTGATAGACAATCCTCCGAACTTCTCCTGTCTTCAGGAGATATATGGGGGAAAGAGCAAGAGGAGGAAGATACCTGATCCTGATTTGGCTGATCAGGGTTAGAGTTATGGTCTGCAGAAGCTGATGTTTCAGCTTCATCTCAACTGCACTCCTCAATCTCTTCTTCAGTCTCTGATAGAGAAACAGGAGCCCTGATATTGGCAAGTTATTCTTGACTTTAATCTTCAGAGATGAGGACCCCCATAAATGCATCATCTTCTTGCTGGCATTCATTCCAGGCAGTCTTCTTTCCCTCCATGAGGTTAGAGATTGTTTCCCACATGGACTTTGCAGTCTTACACTTATCCAATCTTGTAAGAGAAGAACCTGACCAAATATCAGAGATGATCTGTCGTACCAACATGTCCAAGTTGAATAGTGAGAGCTCAGTTTCAGACATCTCTGCGGGACTCTTAGGGATTTGGAGATCTTCTCAGGAGTCAGAAGCCTTCATGGGAATGAAGGGACCCTCTTCCACAATGAATAAAGCACGGGGGTCAATGGCTTACAAATGAAACTCAACTCTCATTTTCCAGATGGGAAAATATTCTTTTGTACATGCAGGAAGTCTCAGGGGAGAGACATCTGGGTATAGCTCCATGCATGAATCTTGTTTTCTCCTCGACACTAGACACGAGAACTTACTCAAGGTGTTAACCTTATTGATGAGTAACCTCCCTCTGATACCACTTGAAAGTCTCTAGTGTCGACTAAATCAACCTATGGGGGGGGGGAATAGGTGTCGTGCAGTCTTTTGCGAAATTAAATTTACCTGCACAAATTAACAAACACAGCACAAAAAACACAAAGAATTATAGTGGTTCCCCGATTTGGGTACGTCCACTTTCCCCCCTTCGACCTATCTCCCACCAAGGGACGACTCGATCACTTCTCCAAACGGATTGAAATCTAATCCTCACACTACGGAAGGAACCCTTCCAACAAAGGAGTCACAACTCCACCACCACGGGTTGCACCCAACCCTTACAACTAGGAATTAAAATTCCTTTACAACAAACCAAAATTGAATGTAAAAGAAAATACAAACAAAGCTTTTGGAGATTCCAATGTCCTTCTTCGTTCGTTTAAGCTTTCTTGAAAGTTATGAAGATTACACAACCGGATTTCTCTCTTGGAGAGGATCTTGTCAAGATCGGCGGCGGCAAGTGATTGCGGCGGCGATGCTTTGTAGATCCAAACTTCTTGACGAAGCAAGCAAGGTCTACCAACGATCTCAGTCGGATCAATCGTCTCCACCGATTCGGAATGGAGAACTAGTCTCGTTCAACGAATCGAGAGACAAGAGATCTCAAGAGAGATGCGTGAGATGCTCGGCTTGCCTCGGTACTGTCGTCGGAAGATCCAAGAAGATCGGAGATTAGCGGCGACGACGAACTGCGAGCAGCGAAAAGCGATCGGCGGTTTCCGTGATCGGCTAGGGTACGACGTCGGATACTTTTGATTTTTCATGAATGAATGTCTGTAGAAGTTCAAAATACGTGTATATATATACCCTGATCCAACCCTAAAGACCGTTGTGGTGCCCACACGGAGAAACCCTAGCCCTGGCCGAAATAGCGCATGGCAAGTTGGTCCGGTCCAGCAGACGAGGAAATTTGCCTAAGGACAAATCGGCGGGAATCATTTGTGATTCCCGTCGATGTCGGCAGGAATTGTTGGTGATTCCCGTCGATGTTGGCGGGAATCACTCATGATTCCTGTCGATTCTGCCTTGACTGAATTTCTATTGGAAAACTCAGCCGGAATCAGTCGGCGGGAAGGAATGACTGATTCTCATCGAATCGGCGGGAATCACTAACGATTCCCGTCGAAGTCGGCGGGAATCACAAATGACTTCTGTCAAAGTCGGCGGGAATGACTTAGTGATTCCCATCGATTTTGACTTAGAAGATTTTTCTCTTCCTTCCATTGAAGACTTGGTCTTTCACCCATCTTTGCTCCTTCTTCTGCTCTTGATCTACCTTAACCCTGTACTTGAAAATAAGTACACTCCAAAAGAGAGAGCACACGTGAGTCAACACACTGATCTCCGCAATGAGGGATTACGTTGCGCAGAGCCATGTATATTGACCCACTGCACCCTTACATTGGCATGTACTTAGCATGGAATAGCTGCAAGCACAACTTGATAGAATTGTCAAATACATTTTCAATTCACCTTAGCTTGTTCAGGGGCTTCTTCAAATCAGGTCAATTGTGAATGCAATACCAAACAAAATGATGCATATTCAGATGAGATGTGTGCTCTCCTGGAGGCCCCATGTTGACTTGGGGGTCACCCAACTCTTCCTTTAGGCCAAAGAAGGCCAAGATGATCAAGCAGCCTTCTCACGATGATGCCCCCTCTTCTAGTCCGGCGATCGATTCAAAATCCATCCACCAGGTTCGCGGGCTGGTGACTTAATTCCACGCTGCGCCGATTCTGATATAACTCATCTTTTGCAGAAGACACCTCACGAGGATAGAGGTGGGTGGAGCAGACCTAGGACGTCTTTCCCTGCACTTGTCTGATCGGGCCGTCATCCCCTTGGTTGTGAGATCCAACTTTCCCGCGGTCCAGAGCATTTCTCCCCTCTGGTTCGGTGAGCTGTCGACTTTTCGTCTTCACCCTTCGCTTGGTCATCCCTAATTTCTGATTACTCTTGTTTTTATAGCTTCCACCCAGGGGCCGCCGAACTGCCTCCGCGGTTTCCACACTAGTCAGCCTACCCTGGGTTGGGAAAAACCTTTGAGGCTCTCGACGGCGAGCCCTTCCAAGGCCGACCAAGTACCTCCCACTGGCAAGTTAGCGTGGTAGATGTGCCGACCCCGGGTTAGATCATATACTTGCTCTCCTGTCTTTGTCCTCCTGCCCCGCTAACCTTCCTTCTTCTTTTTCAGACTTTCGCGGGGTCTCTTTGTCCGACATGGATCTAATCGAGGAGTACTCGCCTCCCCCTTCTACGGACAAGATCGTGGACTACCTGGGCGACCCTCAGGATGTTGAAGGGATGAAGAAACGAGTGACCGAGCTGTTCCAGAAGCACTCCCTGATGCTACGAGAGATCTACAGTAGGATTGAAGAGGACAAGGTGGAGATAAGGGAACGCTTTGGGGCCTTGGAGGATGGGATGCGCCAAGAAGATGGCGACAGGACGACCTCACCAAGAGTGCACCTCGTTCGGGCTGATTAATAACTATGTTGGGCTACAGAACAGGTCGGCCTATCCCAGCAAGAGCTCATGACGGTTTGCGAGTATTACTACCCTTGACTACCGCCTCGTTCCGGGGCGCGAGGCCAAGGTAGGTGGAAATGGATCCAGTACTGATCCCACCGCTCTCTTGCTACCAACCCACAGACTTGGGATGTGCTTGCCTCCTGGGACTCAGCTCACGTCGTGCGGTTATGAAGATTATTGTTCGTTCTTTCTTATTTTATTTTTCCGGGTGTTCGCCCCCTCCTTGTAACCTTCAAGAATATATTCGCCCGCTAATGGGCCTTTATATTTGTATGTATATAAGAGCCTCTCTCACTCGCCTCTTACCTCACAGCCTCTTAGCTTTTATTATACTAGGACTGTGGCAAGTAGATAGAAGGAATTAGGGGGGTGGGCTCGGGTACTGAGGCGACGAAACATATTTTTGTTATCCGCACACCTCCCGCCAAAAAGGAGTTTTCTCGCCTTTTTTACTTCTATAAATATCCCTATCCCCCTTTTTTTACCTACCGCATTAACTCTCCCCTTCGTGGTCCCTTTGTTCTCGAGTGCTCGACTCGTGTGGTTCATGCCATCTCCAGCTCGCCACTACTCGCGAGGACTCCAGTACTCGGCCCGCGCACCAGCTCGCGAGATGGGAGGAGATGGCAATGAGGCCGAAGGGCGAGGCAAATACACATGGAACTTCTCCGACTACGCCTTCCACTCCGCCAACCTCACTGAAAATGAGTACATCTTGGTGGTCGCCAACTTTATCACACACAGGTTTGATGCGAGACGCCTAGGAGAGCTCGAAAAGATCAACGACCTTTATGACATCGAGCTCGCGATCCCTATTGCCCACTTCGACGCGGGGCTGTTGGGTATTGTATCCACAATAACCTGGATATGAAGAAGGGTCCAGTTAAGCTAAGATGAATTATGAATTTATTTGATGTTGCTATTTGAGTTATGTACTTGCATGTTTACATTGCTAAGTACACACCAATGTCAGATTACAGTGGGTAAGTAAACACATAACTATGCAATATAATCCCTCATTGTGTAGGCCAAGGTGTTGACTCACATGTAATCTCTCTATTGGGGTGTACTTCTATCCCAAGTACAGGAGAAGAATCAAGGAAGGATCTAGTCTTGGAATCAGAAGGACAGGAATTTGCCTAAGTAAAATTCGTCGAGTATGGCTAGGAATACTCGTCGAATTTGTCGAGTATGCTCAGTCATATTTGTCGTATATCTCTTCCAACACTTGTCGAATTCACCATTTGTACTTAGGGTAAATTCTCTGAGAATTGGAAAATTTGCCAAGTAAAATTCGTCGAGTATCATCCTGTATACTCGTCGAATTCGTCGAATGTATCTAACGATACTCGCCGAATTCGTCGAATATACTAGACGATACACGTCGAATTCGTCGAGTTCCTTTGACGCTACGTCTCTTTATTTTTCCAAGTCTCATTTGTCGAATATCACTTGGTCAGGCATTGAGTGCGTCGAGTGAGATAGCTGATACTCGACGAATTTGTAGAGTATACCAACCGATACACGTCGAATTTGTCGAGTATGGTATCCACCTTAACATTGAGTGATTTGCCGGCGTGAGCAGATTTGTCTAAGTCTTATTCGTCGGATATCATAGTTCATTCGGCGAGTATACTTATGATACTCGGCGATACTCGACGAATTTGACTTAGGTCATTTTTCCGAATGTTTCAAAATCTCTTGTTCGGGTTCAGTCGGTCATGCACTATGTTTTCTAGGTTTCGTTTTTGGAAGTTTATTTCTAATCGTTGGCTAGGGATTCACTATAAATATGTAGGATGAATTCCTTTCCAATTAATCATGTTATTGATCTCATTTCAAACCTAGAAATATTTCCAAAATCGGATTTCCGCCTGATCGGCCGCCGACGCACAGTAACTTTGCGAATTCTTCGATCGACCATTGACGTATAGTGTGATTCATCTTCTTCGACATACATGACTGAATCGATTCTCTCTCTACAGATCTATACTCCTCCAGATCAAGTTGTTTGAAGATTCAAGGTCCACGAATATTTCAGATTCTCTCGTGTTCCCCAAGCGTTTTCAAGATCCATTATTTTTGAAGAACGACAGACTGAAGTTTTCAGATCTTGTGTAATATTATTATAATATTCTTTTACATATTGTAGGAGATTTATCTCCGATTTTGTAGATCCGTCTGTGGATCGAGTTTGTAGATCCGTTTGTGGATCGATTTTGTAGATTCGGTTGTGGATCGAGTGGTAGGAGAGTCGTCTACGAGTTGTAGGAGTTGCGGCTCCGAGGTGTAAGATTTGAAGAAATCTGAGTATTGGTGAAGTAGACGAATCTAGCCCTTCGTGGTAGATAGGCAAGGCAGAAAAGTGGACGTACCCAACTCGGGGAACCATTATAAATCTCGGTGTTTGTGTGCTTGTTTTTAAAGTTGTTTTTATTCCACGTAGACACAAACATCACCAAATCACCCCCCTCTAGGTGATTTAGGTGGACGCTAGATACTTTCGATTAGTATCAGAGGGGCGTTTTGATCGATAAATGGTTAACACCTTGAACAAGATCCCTGTTCTAGCGTCAAGAGATTCCGTCTAGTAACCATGGACATAAGTAAAGACATGTCTTCTATGAAGATACCAGTGTGCACAAAGGAAAAAATTTCCCATGTTGAAAGAATGAGTAAGGTTCTTCATGGAAGTTGTTGATCCAATAATTTTGTAGATTGTGAAAGAAGGACCCCATATACCGACTCAACCATCAGCTCTGAATCCTACAGTCATGATCCCCAAGAAGATAATGGACTTGAGTAAGGATGAAATTGCCTTAGTCTCCCTGGATAAGAAGGCAAATAACATCATCGCAAGTGCAGTGGATGACTCAATGATCCAGATGGAAGGGACAGAGGAAGTTAGAGATGATGGTAGATTGTTGTTGAATCAGGAATACGAAGCATTCAAGCAAGATCAAGCGATAGTATTGTTGATAACTTCGAGAAAATCTTTAAGATTGTAAACGATCTCAGAAACAATGGTCGTACTTTCACTAATGGCAAGCTCAACGAAAAATTTCTAAGATCCCCTACAAAGGACTGGGACACCAAAGTCGTAGCCATCAGAGAATTTGGGAAGCTGCCTGAAATTGACCTTCATAACCTCTTTGTGAAATTGCTCTCCTACGAACTACAAATGAACACCAAAAAGAAGGAAGAGCAAAGATCCCGGACTTCCAGCAAGAAGAAGTCGGTGGCCATAAATGTTGAAGGTTCAAGAAAGTCCAAAGTTATTTCACCTGTGAACACTCGTGCACCTGACACCCCAGAAGACTCTGAGCCTAGCACATATGGCTCTGAGCTATCGGATGGAGAGTTCTCTCTAATATCCAAGTAGTTCAAGAAACTTCTCATCAAGAGGAGGCAGATGAAGAATTAGTCATCCTCATCTGATTTCAGAAAATCCCATCGTGATGGTGACCGTTCTAGAAAAAGCTACAACCGAGAGGACATGTACAAATCTATACAGAACAAACATTCTTCCACTGATGTTGAGTGCTATTGTTGTAACAAGATGAGAGAACTAAGTTGTCAACCTAAATCACCTAGATGGGGGTGAATAGGTGAAATGCGTGTCAAATGCAGAATAAAAAAATTAACACAACACAGATAAGTAATCAAGCAATCACACAGACGACAAGAGATTTATAGTGGTTCCCCAATCTTGGGTACGTCCACTTTCCTCACCGATCTAGCAAATCACTAGACTCGGCTACTCCACTATCTCGGATTGCAAACCAATCCTACACCTCGGAACTATGTTCCTACAAAACTCGATCCCACACGGATCTACACTCGAAAGATAAAACTTCCTACCACTCGGAGATAGATCTCCTACAATGAAATTTGTTTGAAAAGAAAAAATACAAACAAAAATTAGCACAGATTTGGATCTTTGACATAATCTTCTTCTTGAGAGCTTTTCGGTTTGAATAGAACCAGTTGAAGAAGACTTGAAAGAGATCCACGATTATGAGATCTGGAATCACCACGATCAAGAAAATAAATCAGAGATGATGAAGCACGGAGAGATCGGATGATTCTTCTTGAGTCTGGATCGCTTGAGAACTAGAGATCGATAGCTGCGGCTGAGAGAAGACGATCCAGAGCTTCTTCCGAAAACGGTAATGGCGGAGGATGGGAAGATTAGGGTTTTCGGGATTTTCTCTTTCTTAAAATAATCTCTGTAAACGCACGTATTTAGTCAAATCTGAAAAGACCTATTTATAGGCAGTCTCCAACGGTCATAAGCATAATTAAGGATGACACGTGGACCAATCAGAAAGGACTCTTTTAAAATATACAAAGAAACTTGACTTAGAGAAATTCAGGAAATTCGAACAGATACACTCGAGAGACAGAGACATACTCGAGTATAAGAGGTTACATACTCGAGTAGATATGAGGAATATACTCGAGTATAAAGATAGAAACTACTCGAGTGCTTCAGGGATCAATACTCGAGTGACTTAGAGAACCTACTCGAGTATGAGCAAATATACTCGAGTATAAACACTTGGAAAAATTTCTCAGATAAGACATGAAGAGCTACTCGAGTATAGGAGTTTGAGATACTCGAGTAGTGGGAAGATAGACTACTCGAGTATCTTAGGAAAACTACTCGAGTGATCACTAACCTACTCGAGTATGAAAATCAATCTACTCGAGTATAGAGTTACTTACTCGAGTATTTTAGAGAACTACTCGAGTATGTGGACTTAGAAACTTTCTAGGATAAGAAGTCCAGATCTACTCGAGTTCAAACAGAACGCTTACTCGAGTAACTAACCATCTACTCGAGTATAAGGTATCACTTACTCGAGTAAAAGAAAATCTACTCGAGTATAAGCTTTCATAATTGAGTATATAGAGAATCCACTCGAGTAAGTAGCCCAACCTACTCGAGTACAGACTCACTTACTCGAGTATACTAAAGAAGTACTAGAGTATGTGGACTTAGAAAATTTCTTCTGAGATAGACTTCAATACTCCATAGGTCCAAGTGCATGTTGATGAAGTGTGTCCCAATAGAGAGGCTATACATGAGCCAACACCTTGGATCACACAATGAGGAATTATCTTTTATGGTCATGTGTTTGGTGGCCCATTATAGACTGACATTGGTCTACACTTGTCAATAAGAACCTGCACACATACAACTCAAACACAATATCAAATACACCTTAATTCATCTTAGTTCAAGGTCTGACTTCCTACAAATCTGAGGTATTGTGGAGACAAATCCCAACAATCTCCCCCTATTTGTAGATGTCAGCACCCTCTACACTAAGGTGAATTACTTAAAGTAAAAAGAACAACAAAACATATACTAAAAAAATGAAACAGGAATAATAAAGATGGCCATAATTAGAATCAAGTATATATATATATATAGAAATGATTTCAAAAGATTAAATATCCAAATCCACATCCTCATTCACTCAAGAAGGGGCTCCTCTATGCAGTCTTTCTCTTTTAAGCTCTTGCCTCTCCAGGTAGCTGAAAGGTTTGGGAAAATAGGTCTTGGGCCTTGGAGGAGAAGCTGGATTGTTATATCCCCAATTTCTGTCATGCAATCTGATTTTGATTTGAGATACATCATACGCTTTCCATTCTGCATTGCTATAGTAGTGATCTCTATTTTCACCAAAATCTGTTACCAGCTTCATGGTATCAAGGATAAGAGACTTGGAGGTAGGACTCCAAACTTCTGCATGAACAACTTCTAGTCTACCTTCTGTATCTGGGGCAGGCTCTCTCCTTGGTGCAGAACAGCTAGCAGAAGCGTCGTCACCATATTTCCTTTTCTTTCTAGGGGCACCCTGAGAACTTGGAGGAAACTCATCTTGCCACATATCAGCAAAAGAAAGAGGAGGCTCAGTCATGTCACCAGTAGGTCTAGGTGAGAAGACTGGCACATACTCGGGAATGTTGGCCTGAGCTAGAAAGTTAGTCTGATCTGGAGCACCTGAGGGAGGATGTTCTTCCAGTGGATCTAGGAACTTTGGAATAATGGCAGGGTTAAGTTGGGAGTTGGGAAAGTTTTGATTATGCACCCATACAACAGTGTCATAGATATAGAATTTTACAGATTGAAGTTGAGCAAGGATGTCTGCTTTCATTTCTTTGACTAGACTATCCACAGATGCTTGAGATTGTTCAGATATTTTTTCAACTTGTTCTTTGGCTATCTTCTCCCCCTTGGTGATATCTACTGAGAGTTGGGCAATTGCTTCATCTCTAAATGTTCCAACTTCATCACAAACTTTCATAACATTTGCGGTTGCATCCTTTTCTAATTGAATCTGATTATTTGCAACTGTTTCAGCTTGATCTTTGAATACACCTATACTGGTGATAGTATGATCTAGGGCTTTGCCACCCAACTGAAATAGTCTCTTGAGCTCATCAGTGTTTGCTTGAATTTCAGCAAAGCCTCTACTCATCTCAGTTTCAAGAGTAGAGATCTTGTTATTCACTGATGCCAGAGAATCATCAAAGTATTTTCTCTGTTCACGGAACATTTGCCCAATCTAACTGACAAAAGTTGAGGAGCTAGAGGGATCTGAGGCTGGGGCAGAGGCTGAGGGAACAGGAGCAACCAAGGGGGGAATTTCAGTAATCACAACTAATCTTTCAGCTCTCTTGAAGGGTGGTATCACAACTGAATCTTTTGTATTGATGAAAGAGGGAAGAGAGAAGTCCAGTGTCCTCAGAGGAGCATCCACTGGTTCTGGAGACATGTCCTCGTCATCAGACAGTAGAGTAACCTCTGGCTGACCTTGCTGTTTATCAGGGGACTGAGCAGGAGAGGTAGGGGGTACCTTTGTAGGGGATGGAGAAGGATCCTTAGCAGGGGAAGGAGAAGGATCTTTAGCAGGGGAAGGAGAAGGATCCTTAGCAGGGGAAGAAGAAGGATCCTTAGCAGGGGAAGGTTCTGCTTGAGAGTGATCCTCAGGAGATAGCATAACTGAATCATCTTGGAACACTGGAGCATCTGACCTGAGTTCAGCAATCAGTCTGTTAATATCTTCAGCAGTAGAGAGAAGGTTTTCTTGAGCTTAAACTTCTGAGGTGAGATCTTCTGGAGGTGGAGAAGGAGGAGGAGTAGGATCTTGGATCAGATCTTGCTGAGAAGAGTCTTCTGAAGCTTTGTGCTGAGGATTAGATGAGGCGGGCTACCCCTCAACTATTGTACCCGAGGTGGTAATAGTGTGATGTAAAGGAGGAGATGGAATCCTGTCATCTGAGACAAGGGGCTCTCTGGGCTCATCTTCTGAGGTAACAGCTGCTTTTGAGGCTTGAGCAGTGTTGAGGAGTTTGATTTCATATCTTTGGATTGAGAGGATGGATACTTTCTTCATATGATGGAGGGGAGTGCCTTTAGATAAATCAAACACTGTAGGATTAATCTCATGGAGGAGGAGTGAGATAATCCTGGCATAGCTTGGTTGTTTCACACTTTCTCTGATTTTGTCCAGTATTATCATTCCAAACTGGAATTTCTTCCGGCAGACTATGGCTTGCATAACGTCAAAAAGATTTTGGTAAATTTCTCTGAGGGAATAGGTTTTCCATAGAAGAACTTTGGCAATCACATCCACAAGAAATTTGCCCTCTGAATTGAAATCTGCACGGCGGAACGAATATGCTTTAGGGTTTGTTCCACAGAAGAGGCTGGTTCTGTCAGAATCTTAGGGAGTCAGATCATCTTCTTCATCCACCACTGGCAAATTTAACAGAGTAGCTAAGGAAGTTTTGTCCAGTCTGATTTTGATCCCACTGACCTTGGATTTTAGAACTGTACCATTGCACATGACCTTTAGATTTTTGTAGAATTCCTTGACTGCAGGGAAAATGACTTTGCACGGTGTCTGGAGGATGAACGAGAGTCTGGCGGTGTCGAACAGAATTAGCAGGTTTCGGAAATCATCGGAGAGGTCGGCTATACCTTCAGGGGAGAACTCTGAGCTGATTCCGATCTTAGAGGAGGGAGCCATCGACGATTCTGGAGTACGGAAGAGACGAAAACGACAGAGCTCTGCGGGTTCCGGAATATGAAGCGACGACGGCTACTCGGGAGAATAAGGAGTGGAAAGGATTTCCGATTTTTCTAAATATATATATGACCCTAATTAGGTTTAAGTAGGAGTGATAAGGATAAAATCATACCTGTTATGGAGCGGCAAACACCTTGGTGCGAATAGAGAGAAAGAAAAAATTTCAAATTACTGATTGCCGTATACTCGAGTATATTTCGCCATACACGAGTATGAGATGGAGTATACACGAGTATGAGATGGAGTATACACGAGTATGAGATGGAGTATACACGAGTAGGTCGAGTACATACACGAGTAGATTACCAACTACTCGAGTATGGAAATTTTGTTACTCGAGTATTTTCCGTTTACTCGTGTATAAGTCTCTGTATACTCGAGTATATCACTTTGAAGGACGATTTGCTTGGGAGAATTTTACTGCCACTGATATCTTCAACTCTGAGCCTGTCTTTGAATCCACCATCATTATTCCTCTTTGTTGAGCAGCCCGAGTTCCATTTTGAAGAATGAAAACTTGGACTCCTCCAGCGGTTTGGTGAATATATCTGCAACTTGCCTGTCTGTGGAGACATATTGTAGATCTATGTCTCCGTTTTCCACATGCTCCTGGATGAAGTGATATCGAATCTCTATGTGCTTTGTCCGGCTGTGGGAGACTGGGTTGTTAGCGATTGCTATTGCGCTGGATGAGTCGCAAAACAGAGGAACGTTCTAGAACTTTATGTTATAGTCTTCAAATTGATTCTTGATCCATAGAAGTTGTGCACAACAGCTGCCTACAGAGATGTACTCTGATTCAGTCATTGAGATGGCTACACAGTTCTGCTTCTTACTGCTCCAGGAAATAAGTCTCCTTCCGAGAAATTGGCAAGTCCCGGAAGTACTTTTCCTGTCGTCTTTGCTTCCTGCAAAATCTGCATCTGAAAATCCAATTAGTTCACTATCATTACTTCTTGGGTACCATAAGCCAAGATTTGGTGTACCTTTGAGGTATCTCAAGATTCGCTTTGTAGCAATGTAGTGAGATTCCTTAGAGTTCACCTTAAATCTAGCACAAACACATGTGAAAAATATTATGTCTGGTCTACTTGCGGTAAGGTAGAGCAGGGACCCAATTATGCTTCTGTACTTGGTTTCATCAAAAGGTTTCCCTTTCTCATCCTTGTCCAGAGACATAGCTGAGGCCATTGGAGTCTTCATAGAGGTTGCATTCTCCATTCCGAATTTCTTAAGTAGTTCTTTGGTGAACTTGGTCTGTGAGATGAAAATTCCATCCTCAGATTGTTTCACTTGAAGCCCTAAGAAATACTTCAGCTCTCCCATACAGCTCATTTCAAACTTCCCTTGCATAAGTTTAGAAAACTTCTTGCAGAGGTTGTTGTCTGTAGAGCCAAAAATAATGTCATCGACATAGATTTGCACTAGCAAAATCTTGCCTTTTATTTCCCTAAGAAATAATGTCTTGTCTATCTTTCCTCTTGTGAACTTGTTTTCAAGAAGAAAGGTAGACAGCGTTTCATACCAAGCTCGAGGAGCTTGTTTAAGACCATATAAGGCTTTTTGCAGTAAATAAATATGATTAGGAAAAGTTGAGTAAACGAAACCTGGCGGTTGCTCTACATATACTTCTTCCTTTATGTTGCCATTCAGGAAGGCGGACTTGACGTCCATCTGATAGACAGTAAAGACCTTAAGTGTAGCGTAGGCAAGGAATAACCCGATCGCCTCCAGTCTTGCCACTAGAGCATATGTTTGGTCAAAGTCGATTCCTTCTTCTTGACGATAGCCCTTGGCGACAAGTCTGGCTTTATTCTTTATAATTGTTCCATCGTCGTACATCTTGTTCCGGTAGACCCACTTTGTCCCAATGAAGTTCTTCCTCTTGGGTCTAGGGACAAGTGTCCAAACTTTACATCATTTGAACTGATTCAGCTCATCTTCCATGGCTAGAATCCAGGATGCGTCGGAGTTGGCTTCCTCAAATTTCTTTGGTTCAACCTGTGAAAGAAAACTTAAGTGTAAATTTTCATTAGTTGTACTTCGATGAGTTCTGACGCCATCCCGAGGATCTCCTATGATTTGGTCTAAGGGATGATCCTTCACGTGTCTGAACTCTAGAGTCCTTACATCTGGGATTTCTTCAACCACTGGAGTTGCATCTTCAGCTGGGATGTGTTCTTCATCTTGATCATCTACCTCTCCAATAGGGGTTATAGAAGTGATCTTGATAAACGTCTCATCTTTATTTTGAGTAGATTCATCCAAGCTGAGTTCCTTCATCTTTGTACCTGCATCTTCAATAGGCATACTAGAAGAGTTGCTTTGCAGCAAACTCGTTTCATCAAATACAATGTGTACCGACTCTTCTACCACAAAAGTTTTTCTATTAAATACCTTATAGGCCTTACTATGGCTACTATAACCTACAAAAATACCTTCAAAGCTTTTCTCGCTAAACTTGGTAGTGTGATACTTGCCGGTGTTAAGTACGAAGCACTTACAGCCAAAGATTCTAAAATATGAAATGGTTGGTTTCCTTCCTTTTAGAAGTTCATAAGGAGTCTTATCATGGTTCTTGTTGATGAGAGCTCGATTTTGCACGTGACAAGAAGTGTTGACGGTTTCAGCCCAGAAATACTCTGAAAGTGAGGCATCACTCAATATGGTCCGGCAAGCCTCTATGAGTGTTCTGTTCCTTCTCTCAGCTACTCCATTTTGCTGTGGAGTGCGAGGAGAGGAAAACTCATGAAAGATACCTTGACTTTCGCAGAATTCTGCCATGGCTCCGGACTTGAATTCCGTTCCATTGTCACTTCTGATTTTGACTACGGAACAATTGTATTCATTCTGGATTTGCCTAACAAAACTAGTGACAGTACTGAAGGTATCTGACTTGTGTTTCAGAAAGAACACCCACACAAAGCGCGAGTTATCATCCACAATAACCAACGTATATTCCTTACCTCCCAAACTTCTAACTTGCAGTGGACCAAACAAGTCCATATGGAGAAGCTGTAAGCTTCTATTGGAATCCTTGCCTATTATGCTTTTAAATAAACTCCTTGTTTGCTTGCCTTTGATACAGGAGTGACAAAGACTGTCCGTAATGCACTTGACATTAGGTGCATCACGTACTAAGTTTTGAGAGAATAGTTTATTAATAGTTTTGAGATTAATATGTGCTAGTCTCTTGTGCCATTGGTCAGCAAGAGATGCACTACTTTTTGCTAAAAGACACACTGGTGTGGAAGAGTCTATACAAATGAAATTTAAACAGAAAATATTTCTGCTTCGAGTGCCTAATAAAACAGTTTTCATGTTGTTAATCGATTTTATCAAACACTTGTCAGCATGAAATTCAACCACGTATCCTCTGTCGCATAGTTGGCTTATGCTGATGAGATTGTGTTCCAATCCTTCAACATAGGCTACATCCGAAAAGGATACGCTACCGTTAGTAATCATACTGTAGCCTTTAGTTATTCCTCGATCTGAACCTCCAAACTTGACCTTTGGTCCATTGCAGACTAAGGTGAAGTTCTGGAGTAGGCTCCTTGTCCCGGTCATGTGCCGAGAACATCCACTGTCCAAGTACCAGATTGGCATTTTGGTGGTCTTTGGACATACCTGCAATTACAATCACTTAGCCTTAGGAACCCAAACAAGTTTGGGTCCTTGGTCTCGAGTTAGAATACTCCCCCTACGAGCATTAGCCTCATGAGTGGTCATTCTCACGTTACTAGCTTGAGGGGTTGTAGCATTTCTAGGATTGAACTAACAATCGATGGCAAAATGACCAATTCTGCCACAGCACCAACAGTCAAACCTGTTGTATCTTTGCCTAGTGTATTCCTGCTTGATTTTCTGAAGTGATGGTCTAGCAGGAACTTCACTCTTGGAGGAGGAAGCTTCATGATGGTGGCAGCTACATGAAGTCTTCTCCTTCATAGGCTTTTCCACAATAGGTTTTACCTTTGGTGTCTTATTGATGTTATGACCATGAGCATATGGTCCATAGTTCTGAAGTTGAATCTCTTCATAAGGTGCCTTGAAGACACTCTCGCCAAAGTTACGAGGACGAGTCCAACCTTGGTATCTTGACTTAGGCTTCTCGGGGATCGGCCTAGAGAAGTGTCCATAGGTGGACTCAGTCGAATTCGTTCGTAGGAAAGATAACTTTCTTGAACAGTACTGGTTCCAAGGGAGCTTTCCCTTTTTCTTCAGCTAGAGCCTTCTGGGCAGCCTTATTCTTTCTCTTGGCCTTGTTTCTCCTAGAAGATCTACTAGAAGCACCAATGTGTCCTATACCAGCACCCTTGGCCTTAGCTGAGAACTCAGCAACGAGTGGAAGAACTGTCTTAGGCTTGGAGAAACTCTCAACAAGTTTCTTCTCATCCTTGAGTTGTTGTTCCAATTCTTTGATGATTTCCTCTTTAAGGTCGAGGTGCTTGAGAGCTCGATTGTATTCTTCCATAGTAGCATTGAAGTTCTCTTGAAGAGAGTTAGTCTTGGTGACTTCTTCTCTCAAGCTGCTCTCACTAGCCTGTAGAGATTTTATCTCTTTGGCTTGAGTTTTCACGACTCTGCGACATTTTTCGTAAGCCATGAGTAACTCCTTATATTGTCCCATGAGTTCATATTCATCCTCAGAGGAATAGCCCTCTTGCTCATTATCATCATCAGATTCAGAGAGAGGAGTATGAGTTTTTACCTCCCCAGTGAACTGGGGGACTTGTTCATCATCAGAGTGAGCCATGAGCCCGAAGTAAGCTTCCTCTTCTTCACTCGAATCAGATGAGTCGGAGTCGCTGAGAGTTTTGCTCTTCTTGGCTAATAAGCTCTTCTCTGTCCTCTTCTTGTGGTATGAGGATTTCTTTTCCACTCTTCTGCCACCCTCTTTCTTCTTGTGAGGGCAGTCCGCGATGACGTGACCTGGCTTATTACAATAATAGCAAACGATGTCAGTTGAAATTTGTTTGTTTTGTTTGGAGTTATACCTATCATGGCTGCTTGAGCCATTCTTTCGCTGATCACCGTCATGTCGTGATCTTCTGTATGAGGCATCCTTGCCTCTCCATTGCTTCTTTTTATTCAAGAATTTCTTGAACTGCCGCGAAAGCAATGAGAACTCTCCTTCAGATAGTTCTGAGCCTGAGGTGCTTTGCTCGGAGCCTTCTTCTTCGCTTACTTCTTGAGGAGATGCTGGCGAGGCAGCTTTGCCCTTCCTTGAACTGTCAGCCTTTAAAGCAACCGACTTCTCTTTTGAGGAGAAGCGACTTTTCTCTTCTTCGGCTTTTCTGGAGTTGATCTGCAGTTCATAGGACATCAGCTTGCCAAATAGATTCTATGGATCTGTCTCTGCTAGTCTGCCAAACTCTCAGATGGCACAGACTTTGTTGTCCCATTCTTTGGTGAGAGATCTCAGAAACTTATCATTCAACTCTCCATTAGTAAAGACTCGGCCATACACTCTTAGTACATTGACTATCTTAAAGAAGTTTTCAAATGTGTCAGCTATGGCCTCCTTTGACCCTTGCCTGAAGGCTTCATATTTCTAGTTCAGTAGGGACCTTCGATCATCCCTCACTTCTTCAGTACCTTCCATCAAGGTAACTAGGGACTGCCACATCTCTTTAGCTGATTGGCAGTGAATTAGATTCTGCAGCATTGAGTCATCGACTGCACTTGCGATAATATTTTTAGCTTTCTTGTCCAAAGAGACAAGTGCAATTTCATCCTTATCTAGATCCATCAATTTCTTGGGAACTTGCTTGGTTGAATCTATGGTGGAGGTGGTCATCGGAACGTAGGGACCTTCTTCAACAATCATGAAGATCCGGGGATCTACTGCTTCCATGAATAACTTAACTCTTTCCTTCCACATAGGAAAATTGTTCTTGGTGCAGATAGGGAGCTTAGCAAAATCCTTGGTCTTACTCATGCTTGATACTTCTCTTGAGACAACTTTGTAAGGATTAAATCAAGGTGTTAACCTTTTAACGATCAACCTCCCTCTGATACCAATTGAGATAACTAAGTTGTCAACCTAAATCACCTAGAGGGGGGTGAATAGGTGAAATGCGTGTCAAATGCGGAATAAAAAAATTAACACAGCACAGATAAGTAATCAAGCAATCACACAGACGACAATAGATTTATAGTGGTTCCCCAATCTTGGGTACGTCCACTTTCCTCACCAATCTAGCAAATCACTAGACTCGGCTACTCCACTATCTCGGATTGTAAACCAATCCTATACCTCGGAACTATGTTCCTACAAAACTCGATCCCACACGGATCTACACTCGGAAGATAAAACTTCCTACCACTCGGAGATAGATCTCCTACAATGAAATTTGTTTGAAAAGAAAAAATACAAACAACAATTAGCACAGATCTGGATCTTTGACGTAATCTTCTTCTTGAGAGCTTTTCGGTTTGAACAGAACCAGTTGAAGAAGACTTGAAAAAGATCCACGATTATGAGATCTGGAATCACCACGATCAAGAAAATAAATCAGAGACGATGAAGCACGGAGAGATCGGATGATTCTTCTTGAGTCTGGATCACTTGAGAACTAGAGATCGATATCTGCGGCTGAGAGAAGACTATCCAGAGCTTCTTCCGAAAACGATAATGGCGGCGGATGGGAAGATTAGGGTTTCCGGGATTTTCTCTTTCTTAAAATAATCTCTGTAAACGCACGTATTTAGTCAAGTCTAAAAAGACCTATTTATAGGCGGTCTCCAACGGTCATAAGCATAATTAAGGATGACACGTGGACCAATCAGAAAGGACTCTTTTAAAATATACAAAGAAACTTGACTTAGAGAAATTCAGGAAATTCGAACAGATACACTCGAGAGACAGAGTCATACTCGAGTATAAGAGGTTACATACTCGAGTAGATATGAGGAATATACTCGAGTATAAAGATAGAAACTACTCGAGTGCTTCAGGGATCAATACTCGAGTGACTTAGAGAACCTACTCGAGTATGAGCAAATATACTCGAGTATAAACACTTGGAAAAATTTCTCAGATAAGACATGAAGAGCTACTCGAGTATAGGAGTTTGAGATACTCGAGTATGGGGAAGATAGACTACTCGAGTATCGTAGGAAAACTACTCGAGTGATCACTAACCTACTCGAGTATGAAAATCAATCTACTCGAGTATAGAGTTACTTACTCGAGTCTTTCAGAGAACTACTCGAGTATGTGGACTTAGAAACTTTCTAGGATAAGAAGTCCAGATCTACTCGAGTTCAAACAGAACGCTTACTCGAGTAACTAACCATCTACTCGAGTATAAGGTATCACTTACTCGAGTAAAAGAAAATTTACTCGAGTATAAGCTTTCATACTTGAGTATATAGAGAATCCACTAGAGTAAGTAGCCCAACCTACTCGAGTACAGACTCACTTACTCGAGTATACTAAAGAAGTACTCGAGTATGTGGACTTAGAAAATTTCTTCTGAGATAGACTTCAATGCTCCATAGGTACAAGTGCATGTTGATGAAGTGTGTCCCAATAGAGAGGATATACATGAGCCAACATCTTGTATTACACAATGAGGAATTACATTGTATGGTCCTGTGTTTGGTGGCCCATTATAGGCTGACATTGGTCTACACTTGGCAATAAGAACCTGCACACATACAACTCAAACACAATATCAAATACACCTTAATTCATCTTTGTTTAAGGTCTGGCTTCCTACAAATCTGAGGTATTATGGAGACAAATCCCAACACAAGACAGGTCACATGATTGTTGAATGCCCATACAAGAAGAAGGAGGGCTCCAAGAAAGAGGAGAAAAGATCCTTCAAGGGCAAGAGAAAAGTGGAAAAGAGCTTCGTCGCCAAGAAGTCCAAGACTCTTAGCGATAGTGACTCAAGTGAGTTGAGCTCAGAGAATGAGGAAGCCTACTTCGGGCTTATGGCTCAATCAGACGAGGAAGTTGGTGACTCTGAGTATCGCGGGAAGGTAAACTCACACACGATACTCTCAGAATCGGAAACGTCCGCTAATGGTCATGAACGCTATTCTTCTGAAGAGGGTGAGTCTGAGTTAATGGTTCAGCATGAGAACCTTTTGAAGGCTTTTGACAAATGTCGAAAGGTAGTGAAAAAGCAAGCAAAAGAGATTGCTTCTCTCAAGGTGGTGGAATCAAGCCTGAGGGAGGAAATTGTAGAATTGACTCCTCTCAGAAGTGAAGTTCACTCCTTGCAATAGGAATTGAAAAGCTCAGCTGAAATTGACTCCTCTCAGAAGTGAAGTTCACTCCTTGCAATAGGAATTAAAAAGCTCAGCTGAAATATTAAGTCTGAAAGAGAAATATCTGGATGAGCTGGAAGGAAAGCTCTCGATGGAGAGAAAACTTGTTGAGAGTTACTCTAAGCCGAAGATTGTTCTCCCTCTCATTGATGAGTTCTCAACTCTGAAGAAGGGTAGTGGTCTTGGCCACATAGTTGGAAAAGGTAAGGCTGCCAAGAAAGCTAATGCCAAAGAAAAGGGGAAGGCACCTCTAGGTCAACCCTCATTTAGGAAGGTAATCTTCCCGATGAACAAGTTTGACCTTGAGTCATCCAACAGTCATCTGGCTTGGCCTACTTATGTAGAGCCCAAGAAGCGATACCAGGGATGGACCCGTCCCCGAGACTATGGTGCCAGTGTTTTCAAAGCACCTTACAATGAGATTGAACTCAAGATTTATGGTCCCTATGATCATGGACATAACCATAAGAGAGTACCACAAGCAAAACTTTTGTACCTAACACAAACCAGATGGAAAAGCCCAGTGTATGCTATAATTCGGAGGATTCCACCTCCAAGTATGTTGCCCCTTCTAGACCTCACATTCAAAAGGTAAAGCAGGAGTACAAGAGAAGGTAAAAATGTTTGACTGTTGGTGTTGTGACAAAATTGGTCATTTTGGCGTAGATTGTTGGTTTAACCCTACTAATTTTGTGTTGAAGTTGGAGACCGGGCGGTCTGTCTGTCTGGCTTGGCGGGTTATTGACCGGGCCGTCTGGCGGTTTGCCTTCAGCAGTTTGGTTGCTGTGTTGAGGTCTGAGGTCCAAGTGGTCTAGCGGTCTGTTATTGGCGACTAGGAGACCGGGCGGTCTAACGGTCTCACATGGCGGCTTGTCTCTCTCTGGCAGTGGCCGAGCGGTTAGCCCTTCTGTCTAACCGCGCGGCTTGTTCCGGTCTGTTGTTCTAGCCGCCCAGATTTTTTGTATAGTTTTAGTCCCACATCTCTTATTTGTATTCTCTCTTCTCTCCTCCATTCTATATAAGGGAGGCCATACCTTTGTAATAGATACCTTTTTCTGATAATAAAATTTCAGTTATACCATTTCCGGCTTGTTTTAGTTCGCTTCTTACATGGTATCAGAGGAATCGATCCTTTCCTCCTGATTCTGTGCCCCTCTCTGTCCGCGCGACTTGCTTCTCCGGCTTGCGCCCTGTCCGCGCGGTCTCCTTGTCGTTGCCCTCTGTGTGCGCGACCTGTTCCCTTGTTCGCTGCGATCTGTCGCCTAGTTCGCCGCGACCTATCGCCGTGTGCCTTGCCCTCTCTTGTGCTTCTGTTCGAGCGGACTGTCTGCTTGCCGCTCGACTTCTTCCCCTCTGCTTGATACTGCGGCTTGGTCGTGGTCTTTCTGGCCGCTGGTGTTTGACATCTTGACCACTGCAGTTCTTCTTCTGCCTATCCGCGCGGCTTGTTTCCTAACCGCACGGCTTCCTATTATTTGCTCTTATGGCTCTTTCTGATGCTTCCACTGCCACCACTCCTACCGCTACCCCTGTAGCCAATCCGGCTCCGCCTCTACCTCCTACTCCTTCCGGGAACCTTGGCACCGTTTCCAAGCTTGTCGGCTCCAACTACCCGGATTGGAGCATCTCTTTCACCTTTCTCCTTCGCTCGCAACGCAAACGCCACCATCTCGTTGATGACCCTCCTCCTACCACTTCACCTCTCTTTGATGACTGGGATGCGAGTGACGCTCTTGTACGTACTTGGTTCGCTAACAGTCTATCTGATGAGTGCCTTCCCGTCATCCGTCATGATGAGACGATGAAGGCCGCTTGGCTTCATCTTGCTGCTTTGTATTCCAAAGGGGCTCAGACGTCCCGCATCTATACGTTGTATGCGGACCTCTTTGCCCGGCCTACCTTGTCTCCTGCTGCTGCCTACCAACAAGTTCAAGCTCTTGGGGCTGAGATTCTTCAGAATCGCCCCTTTTCTGCGGATCTGGCTCAACAACACAAGCACTTCCAGGAGCTTCTGGTTGTGTGTTATCTGCTCCGTCTTCCTGACACTTATGACATGATCCGCCAACAAATTCTGGGTGAGGCGGAATCTCCTACTTTAGATGCCATCGCTGCTCGCATCGCCGCTGTCACCTCTCTCCTTCAGCGCCCGCTTCTGCCCGCTCCTTCTCCTCCGGATAACTATGCTCATCAAACTCAGCGGAGTGGCTCTGGTAGCCGCAATCATCAGTCTGGCGGACGTCCTTATTTCCGCTACCTCTGCTCTCACTACGGCCGCACCGGACACACTCTTGACCGCTGCTGGACAAAGCATACCCATCTTCACCCCTCGGGTGACTCTTCCTCCTCCTCTTCCAAGCCGTCTGCTTCCGTGGTCACATCATCAGGTAGTGCCCATGTGGTCACTCAAGGTAAATGGCTTATCGACTCCGGTGCAACTAATCATATGACGGGAAATCCTCAGTGCTTCTCTCTCCTCGAACAGCATGATCGGTTGCCCCCGGTCCTCATTGCAGACGGTTCTCCCTCCCCGGTTCATGGGTCGGGAGTGGTTCATGTTACTCCGTCCCTTCGGCTAGAGGACACTCTCTATGTGCCCAAGTTTCCGTGCAATCTGTTGTCGGTTACTTCTTTGTGCAAGCAGCTTCAATGTTCTGTAACGTTAACTCCATCTTCTTGTTCGTTTCAGGATCCGAGCTCCCAGCGGACGATTGCTACTGGGACTGAGAGCGGCGGCCTCTACTTCCTCGACAATGTTTCCACTTTGTCCGCCTTCTCTTCTTCTTGTACGGATCTTCTCCAGTGGCATCTCCGTCTCGGTCATCCTCCACCACGGCTTCTACATCAGCTTCTGCCCCACCTCCCTCCCTCCAATACTCCTCTCAACTGCGAAGCATGTCAACTTGGTAAGCATCATCGTTCCTCCTTCCCGCCGAAGCAGGGTCGGGGCTCTACCCGTCCGTTTGATCTAGTCCACTCCGATATCTGGGGACCTGCTCCTACCCTTACTATTGGTCGGGGTAGTTCTTATTTTGTAACCTTTATTGATGATTTTTCTAGATGTACTTGGGTGTATCTCTTACGAGATCGCTCTGAACTTTTTAATGTATGGACCTCCTATTATCATTTAATCAAAAATCAGTTTGGTGTTGGTATTAAAACTTTTCGCTCTGATAATGCAAAAGAGTACTTAAGTCATGCTTTTACCTCTTTCTGTGTGCAACATGGCGTTATTCATCAGACAAGTGGTGTCTATACATCCCAACAAAATGGGGTGGCGGAACGCAAAAACCGTCACCTCCTCGATGTTGCTCGCACATTGATGACTCAAATGCATGTCCCTCGCTCATATTGGGGCTATGCTGTTCTTCTTGCCTGTTATCTCATCAATCGCATTCCCTCCTCCGTTCTCAAGGGAAAAACCCCTTTTTCCATCCTTTATCCAGGCAAGGACCCTTTTCCTCTCCCTCTCAGAATCTTTGGGTGCACTGCTTTTGTGCATGCCCCATCTACCACCCGTGATAAGCTCTCCCCTCGCTCCACCAAATGTGTCTTTCTGGGGTACTCGGCCACTCAGAAAGGCTACTGCTGCTTTGATCCTGTTCTTCATAAGCAGTTCGTCTCCGCTGACGTTACCTTCTTCGATAATGCCTCCTACTTCTCGGATGACTCCTCTTCTCTTCCCCCCACCTCTGATTCTCCTGTTATTCCGTTCGTTCCCTCGTCTCCTACTGCGATATCCGCCCCTCCTCCGTCTCCGCCCACTCCTCTCCCTCTGCCTCTCTCTCCGCCTCCATCTCCCTCATCTCCGCTGCCGTCGCTCTCTCCTCCCGGGCCAGCTCTCTCTGCCACGGATGCTCTGGATGCCGAGGAGCCCGCCGACCTGGATCTTCCTGTAGCTCTTCGCAAAGGGGTGCAGATATGTACCCTACACCCCCTTGCTGCTATTGTTTCATATGATCGTCTTACCCCTTCTCGCAGGGCCTTTGCACTGGCTATCTCTGCTACTACCACACCTCGTTCCTACCAGGAGGCCCTTGCCATTCCTCACTGGAAGATGGCCATGGATGAGGAAATGGCGACCCTCACAGAGCGGGGTACCTGGACTCTTGTCCCTCCTCCCTTTGATACAGATATTGTTGGTTGTCGCTGGGTCTTTGTGGTCAAATTTGGCCCAGATGGCACTGTGAACCGTTACAAAGCTCGCCTGGTGGCTAAGGGCTTTACCCAAACCTATGGGTTTGATTACTTTAACACCTTCTCTCCCGTGGCTCGTCTCAGCACTATACGGGTCCTTCTCTCTGTGGCGGTCAACAAAGAATGGCCCTTTCCCAGTTGGATATCAAGAATGCCTTCCTTTATGGTGATCTTCAGGAGGCCGTCTACATGGAGCAACCTCCAGGGTATGTTGCTCAGGGGGAGACACGAGTATGCCGTCTACAGAAGGCAATTTATGGCCTCAAGCAGAGCCCTCGAGCTTGGTTTGACAAGTTCAGCGGCATCGTGGTAGCCATTGGTTTTGCTCGCAACGCTGCTGATCACTCTATATTTATTCGCAAAATCTCTTCGGGACTGGTGGTTCTTGCAGTATATGTTGATGATATTCTTCTCACTGGTGATGGCCAGGAAGGGGTAGCCTTGACAAAACGGCATCTTCGCCAACATCTAGTCACGAAAGATATGGGTTCTCCGAAGTACTTTTTGGGGATCGAAATCTCTAGGAAGCCCAACTCTTTAGTCCTCTGGATGATCGCTTCCAAGCATTTAGTGCCATGTCTCAGCGTAAGTATGCTCTTGATATTTTAAAAGAAGCAGGATTGACTGGGGCCAAACCTGCCCGATGTCCCATGGCTGTTGGAGAAGACAAAACCTGGACAGATGATTCGCCTCTTCTTTCAGATGCTTCGCGGTACAGGCGTCTGGTTGGTAAGCTCATATACCTCACCGTGACTAGGCCCGACATTTCCTATGTTGTGGGAAAGGTGAGTCAATTCATGCAAGCTCCCTGGGAGTGCCATCTACAGTCCGCTTTGTAGATCTTGGAGTACGTCAAAGCAGCCCCTGGGAAAGGATTGTTCTTTCAGAAGAATGATCATCTGAGGGTTGAAGCTTACTCAGATGCGAGTTACGTTGATGACAAAGGGGACCGCAAGTCTACCTCCGGTTTCTGTACCTTTGTTGGGGGCAATCTGGTAAGCTGGAAGAGCAAGAAGCAATCTGTTGTCTCCAGGTCCAGTGCTGAAGCAGAGTATCGGAGTATGGCATCGACCACTTGTGAGCTAAAATGGCTACGGGTTCTCATGTTGGATTTAGGAGAGTTCTACAACCATCCTCTACCTATGTTCTGTGACAACAAGGCTGCTATATACATCTCCAAAAATCCAGTCTTCCATGAGAGAACCAAGCACATTGAGGTCGACTGTCATTTCATTCGTGAAGAGATTCTGAAGGAATAAATTTGCACCCCCTTCGTCACGTCTGAAAAAGAGCTGGCTGACATCTTCACCAAGCCAGTATCCGCCTCGTTTCTTCATATATGTGACAAGCTGGGCATGATCGACATATATGCTCCAGCTTGAGGGGGAGTGTTGAAGTTGGAGACCGGGCGGTCTATTGGTTTGGCTTGGCGGGTTATTGACCGGGCGGTCTGGCGGTTTGCCTTCAGCGGTTTGGTTGTTGTGTTGAGGTCTGAGGTCCAAGCGGTCTAGCGGTCTGTTACTGGCGACTAGGAGACCGGGCGGTCTAACGGTCTCACATAGCGGCTTATCTCTCTCTCTGGCAGTGGCCAAGCGGTTAGCCCTTCTGTCTAACCGCGCGGCTTGTTCCGGTCTGTTGTTCTAGCCGCCTAGATTTTTTGTATAGTTTTAGTCCCACATCTCTTATTTGTATTCTCTCTTCTCTCCTCCATTCTATATAAGGGAGGCCATACCTTTGTAATAAATACCTTTTTCTGATAATAAAATTTCAGTTATACCATTTCCGGCTTGTTTTAGTTCGCTTCTTACATTTTGTAACTCCACAAGTTAACAAAGCGAGTCCGACCACTCGCAGATTTAATGTTCTTAGTAGTGTTAAGCTGACCAGGAACCAAGGACCCAAATATGTTTGGGTTCCTAAGTTAAAGTGATTTGTCATTGCAGGAATGTCCAAAGACCAACAAAAATCTTATCTAGTATTTGGACAGCGGATACTCTCGGCATATGACCAGGACTATAAGCTTGTTGCTTGATTTCACCCCAGTTAAAGACGAACCAAAAGTCATCTTTGGAGGGTCAAACCGGGGATCTACAAAAGTCAATAGTATGATCTCCAACAGAGTAGTCTCTTTCACAGACGTGGCTTATGTTGAAAGATTACACCATAATCTTATAAGAATAAGTCAGCTATGTGATAAAGGCTACATCATTGAGTTCTGCAAGGACAAGTGTTTGATAAAGTCGTCTACAAATTTGGAGACGGTCATAACAAGCACTCGGAGTAGAAATATTTTCTGTTTAAATTTTCTTTGCTTAGACAATTTTACACCAGTCTGTTTTCTTGAAAAAGATAGTGCGTCTCTTTGTGACAAATGATACAAGAGATTAACACATATTAATTTCAAACTAATAAATATGCAATTTTCTCGCAACTTAGTGTGCAATTCCCCCAACATTAAGTGACTTAAAGAGAGTCTGTGTCACTCATGCCAAATGGGTAAGCAGACAAGGGCTACCTTCAAGGGCATCGCTGAAAAAGATTCTTTAAAAAGTTTATACTTACTTCATATGGACTTATTAGGTCTCATGCCTATTAACAGTTTAGGAGGTAAGGTCTACATGTTAGTAATTGTTGATGACTACTCGCGTTTTACTTGGGTATTCTTTCTGAAAAAAAAGTCAGACAACTTCAACACATTCACAAATTTTGTCCGACAAATTCAGAATGAATTGAACTACTTAGTGGTCAAAATCAGAAGTGACCACAAAACAGAATTTGAGTCTGGTGCCATGATAGAATTTTGTGGAAGTTAAGGTATCTTTCATGAGTTTTCCTCCCCGCACACTCCACAACAAAATGGAGTTGCTGAGAGAAGGAACAAAACCCTAATTGAAGCATGTACAACTATGTTGAACGATGCTTCACTTCCGGAGTACTTCTGGGCTGAAGCAGTCAACACAGCTTATTACGTGCAAAATAGAGCACTCATCAACAAAAGCTATCGTAAGCCCCCTATGAGCTATTGAAGGGCAGAAAATCGACTGTGTCCTATTTTATAATCTTTGGAAGTAAATACTTTGTACTTAATAATGGGAAGTATTACCGCATGAAGTTTAGTGAAAAATGTTTTGCGGGTATTTTTGTAGGTTATAGTAGTCATAGTAAGGCATATATGATTTTCAATAAGAAAACTCTGGTGGTAGAAGAGTCAATAAATTTTGTATTTGATGAGACAAGCATGCTCCAAATCAGCTCGTCTAGTGTTATTGGTGCAGATACAGGCACCAAGTTCAAGGAACTAAGCTTGGATGAAGCTTTCAAGGAAGAAGCTCCAAGCTCGGTCAAGATCGTCGATCCAGGCTTGGTAGATATAGAACCGCTAGAGGAAGAATTGCTTCAACCTCTAGAGGATGCACTAAATACTACAGAACCTGCTGGTGGGAGAGAAAGAAATCTAGGGTTCAGACACCTAAGAGATCACCCAGTTGATCAAATAATTGGAGATCCAGATGATGGTGTTAGAACCAGAAGAGGTACAACTAATGAGATTATGCATCTTAGTTTTCTGTCATAAGTTGAGCCAAAGAAATTTGAAGAGGCAAACAAGGATGCTTCTTGGATTTTGGAAATGCAAGAGGAGCTCAATCAGTTTGAACATTGCAAAGTCTGGGGGTTGGTACCCAGGCCTAAGGGACAGAATGTGATCGGCACTAAGTGGATCTTTAGAAACAAGCTGGATGAAAATGGAGTTATTATCAAGAATAAAGCCAAGATTGTAGCTCAAGGATACAAACAAGAAGAAGGGATTGACTTCGACCAGACATTTGCTCTAGTGGCTAGGCTCGAGGAGATCAGGTTCTTTCTTGCGTATGCGTCCATCAAAGGCTTCACCGTCTACCAAATGGACGTGAAGTCAACATTCTTAAACGGGAATTTGAAAGAGGAAGTATACATAGTGCAACCCCCGAGTTTTGTAAATTCAACTTTCCCTGATTATGTTTACTTTCTAAATAAAGCTTTATACGATTTAAAGACAGCTCCCCGAGCTTAGTATGAGACATTGTCTAGCTTTCTCCTTGAGAATAAGTTCACAAGAGGGAAGATCGACAAGACATTATTTTTTAGGGAAGTAAGACAAGATTCTGCTAATGCAAATCTATGTCGATGATATTATTTTTGGCTCTACGGGAGACAACCATTGCAAAAAAGTTTCAAAACTTATGCAAGGAAAGTTTGAAATGAGCGGTATGGGAGAGCTGAAGTATTTCTTAGGACTTCAGGTGAAGCAATCTGAAGATGGAATTTTTATCTCTCAGACAAAGTTCACCAAGGAGATTCTTAAGAAATTTGTAATGGAGAACGTAACCTCTATGAGTATACCAATGGGTTCAACTGTGTCTCTAGACAAGGATGAGAAAGGGAAACCTTTTGATGAAACCAAGTACATAAGCATCATTGGATCCTTGCTCTACCTGACTACCAGTAGACCAGATATAATATTTTCAACATGAGTTTACGTTAGATTTCAGGTGAACTCAAAGGAATCTCATTACATTGCTGCAAAGCAAATTTTAAGATACCTTAAGGGTACACCCAATCTTGGCTTATGACACCCAAGAAATAATGATGTCGAGCTAATTGGTTTTTCAGATGCCGATTTTGCAGGAAGCAGGGATAATAGGAAAAGCACTTCAGGGACGTGCCAATTCCTCCGAAGACGGCTTATTTCTTGGAGCAGTAAGAAGCAAATTTGTGTGGCAACTTCTACGGTCGAGTCAGCGTATATCTCTGCGGGTAGTTATTGCGCACAGCTTCTATGGATCATGGATCAACTTGAAGACTACAACTTGAAGTTTAAAGAGATTCCAATGTATTGCAACTCATCCAGCGAAATAACGATCGTAAATAATCCAGTCTCTCACAGCTGGACAAAGAAAGACGAGGTGCAATATCATTTCATTCAGGAGCATATGGAGAACAAGGATATAGCCCTCAGCTATGTCCCGACGGATAAGCAGATCGCGGATATTTTTACAAAGCTGATGGACGAGGTCAAGTTCTCGTTCTTCAAAACGGAACTAGGCATGCTAAAGATAGACTCATGAAGAAAGACAAGCAAGCTGGAACTCCCTCGGGAAATGCTCCACAAAGGAAGAAAAATGTCCCAAGGCAAATTCGTTAAGTATCAGAGCCCAAGTCACTGATTCGTTGGATATTCATGCTATACTCGCTGAATCTGACTCGACCTCCAGTGAAACTTGCCGAATCTCACTTAGGGCAAATTTCTACATTTCTTTATTGGATCCGAAGAGCGAAAAATTCAAGGTACGCGCCTTCTAGGTCAATTTAAAATTATATATATATATATATATATATATAGTCAAGAGGGGGCAACCGCGCTGCATAATTCGATGAGTTTGTTAAGCCGATTCGCTAACACTGCCTACCGACTCTTCGGTTTCCGCGACAAGTAATCGTCTTGCTCCAGTGGTTCCTTGAAGGGGAACTTTACTTCTTCCTCGATTAGGGTTGTGAATCTCATCCAAACCCTAGCCGATGGTGCTGTAATGTCTCGCCGACAAGTGGTCTGCTAGAGGGAGGCGAACTAGTTCGCACAGGGTTTGCCTCAACCTCCGATGAATTCCGCAACATTATCCTCATGATGGAGACCGCTGGACTCTCCTTTGTCCTAGAATATCCATACAAGGTTCTGGACAAGGAATTTCTCGAATTCTTCCATAATTCCAAGCTCCTTCATGAAGATACAGTCATCAAGAGCAAGATTCAAAAGACCAAAATCAAAGTGAAAGCGTCACTTCTCTCAAGGTACTTGCGGCTCCCTACTTGTGAAGAAGCCGACTACCTAGATGAAAATGACTTCTCTAGGGCTCTCCTGTTTTGTGAACTGCCCCGAGGCACTAAAAGAGTTAAGCGCAAAGGAATGAACGAAGAAGGCAAGCTTCTCTCAGACATCATGGGGAAAGTGTTGTTATGCAAAACTGGGTCCCATGATTACCTGTCTACAAAGATATTCAAGACCCTGGTAGCCATCATCTGCAAAAAGAGACTTGATTAGGGTGCTCTGCTATTTGAGAAGATCAAGGATAGCCTTTGCACTCCCAACTTTGGGAGGATTATCAGCCTGTACTTGAATCAGCTAGAAGGTGACAGGTTTAATATGACCCAAGGTCTGTCTATCCATCACTTGAAGAAAATAGATTCTTCCATATTTTTCAGGTGGGATAAAAAGATATTGAGGCAAGGGGGAGCCCAAGTATTGCATGTGGAGGAGGTAGAACAGGCTCCTTATGTCAGGATTACCTCTCCACACCCCAGTGAAATTCCTGAGAGTTTGAGTGCAGGAATCAAGGGGGAGATAATTGAAACACAAGTGGCCACTAGTATAGTGCCCTTGAGTGTGATTCCAGAATTAGTGCCAGTTCCCGATGTAATAGTTGCATAGACAGAGAATCTGATGATAAAGGTTGCCAAGATGGTTCAGAGTGTTGTTGAAGAGTTAGTGCCCGAGGAAGTTGAGGATGAGGGTGTTGCTGATGATGTTGAGGAGGATGCTGATATTTAAGATGATGTTAATGATGAGGCTTCTACTGATACTGATATTACTACTAGTGAACTAATGGTAATGGAGAACCTGATTGTCCCTCTCCCAAAAATTGTTCCTGCTTCATCTTCTGAGGGGGAGGAGACTAGGCCTTCTATATCAATTGTGACTGAGGTTACCAGCTCATGCACAACCTTGAGAAAAGAATAGGCAAGATGCCAGTTGCACCTCCTGCAATTGTAAAGGAGGTTATGGTTCTTTTAGATGAGGAAGGAGATGCCGAGGAGCAGACTCCAGTTCTGACTACTACTGTAGACCTTGGTACAACTTCTAAAGATTATTTATCTCTGATAGATGAGTCTTCCAATGAGGATCTACCGAGCACTCATATCCCTGAGATCCCAATTTCTACTGCTGATAGTACAATCCTACAAAGCATAGAGGCAATGTTGATCAAGTAGAAGGCATATTTTGATTCCCCAATGAAACGTGTTCTGAAAAAGGTGAAAGAGATAGAAAGAGATCTAAACAAAGTCTTAGATGAGGTTAACGTAAGATTTGACAAACTAGATGCCAAGTTAGGCTCCTGGTTTACCCAAGGTGGAAAAGGAGTTGAGTTTGTTATGAAAGGAATAGAGAGCAATCAGAAAGTTATGTGCAATGTTGATACTAATGCCAATACTATGATTGAAGCTCATAATAATTTGATGGCACTTTATGACAATAGCATGCAAGCTTATGCAAATTCTATGGCTGAAGTAGTCAAAAAGGGGGAGGAGACCTTGGAAGCTAAGGTGGTTGCTAAGGTAAATGCGCTTGAGGAAGCAATGCTAGCAAATTTCAAAGGAGTAAATGACTACAGCTTTGACAACTTCTCATGGCTTCACAAGGAGATCTTTGGTAGGCCAGGCCAGGAAGCTCAGGTACCATTTATGCCTGCTCATGATGAGGTTCATCCTACTGAGGATTACTCTCAATATTAGGCAGACACACAGGTAGAACTTGTTGAAGACATTCCAGCTGCTTAAGTGTACAGGAGAAGAAAATATGGGGAAGGCCCGTCGACAGTCAGGTTAGAACCAAACAGAGAGATGGAAGAGGTCTGGAGCCCAATATCCAGAGGAATTATCCTAGTTACATTCTCCTTGGTTGATCTTGGTGGTGAAAAACATCAGCACCACTACGATCAAGAAGAATGGAACAAGTACAAGCTGGCGTGTACAAAGAGAAGAATTCATTTCTAAACCAATCAGAATGCTGATCCAATGCCTCCAGCCCCTCCAAAGTACTTTCTGAAGCTTATTTTGATAGGCAGAGGTTGATGAGGCAGAGCAAGTAGACACAATAGTCATATATCATGTTTTATGTGTTGAGTGTTGTGGGTTCCCCCCCAAACAATGAACATTTTGATATATATATATATATATATATATATATATATATATATATATGATTTTTATGTTGACTGGGAATGCGTGTTGTTATTTTTTTAATCTCATTTATTCTTGTCAAGCCTTATTGTTTTATTATTTGCTATGTGTAATTCACCTTAGCTTTTAGGGTTCTGACTTCTTCAAATAGGGGGAGATTGTTGGGTATTGTTGTCGATGCAAGAAATGCGCCTTCTAGTTAACAGGTTGATCGGTCTCAAAAGCTAGGTGAAGAAGAGGGTTGCGGGGATAGAGAAGAGGTTTGGCGGGAGCCACTGGGAAGGTTGATCGGGCACTGTCAAACAGACGGTTACTTTGGCGGTTAGCTTCGCAGGTTGATGGCGAGAGAGGAGAAAAGAAGAGAGGGGGCTGCTAGCAGTGGCAACAACAGACTTCACCCGACGCGGCTTGAATGTCACTCTTACGGCGGGTTTTTCCTTTTACCAAGAAACAAGATTACAGCTTGCTATTGATCCTTTATAGGATAAAGCAGTAAAGGGTACAAAGGGGGAAACCGGCGGCTAAGGAAGAAGAATGTCGGAGGCAGCGCAATTTGATAAAGGGAGGCTGGCAGACCGCGCGGTTAACGATCGGGCAGCTCGCTGTACTAAGCAAAGCGGACTGCTCGATCAAGCAGAGCGAAGGAAGGCAGGTCGCGCAGACTGAGGATTCGAGTCCGCAGGAGCTAATGTTGGGACCTTGACACCTCTCTATCGTGTCCTCAAATGAGAGGTATGGGGGCCTATTTATAGGCCCGAGGAGGTAACGGTCTTGGTAACGTCACCACTAGTGAGCTGGTGAGTCGTGCGAGTACACTGCTGAGTCCGCAGAGTCCGTGCGAGGCCGCACGGTTAGGTACTTGGAGCTGGAGATGGCTGCTGCTGGGTGGGCTCGCGCTGGGTCGTGCGAGTACGAATACTGAGTCTGCAGAGTCCGCGAAAGGCCGCGCGTTCTGGGACAGTCTTGCTGCTTGCGGGCTACTGAGCGAGTTTTACTAGCCCATTGCGGATGAGGGTGAGTGGTTGCAATGAAGGCAGGCTTGATAAAGATTCCACCCTACCCGCGGAGGCCGAGATGTACCCGATCGATTGCCAAGCTGAATCAATCTTGGTGGACTGCAGAACGAGTCCGCCCAACTTACGGAGGATAGGTTGAGCAGGCCACCTCCTGCTGGAGGCTTGTCGCACTTGGCGATGGGCTGGCGACCTGGCAGACTGAATACTGAATCTGCCACTTGACGAGCACGTCACTATCGAGCGATCTAGGTGGATAGTAATGCGAGTCCGCCACATTGTCGGGCAGTTTGTACCTGAGGAGGAATGAACCACTACACGGTTAACCGATCTAACCGCGCGGCCTGCAGGAGCGGACTAAGGAAGCAGCCCGCATCCCCTGCAGAACGAGCGGCTGCCGCGTGACCTGGGCGGGAGCTGCGCGACCTAGGCGGTCTTGCTAGAGAGACTTCCCTAGCCACGCGGACTGAGCGGACTGAGTGGTCAGTCCGCCCACTCTTAGAAGAAAAGGCTGACAGGCCGCGACCTTCTGGAGCAGGCCGCAACTTGCGAGCTGGCTACCATGTGAGGGATCACCGATTTCTGCGGGAACATGATCCCCGCACTTTTTCAAGTTGTGAAGAGAACTTCGAAAAAGTAGGAGACCCACAAAAATCGTGATCCTTCCCTAGATAAAAGGAAGGGGTAAGGAGAGATGGAACCTGATGTCACTCATTAGAGAAAATTTGCTAATGCCTGGCTTTTTTCTGCGAAGGAAAGAATTACCATAGGCGGAAATATGTACATCTTATGCGTACCTGGGTTGCTTTTGCAAAACAAATAAGACATGAATGTCTCCTAATGGGCTCTGCAAAACAGTTATGAGAGGAAAAACAAAGAATAATGATAACTTGCAAGTACTTGAAAGAGGCTTGCAAGCACCTGTTAACTTCTGCAAGAGGAGTAAATCACAAGTATGATATAAAACTAAGTTGTAAGTACCTGGATAGAACTTGTAAATATTGTCTAATCACTGCAAAGGGAAGAGTAAGCAGTAGATATGAAATGAAATTAAAATGCAAGTACCTGGATGGAACTTGCAAATATTCGATAATCTCTGTAAGAGAAGAGTAATCAACAGATATGATAGAAAAGTAAGTTGTAAGTACCTGAAGTGAACTTGATAATATCTGCAAATTTCTGCAAAAGAAGAGTGAGTAGAAGATATGATAGAAAAGTAAGTTGTAAGTACCTGAAGGGAACTTGCTAATATCTACTAATTTCTACAAAAGAAGAGTGAGTAGCAGATATGATAGAAAAGTAAATTGCAAGTACCTGAAGGGAACTTGCTAATATCTGCTAATTTCTGCAAAAGAAGAGTGAGTAGCAGATATGGAAGAAAGAAAACTAAGTCGCAAGTACCGAGATGGAACCTGCGAATATTGGTTATTTATATGATAAGATATAATTGGATAGCAGAAGAGATACCTGGCAAAATCTGTTATTAACTAAATAAAGATCAAACCGCGATAATGATTTTCTCGCGTGATCCAGTACGATATTTTATACATGAAATCCAGATCAGCCAGATGAAACCATCTTAATTTAGACTTACAATAGCATGACTTGTCAATCAAGGAGAACCAGATACTTTGATTAAATGTCTCATGTCGCTAGCATCTGATAAGAGAGCTTATGAATAACTATCTGATAATGCTTCATGGAGGCAGCGCATATAAGATGATCATAGGCAAAATAGATATTGCAGATCCTTAGAACAGGTTGGATTTAATCTGTTAACCTGTAAGAAGGCAAAAAAGACAAAGGAGGGCTACACCCTGAGGATGATCTAAAAAGGTTGAATGATGTCGTAGGAGAGGACCCGTGGGCCTTATGCATCACTTGCCAAAGTCATCCAGGATGTAGTCTACCCAAAATGGGCTGGACGCGCTTCCTTTAGAAGGGCACAAAAGATAAACAAGCACGGAAATTCCTGAGAAGGAAACGACTGATACACTGCTTTCTTGCCTCGGGTTACAAACATTGTTGATCTGTTCTACCAGGTGCGCCAAATGGTCTACAACATTGCTCGTCTTTGAAAGGATCAACAACGTTGTGGGTCCCGTGAAAGCACGGATTGAGAGTACCAACGAGTGTTTGGCCGTCACAGTTGTGAGATGATCGAAGAGACAAGGCTACACTTGATTGTCATTGCTTGTCAAGCAAAGATCATCGTAACTGTAACGTATCCCTCAACGAGGCACGATAGAACTATCACAGGCTTCCTCCCCTAGGAACACACACTGCGCTAGACATCGGTCGGGATCCGAAGTCTGAAGTTCACCATCATAGATTGAACGGCCCCCACTGCACATATGTGAAAAACTCCTCACCATATGTGGTCATTGTGATCTTACGCTAGAGGACAATCCACGGAGGGAACAACAAGACTTGGCGATATCTCAGTGGTTCAGTGATCTCTTTGGCAAATAGAAAAATATGGAGGAGAAGCATTACAAAAAGGGAACTGTGTCAGTATGAGATCTCTGACATAAGCTTTATTGAATGAAAATGAAAGAATACTTAGAAGTGTTTTAGAGAAAAAATGTTTGAAGAGTAAAGTAAAAGAAACCGGTCATGATTGCGAAGGGCTTTGAGGAGCTGCGATGTCCTTTTTGCTTTAAAATAGGTTTCCAAGGGCGCCCACGTCATCGGCATCGAAAGTCTCGCCTATAACAAGGTCACGATATGTATTGATTTGATTCACTCCACTTGAGCTGCAAGGAAACTCTACTATTCCTTTGCCTTTTGAGGTTGACGGATCAGAGTGGCCATCCTTTGGGAATAGATCGCGCATCTTACCCTTCTTCAGCAATCTCTGCACAAGTTGACAAAGCGCTCGGCAGCTTTCAGTTAGATGCCCGCTTTCTTTGTGAAATTCATAGAATGGGTTTGAATCTTTTGATTTTTGATTTGTCGGCTGGTAAGGTCTTTTGGAATTTGCCTTATCCTTCATGATTTGGCATACTTCCAGCATTGCCTCATCAAGTCCTGAGTATGATAAGTCATCATCTTGCGTTTGATGCACTGAAGCTGTTTGCAGAGGTGGGGCTGGTAGCGGTTGCAATCGTTTGCGGGCACGATCCTGGCCTGGGAAGGGGGTTGACGATGATGTTGCTGGAATTTTTTTTCCCGAGAGTGGGATGAAAAATCTTTCTGAGGAGATCTCGGAGGTTGCTTGTTAGATTGATTTCTCTCTGTTACAAGCCTCGAGACAAAGCTGGGGTTGCTCTTCTCACCGCGGATGTATGAGTTGGCTAATCCAATCAACTCTTGAAAAGTCCTTGGCGCTCATACGTTAGCCTCGAACTTGAGTGGTCCTTCACGTAGGCCGTGGATAAGAGCCACTCGATACAATTCTTGATCGATTATCTCAATGTCTAAGATCTCTCTCTGGAAACGATCCACAAAATGAGACCAAGTCTCATCTTCACGCTGTTTGATCTCAAATAGGGCCTCTGGACCGCCCTTCCTCTTTGTAGAGGTAGAAAATCTGAGAAGAAACTCTCTTCGCAAATCAGCGAAGGAAGAGATGGACTGAGCATGAAGTCCATAGAACCAATCCCTCACTTGACCGTCAAAGGTCGTTACAAGGAGTTTGCATTTGGTAGCATCTGAGAGGGTCTTGAGAGCTACGGCTGATTCAAAGGCTTGAAGATGTTTAACTGGATCAGTCTCCCCAGTATAAGTGGGCAACCATGGCTCTCTGAAGTTAACTGGAGTTAGTTCATGCTGAACATTCTCTATAAATGGTGACTGCTCTTCTTGCTCTCCTACAACATAAGGAAAAAAGGGAGCATAAGTTGCAGCTGCACAAGGAGATGGAGGATAAAAAGGAAAAGTTGTTGCGGGTGGAGCAAAGGCAGGAGCTTAAGAGTAGGGATGACTTCCCTAAAAATTCAGGAATCTTATCGGACTTCCTCGAGCAGCTTCTCAGAAGAAGTTCTGACGAGCTGCTAATTCGTCATTTTGAGATCGCAAAGGGGCTGCAGGCCCTTGCGGAAAGGTTGGAGTGTAAGGAGGATAGACCGACGGATAGGCCGATGGGTAAACTTGAGGAATCTCGAATGCTAGTGCTGGATTGATTGGAGGAGCTGGTGCTGCTGAAGGTTGTTCTACCAATCATTGAGCGATAACAGCTAGAGTACGGTTGATCGCTAGAAACTATTGTGTAGTTTCTCTGCGAGATTGCTCCAAGGCCTCCCAAAGAGAATCCTCACTGGAACTTGGAGCAAGGCTTTCGGCTGGTTGATGGTCTGCCATGAATAACCGCTGATTTCACTAACTGGTCGAGATCTGAAGGTCACGTGTTAACTGTCGATGCAAGAAATGCGCCTTCTAGTTAACGGGTTGTTCAGTCTCACAAGCTAGGTGAAGAAGAGGGTTGCGGGGATAGAGAAGAGGTTTGGCAGGAGCCACTGGGAAGGTTGATCGGGCACTGTCGAGCAGACGGTTACTTTGGCGGTTAGCTTTGCAGGTTGATGGCGAGAGAGGAGAAAAGAAGAGAGGGGGCCGCGAGTAGCGACAAAACCAGACTTCGCCCGCCGCGGCTTGAATGCCACTCTTGCGTCGGGCTTTTCCTTTTACCAAGAAACAAGATTACAACTTGCTATTGATCCTTTACAAGAGAAAGCAGTAAAGGGCACAAAGGGGGAAACTGGCGGCAAAGGAAGAAGAATGCCGGAGGCCGCACGGTTTGACAATGGGAGGCCGGCAGACCGCGCGGTTAATGATCGGGCAGCTCGCTGGACTAAGCAGAGCAGAATGCTCGATCAAGCAAAGCGAAGGAAGGCAGGTCGCGCGGACTGAGGATTCGAGTCTGCAGGAGCTAATGCTGGGACCTTGACACCTCTCCGTCGTGTCCTCAAATGAGAGGTATGGGGGCCTATTTATATGCCTGAGGAGGTAACGGACTTGGTAACGTCACCGCTGGTGAGTTGGTGAGTCGTGCGAGTACAATACTGAGTTCGCGGAGTCCGTGCGAGGCCGCGCGGTTAGGTACTTGGAGCTGGAGATGGCTGTTGTTGGGTGGGCTCGCGCTGGGTCATGCGAGTACGAATACTGAGTCGGCAGAGTCTGTGAAAGGCCGTGCAGTCTGGGACGGTCTTACTTCTTGCGGACTGCTGAGCGAGTTTACCTAGCCCGCTGCGGATGAGGGTGAGTGGCTGCAATGAAGGCAGGCTTGATAAAGAGTCCACCCTGCCTGCGGAGACCGAGATGTACCCGATCGATTGCCAAGCTGAATCAATCATGGCGGACTGTGGAACGAGTTCGCCCAACTTGCAGAGGATAGGTTGAGCAGGCCGCCTCCTGCTGGAGGCTTGTCGCACTTGGCGACGGGCTGGCCACCTGGCGGACTGAATACTGAATCAGCCACTTGATGAGCACGTCGCTATCGAGCGGTCTAGGTGGATTGTAATGCGAGTCTGCCACATTGTCAGGCAGTTTGTAACTGAGGAAGAATGAACCACTACACGGTTAACTGATCTAACCGCGCGGCCTGCAGGAGCGGACTGAGGAAGCGGCTCGCATCCCCTGCAGAACGAGCGGCTACCGTGCGACCTAGGCGGGAGCTGCGCGACTTGGGCGTTCTTGCTAGAGAGAATTCCCTAGCCACGCGGACTGAGCGGATTGAGATGTCAGTCCACCCACTCTTAGAAGAAAAGGCCGACATGCCGCGACCTTCTGGAGCAGCCCGCAACTTGCGAGCTGGCTACCTTGGGAGGGATCACCAATTTCTGGGGGAACAATTGTATCTTCAATAACCCGGATTTGAAGAATGGTCCAGTTAAGGTAAGATGAATTGTGACTGTATTTGATGTTGATATTTGAGTTATGTACTTGCAAGTTTACATTGCAAGTACATACCAATGTCAAATTACAGTGGGTCAGTAAACACAGGACAATGCAATGTAATCCCTCATTGTATAGGCCAAGGTGTTTACTCACATGTAATCTTTCTATTAGGGTGTTCTTATATACCAAGTACAAGAGAAGGATCAAGGAAGGATCTAGGCTTGGAATCAGAAGGACAGGAATTTTGCCTAAGTAAAATTCATCGAGTATGGCTAGGAATACTCGTCGAGTATGCTCAGTCATATTCGTAGAATTTATCGTATATCCCTTCCAACACTTGTTGGATTCACCATTTGTACTTACGTCAAATTCTCTGAGAATTGGAAAATCCGCCAAGTATCATCGTGTATACTCATCGAATTCATCGAATATATCAAACGATACTCGCCGAATTCATCGAATTTACTAGACGATACACGTCGAATTCATCGAGTCCATTCGACGCTCATTCTCTAGATTTTTCCAAGTCTCATTCGTCGAATATCTGTTGGGTCCATTGCCCACAATGTCCTGGATTTGAGTGAAGTCAATATTATCATTGATATACACAAGTCTGTAGATGACTATGATAGTTTAGGTTGCCTAAGTGGAAAAGTCAGATAAACACTTTCCTAAGGTGTGGGATGACAGAAATCTATCGAAGTCTACAAGCATTGAGTGAAGGAACATCACTCAATGCCAGATGACTTATAGCGCTGAGTGTAGCCAATACTGTCATAGCCTAAGTTGGAATGAGCTAAAATGTGGCTAAGTCCACAGGCGTTGAGTGAAGTCAACTCACTCAACGCCATGCTACTAAAGAGAAAGTTGGCTAAGTGTTTTGGCATTGAGTGATGAAGACACACTCAATGCCATTCAGCAAAAAGGTTGTATGTTGAACTAGTTGAACAAAGTTCAGAGTTCGTCGAGCTCAGCTCACCTTTCGCCGAGCTCAGTTCAAAGCTTGAGATTCTGAGTTCGTCGAGCTCAGTTGAGAGTTCATCGAACTAAGTTCTAAGTTAGTCGAGCTCATAATTCACCATTCATCAAACTCAGAAAGACAGTCTATGCCCAATGCTTATTAAATACAGAAAATTGTCTAAGGCAGAAAGCGTTGAATGAGACGTGTTCACTCAACGCTCTCAACGCTTAAGTTGCTGAAGAACCAGAAATTTGGTTAAGGCAAAAAGCGTTGAGTGGAGGTTACTGACTCAACGCTGTCAACGCCTAGTGAAGATGGACTTTTGTCTTAGTGGTTTGGCGTTGAGTGATGCTTACTCACTAAACGCCAAGCAGCTGAAAGCTAATAAAGCAAGATTGGCGTTGAGCGGAGATGAATTACTTAACGCCTAGGATTAGACTTCATATTCTAAGTAGTTTGGCGTTGAGTGAAGGTTATTCACTCAACGCCAAGAGACAGTGAATCTGTCTAAGTGTTTTAGCGTTGAGTGATGCTTACTCACTCAACACCTATTCTTTGATGCTCGATTTTGGCTAAGTCTACAGGTACTGGCGTCAGCAAAATTGACAAAGTCAACTAAGGTCAAATCAGACACGGGGAAGCTACACTACACGAAAAAACTTGTCGTGAAGCTACTGTACGTCTTCTTCTGTTAAAGCAAAGCGCAGCTGGAAGCTGCAAGTGGGGCCCACCAATCTCTAAGAGCCGTTGATTGGCAAACTACAAAAGGAAGAGATAGGGCCAAGACAAAGGCAACTTTTAGGTCATACATTATTCAAAAAGGAGAACAGCCATCTTCATCTTCTTCGCCAAGCTTGAAGATCTCCAGCAAGAAAAGTTCAGCCAGCTTTGTAAGTCTCCATCTGCCACAACAGATTCAGAATCTGTTCTGAAGAAAGAAGAACCTTCTTCCTTTGGCAGGTTCAGTGAGCTGTTTGAAGACTCAAGATCAAAAGATATTTAGCCTTCAGCAGCAAGTTCAGAAGTTATCTTTTAAGTTCCTCCAGTAAATCCTTTCCCTACTGAGAGGAGAGTTAGAGCAGAAAGTTTTCTGCTCAAGTGGTTGACACAGAGAAATTTCTCTGTGTAAAATTAAATTAAACTATTTCTTTTTGTAGGATCCTTCTGGATCTGAGCTGTAGGACATTTGGGTCTGAGGTAGGGAAAATTTGCCTGAGATGTAGGAGAGTGCAGATCTCTGAGGTACGTGAGTTTTACTAATGTTGGAGTTTGTGACCGGACAGTCTGGCGGTCTGGCTTGGCGGGTTGATGACCGGGCGGTCTGGCGGTCTGGCGGTCTGGCTTCAGCAGGTTGGTTGCTGTGTGTTGCTGTCTGTGGTTAAAGCGGTCTAGCGGTTTGTCACTGGCGACTTGGAGACCGGGCGGTCTAGTGGTCTCACATGACGATCTCTCTCTCTCTGGCAATTGCCGAGCGATTAGCTCTTCTTTCTAACCACGCGGTTTGTGCGGTTTGTGTCTGTACAGTCCGCTTGTGTCATGTAAATTTTTAGTCCCACATCTCTTATGTGTATTCTCTCTTCTTTCCTCCATTCTATATAAGGGAGGCCATACCTTTGTAATAGAGACGCTTTTTTGGATAATAAAGTTTCAGTTTAAACCGCTTCCGGCTTATTTTGGTTTGTTTCTCACATGGTATCAGAGGACTCGATCCTTTTCTCCTGATTGTGGGACCTCCCTATCCGTGGGGCTTGCTTCGCCTGCTTGTGACCTATCCAAGAGGTCTCTTTCTCTCCTTGTCGTTACCCTCAGTGTGCGCGACCTCTTTGCTCCTGTGCCTGTTCGCCGCGACCTATTGCCCTGTGCCTTGTTTTGCCTGTTGCTTCTGTTTGAGCAGACTGTCTTCTAGCCGCTCAACTTCTATCCCTCTGCTTGATTCTGCGGCTTGGTCGTGGCTTCTCTGGCCGCTGGTGTCTGACATCGTGACCGCTACTGATCTTCTTCTTCCTAACCGCACGGCTTGTTTCCTAAACGCGCGGCTTGTTGCCTTCTGCGGCTTGGTCGTGGCTTCTCTAGCCGCTGGTGTCTGACATCGTGACTGCAGATCTTCTTCTTCCTAACCGCGCGGCTTGTTGCCTAACCGCACGGCTTCCTATCATTCGCTCCTATGGCTCTTTCTGATGGTTCTACTGCCACCACCCTTGCCACCACCCCTGTGTCCAATCCGGCTCCGCCTCTCCCTCCTACTCCTTCCGGGAACCTTGGTACCGTTTCCAAGCTAGTCGGCTCCAACTACTTGGATTGGAGCGTCTCTTTCACCTTTCTTCTTCGCTTGCAACGCAAACGCCACCGTCTCATTGATGACCCTCCTCCCACCACTTCACCTCTCTTTGATGACTAGGATGCGAGTGGAGCTCTTGTGCGTACTTGGCTCGCTAACAGCCTTTCCGATGAGTGCCTTCCCGTCATCCGTCATGATGAGACGGTTAAGGCCGCTTGGCTTCATCTGGCCGCTCTGTACTCCAAAGGGGCTCAGACGTCCCGTATCTATACGTTGTATGCGGACCTCTTTGCCCGACCCTCCTTGTCTCCTGTGGCCGTCTACCAAAAGGTCCAGGCTCTTGGGGCTGAGATTCTTCAAAATCGCCCCTTTTCTGCGGATTTGGCTCAACAACACAAGCACTTCCAGGAGCTTCTGGTTGTGTGTTATCTGCTCCGGCTTCCTGATACTTATGACATGATCCGCCAGCAAATTTTGGGTGAGGCAGAATCTCCTACCTTAGATGCCACCGCTTCCCACATCGCTGCTGTCACCTCTCTCCTTCAGTGCCCGCTTCTTCCCGCTCCTTCTCCACCAGACAACTATGCTCATCAAACTCAGCGGAGTGGCTCTGGTAACCGTAGTCACCAGTCTGGTGGACGTACTTCTTCCCACTACCTCTGCTCTCACTGTGGCCGCACCGGACATACTTTAGATCGCTGCTAGACGAAGCATCCCCATCTTTGCCCCTCTGATGACTCCTTCACCTCCTCTTCCAAGCCGTCTGCTTCTGTGGTCACATCATCAGGTAGTGCCCACGTGGTGACTCAAGGTAAATGGCTTATTGACTCTGGTGCAACTAATAACATGATGGGTAATCCTCAGTGCTTCTCTCTCCTCGAACAGCATGATCGGTTACCCCCGGTCCTCGTTGCAGACGGTTCTCCCTCCCCAGTTCATGGGTTGGGAGTGGTTCATGTTACTCCGTCCCTTCGACTAGCGAACACTCTCTATGTGCCCAAGTTTCCGTGCAATCTATTTTCTGTTACCTCTTTATGCAAGCAGCTTCAATGTTCTGTGACGTTTACTCCGACTTCTTGTTCTTTTCAGGATCCGAGCTCCCAGCAGACGATTGCTACTGGGACTGAGAGCAGCGGCCTCTACTTCCTCGACAACGTTTCCACTTTGTCCGCCTTCTCTTCCTCTTATACAGATCTTCTCCAATGGCATCTCCGTCTTGGTCATCCTACACCACAGCTTCTACATCAGCTTCTACCCCACCTCCCACCCTCCAGTACTCCTCTCAACTACGACACTTGTCAACTTGGCAAGCATCAACGTTCCTCCTTCCCGCCGAAGCAAGGTCGGGGCTCCACTCGTCCATTCGATCTAGTGCACTCCGATGTTTGGGGACCTGCTCCTACCCTCACCATTGGTCGGGGTAGTTCTTATTTTGTAACTTTTATTGATGATTTTTCTAGATGTACTTGGGTGTATATCTTACGAGATCGCTCTGAACTTTTTGATGTATGGCTCTCTTTTTATCATTTAATTAAAAATCAGTTTGGTGTTTCTATTAAAACATTTCGCTTTGACAATGCTAAAGAATACTTGAGTCATGCTTTTTCCTCTTTTTGTGTGCAACATGGCATTATTCATCAGACAAGCTGTGTCTATACATTCCAACAAAATGGGGTTGCGGAACACAAAAACCGTCACCTCCTCGATGTCGCTCGCACATTGATGACTCAGATGCATGTCCCTCGCTCATAATGGGGCTATGTTGTTCTCCTTGCCTTCTACCTCATCAATCGCATTCCCTCCTCAGTTCTCCACGGGAAAAACCCATTCTCCATACTGTATCCAGGCAAAGAGCCTTTTCCTCTCCCTCTCCGAATCTTTGGGTGCACTGCATTTGTGCATGCCCCGTCTGCCACCCGTGATAAACTCTCCCCTCGCTCCACCAAATGTGTCTTTCTGGGGTACTCCACCACTCAGAAAGGCTATTGTTGCTTTGACCCTGTTCTTCGTAAACAGTTCGTCTCCGCTGACGTTACCTTTTTCGAGAATGCCTCCTACTTCTTGGATGAATCCTCTTCTCTTCCCCAATCTTCCACTTCTCTTCCCCCAGTCTCTGATTCCCCTGTTATTCTCTTCATTCCCTCATCTCCTCCTGCAATATCCACCCCTACTCCATCTCCCTCCACTCCTCTCTCTCCGCCTCCATATCCCTCATCTCCGCTGTCATCGCTTTCTCCTCCCGGGCCAGCTCTCACTGCCACGGATGCTCTGGATGCCGAGGAACCCGACGACCTGGATCTTCCTGTAGCTCTTCGCAAAGGGGTGCAGACGTGTACCCTACACCCCCTTGCTTCTGTTGTTTCTTATGATCGCCTTACTTCTTCTCGCAGGGCCTTTGCGCTGTCTATCTCTGCCACTGCCACACCTCGTTCTTACCAGGAGGCCTTTGTTATTCCTCACTGGAAGATGGCCATGGATGAGGAAATGGCGACCCTGATGGAGTGGGGTACCTGGACTCTTGTTCCTCCTCCCTTCGGTACTGAGGTTGTTGGCTGTCGCTGGGTCTTTGTGGTCAAATTTAGCCCGGATGGCACTGTGGACCATTATAAGGCTTGTCTTATTGCTAAGGGCTTTACTCAGACCTATGGGGTTGATTACTTTGACACCTTCTCTCTTGTGGCTCGTCTCAGCACTATACGGGTCCTTCTCTCTGTGGCGGTCAATAAAGATTGGGAGATTTCCCAGCTGGATGTTAAGAATGCCTTCCTTTATGGTAATCTTCAGGAGGTCGTCTACATGGAGCAACCTCCTGGGTATGTTTCTCAGGGGGAGACACGAGTATGCCGGCTGAAGAAGGCAATCTATGGTCTCAAGCAGAGCCCTCGAGCTTGGTTTGACAAGTTCAGCAGCATTGTGGCGGCCGTTGGTTTTGCGCGCAGCTCTGCCGATCACTCTCTATTTATTCACAAAAACTCCTCGGGGCTGGTGGTTCTGGCTGTGTATGTTGATGATATTCTTCTCACTGGCGATGACCAGGAAGGGGTAGCCTTGACAAAGCGGCATCTTCGTCAACATCTGGTCACAAAAGATATGGGCCCTCCGAAGTACTTCGAGAATGCCTCCTACTTCTTGGATATCTGCCCAATACCCTATGGATATTGGAGAAGACAAAACCTGGGCAGATGATTCGCCTCTTCTTTCAAATACTGCGCGTTACAGGCGTCTAGTTGGCAAGCTCATATATCTCACAGTGACAAGACCCGACATTTCCTATGTTGTGGGCAAGGTGAGTCAATTCATGCAAGCACCCAGGGAGTGCCATCTTCAGTCCGCCTTGCGGATCTTGGAGTATGTCAAAGCAACCCCTGGGAAAGGATTACTCTTTCAGAAGAATGTTCATCTGAGGGTTGAAGCATACTCAGATGCGAGCTATGCTGATGACAAAGGGGATCGCAAGTCTACCTCCGGTTTCTGCACCTTTGTTGGGGGAAATCTGGTAAGCTGGAAGAGCAAGAAGCAGTCTGTTGTTTCTAGGTCCAGTGCTGAAGCAGAGTATCGAAGTATGGCATCGACCACTTGTGAGTTAAAATGGCTACGGGCTCTCATGCTGTATTTAGGAGAGGTCTACAACCATCCTCTACCTATGTTCTGTGACAACAAGGCTGCCATATACATCTCCAAAAATCCAGTCTTCCATGAAAGAACCAAACATATTGAGGTCGGCTGTCATTTCATTCGTGAAGAGATTTTGAAAGAACAAATTTGCACTCCCTTCGTCACTTCTGATAAAGAGCTGCCTGATATCTTCACCAAGCCAGTATCCTCCTCGTTTTTCCATATTTGTGACAAGCTGGGCATGATCGATATATATGCTCCAGCTTGAGGGGGAGTATTGGAGTTGGTGACCGAGCGGTCTGGCGGTCTAGCTTGGCGGGTTGATGACTGGGCGGTCTGGCGGTCTGGCTTCAGCATGGTTGATGTGTGTTGCTGTCTGTGGTCCAAGCGGTCTAGCGGTTTGTCACTGGTGACTTGGAGACCGAGAAGGCTAGCGATCTCACATGGCGATCTCTCTCTCTCTCTGGCAGTTGCCGAGCGGTTATCTCTTCTGTCTAACCGCGCAGCTTGTGCGGTTTGTGTCTGTACAGTCCGCTTGTGTCATGTAAATTTTTAGTCCCACATCTCTTATTTGTATTCTCTCTTCTCTCCTCCATTCTATATAAGGGAGGCCATACCTTTGTAATAGAGATGCTTTTTTGGATAATAAAGTTTCAGTTTAAACCGCTTCCGGCTTATTTTGGTTTGTTTCACACAACTAACTAAGAAGTAGGGCAATTTTGCCTGAACTGTAGGAGAGTGTATCTCTCTGAGTTGTAGGAGCAAGCTTGCTCTGAGGTAGGGCTATCCTCCATATCCTGAGTGATAGGGCTTAAGTGTCTGAGGTAGGTGATACTTGTATCACTGAGTATAGGCCTTTGTAGCTAAGGTGTAAGTCTTGGAGGAGACTGAGAGATCCTGAGGAATCTGAGGTGTAAGCTCCTTAGAGCATTGGTTTGGAGAAATGCCTAGACTAACAGGAAGTTAGCATGGTGGGAGGAGAGTGGATGTACCCATAATTTTTGGGAACCACTATAAAATACTTGTGTGTTTTTTTGTGTTTGCTTTTATTTTCTTAATTGCAGGTGCTAAGGATAAGATCTAGATCACTATAAGCTAAAAGCTAAAAGACACATTCAAGTGATTTAAAAAGACTCTCAAAAGACCTAAGCAGACCTATTTACCCCCCTCTAGGTTGCTAGCTACCTTGAAAATAAGATATTTCAAGTGGTATCAAAGGGAGGTTGCTCAAAAAGGATTTAATAATCTGAGTGATCCTCCAATGTAGCTGCTGCTAAGTGGTCATGGGATCAGGAGAGAGCCAGAGAGAGCTGAGTTCAATGAAACTCCCCATCTGTAGAAAGGAGCAGTTTAGAATATGGAAGATGAGGGTGAGGCTATTCATGGAAGCCTATGATCCAAGAATTTTTGCAACTGTTAGGGAGGGACCTGTCATTCCCATGAAGGTCTCTGCTCTAGATGCCAACATCCAGACACCAAAGACACTCTCTAAAATGACCAAAGATGAGTTCATACTAGCTAGTCTGGACAAGAGAGCACAGAACATCATGTCTAGTGCTATAGATGACTCAATTTTCCTGAACTTGGTTCACTTCTAGACCTCCAAGGAGATGTGGGACACCCTTGTGGTCTACATGGAGGGTACTGATGAGGTAGAGATGATAGGAAGTCTCTGCTCAACCAAGATTATGAGGCTTTCAGGAAAATCCTAAAGGAGAACATAACTACCTATTATGAAAGATTCTTCAGGATCATAAATGAGTTGAAGACCTATGGAAGGGTCTTCAATAATTATGAAATTAATGACAAATTTCTTAGATCTCTCACTAGAGATTGGGATACTAAGATCTGTGCCATAAGAGAGATGGTCAAGCTTGCTGACACTCCTCCCAAATATTGTTTGGGAAGCTACTCTCCTATGAGATAAAGCTTGCTGCCAGGAAGGAGGAGGATGCCTCCAACAAATCACTGGCCAAAGAAAAGTCCTTGGCCTTAAAAGTTGAAAGCACAAGGAAAGGAAAGGAAAGGATTCCTTCTCCACCAAGGAGACTAGCTGAGTCAGACAGCTCTGACTCAGAGTCATTAGACAACAGCATGTCTGATTAAGATTTTGCAGCCTTTTCTAGACAACTCCGGAGGTTAATGAAGAAGAAGCATTGGAAGAAAAGGCCTTCCAATTCCACCCATCACAGAAAGAACCAGTCCAAGACTTACAGGTATGAAACATAATAAATATAACTCCTCTAAATTAATTTGCTACTGTTGCAGCAAGCCTTAGCATGTGATAGCTGACTGCCCAGAGAAGAGAAAGTAGACTGAGGAGAAGAAGCAGCACCAGCACAAAGGAAAGAAGGAAAAGTACTTCATGGCCCAGAAGGAAAAGAGTTGGACAGACTCATCATCTACTGAGTCTGAAGAAGAGGAAGCCTATATTGGGCTAGTTGCTGTTATTGCTAAAGATGAAGCTATTGCAGCAGGAGAAGTCAATCCCCCAGGGAGGATAGGAATAAGAACCCCTCTAACACTATTAGACAGTGAGTTAGAGGTTGATGAAGATGTCCATGGCTACATAGGGTTGATGGCAATGACAGATGGGGAAGGCAACCAGGATCAACCTGGTCAATGCAAGGTACATCTATCACCTAACTCTGCTTATCTATCTGTGTTTGAGACTAGTCCTTGCTCAAAAGCCTCTTCACCCTGTGGTGAAGAAGATTCTGGATCTGAAGGAGATGTCAATCAACTGATTGACAAGTATGGAGAACTTCTAAATGCCTTTAAGATGGTCAAGAAGTTGTCTAAGAAGCAAGCTAAAGAGATCTCATCTCTTAAGCTTGCAGTTGCCCAGCAGACTGTAACAGCAAATCTGTTGGACCAGAAAGCTAGGGAAATTAGCCAACTGAAGTCCCTCTTGGACATTTAGGTAGCCTCCATCAAGCACAAGAACTGTCTAATCAGGGAGCTTGAAGATAAGCTTGAGGAGAAAATATTAGTGGCTAGCTATTCTAAGCCAAGTACTGTCCTCCCCTTGATAGACTCCTTCTCCTCTCAAAAGAGCAAGAGGGGTTTGGGATTCAAGGGAAGCACAAGAGTTGCTCCTTCCAAAAGGAAGGGCAAAGCTCTAGTTCCACCTCAGCCTATTGCTTCTAAGCCTCCCATTCTTTTCAGAAAAGTTTTGATATCTTCTAACAGGTATGACCAAGAAAGTTCTTATGGTCACTGGGAGATGGGTTGTTCATCTGGAGTGAACAAAGTTGTTCTCTGTCATGATGAAAGTTTTGGCAGGGTGTGTGCAGTCAAGGCTGCCAATGAGAAATTTCAAATGGCCCAATCTAGACCATTTGTCTTTGGTGCTTCTGCACCAACTCTCAAGAATGTTGCTGTAACAAAGGCTCATAATCTGACAGCAAAGTTTCTGACTAAGGGCAAGTCTAGGAATCAGGCTAATCTGGGCATATCTGAAGCCATCAGAAGCATGCTTTTTGAAAAGAAGCCAGTTGCTACTGGCACTCAGGATAGACCAAATCAGCCAGCTATAAGACTTACCTTCAGTCAAATTCTGGCTGAAAGAAATCAGAAAAAGGCTGCATCTTCCTCCTATCAAGGTTGCTGCTCATCAAGCTGCAGGGCCTTCACAAGAAAAGAAGTTATAATATACATGATTGTTGGTGTTGTGGTAAGATAGGTCATTTTGCCATTTACTGCTAGCACAATCCCAATGTGGCCAGAGCTAGGGTCAGTCCACCAGTCAGAAATTCTGCTGGTGGATATGTTCAGTTTCATGCTAACATGCACCTAGGACCCAATAGATATTGGAGTCCTAAGGTTAAGTAATTTGTATATTGCAAGATAGTTCAAGGTATCATACCCCTATATGGTACTTGGACAGTGGCTATTCCAGGCATATGACTGCAACAAAGAGCAACTTAAAGGAGTTTACTCCAGTAAAAGATGGACCAAAAGTTATATTTTGAGGTTCAGATAGAGGTGTAACCAGAGGATATGGTAAGATCACCAATGGCATAGTCACCATAACCAAGGTGGCTTATGTTGAAGGGTTGCAGCACCACCTAATAAGCACAAGCCAGCTTTTTGATCTTGGCTATGTAATTGTCTTCCATAAGGATGAGTGACTAATTAGGAGGTCAAGTGACCAAGAGGTCATCTTGACAGGCGCTAGGAGTGGAAATGTTTATTGTATTAACTTTCTATGTCTAGACACAGATTCTCCTATCTGTTTGGTTGCAAATGAGAAAGTCTCCTACTATGTCTAGTGGCAGAAGAGACTAGCCCATTTGAATTACAAGACCATTAGAAATCTCTTCAGTCAAGAGCTAGTTAGGAATGACCCCAATGTGAAGTGCTCTAAGGAGGGCATTTGCTCTGCCTGCCAAAAGGGTAAGCAGAGAAAAGTCTCCTTCAAGGGTATTGGGACCAAAGACTCTGTGAAGTGCTTATACCTCTTGCACTTGGACCTATTTGGTCCAATTCCAGTTCACAGTCTTGGTAGGAAATTCTACACCCGTGTGGTAGTTGATGACTATTCCAAGTTTACTTTAGTATTCTTTCTTAAGAAGAAGGATGAAACTCTTGATGTCTTCATGAGGTTTGTCAAACAAATTCAGAATGAGCTTGGCTGTTCTATGCTAAAAATTAGAAGTGATCATGGGACAGAATTCCTGTCTGATATCATGACAAAGTTCTGCGAAGAGCATTGTATTCATCAAGAATTCTCTTCTCCTAGAACACCCCTGCAAAATGGGATAGTTGAGAGGACAAATAGGTCTCTCATAGAGGCTAGTAGAACACAGTTGAGTGACACATCTCTCCCAGAATATTTCTAGGCTGAGGCAGTAAATACTGCATGTCATGTCCTCAATAGAGCCTCTATCACCAAAGGCCACAAGAAAACTCCCTATGAGATCTTGAAGGGTAGAAAACCAAATCTGGGCTATCTCGGAATCTTTGGTAGTAAATGCTTTGTGCTTCACAATGGCAAGTCCTATGTGACTAAGTTTGCTGTCAAATCCTATGATGGACTATATGTTGGGTACAATAATCATAGCAAAGCCTATAGGATCTACAACTTGAAAAGCCAAGTTGTAGAAGAATCAGTTCATGTAGTCTTTGATGAGTCTACCATGATTAACAATGGACTTCCTAGTTCCTCTTATAGTACTGCAGGTAGAGAACAGATGATGGACAAGCTGACCATCAAGGAAACCTCACCAGTCATCCACGATGATATGGATACTCCAGAAGATCTACCTGGCATACTAGGAGTGGATGAATATCAACAAGAAGATGCCCTATTGCTGAAAGAATACTTCCACCTGAAGTCAGACATATAAGAGATAATCCAGCACACCAGATCATTAGTGAGCCAAGTTATGGAGTAATGACAAGGAGCAGAAGTCAAAACATAGCCATGTATTCAAGATTTCTATCCCAAGTGGAGCCCAAGAAGTTTGAAGAGGCCAACATAGACCATCATTAGATTGGAGCTATGTAGGAGGAACTGAACCAGTTCAAGAGGTGCAGGGTGTGGAAGCTGGTTCCCAGACCTCATGTTCATAATGTCATTGGAGTCAAGTGGATATACAGAAACTAGCTTGATGAAAATGACATTATAATTAAGAACAAGGCCAGACTAGTAGCTAAGGGGTATAGACAAGAAGAAGGGATTGATTTTGATCAAACCTTTACCCTTGTAGCAAGATTGGAGGCCATCAGATTATTTCTTGCATATGTATCACACAAGGGATTCAGGGTCTACCAAATGGATGTGAAGTCAGTATTCCTAAATGGTGACTTAAAAGAAGAAGTCTATGTAGAGCAGCCTCCAGGTTTTGTAGTTCTTAACTCGCAAAATTTTGTTTATAGACTTAGGAAAGCTCTATATGGGCTGAAACAAGCCCCTAAAGTATGGTTTGAGACATTGTCTAGTTTCCTCATTGAGAACAAATTCATAAGGGGAAAATAGACAAGACCCTATTCCTAAGGGAATCTAAGGGTAAGATCATCCTAGTCCAGATCTATGTAGACGACATCATCTTTGGATTTACTGATGACATCCTCTGCAAAAATTTTGCTAAACTCATGCAGTGGAAGTTTGAGATGAGAAGTACGGGTGAACTTAAGTTCTTCTTGGGCCTCCAAGTAAGAAAGACTGATGATGGCTTGTCCATATCCCAGTCTAAGTTCACTTGGGAGTTAATCAAGAATTTTGGCATGGAGAATTCCTCCACCATGACAACTCACATGGGGTCAAGTATGCCTATAGGCAAAGATGAAGCAGGGAAACCAATTGATGAAACTTTGTATAAAGGGATAATTGGCTCCCTTCTATATCTGACTTCAAGTAGGCAAGACATCATGTATGCTACATGTGTTTGTGCTTGGTATAAGGCTTGCCCTAAAGAATCTCACTACTCTACAGCTAAGAGAATCTTGAGGTATCTTAAGGGCACTCCAGATCTTGGCCTTTGGTACCCTAGGAATGGGGAATTTGAACTAACTGGCTATTCAGATGCAGATTTTGCAGGCTGCAAAGAAGATAGGAAGAGCACATATGGAACCTGACAATTCTTGGGAGGGAGACTGGTATCTTAGAGCAGCAAGAAACAAACCAGTGTGGCAATATCAACTGCAGAGTCGGAGTACATCTCAGTAGAAAGCTGTTGTGCTCAGTTGTTGTGGATCCAGCACCAGCTTCAAGACTACAACCTCCATATAAGTAGAACTCCTTTATTCTTTGATTCTACTAGTGCAATCTCTATTGCTAGGAATCCTGTCTCCCATAGTAGGACTAAGCACATAGAGATTAGATATCATTTCATTAGGGAGCATGTGGAATGTGAAGACATCACCCTTGAGTTTGACCCAACAGACAAGCAAGTGGCTGACATATTCACTAAGATGTTAGATGAAGCCAAGTTTAACACCTTCAAATTTGAATTGGTATGTTAAACTTAGTATAGCTTCAGTTGCTCCTCATCTGGTTGCAAACTATTTGGCTTTATGCAGATAGGATGGTCCTTTAAAGAAATGAAGATTCTCCAATTGAGGGGGAGCAAGTCAAGCATAATTCTAACATTTCACTACTGCCTAATTGATGGGGAGCAGGTGATAAGATGATCAGTTGATCAGGTGCATCCTACCAGTTATTTGCTGCAGTCAAAAAGGGGGAGAGGATAAGATGATTAGATGATCAGATAAGCAAGGCAGCAGCAAGGCAACAACAATTTAGGGGAAGCAAATGGCAGATGCAGTAATGTATTCTACAAGCAGGGAAGTGTGGTAACTATAGATCACATCTCAATTATTTAATTTTCTTTTATTATGCCTTGTGTTGCATGGTTCTGTGTATGTCATTGTCTTTTCTTAAGAGTTTTTGACTTCCTCAAATATGGGGAGATTGTTGGGTCCACTGCCCACTATGTCCTGGATTTGAGTGAAGTCAATATTATCAATGATATACACATGTCTGTAGATGACTATAATAGGTCAGGTAGCCTAAGTGGCTAAGTCAGGTAAACACTTACCTAAGGTGTGGGATGACATAAATCTGTCTAACTCCACAGGCATTGAGTGAAGGAACATCACTCAATGCCAGATGACTTATAGCGCAAAGTGTAGCCTATACTGTCATAGCCTAAGTTGGAATGAGCTAAAATGTGGCTAAGTCCACAGGCGTTGAGTGAAGTCAAGTCACTCAACGCCATACTACTAAAGAGAAAGTTGGCTATGTGTTTTGGCGTTGAATGATGAAGACACACTCAATGCAATTCAGCAAAAAGGTTGTATGTTGAACTGATTGAACTAAGTTCAGAGTTCGTCGAACTGAGTTCAGAGTTCGTCGAGCTCAGCTCACATTTCGTCGAGCTTAGTTAAGAGCTTGAGATTTTGAGTTCGTCAAGCTCAGTTGAGAGTTCATCGAACTGACTTCAATGTTCGTCGAGCTCATAATTCATCATTCGTCGAACTCAGAAAGACAGTCTATGCCCAGTGATTATTAAATATAGAAAATTGCCTAAGGCAAAAAGTGTTGATTGAGGCGTATTCACTCAACGCTCTCAACGTTTAAGTTGCTAAAGAAGCAGAAATTTTGTTAAGGCAAAAAGCGTTGAGTGGAGGTTACTGACTCAACGCTGTCAACGCCTAATGAAGACAGAATTTTGTCTAAGGGGTTTGGCATTGAGTGATGCTTACTCACTCAACGCCAAGCAGCTGAAAGCTAATAATGCAAGATTGGCGTTGAGTGGAGCTGAATCACTCAACGCCTAGGATCAGACTTCATATTCCAAGTAATTTGGCGTTGAGTGGAGGTTACTCACTCAACGACAAGAGACAGTGAATCTGTCTAAGTGTTTTGGCATTGAGTGATGCTTACACACTCAACGCCTATTATCTGATGCTCTATTTTAACTAAGTCCACAGATGATGACATCAGCAAAATCGACAAAGTCAAATAAGGTCAAATCAGACACGGGTAAGCTACACTACATAACAAAACTTGTCGTGAAGCTACTGTACGTCTTCTTCCGTTAAAGCAAGGCACAACTAGAAGCTGCAAGTGGGCCCCACCAATTTCTAAGATCCATTGATCGGCAAACTACAAAAGGAAGAGATAGGACCAAGACAAAGACAACTTTTAGGGCATAACTTATTCAAAAAGTAGAGCAGCCATCTTCATCTTCTTCGCCAATCTTGAAGCTCTCCAGCAATAAAAGTTCAGCTAACTGTGCAAGTCTCCATCTTCCACAACAGATTCAGAATCTGTTCTGAAGAAAGAAGAACCTTCATCCTTTGGCAGGTTCAAAGAGTTGTTTGAAGACTCAAGATCAAAAGATCTTTAGCCTTCAGCAGTAAGTTTAGAAGTTATCTTCTGAGTTCCTGTTGTAAATCCTTTCCCTACTGAGAGGAGAGTTGGAGCAGAAAGTTTTCTTCTCAAGTTATTGACACAGAGAAATTTCTCTGTGTCAAAGTAAATTAAACTATTTATTTTTGTAGGATCCTTCTAGATCTGAGCTGTAGGATCTTTGGGTTGAGGTAAGGCAAATTTGCCTGAGCTATAGGAGAGTACAGCTCTCTGAGGTAGGTGAGTTTTACTAATTGAGAAGTAGGGCAGTTTTGCCTTAACTGTAGGAGAGTGTATCTCTCTGAGTTGTAGGAGCAAGCTTGCTCTGAGATAGGATTATCCTCCATAGCTTTAGTGGTAGGGCTTAAGTGCCTGAGGTAGGAGATACTTGTATCACTGAGTATAGGCCTTTGTGTCTGAGGTGTAAATCTTGGAGGAGACTGAGAGATCCTGAGGGATCTAAGGTGTAAGCTCCTTGGAGCATTAGTTTGGAGAAGTGCCTTGACTAACAGGAAGTTAGCAAGGTGGGAGGAGAGTGGATGTACCCATAATTTTGGGGAACTATTATAAAATACTTGTGTGATTTTCTGTGTTTGCTTTTATTTTCTTAATTGTAGGTGCTAAAGACAAGCTCTAGATCATTATAAGCTGAAATTTAAAAGAAACAATCAAGTGATTTTAAAAGACTCTCAAAATACCTAAGTAGACCTATTCACCCCCTCTAGGTTGCTAGTTACCTTGAAAATAAGATCTTTCAATATCACTTGGCCAGACGTTGAGTGCGTCGAGTTAGATAGTCGATACTCGACGAATTCGTCGAGTATACCAACAGATACTCGTCATATTCGTCGAATATTGTATCTGCCTTGATGTTGAGTGATTTGTCGGCCTGAGCGGATTTGTCTAAGTCTTATTCGTCAGATATCATAGTTCATTCTGCGAGTTTACTTATGATAGTCGGTGATACTTGATGAATTTGACTTAGTGCATTTTTCTGAATTTTTCAAAATATCTGGTTCTGGTTTGGTCGGCCATACACAGTGTTTTCTAGGTTTCGTTTTTGGAAGTTTATTTCTAACCGTTGGGTAGGGATTCACTATAAATATGTAGGATGAATTCCTTTCCAATTTATTGTGTTATTGATCTCATTTCAAACCTAGAAATATTTCCAAAATCTGATTTCTGCCTGATCGGCCGCTGACGCACAGTAACTTCGCGATTTCCCCGATCGGTTGTTGACGTACAGTGCGATTCATCTTATTCGACATACACGACTGGATCGATTCTCTCTCTACAGATCTATACTCCTCCAGATCAAGTCATTTGAAGATTCAAGGTCCTCGAAGATTTCAAATTCTCCCGTGTTCTCCAAGCAATTTCAAGATCCATTATTTTCGAAGAATGATGGACTGAAGTTTTCAGATCTTGTGTAATATTGTTGTAAGATTCTTTTACATATTGTAGGAGATTTATCTTCAAAGTTTGTAGATTCGTCTATGGATCGAGTTTGTAGATTCGTTTATGGATCGAGTTTATAGATCCAGTTGTGGATCGAGTGATAGGAGCGTCGTCTCCGAGTTGTAGGAGTTGCGGCTCTGAGGTGTAAGATTTGAAGAAATCTTAGTATTGGTAAAGTAGCTGAATCTATCCCTTCATGGTAGATAGGCGAGGCGATAAAGTGGATGTACCCAACTCGAGGAACCACTATAAATCTCGGTTTTTGTGTGCTTATTTTAAAGTAGTTTTTATTCCACATAAATACACAAACATCACCTATTCACCCCCTATAGGTGATTTAGGTAGACGCTAGATACTTTCAGGGGCTGCGGCTTCCAGTATGGCCAGAGGTGCGACAAGTGTTGAAGTACTTCAGGGTAGTCCTAGTACAGCTAACCTCGAACTCCATCATTGTAACGGTTGTATTCGCTTGCTTCATGCGAGAGGAGCGGATTAAGATCAGCATCACGGTCTTCCACAAGCTGTTCTCATTCCGGGCAAACAGGGACGGCACCACCTACTTCTCCAACAACCACGTAAAGGTATGGTAGACAGTGAATAAGAGCCATAATTGGCTAAGAAAGTTTGTCTTTGTGAAGGGGGACTTCAGCAATGTCCCCTTTTCGCCAGTGAAGCTCAGTGAGCCGAGCTACCGTCCTCTTAGTCTGGGGGGCCACAAAGCCGAACTCTTTTGGTTTTTCTTAGGGAAGAACTTCGAGGTCGTGTTCCTTCGAAGGAACGTCGACACCCATGCCCCCGTTCCTCCCAGGGAAGGTAAGGCTACTCGTACTCACCCCCACCCCATTTCACCTCATGTCACTTTGAGTTATGACCCTAGACTGCTGCAGGTGAGCGAGACCTCCCCCTATACCAGCCATATGAGAGCGCTTGGGTCATCTAGTCAAGCTCGCCCTCGCTGAAGCAGCTGCTATCGCGTATCGCGAGGTCCCGGATCCCATCCTGCCTCAAAAGCGGGTCACACATGAGCATTCTTCGCCACAGCTAGCGTTAAAGAAATTGAAGACTCGGGGAGGCGAACCTTCTGCATCCCAGGACAAAGGGAAAGGACCAGCGGTCCCTCACCCTGAGAAGGACACAATTTATGGAGCTCCTGCTAGCAGAGCCCTTAGTGAGGCGGCCGGCACCTCCAAGGCGCATGAACAGGAGCTCGACGACAAGCCCGTGTCAAGAGGGCACCAAAATTTCAGTTATGGCGAGAAGCACCTCAACGAGCTCGGCAAGCCCCTCCTGCTGTGGGATAAGGGGGCAAAAAGGGCCTCGATCTCGACCCTCGTGCCAACCTGGATGGAGCAGGAAACATCTGGCGGGGAGGCCTTTTCCTTGTCCTTTGGTCTCTACTCACGGGAGGATGCCTCGATCTTCGACGAGGAGTCCATGTGAGTACTGGTGAACGAGAATGATCGGGCCCAGCTCCGCGCTATGGAGCTGGCTCACATGGTTGATCACCGCTGCATGCAGGTGGAAAGGAACTCCACCGAGCACCTGAAGAAAGCTACTGATAAGGATCAAGCCCATTCTCTCGCGCTCGAGGTGGACCACCATAAGAAGAGGGATTCACTCCAACACCCTCCTCACTGAGTACATAAGAGGGGTGGTGAGTCCCGAAATCCTTTGACACCTTTTTTAAGAATATCTTCTCCCGCTAAATCATCTTTTAGCTATCCTCCATAGGACGTGACGATAGGCAAGTGCCTTAACTCCCAAATCACCGACCTGGAAAAGGAGAATGAGGAGCTGAAGGCTCGAGTTCAGGAGTTGGAATCCATAGCTCTCCCACCGCCCTCCAACAGCAGTGATAAGCCCTTGCGGTATTACAAGCATGAATTCGATGAGCTACTACTGCTGAACTCGACCAAGGCGGCGAAGTTCACCCTCCAAACGATGCAGCGGGCAGTCCTGGTGATGAGCGAGGGCGCGCGGCTTACGGCAAAAGACGTGGTCCCGGAACTATTTATCCCGGTCCCGAAGCCGGGCAAAGACTCCTATCTCCCCCTACGGGATAGTGTGTCGCCTGAGGGCTCACCCTTACGAGTGCGAGATGTATTGATCTCTGTTCTCTGAACATGTAATTTATTCTTTGCCATTATTTTGTAATATTGAACACGCAAGCTGAGCTCGTATTTTCTAATTACTGTTTATCAATATATATGTTCTTTTCTAGAATGGATGTCAGTTGACCTCGATACATTTACTGCTACTGATAATGTTTCTTTTTCTTTATTTATGACCTTGCTCGGACTTCACACTCTCTGCACCTGAACCCACACCTCGATAGTGTGCTCGCGCGACTCTTAGTGACTTAGCGTAGAGAGAGACAAGACCCTTGACAATCGGCCCGCGAGCGGCAACCCGCCCCCTCAATTTTGAGAGCTTCTACCGCAGTGCCCGTGATGTCTAGGTCTAGGCACCTTCCATCCCGCACCATGGGTGTTCAGCTTGCGTGAGCCATGCCTCATTTAGTTGAGATGCTGCCTGAACTTGCGAGCGCCTCTCACGACTGAGCCTTCATGACTTGGGTCACCTCGCGGGTACCGGGGTGTGGCACTCGCCGAATGGGCGCCTGAGGGGTGAGGCCCAGCTTTCTTGGAGTGCTCGCTCTCGACGAAATGCATTCCCCTGATTCTCCCTTTAGCGGGCCATTAGGAGTTTCCATCCCCCACCCTTCTTGTCATCTAGTAGGATCCTGAAGGATTGTGCTGAGCATCGATCAGACTTTTTTCTTGGCCAGTCTTCGGGCGCTTCCACCAGCCCAATTAGCAAGTAGGAGCATGACGATGGGTTTTGAGCATCGACTGGACTTTTCTCTTGGCCAGCCACCGGTTGCTTCCACTAGCCCAATCATCTCCTAATGGATGGTGTTGAGCATCAACCAGACTTTTCTCTTGGTCTGCCACCGGGCGCTTCCACTGGCCCAATTAGCTAGTAGGAGCCTAACGGCGGGCATTGAGCATCAACCGGTCTTTTCTCTTGGCCAGCCACCGGGCACTTCCACTAGCCCAATTAGCTAGTAGGAGCCTGAAAGCGGGTATTGAGCATCAACCCGACTTTTCTCTTTGTCAGCCACCATGCGCTTCAACCGGCCCAATCAGCTAGTAGGAGCATGATGGCGGGTGTTGAGCATCAACCAGACTTTTCCCTTAGCCAGCTGTCGGGCGCTTCCACCGGCCCAATTAGCTAGCAGGAGCCTGATGACAGGTGTTGAGCATCGACCAGAATTTTCTCTTGGTCAGCCACCGGGGGTTTCCACTGGCCCAATCAACTAGTAGGAGCCTGACGACGGGTATTGAGCATCAAATGGGCTTTTCTCTTGGCCAACCAACATGCGATTCCACCAGCCCAATTAGCTAGAAGGAGCCTGACGGCGGGTGTTGAGCATCTACCAGACTTTTCTCTTGGTCAGCCACTAGGCACTTCCACTGGCCCAATCAGCTAGTAGGAGCCTGATGGCGGGTGTTGAGCATCAACCCGACTTTTCTATTGGCCAACCACCGATCGCTTCCACTGGCCCGATAAGCTACTAGGAGCCTGACGGCGGGTGTTGAGCATCAACCAGACTTTTCTCTTGGCCAGCCACCGGGTGCTTCCACTGGCCCAATTAGCTAGTAGGAGCCTGACGGCGGGTGTTGAGCATCAACCAGACTTTTCTTTGGCTATCCATTATTCACATTCCTTATACCGAGCGGGTGAACCATCAAAGACAGAAAAGAGTGCGAGAAAGTATTATTGTAGTATTCAATTTCATGGATATAAGCGCTTTAATTTGTCGTTGCACCAGGCATGACTGAGGGGTTCCCCCTTCACATTTTGGAGGTGGTATCCCCCCGACTTCAAGGCTTCTTTGATTATATAGGGACCCTCCCAATTAGGATTCACCTTGCCAACAATTGTTGACCTTTTGGCAGCGTCAACCTTTTTCAATACAAATTCCTCCTTTACGAATTGCTTAATCCTGACATGCTTGTCGATGTACTTGGCCATCCGCCACTTGACTTCTTCATGCCGAATCGCTGCCAGCTGCCAGGTCACGCAGCTCCTCCACCAGATCTAAGGAGATCCATAACTCGTTATCATTCTCAACCATCCATTCCTCATTACCTTTCCCCTCCTCCAGTATTCATGGCGTCTGAATCTCGAATTCTATTGGGAGTACTGCCTCGCAGCCGTGGGAGAGCTTGAAGGGAGTCTCCCACGTGGTCATGTTGGGTGCGGTTCTCAGGGCCCAAAGTACCGAAGGGAGTTGATCCACCCAGCTCCCCTTCAAAATTTCCACCTTCTTTGACAAATTCACAATGATTTTGTTCTCCTTCTCTAACTGCCCGTTGCTCCAAGGGTGATGGACCGATGTGAACATAAGGTTTATCCCAAGTTGGCCACAAAAGCTGATAAACTCTGCACTAGCAAACTGTGGCCCATTATTCGTGACATTGGCCTGAGGCAACCCATGCCGACAAATGATCTCCCTCCATACAAAGTTGTGAATCACATGAAAGGCCACCTTTTCCAGCACCTTGACCTCGACCACTTAGAGAAATCATAGATCATAACCAACAGGAACCTTCTCTGCCTGCTTGCCTGGGGGAAAGGCCCCATGAGATCCATTCCCCAAATGGCGAAGTGCCAGGGCGTAGTGATTATTTTGAGCCTCTGAGCCGGCAATAGTTGGAGAGGACCGAACAACTAGCACTTTTGACATTTCCATGTGAATTCAGAGGCATCCCGACCTATGGTCGGCCGAAAATACCCTTGCCTCAATATCCTTACTTCAAGATTCATGCTTCCCGAGTGGCTCCCGCACTCACCGGAATGGACTTCCTCCAAGGTTCTCAGGACCTCCTCCTTAGCTACGCAACATGCCAGAAATATTGAGAGGGTCTCCCTCTACAGCTTCCCATCGCACGTTAGGTAGTATGTCGACTAATACTTGACACGCATCTTGTCTAGGCCCTCTGGGAATTCTCCCGTGGATAAGAAAACTGTAAAGGCTCCATACATAAGGGGCGCTGGCTCACCTCCATCATCTACTCCTCTTCAATAGAAGGATGGAATAAGTCGATTATGGTTCCTCCTGCACGGGGTCCAAACATGGCTAATTGATCCCCTTATACACTTTCTTCTCGTGGCACATGTCAGATGGAAAACATTTGGAATGCGCTAATGATGCCCTTCACCTTTGCTAGGTATAACTGGAGAGTAGGCTCCCTTGCTTTGAACTTATTGTCGATTTGAGAGGACACCACCAGGGAGTCTATTAGGACCTCCACATCATGCACCCCCAGTTCCATTACTATCGTAACCCCACAATTACCGCCTCATACTCCTCTTGATTGTTGGTAATAGGAAAATGAATGACCACCATCTACTCTATCTTCGTTCCCTGAAGACTTTACAGTATTACTCCTACTCCCAAAGAATGTCTTCCCGAGGCGCCATCCACCATCACCTTCTAGGGAACAGGACGAGTGAGCTCCGTCTCTGCCACCTTAACCACATAGTCGGACAAGAAGTCGGCCATCGCTTGGGCCTTTATCGAGAGGCAAGAGAAAAAGTATATGTCAAACTCGCTTAGCTCTACCGACCATTTTGCAAGCCTCCCTGAATGCTCTACCCCCTCAAAGATATTGTAGAGGGGATAGTCTATCACCACCCGGATTGAATGTGCCTGGAAGTACGGCCCGAGCCTCCAAGCTGAGGAGACCAGAGAGAAAGATAGGTTCTCTAGGATCGGATACAAAAGCTCCACCTTTCTCAGGACCCAGCTCACATAATAGATCGATAGTTGCTTCATTCCCTCCTCCCAGACCAGGATGGATCTCACGGCCTCGTCCCTGACTCCAAGGTATAGGGATAAGTCTTTCCTCTCCTCCAGTCCCTGGAGAAGTGGAGCCTGCATGAGTTATCTCTTAAGGGCTTAGAAAGACTCCACACACTCCTCGAACCATTCGAATTTCAGGCCTCCCCTCAGCACTTTGAAGAAGGGCGAGCATTTCTCTCCTACCCGAGAGAGGAACCTACTCAGCCCTACAAGCTTCCCCGTCAGGCGCTAGACTTCTTTGGCATTTTGCAGCGGCTCCAACACCATGATCTCCCTTACCTTATCATGATTGGGTTCCACCCACGCTGGAGTAAGGAGTTGACCCAGGAACTTTTCCCTGCTTGCCCTGAAAACGCACTTCAGGGGGTTCATCCTCATCTTATACTTTTGCAAGGTGTTGAAGGTCTCCGTTAGGTCTTAGAGATGAGATCCCGCATCCCGACTCTTCACCATGAGGTCATCCACGTACACCTCCAAATTCCTTCCCTTTTGCTCCTGGAAGACACGGTCCATTATCCTTTGATATGTTTCCCCTGCGTTCTTCATCCCAAAGGGAATAATCTTGTAATAGTAGCACCCGTTCCAATAATAAAAGAAAAATCATTTATGTCTGGTGGATGTATCCTGATCTAGTGATATTCTGAAAAGGCATCTAGAAAACTCATTAGAGAAAAAATAACGACTGAGTCAACCAGCACATCGATTCGAGGCAAGGAAAACAATCATTTGGACAAGCTTTATTTAAAAGTGAAATGTAAGACCCTGATGGAGACGTTGCTGATGCGGCCGTTGATCCCCGACATAGAGAGTTCGTGGATTGGGACGGTCATTGCTGCAAGCTTGAAGATGGGAGTCTACCATGACGTTTCTACACCAATGTCGCGACGTTCTTCGCCAACGCCGCTATATATTTTGCATGACGTCCGCCTCCGCCATTTTAAATAAAATATATAATTATAAATTAAATAATTATAATTATATATTTTATTATTTAATCATTTATTATTATTTCCTATTTTATTATTTCATTTCATATATGATGGGTGCCTATAACCATCAAGAGTATCTTTTATTTCATGCTTGTTTTATTTTATTCTTATTTTATGCATTATATGTTTAGATTGTTTTCCTATTTTATGAATGGTGGAGATTGAGTGGTGTAGCCTAAATAAGACATATATTGTTTTCCTATTTCATGTATGGTGGAGATTGAGTGGTGTAGGCTATAAATAACCATTGTTACGAAAGAATAATTAGAGATGATAAGAAATTGAAAACCTAATTCTATTGAGAACTCTCCTCCTCCCTCTTGAAAAATTCGGCCACCCCTCTTTCCCCCTCTTCCTTGGCAATTTCGGCCACCCTCCTCCCTCTCCTCCTTATGGAATTCGACCACAAGACTCCTCCACTCTTTCCCTCCTCTTTTCTCCCCTTAACAACCCTCTCCTACTTCTTTTATCCCCTCAAAACTGACCATCTTTCCTCCTCTAAAAAAATCGGGCACCCTCTCCCTCCAACAAACCGAGCCGCCCCTCCTCTTACTCCCTCCAAAATCGGCCATCCACTCCTCTGTGAATATTTCAGCCATCAAGAGTTCTCCCTCTTCTAGGGTTTGGGCAGAGAAAACGGCGAGCGTCTTCATCATCCGGTGCGGATCCGAGGATTTGCGTGGAAATAGAGAATCAATCACCGTCGTGAGCGCCTCCTCCACTCATCTTGTGGACAGATTATTATTAGGATTGGGTAGCAAATTCCTACACCTCTTTGTGTGATATCTTCTATATTATATGTGAGATTTGGTGGAATAGAAGGCTGGTATTTAGCCCTGATTTATATTGAATATTGTGCGTAATTAAAATCAAAATTTCAAGCATTATTTTCCCGAATATTTTTCATAAAATTAGAGCGGGTAAATTTCGTGAACACTTGTAAAATCGGTTTCCTTAGCCTTGATTTCTTCGGTGTTCAAGTGATTTGGCAACCCTCAAATTAATTAGTTTGGGGATTGATTTGGACTTAATTTTAAATCACTAATTTAGCCCAGATTTTCTTTTATAGGAATTGTGAATTCTTTGCGTATAATTTAATTCGAATAGCTAATTGTTCGGATCGTGTGAGTCCTTTTCGCTTGAGTGAACATTGGCCTATAGCCCTTGTTCAATCTATAAAAGGGGTAGCGTCCCTTTGCGTTGTGTGATGTTGAAAATAGTGCCATTAACTGCTTGACTTATCGATAGTGCTAAATAGAGAAACCGCACACTAGATATTTATTTTTAGTTGTCAAACCTAAGAGAACTTTGTTTAACCCGTTGAAACAATGGGCCTGCATCAGACCCCCCTTCCCGGAACACAAGACATGGCACGAGAGGGGTCTTATGCCCATAACAGCCGGCTTGGGGTAGCACTAACACTCAGGCTAGCTTGTACCACAAGATGCCTATTTTGCCGACTACAACCAATATCAATATATATATGCCAACCTTACCAATATTATATAAGACAAATCCTCACAAGCTATACGTCCAAAAGCACAGTAATAGAGAAGCTAAACATGCTTCTACAAAATCAGAGTACAAATATAAAATTGCCCCGAAGGGCTATAACAAAACTCTCATATACTCACGTTTGCAACAAACGGTAGTGACGACACAGTCCTATAAGGCCCGGTCGTCCTGGCCTGGCTGATCGGCTCCATGACCTGTTGTTCCATCTGCGGGATTTCCTCATAAAAAGGAAGACGTAGTAACCGTTAGTCATAAAGACAAAGTGGCTTCACATCCTCTCCCCCGGTGACTCCTCGGCACCGGGCGGAGAAATAGACAGTGTACAATATATGTATATAAGCAGGAGTATAAACAAGCAAGTGGTATAACATATAGTAAGATATTCTAACATTTCTGCCATCTATCACAGCATATGAATATAGAGTTATAATAGAAAGTAACTCAACTTAAATGGATGCCCATACAAGCATATAAGTTGAGGGTCGTTTAGCAGTAAGTAACTCATCGTATAGGAGTGCCCATACAAACTTATACGATGAGGGTATTGTGTATGTAATGAGGTGCAATGTTATGTATGCGATGCAATGACTCACCCATGATCACGCACATATAGTTGCTATGTCAACACAGACTAGTAGTTCCCACTTTTCGAGCAGGTAGCTAACCTCTAAGGCGCGAACCGTCGTGGCCAGACTGTGACAGTAGAACGGGCACTTCTACTACTAAGTGGGTATCCACACTACTTCACTTAGGCCTCCGTACGCCTCAACTCTAAGAACCCAACATCGGATCCCATGCGTACTACGGCCCAGTGGGTTTACTTGGGTAGATGTACACCAAGATCCTAGCCCCGAACTGGCCTATGCGTGACACGAAAGGAAGCCAAGAAATAAGTATGAGGGTTAAGCCAAACCGTTCACTTGGTACAAATGTCACCCTGGGACATAAACACCGAGGTACAAGCCCAACCTCCTAAAGTCTATCTGTCATCTCCCATCGGTGTGATGATTGGCGAGCCCGTAGACCTGCCACATTATCCTTAACCCAGGATTATGACACCGCGTGTCGACTCACACCGCATGCAATTCCACAACACCGTGGCATGGAAGGAGCCTTGAAGAAAGCACGAGGACCAAGCTCAACCATCCACTTGACACGGAACGAGCCCCGGGACATGAACACTGAGGGACAAGCCAAACCATCCAACTTTACTCACCTCAACACCATTCCGACTAGTGATGTCCAACGCCGCACTTACTAACTTCAACAATGCTACCCGTAGGGAGATGACTCTCTAAGCATTGGACTACAAAATTTCATTCTATCAATCCAACATACATATGACCATAGTTTATTCATCTATATGTCATACCGAATGATTTCAACATCATATAACAAAATGCGCATAAATGATAATCTACCAATTTATATCAAGCCATTTCGTTTGATTAGGGCTTGCTTCACAACTCATTATACGAATTCAAATTAACAAACTTCAACCTTAATAACACTATGGTGGTTATCATAAAAGAGTTCACCTGAACCTCGAATTAGATTGCACCATTAATTACACCGAATATAAATCCATGTTATGCACTACCTAGAAATTTAGGTGCAGAATAAATCTGGACAGCAACATCAACCGAAGATTCCCGTGGCTACAGGAATCCGGTGAGTGTGTGTAACCCCTCGATGGAAATCCCTTCCATCGGCTACAACTTTCATGTTCAGCCTGCCACCAAGATCAGGCTATAACCCACATAAAATTGGCTCCAAAGCCTGCAGCGTACAGAATATAATTTTTGTGTGCTTAGCTTACAGCTCTTACTTCGATCAGACATTCCCGTGGCTACAGACTTCACCCGAAGGCGTGTAAGTACTCGTCGGAAAGGTAATTTCAAGGGCTTCAACTTTCGTGTTTAGTCTAAATCCCAGATCGGATCATTTCTTGTCTGAAAATAGCCAAGAAGGTCGCTGCGTGCAGAACACAGATTCTGCACGTATCTTAAAGCAGAATGAACGACATCAGTTCATCTTCCTCCTCAAGCCGGTCACCCCAAATCACAACCAGAAGTTCCTCTACCCTTATTCTCCCTCTCAAGGCCATTCCTCTTCACGAATCCACCTTCATCATCACTTTGAAGAAGGGGAGGTTGAAGATGACTAGTCATTATAACAAAATTCTAGATAGACCTTCCTAAGAAACCTTCTCCTCACACATCAAGACTCATTTGAGTCGATGTCTCGCCTATGAATATCTAAGGATCTAGCACCAAGGGAGAGGTGAGGAAGCTCACCTCATTTCCAGCGGTACCACTATTTCCGGCCATGGATCTTATCATCCTCCTCGGCGGGATCGCTTTTTTCCTTGACAGCGGTGGCGTATCTCCTCCTCCAACGTTTGCTCCAGCAAGATCTCCTCCTCCAGGATGTTCTCTCAGGAAAAAGGGCTGGAATGAAGAGTGAAAACGGCTAGGATTTTACTTTTCCTTTTTATACAGAAGTGACACGGGTAGGGACACGGCCGTGTCCTTACCCGTGTCTTGCTCTGGCGAAGCGACTCGACTGCCGTTTCGTGCCAATACACGGGTACTGACACGCCCGTGTCTGTACCCGTGTCCAAGTGACACGGCCATGGTTTTGGCTGTGTAGACACTTGTGTCCTTCTCAGGGCACTGCTCGTTTTGCTTGCCTTGGAGCACACAGGTAGGGACACGCTCGTGTCTCTACCCGTGTCCTTCTCTGGCCAGACTCAAAGCCATGGAACTCAAAGCCATGACACTCAACGCCATAGAACAAGGGTAGGGACACGCCCATGTCTTTACCCGTATCCTGCTCGGTACAAAACACTCAAAGCCATTTAACTCAAATCCATGGTCACTCAACGCCACTGAACACGGGTAGGGACACGCCCGTGTCCCTACCCGTGTCCTTCTCGAGACACACCACTCAACGCCATTTTATTACCACTCAACCCCATGGACACTCAACGCCACTGAACATGGGTAGGGACATGCCCGTATCCCTACTCGTGTCATACTAAACATAGTTTTCAACTTAATTCCTTGTTCTCCGCGGGTGCGCACCTGATCGCCTGCACCCCCTTGAGCCTACCCCAGCTCTCCCGATACCAAAAATACGTACAAGAGGCCTAGCGCGAATCGGGACGTTACAAATCCTATAAACAAAATAAAAGATTTTGTCCCCGAAATCAGGCTAAGTCTATGGGGAGTGAAGCATACCGAAAATAAAATATGCTTTTAAAAAAAATTACCTGGAGCAAACAACTCCGGGTAGCGTCCTTGCATCAAATCCATTGGCTCCCATGTGAATTCTTCCTTTCCATGATTAGACCATAGCACTTTCACCAGGGAACACTTTTGCGGCGCAAGGTTCTCATCTCGTTGTCTACAATACGCACCGGCTCCACTCGCACAGACCTATCAGATGCCACAGGACCATCAATTGTAGGGATGTATTGGTCAGGCCGCAACAACGCCTTCCAAAGCGACTACACATGGAACACGTCGTGGAGATTCTCTAGCTCGGGCGGTAGCTCCAACCGATAGGCTAACGGGCCAACCCTTTCCAATATAGTATAAGGACCCACATACCTCGGTCTGAGCTTCTTCACACCACGCACCCGCGACACTCCATGCATCGACCGGATTTTCAGAAACACTTTATCACCCACTTGAAACTCCACCAGACAGTGCCTTGCATTATAATACTTCGCCTGCCGACTTTGAGCCTCTAACATGCGATCCCGTATCAGTCTAACTACCGCATCAGTGTCATCTATATACTCAACTCCCAAAGTCTTTGGGTCTTCATCTTGTACCCAAGACAAGGGGGTTCTACACCTCCTTCCATAAAGAGCTTCATGGGGCGCCATGCCAATGCTCGCTTGATGGATGTTGTTATAGGAGAATTCCACCAGGGGTAAGAGCCTTTACCATGGCTCTCCCCTATCCAACACACATAATCTCAACAGATCCTCCAATGTTCGGATGGTCCGCTCAGACTGCCCGTCCGTCTGAGGATGGAATGCGGTGTTGAAGGTAAGGCGTGAGCCCAAATACGCATGTACCGCCTTCCACTCCTTGGAATTAAAGCGACCATCATGGTCAGAAACTATCGTCTCAGGCACGCCATGATACCGTACAAACTGCTCCACAAAGAGGCGTACCAAGACATCCACGTGAGTCTCCTTCTTCATAGGAATAAACCGGGCTACTTTCATCAGTCGATCAACGATCACCCATACTGAATAATTCCCTGAGCGTGAGCGAGGTAGCCCATGTACGAAGTCCATGGAAATATCCTCGAACTTCCACTCGGGGATGGGCAATGACCGTAACAAGCCGCCGGGACTCCTGCACTCCGCCTTCACCCTTTGACAGGCTTCGCAATGTGTAACAAAATATCGGGCATCCTTCTTCATTCCCGGCCAACACATGGTCTTCCGTAAGCTGGCGTACATCTTTGCAATTCCCGGGTGCACTGAATACTGAGAGCAATGCGCCTCTCTCAAGATATCCTCCCGGATTTTACCGCCCTTGGGAATGTAGAGCAGGCCGCAAAAATAAACGAGGCCGTCTTTTAGTGTGTATTCGTCGGTAGTCCCGTATTTGATTGACTTGATTGTCGGGGCCAGAGCCGCATCCACTCCTTGCTCCACCCTAATCCGGTCCCGGATATCACAAACTATGCTCATGCTAGCCAAGTACTCCGTATATTCTGCCGATGGAGCCTTAAATATCAAAGTAATTTCCATCTCCTCAATTATCTGAGCGAACTCCATACTCATCAGCCGGGACTCTGGGATCGAGTCCGGTATTTTTCTACTCAACGCATCGGCTACCGAGTTTGCTTTTCTGGGGTGGTAGTTCAAGGTGAACTCATAGTGGCATAGAAATTCTAACCACCATCGTTTTCTTAAGTTCAACTCCTTCTGAGTATGGACGTACTTCAAGTTTTTATGGTATGAAAAGATCTCGCAGTGGATGTCGTATAAATAGTGCCTCCAAACCTTCAAGGCGAACACCACTGCTCCCAGCTCCAAATCATGAACCGGGTAATTGATTTTGTGCTTCTTCAATTATCTTAAAGCATAAGCAATCACGTGCTCGTGCTGCATCAATACCTCTCCCATCCCTTAATATGACGCGTTCGTGTAAACTTGAAATCCTTTCTTCCCAGACGGAAGGACAAGGATGGGGCGGAGGTAATTCTATCCTTCAATTCTTTGAACGCAGCTTCACATTTGGGTGTCCACTCATACGACACACCTTTCTTCGTTAGGGAAGTAAGAGGAAGAGCAATCTTTGAGAATCAGTTTACGAACTTGCGATAATACCCGACAAGTCCAAGGAAAATCCGCACATCAGCGGCCGACTTCAAGGGTGACCACTCCCTTACGACACGCACTTTGGCCGGATCCACAGCTAGCCCAGCTCCACTGATCACATGACCCAAGAAGGCAACCTCCTTAAGCCAGAATTCGCACTTGCTAAATTTGGCGTACAAGGCATGCTCCTTCAGTTTCTTCAATACAAAGGTCAGGTGCTCGCCATGCTCCTCCTCCGTCCTTGAGTAGACTAGGATATCTTCGATAAAAATAATGACGAAGATGTCCAAATAGGGCTCAAATAACTTGTTCATCAGGCTCATGAAAGCCAAAGGGGCATTTGTGAGCCCAAATGGCATTACGGTGAAGTCGTACAACCCATATCTTGAACTGAAGGCTATTTTTTGGATGTCCCCTTCTTGTATTCTCAACTGGTAATACCCTGAGCGCAAGTCTAACTTATAAAACCAATGCGCTCCCACTAGTTGATCGAACAACTCGTCGATCCGAGGTAGCGGGTAAGTGTTCCGTACCGTCAACCGATTGAGTTCCTGATAATCTATGCACAGACGCAGGGTTCCGTCCTTCTTCTTTACGAACAATACAGGGGCTTCCTAGGGTGACGAACTGGGGCGAACAAACCCTGACTCCACCAGTTCTTGTAGTTGAACTCTAAACTCCGCGAGTTCTTTCGGGGCCATTCGGTAAGGGGCATTGGATACAAGCTTGTCACCCGGTACGAGATTAATTTGGAAGTCAACCTCTCTGTGCGGGGGTAATCCTGGCAGTTTCTCAAGAAATATCTCGGGGAAGTCCCGCACTACCCGTACGTCTTTTACGTCCAATGCTACTTCTTTCAACTCGAACCAGATCATAAAAACTTCATCCCCCTTCATGTGTTCTTTTACAACCTAAACGGATGATAATGTCAGCCGGGGTGCGAAGTTAATACCTTGGAAGATGAGGTCAGAGTCACCATGTCTCAAATAGATCCGCTTCTCCGCGCAGTCGATCCTTGCAAAGTGCCAGTCCAACCACGTCATGCCCAGAATGATGTAAAATTTCGGCATTTTTAAGACAGTGGCAGGCGTAACAAAATTCCTTCCCTCAATAAGTACCTCAAGCTTGCACTTAGCGGTTGCAACCATATCTGAGCCATCCGGAAGGCGCACTAGTCGGGCTATTCCAGTAAAATATTACCCCCCCCCCATGTCCTTAATGAAATCCTCAGACATAAATAAGTGTGAGGCACCGGTATCGAATAGCGCATAGGCCGTCTTTCCGCCAATTATCACGGTGCCTAAGTACCAATAATCAAAACTTATTGCTAGATAGCCAGTATGTCGTAAGAAACTAAAGTTTAACACAGAAAACATGAAAGCTTACTACACATACCTGCAATAACATTCTGGAGATTCCGTTCTTGCTCCATGTCTAGAGCGTGCACTTGATCCCGGGCAGGGCCGGGGTTACCTCCTCGCGGTCCTCGTCCTCGACCACGCATGTAACCCCGCCCGCGAGGGGCCGCCGAAGGGAGAGCGGGAGGGGCGTTCCCAAACAATTGCGGGCAAAAGCGTCGAATGTGACCCGGTTGGTTGCATTCAAAACACACTAGCCCAAGACGCCTCTCAAATTGCTGAATTTGCTGAGGCTGTGGCAGTGGAGGCAACGCGAGCAGTTGCGGAACCGGATGTTCCACCCTATAGTTTTGGTGGACACACCCTCCACCTCCTTGATATCCTCTTCCTCTTCAAAAGTCCTGTCTCCTTCTATTTCTCGGGCCAGCATCCATGACGCCCTCTGCAGGTCTCTTACCACTACCCAAGTGGTCCGCCTCCAATCTTTTTGCCATATCGATGATCTCCGCCAAGCTAGCATCCGCTATAAACAAAAGGGCTTGCCTTAGGGGGTCTCGCAGCCCTTTGTAGAAATTCTTGGCATAACCTCTATCATCCAACTCGTATGAGTCCGCGAACCTTGCGAGATGTCTAAACTCCTGTTGGTATTCCGTAACCGTCTTTGATCCTTGTTTCAGTAGAAGGAACCTCTCCTCAAGTTCATCTCGAGCGGATGATGGAATGAAGTGCTCCAGGAAAACTTTCGATAACTCGCTCCAACTTATCTCTGTATAGACTCGGCCTTGGAAGGTGGAGCCCATGAGTGACTTCCACCACCTCTTAGCATGTAGCTTCAAGATAGACACCTCCAGTGACACAGCCATGTTGGCTGGACAATGGATACCAGCCAACAACTCATGTATTATGTCAATCCATTCCTTCGTGCATATGGCTGACTCCGTCCCAAGGTAAGTGGGAGGGGAGAGAGCCCGGAAGGCGCTCCGCCAATTAGAGCCCAGGGCCTGTTGTGGCACCGGAGGCTGCTGTGCCCTAAAAGCATCCAAGATGGCGGTGAGCGTCTGCCCCAACTCGGACTGTTGGAACTGAGTGGGTATGGAAGGGGAAGGAATGCCCTCCAATGGCTCAACACACATTGGAATCTATACGAAGAATGCAAACTTACGGTCAGGATGGCTAATCTTAAGGTCAGAGTTGGACAAACTTAGTGTGAATTACATATGGGCCCACCACTGCTTCTGTTAAGTCAGTTTGTCCCCAAACTGACTACTCGAACGGAAGTGGCCCATTGTTGAATGACTTCTTTAGGTGAGGATCAAGGCAAACTGATACCATTTGTAAGACCCCCCTCCCGGAACACAAGACACGGCACGAGAGGGGTTTTATGCCCAGAACAACCGCCTTGGGGTAGCACTAACACTCGGGCTAGCCTGTACCACAAGACGCCTATTCTACTGGCTACAACCAATATCAATATATATATGTCAACCCAACTAATATAATATAAGAAATCAAATCCACACAAGCTATAAGTCCAAAAGCACAGTAATAATGAAGCTAAACATGCTTCTACAAAATCAGAGTACAACTATAAAATTTCCCCGAAGGGCTACAACAAAACCCTCATATACTTACGTCTGCAACAGACGGTAGTGACGGCACCGTCCCATCAGGCCCGGTCGTCCTGGCCTGGCTGATCGGCTCCATGACCTGCTATTCCATCTGCGGGATTTCCTCCTAAAAAGGAAGACATAGCAACCGTTAGTCATAAAGACTAAGTGGCTTCACATCCGCTCCCCCGGCAACTCCTCAGCACTGGGCAGAGAAATATACAGTGTACAATATATGTATATAAGCAGGAGTATAAACAAGTAAGTGGTATAACATGTAGTAATATATTCTAACATTTCTACCATCTATCACAACATATGAATATAGAGTTATAACAGAAAGTAACTCAACTTATATGGATGCCCATACAAGCATATAAGTTGAGGGTCGTTCAGCAGTAAGTAACTCATCGTATAGAAGTGCCCATACAAACTTATACGATTAGGGTCTTGTGTATGTAATGAGGTGCAATGTTATGTATGTGATAAAATGACTCACCCATGATCACGCACATGCAATTGCTATGTCGACACAGACTAGTAGTTCCCACTTTTCGAGCAAGTAGCTAACCTCTCAGGCGCCAACCGTCATGGCCAGATGGTGACAGTAGAATGGGCACTTCTACTACTAAGTGGGTATCTACACTACTTCACTTAGGCCTCTGTACGCCTCAACGCTAAGAACACAACAGCGGCGCCCATGCGTACTATGGCCCAACAAGTTCACTTGGGTAGATGTGTGTAACATCCCATGTTACTTCTAGTCCCCCTTAACTTAGATTGGGTAAGGCATAGGGTGGGCGTTAAGGGAAATTAGCTAGGTTTGACCCTAGGTAGTAGGTTGTAGCCATGTGGGGTCCACTATAGGACCAAAGTCAAACTAAGTAAAACTAGCCTAAAAAGGGGTCCTAGCCACACCATGACCCCACCACATTGCCCTAACCCTAAAAACAATCTAAGTGGACCCTAGGGAAGGTCTTAGGGTCAACTATAGCACCCATGTTGACCCCAGTCAACACTTTGACCTAATTAGCCAAAAATGACCCTAAGCCCTATTCCTTGGATTGGGTTCACCCAAACTAACCCAATGCCACCCAATGGGTCAAAGACAACCTATACCCCCATATGGAGGATAAAAATGGGGTACATGCATGGATAATTTGAGAATTTGCCTAGGAGAGAGAAATTAGAAAGAATAGGAGAGAGAATGGGATAAATTAAAATAATATGTGGTTTGAGCCCACTTGGGCCCATTCCACCAGCCCACACATGGGCTGGCTGACCCTTGCTGCCATTTAGGAAGGATTGAATGGGGTGGGGCCCACCCATGCATGCATGGTGATGCAACCAAGGCAACCCGCCACCTCCACCTTGGTGAAATCGCCCTTCCCCCTCCCCTTGATATCATCGCCCCCATATATCATCTCCTCATCTTCCTCCTCACTCCCCCCCCCATTTCATTCTGATCCCGAGAAATAGAGAGAGAGAAACCTATAGCTGGAAGCAAGGAACCCGAAAGAAAAAACACCACCACCGCCGGAAATGGCTCCCCGCCGCTCCTCACGTCGCATGGCCGCCGGGAAGGTCCTCCCTCACCTCTTTCCTCATGCTATAGATCTTAGGAATGTTAGGGTAGGGTTTGAGCTCGAATGAGCCCGAACCAAGCCTTCAATTTCGCCATTAATGGCGTTCTGCATGTTCTCAGGTTGGGTGGCGCCGCCTCCTACCGCCGCCCTAGCCGCCGGAAAAGGGAGCCCCCACCATCGTGAGGAGGGGGATGAAGTTCGCCGGGGGTTGCGCCGCCGGTAGCCGCTGGAAAACCGCCCGTGAAAGCCCCAGTTATCGGGCTGGATTCCTGCATACAAATGGAGAAGAAAAGCAATGGCCATCGGATTGCATTAGGAGTAGTGCCATGCAAATGTTTTAAAATCCTGTATTATCTATTTATTTGAATAGTGATAAAAATCTGCCATATAAAAGCAGACCTCTTGTAGGTCAAAGTTAGGGCATCTGTGGCCCTTTTCATAAAAAGTGTTTAACATAAAAATTATAGGTATCTGAGTTAAATTTAATTTGATATATTACACATTTATTTTGGTTAAGTAGGCTGCCCTATAGAGCCATTTTCCTAGGACTGGTCCTAGGCTAGGGCAGAAATTAAAAGTGAAGCCCATGCCAAACCAGATGTCCACATGGCCTGAAATTTTGGGCATGTGGCTTATTTGGGCATATCGAGCCCCTGCCAAAAATTGAGAATTTTTGGGACAACTTTGCCTATAGTTTTTGTCATAACATCAAAAAGTAAATTAATGGAATAATTGGAGTTATATGCATCCAAATGGCCCCAAATTCTGGTGGCAGGTCCTTAGAGACATCATTGGTGCTTGGTAGAAATTTAAGCACAATTGGACCACTGCATGTTGGGTTAACCCACTTGCATGTGTTGGCTACTTATAGTCTTGGGGTGCTATTAGCAAGAAATGGAATATTGTGTATTTAGCCTAGCTGAGGCATCCAAAAATCATGGAATATATTCCAGTGATTCATTAGGGTAAAGTTCACTCCTAGAAATTAATTATGGGATTTTTGGGATCAAAAATCCCATTAATTGGAATTTTCAAAATATAGGTCTTTTTGGAAAATAAATTGGAAAAATAGATTTTGACCAAAGGAAATTCCCAAAATCTGTCAAGTCAAAAATGATGTTTTAATTGACTTAGGAAAATTTTATATCTCTGTTTGAGAACTGTTGGAGAAAAATACCTTGAAATTATTTTTTTACCCTTTTTGTATTTAATCATAAATTGGTGGAAATACATGTTAGAAAATTGTAGAAATATTTCTAGAGTTGTATAATTGTAATATTAGTTTTGTAGATTTATTTCAGAATTTTTGGACACACTGATAATTATTAAGTTAGAAAAATGGCATTTTGGAAAATAATTAAGAATGGAAATTGATAGGTCATTACACTATAGAAGTTAATGAAACTCTGCCATTAGTCATGAAGTAATGATATAATTGCTTAGTAATTTTCCTGGAAATTTGGTTTATGTATTTCTTCTACTTCATTTGGAAACTAATATTTATGAAGAATTTGTATTAATTATGGGATAAATAGAAATATTAAAAGGAAAATTATGAAATCTTATAGACAGCAATGTTTTACCCATATGCAATTCAGGAAAATTCCCTTAGGTCAGTAGATTTTAAAAGATACCACTTCATGTGTAAAATGACCTAGGGAATAATTTAAATGATTTAATTAGAGGCCTTAATGACCTAGGAAAATCATGAAAATCACCATGCTCATTTTATTAGTCAATACCACCCTAGGATAAATATTTGGTGGTTGATGGCCAAAGGAATTTGAAGTTCGATTTCGGGGTGGTATTAGGTCATGGGCTGCGCATAGTAAAAGTAGATTGTACCATAAGGCCCACCGGGGGATAGATCGACAATTGAGCTAGGGAACATGATTGGAAATATAACCCTGGTGGTTAGTGTCGTCTTAGTGATGAGAGTAAAAGTGCAAGTCTTTGGGTAACCCCTAGAGCTGAGGCCGGCGGAAGACCGTCGCCCTTCCGATAATAATACCTTAAGTCTTTAGGATAGTTCTAAAGAAACAATGAGAGTTGGTTGTGGATCATGGGTAGACATCAACTAAAAGTAATTATCCTTGCGAAAGGGAACTTTGGGCTTGTCATCCCATTTTGGTTCCTAGTGCCTTCGAGACCCCTTCATTGGGCATACCTTGGGCAGTCCTGGGATTAACCCTAAATTACTAGGTATAATAATCAGTAGACAAGAGTAGTGTAATAGGTTAAGTAAGTTGTATATGTTCTCACTCATACCGGGTTGGAGGGACTTGGAGTCTATTGACTACTTGCTCACCCGGGCAGAGTTGGAGGGGAACGATTGGTTTACATGCTCACTCGTGCCGGGTTCGAGGGACTTGGAGTCTATTGACTACTTGCTCACTCGGGCAGTGTTGGAGGGAAATGATTGATTTACATGCTCACCCGTGTTGGGTTGGAGGAATCAGGACAGGTTGTTCCTGCGAGCTGGAGGCTCGAGTTGAAATAATTGCATGTGCATAAAGAAAATGGTGGTGGGTCATGCGGTATTGGGCCAATCGTCACACCTATGGCAGTACGGTGACTCGGGTGAGGTGTACGGGTGAAAGGGCCAGTATGTTGTTTAATACTGCGGTCAGGCAAAAAATCCCTAAAGACGTGCGCCCTACCTAAAAGTCTGGCAGGCTTCTAGCAATTAGTACGCAGAGACTCTAGAGTGCACTTGTCAGTGTACAGAGGCGTACAAGAGAGGTCTTGGCCTGGTAGTGTGTATACCCGCCTAGAAAGCAGAGAAGCCCGATCCGCTGCTGCCGGAGCCACGACGGCGGTACCTGAGAGTGATGCTAGCTCTCAAAAAGTGGGAACTAAGGTTTGTGTGCACAAAGTCGGGTGTGTGAGTTGCACTGCTTATTCATGTCATACCCACAATATAGATGCATATCATAATCTTACAATGTGCACCAAGATCCTAGCCCCGAACTTGCCTATGCGTGACACAGAAGGAACCTCAGAAATAAGTACGAGGGTCAAGCCCAACCGTTCATTTGGTACGGATGGCGCCCCGGGACATGAACACAGAGGTACAAGCCCAACCTCCCAAAGTCTATTTATCAACTCCCATCAGTGTGATAATTGGTGAGCCCGTAGACCTGCCACACTATCCTTAACCCAGGATTACGACACCGTGTGTCGACTCTAACCGCATGAAATTTCACAACACCATGGCATGGAAGGAGCCTCAGAGAAAGCACGAGTACCAAGCCCAACCATCCACTTGGCACGGAAGGAGCCCCGGGACATGAACACCGAGGGACAAGCCCAACCGTCCAACTTTACTCACCTCAACACCATTCTGACTAGTGACGGCCAACGCCGCACTTACTAACTTTCACAATGCTACCCATAGGGAGATGACTCTCTAAGCATTGGACTACAAAATTTCATTCTATCAATCCAACATACATATGACCATATTTTATTCATCTATATATCATACCGAATGATTTCAACATCATATTACAAAATGCGCATAAATGATAATCTACCAATTTATATCAAGCCATTTCGTTCGATTCAAGCTTGCTTCACAACTCGTTATACGAATTCAAATTAACAAACTTCAACCTTCATAACACTACAGTGGTTATCATAAAAGATTTCACCCGAACCTCGAATTAGATTTCAACATTAATTCAACCGAATATAAATCCATGTTATACACTACCCAAAAATTTAGGTGCAGAATAAATCTGGACAGCAACATCAACCGAAGATTCCCGTGGCTACAGGAATCTGGTGAGTGCATGTAACCCCTCGATGGAAAGTTCTTTCCATCGGCTACAACTTTCATGTTCAGCTTGCCACCCAGTTCAGGCTATAACCCACATGAAATTGGCTCCAAAGCCTGCAGCGTACAAAATATAATTTCTGTGGACTTAGCTTACAACTCTTACTTCGATCAGACATTCCCGTGGCTACAGACTTCACCCGAAGGCATGTAACCACTCGTTGGAAAGGTAACTTCAAGGGCTTCAACTTTTGTGTTTAGTCAAAAGCCCAGATCGGACCATTTCTTGCCTGAAAATAGCTAAGAAGGTCGCTGCGTGCAGAATATAGATTCTGCACGCATCTTAAAGCGGAATGAACGACATCGGTTCATCTTCCTCCTCAAGACGATCATACCAAATCGCAACCAGAAGTTCCTCCACCCTTATTCTGCCTCTCAAGGTCATTCCTCTTAACGAATCCACCCCCATCATTACTTTGAAGAAGGGGAGGTTGAAGATGACTAGTCATTAGAACAAAGTTCTAGATAGGCCTTCCTAAGGAACCTTCTCCTCACACATCAAGACTCATTTTAGTCGATGTCTCGCCTAAGAATATCGAAGGATCTAGCACCAAGGGAGAGGGGAGGAAGCTCACCTCATTTCCAGAGGTACCACGATTTCCGGCAATGGATCTCGTCATCCTCCTCGGCGGAATCGCTTTTTCCTTGACGGCGGTGGCGTTTCTCCTCCTCCAAGGTTTGCTCCCGCAAGATCTCCTCCTCCAGGAAGTTCTCTAAGGGAAAAGGGCTGGAATGAAGAGTTAAAACGGCTAGGGTTTTACTTTTCCTTTTTATACAGAAGTGACATGGGTAGGGACACGGTCGTGTCCTTACCCGTGTCCTGCTCTGGCAAAGCGGCTCGACTGTCGTTTTGTGCCCCTACACCGGTACTGATACGCCCGTGTCTGTGCCTGTGTCCAAGTGACACGGCCATGGTTCTGGCCGTATCAACACCTGTGTCCTGCTCGAGGAACTTCTCGTTTTGCTTGCCTTGGAGCATACGGGTAGGGACACGCCCGTGTCCTTCTCTGGCCAGACTCAAAGCCATGGCACTCAAAGCCATGGCACTCAAAGCCATGGCACTCAACGCTATGGAACACGGGTAGGGACATACCCGTGTCTCTACCAGTGTCCTTCTCAGGACAAAACACTCAAAACCATTTCACTCAAAGCCATGGTCACTCAACGCCACTGAACACAGGTAGGGACACGCCCGTGTCCCTACCTGTGTCCTTCTCGGGACACACCACTTAACGCCATTTTATTACCACTCAACCACATGGACACTCAGCGCCACTTAACACGGGTAGGGACACGCCTGTCTCCCTGCCCGTGTCATACTCAACACAATTTTCAACTTAATTTCTTGTTCTCCACGAGTGCGCACCTGATCTTCTGCACCCCCTTGAGCCTACACAAGCTCTCCCGACACCAAAAATACGTATAAGGGGCCTAGCGCTAATCGGGACGTTATATGAAAAATCAATACACATTCTCCTGCGCCCATCTCCCTTCTTGACCATCATCGCATTGGAGACCAGGCTAGAGTACTAGATGTCTGATACAAACCCCGCCTTAAGAAGCTTACCCACCTCTTCCCAGATGGGCTCGGCCAGCCTGTCTGTGATGGACCTCATCTTCTACTGGATAGGGCGATCACAAGAATCAAGGTTGTGGAATTGGCAAGCCACATCTGCATCAATCCCCAGTATGTCCGCTGCGCTCCATGCAAAAATATCCATGTTTTTCTGGATGCACTCCAACATCTTCTCCTAGTCCTCTGGGCTCAACCCCCCACTAACCTGCACCTTCTCTATCCTTCCCCCTTGGGTGAGGACTTCTAGTTCCACCACTTCTTCCGCCACCTCCAATCGGGACTACTCTTCCAACTCGCCTGCTGCCCTCTCACCTAGAATGAGGGCTTCCTCCTCATCAACTTCCTCCACTATCATCACCTTGGCCTGCTCCTTCGAAACTTCCTCTGCTTCCATCACACGCGCGTGGATCTCCACCTCCTCCACCTCCATCTCCTCTTCTCCTCCCACGGACTCCTTCCTGGACAACTATATAATCTTCTCTCCATCTCCTCAGCTCCCTCCTGCCACAAGATGGTGTTGATCGCGGTGACGTAACATTGCCTTGCCACCTTGGAGTCTCCCCGGACCCGGACATGGACTCCTTCGGCATTGAACTTGAGGCATTGGTGGAAGGATGAGGGTACACAGTAGATGGCGCTAATGAGGGGGGCCCAAATATCGCATTTTAGTTGCTAGGAACATCCACGATGATGAATCTACAGTTTCTGGACTGACCCCCCATGGTGATATGGAGCCCCACTCCCCCTTCCACCTCTACTCTCTCTTCGGAGAACTCAAATAAAGGTCCATATGAGGCCAGTAACCTCTTGGCCTCCACCTTCATCATGTCAAACTCCTTTTTGAAAACGACGTTGACGGATCTTCTGTTGTCGAAGAGGATCTAAGAGACAATGAAATTTTTGATGATTGCTTGGATTATCAGCGCATTGCAGAATGGATCCTCATGATCTGGCATATCCTTCCAAGAGAAGGTGATCTTCTCCCCTTGGGGCGAGACTTGGGACGTCGAGGTAATGCTCCAACGGTACATTGTGTAGAGATTCGCCTTACGGGCGGCCTCGACTCCCCCCTCCATGGATCACTCTGATCCCTCCTTGGCCTCATACGTCAGCCCGATCCTCACACCTGTCCTCATCCTCCGCTCCGAGCAGAACTTCATCTATCCTCACCTACTGACGGGGTAGCTGCTACTGTGGGGCCTGCTCCCTTACTCCCCTCATCTCCAAAAACTCTGGGCATGTGGCCATCATGTGTCCCTACTCCTGGTAGAAATCGCAATAGGGAGGTTCTTCCCTTCCTTCCAGCCTTCTCCTCTGAACACCTCTCCTCCTCCCTAGAGGTATATCCATAGCCTGGTGCTACTCGGGGAGAGGAGGTCTCTGGACTTACCTCCAGCCCGTTGGGGGTTAAACCGGCCTTGCCCCCACCCCCTTGATAGTTTCCCCTCCATGGAAACCTCTTCTTTTCCCCCGGTCATGCCACTCCTATTGCCTCTAGCCCGGGTGGTTATTTGGCTCCTGATGACCCCATCTCATCTTTTGCTGCTACTGCTCCCACTGCCTGGGCTCTCCCCTTCTCACCTCCTAGTTGCTATCTCCTCCTAACTCTCCCCTCCTCTGCTACCAACTTGGCCAATCTCCTAGCAAACGCCAAATTTAGAACTTCTCCCACGATCTCCTTTACCACCCTCTCCATCGACTCTTTGAAATACAGTGTAGTCACTTGCTTTTACTCCATTATGAAGAACCCCTACTACAGCCCCAGAGTGAAGGCTATCATGATGGTATGCCCAAGCATCTCCTGAACTTGGAGAACCTCCTCTTTGAACCTATTAACGTAACTCCCCAGTATCTCCTCCACCTCTTGCTTGATGAGAAATAGGGACTCTGACTCCTTCTTCATCTTCTTTGAAGTCGAAAACTTCAGTAGGAACCCCTGACGAAGGTCTTCAAAGCAATATATGGAGCTGGTAGGAAGTTTATGGAACCAATCTCTTACCTTCTCTAAGAAGTTTGTGGTGAAGAACCGTCACTTGAAAGCATCTGACATCTGCTATATTGAGACCACATCCTCGAACCACTGGACATGTTGGACCGGGTAATCCCTACCGACATAGTGGGACATCTCCGGCTCACGGAACCCCTCTGTGACTAGGGCAGATGAGACCAGCTCGCTAAAAGGAATTCCTTCCCCTGTAGGGCGGGTAAGGCGTTCTCGCGCCTCCACCTCGCTGACCCTACCTGCACTTGACAAACCGAGGAATGGCATTCGCCCTGAGAGGTCTCTCTCACTGCCTTCCCCTTCGACCTACTTCCCAGGTCGCTTGACGGGGGCGTTCTCGCCCAGAGACGGGGCAACGACTACTGGGAAAGAGGTCATTGAGCACTCGCCACGAGTGCGAAGAGTACTAGATCTCTGAATTCCTTCTTGAAGTCCTCAAACATTCTGAGGGTGGCCAAGGGACAGGGAGGCGATGAGTCAGCCTGATCAGCTCCTTGTCCTTCGTCTCCAGTCATTGAACTCACCAAGGATTTTCTATGCTGGTCACATTCCATGCTCATCGCACCAAAGTGTTGAATTCAAAAACTGGCTTCTATGGAGTTCGGTCCCTCAGAAGGTGTGACTGCACACTTACTTCTCCCAATGAGCTTACTCAACTGGAAACTTAGGACTAGAGAATGACTCACTACTATAGCTCGGAGGTCCCACCACACACCCAGAAGATCTTAGAGTGCTTCCCCTCCTTAGCCAATGCTGAGCTAAGGGCACCTCAGAAAGCGCTACAAGACTCGAAAAATGAAAAGCCCCCTCTTTGAGGTACCCTTGTGGGTCTATTTATAGATTTTTGAGTCTGGCCTACAAATAGCGTAACACCGCCTTTTTGTTTTACTCTATGCAGCCCAAAATGGGTATGCCAACAGTGAAACTTCATTGTTCGAAGAAGCTACTGGCAGAACAAGTTACATTGAATACATGCCATTAGCACTCCACATATGGGAGGGAGCTCGAGCCAGCTCGCCAGTCCCATGGACGGGAGTGGCCCTGCTCCCGCGACTCGCCTGCCTCTTATGCGATTGTGAGCTAGGTTCCTGTAGGCTCACCCGCCTGCCTAGTGGATGCGGGCCAGCTGCCATGGCTTCCCCACCTATATGGCGGATGCGGGTCGGCTGTCTCGGATTGCCCGCCTGCTTGGCAAATGTGGGTCGGCTGCCTCTACACGCCCACATTCCTAGCTGAAGCGGGCCAGCTACCTCTGCTCACCCACCTATCGAGCTGAAGTAGGCTGGCTGCCTCGGCTCGCCTAGGTCTTGTGATCCTATGGACTATCTCTGGGGTCTCTCTTCGCTCTATCTTGTTGGGTCTACTCAGCGAACATAGGGTTGTACACTCAAGCTCAACATTGTCTTGGGAGGGGAAGCGGTTTTAGATTTTTTCAGTGTGTGGTGGGAACTCCTCGCTGGGACCTCCATTTTGTTCATGAGTTTCTCAGTCTTTAGTCTTGTGTCCTCGCTGGGACACGGAACTCCATAGGAGACTAATTTTCAGGTTTCAACACTTTGGTTTGGTGACCGTGGAGCGTAGCCAGCATAGAAAATCCTCAGCAAGTTCCATGACTGGAGATGAAGGATAAGGGTCTGGATAGGAGCAATCTCCACCCCCACCGATCTTGTCTATGGTGGGCATGTTTGAATTTTTCAGGAATGAGTTCATGGAGATCTTGCACCATTAGCTCAGTGCCATTCGTGACGTGTGCTCTACACTAGTCATCCCGATGGTTGTGTAACTGACTTTGGGAGAGAACGCCCTAGTCAAACAGACCGGGAAGGAGAAAGAGGGAAAGGGTAGCGAGCATGATCCCGTCGGGCCAGAGCTTTTCCCCGACTAGTCGAGTGCTGGTTGGGCCAGCGAGGTGGTCTTGCGGGAGCCAACCACTCCCGCCACGTATGGAAGCCCCTTTAGCGAATTGGTCATGTCAGCCCAAGTTTTAGAGGGGTTCAGGGCGCCAGAGATGTCCTACTACACCAGCAGAGATAACCCAGTTCAACACGTCCAGTGGTTTGAGGACACAGTCTCCATCAGACAAATGACTGATGCCTTCAAGTGTTGGCTTTTTGTCATCTCCTTCAAGGATAAGGAAAGGGACTGGTTCTACTTGCTCAATTTACAGCTATGCAGATTTGCATCGGGCATTCCTGTTGAGATTCTTGACTTCGAAGAAGTGGAAGAAGAGAGCGGAGTTCCTCTTCGCAGTCAAGTAGGGACCAGAAGAAACCCTAGCAAGATACATTGACAAGTTCCAGGAGGATGTCCTCGTTGTGGAAGAGGTGCCAGGATTTACCCATATGATGGCCTTTACTCTGGGGCTCCAATAAGAGTTCTTTGGGGTGGCATTGAAGTGGAGGCCCCCATTGTCCTTCAAGGAGGTAATTGAGAGAGCGACACAGGAGATTGAGGTGAGGCAGTAAACAACAATTTTAATAGGAAGTTGGCCAGGTTGGGAGTAAGTGAAGAGAGGGAGCAGGGAGTAAACAGGCATCAGGAGGAGAGAAGAAGAGATGAGCCTAGAGGGCAAGGTTTCCAAAGGCAATAATAGGGGTGGGGTTATCAAGAACCAACCAACCAGCTAGCATGTAGGCAGTAGGAGGGACCTGTCCAGGGTCTGGGAAGAAGATTCCAGGGAGGAGGGAACTACTAATGGGGGCAAGAGAGGTTTTACCCTCCAGGATAGAGGTAGGGTCCAAGGCCGCCTCCCCCCCCCCATACCAATATCAAACCATGTCAATAGCCCGTGGAAGGGTTGAGAGGAGGAGGAACGGTCGAGGGTGATGGAGAGGAGTAGAGGTGGAGTTGTCATACTATGACTTCCATCAAGTGGAAGGTCACGCAATGGCCACCTACCCGGAGTTTTTAGAGCTGAGAAGGGCAAGAGGACAGGGGCAGCAGCCGCCGGTAGTACAGATCAAGGAAGTGGCCGCAAGGGCTGATGAAGACAGATGTGAAGAGTGGGCTAATATAAGAGGCTCCGGGAGAATTGGAGTAATCCACTAGGGGGGAATCGAGGCCACCCATAAGGGGAGCTTCCAAACCGTGTTCCAACGAAGCATTGCTTTGACATCCCAGACCTCACCTCCCATGGAGAGGATTACCTTCACCTCGAGCGGCATGTCAGATCATGAGGATCCATTCTGCGGCGGACTAGTGGTGCAAGCAGCGGTCGAGAACTTCACTATCTCCAGAATCTTGGTAGACAATGGGAGCTCGGTCAACATCATATTTAAGAAGGCGTTTGATGGAATGAAGGTGGAGGAAAAGAGGGTGTTGTCCTCGAATGGACCGCTTTTCGGTTTCTCGGGAGAGAGGAAGAAAGTGGAAGGTGGAGTGGATCTCAATGTGACTCTGGGGGGTCAGTCCCACAATTGTATATTTGTGATCGTGGACTCCCCCAGCAGCTATAATGGCATCTTCAACTGGCCTCTTATCAGCATTTTCCATTGCATCCCCTCATCCTTCTATCAGTGCCTCAAGTTCAATGATGGGGGGTGCAGGTGTGGGTTTGAGGAGATCCTAAGGTAGCAATGCAATGCTACGTCACTACAGTCAACACCATATCATAGATGGGAGAGGGTGAAGAGATGGGGAAGATGATGGAGGGGACGACAATGGAGATAAGGTGGAAGCAGGTCACGCTCAGGAGGGAAGCACGGAAGGAGAGCCGAGTTGAGCAAAGGAGATGATGGTGGTAAAGTAAGAAGTAGAAGAGGAGTCCCTCGCCCAAGGAGAGAGGGAAGCTGAAGATTGGGAGGAGCAGTCCCAACTGGAGCCTTAAGAAGCAATGGTGGAGTTCGAGGTTCTCACAAGAGCAGGCAAGAATGAGAAGGTGCGGGTCAGCGGAGGCTCGGGGCAGAGGATCAATAGAGGATGTTGGCATACATCCAGAATAACATGGATATCTTTGCTTGGAGCGCGGCGGATATGCCTGGCATCGATGAAGATGTGGCTTGCCACCAGTTAAACCTCGACCCGAAGGTCCACACTATTTGCCAGAAGAAGAGGAATGTGGCTGATAAGCTCTAAGGGCCTATCAAAGAGGAAGTGGAAAAACTTCTCAAGGCCGGTTTCATGTCAGAGATCTAGTTTTTGGGCTGAGTCTCTAATGTTGTATTAGTGAAAAGGGGGAATGGGAAATGGAGAATGTATGTAGACTTCTCTTTGTTAAATAAAACATGCCCCAAGGATTATTATCCCTTGCCTCGAATCGACATATTGGTTGACTCAACCATCGATTTTCTTGTAATGAGTTTTTTGGATGTTTTTTCAAGTTATCACTAGATCAGGATATGCCCTCCAGATGTAAAGTATATGTACTTCATCATGATCAGCGGATGTTATAGATATAATATGATGCCCTTTGGGCTGAGTAATGCAGGGGTGACCTATCAAAGGTTGATGGATAGGGTCTTCTGGGAATTGCGGGGGAGAAATCTAGAGGTATATGTAGTTGATCTACTAGTGAAGACCATGAATATGAGCTCTCACTTTCAAGACCTGGACAAAACTTTTTTCCACCTTGCGAACATTTAAAATGAGGTTGAATCCCCAGAAGTGTGTTTTTAGAGCAAGCAGAGGGCTGTTCCTTGGACACCTCCTAACTCAGGTCGGGGTGGAGCCCAACCTAGATAAAGTGAAAGAAATAATGGAGCTGGAATCGCCAAGAAGTGCCAAGGAGGTTCAGTGCCTAACGGGGAAGCTTGTAGGACTGAGCAAGTTTCCTTCCCGGGAGGGAGAGAAGTGCTCACCCATCTTCAGGGTACTGTGGGGGAGTCAAAAGTTTGAATGATCTAAGGAATGTGAGGAGGCCTTCCAGTCTCTGAAGGATGATCTCACCAAGTCTCCTCTGCTCCAAGTGTAACATATCATTTCCGTCTAGACTCCTTAAATTAGATTAGGGTAGAACATGCGGTGTGTGAATAGGTTAGGCTAGGTTTGACCCAAGGAGTTAGGGTAGATTTACATAGGGCCCACTATAGGGTTCAAGTCAACATTAACTTAGAAAAATTATTTTTGATCAATAGGCGTCGAGTGCATTGAGTAAACTCGACACCATTCGACGAAGCGTCGAGTGCATTGAGTGGACTTAATGCCATGCTCTTTAACTTAGAAAAATTTTTCTTGGTCAATTGGATTTGAGTGCGTTGAGTGAACTCGACGCCACTCGACGAAGCCTCGAGTATGTTGAGTTGACTCAACGCCATGCTCTTTAACTTAGAAAAATTGTTTTGGATCAATAGGAATCGAGTGCGTTGAGTGAACTCGATGCCATTCGACGAAGTGTCGAGTGCGTTGTGTGGACTCAATGTCATGCTCTTTAACTTAGAAACATTATTTTTGATCAAGAGGCGTTGAGTGAACTCGACGCCATTCAACGAAGCGTTGAGTGCATTGAGTGGACTAAACACCATGCTATTTAACTTATAAAATTTGTGCTGGAATCACAAGGCATCGAATGCATTGAGTGAACTCGACTCCATTCGACGAAGCTTCGAGTGTGGTGAGTGGACTCAACGCCATGTTATTTAACTTATAAAATTTGTGCTGGAATCACAAGGCGTCGAGTGCGTTGAGTGAACTAGATGCCATTCGACGAAGCGTCGAGTGCATTAAGCTGACTCAAAGCCATGTTCTTTAACTTAGAAATTTGTCTTGGAATCACAAGGCATCGAGTGTGTTGAGTGAACTCGACGCTATCTGATGAAGCGTCGAGTGCGTTAAGTGAACTCGAGGCCACTCGACGAAGCGTCGAGTGATCTCTACGATTTTGGACTTAAGAGTATTTTTCGGTTTGGTTCATATGTATGGCTGAACTGGGTTTTTGGGATAAACGCTGATGGCGCATTTGAACCCGATCTCTTCAACAAACCTATTTAATACATTGATCTTTTCAAGAAGATCTATTTAAAGCAATGATTGGAGGTCCAATACTAAGGTTACACGTGGCAAAGCAACTTAAACTGAGATAATTGGCGGTCTAACATTAGAGCACACGTGGCAAACAACCTAAACCCTAATTCTTCTTATAAAAAGGAAGAGACAAGAAACCCTAGCTGTCACTCCCACTTCTTACCAAGGACTCCATCATCTCATTGAGCCCAGACGAGTGGAAAACCACTCCTGGAGTTAAGCTTTTGCTGGAGAAACAAAGGATCGAGCTAGTTCACCGGAGCAGTCGTCCGCCATGGCTCACCACTACCGTTATAGCACCCAAAAATGGAGTAGTGGCTATTGGAGGCTACCGCGCGGCGATAGGCTTATTGCAGGCGGTAGCTCCGTGAATAAAAATACCTAGTGCTCAGGTTTTAACCGCCTGGAGATAGGAAGCTTTCGCACCGCAGTAGCAAATGCCTTCGGCAAGACCACTCAATGCTTTCGAGGATTCATTGAGAGCGCTACCGCCAGACGATAGGTGTTACTGCGCCACACTAGCCTCTCAATGAATGTCGAAAGGATTTCTAGAGTAACCAATTTATCGCCAGACAATAAAGTGTTATCGCGGGGCGATAGCTCTGGATAGCGGAGACGACTCAAGAGGTTACCGCCTGTGTTACCACGCGGCGGTAGGAGTTACCGCGCGGCGGTAGCTTTTGTATAAAGGTTGGACTTGAGATTTTATTGTCATTTTAACATTCACTCTCTTTTTTACTTTTGGAGAGGGAAGAGGAGGAACATCAAGGAGCTCGTGTGGATATCGATCTAAGGTGTGCTTGTGCTTGGAATCGCGAGTCGACGCTAGATCCGCGGAGAGGAAGTTATGACAATCAATTCCATCCTTATCAAAGAACACGGTCATGGCTCCAAAGAGAACTTTAAGGGTAATGATCTTCCTTCTTGGACAAGTGAAGTCCTTCTTTTGGCGTATGCATGGAATCCCTCTCCAAAAGGTGGAGAATCGAGGGAATTCCTTTGGGTTGATTCATGAAATCCCCAATGAGTCTTGCACATAAATCCGGAAATGTGTAGTACGGAATAGGCATGCTATGTGAATCCTATCTGAATAGGTTGGTCTAGATTGGTGATGTTTATTTTGCGTGTCGGAGAAGACTTCGAGTATAAACAAGTAATATACGGGGTCTGTAGGGTACATGAGTTGCGTTCCAGGAAAATACCCTAGAAATCCACGATTTAAGACCAATTGGATATCGTTGGGCAACAGTGAGTATCACCAACGGCGATAGCTCTTAGTGAGCTATTTGAGTTGTGGGATATGGAAAGACCAGCATTTTTGGCATTGCAGGATGTTGTAGGGTTTGGATTGAGTTTAGGCGTAGAAATAGAACTTCTGTTGGTACCGCCAAGCGATTGTGGCGAACGCTGGCACTAACTCCCTTTTTGATTGTAAGCATGTATCTTGGAGACTGTGAGGCTAATCTGTGAGCTGTGAGATCTTAAAGGCCGTAGAACCGAACAGACAAGGGGAACGCGACCCGCGTCAGTCTAGACATTAAATTGACGATTTGAGCAACGGGCAATGGCTGAACTGTCTCTGTGTTATGGTTGTCTAACTCGAGTGCCTTAGATATTGGCTTCGTTAGGATCACATAACGAGAGTCTAAGGCTGTACGCCAAAAAGACTAAAGTCTCAGGTCAGGGGCCATGGAGACTGAAACTGCTCAAGTATTGCCATTCTGAGCTAAGAATGGTGGTGGGGCCTAAAATTTTTGAACACCAATAATGTGCCCTGAGTGCACGAAACGTTTGGCCATTTAGGCATTCGTTTTTGATATATTGAACTATAAGTGAGTGCATATTTTTGGGATATATCTGCTTGTGAAAATACAATGCTTGCAGGGAAGGAATAACACTGCCCCGGGAAAGGGGTAGGGTCGTTATAAATTGGTCCGCTGAATGCTGACTGTTGCCTTGTTTTCCACCCTTACGGTGGATTGTCCCTGTACAGGTACTAGAGAACCGAGCGAGAAATAGCGGGCTGAAGCCTTTGCTTCTATACTGGCCCTCGAAGGCCGAGTGGAGAAGTTTTACTATTTTCATGTGTGGTCGGCCTGCGCGCTGATGTTTGTAATCCATACCTGTGAAGTTTAACTATAAGGCCATAAGGCCAAACACTTTTGTGTATTTTTGTATACATTCATATTATATATATAAATGTTATTTTTTATATATAGTGGACATTCATGTTTGATGAGTTCAATAATAACCCCTAAAGCTTCCGCTAGAATGCTCTGAGTTAGGTTGCGTATACTAAGTTTGGATATTCATGCGTAACATCGCCGACTGTCTGTGGAATATGGCCTGGGGCCCCGGCTGGACCCTCTATTATATTTCATGTGACGGACGAAGGTTTTACAATTTGGTATCATCTTTTCTTGGTCATCCTCCTTCGAATTCGTGGTCGAATTCTTTTGTGGGATGGCGAACACGTGTATGTGCGAACCATTATAACATAAATGAACTGAAGAATGTTCACATAGGAATGAAAATACACTTATTTGCGAAACTTGTGCGTTCCTCTTAGTTTTGTTGTCGCTTTGGTTGGTCTCTTAATTATGTCTTGTACGCTTATAGGTGACTCGGAGTGGTGCAGGGCAGTTTGAGCCCCAACATTATGTTAAAAGTGCAGCACTAGCTGAGGTGCCCACACCTCTTCCTTCTGCGGAGACAGTGTATTTATTTGTTGAGGCATTGTTTGTAATGATACAATCACAGCCTATTGAGCAAGCGCAGCCTAAAATGGTACCAGAATAGGTTGGTGTTAGGCAAGAACCTGTGGAGGCTGTGGTAGATTTACGAGCAGCGGAATGACAAATAAAGCAGTTCATGAGTTTCAGTCCTCCTACGTTCGCGGGGGAAGGATCCCCAACGCAGGCAGAGGACTGGCTTGCCCGAGTCAAAAGAATTTTGACGACATTACGAACTGAGGAGGAACAGAAAGTCACCTTGGCCACTTTCCTGTTGGAAGGAGAGGCTCGGCTTTGGTGGGATGAAATTGAGCTGCAACACTTAGTAGGCAGACAACTAACGGAGGTCTCGATAGGGGAGTTTTTGAGACTGTTCTTGGCGAAGCATTTGCCATCGGCGCAACACATAGCCATGGAAAATGAGTTCCAACATCTAACTCAGGGAGAAAGTGTTTGAACCTCTGTTTGGTTTTATACTAGGTTCACTTAGGTTGTTTAGACCCTCTTGTATTGCCAGGGTCTCTGTCTTTAGTCTTAGTTAGATCCCCTTTAGATTAGGTTTGGGCAGACCAGCTTTGCATTGGACTCAGATTCAGATTCAGAATATGTTGTGTTCCATCTATAACAGTTCGACTATAGTCAAACTCTCCTCGATGATCGTCGATCTCCCATCGACGATCTCAGAGTCTCCTACTCTGAACTGAGCTCGACGATCCACGAGCTCAGGTCGATGATCTCTTGTTTCTCTCCAGTAATCGAAGATCGACGATAGCCATTCTCTGGTCGACGATCTCTGAACCGAGCCTTACGATTTTATGTTGTCTTTTTCTATCAGTTTTTCAGATCTGTCAGAAGTCTTTATTTGGTATGGCTATGGTCAAATATTTTAAGGCAAGATATATTCTGATAATAAATGCTGATACTCCCAAGGATGATAGCCGTATTTCTTGAAGCATTTATTATGGCATTCACAGAATATTGTATAGAGACAGTTATGGATTGTATTTATGACTGCTAGCCATTCTAGCCGTTTGGGCTCCTTATTTCTTGCAGTAAATTATGCCTTGCCTTGGAAATTAAAATTCAGGCCATTTTTATTCTCACTGACAGAACATATATCTCAATATAACCAAAAAAAAAGAGAACAAGACAGTACACAAGTCAGTAATCAAACAGAAAGAAAAAAATCTTTTGCTCTCAATGGATACTGCATGCTTTGCTAAGAAGATGAAAAACTCTCTCTGAACAATTTTTCACCAGTCTTCTTCTCTCTTCAGTCTTCAAAGATTCACAGAGAATCTCAACATCAACCACTGTTATCAGATTCAAAAATGGTTTTACAACCTTTTCACTTTTAAGTCCTACACCCAGGGCCAAGCTTCATCTTCCTGGATTCATACAATATCACAGGGGGAGCTTGGACATTTTATTTAATCCACATAATCTTCACACTTGTCTGAGAAAGAGGAGATTCTCATATACTTTTTTCTTTTACCTCCATCTATACAGGGTTGTCTCTCCCTTCAAAAGTGAACTCTTTTGTGATAGGGCACCTGATCAAAAACCTATTGGATTTTGAGCTCCTGATCAAAAGCTCAAAGGGTTTCTAGATCTACCTGAAGTAGATCTTGTGGTGATAAGGCACCTGATCAAAAACCTAAGTGGATTCCTACTTGGGTGGTAGAAGAGTGGATGTAACCAGTTTTGGTGAACCACTATAAATTTTCTTGTGTCGTCTGTGTTGCCTTGTGATTTCTTTGTGTGCTGTGTTGCTGTGGTAGTCCTTCTTATTTCTTTTCTCTAGTCTCTTTTATTAGTATTTCTATTACGCAATTAAATTTTTAAATAAGTTTAAAATACTTTATTCACCCCCCCCCCCACCTCTAGAGTAAGAATCTATCTATACCCTCACTTCAATTGGTATCAGAGGGTGTGTCTTTTGTTGAAGATTGTATAGGCTAACACCTGAACCTAAGATCTCTGATAGATATCTTCTTACTCTATTCTTCTTTGTTATACCATGGCTCAGTACAAGGATTTTGTAAGCACCAGACCTCTAGTTTGCAACTTGCAAAAGTTTGGAATCTGTAAGGCAAGAATAAGACTTTATATGAACTCTATTGATGAAGATATTTATGCTTTTATCTTAACAGGAGTACCTTTTCCACCAGCTGCCACCACAAGCACTTCCATAAATATGACTGCAATACCTCCTCCAGACTACAATGATGCATACAAGAAAGCAAAAATTGCTGATGCAAAAGCCATGAATATACTGGCACAAACAATGTCTGATGACATATTTCAGAAGGTAGCTGAATGTGAATCAGCTAAGGCCATCAGGGATTCCTTAAACCAGATGGTTGCAGGATTAGCAGATGAAAGGAAGGACAGGAGAGCTCATCTCATCTCCCTGTATGAGAATTTTAAAAAGGAAGAAACTGAACAAGTTTCTGAGATGTATAACAGACTCAGTATCATTGTTAATGAACTGAAAACCCTTGACAAGGACATCTCAGTCACAGAAATAAATGACAAGATTCTCATGTGCTTCCCCAGCTCATGGGACTCTAGAATCTGGCCTATCAGAGAGACCATAAGCACACATGAGATGACCACTGAATAAGTCTTAGGAAAGCTAAAATCCTATGAACAGCTGCTGAAGACAAGAGAAGCTTAGCAACAAAAGAATGCTACACCAACAAGGAATGTGCAGAATATTGCTTTCAAAGCTTCAGAAGAATTAAAAACTTTCCGATCAAATGAAGAAATGATGAGTCCCTTTGCAAAGAGATTTTTCAAGACGGGGAGAAAAGAATTTAGAAGAAAATCATCAAGGAGTGATGATAAACAAAGGTATAATAAAACTCCTTCTAAAGAAATCATTTGTTTTGGTTGCAGAAAAGCTGGACACATTCTTCCAGAGTGTCCAGGAAACAAGCACAAGGAAAGGAGAAAGGAGAAAGACTCCAAGAAGCACTCCAGCAAACCATACTCCTATAAACACAAAAAAGAAGGAGAGAGGATTTGTTGCAGAAACATGGAGTGATACTGAAGAATCATCTTCCTCAAGCTCTAGTGAAGATGAAGAAGAAGAAAAGGCCAAGGAAATTTTCTTAATGGCCATCAATGCTTCAGGAAATGTCTCAGAAGAAGAAGAATCTGAAGAATGTTCAAATTGTGATCAGGTATTGGAAGATTTTGACTTTACCTCTGAAGATTTTAAATCAAACTTTAAATCTATGTGTAGTGATCTAATTAGGTCTGAGAAGGAAATTGAAAGTGAAGGGATAGATACTACTCTAGAGGGGGGTGAATAGAGTTATCAAATTTTGCACTAGACAAAACTTAATAGTCTACCCAACTCCCTTGGAGTGAAATGCGGAATGAAAAGATTATAGATAAGGAGATAACCCTAAAGCCTAACACAAGTGTTGTGCATAAACACAAGCTAACTGTAATTACAGTTAATGCTTGGAAAACCTAATCAGCAAATAGCAAACCTAGTTATATCTAATCACAGCCACAATGCAAGAATTAAATTAAGCAAGCCAGACGACACAAGGAATTTATAGTGGTTCCCCAAACAACTTGGGTACGTCCACTCTTCTACCAATACGGTAGGAATCCACTACAGGTTTTTGATCAGGTGCCCTGCCACCACAAGATCTGCTTCAGGTAGATCTAGAAACCCTTTAGACTTTTGATCAGGTGTCTAAAAACCAAACACAGGTTTTTGATCAGGTGCCCTGCCACCAAGGGATACTTTTGAAGGGAGTAATAACCCTGTACAGGAGGGGGAAAGGGTTAAGGTGTCTTCTCTATTTTACAATAGATTAGAGAAGCACAATAACTTGCACTGAGCTAGAAAGCTCAAAAGAATCAAGGCTCCCCCTGGCTCAAAGAATGTCCAGGTGAAGTCTTACTTCAGTGCAGAAACTCTTCAGTAAGAACCGAAGGAAGAACTACAAGAAGATATAAAATAATAAAATAGAAAATCTTCTAGCAGTTATCTTCTTCTTCTTCTTCTTCGAAAGAACTCTGAGTTAGAACTTCCTGGAACAGGAGATCTCAGGTTGAAGAAGAGCAGAAGAGCTTAACACTTCTCAGTTGAATGAATATTGTTGAGAGCAATGAACTTGAACTTGATGAGAGCTTGAATGCTGATTGAATAACTCTTTGAATAACTGGTTAGCTAGCTGAAATCCTTCTCCAAAGGATTCCTTTTATAGCAGCAACAAGCAACGGCTCTTTTCAATTTGAACTATTTGTCTTCTTCTGAAACTTGAAACCTGGGCTGCAAATATCACAAAGACAAACAAACTCTGCAGCAAAATATTCTATAAAAGGGATAAACCTTTTTCAAGGAAGCTGCAGGAAGCAATCTGATAATAAAGGTACTAAATAAAATCACATCAGAGACAAACTCTTTATAGCATAAGGAAGACTTTTCAGTCTAACGGCTATAAAGAACTGACAGCAGATAAAGTAAAATATAATGACAGCTAATAAGACAAACGACTTTATCTGAAAAGATTTTACTCAGGCAAAAGGAATGGAGCAGATATTGCCTGGAAATATTATCATAAAACAACTGAAATAAAATGCCAGATAATGTATTAATTTATTAAATAGAATAAGTAAATACAAAATAAAAAGGCAAACAGAAAACGTCGAATGACCCTCAGAGATCGTCGACCGACGCACGGAGATCGTCGACCTATCGGGCAGATAGTCGAACGATCCAGATAGTCGACCTATCAAAGAAGATAGTCGAACTACCTCGGCAGATAGTCGACCTATCAGAACAGATAGTCGATCTATCAGATAGTCGATCTATCCGGACAGATAGTCGAACTATCAAACACAAACAGATAGTCGACCTATCAAGCAGATAGTCGACCTATCACAGAAGACAGATAGTGGACCTATCAACAGATAGTCGACCTATCAAAACAAAACAGATAGTCGATCTATCAACAGATAGTCGAGCTATCAGATAGTTGAACTATCAGGACAGATAGTCGAACTATCAAAGACGACAGATAGTCGACCTATCAACAGATAGTCGACCTATCAAAGCGGAACAGATAGTCGACCTATCAACAGATAGTCGAGCTATCAGATAGTCGAACTATCAGGACAGATAGTCGAACTACCAAACCAAGCAGATAGTCGACCTATCAACAGATAGTCGAACTATCAACGCAGACAGAGCATCGACCAACTGATAGACGATAGTCGATCAGCCGATAGACGATAGTCGAGCGATGTTCGACTATAGTCGAACGAAAAACTACTTAACCAAATTCTTCATCTGGAAAAGCGGGGACTCTACAGCTAGACCACTAACCATTGACCATAGATATTTCTTGGGTCAAGTGACTAAAAAGACAAGACTAAACTCAAATCAAACTAGGGTACCAACAATCTCCCCCTATTTGAGTTAAGTCTCTCAAAACCTAAAACACAGAGCTAGCTATAGAACAATAAAATTAATACAGGAAATAGTTAAGCAACTAAATAGCAATTAACAATCAGTCAGATAAATAACAGAAGTCAATCAAAATTAAGAGTCTACAGAATCAGGCTTGGGATCAGAAGAGCTAGGAACAAAAGAAATTTTCTGTAAGGGATCAATGGCTTCTTTCTTAGACATCTTCAGATCTTGCTCGCCAATAATCTTTAGTTCTGCAGCCCTTGGAACAACTGCTTCTGGGTGCTTTTCCATATATTTAGAAGGATCAAAAACTTCAGGACTAACCTGGATTTTATCTAATTCCTTCATTCTGAACTTTGACATTGTAGAAAACCCTGCAGAGTCCTTTCCTTCAGCCTTAGCTTTCTTTATCTGGGCTGATCCAACAAGCTCTAGAAATCGAGCCATCCTGAAATCAGGATCTAACTCTTGGCTTTCATACACATTTTCAGATGATGTATCAATAGGCTTCACAGCTTTAAACTTAACAGATAAATCTAATAAACTTTCAGCTGTTTTTTTAACTTCTTGAATAACTAAAGATGATGGAGGAGCAAACTCAGCAAAATTTTTACTGGATTTTTCAGAGAAGATGGTTCTTTTACCTTTTGCAACATCCTTAGCAACATGAACTGGTATATCAGGAGAAACCTTTTTCTTGGGAGAAGGAGGAGGTGAAAAAGTTGGCTTTTGATATACAACCTCCTTTACTTGCTCTTTAACCTCAGTATCATGCCTTTGAGTACCAGAATATGATTTGCCTTGGTGGCTTTGAGAACTTTTCCTTGAATGAGGCTGAGAAGGAGTAGATTTTGCAGATGGAGCAGATGGATTAGCAGATAAATTGCCAGAGGCTCCTGCACCGGGATGTGGAGGAGGACCTCTGGGAGTCCATCTGGAAACAGGACTATCATATCTCTTAGATTTCTTTCTCTCCTTTTGCTGGTTTTTCGAAAACCACATCCAATGTTGGAACTCTTTGGATTTGGGGTCAATCCCTTTCAATATGTAATAGGGAATATCATTGTCTCGATTGGGAGGAGGAGGAACAACAGCTTTCCTTTTTCTCTTTACAGCTTTCTTTCTCTTAGAGTCCTCAGACATATCTGAATCATCTTCATCTTCAGAAGGAGATGAGGGAGGATGATCATAAGGGTCATAGGCTTCTGATACAGCCTTTTCCTTGGCTTTCAGAGCAGCTTTCTCCTTTTCTTCTTCTATGGCATCCTGTGCCAGAAGGGTATCTAAATCCAACCCTGGGGAATCATCCCATAAAGTAGACTTTTCAGCTTCCGGGTCTTCTTGCATATCTGACTGAGCTGGTAGAACAGACTCAGTTTCTTGAGCAGCAGGCAAAAGATCAGCTGGAACTTCTGGAGAGGGTTCTGATACTGTCATTATGACATCTGGAACAACTAAAACATCTGAAACAGATTCTTGAATAACTACTTCTACTTGAGCAGCTATATCTTCTTGAATATAATCTGTAGATCATGAACACAAATCTGCTAAATAAGCTAAAAGCATTCCTTCTAGGTATTCACAAACTAACAAATCAGTTGACTCGTCAATAAAACGGATGAGTGAATTACCTTCATACTTTACCAACTCCCAGGATTCATCTAGATAGGATGTAATAATGCCTTCTAGGAAACGGGCAACCAAAGGAGTGGTGAGATCTTCTAAACAAACTTTGACAGCAAATTCAGATAACATAACTGCATCAGATATTTCTTTTTTAGATAACACTAAAACTGATTCTTCTTGAGCTGGAGCAGTCTCTTCTTGAACTGTCATCACTATATCTGTCACCGCTGGAGGGGAGGCTGGAAGCTCTGAGGCTGGAAGCTCTGAGACATCTTCATAGAACATCTCCCCCTGCCTGATTTCAGTGGGAACTGAAACCAGGCCCCTGGAAGAAGAGGGCTCAGCAGAATTAGAGAGGGATTGGATGGTAGCAGTCAAAGTAGCAATGGAGGAAGCAAGTGGAGCAATTGCCTCTTCAATCATGATTTTGATTGAAGGGGTAATCAACTCCAAAATGATGGAGATGAATGCTGGGGTGACTTCAAAAGAATGTGGGGGAACTGCAGATGATGGAAGATCAGCAGGAGGAATGTATTCCTGTTGAACTAGAGAACGAACAGGAGACTGACGAGGTGTGGGAGTCCTCTCAGATCCTAACAAATCAAAACTAGGAGCAGATATCCTAGCCAGATGAGAAGGTATAGGAGATGCAGGAGGAGAAGGAATAACAACCGTGGTTGTATCTTGAACAGGAGAAGCAGAAAGTCGTACTTCAGCTGAAGTTGATGGAACTTCAACTGAGGTAGACGGAACTGAAGAGGATGGAACTACTTCAGTAGAAGTTGATGGTAAGGCAGAAGAAGATGATGGAAGAGAAGGATGAGCTGAGCTAGCTTCTTGAGGGTGAGGAGTGACTGAATCAGTCCTTGTGCTCTCGGATGTCGCTGGAGCAACCCCTGTGAGAGAGGGCTTCACAAATGTCCTCTTCCACTTTGAGAACAAATGGGGATCCATCTTCTTGCTGGCATTAATTGTTGTAGCAGTTGAAATCAGCAGCTGGGGATACTTCTCTTTCAGAAAAATTCCAATAACCCTGCCTAGGGTAACCTCTTTCTTATTGTTCTTCTTCCTTATCAAATCAAACAAAACACCAGCCCAGTTAATCCTTTTCTGATTTACAATTGCACACATCAGTGCAAATTGTTGTCTGGTGATATTATCATGGGCTGAGTGCTTTCCGAGAAGCACTTTTCCAACTAACTCAGCAAGAAATTTTATCTTGAAGGGGAAATTTACCTTGAGGAGCTTGGAGGGAATGCCTTCTGCATGTCCCAGCCCTAACAACATCCTTTCGAACTCTGGAGCATCTTGCTCAAATTCTTCTTCACCATTGATCAATCCAAAAACTTCAGTCAGAATGGCAGGAGTTAAAATAACCTCTTCTCCGCCAATAGAGCCGGTCATCGATTCGTCGGTGGAGGACGGAGTAAATGCCCATTCCTTAATCTCGGGAATATTTAACTTAATCCTTGTGGACATTAGTCTTTCTAACCCCTGATCTCTGCATAACTGGAGGATTTCCACAATCCCTGATTCATAACAGCTGAAGGCATCAAAATCGACACTGAATCCTGCGTCGAACTTCACAACTGCGAGCAATGCTGGAGAAATCTCCATTGAAGGAGCTGGAGAGGGCGCGAGAGAGACGGAGAATACGAATCGGTAGAAAATCGCAAGAGGAGGAGCAAGCGGGAAGACGGAATGCGAAAGGACGCTCTCCGTCGACGATAAAAGCGAAGATCTTTTAACCTAGGTCGACTATCGGCTTTATATTAGACCGGAGATAGTCGATCTATTTAAAAGATACTGGAGACGATAGTCGAACGGTCGTTCGACGATCGGTCCAGAAGCAGAGTAGTCGAGCAATCGTTCGACTATTTCTGGCTTCTCAAACAACAAGCAGTCGTCATCCAGAGATCGACGATGAGCTCGACTTGTTCGACTATGGTCGAACGCTGGTCGACGATCTTCAATCAGACAAACTTTCATCAACCATAGGTCGACGATGGGCTTGACCCGATCGACTATCTTCGAACGTCATTCGACTATCTTCAAACAAGTTTTAACATTGGCAGATATAGTCACACTTAGTCTCTTCCATTGATCATGCCTAGTTGAACCAAAAAGAACAGATGCTTCTGTTCATCTAAGGGCTTGGTGAATATATCACCTCTCTGAAACTCAGTGGATATGAACTCAAGACAAATCTTGTTCTTTTCCACACAATCTCTCAGGAAATGGTGCCGAATCTCAATGTGCTTCGTTCTAGAGTGGTGCACTGGATTTTGTGCAATTGAGATAGCACTGGTACTATCACACATGATTTTGGTGTTCTTGTGTGAGTAACCATAATCCACAAGCTGGTTTTGAATCCACAGGATCTGTGAACAATAACTGGCAGCTGCTATATATTCAGCCTCTGCAGTTGAAGTTGAGACAGAAGCCTGCTTCTTACAGAACCAAGAGACCAATCTCTCTCCCAAGAACTGACAAGTTCCTGAGGTGCTCTTCCTGTCAACTCTGCAACCAGCATAGTCAGAGTCAGAGTATCCAATTAACTCAAATTCTGATTCTGCTGGGTACCAAAGTCCTAAATTTGGGCATCCCTTCAGGTATCTCAGGATTCTCTTGAGAAGAATCAGATGAGATTCCTTGGGGTTGACCTGGAATCTAGCACAAAGGCATGTAGCAAACATTATATCAGGCCTACTTGCAGTTAAATATAATAGGGAACCAACAATGACCCTATAATTCTTTTGATCAACTGGCTTGCTGTGATCATCAGAATCAATAACTACATTAGTAGCCATAGGTGTAGGCATTACTGAAGCATCAGCCATCCCAAATTTCTTTACCAATTCCTTGGCATATTTGGATTGGGAGATGAAGATACCATCAGCATCTTGCTTAACTTGGAGACCAAGAAAGTAAGACAGCATACCCATACTACTCATCTCAAACTTGGAATGCATCAAGTTGGAAAACTTTATGCACAGTTTGGGATCAGTGGAGCCAAATATAATATCATCCACATACACTTGAACTAACAGGATTGTGTCCTTGTGGTGCTTGACAAAAAGGGTTCTATCAACTACTCCCCTAGTAAAGTTGTGCTCTAAAAGGAAACTAGCTAGAGTCTCATACCAGGCTCTAGGGGCTTGCTTTAGTCTATAAAGAGCTTTCTGCAACTTGAACACATGTGAGGGCTGAGTTGAAGAAACAAACCCTGGTGGTTGTTCAACAAACACCTCTTCCTTAAGCTCACCATTCAGGAATACACTTTTGACATCCATCTGAAAGACCTTAAACTTCATGAAGGCTGCATAGGCCAAGAAGATCCTTATTGCTTCTAGCCTTGCAACAGGAGCAAAGGTTTGGTCATAATCTATACCTTGCTCCTATCTATAGCCCTGAGCTACAAGCCTAGCTTTATTCCTTACAATAATTCCATTTGCATCCAACTTGTTTCTATACACCCACTTGGTGCCTATGATCAGTTGGCCTTTAGGTCTTGGAACCAAAGTCCAAACTTTACATCTCTCAAACTGATTGAGTTCCTCTTGCATAGCAATGATCCAGTGGGGATCTAGCTCTGCATCTTTAAAGGTGAGGGGCTCAACCTGTGAGAGGAAACAAGCGTGCATCACATCCTATCTTAACTGATGTCTTGTTTGCACACCAGCTGATATGTCTCCAATCACTTGAGATGTAGGGTGATCTCTAAGTGTGACAACATCAGCAGGTGAGATGTGATCTTCAGCAACAGTTGGGATTAATTCCTCAGGAGGAATTTGATCTACTGTTGGTGGAACAACAACAGCTTCAGTAATGTCTTCATCACTGTCTGATTCAGTGATATGAAGAGTTGATAGTTGAAGAATTTCTTGAGTAGCATCAGGTACTTGCAATGAACTGGAGGAAGGAGAATTTTCCTTCTCCTTGTAAAACATCTGAGACTCATCAAAAGATACATGCACAGATTCTTCAATTTTACAGGTTGATTTGTTATAAACCCTATAAGCTTTGCTTACTTGGGAATATCCTAGAAAGATTCCCATTGAAGCTTTTGCTTCAAACTTTCTAAGGCATTCTTTATTGTTATTATGAATATAAACTACACAGCCAAAAACTCTAAAATAATTAATTTTAGGTTTCTTTCCTTTAAGCAACTCATAAGGAGTTTTACACTTAAGCTTGTGTATCAGACTTCTATTCAAGACATAATTGGTTGTACTAACAGCTTCTGCCCAATAGGAAAGAGGCATATTAGCATCTGCCAACAATGTGCTAGCAGCTTTAATGAGTGTTCTGTTCTTCCTTTCAACTACCCCATTTTGTTGGGGAGTTCTAGGAGCTGAGAAGCTATGTTTGATACCTTCTCTCTCACAGAATTCTTGCATGAGAAGAGAGTCAAACTCAGTACCATGATCACTTCTGATCAAGGCTACATGAGTAGAGTACTCAGTCTGCACACATAGTAGAAAGTCTGTAAGGGCTTTGAAGTTATCAGCCTTAGTTCTCAAAAAGAAAACCCAACTGAACCTAGAGAAGTCATCTACAATGACTAAGGTGTAATACTTCCCTCCTAAACTCTGTACATTTATTGGGACAAAAAGGTCCAGATGTAATAAGTACAAGATTCTAGGAGAATCACTTTTATTTACAGATTTAAAAGAATTATTTGTTTGCTTGCCTAGCTGACAAGCCTTGCATAGGCTCTCCTTCTTGTAGGGGCAAGAAGGTAAACCTCTAACAAGGTTGTGTTTAGATAACCTAGATATATTTTTAAGGTTAACATGACTAAGCCTCTTATGCCACAAAGAATTATTATTAATTGTTACTTCATTAAATAAACAGATTTCAGAATGAATTGAATTGAAATCTACTAAATAAATATTACCTATTCTAATACCTACTAAAACAACATTATTATTTAAAGTAATATTACAAGAGGAATTAGAAAATGAAACCTGGTAGCCAACATCACATAGCTGGCTGACTGAGATCAAATTGTGCTTCAATCTAGTCACATATGCAACTCTCTTGAAAGTAACATCTCCAATTATGATCCTGCCATAGCCTTCTGTCTGACCACAGCTTGAATCTCCAAAGATAACCTTTGGGCCGAGCTTAGCTTTGAACTTTGACAGATGATTTTTATTTCCTGTCATATGCTTGGAGCATCCACTATCCAAATACCACTTATTTTGAGTGATAGGATAGGCCTTCACCTACAAGAAATTCATTTAGACATTGTGGACCCAGGTAACCTTGGGTCCCTTGTTTTTCACATAAGAAAAGCTAGAAATAAATTAAAATGCAGGCTGAGGGTGATAACCTAATGGGTGAGATCTCCTAGGTGGGATTCTCCATGCAGATGATGGGTCAACAAACCTAGGGTTTCTATTTTCATTTAGGTTTCTACGGGTTTGATGATGATTTTGAAAATCATGTTGAAAACGTCGATCGACGTTCGACGATGGGTGCTCAGATCGTCGAGCTTCGTTCGACCATTGATCTTCCGATCGTCGAGCAGCGTTCGACGCTCTTTGCATTTCTTTAAAAAATTTCTTCCTCTTTTCTCTCTTAGCTTTATTTAACGTTTTATTAACTTGGTTTACTTGCTCAGTGTTCTTTATCCCATCAGCTGAGATAAAGTTCACTGGAGTTGAAAGATTATTTTTAAGAATAACTGGGGGTTCACTGGGAGAAGCTCCTAAGCCTAGTTTGTTATTACCTGACCTAGTGTTAGTCATGCTGGTTATTTCTAATAACTTAAGGCTTCTACCATTTAGAGATTCTTCTAACCTCTTAGACTTAGCTAACTCAATTTTAAGAAACTTAATTTCTTCACTACAAGTAGTGAGATCTTCCTTTAACTTAATATTTTCTGTAGAAATTAATTCTGAGTCAGCTAACTTATTTCTAAGTTCTTTAATCTCTTTTTCTGAACTAATTAAGTCTAAGCATAAGGATTTAAAATCTAATTTAAATTCTTCAGAAGTGAAGTCATAAAAAGATAGTACCTCATCTTCTGTTAGCATTTCTTCCTCTGAATCTGAACTCTCTGCAGCTGAATGATTGCTGCAGGCATCTATTGCCATCAGGCAAACTTCCTTTGCCTTCTTCTCTTACTCATCCTCACTGGAGCTAGAGGAGGAAGATTCTTCATCAGAATCACTCCAGGTTTCAGCGACGAAGCCTCTCTCCTTCTTTTTGTTCTTGTAGGAGGATGGCTTGGAGTGCTTCCTGTGCTGTTCCTTTTCTTTCCTCTTATCTTTGTTTTTCTCCTCTGGACACTCTGGTAAGATGTGTCCAGGTTTCCTGCAACCATAACAGATAATTTCTTTAGCAGGTGAACGGTCATACCTTGGTTTGTCTTCATAGCGTGAAGACTTCTTCCTGAATTCCTTTCTCCCCATCTTGAGAAACCTCTTGGCAAATAATGCCATTAGTTCCTCATTGGATTGGCTGCCTTCAGAAGCATCAGCAGCCTTAAGAGCTAGAGATTGCTCTTTTCTTGTTGGAGTGGGGGTCTTTGCTTCAGCTTCTGCTTCCCTTGTCTTCAGCACTTGCTCAAAAGACTTGAGCTTGCCGAGAAGGGCCTCTGTTGAAATCTCATTTGTAATTCTGGCTTCCTTGATGGACCAGATCCTCAGATCCCATGTGCTAGGGAAGCACATAAGAATCTTATCATTGACCTCTGTCAATGAGATGTCCTTGTCAAGGGTCCTCAGCTCATTGATGATTGAGCTGAGCCTTGTATACATGGCTTCAACTGATTCAGCATCAGTTTTCTTGAAGTTCTCATATTATGAGATAAGGATGGACCTTCTGTCCTTCCTTTCATCAGCTGAACCAGCTACAATCTGGTTCAGTGTATCCCACATAGCTTTTGCTGAAGAGCAGTCAGCTACCTTCTGGAATACCTCATCAGACATTGTCTGAGCCAGAATGTTCATCGCCTTGGCATCTACTATCTTTGCCTTCTTGTACTCGTCATTGTAGTCTTGAGGAGGCACTGCACTCATATCAGATGATGAGGCAAAAGCAGCAGCAGGTGCTCTTGGGGGTCCTGACAAAATAGAAGCAAAGATGCTTTCATCAATAGAATTCATATATAGTTTGATCCTTGCCTTCCAGATGCCAAACTTAGCTAAGTTGCATGCTGGAGGTCTGGTGCTAGAATAATCCTTGGACTGGGCCATGATAGTGATAGTGAATATCTATAAACTTTGGTATCTATCAGGATCTTGTGACTTAGGTGTTAGCCTATTCAGTCAGTCAACCTCCCTCTGATACCAATTGAAAGTGAAGGGATAGATACTACTCTAGAGGGGGGTGAATAGAGTTATCAAATTTTGCACTAGATAAAACTTAATAGTCTACCCAACTCCCTTGGAGTGAAATGCGGAATGAAAAGATTATAGATAAGGAGATAACCCTAAAGCCTAACACAAGTGTTGTGCACAAACACAAGCTAACTGTAATTACAGTTAATGCTTGGAAAACCTAATCAGCAACTAGCAAACCTAGTTATATCTAATCATAGCCACAATGCAAGAATTAAATTAAGCAAGCCAGACGACACAAGGAATTTATAGTGGTTCCCCAAACAACTTGGGTACGTCCACTCTTCTACCAATACGGTAGGAATCCACTACAGGTTTTTGATCAGGTGCCCTGCCACCACAAGATCTGCTTCAGGTAGATCTAGAAACCCTTTAAACTTTTGATCAGGTGTCTAAAAACCGAACACAGGTTTTTGATCAGGTGCCCTGCCACCAAGGGATACTTTTGAAGGGAGTAATAACCCTGTACAGGAGGGGGAAAGGGTTAAGGTGTCTTCTCTATTTTACAATAGATTAGAGAAGCACAATAACTTGCACTGAGCTAGAAAGCTCAAAAGAATCAAGGCTCCCCCTGGCTCAAAGAATGTCCAGGTGAAGTCTTGCTTCAGTGCAGAAACTCTTCAGTAAGAACTGAAGGAAGAACTACAAGAAGATATAAAATAATAAAATAGAAAATCTTCTAGCAGCTATCTTCTTCTTCTTCTTCAAAAGAACTCTGAGTTAGAACTTCCTGGAACAGGAGATCTCAGGTTGAAGAAGAGCAGAAGAGCTTAACACTTCTCAGTTGAATGAATATTGCTGAGAGCAATGAACTTGAACTTGATGAGAGCTTGAATGCTGATTGAATAACTCTTTGAATAACTGGTTAGCTAGCTTAAATCCTTCTCCAAAGGATTCCTTTTATAGCAACAACAAGCAACAGCTCTTTTCAATTTGAACTGTTTGTCTTCTTCTGAAACTTGAAACCTGGGCTGCAAATATCACAAAGACAAACAAACTCTGCAGCAAAATATTCTATAAAAGGGATAAACCTTTTTCAAGGAAGCTGCAGGAAGCAATCTGATAATAAAGGTACTAAATAAAATCACATCAGAGACAAACTCTTTATAGCATAAGGAAGACTTTTCAGTCTAACGGCTATAAAGAACTGACAGTAGATAAAGTAAAATATAATGACAGCTAATAAGACAAACGACTTTATCTGAAAAGATTTTACTCAGGCAAAAGGAATGGAGCAGATATTGCCTGGAAATATTATCATAAAACAACTGAAATAAAATGCCAGATAATGTATTAATTTATTAAATAGAATAAGTAAATACAAAATAAAAAGGCAAACAGAAAACGTCGAACGACCCTCAAAGATCGTCGACCGACGCATGGAGATCGTCGACCTATCGGGCAGATAGTCGAATGATCCAGATAGTCGACCTATCAAAGAAGTTAGTCGAACTACCTCGGCAGATAGTCGACCTATCAGAACAGATAGTCGATCTATCAGATAGTCGATCTATCAAGACAGATAGTCGAACTATCAAACACAAACAGATAGTCGACCTATCAAGCAGATAGTCAACCTATCACAGAAGACAGATAGTCGACCTATTAACAGATAGTCGACCTATCAAAACAAAATAGATAGTCGAGCTATCAGATAGTTGAACTATCAGGACAGATAGTCGAACTATCAAAGATGACAGATAGTCGACCTATCAACAGATAGTCGACCTATCAAAGCGGAACAGATAGTCGACCTATCAATAGATAGTCGAGCTATCAGATAGTCGAACTATCAGGACAGATAGTCGAACTACCAAACCAAGCAGATAGTCGACCTATCAACAGATAGTCGAACTATCAATGCAGACAGAGCGTCGACCAACTGATAGACGATAGTCGATCAGCCGATAGACGATAGTCGAGCGACGTTCGACTATAGTCGAACGAAAAACTACTTAACCAAATTCTTCATCTAGAAAAGCGGGGACTCTACAGCTAGACCACTAACCATTGACCATAGATATTTCTTGGGTCAAGGGACTAAAAAGACAAGACTAAACTCAAATCAAACTAGGGTACCAACAGAAATCAAACTTCTCAAAGATAGGCAAGTTAACTATGAAACTTTAGTATCAGAAAACAACAAATAAAAAAATGAAATAGACTTGTATAGTGAACAAATCATTTTTCTGAAAATGGAATTAAGTAAGGCAAAACAGCTAGAGGAATCATTAAATGGAAGAAGTAAACAGCTAGAAGAAATAACCAGCACACTCAATGCTAGGCTTAATAAAAGTAAGTTGGGATTAGGTGCATCATCTAGTGAACCACCAGTCATCCAGAAAAATCATCTCTCACAACCCATAAAGTTTATTTCAGAAAAAGGCAAGAAAAATATAGAGCAAATTAAAAAGGTTAATAAGGTTCTAAAACAAGTTGAGAAAAATAAAAAAAAACAAACAACTAAGTCTCGACAAAAATCATCGAACTAAGATCGACGATCTCAACATTATGCGTCGAACGCCGATCGACGATCTCAGAACCCAGAGCTTGAGTTCAAACAATCTACAAACGGTGATCGATGATATTACTATGTATCGTCGACCAGACATCGACGATCGTGGAACCAAGATAATAGCTACTATTACTTTGAGAACCGAGATCGACGACATCAATGTTGGTCGTCAAACAAAGATCAATGATCTCAACCTAAATCGTCGAACTCAGAACAGAGTTATCAAAACTTCAATTTCAACAGAAACAAAAATCTCAATAAGAACCCTAACTCTAATCCATTTCATCCCTTAACTAACTTGATAATACCACCTAGGAGATTTCATCCCTTAGGCTATAAATGTTAACCTGAATATTCTTATATTTCAAGTTTTAAGTATGAAAAGAAGCCAGGACCCAAGGTTACCTGGGTCCAAAATATATAATCTGCCTTCTTGCAGGTGAAGACCTATACTACCATATAGGATAGATGGTACCTGGATAGTGGGTGCTCCAAGCACATGACAGGAAACAAGACCAACCTAAATAACTACAAGGCAAAGCTGGGTCCAAAAGTTGTATTTGTTGACTCAAGCTTTTGCCAAACAGAAGGATATGGATAATTCACACTTAGAGATGTCACATTCAAGAAAGTGGCATATATAAGTGGTCTGAAACATAACTTGATATCCATAGGTCAGCTATGTGATGCAGGTTATGAGGTATACTTTACTTATTCAAAGTGCAATATTTCTTTAAATAACAGTATTGTGTTGTCAGGATATAGGTTAGGAAATATTTACTTGGTTGATTTTCATTCTGCTTAATCAGAAATCTGTTTATTTAATCAGGCTTGAAATAATAACACTTTATGGCATAAAAGGCTAGGGCATGTAAACCTTAGAAACATTGCTAGGTTATCTAGGGACAACCTTGTTAGAGGATTGCCCTCTTGCCCCTACAAGAAGGAAAGCCTTTACAAGGCTTGTCAAGAAGGAAAGCAAAGTAAAAATAGCTTTAAATAAGTTAATAAGAGTGATTCACCTAGGATTTTGTATCTGCTTCATTTGGACCTTTTTGGACCAATTATTGTACAAAGCCTGGGAGGGAAGTTCTATACTTTAGTCATTATAGATGACTTCTCTAGGTTCTCTTTGGTTTTCTTCTTGAGAAACAAGTCAGATAACTTCAAGGTTCTTACAGACTTTCTAAAATACATAAAGATTGAGTACTCTACTCAAGTTGCATTGATCAGAAGTGATCATGGTACTGAGTTTGAATCTCTTCCTATGCAGGAATTCTGTGAGAAGGAAGGTATCAGGCATTTCTTTTCTGCTCCCAGAACTCCCCAACAAAATGGGGTAGTTGAAAGGAAAAATAGAACACTCATTGAAGCTGCAGGCGCATTGCTTGCTGATGCTCACATTCCTCTATCCTATTGGGCAGAAGCTGTAAGCATAGCAAATTATGTCCTGAACAGAAGTTTGATACACAAACTTAAGGGCAAGACTCCCTATGAATTACTCAAAGGGAAAAAACCTAAAATAGATTATTTTAGAATTTTTTACTGTATTTGTTTTATTCATAATAACAATAAAGATTATCTTAGAAAGTTTGAAGAAAAAGCTACAATGGGAATTTTTCTAGGATATTCCCAAGTTAGCAAGGCATATAGGGTTTTCAATAAATCATCTTTGAAAATTGAAGAATTTGTTCATGTTACTTTTGATGAAGCTAATATGTTTTGCAAGGAGAAGGAAGCTTCTACCAGTAATCTCTTGTAGGTACCAAATCTATGTGAGAAATTGGATAAATTGAATTTCACCCAAAAGGTGATATCTCATCCCTCTCCACAGATTGATGAAGATAGTAAAGAAGAATCTCTAGAAACTGCTGAAGGCTCTACAATAACAAACTTAATTCCACAAGAGGAATTAATTCTTGATGCTGTTGTTGTTGATCAAACTCCACCTCCTGACTATGTTACACTTAGAGATCATCTCATATCTCAAGTGATAGGAGACATGTCAGTGGGTGTGCAGACAAGGCATCAACTCAATGAAGATATGATGATGCATGTTTCTTATCTCATATTGAACCCTCATCCATTAAAGATGCAGAGCAAGATCCACACTTGATTATTGCAATGCAAGAGGAGCTAAATCAGTTTGAAAGATGCAAAGTTTGGAATTTGGTTCCTAGACCCAAAGGACAGCTAATAATTGGAACTAAATGGGTCTTCAAAAATAAATTGGATGCTCAAGGCATAGTTGTCAGAAACAAAGCAAGATTAGTAGCACAAGGCTACAGGCATGAAGAAGGTATTGACTATGATCAGACCTTTGCACATGCTGCAAGGCTTGAAGCTATCAGAATTTTCTTGGCATATGCTGCTCACAAGAAATTCAAGGTATATCAAATGGATGTCAAAAGTGTCTTTCTCAATGAGGAACTTAAAGAAGAAGTATATGTGGAACAACCACCAGGTTTTATCTCTTCAACTCACTCCTCCCATGTTTTCAAATTGCATAAGGCTCTCTATGGTCTAAAGCAAGATCCAAGAGCTTTGTATGAAACCCTAGCTAGCTTTCTTTTAGAGTATAAATTTTCTAGAGGCACTGTAGATAGGACTTTATTTGTTAGACATCATCATGATAAGATTTTGTTAGTTCAAGTATATGTTGATGATATTATATTTGGATCTACTGATTCTAAACTTTGCAAAAGGTTTTCTGACCTTATGCACTCCAAGTTTGAAATGAGTAGCATGGGTGAACTCTCTTACTTTCTTGGTCTTCAAGTAAAGCAAGCTCCTAATGGCATCTTCATATCCCAGTCCAAATATGCTAAGGAATTAGTAAAAAGGTTTGGGATGGTTGATGCCTCAGCTATGAAGACACCTATGGCTTCTAATACAGTAATTGATTCTGATGAAAAGGCCAAACCTGTTGATCAGAAAAATTTTAGGGCCATTGTTGGGTCCCTATTATATCTTACTGCAAGTACACCTGATATAATATTTGCAACATGTCTTTGTGCTAGATTTCAAGTAAATCCTAAAGAATCTCATTTTAATCTCTTTAAAAGAATTTTAAGATATTTAAAGGGTTGTCCTAATCAAGGACTTTGGTATCCCATGGAGTCAGAATTTGAATTAACTGGATATTCTGATGCTGACTATGCTGGATGCAGAGTTGACAGAAAAAGCACTTCAGGAACCTGTCAGTTTCTGGGTGATAGATTAGTTTCCTAGTTTTGTAAGAAACAATCTTCTGTGTCTACATACACTGCAGAGGCTAAATATATAGCAGTTGGTAGTTGCTGTTCACAGATCTTGTGGATTCAAAATTAGCTACTGGATTATAGGTACTCTCTAAAAGATTCCACCATATTTTGTGACAGCACCAGTGTCATATCTATTGCACAAAATCCAGTCCCGCATTCTAGAACCAAGCATATAGAAATAAGGCATCATTTTCTTAGAGACTGTGTTGACAAAAATAAGATTAACCTCAAGTTTGTCTCCACTGATTTGCAAAGAGGAGATATTTTTACCAAGCCTCTGGATGTGCAAAAAGTTCTTTACTTTTTGAATCAGCTTGGAATGATAAATGGAATGGATTAATCCTGAATTTTGTCTGTGTGAAGATGTGGTCAACGATCTTCGAACGGAGATTGACGATATTAAAACTCATCTTGAGCTCAATCATCGACCTGAGATTGACGATGCTCTGTGTGAAGACAAAAATCGTCGACCGGATATCGACGACTTTGCTTCAGAAAATTAATCGTCGACCTCAGCTCCACGATTGATTTTCCGACTGAGATCAGAGACCAAAGATATTATTTGCTTATAAATTAAATCTTTGACCTAATATCGACGTTTTTGTTTTTATCACCGGTCAGAGATCATCTCTTCATATTCCAAAAACCTATATGTAGGTTTCTTCTCGATCTCTATCCCGTGCTTTCATATTTCCCCTCTGCTCTTGATTTTTTCTCTCTCAAGTTTACAGGTTTTCTATGATGATCTCTGCAGCAGTTCTCGCAGTGATGTCGACTTTGGCTCTTTCAGTCATTGTGATGTTGTGTTTCAGAAAATGCTTGTAACGACCCCATCCGTTACATGACGTATAGTAGAAGGTCCGGCCGGGGCCCCACACTATATGCCACAAACAGACGGTGAGGTAACAGGATAATACCAAACCATACACGAATCCTAACTCAGAGCATGCTAGCGGAAGCTTTAAGTTGTAAATTGAACTCTAACCAGGAATGTCCAATATATAAACCACAGTTATATATATACAGCCACGGAATGTACAACAAAGTTGAAGGTTTGGCCTTAAGGCCTTACAGTTCCTCTTTCCATACAACATGGATTACAAACATCTGTGCGCAGGCCGGCCATACATGAGGAAAAGCAAAACAAACAAAACCATTCGCTCAGCCTTCAAGGGCTAGCCGCAGCAGCAGCAGCAACAGCAACAGCATGAACGAAGCCCTTTATTTACCACTTGGCTCTCCAGCACCTGCATAGGGACAATCCACCCAAATGGTGGCAAACATGGCAACGGTCAGCATTCAGCTGACCCAATTATAACAATCCTACCCCTTTCTCGGGGCAGTAGCATTCTTTCCCTGCACAGCATGGTATCAACAATAGCAACTATGTACGCGCAGGCACATTCAAGCCATCACAACCGTCGGCCACACGGCCCGACAGTCCGTGCACTCAGGGCACATTCTTGGTGTACCGGAATACCAGGGTCAGCACCACCGTCTACATGGTATTGAGCATTCTAGTCTTTTTGGCGCGCGGGCCTAAGACTCTCATTAGGCGCTCCAACAAAACCCATAACCAGGCTTCCAAGTCGGACGGACCTAACGTAGGTACGGATCAGCCACCCCCCGTTGCTCAAGTCGTCGTGCCACCTCGAATACGGAAGTATCCATGGCAATTTATAGGCGCGGGTCGGTTTTACCTTTCCTGTTCGACAATCTGCCTTTTCATCGAGTTGCAGCCCAACGGCTCAACCGCACACAAAGTGGCAACGCACAGCCACAAGAGTTGCATCCAACCCTCTTCATTTCCTGGACTTCATCCAGTACTTCCTGCTGCACCAAGCCAACAGGTAGGCACAAGGCAAAGAAGCCATAACCACGGAGTCTTCTCCGATATACAAACAAGCATCACCAATCCAGACCAACATGTCCAGATGGGCTTCACACAACATGCCTAGATCCGTACTCCAATTCCGGACTCTAACAAGGGGGACTTCACATATCTACCCCAAGGGACACCACAACCCACCGCACACTCGCGGGGAAGGGTTTTCCCTATGCAATGCAGAAAAGAAGGACTTCACATGTCCAAGAAGGGAGATCGTTACCCTTGACGATCTCTTGGGAGCCATCGAAATCTAGCCGGTGAGAAAGAACCGCAGCAGCTTTGCCTTCACAGTGCTGGCCTCGGATCTCGAATCGGACCAGGGGAGCTCTGCCGGTGGCTTGATCTCCTCCTCCTTCTTCTTCCTCCTCTCTCTTTCTCTCTTCACTTAACCAAATGAAGAATGAACTCTTCATCCAGCCTCTGCTGTTTTAATCCAGCAAGGAATCACCTGAGCCTTTGGATCCAAAGAGAGAAAATGAACGGCCACGATTTTCCCAAAATCACACTTTTTTGGCTGACACGGCCTGTGACACGCCCGTGTCACAGGCCGTGTACCCTTAAGCGGCACACGCGGTATTCGTACCGACTGAACTTTACCAGAACACGGGCATCGACACGCCCGTGTCGAACCTGACACGCCCGTGTTAGTCATAAGACACGCCCGTGTCACCCCTGCCTCCAAAGCCAACAAGCAGTACACGGGTAGGCACACGGCATCTGACACGCCCGTGTCCAATCTGACACGACCGTGTTCAAGGCTTGGTTCCGGGCCGTGTAATCTTCTGACTCAAACCGGCATTTTTTTGAGTGACACGCCCTGGGACACGCCCGTGTCCAAGGCCGTGTCCAAGGCTCGACTATAGTCGACCACCGATCGTCGACTATCCTGCACACGCCCTGGGACACGCCCGTGTCCCAGGCCGTGTACCCCCGACACGCCCTGGGACACGCCCGTGTCCCAGGCCGTGTCAAACAGCCTGCACCTCAAATTGCCCTTTTGAGATTTTTGGGGTGTTACAATCCTCCCCCCCCCCCCTTAACAAAATTTCGTCCCGAAATTTGACACGGTAAGGAAACAAGCAAAAACAATGCTATAACTTGATAACTCTGTTATAACAAAAGGTACACGGTCTACAGTTTATACAAACAGCTCGGGAAATTCAGCTCGCATGGTCTGCTCTCGCTCCCATGTTAGCTCTTCACGGCCACAATTATCCCACCGGACTTTGACCATCCCGATCACTTTATTCCGCAACTGTTTCTCCGCTCGATCCTCGATCCGAATGGGTCGAACCCTCGTCGTTAGCCCATACTCGACCGGTACCCGATCATTCTCCACTACTTGAGCTGGATCCTTAACAGCCTTATGAAGTACTGAGATGTGAAATACATCATGTAATCCACCCAAGTCTGCTGAAAGTGCTAGTCGATAAGCAGCTTACCCAACTCGCTCCACCACCTCAAATGGACCAAGATACCTCGGACTTAGCTTTTTCAAACGCCGAATCCTGGACACGCCTTTGAAGGGTTTGATCTTCAAATATACCCAATCACCCACCGCGAACTCCACGTTCTGATGTTTGGCATTGTAGTACTTTGCTTGACAATCTTGGGCTATCAATAGCCTCTCCCGAATAGAGCGTATAAGCGAGGTAGCTTCTTCGACTTCCTTTTTCCCACTCAGCTTAGATTCGCCTGCTTCTGCCCAAGCTAACGGTGTACGGCATTTACGACCATACAAAGCCTCAAATGGTGCCATACCGATGCTCGCTTGGTAGCTATTATTATAGGCAAATTCTACAAGAAAAATATAATCTTCCCATCTCTTACCAAAGTCTAGGGCGCACATGTGGAGCATGTCCTCCATCATCCTGTTGGTTCGTTCAGTCTGGCCATCCGTTTGGGGATGAAAGGCCGTACTAAACGCTAATTTTGTACCCAACATTTGATGAACTAGCCGCCAATCATTCGATGTGAATCGCCCATCACGGTCACTGACGATGCTCCGAGGAACACCGTGCAGTCGAACAATCTGCTCCAAATAGAGCTTGGCCATGGTTTCCACTGAATCGTCTCTTCTATTTGGAAGGAAGTGCGCAACTTTTGTCAACCGGTCCACAATCACCCAGATTGAATCATGACCGCGTTAAGATCTCGGCAACCCGTGCACGAAATCCATCGAAATGTCATCGAACTTCCACTCCGGAATGGGTAACGACTTCAAGAAACCGCCAGGCTTCTGGCATTCTGCTTTCACCAACGCACAGGTATTGCATTCCGCCACATAACGTGCTATATCTTTCTTTAGTCCGGGCCACCAGAACAGCTTTTTCAGATCTCTATACATCTTTGTGCTTCCTGGGTGAACTGAGTACTTTGCAAAGTGAGCTTCGTACATCAACTCTTCCCTCAATTTACCCACACTCGGGACGCACACTCGACCATTTCTTCGTAACAAACCGTTATCCCAAGAGAATTGGTCATCCGGCCCATCTTTAGCATAGCGCTGGAGACTTTCATCAAACTCCGTTGCTCGCCGAACTCTGTCCGTAAGGTCATATTGAACCTCCGTCCAGTTCAAGCATGCATCGGTCGACGAACCCTTATCAACACAAGATATCTCCAATGCTTCCAATTCCTGGATTAAATGCTGATCATGCCTCTGCAACCAGCTTGCCCGTACCGGAGTCTTCCGACTCAAAGCATCAGCGACCGCATTTCCCTTCCCGGGCGTATAGTGAATCTCGAAGGTGTAGTCCCCAAGGAACTCCATCCATCTTCGTTGTCGCATGTTCAGATCCTTCTGATCCAACAAGTACTTTAGGCTTTTGTGATCTGTATAGATGTCCACTTTAACGCCATAAAGATAGTGCCGCCACAACTTGAGCGCAAAGATTACCACCGCCAACTCCAAATCATGGACGGGGTAATTCCGCTCATGCACTTTCAACTGGCGCGAGGCATAAGCAATCACTTTACCAAACTGCAGAAGAACGCAACCTAAGCCGCTCCGGAAGCATCACTATAGACCTCATAGCCATCTGTACCACATGGCGATGTCAACACAGGCGCCGTGGTCAAACGACTCTTCAGGTCTTCAAAAGCTCGCGCGCACTCCGGCGTCCAAATGAACTTTTGATCTTTTCTCGTCAGCGTGGTCAGAGGTAAAGCAATCCGTGAGAAGTTTTCCACAAACCGTCTATAGTAGCCCGCAAGCCCAAGGAAGCTCCTGACCTCGGCCACTGAAGACATCACTGGACAATATCGAATGGCACTTATCTTCAACGGATCCATCGCGATACCTTCTCCACTTACCACATGGCCTAAAAAGGCTACTGAAGAGAGCCAGAACTCACACTTTGAGAACTTGGCATAAAGCTTATTCCTCCGCAGGGTATGCAAGACCAACCGCAAATGGTTTGCATGATCCTCTTCCGACTGAGAGTATACTAAGATGTCATCGATAAACACAATCACGAACAAATCCAAGTACTCTCGGAACGTTCGATGCATTAGGTCCATAAATACCGAAGGCGCATTACATAGGCCAAACGGCATTACCGTGAACTCATAATGACCGTAGCGTATTCCAAACGCCGTCTTGGGAATGTCACCTTCCCGAATCCTCAACTGATAATATCCCGATTTCAAATCCAACTTGGAATAGACCGTTGATCCTGCCAACTGATCAAAGAGGTCATCAATCCATGGAATCGGATATTTGTTTTTCTCCGTCAGCTTATTCAATTCGCGGTAGTCAATACATAACCGTAAACTACCGTCTTTCTTTTTCACAAATAGAACAGGCGCGCTCCAAGGTGACATGCTTGGGCGTATGTATCCCTGCTCCAACAACTCTTGCAATTGGACTTTCAATTCAGCCATCTCTTTTGGCGCGACGCGATATGGTGAGCGGGCCACAGGTTTAGCACCTGACACCAACTCAATAGAGAAGTCAATCTCCCGCTGGGGTGGTAACCCCGGAAGATCTTTAGGAAACACATCGACAAACTCTGACACAACCAGAACTTCACCGACACTGGCCTTTGGCTCAACAGCCTGAATTAGCGTGAAGAATAACTCCGCGCCCTTCCGAATAGCATTGACGACTTGGAGCGCAGACAACAAAATCCCGCCAACTCCTCGCATACCAGCGAACTTCGTCACAAGTCTGGTATTCTGGCCCAGTGTGATCTCCTTGGAGTTGCAATCAATAAAGGCACGCTGCTCCGAGAGCCAGTCCATACCAAAGATCACATCAAACTCCGATAACGGTAGCACCGCTGCACTCAAACCGAAATCCCGACTTCCTATTTGAACATCCACATCGCAAGCCCTATTCGCAAGCATCACACAGCCATTCGGCAATAGCACCCTTGTACTATCAACCGTCACATGACTCGGTACCCCAATTCGAGATACGAAGTCCTCAGACAGAAAAGAATGCGAAGCACCCGTATCAAACAGGGCTCTCGCCAGATTATTCCGAATCAGGACAAAGCCTGCAGCACACACACATCATGCACAAGCTATACATAACCACAAGCAATAGCAATAAAGCAATTAAGCTATATTAACTCGTACCTGTGACGACATCACTTTGCTTAATCGCCTCCTGCTGGACAAGGTGATAGATTCGGGGCTGTGCCTGGGACGCAGAGGACTCAACCACCGCTTTGCCCTTCTCAGCATAAGACGCACCCGTCTTCTTTTCCCCTTTGGGATGAACAACCCTACAGTCACGGGCTATATGCCCCACCCGGCCACAGTTATAGCATGTACGAGAATCCGGCCTTGATGTCGCCCCCGACACAACGGTCATAGCCACTTTCCCAGACGGCTTGGACCTCCTGCCCCCTTTCTTCTAGTAGAACGATTTGCTAGGGCGAGGTGCTTGAACCTCTGGCTTTGACATAACCAAGCCCTTGTTCCCTTGCATCCGCCGCATGTCCTTCTCCAACGCACATGCAGTATCAACCAACGCCTGAAACCCTTGGTTCACTGAACTCGAAAGCAGGAACCTCAACTCATCCCGCAATCCTTCATAGAACCTATTCGTTTTCCTTTGGTCATCCGCGAAGATTGTTCCCGCATACCGCCCCAACCTGGTAAACTCATGCAAGTAGATATCCACGCTATCTTCTCCTTGCTTTAACCGTTGGAACTCATTTTCCATGGCAATGCGTTGCGCCGCTGGGACATGCTTCGCCAGAAATATTCGAGAGAACTCCTCAATCGATACTTGCGTTAATTGCCTGCCCGCCAAATGGTGTACCTCAACCTCGTCCCACCACAATCGCGCCTCTCCTTCGAGCATGAAGGTGGCTAAGGTGACCTTTAGAGTTTCCTCCGCCCTGATCGATGTCATTATCCACTTGACACGCGACAACCAATCCTCTGCCTGCGTTGGGGATCCTAGTCCCGTAAACATAGGCGGACTGAAGCTCATGAATTGCTTCAACTGTCGGTCAGCTGCTCGTGGATCTACAGCCTCAACCGGCTCGGGTTCAACACGAACTGGCACTACTGCCGGCTGCGCTTGCCCGGTCGGCTGAATCATGGCAAATAGCGCCTCAGCAACTAAGCGAACAGTTTCCACAGATGGAGGAGGTGTTGGCACCTCAGCTGGTGCCGCACTCTCATCAGAGCGCTGGGGCTCAGACTGCCCAACACCACTATGCGTCACCTATAGGTGGACAAGACACACATTAGCGATCGCATGCAAGCAAAACAACAGAAAAGGAACGCGCAGATTCCTCAAACAAGATTTTGTACATTCCTTAGTGGACAATCCAGAGTTCATTAGCGTTACAGCAGGGCGCACAACCACGGGCTCGCCACCCCACAAAAGAATTCGACCACAAATTCGAAAGAGGAAGACCGAACGAAGCTGAGCCCATAACCCACAGGTCGGAGGATCGAAACCTCTCTCTGATACCAAAATATAACGACCCCATCCGTTACATGACGTATAGTAGAAGGTCCGGTCGAGGCCCCACACTATATGCCACAAACAGACGGTGAGGTCACAGGATAATACCAAACCATACACGAATCCTAACTCAGAGCATGATAGCGAAAGCTTTAAGTTGTAAATTGAACTCTAACCAGGAATGTCCAATATATAAACCACAGTTATATATATACAGCCACGGAATGTACAACAAAGTTGAAGGTTTGGCCTTAAGGCCTTACAGTTCTTCTTTCCATACAACATGGATTACAAACATCGGCGCGCAGGCCGGCCATACATGAGGAAAAGCAAAACAAACAAAACCATTCGCTCAGCCTTCAAGGGCTAGCTGCAGCAGCAGCAGCAACAGCAACAGCATGAACGAAGCCCTTTATTTACCACTTGGCTCTCCAGCACCTGCATAGGGACAATCCACCCAAATGGTGGCAAACATGGCAACGGTCAGCATTCAGCTGACCCAATTATAACAATCCTACCCCTTTCTCAGGGCAGTAGCATTCTTTCCCTGCACAGCATGGTATCAACAATAGCAACTATGTGCGCGCAGGCACATTCAAGCCATCACAACCGTCGGCCACACGGCCTGACAGTCCGTGCACTCAGGGCACATTCTTGGTGTACCGGAATACCAGGGTCAACACCACCGTCTACACGGTATTGAGCATTCTAGTCTTTTTGGCGCGCGGGCCTAAGACTCTCATTAGGCGCTCCAACAAAACCCATAACCAGGCTTCCAAGTCGGACGGACCTAACGCAGGTACGGATCAGCCACCCCCCGTTGCTCAAGTCACCGTGCCACCTCGAATACGGAAGTATCCATGGCAATTTATAGGCGCGGGTCGGTTTCACCTTTCCTGTTCGGCAATCTGCCTTTTCATCGAGTTGCAGCCCAATGGCTCAACCGCATACAAAGTGGCAACGCACGGCCACAAGAGTTGCATCCAACCCTCTTCATTTCCTGGACTTCATCCAGTACTTCCTGCTGCACCAAGCCAATAGGTAGGCACAAGGCAAACAAGCCATAACCACGGAGTCTTCTCTGATATGCAAACAAGCATCACCAATCCAGACCAACATGTCCAGATGGGCTTCACATAGCATGCCTAGATCCGTACTCCAATTCCGGACTCTAACAAGGGGGACTTCACATATCTACCCCAAGGGACACCACAACCCACCGCACACTTGCGGGGAAGGGTTTTCCCTATGCAATGCAGAAAAGAAGGACTTCACATGTCCAAAAAGGGAGATCGTTACCCTTGACGATCTCTTGGGAGCCATCGAAATCTAGCCGGTGAGAAAGAACCGCAACAGCTTTGCCTTCACAGCGCTGGCCTCGGATCTCGAATCGGACCACGGGAGCTCCGCTGGTGGCTTGATCTCCTCCTCCTTCTTCTTCCTCCTCTCTCTTTCTCTCTTCACTTAACCAAATGAAGAATGAACTCTTCATCCAGCCTCTGCTGTTTTAATCCAGCAAGGAATCACCTGAGCCTTTGGATCCAAAGAGAGAAAATGAACGGCCACGATTTTCCCAAAATCACACTTTTTTGGCTGACACGGCCTGTGACACGCCCGTTTCACAGGCCGTGTACCCTTAAGCGGCACACGCGGTATTCGTACCGACTGAACTTTACCAGAACACGGGCATTGACACGCCCGTGTCGAACCTGACACGCCCGTGTTAGTCATAAGACACGCCCGTGTCACCCCTGCCTCCAAAGCCAACAAGCAGTACACGGGTAGGCACACGGCATCGGACACGCCCGTGTCCAATCTGACACGGCCGTGTTCAAGGCTTGGTTCCGGGCCGTGTAATCTTCTGACTCAAACCGGCATTTTTTTGAGTGACACGCCCTGGGACATGCCCATGTCCAAGGCCGTGTCCCAGGCTTGACTATAGTCGACCACCGATCGTCGACTATCCTGCACACGCCCTGGGATACGCCCGTGTCCCAGGCCGTGTACCCCTGACACGCCCTGGGACACGCCCATGTCCCAGGCCGTGTCAAACAGCCTGCACCTCAAATTGCCCTTTTGAGATTTTTGGGGTGTTACAATGCTACAGCTTTGTGACGATCAGGGGTTGAAGAAACTTATGTCTACAAGGATAAAGCTATCTGTTGCTGAGATAAAGGAATGGGTTTACACCTCCTTTGTCAATGATTCTTCGATGATTGGTTCCATCTCAGGGCAGCAGGTTACTCTAAACCCTGCATCTCTTACAGAAATTTTTGAGCTAAAGAATAGAACAGATGATTTGGATCAGGATAGTGCAGAATATAGCAGGATGCTTCTGGAGATGGGTCATGTCGAGGGCATTCCATCTAAGTTATTAAAGAAAAACCTATCTGTAGGGTTTAAGTTTCTCACAGATATAGTGGGCAAGGTTCTGCTTAGCAAGCACTCGGCCCATGATAATATCAACAGGCACCAGTTTGCCATAATGTCTGCTCTAGTAAACAAGAAGGGCATTGATTGGGCCAGTTTGTTTTTCGATTTGATTAAGAGAAAGAATAACAAAAAGGAAGTCTGTCTAGGAAGGATTATAGTAATCTTCCTTCAACAGAAATCCCCAGATCTTTTGGTTTCTCCAACCATAGCTATTAATGCCAGCAAAAGGATGGATTCATCTTTGTTCGGGAAGTGGGAGAGGTCAATTCAGAAACCCTCCAGGGCTAGAACCTCCTCTCGCACATCTGAGGACACCAGGGCTATCACAGACACTCCTCACCCTACTGATGAAGTTCCCTCCCTTCCTCCTCCACCCCCTGCATCTCCAACCATCCCCAATGTCTCTTCTAACCCTACCACTGCCTTTCCAACTCCTCCTTCATCTCAAGCCACTCTTTCCTCTCATACCCAGTATCCTCAACACCATATTGACTCTCAACTCTTCTCCAACTTGTCATCTCGAAATTTTGATCTGCTCTCTCCTCACTCTTCCCCTTCTCGTCAACCTAATTCACCAATAAACATTGAAGCCTCCTCATAACTATCCTCAAACTTCCCCCATCCATTTCCCCAGAGAGTCTCCAATCCAGGATGAAATCATGACAGATTTCACTCCTCCTCCCTCTCATGCTTTTGTCTCAACTCAGACTCCAGCTAACTTTCTTTAAGATTATCATATATCTCTCTCTCAAATTCTAGAACTTCTTACTCCCAACCTAAAATCCCAGATAGCATAGGCAATTTCACCTCTTGCTCAATCTATTTCATATCTTTCTGCCCTCATCACTTCTTCTCTCTCTGCTTCCTCTGTCCCTTCTTCATCTAGGGGCCTGGTTCCAGTCCTCACTAAAACCAGGCAGGGCGAGATGTCCCATGAAGATGCTGCAGGTCAAGTATCAGCAGAACTTCAGGTTCAGATTCCTCCAGCAGAATAGGAAGAAGAAGCTTTTCAAAAGTTTTGTACAGACATAGTTCTATTTTCAGATTTTCTGATGACAGATAAGGACACTGATGTGTTAATCTCTGAGATTTCCAGGGGTTATTATTTTATTAACCCATCTATTGATTTGCAAATTCTTTTACATTCTTTCTCTATGTTCAGAACAGTTTGTTTTCAGATGAGGCTATTTATTCCAGGGCTATGGTCTGTTATACCAGACCCATAAGTCCCTTTGTTTTTAAACATCTTCTGCAGAATAAATCAGCTCCAGCTTGTTCAGACACTCTATCAGTTACAGAATGTACAGATATGTCATCCTCTATGGATGTTGAGTTTTTGCCTTCTTTAGAAAAGAAGAATGAGAATGATGCTCTCTCAATTGCTGATGATTTACTTGATCTAGTGGCCTCAGAAAATTTGGCGTTAGCCCTAGAAACAAGTCTAATCAATCTTTGTGAGCCTATTAGTTCTTATCCATCTTTGGATGATTTGACTGCTAATGACATTCTAGAAGAAGACAAAGAAAAGGCTGCTAAGAAGATAAATGACAAGCAAATAAAGGAAATAGATGAATTATATGTCAATCCTCATGTTTTATCTGATGATGATGATTCAGATGATAGTGATTCTAAGAAAAAGAAAGCCTCAAAGAAAAGAAAAGCTGCTCCCCAGGCTATTCCTAAACCAGGAAATACTAATGATACACCTTATTACATTTTGAAAGGAATTACCCCATACCCTGGCATGGAGAGCTGGATGTGGCTATCCAAGAATGAGCACAAAGAAAGAAAGAAGAGCAGGAGATATTCTCCACCTCTTCAGAAATTCAAAAGAGGTCCTCCTCCTCCTCCTGCTGGTGCTTCAGGTGCTATCTCTCAAGCTTCTGGTGCATCTTCCCAGCCTTCCTCTTATTCAAGATCATCTCAAAGGCAGGACATATCCTCCATAACTAAGTTTCAGGGAAGCAGTCAGCAGCATAGAAGTCGGAGCTCCTCAGAGCAAGTGAAAGAAGTAATTTATCAGAATCCTTCATCTTCTCCTTCTCTCCAACAAATTGCTTCAAAGAATCAAATGACAGCTACTTACCCAGTCAAAAGACATGATGAATCTCTCAGATCTAAAGGATAATATAGTGAGGCTGCCCCTCCTAGTTCTCTCTACTCCCAAAATGATGAACAGCTTAATTCAACATGCTTTCAAGCTCAATCCACTCAGTTCAAAGCAGTCACTGTATTGCCTCCTCAAGAAGATCAGCTACTTGTTGAACAGGAACTTGACCCAAACTTCAGGATGGCCAGACTTCAGGAACTGATTTGCCTTTCTTAGATCAGAAAAGCTGTAGAAGAAGGGAAAGATCAATCTTTATTCTCTACTATGTCATCTTTCAGAGAAAAGGAGCTGGATAAACTTAAAGTAAGCAAGAAAGTATTCAATCCAGCTGATTATATGGCTTTGCATCCAGAAGAAGTTGTGCCCAGAGTCAACTTTCAGACATCTCTTGGTGGGCAAGACTTGATGACATCCAGGAAGAATGTACCAGACCCAAGCAGGAAGATAATTTTCTCAAAACCTTCATCTGGCTCTTCATTTGATAAACCATAGTTTATGTTATTTGTTTAATGATTAACTAATTATGTACAATGTACTGCTATAACATATCTGTTGATGGTATTTCATTCCTTCAGATATTTATGGTCTTTGCATTTCATTTTGAAAGTGAGGATAGATACAACTCTAGAGGGGGGGGGGTGAATAGAGTATTCAAAAATTTGACTATCTACTCAACTCTCTTAGAGTTAATTTGCAAAAAGAGTTTATTGATATTTGAAACCCTAGAGCCTAACACAAAGTGTGGTGCACAATAGAAAGCTAACTGTAATTACAGTTTCAGCTTTAGTCCTAACAGCGCAACTAGCAATCCTAGTTTGTTCTATTCACAGGCACAGTGCAATAATTAAAGTAAGCAACACAGACGACACAAGAGGTTTATAGTGGTTCCCTCTAAATAGGTACAGCCACTCTTCTACCACCCTGGTAGGAATCCACTATAGGTTTTTGTTCAGGTGGCCTGCCACCAACTGATCTTGTTCAGGTAGATCAAGTAGACCCTTTGAGCTTTTGATCAGGAGCTCAAAATCCAACACAGATTTTTGCTAAGGTGCCCTGCCACCAAGGTTCACTTTTAAAGGGAGTAATAACCCTTTTACAGGAGGTTGAGAGAGAGTTAGAGTGTCTTCTCTATTATTAAAACAATATTAGAGAAGCAAGTGGATTGCACAGAGCTAGAGAGCTCTAAGGAATAAAGGCTCCCCCTAGCTTAGTGATATCCAGGAAGAAGTCTTGCTTCAGGGTGCAGGATCTCTTCTGAACTCTTGACAGATAAAATCTGTTGTCTTGAAGTTCTTGAAGGAGCAGCTTGAAGAAGACTCTTGATGCAGAATGATTGTTCTTCTTCAATCAGCTTTTCTTTCTTCTTCTTCTTCTTCTTCTAGAGGCTCTGAGTGTTAATGTTCCTGGAAGCAGGATGAACTCAGGGTTGAATAAGAATGCAGAAGAGAGTAGATCTTCTCAGTTTAATGTGAAAGAAACTGAGAGTTGTTCTTCTTATTTTGAATCTGTATATGAATATCTGTCCAACCAGACTTGGTGTCTGTGAGTATATCTCTCTATCTATATATATGTGTTGTGTTGAAACTTCTTTCAAAAGAGCTCTTTATATATTAGCCTCTGTAACGGCTCTAATCTTTATTTGAACTTTGTCTTCTTCTGAGATCTGCAATCTGGGCTGCAAGTAGCACAATACAAAAATATATCCTGTAGACAGACATCCTATAAAGGGATAAAGCTTTCTGAGAAGCTGCATATCCAATCTGATAAAAGAATACTAGAGAAAGTCACATCAGACTAAACTCTTTACGGCCAGAGAAGACTTTTGTGTCTAACGGCTATAAAGGACAGCATGACAGATAAAGCATAAAGATATTTCAACTAATAAGACAAAAGACTTTTGTCAGAAAGAACTTGACTTATGCATAAAGAATGGGGCAAAGATTGCCTTGAAATGTCAGAATAAAATCAATGAAATAATCTTTAATAAAATGCCAAATAAATAGGAAATAAATCACAGAAGAGGAGTACAAAATTACTAACAGCAGACAAAAGATTGTCGACCGATCCACGGAGATCGTCGACCGAACCACAGAGATCGTCGAACTATCAGAACAGATAGTCGAACGACACAGATAGTCGAACTATCAAAGTAGATAGTCGAGCTATCAAAAAGATAGTCGAACCATCAAACAGATGGTCGAACTATCAACACAGAGAAGATAGTCGAACTATCAGAGCAGATAGTCGAACTATCATAATAGAACAGATAATCGAACTATCAGAGCAGATAGTCAAACTACCAAAGCAGATAGTCGAACTATCAAATAGTTAAACTATCAAGAAATCTGTCTGGTCAAAAGAAGTCGAGCAGGGTTCGACGATCGACGAGGCAGAAACCACAGATCGTCGAGCTATCAAGAGTTGAACTAACTCAAAGATAGACGATCTACTGACTGACGAAAGTCGACCAATTGATAGACGATCGTCGAATAGTTGATAGATGATAGTCGAGCGCCGTTCGACTATAGTCGAACCAAAAACAACTTAGCCAGATTTCCACTAGATAAGTGACAATTCTACAACTGAGGAAATCTAACCTAACAACTAACCTTTGACCATAGATAAATCATGGGTCAAGAAACTAATTGAGAGGACTTAACACAAATCCAAACTAGGGTACCAACAATCTCCCCCTATTTGGGTTAAGTCTCTCAAAACAAAACTACTAGAAATAAATATAACTCAGGAAAAGAAACATCTAAGCATCAAATTGCATCAATCAAACAGATAAACAATCTGACAATAAATAAGAACTCAAACAGCATCAGAGTCTGATTTGGAGACAGAAGAACCAGGAAGAAAAGAAATTTTTCTGTAAGGATCTGGAGCATCTTTCTTTTAGGTCTTCAAGTCTTGTTCTCCAATAATCTTGGATTCTCCTGTTCTTGGCACTACAGCTTTTGGATGCTTTTCCATGTACTTTGAAGCATCAAAAACTTCAGGTCTTACCTGGAATCTATCTAGTTCCTTCTTTCTGAATTTTGACATTGTAGTTAAGCCTGTAACATCTTTTCCTTCAGCTCTGGCTTGTCTAATTTGGGCTGATCCAACTAGTTCAAGAAATCTTGCCATCCTGTAATCAGGATTAAGCTCTTGGCTTTCATATTCATTGTCATCAGTTGAATCTAGAGGTTTTACAGTTTTGAATTTTGTAGAGAGTTCTAGCAAACTTGCAGCTGGCTCTTTATTTTCTTGAATAACTAGAGAAGAAGGAGGAGCAAACTCTGCATATTTTTTACTTGATTTTTCAGAATAAACTACTCTTTTACCTTTTGAATCTGTTTTCTTTGTTTGAGCTGCCTTTTTGGATGGTATGCTTTTCTTTTCTTTGGAAGGAACAACTATTCTCTTGGGTGAAGGAGGAGGAGAAAAGGTTGGCTTCTGATATACTATCTCTTTCACTTATTCTTTTGTATCAGCCTCTTGTCTTTGATGTCTAGATTGAGATCTTCCTTGATATCCTGGATTACTTCCTCTTTGATAAGCCTGTGAGGGTGTGAATCTTGCAGAAGGAGCTGAGGGAATGGCAGATACATTTTCGGAAGCTCCTGCACTTGGAGGAGGAGGAGGAGGTCCTCTAAGAGTCCATTTGGGAGCTGGACTATCATATCTTTTGCTTTTCTTTTTTCTGTTTCTATTGGTTTTTGGATAGTCCCATCCAATGTTGATATTCTTTAGATTTGGGATCTATCCTTTTCAGCATGTAATAGGGAACATCATGATCAGGATTTGGAGGAGGAGGAACAGCAGCTTTCCTTTTTTTCTTTTTGCTACTTTCTTCTTATTAGAACCTTCTGACTCATCAGAATCATCCTCATCATCAGAATGAGATGATTGAGGTTGATCATAGGGATCAAAAGCCTCTTGCTCAGCTTGTTCTTTGGCTTTCAATGCAGCTTTATCTCTTTCCTCTTCTAAGGCATCTTGTGCCAGAAGGGTATCTAAATCAGGTCCTGGGGTGTCATCCCACAGAGTTGATTTCTCTTCTTGCTGTTCAGTAACTATCTTGGAGACCAGTTCATCTTGCATAGCTATCTGAGCTGGAGGAGTAGATACAGGTTCTTGACAACAGGTTCTTGAGCTGGTTCTGGAGCTTCTAGATCTTCTTGATCTTCTTGCACTTGATCTGTAGTATCAGGAACACACAGATTTTCTAAATGGGCTAGCAACATACCTTCAAGATATTCACATGTTAACATGTCAGTTAACATGTCAAGGAATTGAGTAAATGAATTACCTGCAGGGTTTCCCAACTCCCATAAATCATCTAGATAGGAGGTGATGACTCCCTCTAGGTACAGAGCAACAATGGGAGAGGAGGATTCTTCAAGGCAAACTTTGACAGCAAATTCTGCTTCTATTATAATATCAGATGCCCTCTGATCTGAGACTTGGGCTACTTGAACAGCTGCTGGGTTTGGAACTGTAACTGTAATAGAAGTTGCATCTACAGCTTTCAGGATTTCTTCTGAGGGAGTCTCTTCTGGAGCTTCAGCTGAGAGAGAGATCAGAGGAAGTCCTGAGAAATCTTCCTGGAACATCTCCCCCTGCTTGATTTCAGTAGGAACTGAACTCAGGCCCCTAAATGAAGAGGGCTCAGCAGATTTGGAGAGGGCTATGATGGATTGAGTAAGGGAAGAAATGGAAGACATAAGAGGGGCAATTGCTTCTTCAATCATGATTTTGATCGAAGGAGTAATTAGCTCCATAATGCTCTCAATGAAGGCTAGAGTTATTTCAAAGGATGGTGGGGGAAACACAGTAGATGGAAGATCATCAGGGACGGTGGTCTCCTGATGAGATATATTGTGAACTGGAGACTGATGAGTGGATGAGGGAAGATGAATATGATCTGGAGGTGTAAGTGGTGACTGAGGTGGAGTGGGTAAAGTCTCAGAAGTTAACAAATCAAAACTGGGAATTGAAGTCCCAGCAAGATGAGAAGGGGGTGGAGATGCTGGTGGTGATGCATGGAGAATAGTGGAGGAATCTAGTTGAAGAGAGACAGTAGATGTAGATGGCACTTCAGTGGAAGTGGATGGTAATGCAGTAGATATGGATGGCAATGCAGATGAAGGTGGAATGGGGGGAATGAAGAGCCTTCTTCAGGTAGGTGGGGAGTGACTGATACAGTCCTGGTGCTCTCAGATGTAGTAGGAGCAACCCCAGCTGATGAGGGCTTCTGGATGTTCCTCCTCCACTTAACAAACAAAGTGGGATCTATCTTATTACTAGCATTGATGGATGAAGCAACTGTACCCAACAGTTGAGGATATTTTTCTTTCAGAAATATCCTATCACCCTTCCAAGAGTTACTTCCTTCTTGGAGTTCTTCTTCCTGATCAAATCAAACACTATACTTACCCAATTAATCTCGTTCTTATTGACAAGGGCACACATCAAGGCAAACTGCTGCCTGGTGATGTTGTCATGAGCAGAGTGCTTACCCAATAGCACTTTTCCAACCAGTTCTGCTAAGAACTTTATCCTCATCGGGAAATTTACTTTCAGCAACTTTGTAGGAATGTCCTCAGCATGTCCTAGTTCTACGAGCATTCTTCCATACTCTTGAGTATCTTGGTCATACTCCTCTTGACCATTCAATAATCTGAAAATTTCAGTCAGTACGGCAGGAGTCAGGATTACCTCTTCGCCGCCTATTGTCCCGGTCATGGATTCGTTGCTGGAAGACGAAGAGAAAACCCATTCTTTAATCTATGGAATGTTTATTTTAATCCTTGTGGACATAAGCTTTTCCAGTCCTTGATCCTTGCAGAGCTGTAGCATCTCTATAATCTCCGCATCGCAGGCGCTGAACGAGTCGAAATCCACGCTGAAACTGGTGTCAAACTTCATCGCTGTCAGGAGAGCTGGAGCAATCGCCATCGATTTTGTTGGAGAGGACGACGAAAACGAAGAGCAGAAAGTGCAGGGCAGAGCTCAAGCAGAAAGACGGAAAATGAAAAGACGAGCTCTGTCAACTACTAAAAAGATGATCTCTAAACCTAGGTCGACCATCGGTTTTATATTAAAACAACAATCGTCGACCTGTTTTAACAGATAGAAGAAGCGATAGTCGAACGGTCGTTCGACGATCGTTTCCTGAAGCAGAGTAGTCGAGCAATCGTTCGACTATTTCTGTCTTCACAAGCAAATGAGCCGGCGTCAACCATCAGTCGACGATAGGCTCAACCTGTTCGACTATCGTCGAACATCGTTCGACGATCTTCAAACAGATTTCAACAAAGGCAGAAGTCACACTTAGTCTTTTCCATTTATCATTCCTAGTTGAACCAAAAAGAACAGATGCTTCTGTTCATCTAAAGGCTTGGTGAAAATATCACCTCTCTGAAGGTCAGTGGATATGAACTCAAGGCTGATCTTGTTCTTGTCCACACAATCTCTTAGAAAATGATGTCTAATCTTAATGTGCTTGGTCATAGAGTGGTGCACAGGATTTTGTGCAATGGAGATAGCACTGGTACTGTCTGTAACACACCAAAATGTTGTAGGAGCGACGGGGATCACTTTTGGCCAAGACGAAATTTTGGAGCAGGTGTCACGGGCGTGACACGGCCGTGTCACGGGCATGACACAGGCGTGTCATGGGCGTGACACAGGCGTGTTTGGCCACGGTCGTGCGGTCGACGCTTTGGCGGTCGACGGTGGTCGAGTTGTAGAACACGGCCTAGGACACGGGCGTGTCCTAGGCCGTGTCACTCTAGGGATTCTGCAAGTGTGGCACACGGGCCGTGACACGGGCACAAACACGGCCGTGTCAAATTTGACACGGGCGTGTCGGATGCCGTGTCACAAGGCCGTGTACCTCTCTGACTGCGAAGCGTTGGTCGATTGCACACGGGGGGCATGACACGGGTCCCGACACGGGCGTGTCGCAAGTGACATGGGCGTGTCGGAGGCCGTGTCAAAGGCCGTGTGCAGGTTTTCGAATCGATCGAGACGGCGAATGGGTGACACGGCCAGGCACACGGCCGTGTTGTAACCCGTGTTCAGCGCAGATTTTGTATTTTGAGGCCTAATCGTGGCCGTTCGTTTCCTTGGCTTGGGATCCAACGGCTGGGAGTGTTTGCTGGCAGCTTAAACCCAAAAATAGGGTTTGCAAACCCCATTTTCACTTGGGTTTTCTCTTTCTAAATCCTAGAGAGAAGGGAGAGCAAGGAGGAAGGAGGAGTCCAAGATCCGGCCGCCGGAGGAGCTTCGGAGCTCCGAATCGCGATCCGAGTCCAGATCCGCGGAGGTGACGCCGTTGCGGTGCTTTCCAACAGCATAGTTTTCGATGGCGCCGCGGAAAAGCGAAAGGGTAACGATTCTCTTCTTGAGCATGTGAAGCTCTTCTTCCTTTGCATGGGAAAACCCCTCTCCCGCGAGTGTGCGGCGAGATCGTGGTATTCCTTGGGGTAGATATATAAAGTCCCCCTTGTTAGAGTCCGGAATCGTAGTACGGACATAGGCATGGTGTGTGAAGCCTACCCGGATGTGTTTTCCGGATCGGTGATGTTTTTGCTATGCATATTTTAGCCGGAGAAGACTCCGAGCGTTGTGGTTGTTTTCGGGTTGCTATGCGGTAGAATGCATCAGGGAATCTTGGGGATTAACCTCGAGGTGCACCCAGAAATCCGAGCAGAAACGAAGTTCTGCCATCTCGGTGGCCTGGGTGCCAGCCGGGAACATAGCGGGGCTATGTATCATGTTTTGATTGCAGCAGGGAGCCTTGGGGATGAAACCCGAGGTGCACCCGGAAATTTTGGAAGGAAATGCAGTTCTGTCATAGCGGTGGCCTGGGAGCCAACCAGGTACTTAGCGGGGCTATGTACCGTGTTTGATCGTTAATTGGGACTGGGGAAAGCTTAATCCGCGCCAAAGGGCCGAATGGCAGTGGCGGAGTGAGCAACGGACTAGTAGCCCCCTACCCGCTCCACCTGCTGGGTTAAAGCGACCTAAAGTTTTACGTGGGACTTACCGAGGTTTGGAGATCGAGTCTAGGCTACGGCTGAGAAGACTAAATGCTCACAAAGATTGCCACCCTGGGGGTGGTGGTGGAGTCGAGGACCGGACGGGGTTCAGACTGGCTTTGCCGAGTAAGTGCCCTAAGAGCATGGGGTGTACGGCCGTGAGAGCGTGCACCTATGATGAGATGCTTATTTTACTGTGTTGCTCGTTTTGCTAACAAGTGCAGGGAAGAAGCTTTGCCGCCCCGGTTTGGGGGCGGAATCGTTATAATTTGGTCAGCATTGCTGACCGTTGCTATTGTTCGCCACCGGGCGGTGGTTTGTGGCTTGCAGGTGCTACGGAGCAGAGCGGGAAATAGTGGGCTAAAGCCCTTGTTGCTGTGCCGGCCCTCGAAGACCTAATTGCTTATGTTTCTTTCCCGTTTTTCATGTATGGCCGGCCTGCGAGCCGAAGTATGAAAATACTACTTTTGTTAAGTGAACAGTGTAAGGCCTTAAGGCCATTTCTCTTTTGGAATATGTATACATTCCTGAGTTTGTAGTGGACATTCATGCTGTTGTGGCTGGGTTCTTATTTCTTTTACAACCTAATAAATTGCTTCCGCTAGGTGTTGTGTAGGACGACATGATTGGTTGAATGGTCTCAACGCGTAACCAACCGGTCTGTCCGTAGTATATGGCGTCGGGCCCCGGCCGGACCTACTGCTATATGCTATGCGACGGATAGGGGTGTTACAAATTGGTATCAGACTACTGGTTTCGGTCAAGCTTAAATGAATTCGTGGGCGAATTCACTTTAAGGGGTGGTGAGCACAGGTATGTGCGTCATCATTATAACATGAAAAGAACCCATGAATGTCCACTTAGGAATGAAAATACACATGTTTGGGGAACCTGCGGGTTCCTATAATTGCTTTTTGCAATTTTGTTCGGTCCCTTATTGGTGTTCTGTACAATTGTAGGTGTCCGCGAGTGGCGCGTGGCAGTCTGAATGCGCACTTTCTGAGAAAAGTAATGCACCCAACGACGTGCTGGAGACCCCTACGTCTTTGGAAACCATAAGAAGGGTGGTTGAAGTGGTGTTTGCTGTGACCAACGCACATCATGGGAGTAATGTGCAACCATTTGTCCCTGAGATGACCCCAACATCGGGTGGTATGTTGGAGCAAAGGGCATTTAGGGGTCAAGTAGAGCAGCAGAGGAGCATGACTGTGGCGCAGGGAGCGCATTCGGTGGACGCATATTTGCAGACGTTCCTTATGGTAAGGCGCTACCCAGGCTTTGAATGGGAAAGCGAGCAATCTATAGTGGATAGATTTTATAACGGTCTGCGCAGCGAGTTGCGTATCCTACTGCTAGGACCAAAGTTATTGGGATTCCGAGCTTTGGTGGAATCGGCCAGAGCGTTGGAAGTGGAGTTGGGGGAAACTTACCGAGTACCGGTGAATAGGGTACCAAACCTTACAGATCCTATAAGGATTGCTTATCGAAAGATGCCGAGAGAAGAGGCTGGGTCACCTACTACCCAAACTACCGTCAAATGTTATTCTTGTGGAAAGAAAGGGCAACTCGCCAGAGAGTGTTGGGAGAGTGCTCAGAAGACAAGGAAAGTTTTGGCAGGAACAGTCGGAGATTCTGTGGCAAAAGATTCGGTGGTTAAGCGGACAACCTCAAAATCTGGGTACCGTAGGTGGTATAAGAAGGCTAGGAGGTCGGGTCTAGTCCCTTCCTCTAGCACATCCGGAGCGACTACAGTCCAAACCATGGATGAATGCTTTGTTTGTGGAAAGCCGGGGCACTATGCCCGGGATTGTTGGTTTGGACGTCCAATGTCCAAAAAGAAGTCGGGGGCAATTTTTGAGGAGAAAGACAAGGCGGTGGCATCCGCCGCATCGCTGATTACTCCGGCCCAACCGGGAGTGAACATCCTTGGCCAGCAGGAGGTCATGTGGCCGACCATCGGGTCGACAGGTATGGTTTAATTGTTAGCAATTTAGCTTCTTATACCTGCTACCTTTTGCGTGTTAGCTTAGGACTGGAGGTTCTAGGCTTTGTTTGGATTATTGGCAATCCAGCGAGAGCATTGTTCGATACGGGAGCTTCGCGCACCTTTTGTCCAAGGGGTTTATATCATGTATTGAAGTACCTTCTTCGATGGCAAAGGACAAATAGGTTGCGTTGTGGCGTTACGGATGTTCAATGCGCGCGAAAAGAGATTCTGTGTTGCAAGGTTACGGTTTAGGGGTCAGGGATTCGACGTGTAAGCGTCGCTACTGCCACCATGGGAGGCTTTGAAGCCTAAGCCTACATTGGGTAGTATCTCGGGTGTATCCGAATATCCTGATGTGTTTCCCTGGAATCCCTCCGTAGCGAGCGATCGATTTCGCGAGTGAGCTGGCGTCAGGTGCTAAATCTGGGTCATGCTCTCCTTATAGGCTAACGCCTAATGAGTTGGCAGAACTTAAAGTTCAATTTGAAGAGCGTATGGATCAAGGTCTTGTGCGTCCAAGTTTGTCTTCTTGGAGCACACCGGCCCTCTTCGTGTAGAAGAAGGACGGGAGTTTGTGGCTCTGAATCGTCTATGAAAAACTGAGCAAGTCGATAAAAGAGAGCAAGTACCCGATCCCAAGGATTGGCGATCTGTTTGATCAATTGGTTGGGTCGTCGGTGTACTTAAAGTCGGATCTTAAGTCTGGTTACTATCAGATGAGAATCAAGGAAAGTGTTATCCCAAAGACGGCGTTCAACGCAAGATATGGGCATTTCGAGTTTACGGTCATGTCGTTCGGGCTGACTAATGCGCCATCGGTGTTCATGGACCTGATGAACAGAGCGTTCAGGGAATACTTAGGCCATGTTGTGATCGTCTTTATTGACAACCTATCGGTGTGCTCGCAGTGCAAGAAGATTCCTTCAAGCATCTGTGTTTGGTTTTGGGGACGCTAAGGAGGAACGAGCTATACGCAAAGTTCTCCAAAGGCGAGTCTTGGTTATCTTCAGTGACGTTCCTTGGTCACTTAGTCAGTAGGGAAGAGTTGCGATGGATCCGGCGTAGACTGTTACAATACGAAAGTGGCCTGTGTTGTCTTCGGTAGCGGAAGTCCGGAGTTTGCTGGGGCTTGCCGGCTTTTACGGGCACTTCGTGGAGAACTTCTCGTGGATAGCGCTACCTCTCACGACTTTGACAAGGAAAGATCAGAGTTTTGTGTGGGCGCATGAGTGTGCGCAAGCTTTTGAAGAGCTGAAGAGTCGGTTGACCACGGCGCCAGTGCTTAGTTCGCCGAGTGGGACGGAGGGCTTCGAGGTTTTTAGTGACGCTTTGGGTAGTGGTTTGGGCTGCGTGCTGGTGCAGCATGGAAACTTGATAGCCTATGGTTCGCGTCAGCTAAAAGTGCATGAAAGGAATTATCCGGTCCACGACTGGGAGTTGGCGGCCGTAATATTTGCGCTTAAGCTGTGGAGGCGCTACTCGTACGACGTTAGGTTGATATTCATACCGACCTTAAGAGCCTGAAATATCTGTTGAATCAATAGAACCTGAACTTGAGGCAGCGGAGATGAAAGGAGTTCCTGGGGGACTATACGTTCAAGATTTATCATGCACCCGGCGAGGGCAACGCAGTGTGGATGCGTTGATTCGCAGGGTCCCGCCCAAGCCAAATGGTTGTTGGTACATGTTGAGAGGCTAGTTCAGGAATTGGAAGCGTTAGAGATCCGTTGTGTTGACAAGCAGACTAGCGCTGAAGCATTGTTGAACTGGACGGAGGTTCAGTATGACCTGGCTGATCGTATTTGGCAGGCCATGGTTTGTGTAGCTGCATGAAGGAAATCATGGGTGCGGCTAGATGGGTCAAAATACCAAGTCGACGGTGGTAGGTGGGCTACCAAGGAAAGAAAATCGTTTGCGCGGCCCAAGCTTGGGTAATCTATTGGTGGAGTTGTGATACGTTATATCAAGTACTCAACTCGCTTAGGAGGCACAAGTTGAGCCGATATCCGTAGAAGTGCTCTGGTGGCCAAAACACTAGAAAGTCGTGGCGCTATATGTGGCAAATCAGCCTTGCGCCTTAGTAAAGGCAGAGTGTCTAGTGCCGGGGGATTCTTGAATCCTTGCCTAGTTCGGAATAGAAGTTCGACTGGACTGTGGGCATGGTTTTCCAAAGTCATAGTGAATTAACGACGCCGTTTGGGTGATCGTAGTTGTGTTGACACTAGTGTCGCACTTCATTCCGCATAGGAAGGATGACTCGGTGGAGAAGTTGGCAAAGTTGTATGTTAACATTATCGTTAGGCTGCATGGTGTGCCCCGTAGCATTGTGAGTGATCGCGATGAGCGGTTCACGTCAAATGATTGGAAGTGGTTGCAGAAAGTGTTGGAGGTTAAGATGAAGTTTAGTCCAGTCTTACAACCGCGGGCGGATGAGCAGACCGAGAGAGTCAATAGAACAATGGAGGACATGCTCCGCATGTGTGTTCTAGACTTCGGGAAGCTTTGGGAGGACCACCTGTTTTAGTGGAGTTCTCGTACAATAATAGCTACCAGGCGAGTATCCAAATGGCGCCCTTTGAGACCCTATATGGTAGAAAATGTCGCACGCCGTTATCCTGGTTAGAAACGGGTGAGGCAAGGTTGTACAAGAAGCAGGAGGTGGAGAGTGCTACCTAGTTAGTGCGGATCATTCGGGAACGCTTGTTGATCGCTCAGGACCGGCAGGCGAAGTATTACAATGTCAAGCACCGGAACGTGGAGTTCACGGTAGGCGATTGGGTATATCTTAAAGTGAAGCCGTTCAAAGGGGTTTCGCGGGTGAGACACTTGAAGAAGCTGAGCCCAAGATACCTTGGACCTTTTGAGGTTCTGGAGCGTGTCGGTGAAGCGGCTTACCGTTTGAGGCTATCGGAGAAATTAAGTGGATTACATGATGTGTTCCACATTTCAGTGTTGCGGAAGGCGGTGCAAGAGCCTTCGCAGGTGATCGCGGTTGACCAAGTGCCGGTGGACGAGGGGTTGACGACTAGGGTCAAGCCCATTCGTATCGAGGATGTTGAGGTCAAGAGACTCCGTAATAAGGAGATCCTGATGGTTAAGGTCCAGTGGGATAATTATGGGCAAGAGGAGCTCTCTTGGGAACGGGAGCAGACTATGCGGGAGGAGTACCCGGAATTGTTCCGCTCAGGTACTGTTTTAAGTTAAGTCCTATTTTTCCCTTCATTAATTTCGTGGGCGAAATTCTTTAAGGAGGGTAGAATTGTAACACCCCAAAATGTTGTAGGAGCGACGGGGATCACTTTTGGCCAAGACGAAGTTTTGGAGCAGGTGTCACGGGCGTGACACGGGCGTGTCATGGGCGTGACACGGGCGTGTCACGGGCGTGACACAGGCGTGTTTGGCCATGGTTGTGCGGTCGACGCTTTGGCGGTCGACGGTGGTCGAGTTGTAGAACACGGCCTAGGACACGGGCGTGTCCCAGGCCGTGTCACTCTAGGGATTCTGCAAGTGTGGCACACGGGCCGTGACACGGGCACAAACACGGCCGTGTCAAATTTGACACGGGCGTGTCGGATGCCGTGTCATAAGACCGTGTACCTCTCTGACTGCGAAGCATTGGTCGATTGCACACGGGGGGCGTGACACGGGTCCCGACACAGGCGTGTCGCAAGTGACATGGGAGTGTCGGAGGCCGTGTCAAAGGCCGTGTGCTGGTTTTCGAATCGATCGAGACGGCGAATGGGTGACACGGCCAGGCACACGACCGTGTTGCAACCCGTGTTCGGCGCAGATTTTATATTTTGAGGCCTAATCGTGGCCGTTCGTTTCCTTGGCTTGGGATCCGACGGCTGGGAGTGTTTGCTGGCAGCTTAAACCCAAAAATAGGGTTTGCAAACCCCATTTTCACTTGGGTTTTCTCTTTCTAAATCCTAGCGAGAAGGGAGAGCAAGGAGGAAGGAGGAGTCCAAGATCCGGCCGCCGGAGGAGCTTCGGAGCTCCGAATCGCGATCCGAGTCCAGATCCGCGGAGGTGACACCGTTGCGGTGCTTTCCAACCGCATAGTTTTCGATAGCGCCGCGGAAAAGCGAAAGGGTAACGATTCTCTTCTTGAGCATGTGAAGCTCTTCTTCCTTTGCATGGGAAAACCCCTCTCCCGCGAGTGTGCGGCGAGATCGTGGTATTCCTTGGGGTAGATATGTAAAGTCCCCCTTGTTAGAGTCCGGAATTGTAGTACGGACATAGGCATGGTGTGTGAAGCCTACCCGGACGTGTTTTCTCGATCGGTGATGTTTTTGCTATGCATATTTTAGCCGGAGAAGACTCCGAGCGTTGTGGTTGTTTTCGGGTTGCTATGCGGTAGAATTCATCAGGGAATCTTGGGGATTAACCTCGAGGTGCACCCAGAAATCCGGGCGGAAACGAAGTTCTGCCATCTCGGTGGCCTGGGTGCCAGCCGGGAACATAGCGGGGCTATGTATCATGTTTTGATTGCAGCAGGGAGCCTTGGGGATGAAACCCGAGGTGCACCCGGAAATTTTGGACAGAAATGCAGTTCTGTCATAGCGGTGGCCTGGGAGCCAACCGGGTACTTAGCGGGGCTATGTACTGTGTTTGATCGTTAATTGGGACTGGGGAAAGCTTAGTCCGTGCCAAAGGGCCGAATGGCAGTGGCAGAGTGAGCAACGGACTAGTAGCCCCCTACCCGCTCCACCTGCTCGGTTAAAGCGACCTAAAGTTTTACGTGGGACTTACCGAGGTTTGGAGATCGAGTTTAGGCTACGGCTGAGAAGACTAAATGCTCACAAAGATCGCCACCCTGGGGGTGGTGGTGGAGTCGAGGACCGGACGGGGTTCGGACTGGCTTTGCCGAGTAAGTGCCCTGAGAGCACGGGGTGTACGGCCGTGAGAGCGTGCACCTATGATGAGATACTTGTTTTACTGTGTTGCTCGTTTTGCTAACAAGTGCAGGGAAGAAGCTTTGCCGCCCCGGTTTGGGGGCGGAATCGTTATAATTTGGTCAGCATTGCTGACCGTTGCTATTGTTCGCCACCGGGCGGTGGTTTGTGGCTTGCAGGTGCTGCGGAGCAGAGCGGGAAATAGCGGGCTAAAGCCCTTGTTGCTGTGCCGGCCCTCGAAGGCCTAATTTCTTATGTTTCTTTCCCGTTTTTCATGTATGGCCGGCCTGCGAGCCGAAGTATGAAAACACTACTTTTGTTAAGTGAACAGTGTAAGGCCTTAAGGCCATTTCTCTTTTGGTGTATGTATACATTCCTGAGTTTGTAGTGGACATTCAAGCTGTTGTGGCTGGGTTCTTATTTCTTTTGCAACCTAATAAATTGCTTCCGCTAGGTGTTGTGTAGGACGACATGATTGGTTGAATGGTCTCAATGCGTAACCAACCGGTCTGTCCGTAGTATATGGCGTCGGGCCCCGGCCGGACCTACTGCTATATGCTATGTGACGGATAGGGGTGTTACACTGTCACACATGATTTTGGTGTTCTTGTGTGTGTACCTATAATACAAAAATAGGTTTTGAATCCACAGGATCTGTGAACAATAACTAGCAGCTGCTATATATTCAGCCTCTGTAGTTGAAGTTGAGACAGAAGCCTGTTTCTTACAGAACCAAGAGACCAATCTCTCTCCCAGGAACTGACATGTTCCTGAGGTACTTTTCCTGTCAAATCTACAACCAGCATAGTCAGAATCAGTGTATCCAATTAACTCAAATTCTGATTCAGCTGGGTACCATAGTCCTAAATTTGGACATCCCTTCAGGTATCTCAAAATTCTCTTGAGAAGAATCAAATGAGATTCCTTGGGGTTGACCTGGAATCTAGCACATAGGCATGTGGCAAACATTATATCTGCTCTACTTACAGTTAAATACAATAGGGAACCAACAATGGCCCTATAGTTTTTCTGATCAACTGGCTTACCCTGATCATCAGAATCTATAATTGCATTAGTAGCTATAGGTGTATGCATTGCTGAAGCATCAACCATCCCAAACTTCTTTACCAATTCCTTGGCATATTTGGATTGGGAGATGAAGATGCCATCAGCATCTTGCTTTACTTGGAGACCAAGAAAGTAAGACAGCTCACCCATACTACTCATCTCAAACTTAGAATGCATCCAGTCTGAGAACTTTTTGCACAGTTTGGGATCAGTGGAGCCAAAAATAATATCATCCACATAAACTTGAACTAACAGGATGGTTTCCTTGTGATGCTTGACAAACAGGGTTCTATCAACTACTCCCCTAACAAAGTTGTGCTCTAACAGGAAACTACCTAGAGTCTCATACCAGGCTCTGGGTGCTTGCTTAAGTCCATAAAGAGCTTTTTGCAACTTGTAAACAAATGAGGGTTGAGTTGAAGAGACAAACCCAGGAGGTTGTTCAACAAACACCTCTTCCTTTAGCTCACCATTCAGGAATGCACTCTTAACATCCATCTGAAAAACCTTAAACTTCATAGAGGCTGCATAGGCTAGAAAGATCCTTATTGCCTCTAGCCTTGCAACAGGGGCAAAGGTTTGTTCATAGCCTATACCTTCCTCCCATCAGTAGCCCTGAGCTACAAGCCTAGCTTTGTTCCTTATTATAATTCCTTGGGCATCCAACTTGTTTCTGAACACCCACTTGGTGCCTATGATCAGTTGGCCTTTAGGTCTTGGAACCAAAGTCCATACTTTACATCTTTCAAATTAATTAAGCTCCTCTTGCATAGAAATGATCCAGTGGGGATCTAGCTCAACATCTTTTATGGTGAGGGGCTTAATCTGTGAAAGGAAATAAGCATGCATCACATCCTATCTTAATTGATGTCTTGTTTGCACACCAGCTGATATGTCACAAATAACTTAAGATGTAGGATGATCTCTAAGTGTGACAATATCAGCAGGTGGGATGTGATCTTCAACAACAGTTTGGATTAATTCCTCTTAAGGAATTGGATCAACTGTTGGTGGTACAGCAACTGCTTCCATAGTGTCTTCATCACTGTCTGAATCAGTGATATGAAGAGTTGAAAGATGGAGAATCTCTTGAGTGACATCTTTGCATGACTCAGGTACCTGCAATGAGCTTGAGGAAGGAGAAGTTTCCTTCTCCTTGTAAAACATCTTTGACTCATCAAAAGAAACATGCACAGACTCCTCTATTTTAGATGTTGATTTGTTAAAGACCCTATAAGCTTTGCTTACTTGGGAATATCCAAGAAAAATTCCCATTGAAGCTTTTGCTTCAAACTTTCTAAGGTATTCTTTGTTGTTATTGTGAATATACACTACATAACCGAAGACTCTAAAATAATTAATTTTAGGTTTCTTTCCTTTAAGCAACTCATAAGGAGTTTTACACTTAAGCTTGTGTATAAGACATCTGTTCAAGACATAATTAGCTGTGCTAACAGCTTCTGCCCAATAAGAGAGAGGCATGTTAGCATCTGCCAATAATGTTCTAGCAGCTTCAATCAGGGTTCTATTCTTCCTTTCCACTACCCCATTTTGTTAGGGAGTCTTAGGAGCAGAGAAGCTATATTTGATACCTTCTTTCTCACAGAATTCTTGCATGAGAAGAGACTCAAACTCAGTACCATGATCACTTCTGATCAAGGCAATATGAGTAGAATACTCAGTCTGCACACATAGCAGAAAGTCTGTAAGAACTTTGAAGTTATCAGCCTTAGTTCTCAAGAAGAACACCCAAGTGAACCTAGAGAAGTCATCTACAATCACTAAAGTGTAAAACTTCCCTCCTAGACTCTGTACATTTATTGGGCTAAAAAGGTCCAAATGTAATAAATACAGGATTCTAGGTGAATCACTTTTATTTACAGATTTAAAGGAGTTTTTTTGTTTGCTTGCCTAATTGACAAGCCTTGCATAGGCTTTCCTTCTTGTAGGGGCAAGAAGGTAAACCTCTAACAAGGTTGTATTTAGATAACCTAGATATATTCTTAAGGTTAACATGGCAAAGCCTCCTATGCCATAAGGTGTTATTATTTGTTACTTCATTAAACAGGCAGGTTTCAGAATGAGTTGAGTTAAAATCTACTAAATAAATATTACCCTGTCTAATGCCTACTAACACTACATTACTATTTAAAGTAATATTACAGAGAGTGTTAGTGAAAGATACTTGATAACCTGCATCACATAACTGGCTTACTGAGATTAGGTTGTGCTTCAGTCTAGTTACATATGCAACCCTTTTGAATGTTACTGCTCCAATGGTAATCCTACCATATCCTTCGGTTTGACCACAGCTGAAATCCCCAAAGATCACCTTTGGTCCAAGCTTGGCCTTGTATTTTGACAGATTTTCTTTGTTTCTGTCATGTGTTTGGAACAGCCACTATCCAAATACCATTTGTCTTTAGTAATTGGATAGGTCTTCACCTGCAAATTAAACAGTTAGACATTGTAGACCCAGACAACCTTGGGTCCATTATTCTTCACATAATGAAAGCTTGAAATAAAAGAATAAGCAGGCTGGGGTTTATATCCTAAGGGATAGGATCTCCTAGGTGGAATGCTCCATGCAGTTGATGGGTCAATAAACCTAGGGTTTCTATTTACATTAGGATTTCTAGGGTTCAGGTTGTTATTTTGAAAATCATATTGAGATCGTTGATCATCGTTCGACGATCGATGCTCAGATCGTCGAGCATCGTTCGACCATTGAGCCTTCGATCGTCGAGCATAGTTCAACGAATTTTGTAGTTCCTTAAATTTTTACTTTCTCTTTTCTCTCTTAGCTTTATTTAAGGCTTTGTTAACTAGATTTACTTGCTCAGTATTCTTTATTCCATCAGCTGAAATAAAGTTTACTGGAGTTGAAAGATGATTTTTAAGAACCAAGGGGGGTTCACTTGATGAGGCTCCTAAGCCTAGCTTATTATTGCCTGACCTAGTGTGTGTCATGCTAGTGATCTCTAGCAGCTTAAGGCTTCTACCATTTAGAGATTCTTCTAATCTTTTTGACTTCGCTAGTTCATTTTTAAGAAAAAATTTTTCTTCACCTGACTTAGTGAGTTCTGCTTCTAATCTAGCATTTTCAATGGAGAGGATTTCTGATTCTGCTATCCTATTTCTAAGCTCCTTAATTTCTTTTTCTGAACAAATTAAATCTAAACAAAGGGATTTAAATTCAGATTTAAATTAAGCAGAAGAAAAATCATAAGAAGATAATACCTGATCTTTTGTAGGCATTTCTTCATCATCATCAGAACTCTCTGCAGCTGAGTGATTGCTGCAGGCAACAATTACCATTAGGAAAATTTCCTTTGCCTTCTTCTCTTCCTCATCTTCATTGGAGATTGAGGAGGAAGATTCCTCTTCTGAATCACTCCAGGTTTCAGCAACAAATCCTTTCTCCTTCTTCTTATTTTTGTAGGAGGAGGATTTGGAGTGCTTCTTCTGATGTTCTTTTTCTTTTCTCTTATCCTTGTTCTTTTCCTTTGGACACTCTGGTAGAATGTGTCCAAGTTTCCTGCAACCATAACAGATAATTTCTTTAGCAGGAGATCTGTCATACCTTGGTTTATCTTCATATCTTGAAGACTTCTTTCTGAAGTCCTTTTTGCCCATCTTAAGAAACCTTTTGGCAAAGAGTGTCATCAGCTCCTCATTGGATTGGCTTCCTTCAGAAGCATCAGCAGCTTTGAGAGAAAGAGTTTGCTCTTTCCTTGTTGGAGTAGGAGTCATAGCTTCAGCTTCAGTTTCCCTGGACTTTAGAACTTGCTCAAAAGATTTGAGCTTTCCAAGGAGGGCTTCGGTTGAGATCTCAGTAGTACTTCTGGCCTCCTTGATGGGCCAGATCCTAAGATCCCATGTGCTAGGGAAGCACATCAGTATCTTATCATTGACCTCTGTCAATGTTATCTCCTTATAAGGGTTCTCAGCTCATTGATGATGGAGCTGAGCCTGGTGTACATTCCTTCAACTGATTCAGCTTCAGTCTTCTTGAAGTTTTCATATTGAGATATAAGGTTGGACCTTCTATCCTTCCTCTCATCAGCTGAACCAGCTACTATCTGGTTCAGTGATACCCATATGGCTTTTGTAGAAGTGCAATCAGCCACTTTCTTAAAGGTTTAATCAGACATGGTCTGAGCCAGAATATTCATGGCTTTTGCATCAGCTACTTTTGCGTTCTTGTATGCATCATTATAGTCTGGAGGTGGCACTGCACTGAGATTTGTAGATGTTGTAGCAGTGGCTGCAGCAGGTGGTGTTGGAGGTCCTGTCAAAATGGAAGAAAAAATATCTTCATCAATAGAATTCATATATAACTTGATTCTTGCCTTCCAGATGCTGAACTTAGCTAAGTTGCAAACTGGAGGTTTGGTACTAGAATAATCCTTGTACTGGGCCATGAAGTGAATGTCTATAAACTTGGTATCTATCTGGATCTTGTGACTCAGGTGTTAGCCTGTACAGTTAGTTAACCTCCCTCTGATACCAATTGAAAGTGAGGATAGATATAACTCTAGAGGGGGGGGTGAATAGAGTATTCAAAAATTTGACTATCTACTCAACTCCCTTAGAGTTAATTTGCGGAAAGAGTTTATAGATATTTGAAACCCTAGAGCCTAACAAAAAGTGTAATGCATAATAGAAAGCTAACTGTAATTACAGTTTCAGCTTTAGTCCTAACACAACAACTAGCAATCCTAGTTAGTTCTATTCACAGCCACAGTGCAATAATTAAAGTAAGTAATACAGACAACACAAGAGGTTTATAGTGGTTCCCTCTAAATAGGTATATCCACTCTTCTACCACCCTGGTAGGAATCCACTATAGGTTTTTGTTCAGGTGCCCTGCCACCAACTGATCTAGTTCAGGTAGATCAAGTAGACCCTTTGAGCTTTTGATCCGGAGCTCAAAATCCAACCCAGGTTTTTATTAAGGTGCCCTGCCACCAAGGTTCACTTTTGAAGGGAGTAATAACCCTTTTACAGGAGGTTGAGAGAGAGTTAGAGTGTCTTCTCTATTGTGAAAACAATATTAGAGAAGCAAGTGGATTGCACAGAGCTAAAGAGCTCTAAGGAATCAAGGCTCCCCCTGGCTTAGTGATATCCAGGAAGAAGTCTTGCTTAAGGGTGCAGGATCTCTTCTGAACTCTTGACAGTTAAAATCTATTGTCTTGAAGTTCTTGAAGGAGCAGCTTGAAGAAGACTCTTGATGCAGAATGATTGTTCTTCTTCAATCAGCTTTTCTTTCTTCTTCTTCTTTTAGAGGCTCTGAGTGTGAATGTTCCTGGAAACATGATGAACTCAGGGTTGAAGAAGAATGCAGAAGAGAGTAGATCTTCTCAGTTGAATGTGAAAGAAACTGAGAGCTGTTCTTCTTGTTTTGAATCTATATATGAATATCTGTCCAACCAGACTTGGTGTCTGTGAGTATATCTCTCTATCTATGTATATGTGTTGTGTTGAAACTTCTTTCAAAAGAGCTCTTTATATATTAGCCTCTATAACGGCTCTAATCTTTATTTGAACTTTGTCTTCTTCTGAGATCTGCAATCTGGGCTGCAAGTAGCACAATACAAAAATATATCCTGCAGAGAGACATCCTATAAAGGGATAAAGCTTTCTGAGAAGCTGCATATCAAATCTAATAAAAGAATACTAGAGAAAGTCACATCAGACTAAACTCTTTACGGCCAGAGAAGACTTTTGTGTCCAACGGCTATAAAGGACAGCATGACAGATAAAGCATTAAGATATTTCAACTAATAAGACAAAAGACTTTTGTCAGAAAGAACTTGACTTATGCATAAAGAATGGGGCAAAGATTGTCTTGAAATGTCAGCATAAAATCAATAAAATAATCTTTAATAAAATGCCAAATAAATAGGAAATAAATCACAGAAGAGGAGTACAAAATTACTAACAGCAGACAAAAGATCATCGACCGATCCATGGAGATCGTCGACCGAACCACATAGATCGTCGAACTATCAGAACAGATAGTCGAACGACACAGATAGTCGAACTATCAAAGCAGATAGTCGAGTTATCAAAAAGATAGTCGAACCATCAAACAGATGGTCGAACTATCAACACAGAGCAGATAGTCGAACTATCAGAGCAGATAGTAGAACTATCACAACAGAATAGATAGTCGAACTATCAGAGCAGATAGTCGAACTACCAAAGCAGATAGTCGAACTATCAAATAGTTAAACTATCAAGAAATCTGTCTGGTCAAAAGAAGTCGAGCAGGGTTCGACGATCGACGAGGCAGAAACCACAGATCGTCGAGCTATCAAGAGTTGAACTAACTCAAAGATAGACGATCTACTGACTGACGAAAGTCGACCAATTGATAGACGATCGTCGAATAGTTGATAGATGATAGTCGAGCGCCGTTCGACTATAGTCGAACCAAAAACAACTTAGCCAGATTTCCACTAGATAAGTGACAATTCTACAACTGAGGAAATCTAACCTAACAACTAACCTTTGACCATAGATAAATCATGGGTCAAGAAACTAATTGAGAGGACTTAACACAAATCCAAACTAGGGTACCAACACATTTCTTTTAAGTTTTGTTTTTGAGTGACCTCACACAAATAGGGGGAGATTGTTGGAACCCCTATTTGGTTTTGTGCTAGGTTCACTCTTAGGTTGTTTAGACCCTCTTATATAGCCAGGGTCTCTGTCTTTAGTCTTTATTAGATCCCATTTAGATCAGGTTTGGGCAGACCAGCTTTGCATTGGACTCAGATTCAGATTCAGAATATGTTGTGTTCCATCTATAATAGTTCGACTATAGTCGAACTCTGCTCGACGATCGTCGATCTCCCATCGATGATCTCAGAGTCTCCTACTCTGAACTGAGCTCGACGATCCACGAGCTCAGGTCGACAATCTCTTGTTTCTCTCCAGTAATCGAAGCTCGACGATAGCCATTCTCTGGTCGACGATCTCTTATCTCTGGTCGATGATCTCTGAACCGAGCCTTACGATTTTATGTTGTCTTCTTCTATCAGTTTTTCAGATCAGCCAGAAGTCTTTATTTGGTATGGCTATGGTCAAATATTTTAAGGCAAGATATATTCTGATAATAAATGCTGATACTCCCAAGGATGATAGCCGTATTTCTTGAAGCATTTATTATGGCATTCACAGAATATTGTGTAGAGATAGTTATGGATTGTATTTATGACTGCCAGCCATTCTAGCCGTTTGGGCTCCTTATTTCTTGCAGTAAATTATGCCTTGCCTTGGAAATTCAAATTCAGGCCGTTTTTCTTCTCACTGACAGAACATATATCTCAATATAATAAAAAAAAGAGAACAAGACAGTAAACAAGTCAGTAATCAAACAGAAAGAAAAGAATCTTTTGCTCTCATTGGATACTGCATGCTTTGCTAAGAAGAAGAAGAAGAACTCTCTCTGAACAATTTTTCACCAGTCTTCTTCTCTCTTCAGTCTTCAAAGATTCACAGAGAATCTCAACATCAACCATTGTTATCAGATTAAAAAAGGGCTTTACAACCTTTTCACTTTGAAGTCCTACACCCAGGGCCAAGCTTCATCTTCTTGGATTCATACAATATCCCAGGGGGAGCTTGTACATTTTATTTAATCCACATAATCTTCTCACTTGTCTGAGAAAGAGGAGATTCTCATATACTTTTTTTCTTTTACCTCCATCTGTACAGGGTTATCTCTCCCTTCAAAAGTGAACTCTTTGGTGATAGGGCACCTGATCAAAAACCTATTGGATTTTGAGCTCCTGATCAAAAGCTTAAAGGGTTTCTAGATCTACTTGAAGCAGATCTTGTGGTGATATGGCACCTGATCAAAAACCTAAGTGGATTCCTACCTGGGTGGTAGAAGAGTGGATGTAACTAGTTTTGGTGAACCACTATAAATTTTCTTGTGTCATCTGTGTTGCCTTGTGATTTCTTTGTGTGCCGTGTTGTTGTGGTAGTCCTTCTTATTTCTTTTCTCTAGTCTCTTTTATTAGTATTTCTATTCCGCAATTAAATTTTTAAATAAGTTTTAAATACTCTATTCACCCCCCCCCCCTCTAGAGTACGAACCTATCTATACCCTCACTTTCAGAAAGTAGCATTTATACCTACTTATATGAGTTTACAAGATTGGGACGCTATGTGGGGTCTATTTTTTGTAGAAGAAGAGCGTAAAACCAATAGGTTCTACTAAGGACTCCGAGATGAGCTGAGATTCTTGCTTTCGAGTTCGGTGAACCAAATATTTCAAGCATTGGTGGATACAGCCCGTGCATTAGAGAAAGACATGAAGAGGGTGCAGGGTAAGAGGGACTTGGTCATGACAAAGCCCGAGTTAAAAGCGCTGTACCCGGGAATATCTAGCTACCGAAAGAAATGGGGTAGAAAATCCAAGTCTTATGGACAGGCCCCTCTACTATTACTACTGGATCAACTTATGGGCAAAGCTCGCGTACTTGTTATACATGCGGCAAGCCAGGACACTTTGCCCGTGAATATCTATTTGGTCCTCCAAAGGGACATAAGAAGTCAAGAGCAACTTATGCGGAACAGGGAAAAGCAGTGGAGTCCACTACATCCCACTATGCTCCAGCTCAGCCAAGGGTGTACAACCTTGGCCAACAGGAGGCCATAAATCAAAGTGATGTCGTCACAGGTTTTGTCCTTATTCAGGACTGTTCGGAGAGAGCACTATTCGACACGGGCGCTTCACATTCATTTCTATCTGAGGACTTTGTGTCTCGGATTGGAGTGCCTATTTGCGTGCCGACAGAGAGCCTATCGATATTATTGCCTATTGGATGCGTGTTGCGGGTAAATAAGTCTTGCTGTATTGGGATGCGGATAGGAAGTTGGGATTTCAGATTGGAAGCATCTGTGTTGCCGATATCAGAGTTCAATATAATCTTTGGTATGGACTGGCTCTCAGAGTAGTGTGGCTATATACATGCAACTCAAAGGAGATCACACTGGGACAGAACACCGAACGAGAGACTAAATTCACTGGCATGCGTGGATCAATCAAGATAATGATATCTGCTCTCCAAGTCGTCAATGTTGTTCGGAAGGGTGCAGAGTTATTCTTTATGCTCATAAAGGCTGTTGAGCCAAAAGCCAGTGTAAGTGATGTTCCGATCGTCTCGATATATGCTGATGTATTTCCTAAGGATCTTCCGGGGTTGCCACCCCAGCGGGAGATTGACTTGTCTATTGAGCTGGTGCCAGTGCGAAACCTATTGCCTGCTTACCGTACCATGTAGCACTAAAGGAAATGGCAGAACTGAAGGTCTAACTGCAAGAACTGCTAGAACAAGGATATGTACGCCCAAGTATATCACCTTGGAGCGCTCTGGTCCTATTTGTGAAAAAGAAGGACGGAAGCTTGTGTCTATGCATTGACTATCGAGAGTTGAATAAGTTGACGAAGAATAACAAGTACCTGATTCCACGGATTGATGACTTATTCGATTAGCTAGTGGGATCACTTATCTACTCTAAGCTGGACTTAAAGTCTAGTTATTATCAGTTAAGGATTCGAGAATGTGACATTCCCAAGACAGCATTTGGTACACGATATGGTCATTACAAGTTCACTGTAATATCGTTTTGGCTAACAACTGTGTCATCGGTATTCATAGACCTAATGCACCGAATATTTCGAGAGTACTTGAACTTATTTGTCATCGTATTTATTGCCGACATTTTAGTGTACTCTCAGTCTGAAGAAGACCATGCGAACCATTTATGAATGGTGTTGCACACCCTGAGAAAGAATAAGATCTATGCCAAGTTCTCAAAGTGTGAGTTCTGGCTATCATCAATGGACTTTCTTGGCCATGTGGTTAGTGGAGATGGTATTGTGGTGGATCTGACAAAGATAGTTGTGATACGAGAGTGATCGGTTTTGTCTTCTGTGGATAAAGTTTGGAGTTTCCTTGGACTTGCGAGATACTACAAGGGCTTCATAAAGAACTTCTCGCAGATATCCATGCCTCTCACCACACTGACGAGGAAATATCAAAAGTTCATTTGGACGCCGGAGTGCGTGCGAGATTTTGAAGAGCTAAAGAGTCGTTTGACCACGGCGCCTATTTTGACGTCTCCTTGTGGTACGGTCGCTATGAGATTTATAGTGATGCATCAGGGAGCGGCTTAGACTGCATTCTTCTTCAGTTTGGAAAAGTGATAGCTTATGGCTCATGCCAGTTGAAAGTGTATGAGCGAAACTATCCTGTCCATGACTTTGAGTTGGAAGCGGTGATATTTGCACTTAAACTGTGGCGTCATAACTTATATAGCGTGAAAGTTGTCATCTTCACGGACCATAAGAGCCTTAAGTTTCTTCTGGATCAAAAGGATCTAAATATGCGACAGCGGAGGTGGATGGAGTTCCTTGGGTACTACACCTTCCAGATTCACTATACTCCCGGGAAGGGAAATGTGGTGGCAGATGTCTTGAGTTGTAGGAATCCGGCAAGGGAAAGTTGTTGCGGATGCATGATGAGCGTCTGATCAAGGAATTGGAGAACTTAGAAATTTCTTGTGTTGACAAGAATTCCACTGCAAATGCGTGCCTAAACTGGATAGAGGTTCAATATGACCTTGTAGATAGGGTTCGGTGAGCAACGAAACTCGATAAGAGTTTATAACGCTATGCAATGGATGCATCAAATGCCCAATTCTCCTTGGATGACGGACTTTTGCAAAATGTTGGTCGTTTGTGCATCCCGAATGTGGGTAAACTTCGTGAGGAATTGATGTACGAAGAACATTTTACAAAGTACTCAATTCACCCAGGGAGCACGAAAATGTATAAGGACATGAAAAAGGTGTTCTGGTGGCCAGGTTTGAAGAAGGACATATCCCATTATGTGGCAAAATGTCAAACGTGTGCCTTAGTGAAGGCTGAATGCCAAAAACCTGGTGGTTTCCTGAAGTCGTTACAAATCCTGATATGGAAGTTCGATGACATTTTTATGTATTTTGTGCATGGTCTGTCGAGATCTCAGAGCGGAAATGACGTTGTGTGGGTGATCATTGACCGATTAACTAAAGTGTCGCACTTCATACCAAACAGGAAGGACGATTCAGCAGAAAAATTAGCCAAGCTATTTGTGGATAATATCGTACGATTGCACGACGTGCCCCATAGCATCGTAAGTGAACGAGATGGGCGCTTCAATTCAAATGATTGGAGGCTAATCCATCAAATATTGGGGACTAAACTAGCGTTCAGTACGGCCTTTCATCCGCAAACGGATGTCCAGACTGAGAGGGCAAACCGAATAATGGAGGATGTGCTTCGTATGTGCGCCCTAGATTTCGGGAAGAGCTGGGAAGATCACCTCTATATGATTGAGTTCGCCTACAATAATAACTATCAAGCTAGTATACAGATGACGCCCTTTGAAGCTTTATACAGTAGGAAGTGTCGTACACTATTAGCTTGGGTGGAATCAGGCGAGACAAAGCTCTATAAACGTAAATAGGTTGAAGATACAAATTCGACCATATGTACCATTCGAGAGCGGCTATTGATACCCCAATATAGGCAGGCGAAATACTATAATTTCGAACACCGAAATGTGGAGTATGCGATGGGCGATTGGGTATACTTAAAGATCAAACCATTCAAAGGCGTATCCAGGATTCGGTGCTTGAAAAAGCTGAGTCTGAGGTATCTTGGTCCGTTTGAAGTGGTTGAACGAGTTTGAGAAGTTGCCTATCGGTTTTCTCTTTCAGCAGAACTAAGTGGCTTGCACGATGTGTTTCACATATCGGGGCTGCGCAAAGCTGTGAAAGAGACAACTCAAGTGATCGCAAATGATTGAGTACCGATCGATATTGGATAACGACGAAGATTATGCCCATTCAGATCGAGGATTCAGAACTCAAACAACTGTGGAACAAGATAATCAGGATGGTCAAGCTCCGTTGGGACAATTATGGTTGTGAAGAGCTGACATAGGAGTAAGAGCAAACCATGCGTGAATAATATCCTGAGTTATTTGTAAAATGAAGTTGTAACTTTGTTTTGTGGAAGGAAAATAATATGTTTTAATATATTAATTGTTGGGTGTCCTTATCGATGCATACAATTTCGGGATGAAATTTCTGTAAGGAGGGGAGGATTATAACACCCCAAAAAGGAGTAGTGGTCATTCGAGGCTACTGCGCGGCGATAGGCTTATTGCAGTCGGTAGCTTAGTGAATTAAAAGACCGAGTGCTTGGGTTTTTACCACATGGCGATAGGTAGTTATCACGCCGCGTTAGCAAATTACTTCGGCAATACCACTAAATGCTTTCGAGGAATCGTCGAGAGTGCTGCCACCAGGTGATAGGAATTACCATGCCACGCAAGCCTCTTGACGAATGTCAAAAGGATTTATCGAGTAACCAATCTACTGCCAGGTGATAAAGAGTTATCGTGGGGTGATAGCTCTGGATAGCGGCGATGGCTCAAGCAGTTACCGTCTATGTAACCGCGTGGCCGTAGGAGTTATCGCGCGGGGGTAGCTTTTGTATAAAGGTTGGACTTGAGATTTTATTATCATTTTCTCATTCACTCTCTTCTTTACTTCTAGAGAGGGAAGAGGAGGAACGTCCAAGAGCTCGTATGGAGATCTATCCAAGGTGTGCTTGTGCTTTGAATCGCGAGTCGACGCTAGATCCGCGGAGAGGAAGTTGTGACAATCAATTCCATCCGGATCAAAGAAAACGGTCATGGCTTCGAAGATAACTTCAAGGGTAACGATCTTCCTTATTGAACAAGTGAATTCTTTCTTTTGGCATATGCATGGAATCTTCCACCAAAAGGTGAAGAATCGATGGAATTCCTTTGGGTTGATTCATGAAATCCCTAGAGAGTCTTGCATATAGATCCGAAAATATGTAGTATAGAATAGGCATGCTGTGTGAAGCCCATCTAGACAGATTGGTCTGGATTGGTGATGTTTATTTTGCGTGTTGGAGAAGACTCTGAGTATAAATGAGTAATATATATGGTCTGTAGGGTACTGGAGATGCGTTCCAGGAAAATACTCTAGAAATCCATGGTTTAAGAACAGTTGGATATCGTCGGGCGACCGTGAGTATTGCCAACGACGATAGATCTTAGTCAGCTATTTGTGTTGTGTGCTATGGAAAGTCCAGTGTTTCTGGCACTACAACATACTGCAGGGTTTGGATTGAGTTTGGGTGCAGAAAGAGAACTTATGTTGGTCCCTCCAAGCAATCATTACGAATGCTGGCACTAACTCCCTTTTTAATTGTAAGGCTGTCTCTGGGAGACTGTGAGGCTAATCTGTGAGCTACGAGCTCTTAAAGGCCGTCGAGCCGACCGGACAAGGGGAAGCCGACCCGCGCTTGTCTAGACATTGAATTAATGATTTGAGCAACGGGCAATGGCTAAACTATCTCTGAGTTATGGTTGTCTGACTCGAGTGCCTAAGTTATTGGCTTCGTTAAGATCACATAACGAGATTCTGAGGCTGTACGCCAAAAAGACTAAAGTCTCAGGCAGGGGGCCATGGTGACTGAAACTGCTCAAGTATTGCCATTCTGAGCTAAGAATGGTGGTAGGCCTAAAATTTAGGCACACCAATAATATTTCCTGAGTGCACAGAACGTTTGGCCATTTAGCATTCGTCTGTGATATATTGAACTATGCGTGAGTGCATGTTTTTGGGATATATCTGCTTGTGAAAATACTATGCCTGCAGGGAAGGAATGTCACTGCCCCGAGAAAAGGGTAGGGTCATTATAAACTTGTCAGCTGAATCCTGACTGCTGCCTTGTTTGCCACCCTTGTGGTGGATTGTCCCTGTGCAGGTGCTGGAGAACCAAGCGGGAAATAGCGGGCTGAAGCCCTTGCTGTTATGCTGGCCCTCGAAGGCCAAGTGGAGAAGTTTTACTGTTTTCATGTGTGGTCGGCCTGCGCGCCGATGTTTGTAATCCACACCTATGAAGTTTAACTGTAAGGCCTTAAGGCTAAACACTTTTGTGTATTTTTGTATACATCCTGTTATATATATAAATGATGTTGTTTATATATAGTGTACATTCCTGTTTGATGAGTTCAATAATAACCCCTAAAGCTTCCGCTTGAATGCTCTGAGTTAGGTTGCGTATACTAAGTTTGGATATTCATACGTAACATTGCTGACTGTCTGTAGAATATGGCGTGGGGCCCCTGTCGAACCCTCTGTTATTTTTCATGTGACAGATGGAGGTGCTACAACCGTACCCGCCGCCAAGCTCGCATCCAGGTTCGTTTCTCCTCCCCTCCCTCGTTGCTAGTCTTCTAGATCAAATAGGAGAGATATTGGGCTCAAATGAGCCCAATTCCATGAGATATGGAGGGAACATTCGGAGCTTTTCTTCTTGCTTGGGTTCACAGGAGGAGCTGCCTCTGGCGGCCATGTCGCTAGGAAATGCTAGCCACCACCTCAATGGAGGTGGTGGCGATAATCACCGGCAGTGGCAGCGGCCTAGTGGCCGGGAAATAAGCAACCAAAATTCTACATGCTGGAAAGATCACAGCCGTTGGCCAACGGGTAAGATAACCCGATGTCGTTCATTTTTGCATTAATTAAATTATAGTATTTATGATATTAATGTGTATTTCTGTCACATATAAAACAACTTAATTCTATGTTGATTTTAGGCCTTGTAGAGGATTATCCAGAGAAAGTAATCAATATGAAAAATATAAATCTAGGACTTAACTTTTTTTTGACACCCTAAACATGCAATTTCAAACACTATATCTCCTGGTAGGGTCATTCTCCTCGGACTGCTCCTAGATTAGGGCAGAACATTAAATGAATGCCTAAGTTATTTTTCTATGGTTTTAGTCAAAATTTGATTTATTAAATAAATGTAATTTAGGGAGTTTTACAACTTCAAATACCCCCAAATTTGGGAGGAATGGCTCTATGGTCATCATATAGCCTTGGTAAAAATTTGGATCCATTTGGATCTCTGCATGTTAAAGGATCCAACATGTATAGTGAAGGTAGATTTGTAAATAATGTGTAAATAGTAAAATGGGAATTTGGCCAATTTGGCTCAATACCTATCCATGAAATTTTGGACAGAGACTTATGGAGGTAAAATACTCCTTTCATGAGAAAATTGTGATTTTTGGAATCAAAAATCCCATAAGCTCGAATTATTTCAAAATTAGAACATTTAGGTGTTAAAATGAAAAATTTGGCTACTGAACTTAGAAAATTCCAAATTGTTGATCCAAGCAATATTAGGCCATTTCACTTCTCTGGAAAAATTTATGAGCACTTTTGAGAATTATTCCATATATAAATAGTGTAATAACATTTTTACCCTTATGGGACTTTGATCAAAAACATTAGTGTTCTGAGGAAAATTATGAGAAAATGTTTAAGCCCTTATTTATGTAGTATGAACTCCTATAAATTTTATTAAGATTTTTGGATGACTTTTTATGGTGAATTCATTAATAGTGGCACTTTTGTAATTATTTTAACATGTGGATATCTTAAGTCAAATCACTAGATTGAAGTATGAAAATTTGTTTTGAGCATTATCTTGTAAACATTAGGTAATAGGAATTTTCCCTGAATTTGTACATGATTATTTGAAGTACTTCATTTGAAAAGAGGAAGATAATGGGAATTCAATCGTAAATGGAAAATAAGGGTCAAATCAAGTTGAAAAATTAAGATATTTGGTTCACATATATTTTTAGCCTAGATAAACATCAGATAATTTACTTAGACCTAAAGGACCACTGGTTATAGTAGCTCATGCTCAAAGTGAACTAGGTCACTTAATTAAATAAATTAAATTATGGTCCAAAATAATTAGAAAAAAGATTGAATTCTCAATGGTCAATATTATACACACACAAACCCATGATAAAAAATTTGGAGGCTTTTGGCCCAAGGAATTGGAAGTTATCTCATATGGGTTAGAATTAGGTCATGGCTTGCGCTTAGTAAAAAGTGACGTGTAACACTAGGACCCATAGGGAAATGATAAGTGGTTGGATTGAGAGATGTATTGGGAAGTTGAAACCCCACTCGAGATCACAAGTATGACACTACATTGCAATGAGTTTTAGAGTACAAGTCACAAGGAGAACAACTATAATGGGGTCCAGCGAAAGATCGTCGCTCTCCCAATTAGTACCCTATGTCATTAGGTTTACTCAAGTGTTATAACGAGATTGGGGTATTAGTAAAGGGTATACACTAATAAATGTAAGTGTACTTGAGAAATGGATCTTTGGGCTTCATCCCATCGCTGTTCCTAATGCCCTCGAGAGCCCTTCATCGGGTATGCCCTGGGCAGTTCAAGGATTAACCCTAAGCTGCTAAGTATTACAAGAATTAGACAAGAGTAGTCTAATAGGTTAAGGTAAACGATGTGACAAACTCACCCATATAGAGTTGGAGGAATACATGATGAGTTTAGTCCTGCGAGCTAGAGGCTTGGGTGTTTGATACAAGACGGGTTAAGTCCTGCGAGATGGAGGCTCGGGAGATTTACTTCAGGATGGGTTGGTCCTACGAGCTGGAGGCTCGGGTTTGAAATAATTTGCATGTGCATAGAACATATTAGTGGCAAGTCATGCGGTACTGGTCAGTCATCACAACGATGACAGTATGGTGACTTTAGTGAGGTGTGAGGGTTTGAGGGGCCAGTAGGTTGTTTTATACTGCAGTCTGAAGGACAATCCCCAATAACGCACACCCAACCAAAAAAACTAGTGGACATGGCCAGCAGATTAGTACGCAGAGACTCTAGAGTGCACCATGGACGTGTACAGAGGCGTACGAATGGTTTAGGCCTGGTAGTGTGTATACCTACCTAGGAAGTGGAGACGCCCGCTCAACTGCTGTCGTAGCCACAACGGTGGTACCAGAGAGTTCAGCTAACTCCAAAAAGTGGGAACTAAATGTCTGTGATCACCGAGTTGTGTGTGTGAGTTGCACTTGTATGAATCATAACCCGCATAACTCATCATAGCATACTTACATACCTAGGGCATACACACCATGGATCTTTATCAGATAAATTAGTATAGACTCTTTTATATGATAAGTTATACTTATGAAACCTTAACTTATAAGTGTGTATGAGTATTCATATAAGTTAAGGTACTCCTATGATGTTGGTGTAGCGGTAGATAGTTTACTTTCTGCTCAGTTTCTTTACTTTACTTACTGCTCGTTCTTTCAGTTCTACTCTTCCTATTGCACTTCTTTTCATTACTACTTTACTCACTTTATGTGTGCTACAAGAACTATTTGTACAATGATATAACTGTTAGAAACATGACCATGATAGAATAGTCCCACCGTCACTGACTCCAATTTTGTACTGCTTTGTTTTCCTCCTCTTTCGTCCTCCCGCTCAGTGCCTAGGATTCAAAGGGGTGAGGCGAGGATAAAATGACTTAGTCTTTATGACTAACGGTCGGTTGTGACTATATCATTTTAGGATCACTAGGAGCTAGAGCATCAGTATGACCAGCAGGACGAGGTGGCAGGACCTGAGGAGCAGATACCACGTACTACTACGCAACTCAGCGTCAGGTGATGATGAGTGTTTCAGTTACCGCTTCCGTATAGTGTTATTGTGAGAGATTTGATTCAATTTTGGCATGTATCGGGCATAAGCCCCAACTCTCATTTTTTCTGTACTCATTGTGCACTGATGTACCTTTCATCTCTATATACTATAATGTTATTGATGTGACTTGTGGACTTGCTAGTTTTCATTTACTGCTTGTTGTACTTCTTTTATCACTTGGCCTATAGGTTGAATGATCGTACTAGCCAGCAAGATCGACGTCGTATGGTGTCAAATAACTAGTGTGCTAGTGTCAACCTAAGGTGGCGGTTTTGGGCATAAGACTGGGTAACCTCTGTAGTAAGGGGGAGGGGGGTATTACAAGCTGGTATCACTTAACAAACGATCATATGAGAAAGAATTCCACAACATTAGGCCACCCCGCTCGAGCAATAGATTGCAGACAAACTATACAGTAGAAGCAATGGTGTGCCCATGTGTAAAAAGTCACAGAAAATAGTCCATGTAAAACAATGAGTTAGGCCAATCCATATATAAACTTACTTACAGGTCATCGTACCATAGGATGTCATTCCTCCCCCTCCGGTTGCCACACCTTCCCAGCAGACGGAGATGGAGCAGACTCTGATGGCCATCCTCGAGGCCTTCAGGGACCAGCAAGCCCCAGTACAGTAGCCAAATCTAGGATCGAGTGGACTAAATGCATTCAAGAGTATGTCTCCGCCGATGTACTACGAGACAGATAATACAGTGAAGACGAAAGAGTGGCTAGAGACCATTCAAGAGATGCTGGTAGGCATCAACTGCCTGGTTAATAAGGCGGTTTCCTTAGCAACATCTGCACTATATGTTCATGCAAAGAGGTGGAGGAAGTCCCTGATGGACTCCATGTATGCTTATCAGGAGCTGCCAGACATCACTTGGGAGAAGTTTAGTGAGGTCTTATTAGAGCACTTCGTGTCTGTTACGGACAAAGATGAGTGAGAGGAGAGGTTTTTGAACCTCAGGCAGGGGAGAAAATCAGTGATAGAGAACCAGAGGGAGTTCTCCCATCTGTCCAGGTTCGTCGGGATTCATGATTTGGATGATAGGAGGTACGCAAAGAGATTCTACTGAGGACTTAGAGACTCTATGAGGAAGTCTCTAATGTTCATTTTGCATGGCACTTCGGCTCAGATTATCGAGATGGCAAAGAAGCTAGAGACAGACCAGTTGATGGTATAGAGCAGGGGGAAGAGACCGCTGGATGGGGCATCCTTCGGGGAGAGCAGTCAAGGCTCACAGAGAGGCAGAGTGATGAGCCACAAGAGGGGTGGAGTACATTATCGTCATAATTTTAGGTAGGAGCAGAGGCCTCTCGTAGTACTATCTCCTCCACCACTGCAGACCCATGACCCGATGAGACAAGATGATCATGGCCACCGACTAGTGATTTGATATAGGTGCCAACAGCCAAGGCACGTTAGGGCTGACTTCCCTAAGCAGTTTCATCATCCTCCTCCTCCTCCACCTCTAGCAGCCCCTCCAGTATAGCAGGGCCAAGGTTGAGGACGAGGTTAAGGACATTATGGTGGAGGTCGAGGACACGAGCAGATGTATGCTTTGGACCTCGCCGAGCCGAGGAAACCCGAGGAAGTTATTACAGGCATTTAAATTTATTGCAAGTAAAATTTTCAACATCTATATCTTACGACCACTAGAACAACCACATACCTTAATTTAAACCCCAAATATCAGGTATAGTCTTTACTAACAGTAAGCCCACCCATACCTTATTCGATACGGGTTCTTCTCACTCGTTCGTATCTGAAGCCTTCGTGGAGGGACTAGCAGGCATAGACCGATTCACCGGCGTGACCAGGAGGGTGCGTCTACTAGATGGATTAGAGATTCTATCATATGCCAAGTGCAACATGAAGGCAGAGATTGGAGGAAAGGTATTTTAAGCTCCAGTGATGATTTTGAGAATGCCGGACTTTGATTTGATCCTGGGAATGACTTGGTTGCATTGGAACCATGCCCGGATCGATTACCTGTCAAGGAGGATCACCTTATGGCATGGGGATACCAACATCATCATCGAAGGTATTAGACCTATTTCCCATACTCCATTATCATCGATGCAGGCTATCAAACCCATGAGTAGGGAGGTGAGGTGTACATGATCTGTTTCGAGATGGTGGAGACGGAGGCCTCTGTTGCTGATATTCTAATAATTCGGGATTTCTCCGACGTATTCCAGGACAAATTGTATGGATTACCTCCGACTAGGAACATGGATTTCTTGATCCAGTTGGTGTCAGGAGCGAGGCCTGTGTCTCGAGCACCTTACTGAATGGCACCCAAGGAGCTAGCAGAGTTTCGGACTCAATTACAGGAGCTAGTGGAGTCAGGTTTTGTCCGGCCAAGTTCATCGCCATGGGGAGCACCGATGCTATTTGTGAATAAGAAGGATGGATATTTACGGCTCTGCAACAACTACCAGGAGCTGAACCGGTTAACAGTGCGAAATATGTATCCACTGCCCCGGATTGACGAGATATTTGACCAGCTAAAGGGAGCCTTCTGTTTTTCGAAGCTCGACTTGAGGTAAGGATACTACCAGCTGCGCATTCAGGAGGAGGATATACCGAAGACGGCCTTCAATTCTCGGTACGAACTATACGAGTTCACGGTAATGCCCTTCAGGATCACGAATGCACCTACTCATTCATTAGTATGATGAACCGTGTGTTAGAACCATACTTGGACATATTCATCATAGTCTTCATTGACGATATATTGATCTATTACCGAACGAAGGAGGAGCACACCTAACATCTAGCTCTAGTGTTGGGCAAACTAAGAGAGCATCAGATGTACGCAAAGTTTTCCAAATGCTAGTTCTGGCTACAGGAGGTAGCATTTCTGGGGCATACCATCAGTGGAGATGGGTTGTCTGTGGACCTGTCCAAGGTGCAGGCAGTTAGAGATTGGCCGCGATCCAAGTCATCTTCAGACATCTGTAGTTTCTTAGGACTAACGGGATACTATCGCAAGTTAGTGGAGGGGTTCTCGAGGATAGCACTCCCCCTAATGTCCTTGGCGAAGAAGGATACAGCTTTTACTTGGTCCGAAAAGTACGAGGCAGTATTTTAGGAGTTGAAGGACAGGCTCGCCTCGCCCCCCATCCTTGCACTTCCATCTGGGAAGGAAGGATTTCACATTTATACCGATGCATCATATCAGGGGATGGGTGCATTCCTGATGCATCATGGACATGTCATCGCATATGCTTCGAGTCAGCTGAAGAAGCACGAACAAAACTACCCCGTACATGATTTGGAGCTCGGGAAAGTGGTATTCGCGTTGAAGATTTGGAGGCATTACTTGCATGGGGTTCATTATGAGATCTTCTCAGATCACAAGAACCTCAAGTATATTGATACGCAGAAGGATCTAAATCTATGCCAGAGGAGATGGCTTGAGTTCCTGTGCGATTATGACTACACGATGCATTATCACCCAGGGAAGGCGAACATCGTGTTGGATGACTTGAGCAGGAGAGTCGGCACTACTATACTGGAGCCCCTGGTGGCTATGGAGCTAGTACGGATGATGGAGTATATGCGTATTACCATGGTTTCCAGGGCTGAGCCGGATGTTTATCAGGAGTACTTGGCATCCTTGAGCATTGTTTGCAACATACGAGACCGTATTTGGGCACAGTAGAGACAAGATGCAACTTTGGAGCCCGTATTCAAGGCCCTTGAAGGGGTAAGTCATAGGATTATTCACTGCATGATGACCTAGTTCATTTCCATGGCCGTATTTATATACCTGCAGGAGGTGGTATCCGGGAGGACATACTCAGGGAGGCACATTGCACTCGGTACTCAGTGCTCCCTGGGATCACAAAGATGACAATGGACCTGCAGAGGGACATGTACTGGCCGAGGATGAAGAGGGAGATCATAGATTATGTGACACATTGTGAGACTTACTAGAGAGTGAAGGCGGAATGCAAAAGTCCAGGAGGGCTACTACTACCGTTGCCGATTCAAGAGTGGAAGTTCGAGGATATAGTTATGGACTTCAAACATGGATTGCCTCGCTCTAACTCTGGGCACGATTCTATATGGGTCATCATCGATTGATTGACCAAGGTGGCCCGATTTATATCGATCAGGAAGGACAACACATATGTAATTTTGGTGAGATTGTTTGTGGAGCAGTTTGTCGGGTACCACGGCGTCCCCACGACGATTATCTCAGGCTGTGATGGTCGGTTCCCTTCTAGGGAGTGGGGAGCGGTGCTAGCGTACTTTGGTTCTCAGCTTGCTTTTAGCACAGCTTTCCATCCACAGACTGACTGTCAGACAGAGCGGACCAACCAGACTATGGAGGATCTGCTACGCTTATGTATATTGGATATGGGGAAGCCCAGGGAGAGACTGTTGCCACTGATAGAGTTCTCCTACAACAACATTCACCAAGCGAGCATTGGGATGGCGCCATATGAGGCCCTATATGGTAGGAAGTGTCGGACACCGCTATCTTGGGTACAGGATGAGGATCCGCGAGCTTTTAGATCGGATTATATTGAGGATACGGGCGCTCACGTACGACTGATCAGGGATCAGATGCTGGAGGCGCAGAGCAGATAGGCCAAGTATTACGATGCAAGGCATCAGAAGGTGGAGTTTTAGGTGGGAGATAGGGTATTCTTGAAGATACGTCATGTGCATGGTGTTTCCCGGGTGAGGAAGCACAAGAAGCTCAACCCTTGATCCTAGATCGGATCGGTCCTTTGGCTTACCGGCTAGAGATGTCGCTAGAGTTAGGGAACCTGCATGATATCTTCTACGTCTCCTCGCTTCGGAGAGCACTACTTCGGCCAGAGCAATATATCACCACTATAGTAGGCTCAGTAGTACCTGATAGATCAATCCGTTTGGAGCTGATATGGATCAATGGCAAGACGATCAGAGTGTTGTAGAAGAAGAAGGTTTCCTTGTTCAAGGTGTTGTGGTCCAACAACGGATGGGAAGAGCACACTTGGGAGCCGATGGATCTGATGTGAGAACAATATCCGGAACTCTTCGCCTCAGGTATATCATAATTTTTTTTGAAAAGTTCTTAAATTCTTGTGCATAGAAACCCCATAGTCCCAAACTTGAATTTCGGGGACGAAATTATTGTTTTTGTTTATTGAGATTTTTAACTTCCCATTTCCTTCTAGACCCCTTAACTTAGATTATGGTAGAATATGCGGTGAGTGAATGGGTTAGGCTAGGTTTGACCCAAGGAGTTAGGGTGGATTCACATAGGGCCCACTATAGGGTTCAAGTCAACTTTAACTTAGAAAAATTATTCTAGTTCAATAGGCGTCGAGTGCGTTGAGTAAACTCGACGCCATTCGACGAAGCGTCGAGTGCGTTGAGTGAACTCGATGCCACTCGACAAAGCATCGAGTGGACTCAACGTCATGCTTTTTAACTTACAAAAATTCTTCTTGATCAAAAGGCATCGATTGCATTGAGTGAACTCGACGCATTTCAACGAAGCGTCGAGTGCATTGAGTGGACTCAATGTTGTGCTCTTTAACTTAGAAAAATTGTTCTAGATCAACAGACATTGAGTGAACTCGATGCCATTCGATGAAGCGTCGAGTGCGTTGAGTGGACTCAACGCCATGCTCTTTAACTTAGAAAATTTGTGTTTGAATCACAATGCGTCGAATGCGTTGAGTAAACTCGACGTTATTCGACGAAGCGTCGAGTGCATTGAGTGGACTCAACGCTATGCTCTTTAACTTAGAAAATTTGTGCTTGAATCACAAGGCATCGAGTGAATTGAGTGAACTCTACGCCATTCGACGAAGCATCATGTGCGTTGAGTGGACTCAACGCCGCATTCTTTAACTTATAAAATTTGTCCTGGAATCAAAAGGCGTCGAGTGCGTTGAGTGAACTCGATGTTATTCGACAAAGCGTTGAGTGCGTTGAGTGAACTCGATGCAACTCGACGAAGCGCGAGTGATCTCGACAATTTTGGACTTAAGAGTACTTTTCAGTCTGGTTCATATGTATGGTTGAACTGGGTTTTCGGGATAAACGTTGATGGCACATTTGAACCCGATGTCTTCAATAAACCTATTTAATACATTGATCTTTTCAAGAAGACATTTTTAAAGCATGGATTGGAGGTACAATACTAAGGAGACACATGGCAAAGCGACTTAAACTGCGATAATTGGCGGTCGAATAATAGGGTGACACGTGGCAAGCAACCTAAACCCTAATTCGTCTTATAAAAAGGAAGAAACAAGAAACTATAGCTGTCACTCCCATTTATTACCAAGCTCGCCATCTTCTTCATTGAGCCTAGAGGAGTGGAAAATGACTCCTGGAGTTAAGCTTTTTCTGGATAAATAAGGGATCAAGCTAGTTCATTGGAGCAGTCATCGGCCATGGCTCACTACTACCGTACCCACCGCCAAGCTCGCACCCAGGTCCGTTTCTCCTCCCCTCCCTCAGTGCAAGTCTTCTATATCCACTAGGAGAGATATCGATCTCAAATGATCCCGATGACATGAGATATGGAGGGAACATTCATAGCTTTTCCTCTTGCTCAGGTTCACCGAAGGAGCCGCCTCTGACGGCCATGTTGCTGGGAAACGCTAGCCACCACCTCAACAGAGGTGGTGGCGATAATCGTCGATGGTGGAAGCGGCCCAGTGATTGGGAAATAAGCAACCAAAATGCTTCAGGATGGGAAGATCACAGACGTTGGCCATCGGGGAAGATAACCCGATGTTGTTCATTTCTACATTAATTAAACAATAGTATTTATGATATTCATGTGTATTTCTGTCACATATTAAACAGCTTACTTGTATGTTGATTTTAGGCCTTATAGAGGCTTATACAGAAAAAGTCATCAATATGAAAAATGTAAACCTAGGACTTAACTTTATTTTGACACCCTAAACAAGCAATTTCGAACACTGTATTTCCTGGTAGGGTCATTCTCCTAGGACTGCTCCTAGGCAAGGGAAAAATATTAAATGAATGCCTAGGTTAAACCATAAGTCCACATGCAGTGAAATTCATGTCATACATGTGTGTATACCATACTTAGACTATGTCCAAAAATCAGAATTTTTGGAGAACATTTTCTATATTTTTAGTCAAAATTTGAATTATTAAATAAATGTAATTAAGGGAGTTTTACAGCTCCAAATACCCCCATATTTGGGTGACATGGCTCTAAGGTCATCATATGGTCTTGGTAAAAATTTGGAGCCATTTGGATCTCTGCATGTTAAAGGATCAACCATGTATGGTGAAGGTAGATTTGTAAATAGTATATAAATAATAAAATGGGAATTTGACCCATTTGGCTCAATACCTGTCCATGAAATTTTGGATAGAGACTTATGGAGGTAAAATACACCTTTCATGAGGAAATTGGGATTTTTGGAATCAAAAATCCCATAAGTTCCAAAAATCCCATAAGTTGGAATTATTTCAAAATTAGCACATTTAGGTGTTAAAATGAAAAATGGGGCAACTAAACTTAGAAAATTCCAAATTGTTGATCCAAGCCCAATTAGGCCATTTCACTTCACTGGAAAAATTTATGAGCACTTTGGAGAATTATTCCATGTATAAATAGTGTAATAACCTTTTTACCCTTATGGGACTTTAATCAAAAATATGAGTAGTGGTTTAAGGAAATTATGAGAAAATGTCTAGGCCTTATTTCCTTAATATGAACCCCTGTAAATTTTATTAAGATTTTTGGATGAATTTTTATGGTGAATACATTAATAGTGGCATTTTTGTAATTATTTTAACATGTGGATATCTTAAGTCAAATCACTGGATAGAAGTATGAAATTTTTTTTGAGCAATATCTTGTAAACATTAGGTAGTAGAAATTTTACCTGAATTTTTACATGATTATTTGTAGTACATCATTTGAAAAAAAGAAGATAATGGGAATTCAATTGTAAATGCAAAATAAGGGTCAAATCAAGTTGGAAAATTAAGATATTTGGTTCACAAATATTTTTAACCTAGATGAACATCAGTTAATTTAATTAGACCTAAATGACCACTGGTTATTGTAGCTCATGCTCAAAGTGACCTAGGTCACTTAATTAAATAAATTAAATTATTGTCCAAAATAATTAGAAAAATGATGGAATTCTGAATGGTCAATATTATACACACGTCAAACCCATGATAAAAATTTGGAGGCTTTTGGCCCAAGGAATTGGAAGTCATCTCATATGGGTTAGAATTAGGTCTTGGGCTGCGCTTAGTAAAAAGTGACGTGTAACACTAGGACCCATAGGGAAATGATAGGTGGTTGGATCGAGAGATGTATTGGGAAGTTGAAACCCTGCTCGGGATCACAAGTATGACACTACATTGTAACGAGTGTTAGAGTGCAAGTCACAAGGAGAACAACTATAATGGGGTCCGGCGAAAGATCGTCGCTCTCCCAATCAGTACCCTAAGTCATTAGGTTTCCTCAAGAATAATAACGAGATTGGGGTATTAGTAAAGGGTAGACATTAATAAAAGTAAGTGTCCTTGAGAAAGGGAGCTTTGGGCTTCAGCCCATTGTAGTTCCTAGTGTCCTCGAGAGCCCTTCATCGAGCATACCCTGAGCAGTCCAAGGATTAACCCTAAGTTGCTAAATATAATAAGAATCAGGCAAGAGTAGTCTAATAGGTTAAGGGAAACGATGTGACAAACTCACCTGTATAGGGTTGGAGGAATACAGGACGGGTTTAGTCCTGCGAGCTAGAGGCTCGGGTGATTGATGCAGGACAGGTTCAGTTGTGCGAGATGGAGGCTCGGGAGATTTACTTCAGGACGGGTTGGTCCTGCGAGATGGAGGCTTGGGTTTGAAATAATTTGCATATGCATAGAATATATTAATGGTGGGTCATGCGGTACTGGCCAGTCGTCACACCAACGGTAGTATGGTGACTCTAATGAGGTGTGAGGTTTTGAGGGGCAAGTAGGTTGTTTTATACTGCGGTCTGAAGGACAATCCCCGATAACGCACACTCGACAAAAAATACTAGTGGACATTGCCAGCAAATTAGTACGCAGAGACTCTAGAGTGCACCACAGACGTGTATAGAGGCGTACGAAGGGTCTAGGCCTGGTAGTGTGTATACCTGCCTAGAAAGGAGACACCCACTCCACTACTGCCGAATCCACAATGGTGGTACCAGAGAGTTCAGATAACTCCAAAAAGTGGGAACTAAAGGTCTGTAATCACATAGTCATGTGTGTGAGTTGCACTTGTATGATTCATAACCCGCATAACTCATAATAGCATACTTACATACCTAGGGCATACGCACAGTGGATCCTTATCAAATAAATTAGTATGAGCTCTTTTATATGATAAGTTATACTTATGAAATCTTAACTTATAAGTTTGTATGGGCATTCATATAAGTTAAGGTACTCCTGTGATGTTAGTGTAATGATAGATAGTTTAATTTCTGCTCAGTTTCTTTACTTTACTTACAGCTCATTCTTTCAGTTCTACTCTTCCTATTACACTTCTTTTCATTACTACTTTACTCACTTTACATGTGCTATAAGAACTATTTGTACAATGATATAACTTTTTGAAACATGAACATGATAGAATATTCCCACCGTCACCTGCTTTCATTTTGTACTGCTTTGTTGTCCTCCGCTTTCGTCCTCCAGCTCGGTGCCTAGGAGTCGCGGGAGTGAGGGGAGGATAAAATGACTTAGTCTTTATTACTAACGGTCGGTTGTGAGCGTATCATTTTAGGATATCGAGGAGTTGGAGCACCAGTACGGCCAGCAGGACGAGGTGGCAGGACCTGAGGAGCAGATACTACATACTACAACCACAGCTCAGCGTCAGGTGATGATGTGTATTTTAGTTACCGCTTCCATATAGTGTTTTTGTGTGTGTGAGAGAGAGAGAGAGAGATTTGATTCCATTTTGGCATGTTCCGGGCATAAGCCCTAACTCTCTTTTTTTCTGTACTCATTGTGGACTTATGTACCTTTCATCTCTATATACTATGATATTATTGTTATGAATTGTGGACTTGCTAGTTTTCATTTACTGCTTGTTGTACTTCTTTTCTCACTTGGCCTATAGGTTGAATGGTCGTACTAGCCGGCAGGATCGGCATCGTGCGGTGTTGACTAGCCAGTGTGCTAGTGTCACCGTAAGGAGGTGATTCTAGGCATAAGACCGGGTAACCTCCTTAGTAAGAGGGAGGGGGTCTTACACAAGGGACCCAAGGAAGGTGAAGATTTGAACTTGTACCTTGGAGTGGGGGCGGAGGCTGTAAGCTCCGTGTTGGTCCGAGAGGAAGGTAAGAAGTAACTGACAATTTACTATGTGAGCTGGGTCTTAAAGAATATAGAGCTCTGTTATCCGATTCTGGAAAATCTAGCCTTTGCTTTGGTACTCTCGGGACAAAACTCTGACCTTACTTTCAAGCTCACTCGATCCGGGTGGTAATAGATCATCCGCTATGTAGCATATTTGAAGGGGTGGAACTTTCGGTAAGGTTGGCAAAATTGTCAGTGGAGTTGAGCGAGTTTGACATCTCCTTTGTCTCGCGTCTGCCAGTTAAAGCTCAAGTGGTGGTAGACTTCATGGCAGACTATATAGTGGAGTCAAAAGAGGTAGGACCAATCCGCATAGTCGCTTGGCATCTGCTGGTGGATGGACTTTAGGAAGAAATTCCTTGGGAGCGGGGGTTATCTTGGAAAGCCCCAAGGGACGAAGATTAAGGAGACCATAGTGATACACTTCCCTGTCTCCAATAACCAGGCGAATTATAAGGCAGTCATTACGGGGATATGACTCGTTAAGGAGCTGGGAGTGCATGATGTGGATGTGTTAACAGACTCGATGGTGGTGGACTCCCATGTTAAGGGAGAGTTCGAAGCAAGGGAGCCGACCCTACAGCGATACATGCTTAGGGTAAGGGGCCTTATTGGGGGGGGGGGTTCAAGACCTTCTCCATCCGGCATATATCGCGTGAAGAGAATGTTGCAGTGGATCAGCTAGCCAAGTTCGTTCAAAGGGCAGGAGGGATCATGACAGACTTGTTCTGACCGTCCATAGGTCAAGAAGAGCTAATGGAGATAGATCATCGCCTATCAGTTTATCACATTCTTAACCACTGACGAATTCCCAGGGGATTCCACAAACAAGAAGAACTTCAGGCACAAGTCGGCATACTATCTGTTACGCGAAGGAGAGCTATTTCAGAAGACACTCTCGGGACTTTTGGCTAGGTATGTATCTAAGGAAGAGGTTCTGAAGATCTTAGAGGAGGTCCACTCAGGGGAGTGTGGAAGCTACTCAGGGAGCAAGACTCTAGAAGAAGGATAGTTCGGCAAGGATACTTTTGGCCAACCTTAAGAAAAGATGCGGAAGAGTTTGTGAAGAAATGTCTTAAATTTCAGATGTTTACGCCACTCTAGCTGCTGTCGGCCCAAAAACTCAGAAGTATCGCGACACCATGGCCATTTGTAAATTGGGGAATGGACTTGGTGGGGCCTTTTCGTCAGGCTAGTGGACAAAGGAGATTCCTTGTGGTCATGATCGATTATTTCTCAAAGTGGCCGGAAGTCAAGGCCCTGGCCCAGATGACCTCTCAGGTGATCCGTAACTTTGTATGGGGATAGATCGTCTGCTGACATGGGCTGCCTCAAGATATAGTCATCAACAACGAACCGCAATTCACCAGTGATGAGTTCATCAGCTTCTGTGGCTAGCTTGGGATTGATCTTAGGTTTGCATCGGTCTATCACCTCAGGAGTAACGGGCAGGTGCACACGGCAAATAAGATCATCGTAAACCTTTTGAAGAAGAAGGTTGAGAACCTGAAGGGCAGTTGGGTGGAGCAGCATTCGTCGGTCCTTTGGGCCCTAAGAACCATGCTCAATACTGCCACAGGGGAAACTCCGTTCAATCTTTCACATGGATGTGAAGCCATACATCCCATTGAGTTCGAGGTCAGGTCACCGCAGGTGGTCATCGCAGGATAAGGAGATGAACACTAGAGAATCGAGAATGAAGGCGAGATGCTGCTCTCACTGGACCTAGTGGAAGAGCTTCGCGACCTAACCATCATCAGGCATGAGGAGGTTAAGCGTTGAATTTCCAGGTATTTTGACAAACATGTACGCATCAAGCAATTTTTAAATGGAGATCTGGTCTTGAAAAAGGTAGATGCGGTCGGGAGGTTGACATCAGTTGGAAAGCTCAATCTCAACTAGGAGGGTCCTTATGTTGTCGAGGAAGCCCTAAAATCAGGTGGTTATCATCTCCAAAATGTCAAGGGGGTAACCATCAGTCACACCTGGAGTGATGATGACTTGAAATACTTCAATCCTTTAGTATAAATAAGAGATATGCTTGTTTTTCTAACTCTTTTCCTTCTTAGCATTTCCCCCTTATGGCCTGAAAGAAAGTTGTACTTAAACCCCAAGCTGATCCCGCTGTCTGGCTCCCATTAGCTGACAGGTCAGGAAGGCCCTCGATGGATGTTGAGAAACAAGTTGAACTTAGATCCCAAGCTGATCCCGTTGTTAGGCTCCCATTAGTTGATATGTCAGGAAGGCCCTCGGCGGATGTTGAGAAACTAATTGAACTTAGATCTCGAGCTAATCCTGCTGTTAGGCTCCTATTAGCTGATAGGTCGGGAAGGCCATAGGTGGATGTTGAGAAACAAGTTGAACTTAGATCTCGAGCTGATCTCGCTATCAGGCTCCCATTAGCTGACTGGTCGGGAAGGCCCTCGGTGGATGTTAAGAAACAAGTTGAACTTAGATCCTGAGCTTATCCCGCTGTCAGACTCCCATTATACGGCAGGTTAGGAAGGCCCTCGGTGGATGTAGAGAAACAAGTTGACTTAGATCCCGAGCTGATCCCGCTATTAGTCTCCCATTAGCTGACAGGTGAGGAAGGCCCTCGGTGGACATTGAGAAGTAAGTTGAACTTAGATCCCAAGCTAATCCCACTGTCAGGCTCCCATTAGCTGACAGGTCAGGAAGGCCCTCTGTAAATGTTGATAAACAAGTTAAACTTAGATCCTGAGCTGATCCCGCTGTCAGGCTCCCATTAGCTAACAGGTCGGGAAGGCCCTCGGTGTATGTTGAGCAATAAGTTGAACTTAGATACCGAGTTGATCTTGCTATCAGGATCCCATTAGCTGACAAGTCAGGAAGGCCCCTCAGCGGATGATGAGAAACAAGTTGAACTTAGATCCTGAGTTGATCCCGTTGTCAGGCTCCCATTAGATGATAGGTAAGGAAGGTCCTCAGTAGATGTTGAGAAATAAGTTGAAATTAGAAACCGAGCTGATCCCACTGTTAGGCTCCCATTAGTTGACAGTTAGGAAGGCCCTCGGTGGATGTTGATAAATAAGTTAAACTTAGATCCCGAGTTGATCCCGCTGTCAAGCTCCCATTAGCTGAGAGGTCGGGAAGTCCCTCGGTAGATGTTGAGAAATAAGTTGAACTTAGATCCTGAGCTGATCACACTATCAGGCTCCCATTAGCTGACAAGTCAGGAAGGCCCTCGGTGGATGTTGAGAAACAAGTTGAATTTAGATCCCGAGAAGATGCCGCTGACCAGGCTACCACTAGCTGGAAGGGCTGGAAGTCACACAGAGATAGAATGAGGTATTGGCCCAAGAGGATCTCACTGACCAGGCTTCCAATAGCTGCCAGGGCTGAAGGACACTTGATGATATGCCGAGAGGTTAACCCTAAGGGGAACTCGCTATCAAAGTTATCGCCAGTCAACAAGGCTTGGAGTCGGTGGAATATTGAAGTGTCTGTAAATTTTTAAGGAGATCTCGCCATCAAGGGACTCGCTAGTTAATAAGACAAAAAGTCATTCAGAAGCTATGGAGTACCTAGGCGAGGACGTAAAAGAGGCAGGATAGGGTATAAATGAATGTAAGTGTTCAGGGATGGAATTTGCTAGCAAAGCTCTGTAGTCGTGGTCGAGCCGATGATTTGAGAACGACACGAGACCTAATTCTTAGCATCAAGTTCGTGAAATTGACGTTTTGCAGGATGTTGTGGTGAGGATATGGGCTAAGGTATCGCAAGATATCTTTTCCAAGAACTATCGACATTAAAGTTCGGGCCGAGTGCAGTTCCGCGAGACAGATCAACAAGAGCTAAAATAAAAATAGAATAAAGAAAAATTTCACAATGCAAAAACTTTAATTTGTATTTCATTGATAAATGTTACATCTCACAAAAAGGGGTCCCGCCCGAAAAAAGGGAAAAATACATAGGAAAATTGGGAAAGCAAGAGCTTCAGGGTGAAGATGCTGACTACTCGCTCTCTCCGGGGGTGGCACCGACATTATAAGACCCCCTACCCCTTACCAAGGAGACAACCCGGTCTTATGTTCAGAATCACCGCCTTACGGTGACACTTAGCACACACGGGCTAGTCGACACCGCAAGACGCTGATCCTGTCAGCTAGTACGATCATTCAACCTATCGGTCAATTGAGAAGAGAAGCAATATAAGCAATTATACATCAATTCCACATCACAGAATCATCATAATATAAGTAAAATGAAAGATCCAATAATCCACAATGAGTACAGAATGAAAGAGAAAAGGGCTTATGCCCAATATATAGTAATCAATCTCTCTCTCACAAAATGTAACCAAGCGGAAGCTAATCTATCATTAGTACACACGTCATCACCTGACGTTGGGTTGCAGTAGAAGTAGTAGGTGGTATCAGCACCTCATGTCCTGCCACCTCGTCCTACGGGTGCTCCATCTCCTCGAGCTCCTAAAATGATACAGTCATAACCGACCGTTAGTCATAAAGACTAAGCCATTTTGTCCTCGCCTCCCCCCGCGACTCCTAGGTACCGAGCGGGTGGACGAAGTGGAGAACAACAAGGGTTATAAAAGTATAGCAGGTGGTAGTGGATCTAACCTATCATGGTTATAAAATGACGAGTATATCTCTACTTTAGCAGTTCTATATAGTACAAGTAATGGAGTGAAAAACAGTACTGAAAAGAAGTGTGGTAAGTAGAGTAAAGTACTGAGCAGAAAAGTAAACTAGCTAGTACTACACTAACATCACAGAAGTACCTTAACTTATATGAATGCACATACAAACTTATAAGTTAAGGTTTCAAAAATTTAACTTATCCTATAAAAGAGCTCATACTAATTTATATGATAAGGATCTATGGTGCGTATGTCCTAAGTATGTATGTATGATACGGTATGCGGGTTATGATTCAAACAAATGCAACTCACTCACACGACTCTATGCGCACAGACCTTTAGTTCCCACTTTTTGGAGTTAGCTTAACTCTCAGGTACTACCGTTATGGATACGGCAACAGTGGAGTGAGTGTCTCCACTCCTAGGCGGGTATGCAAACTACCAGGCCTAGACCTTTCGTATGCCTCTGAAGAACACACCAGAGTCACCACGTACTCAACCGCTGTCTACTCCACCAAACCTTTAGGTTGGGTGTGCATTTTCGGTGATTGTCGTTCAGACCGCGGTATAAATAACATACTAGCCCCTCAAACCCTCACACCTCACCTGAGTCACGTACTACCATTGGTGTGACAATTGGCCGAGTACCGCGTGACCCACCACTAATATGTTTTTGCACATGCAATTTTTTTCCATCCCGAGCCTCCACCTCACAGGACAAAACCTGTCCTGTATCCAAACATCCGAGCCTCTAGCTTGCAGGATAAAACCCGTCATGTATCTTAACATCTGAGCCTCCAGATCGCAGTACAAAACCCGTCCTGTAACCCACAACCCTATATGGGTGAGATTGTCACATCGTTCCCTTAACCTATTAGACTAGTCTTATCTAATGCTTATTAGGCATAACAACTTATGGTTAGTCCTTGGACTTCCCAGGGCATACCCGGTGAAGGGCTCTCGGGGGAACTAGGAACTATGATGGGCTGAAGCCCAAAGATCTCGTTCTTAAGGACACTTACTTTTATTAGTGTTTACCCATTAGTAATACCCAGCTCTCAATATTGCTTTTGAGTGAACCTGATGACTTATGGTATTATTGGGAGAACGACGGTCTTTCGCCGGTCTTCTTTCTAATTACTTTCCATGAGCTTTGCACTCTAACACTCATTACTATGTAGTGACCCACTTGACACCAACTAGGGTTTCAACTTCCCAATACGCTTCTCAATCCAACCATCTATCATATCCAATGTGGGTCCTAATGTTATGTCTTACATTTGCTAAGGATAACTCATGACCTATCGTTAACCCGTATGTGATGACTGCCAATTCCTTGGGCCAAATGCCCCTAACTATTTATCATGGGTTTGTAATGAATATAATATTGATCATTCGGAATTTCATCATTTTTATAATTATTTTCGACCATAATTTAAATTAATCAATTAAGTGATCTAGGTCACTTTGAACATGAACTACTCTAACCAGTGGTCCATTGTGTCTAAATAAATTATCTAAGGTTCATCTAAGTTAAAAATATCTGTTCATCAAAAATCATGTTTTTCCAATTTGAGTTTCCATATATTTTTATTTATGATAAATCCGTAAATAATCTATTTTCCAAATAAAGTACTTATAATATACAACCGAAAATTCCTAGAAAATTACTAGTGATCAAAATTGATATAATAATACTTACGATAGAAATTCATGATCCTAGTCAGTGATTTGCCTTGTCATAATTTCATATGGACATTATTACCAAAATGTCACTACTTGGGTTTTCAGCATATATAATCATCCAAAAATTCTCAAATCATTATACTGTGTTTGGATCACAGAAATAGGATGCTATAAATTTTTCCATAATTTTTCCATAATTTTTCAACAGTATTTTTTATTACTTTTAAATTAATTTCCAAAAATGATAAAATTGTAAATCGATTATGTACACAAGATATAAACCTCAAATAAACTTATAACTTTTCCCAGAGATGTAAAATATTCTATTAGGGCATGTATCAAAATTTTAGAATTTTACAAGGTCAGTAGGCCTATATCTCATTTTTATTTCTAAAAGACCTTATTTTCTATTAATTCAAAATAATGGGATTTTTGTTACCAAAAATCCTACTCTTTCTATGGGAGGTGTAATTCATCTCTATAAGCCTCTGTACAAAATCCCATGGACATTCATTGTGCTAAATGGGCTAACTTCCCATTTTTATATTTGGGATGTATTTACAATCTACCTCCACCATGCATGTTAGATTTCCCTAATATACAGAGGTCCAAATGGCCTACAACTTTTACCATGGTCATATCATGACCCAATGGCCATGCCATCCAAATTTGGAAGCATTTGGAAGAACGAATCATCCTATATTCCATTTATTCAATAAATGATATTTTTATTAAAACTATAGAAAAATACATCCCAAAAATCTGATTTTTGGACTAGACCTAGGTCTCGCATAAACACATGAATGTCCAAAATTTCATGATATGTGGACTTAGGGTTTGGCTTGGGCACTCATTTAAACATTTGCCCTATCCTAGGACCAGTCTTAGTAGAATGGCCCTACAGGGAGCAATATTGCTCCAAATTTCAATTTTAAGGTGTCCAATTAACGGTAAGACTTATATCTACCTTTTTCAGGTTGGGCATTGTTTCTTAAAATGCCTTTAAGAGGCCTAAATAATCTATACAAAATGACTGTATAAACTTGGAAAGAAAATAGACTTTTTATTATTCCATAAAAATTCAAGGGCATCGGTTCATCTTCTCCAATGAGCCTACGGTCCAGATTGCCCCAACCTGGACCAGCTTGATCTTGTATTTACCGGCCTTCTGGCCGCCACCACCGTCGACGATTGTCACCACCACCTCCATTGAGGTGGTGGCTTGCGTTTCCCGGCGGCATGGCCGCCGGAGGTGGCTCCTCCGGCGAACCCGAGCAAGGAGAAATGCTCGACATGCTCCCTCTCACATGGCATCAGGCTCATTTGAGCCCAATATCTCTCCTAAAAGAGCTAGACAGCTAGCACAGAAGGAGGGGAGGAGAAACGGACCCTTAGACGAGCTTGACGACGGGTTTGGTGGTGATGTGCCATAGCTGACCCTTGGTTCGGCGAGCTAGCTCATTTGTTGATTCCCCCAGCTAATCCTCAGTGAAAATATGAGAAGAAATGCGAACAGGAGGTAAGTAACCGCAAATTTTATTGCTCCAAAAAAGTAAGTAATACATAGGTGTGCCCCCTTATTTATAGAAAACGGGGGGATGAGAGAATACAACACATAATGTGGGACTAAATACAAGGCGAGCGGACTGAGCAGTTTGACATACACAAACCGCTCACTATACAAGCCATAACATTACAACCTCCGAACACAAGAGAAAGGCCGCCAGACAAGCCGCTAAGCCGCATCTGCGGATAGCCAACAATCCGCAGTGCGGCTAACCATTACCCTGAAGCTGCGGCAAGACATCTGACTGCGTACCGCGGGTTGCCACCAGACCGCTAAGAGGATAAGCCTTAGACCAGAGCTTTATGACTTCATAAGATTGATGCGGCTTGTCACCTAACCGCTGAGGCGCACACTGGACAAAACACTGCGGCTTCTACTAAAAACATCATCAAAACAGTCCACTGGGGACACCCACTAGAAAACCGGTAGGACAGGCCGCTGCAGCTAGTTCGGCAAACTGCCTGAACTGATTTCCAACATACTGAATCATCCCAGGAGCCCGCTGAGGCTACCTGCTAAAAGACTATGGTGGCTAGTTCCGCTAATCGTTCGAACTGAGTTCCAACACTCCCCCTCAAGGTTGAGCATATATGTCAACCATGACCAGCTTGCCACAAACCTCTATGAACGAAGTAACCGGTTTCGTGAAGTAATCTGCCAGCTCTTTATCAGAAGTAACGAAAGGAGTGAATATCTGATTCTTCAGAATCTCTTCTCTAATAAAGTTGAAATCAACCTCGATATGGTTCATTCTCTCATGAAAGACCAGATTCTTTGAAATGTATATAGCTGCTTTATTATCACAGAAAATAAGTAGGGGGTGATCATAAAACTCTCCCAGATCCAGTAAGAGAGTTCGAAGCCACTTCAGCTCACAAGAAGTCAAATACATGCTTCTATATTCGGCTTCTGCACTCGATCTGGCAACCACAGCTTGCTTCTTGCTCTTCCAACTGACTAGGTTTCCTCCAACAAAAGTGCAGAAAACCTGATGTTGACTTCCTGTCGCCCTTATCATCTGCGTAGCTCGCGTCAGAATAAGCCTCTACTTTTAAATGTCCCCTTTTCAGGAACAAGAGCCCTTTACCTGGTGCACCTTTCACGTATTCAAGAATCTTCAGAGCTGACTGCATATGACACTCCCTAGGAGCTTGCATAAACTGACTTACTTTTCCAACTGTATAATAGATTTCCGGTCTAGTAACTGTCAGATAGATGAGTTTACCAATAAGACGTCTATACCTCGTGACATCTTCAAGAAGAGGAGAAGACTCACTCCAGCATTTATCATCTCCAACAGCCATAGGAGACTAGGAAGGTTTAGTTCCAAGAAGACCTGTATCTTTAAAAAGATTCAAAGCATACTTCCACTGTGAAAGAATGATAGAACCAGGTTCCCGAGATATCTCAATCCCCAGAAAGTACTTAGGAGAACCCATATCCTTCGTAACAAAATGCCAGAGCAGATGCTTCTTTGTCATATCAGCACCTTTCCTATCATCCCTAGTAAGAAGTATATCATCCACATACACCGCCAGAATAACCAGCCCAGATGAGGTTTTTCGAATAAACAAAGAGTGATCTGCAGCGCTCCGAACAAATCCAACCACAGAGATAACTTCATTAAACTTTTCAAACCAGGCTTCGGACTCTATTTAAGACCATAGATGGATTTCTTCAACTTACACACTTGAGACTCCCCCTGAGTAACATATCCGGGAGGTTGCTCCATATAAACTGTCTCATTCAAATCTTCATAAAGAAAGGCATTCTTGACATCTAACTTAGACATTTCCCAATATTTGTTCACAGCCACTAAAAAGAGAATATGGATCGTAGTAATCCGGGCAATAAGAGAGAACGTATCAAAGAAATCCACACCATAAGTCTGCGTAAATCCTTTGGCTACTAGACGGGCTTTGTAACGATCAATAGTACCATCAGGAAGGTATTTGATTACAAAGACCCAATTATAGCCAACCACATCAGCACCAAGAGGAGTAGGCACAAGAGACCAAGTACCCCATTCAGTCAGAGTTTTCATCTCCTCATCCATAGCAGCTTTCCAATATGGAATAATCAGAGCATCATGATAAGATGCTGGAAGAACATTGGCCAAGAGGGCAAAAGCAAAACTCTGCGCCCGAGGAGACAATCTGGTGTAAGACACCACACCAGCAAGAGGATGCTGAGTGCATGATTGAACACCTTTCCTGAGATCAATTGGAAGATCAAGGTCAGCCCTGTCTACTTGCGTAGATCCATCCGAAGGAGGAGCAGAAAAACTAGGAACCATGGGCAGCGGCTCAACAGCGGAAGCAAGAAGAGCAGGAGAGTCATAAGAAGAAGAAAGAATAGCATGCTCAGGACAAGGTGAAGAAATAAGAGGAGAGGGAACTTAAACATCAGAAGAAGGAAGAATGGAGGAGGACGGAGAAAAGAATGGAACAGTCTCAAAGAAAGTGACATTGACAGAAACATACTGCCGGCGGAGAACAGGATCATAACACCTATGTCCTTTCTGAGTCAGACAATAGCCCAGAAAGATACATTTAATCGAGCGAGGTGATAATTTGTCACGAGTATAAGAAGGATAATGAACAAAGGCAGTGCATCCAAAGACACGAGGAGGCAAAGGAAAAGGGTTCGCATCATGATGCAGGATAGAAAATGGAGTGTTCCCACCGACAATAGAGGAGGGAACACGATTAATAAGAAAGCAAGAGAGAAGAAACGCATGCCCCCAATAAGACTTAGGAACATACATCTGAGTAAGAAGGCTCTGAGCCACATCAAGCAGATGACGATTCTTCTGTTTAGCAACACCATTTTGTTGCGACGTATAAGGGCAAGTGGTTTGATGAACAATACCATGATCAGTACAAAATGACGTAAACTGATGACTAAGGAACTCATTAGCATTATCAGACCGAAGGATTTTAGTAGAAGTAGCAAATTGTGTATGAATTTCATTATAAAAAGCAGTGAAAATAGAATAAAGTTCAGAACGTTCTCAAAATATCTCTGTTCTCATTGTGGCAAGACTGGCCACCAGATTTATCGTTGTTGGGTCAAACACCCTCATCTTCGTCCTACTTATGGTGATTCTGCCAAGAAGTCTACTGCATCTCTTGCCACTTTGGGTGCTGCTCAGTGAACTACCACGGGTAGGTTGCTTATTGACTCTGATGCTACCACTCATATTACTGGGAATTCTCACCTTTTTTCTTCTCTTACAACGAGTAACCACTTACCTCCTGTTCTTATTGCTGATGGTCTGTAACTGTGATTGTTACTTCTTCTCTTCAGCTTCGGGACACTCTATATGTTCCCAACTTTCCCTACAATCTTCTTTCTATTACTGCTCTTTGTAAGCAGTTTGGCTGTGAAGCGATTTTTACTGCTTCTACTTGTGCCTTTCAGGTTCCTCAGTCCAAAGAGATCATAGCTACTGGGACTGAGAGCGGTGGCTTGTTCTATCTTGATACTTCTTCTACTTTCTCTGCCTCCTTCTCTCCTTCAGTGGCATCTTCGACTTAGACATCCTCGTCCTCGGATCCTCTATCAGCTACTGCCTGATTTTCCTCGGGGTGATTCTTCTCTTCATTGTGAAGCTTGTCAGTTTGGGAAACATCATCGTTCTACTTTTCCTGCCAGCAAAGGACGCAGTTCTTCTCGTCCGTTTGATATTGTCCATTCTGATATATGGGGTCCTGCTCCTACTCAAACTGTTAGTAGGGGTAGCTTATATTTTGTGACATTTATTGATGATTTTTCCTGCTGTACATAGCTATATTTGCTGCTAACCATAGCCGCCAGTGCGGCCACCTCAACCACCAGAATGATCATGACGGGAAGAATGAGCAACAAGATTAGGAGAGGGAGAAGGGAGCAAAGGACGCTGAAGTAGAGTAGTAATAGCGGAAATCCTAGCAGCAGTAGCATCAAGAGTCGGAGTGTCCGCTTCTCCGAGAATCTATTGGTGAATCAGGTCATAGGAATCAGGAAGATGAAGTAAGTAGCAAACCACCAAGAGATCCTTAAAATGTTTTTGTTGCTCAGCAAGATCAGCAGAAAAGGGACGATGTTGAAGAAGTTCAGCCCCAAGACTCTTCACCTCCTGATAAGTTGCAGCAGGGGTCATAATAGGACGAGTAAAGAGGTTAGCATACAGAGTGTAGATATGTGAAGTCTGAGCCCCTTTTGAATATAAAGCAGCCAGATGAGTCCATGCGTCTTTGACTGTTTGATCTTGTCGAATAACAGGAAGACACTCATCAGACAAACTATTGGCCAACCAAGTACGGACCAAGGAATTAGAAGCATCCCAATCATCATAAGCAGCAAAGCAAACAGGAGGAGGGTCATCAGTCAAGTATGAGCGCTTATGTTAAGAATGTAAAAGGAAGACAAAAGACAAACTCCAATTAGGATAATTTTGGCACGTAAGCTTTGACAAAGTACCCAAATTACTCGAAGAAGAAACAAAGGGAGAAGAATAAGAGAAAGGAGCAGGGAAAGTTGCAGAAGACGACGGAGTATCCATGAAGAAAGAAATCAAGCCGTGCAGACAAAGCAGAAACCGCAATAGGCAACCAGAAAAGAATCCGCGCGAACAGAAAAAACAAACTGCCCGGTCTCGGTGACCACACACCAGCAGCAGGGGAAATGCTGCGACCCAAGGGCAGAGAAGCTGCACAAAAGGAAGAAGAGCACGAGACCGCCCGAATAATGGGAAACCACGCGACCAAAAAGAAAGAACGGGAGGGAAGAAGCCGGACAAAATCGGAAGAAGGAGAGACAGAAAAAGGACAACCCGCGCGGTTTCAAAAAAAAACCGCAAAAAGAGCGAAACAAATTTGGAGCAAAAAAGGTCCGGTTTTCCTCTGATACCAAGTGAAAATATGAGAAGAAATGCGAATAATAGGTAAATAACCGCAAATTTTATTGCTCCAAAAAAGTAAGTAATACAAAGGTGTCCCACCTTATTTATAGAAAATGGGGGAGATGAGAGAATACAACACACGATGTGGGACTAAATACAAGTCAAGCGGACTGAGCGGTTTGACATACAGAAACTGCTCACTATACAAGCCATAATATTACAACCTCTGCACACAAGAGAAAGGCCGCCAGACAAGCCGCTAAGCCGCATCTGCGGATAGCCAACAATCTGTAGTGCGGCTAACCATTACGCTGAAGCTGTGCCAAGACATCTGGCCGCGTACCGCGGGTTGCCACCAGCCCGCTAAGAGGATAAGCCTTGGACCAGAGCTTCACGACTTCATAAGACTGATGCGGCTTGTCACCTAACCGCTAAGGCGCACACTGGATAGAACATTGCGGGTTATACAAAAACATCATCCAAACAGTCTGCTGAGGAAACCCACTAGAAGACTGGCAGGACAGGTCGCTGCGGCTAGTTCGGCTAACCGCCCGAACTGATTTCCAACATACTGAATTATCCCAGCAACCAGCTAAGGCTACCTGCTAGAAGACTGGCTAGACATACCACTGCGGCTAGTTCGAATATCCGCCCGAACTGAATTCCAACATCCTCTGCTCCTTAGGGTTCACTGAAGGTGATGGTGGGGTAGATTGGAGGTGAGGATGGCTGGTTTAATAATGCTTTGACTTAAGAGGAGTGGCTCGGCATGGCCGGCCATCATTGAGCATGAGTCTCCACCATGCCGTCACGTGTCAGCCATGTAATGGACCGCCAACTATTGCCATAAATATATTTTCTTGAAATGATGAATAGATTTGCTATAGAGATAGATCCCAAATATCCCATCACTATTTTATCCTGAACCCTGCTCAGCCAGTATAAAAAAAAATGAACCGGCAAACACAGCTTTTTAGAATGAAGAATTATCCAAGTCCAAAAGTGTTGAGTGTGTTGACACCACTCAACGTTGCGTTGAGTGGTGCCGATACCACTCAATGCCTTCAGTACTCTAGAAAAACTTAAGTAAAAAGTGTTGAGTGGTGTCGACTTTACTCAATGCCGCGTTGAGTGGTGTTAACACCACTCAACGCCGCGTTGAGTGGTGTTAACACCACTCAACGTCGCCAGCAATCCAAGTCAAGGCATTGAGTTGTGTCGACACCACTCAATGCCACATTGAGTGGTGTGGACACCACTCAATGCCGCCAGCAATCCGAAGTCAAGGTATTGAGTGGTGTCGACACCACTCAATGCTGTGTTGAGTGGTGTTGAAACCACTCAATATCGTCAGCATTCCAGACTTTTACAAGTTAAGGCGTTGAGTGGCGTTGAGACCACTCAATGCCGCGTTGAGTGGCGTTGAGACCACTCAACGCCAACACCATCCCGTAGTGTCTAAGTAACACGGCATCGAGTGCGTTGAGACCACTCAACGCAGCGTTGAGTGGCATCGAGTTCACTCGACACTTCATTGAATGGCATCGAGATCACTCGACACCTAAAGTTTCCCGAGTATTTTTCATCTAGCTCACTCAATGCCTTTTCAAATGGCGTCGAGTTCACTCGACGCCTAAAGTTTTCCGAGTATTTTGTAAGTTAAATTCGTCGAGTGACGTCGTGTTCACTCGACCAACTTGACGCTTCCCGAGCATGAGTCAATTTTATTGACTCAAAACGTGTTCAAGGGGTCTAGCATGAAATGGGATGTTACAAATCTCAATAAAAAAAAATTTATTTCGTCTCCGAAATTCAAGTACGGTTCTACGAGGTTTCTATGCACAAGAATTTTTAAGGACTTTATACATAATTAAAAGGTACCTGAGACGAAAACCTCTGGGTACCGTTCAGGAATCAGATCCATCGGCTCCCAGGTGTGCCCCTCCCGTCCGTGTTTGGTCCACAACACCTTGACTAAGGTAACCTTCTTCTTCCGTAATACTCGATTCGATGTATCATCGATCCGAACTGGCTGTAAATGGACTAATCTATCAGGTGCTATCGGGCATGCTGTAGTAGTAATATGCTTCTCTGGCCAAAGGAGAGCTATCCGAAGTGAAGAGACATGGAAGACATCGTGCAAATCCCCTAACTCAGGGGAAAGCTCCAACTTGAAAGCCAAAGGACTGATCCGCTCCAGGATTAAGTATGGTCCCATAAATCGAGGGCTGAGCTTTTTGTGCCTCCACACCCGCGAGACACCATGCACTGGACGTATCTTTAATAAAACCATGTCCCCCACCTAAAACTCCACCTTCTGATGCCTCGCATCGTAGTACTTGGCCTGCCTACTTTGTGCCTTCAGCATCTGATCCCTGACCAGCCATATATGAGCATCTGTATCCTCAATATAGACCAACCCAAGTGCCCTAGGGTCCTAATCCTGGAACCAAGATAGTTGTTGGGTCCATTGCCCATAATGTCCTTGATTTGAGTGAAGTCAATCTTATCAATGATATACACATGTCTGTAGATGACTATGATAGGTCAGGTAGCCTAAGTGGCTAAGTCAGGTAAACACTTACCTAAGGTGTGGGATGACAGAAATCTATCTAAGTCCACAGGCGTTGAGTGAAGGAACATCACTTAACGCCAATGACTTATAGCGTTGAGTGTAGCCTATACTGTCATAGCCTAAGTTGGAATGAGCTAAAATGTGGCTAAGTCCACAGGCATTGAGTGAATTTAACTCACTCAACGCCATTCTACTAAAGAAAAAGTTGGCTAAAGTGTTTTGGCGTTGAGTGATGAATACACACTCAACTCCATACAACAAAAAGGTTGTAAGTCGAGCTCAGTTTAGAGTTCATCAAACGTAGTTTAGAGTTCGTTGAGCTCAGCTCACCTTTCATCGAGCTAAGTTCAGAGCTTGATATTCTGAGTTCGTCGAGTTCAGTTAAGAGTTCATCGAATTGAGTTCAAAGTTCATCGAGCTCATAATTCACCATTCGTCGAACTTAAAAATACGGTCTATGCACAGTGCTTATTAAATACAAAAAATTGGCTAAGGCAGAAAGCGTTGAGTGAGGCGTGTTCACTCAACACTCTCAACGCTTAAGTAGCTGAAGAAGTAGAAACTTGGTTAAGGCAAAAAGCGTTGAGTGGAGGTTACTAACTCAACGCTATCAATGCCTAGTGAAGAAAGAATTTTGTCTAAGGGGTTTGGCATTGAGTGATGTTAATGAAAGTTAGGGTTAGATCTGATATACTCTAGAGGGGGGTGAATAGAGTATGTCTATGTGTTTTTAAAATTTTCTTCTCTAACAGTATACTATCTTTACCTTTAACAACTATATCTAACTATCACAGATTAAAGTAAATCGAAGATCACAGATTATCTAACTAACACAGCCACAACAAGAACAGAAAAGAAAGAGCAACCAGACAACACAAGAAATTTATATTGGTTCCCCAAACTGGGTACATCCACTCTTCTACCACCCTTGGTAGGAATCCATTGCAGGTTTTGATCAGGTGACTGTCACCAATGAGCTTTTGATCAGGTGCTCAAAAACCAAACCTCAAGTCTTTTGGAAGGAGACTTGAAATCAGAATAATTTTGAAGGGAATTAAAACCATATACAGAGGTGAGAATGAGAGAGTGATGTAAGTCTTCTTTTCTCAAATCAAAATGAAAAGACTGTGTGGATTCTTATTTGTTGTCAAAGTTCCCCCTGAGATTTTGAATGGTTCAGGAGTGGAAGCTTTGTTCAAGGGTGTAGGCCTTCAGCTTTTCATAGATCCTTGACTGATTAGAATGTTTCTGTCACTTGAGATCCCTGAAAACAAAGAGAGAGAGAAAGAAAGATTCTTGATGGTGATAGTTGTTCTTTCTTCTTCTCTTCAGAGTAGTCATTTTTTGAGAGAGCTTTTTCACTACACTGTTGAAGATGTTTTCTTTGTTGTGTCTCTCTGGTTGATGATCAATCTCTGCTCTCGTGTGTTCTCATTTTCTTGGCAGGGAGATGATTATTGAATGACTGTAACTTGGTCGAATTCAAAAGAAAACTTTGCAATAAATGTTCAGCCGAAATCTTGGGAACGAAAAACGGCAAGAATGCAGTCAAATATTCTATTCTATGTCTGTCCCGAGATATAAGCAATTAATTCCATGGAGGATGTTAGCAATCAATGTTGCCAGTAATGGATCTATTCAGATAATATTGGTGCATTGATTTGCAAGGGAATTAATAGCCTATAATGGAAATAAAATGATGAGACAGAAAGAGAAAGAATAAATAACAAAATATCTTACAGTTTTCGTCGACCTGAGATTAGCTTTCGTCGACCTATAATCAGCTTTCGTCGACCTCTAATCAACTTTCGTCGACCTGAGATTTCGTCGACCTCTGATCAGCCTTCGTCGACCTGAGATCTGCTTTCGTCGACCTGATCTCTGTGAAACAACTGCTGTGCATAAGCTGACTAATTCTGCGTTCTATGTTCGTCGACCTGATACTGTGAGTTTTATCGAATTAAGAACTTGGTCAATCTTTTGGCGTTGAGTGAATAACACATCTGGCATTGAGTGCTCTTTGTCTCTGAGTCAGCCATGGATTTGAGTGAATTATAGAGCTGAGTGTTGAAGAATTAGTCGATCTGAGAACGAAGTTCGTCGAGCTCAGCTCAGATATTTTGGCTCTGAGTTAGTCGAGCTGAGCACGACTATCGTCGACCTGAGATCGACGAACGTAGATCTCTTTCTCTAAATCTTAATTGCTCTAAGTCTTAATTCTTTTGCAGTGTTGTAGGTTGGTCCTTTGATCTGTTGACTCTAACAACATGGCCTAGACTTAAGAAACACATAAAATTTGACCCTTCTATACAACATGGGTCACAACCTAAGAAGACAACCTAGCCGAAATCACCTAGGGGTTCCAACTGTTTACTCACTCAACGCCAAGCATTTAAAAGCTTATAAAGCAAGATTAGAGTTGAGTGGAGCTGAATCACTCAACGTGTAGAATCAGACTTCATATTCTAAGTAGTTTGGCGTTGAGTGAAGGTTACTCGCTCAATGCCGAGTGAAGGTGAACCTTTCTAAGTGTTTTGGTGTTGAGTGATGCTTACTCACTCAACGCATATTCTCTGATGCTCGATTTTGGCTAAGTCCACAGGTGCTGACGTCAACAAAATCGACAAAGTCAACTAAGGTCAAATCAGACACGGGGAAGCTATACTACACGACAAAACTTTTCGTGAAGCAACTGTACGTCTTCTTCCAAAGCAAGGTGCAGGTGGAAGCTGCAGGTGGGGCCCATCGATATCTAAGAGTAGTTGATGGGCGAACTACAAAAGGAATAGATAGGGCCAAGACAAAGATAACTTGTAGGGCATACTTTATTCAAAAAGGAGAGCAGCCATCTTTATCTTCTTTGTCATTATTGTATGTGAAAAGCTTGAAGCTCTCCAGCAAGAAAAGTTCAGTTAGCTGTGCAAGTCTCCATCTGCCACAGCAAATTCAGAATATGTTCTGAAGAAAGAAGAACCTTCATCCTTTGGCAAGTTCAGTGAGCTGTTTGAAGACTCAAGACCAAAAGATCTTTAGCCTTGAGTAGCAAGTTCAGAAGTTATCTTCTGAGTTCCTCCAGCAAATCCTTTTCCTACTATGAGGAGAGTTGGAGCAGAAAATTTTCTGCTCAAGTGGTTGACACAGAGAAATTTATCTGTGTCAAAGTTAATTAAACTATTTCTTTTTGTAGGATCTTTCTGGATCTGAGCTGTAAGACCTTTGGGTCTGAGGTAGGGCAAATTTGCCTGAGTTGTAAGAGAGTTTTGCTCTTTGAGGTAGGTGAGTTTTACTCACTAAGAAGTAGGGCAATTTTGCTTGAACTATAGGAGAGTGTATCTCTCAGAGTTGTAGGAGAATGCTTGCTCTAAGGTGTAACTATCCTCCATAGCCTGAGTGGTAGGGCTTAAGTGCCTGAGGTAGGTGATACTTGTATCACTGAGTGTAGGACTTTTTGGATGAGGTGTAAGTCTTGGAGGAGACTGTGGGATCCTGAGGGATTTGAGGTGTAAGCTCCATGGAGCATTGGTTTGGAGAAGTGTCTTGACTAACAAGAAGTTAGCAAGGTGGGAGGAGAGTGGATGTACCCATAATTTTGGGAAACAATTATAAAATTCTTGGGTGTTTTTCTTTGTTTGCTTTTATTTTCTTAATTGCAGGTGCTAAAGACAAGCTCTAGATCACTCTAAGCAGAAAGTTAAAAGAAACAATCAAGTGATTTAAAAAGACTATCAAAAAACCAAAACAGACCTATTCACCCCCCTCTAGGTTGCTTGCTACCTTGAAAATAAGATCTTTCAAGTGGTATCAGAGGGAGGTTGCTCAAAAAGGATTTAACAATCTGAGTTATCCTCCCAGGTAGCTGCTGCTAAGTGTTCATGGGCTCAGGAGAGAGCTAGAGAGAGCTGATGATAGTTTTACTTTCAAGACCACCTAAACACCTAGAGGGGGGGGTGAATAGGTTCTAATGCTTGTTTTAACTTAAGGCAAAATATAACTTCAGGTTATAATAAAATTCAGAAAACTCTGCAGCTAACACAGCACAGCAATCACTAACATGTACACATCACAGATTACACACAGATTTATAGTGGTTCCCCAAGGTCTGGGTACATCCACTTTCCCTCTTCACCTATCTAGCAGTGTGCTAGATTCGGCCTAACTTCCTCCTTTATCTCAGATCCTCAGATCCTATAACTCAAAACCCTGAAAGGTTCCTACAACTCAGAACCCTATAAGGTTCCTATAGCTCAGGCTAACCAGCCCTACCTCAGCCTTGCCACAAGGCCTACAACTCAGAGAACACCTTCTCCTACAACTCAGGCATAAACAGCCCTACCACTCAGAGAATACCTCTCCTACACTCAGCCTTTATAAAATAGGCTTACAACACAGAGAACACCTTCTCCTACACTCAGCCTTTATAAAATAGGCTTACAACTCAGATCTATAAATAGATCCTACAGAATTTGAAAATGAAGTTATATAATATCTTACCCCTGTTGAGAGAGAAGGGATAAGACTGTTCTTGATCAGCTTCTTGAAAGGGCCGATGGATGAAATCAACTGGATCTTTGCTTTCTTCAAAGCTTCTTGAATCTGAACTTAGTTTGAGTTGATTTCCTTTGGAATATACTGCTTCTTAAAAAACCTGTGATAGCTTCCTTCTTGTCTTCAAATGGCTGGATCTCTCTCTATCCACAACCCTTGATAATACTTCTGAACTCTTGAATGAATTCAACTTAGACTGAATCTGAGTGGATGTTCACTTCAGAAAGTCTTCTTAGATCTTCTCTCGAAGATCTTCTTCTGTGCCTTGCACTTTCTTGATTAGAGATCTTATCTCACAACAATGATCAATCAATCAGTTTCTATGTATTTTTTTATTTCTTCTTCTGAATCTTTCTATTTATAGACTTCATCCTTGGTAACCGGCTGATTCAGTTTCTAACAAACTTCTGACAAGTCTGACAGCTTCAGTCGACCTGTTGTAACTCACAGCTATCAAGTCTTCAAACATATCTTATGCATTTGTCTTTGTCAGCAAAGCATCGAGACTGTCTGTTAGAAAGTGTCGAGACCATCTGTCAATATGTGTCGACATAAGTGACTTAGGTGTCGACACAGCCTTTGACGATGTCGACATGTCTGCTTTTATGTCGACTCATCTTCTTGATACTGCATCTTGAGAATGTGTTGACACTGAGTATTTATGTTGACACAAACACTTCACCATTCACCAGCAACTAACTTAGTCTAGACTTTGCTGTGTGTCGATACAAGTACTGTGTGTCGACATAGTTGATGTAGACTCAGAATATAGTGTGTGTTGACACAGCCTCCAGGTGTCGACACAGCTGTTGTCGACTCTGCCTCTGTGTGTCGACACAGTCTTCTGGTGTCGACACAAATATTGTCGACTAGCAATTCTATGTGTCGACACAGTCTCCCAGTGTCGACACAGTTGATGTTGACCAAACTTCTGTGTATCGACACTGCCTCCAAGTGTCGACACAATTGTTGTCGACTCTTTTTATCTGTGTCGACACAGCCTTCTTCAAGTGTCGACACAATCTTTCTGAAGTGTCGACACACTTTCTTCTGGTGTCGACACATGGACTTAGAATATTTTTCCTGCATTCTAGTACATTCTTAACCTGCACATATAAACTCAAAATAACATCAAATACAACTTGATGTATATCATTGAGCAAAGTTAGGCTTCTTCAAATCAGGTACACTTTTTTCAATATACCCAACAATCTCCCCCTATTTGGAGAAGTCATAACCCTTTTAGCTAATGATATACACCATTTATGAAAATTCAATATGATGATGTATAAAAGCATAATATCACAGGGAACATTATAAACAAAATATTAAACACAGATACATCACAGAATAAAGATGTAAAAGAAACGATTATAGAACAAAGTGTTGTTTATAAGTTCAGAAATGTTTGTTATAGCTTGTTTACATTGATTGTTTTAACACACTAACAATAACATAGTTCTAGGACAAAAACTAGTTGAACTAAAACTAAGGCTGGTAAGGCTCCTTGATAACAATTCCTTTTCCTGGTTGAACTTGAGCCATCACAGGAGGTTCTGCATCATCAGCAGGCTTTTTGCCTTTCAAATCAGCTTTCTTCTAAGCCTCAGCCTTGATCCTTTGCCTCTCAAAATAATGAAATGACTTGGGAAAATACTTGCTAGGCCCTGAGCATCAGGAGGTAGCTTTCCACCCTTAGCCTTTCTTCTAAATTGAACTATGGCCTCCTTCCTGGCCTCATACTTTTGTCATTCAAATTCATTATACCATTTGCCTCTTTCATGCACCTGATCCTTCACAGCCTTCCAGGCAGTTAATATAATGTTCCTTGAGGTGGGGCTCCATTGCTCAAAATCAGGTTTTTGTTCTGCTAGCTCTCTGAATCTCTTCTTTGATAATTGAGCATCTTGTTGAGCCTTCAAATTAGCTTTTGGCTTATCTACTTTTTCTACAAAAACATTTGTAACCTCCTTTGGAGTACTGTACATTGCCTGCACTTGCTGATGAATCATTTCAAAATCAGCAGAGGGGTATATGACTTGGGCAACCTCAGGTTGATTACCTTCAAATAGACCTTGTTGTATCCCTAACTCAGCAATGGTATCATCATCACATAATGGTGGATATCCCAATGTGGCTCTGACACTGTTGGTCACCCACTTGGCATGTTCTGAGCCAGCATGGATGAGTATCCTCTCCCCCTTTAGGACTTCTCTGGCAACATGATCCCTAAGATCATTCTTCTGAAACCTTATTTGGCCATCGAGAAAATTCACACCCTCTTTAAAAAATGGTTTTAATTTTTGAAGCTTCTCAGGCATTTCTTTCTGTGAGGTGGTTATAGCAGTTTGAACTTAATCTAGGGCAGCCTTGAGCTTCTGATCATAATCTTCCATGTCTGTAGCCCTTGCAGCAGTCAGCCTTGTAGCAGTATCTTTGAACTCAGTGAGAATCTCATGGTGAGATTCAGTAAGATTGTCATTCATTCTTATCTGATTTTCAAGAAAATATCCTTGTTTCAATGCAATGTCATCCACTTTAGCAAGGATAGTTTGATGTTGGTTAGCTAGATATACCACAGCATTACCTCCCTTGTGGAAGCAATTTGTCATCTCCTTTTTATTCTGATTGACCTCAAATCTGATTGACTTTATGTCTTGGGCTAGATCAAACTGAAGTGTCTTATGACTCTCATCTACAAATTTCTCCAAGGCTCTTCTCTGCTCATCCATCTTCACCTGTAAATTTACCATAAACTTATTGTAATCAAACTCAGTAGGAGATTGGTGAGTTGTTGTCTGGAGAGCTGACTTATAGCTATGACTTCTTCTCTTAAAGACCATTAGCTTCCTTTTCTTAGCCTCCATGGCTTCTTCTGTCTCAGATTCTGAAGAACTTTCAATTTGAACTCTTTCTGGAGGAGTTGTAGGAATTTCTTTCTCAGTTTCATGTTGCACTTCCTCAACATGCACTTTCTCCCCCTCAATAGCACCTTGCTCCTTCTCAACTCTTAGGGTGTCATCCTTTTCAGCTGCCTTTCCAAAGTTAGGAAACAACTCTTTTAGAGTGTATTCCTTTTGTGCTTGAGCTGGTGATGAAACATCAATTGCAGTAGTGTTCAAATCTTCTGATAAGTATAGTCTTTCTTCCTCTTGTACTTGTTCAATAATGGGCTCCCCCTGTAACTGTGCAGGATCAGTAATGTTCTGAGCAGGAGTAAGATCTATCTCCCCCTGCATCTGTGTAGGTATAGATTCCTCTTGGACTTGAGTAGACCCAGTCTGGTCCTCAGCCTGCTCTCTAACTTGTTCTTCTTGAACTTGTGCATTGCCATGATCATGTTCTGGTGATTTCTCAGTTGTTTCCTGCCTGTCCACATCAGGCAATTCTTTTGACAGAACTCTATCCCATCTTGAAAATAACCTCATGTCAATTTTCCTCATATGATTGATCTTGGACCCAGGAATCTGTTGCATTACCTCTGGAATGATTCCAGCCAGGTATAGACTCAAAATTATAGCCAAGTTTGGCTTCTTGATTCCTTCTTTGATTTTTTCAAACAGAACTGCTGACCAACTGGTTGGAATTATAAAGACAATTCTTGTCATCAGGCTGAACATATAGGCTGAGATCCTATCATTTCCACCTGGCTTGCATAAGATCACTTTGCCTACTATTTCAGATAGAAACTTTCCTTGTGGATTCATTCCCTTTCGTTTTATGGCTTCTCCTATCTTTATGGTTGAATCCAAACCACACCACTAGAGAGCCTCCCTTGTCTTTGAGGCTGGGACCTCTTCTTCATCTTGAATGTTGGGTAGGTGAAGAATCTTTCTTATACTTTTTAGAGTAAGTTTAACCTTAGTCCCATGAACTATAGATTTGATCTTGAGACCAGTGGAGTCCAATGTTGCAGCAGTATAGAACTCGAAAACTTCTTTCTTCCAAATCTTAGTAGGTTCAGAGACAAGGTATTCCAATCCATTTTCTGTAAGAAGAGAAATCACTTGTCTGATTTCTGGCGCGGCATTTTCGAAGGCAGCCCTAACCAACTCATATCCCTCATTGATGTTGTCTTTAACCTTTGGCGCTATTGGAATGATGAGAAAGCTTGAGAGGAGAGAAGAGAGATTGTTGACACAGGGTTTTAGTCTCGAAAACCTGGTGAGCGTGTCGACAGAATATGTTCTCGACCTATATATACCTTTTCAAAACACAGAAGGTCAAGAGGCGGACAAAAATTGTCGAAAAGTGTCGAAACTGTTGACAAGTGTCGACACATACTTCTATAGTCTCGACCACGGCGCAGACTACCATGTGTCGACACCAATTGATGATATGTCGACACAGGAGATACTGAATAGTTTAGCCGGAATTATGTGTCGACTCTTAGTATAAGAGTCGACACAAAATCTGTAAGTGTCGACACTATTACTCTGGTTGTGTCGACACTACATATCTGGATGAGTCGACTCTTTGACCCTTAGGTGTCGACACAGAATCTCATGTGTCGACACATTTTCCCTGACTAGTCGACATGACTACTCTGTGTCGACTCATTATCACTGAATGTGTCGACACCATTTTACTTAGCCAAATATTTTTTTTTAATAAACTAACCTATGGCCAACATTCCTAATTCAATTTTAAATCTATTGAATTTAGTTTCATCCAGAGGCTTAGTAAATACATCTGCAATTTGATAATCAGTTTTAACAAATTCTAATGAGATATCTTCTTTTTCTACATGTTCTCTAAGAAAATGGTATTTTATCTCTATATGCTTAGTTCTACTATGTGCAACAGGATTGTTTGAAATAGAAAGAGCACTCTTAGAATCACACAATAAAGGTGTTCTACTTACTTGAATACCATAGTCCTTTAGCTGATGCTGAATCCACAATAGCTGTGCACAGCAACTTTTTGCTGCCACATATTCAGACTCAGCAGTGGATATTGCCACACTAATCTGCTTCTTATTTCTCCAAGATATCAATCTTCCTCCCAAGAATTGGCATATACCAGTAGTACTCTTTCTATCTTCTCTACAGCCTGCAAAATCTGCATCTAAATAACCTGTTAGTAGAAAATCTCCATTCCTAGAGTACCAAAGGCCTAGATTAGGTGTGCCCTTAAGATATCTCAAAATCCTTTTGACTGCAGTATAATGTGATTCTTTAGGGAAAGCTTGATACCTAGCACAGACACATATAGCATACATAATATCTGGTCTACTAGCAGTGAGATATAATAGAGAGCCAGTTATTCCTTTATACAAAGACTCATCTACAGGCTTACCTGCATCATCTTTGCTTATTGGCATATTTGTTCCCATAGGAGTTCTCATGGTGGAGGATGATTCCATACCATACTTCTTAATTAATTCCTTGGTGAACTTAGACTGGGATATGGACAAGCCATCTTCAGTCTGTCTCACTTGGAGTCCCAAGAAGAACTTAAGTTCCCCCATACTGCTCATTTCAAACTTCCCTTGCATAAGTTTGGCAAACTTTTTGCAAAGGTTGTTCTCTGTAGACCCAAAAATTATGTCATCTACATAGATCTGAACTAAGATTATCTTACCTTTAGATTCCCTTAGGAATAGAGTTTTGTCTATTTTACCTCTTGAGAATTTTTTCTCAATAAGAAAAGTAGACAGGGTTTCATACCAAGCCCTTGGGGCTTGCTTTAACCCATACAATGCTTTCCTAAGTCTATAGACATAACTAGGTTTAAGAGAATCTACAAAACTTGATGGCTGCTCTACATAGACTTCTTCTTTTAGATCACCATTCAGGAATGCTGATTTCACATCCATTTGGTATACTTTGAAGCCTTGATATGCTGCATAGGCAAGGAACATTCTGATTGCCTCCAGTCTTGCTACTAGGGAAAATGTTTGATCAAAGTCTATTCCTTCTTCCTACCTGGAGCCTTTAGCAACCAATCTTGCTTTGTTCTTCACAATTACTCCACTCTCATCCAACTTGTTCCTAAAGATCCACTTTGTGCCAATGATGTTGTGGTCTCTTGGTTTAGGAACTAACTCCCAGACTTTGCACCTTCTTAATTGATTAAGCTCCTATTGCATAGCATTAATCCAGTGTTAGTCTTGGATGGCTTCTTCAAATTTCTTAGGCTCCAGTTGAGATAGAAAACTTGAGTGCAGGACTGTGCTCAGATTTCTGCTTATAGTCTGCACTCCTTGTCTTGGATCACCTATTATTTGATTTGCTGGATGATCTTTTAGATGTCTTATAGGTGGAGGTAGATTTTCTTCAGGTTCAACATCTCCAGTTCCTTCATTATGCTGCACCTCTTGGTTGTCATCAGCTTCTATAGAGTCTTGTACTCCCCCTGGACAGTAGCCATCATTTTCCAATACTTCATCTGCATTTGTGCCTTCTGCAATGGAAAGCTTGTCCATCATATTGCTTATACCTATTGGACTGAATGATCTACAAGGCAACTCACTGTTGATTAATCTTGTTTCATCAAATACAACATGTACAGATTCTTCTACCACTTGAGTAGTCAAGTTGTAGACTCTATAAGCCTTACTATTGATGTTGTACCCAACAAATATCCCATCTTGGGATTTGGCAGCAAACTTAGTTAGATAAGACTTGCCATTGTTAAGTATATAGTACTTGCAACCAAAAATCCAAAAGTAGAATAGATTTGGTTTTCTACCTTTCATAATTTCATAGGGAGTCTTTTTGTGGATCTTGGTGATAGAAGCCCTATTGATCATATGACATGCAGTGTTTACTACCTCAGCCTAGAAATATTCATGAAGAGAAGTTTCACTCAATAGAGTTCTACCAACTTCAATCAATGTCCTATTCTTTCTTTTAGCAATACCATTTTGCTGTGGTGTTCTAGGTGAGGAGAATTCTTGGAAAATCCCAAATTCTTCACACAATCTTGTCATACTTTCAGATTGAAATTCAGTGCCATGGTCACTTCTGATTTTGACCACTATACTGTTCAGTTCATTCTGAATTTGTTTAACAAAACTATGTAAAATACTTGGGGTTTCTGATTTTTGTCTCAGAAAGAACACCCATGTATATCTAGAATAGTCATCTACAACCACAAAAGTGTAGACCTTCCTACCTAGACTATGAACTGGCATAGGACCAAAAAGATCCATATGTAAGAGGTATAAACACCTCACTGAATTCTTGTTTTTAAGACTATGAAAGGAGGATTTTGTCTGCTTGCCCTTTTGACAAGCTGAACATATCCCTTCCTTTATACACTTAACATGAGGACCATTCGTCACTAATTCTTTACTAAAGAGTTGGCCAATTGTCTTGTAGTTAAGATGGGCCAGTCTCTTGTGCCATTTGACACAATGAGATGCATTATCATCAGCTACAAGACAAATAGGAGAAACCTTGTTCTCACATACAAAGTCAAGACAATAAACATTTTTTTTCTGTATCCAGTCAGTATGACCTTTTGATCACTTGCCCACTTGATATGATATCCATTCTTAATAAATGAAATGTCATATCCAAGATCACTCAGCTGACTTATGCTTATCAGGTTGTGTTTCAAACCTTTTACATAAGCCACTTGAGTGATGGTAATTTGGTTTGAAGAAATGTTACCAAATCCTTTGATGATTCCTCTTTCAGATCCACCAAAGATTACTTTAGGTCCATTCTTGATAGGTATGTACTCCTTCAGTAGCCCCTTTGTTCCAGTCATGTGCCTGGAACAATCACTGTCCAAGTACCATATAGGGGCATGGCAACTTGGACTTTCCTGCAATACAAAATTACTTTCCCTTAGAACCCAAGTAAGTCTTGGGTCCTTTGTTCAGGTTAGCATCATTCATATCAAACCTACCAGCAGCTCTTCTAACTGGTAGACTGTTGTTCTTCCTGACACTTATGTTATGCCAGCAGTCTAAGGCAAAATGGACAATCTTGCCACAGTACCAGCATTCATACCTGTTGTATCTAGGTCTAGATACATTTTTGGCAGAAAAATTTCTGTTCTGAGCTGGTGCTGCTGCAGCTACACCCACAGATTTCTTATAACCATGGGGTTTATGAACATGGACTGACTTATTGGCATAAACATTCTTGTTCTTCAGAACATCAATCTTAATATGACCATGAATATTTTCAAGATCATATTTATTAGAAGGCACTTGTACCTTTCTAAACATAATAGGGACTTTAAGGTTTAGTGGCTGGACTGGAGCTTTGCCTTTTCTCTTGAATTGGGCAGCCCTGGTGTTATCCTTGAAGCCTAATCCTGCCTTACCCTTCTGAGCCACAAACTCATCTATTAAAGGTAAGACTGATTTTGGCTTAGAGTAGCTAGCCACTAAATCTTTCTCTACTCTCAGTCTGGCCTCCAGACTTTTAACTTGATCTTTGTAATATGTGATTGTGCCCATCTGAATAATAGTTATATTTTTTAGTTTGGCAATCTCATTTAACTTTTGATCCAATACTTTTTCTAACTCAGATTCTGCCACCTTAAGATCTGCAATCTCCTGAGCCTGAGTTTTGGCTAGGTTCTTGATTTTCTTAAGAGCCTACAATAAGTCTCCATACTTATCTATCAACTGATGAATATCTCCTTCAGATTCAGATCCATCCTCATTACTTGATGTAGATGAATCTGACTCTGAACTGGTACTGTAATATGAAATTCTAGAATTACTTTGTACCTTATTGGGACCAGACTGATCCTGGCACTTGTTGTCTTCTGAATCAGCCATCAGTCTCATACACTGATGGTCTTCTTGATCATAGATGGAGTTTAGCAATTGCATAAAATCCTCTTCTTCATTAGCTGCATACAGTCCAATGTAAGCTTCAGCTTCAGATTCTGACTCTGAGGAAGATTGATCTGTAAGACTCTTCTCCTTCTTAGCAACAAAGGATTTCTCCTTCTTGCCCTTTTGTTGAGTCTTCTTTCTGTCTGTTGACTCCTTCCTCTTATCTGGACATTCAGACACCACATGTCCTGGCCTATTGCAGTAATAGCAAACAATCTTTAATGTTGTAGCTTTGCTGGGCTTTGATCTTCTCCTTTCCTTTCTTGATGATTTTCTCTTCTAATAGTAATCATCAACTGGCTGTGATGTGGAGGGCCTTGACTTCCACTGCTTCTTCTTCAAGAACCTCTGAAACTTCCTTGTAAAGGCAGCAAAATCTGCATCTGAATCACTGCATTCTGAGTTCTGATTGTCTGAATTTTCTGAGTTATCTTCAGCAACTTCCTTAGGAGGTGATGGAGACATTCTCCTGCTCTTTCTAGTGGCTTCAACCTTGAAGGCCACTGACTTCTCTCTATGCTCTCTTTTTGTAATTTTTTCTTCCTCCTTCCTAGCCATTAGTTGCATTTCATATGAGAGTAATTTTCCAAATAAGGTTGGAGGAGAAATATCTGCTAGTTTGGCCACTTCTCTTATGGCACAAATCTTGGTATCCCAATCCCTTGTCAAGGATCTTTGAAATTTGTCATTCAGCTCATATGTACTGATGACCCTTCCATAGGACATCAGTTCATTCACTATTCTGTAGAATTTCTTGTAGCATTCAGTTATGCTATCAGACTTCCCTTGTCTGAAACTCTCATATTCTTGATTAAGCATAGATTTTCTATCTTGTCTAACTTCTTCAGAACCCTCCATGTAGACAATTAAAGTGTCCCACATTTCCTTGGAGGTTTTGCAGTGAATCAAATTTTGGAAAGTAGAATCATCTATGGCACTGACTATGATATTCTGAGCTCTCTTATCCATAGTTGCCAATATAATCTCATCCTTAGTCATTTCAGAGAAATCTTTAGGAGTTTTTTCATTTGCATCTAGAGCAGACACATTCATTGGGATATATGGACCTTCCTTTACTGTAATATAGATCCTTGGATCAGAAGCCTCCTTAAACAACCTAACCCTTTCTTTCCAGATTCCAAAAATCTCTTTTCTACAGATGGGTAATTTCATTGACCCTAGTTCCTTGTGATTCTATCCTGAACCCATTTTATTGATTCTTGATTCTGCCTTTAGGGATCTAACTCATACTGTTAAGTCCTTCTTTGAGTAACCTCCCTCTGACACCACTTGATAGTTTTACTTTCAAGACCACCTAAACACCTAGAGGGGGGGTGAATAGGTTCTAATGCTTGTTTTAACTTAAGGCAGAATATAACTTCAGGTTATAATAAAATTAAGAAAACTCTGTAGCTAACATAGCACAACAATCACAAACATGTACACATCACAGATTGCACACAGATTTATAGTGGTTCCCCAAGGTCTGGGTACATCCACTTTCCCCCTTCACCTATCTAGCAGTGTGCTAGATTCGGCCTAACTTCCTCCTTTATCTCAGATCCTCAGATCCTAACACACAGAACCCTGAAAGGTTCCTACAACTCAGAACCCTATAAGGTTCCTATAGCTCAGGCTAACCAGCCCTACCTCAGCCTTGCCACAATGCCTATAACTCTGAGAACACCTTCTCCTACAACTCAGGCATAAACAGCCCTACCACTAAAGGAATACCTCTCCTACACTCAGCCTTTATAAAATAGGCTTACAACTCAGAGAACACCTTCTCCTACACTCAGCCTTTATAAAATAGGCTTACAACTCAGATCTATAAATAGATCCTACAGAATTTGAAAATGAAGTTATATAATATCTTACCCCTATTGAGAGAGAAAGGATAAGACTGTTCTTGATCAGCTTCTTGAAAAGGCTGATTGATGAAATCAACTGGATCTTAGCTTTCTTCAAAGCTTCTTGAATCTAAACTTAGTTTGAGTTGATTTCCTTTGGAATATACTGCTTCTTAAAAAACCTGTGATAGCTTCCTTCTTGTCTTCAAATGGCTGGATCTCTCTCTATCCACAACCCTTGATCTTCTGAATTCTTGAATGAATTCAACTTAGACTGAATCTGAGTGGATGTTCACTTCAGAAAGTCTTCTTAGATCTTCTCTCGAAGATCTTCTTCTGTGCCTTGCACTTTCTTGATTAGAGATCTTATCTCACAACAATGATCAATCAATCAGTTTCTATGTATTTTTTTATTTCTTCTTCTGAATCTATATATTTATAGACTTCATCCTTGGTAACCGGCTGATCCGGTTTCTAACAAACTTCGGACAAGTCTGACAGCTTCAGTCGACCTGTTGTAACTCACAGCTGTCAAGTCTTCAAACAGATCTTGTGTCTTTGTCTTTGTCAGCAAAGCGTCGAGACTGTCTGTTAGAAAGTGTCGAGACCATCTGTCAATATGTGTCGACATAAGTGACTTAGGTGTCGACACAGCCTTTGATGATGTCGACATGTCTGCCTTTATGTCGACTCAGCTTCTTGATACTGCATTTCGAGAATGTGTCGACACTGAGTATTTGTGTCGACACAAACACTTCACCATTCACCAACAACTAACTTAGTCTAGACTTTACTGTGTGTCGACACAAGTCCTGTGTGTCGACACAGTTAATGTAGACTCAGAATATAGTGTGTGTTGAAACAGCCTCCAGGTGTCGACACAGCTGTTGTCGACTCTGCCTCTGTGTGTCGACACAGTCTTCTGGTGTCGACACAAATGTTGTCGACTAGCAATTATGTGTGTCGACACAGCCTCCAAGTGTCGACACAGTTTATGTCGACAAAACTTCTGTGTTTCGACACTGCCTCTAGGTGTCGACACAATTGTTGTCGACTCTTTTTCTCTCTGTCGACATAGCCTTCTTCAAGTGTCGAAACAATATTTCTGAAGTGTCGACACACTTTCTTCTGATGTCGACACATGGACTTAGAATATTTTTCCTGCATTCTAGTACATTCTTAACCTGCACATATAAACTCAAAATAACATCAAATACACCTTGATGTATATCATTGAGCTAAGTTAGGCTTCTTCAAATCAGGTACACATTTTCCAATGTACCCAACAGCTGAGTTCCATGAAACTCCCCATCTGCAGAAGGGAGCAGTTTGGAATATGAAAGGAGAGGGTGAGGCTATTCATGGAAGCCTATGATCCAAGAATTTTTGCAACTGTTAGGGAGGGACCTATCATTCCTATAAAGGTCTCTGTTCTAGATGCCAACATCCAGACACCAAAGACACTCTTTGAAATGACCAAAGATGAGTTCATACTAGCTGGATTGGACAAGAGAGCACAGAACATCATTGCAAGTGTTATAGATGACTCAACCTTCCTGAACTTGGTTCACTGCCAGACCTCCAAGGAGATGTGGGACACCCTTGTGGTCTACATGGAGGGTATTGATGAGGTAAGAGATGATAGGTAGTCTCTGCTCAACCAAGAGTATGAGGCTTTCTGGAAAATCCTGAAGAAGAACATAACTACCTGTTATGAAAGATTCTTCAGGATCATAAATGAGTAGAAGACCTATGGAAGGGTCTTCAATAATTAAGAAATTAATGACAAGTTTCTCAGATCTCTCACTAGAGACTGGGATACTAAGATTTGTGTCATAAGAGAGATGTCCAAGCTTGCTGACACTCCTCCCCAAATATTGTTTGGAAAGCTGCTTTCCTATGAGATGCAGCTGGCTGCCAGGAAGGATGAGGATGCCTCCAACAAATCACTGGTCAAAGAAAAGACCTTGGTCTTCAAAGCTGAAAGCACAAGGAAAGGCAAGGAAAGGATTCCTTCTCCACCAAGGAGACCAGCTGAGTCAGACAGCTCTGACTCAGAGGCATCAGACAACATCATGTCTGATGAAGATTTTGCAGCCTTTTCCAGACAACTCTAGAGGTTAATGAAGAAGAAGCATTGGAAGAAAAGACATTCCAATTCCACTCATAACAGAAAGAACCAATTCAAGACTGACAGGTTTGGTTCTAAACATAATAAATATAACTCCTCTAAAGTAATTTGTTACTATTGCAGCAAGCATGGGCATGTAATAGTTGACTGTCCAGAGAAGAGGAAGGATACTGAGGAGAAGAAGCAGCACCAGCACAAAGGAAAGAAGGAAAAGTCCTTCATTGCCAAGAAGGAAAAGAGTTAGACAGACTCATCATCTTCTGAGTCTGAAGAAGAGGAAGCCTATATTGGGCTAGTTGCTGCTACTGTTAAAAATGAAGCTATTGCAATAGGAAAAGTCAATCCTCTAGGGAGGATAGGAATCAGAGCCCCTCTGACATTGTTAGATAGTGAGTTAGAGGTGGATGAAGATGTCCACAAATATATAGGGCTGATGGAAATGACAGATGAGGAAGGCAACCAGGATCAGCCTGGTCAGAGCAAGGTACATCTATCACCTAACTCTTCTTATTTGTCTGAGTTTGAGACTATTCCTTGCTCAGAAGCCTCTTCACCCTGTGGTGAAAAAGATTTTGGATCTGAAGGAGATGTCAATCAACTGATTGACAAGTATGGAGAACTTCTGAATGCCTTCAAGAAGGTCAAGAAGTTGTCTAAGAAGCAAGCTAAAGAGATCTCATCTCTTAAGCTTGCAGTTGCCCAGCAGACTGTAATAGCAAATCTGCTTGACAAGAAAGCTAGGGAAATTAGCAAACTTAAGTCCATCTTGGACATTCAGGTAGCCTCCATCAAGCACAAGAACTATCTCATTAGGGAGCTCGAAGATAAGCTTGATAAGGAGAAAATAATAGTGGCTAGCTATTCTAAGCCAAGTACTATACTCCCCTTGATAGACTCCTTCTCCTCTAAAAAGGGCAAGAAGGGGTTGGGATTCAAGGGAAGCACAAGAGTTGCTCCTTTCAAAAGAAAGGGCATAGCTCTAGCTCCACCTCAACCTATTACTTCTAAGCCTCCCATTCTTTTCAGAAAAGTTTTGATACCTTCTAATAGGTATGACCAAGAAAGTTCTTATGGTCACTAGGAGAGGGTTTGTTCATCTAGAGTGAACAAAGATGTTCACTATCATGGTGAAAGTTTTGGCAGGGTGCGTGCAGTCAAGGCTGCCAATGAGAAATTTCAAATAGCACAATCTAAACCATTTGTCTTTGGTACTTCTGCACAAACTCTCAAGAATGTTATTGCAACCAAGGCTCAGAATTTGACAGCAAAGGTTCTAACTAAGGGTAAGTCTAAGAATCAGGTTGATCTAGGCATATCTGAAGCCATCAGAAGCATGCTTTCTTAAAAGAAGCTAGCTCCTGCTGGCACTCAGGGCAGACCAAACCAGCCAGTTATAAGACTTACCTTTAGTCAAATTTTGGTTGAAATAAATCAGAAAAAGGCTGCAGCACATCTTCTTCCTATCAAGGTTGCTGCTCATCAAGCTGCAGGTCCTTCACAGAAAAGAAGATATAACATAAATAATTGTTGGTGTTGTGGTAAGATAGGGCATTTTGCCATTGACTGCTGGCATAATCCCAATGTGACCATAGTTAGGGTCAGTCCACCAGTCAGAAATTCTGCTGGTGAACATGTTCAGTTTCATGCTAACATGCCCCTAGGACTTAATAGATATTAGGGTCCTAAGGTTAAGTAATTTGTATATTGTAGGATAGTTCAAGGTATCATACCCCTATATGGTACTTGGACAGTGGCTGCTTCAGGTACATGATTGGAATAAGGAGCAACTTGAAGGAGTTTACTCCAGTAAAAGATGGACCCAAAATCATCTTTGGAGGTTAAGATAGAGGTGTAACAAGAGGGTATGGTAAGATCATCATTGGCATAGTCACCATCACCAAGGTGGCTTATGTTGAATGGTTGCAGCACAACCTTATAAGCATAAGCCAGCTTTTTTATCGTGGCTATGCAATTATCTTCCACAAGGATGAGTGCCTAATTAGGAGGTCAAGTGAGCAAGAGGTCATCTTGACAGGAACTAGGAGTGGAAATGTTTATTGCTTGAACTTTCTATGTCTAGACACAGATTCTCCTATATGTTTGGTGGCAAATGAGAAAGTCTCCTACTGTTTCGAGTAGTACAAGAGACTAACCCATTTAAATTGCAAGACTATTGGCAAGCTCTTCAGTCAAGAGCTAGTTAGGAATGGCCCCAATATGAAGTGCTCTAAGGAGGGCATTTGCTCAGCTTGCCAAAAGGGTAAGCAGACAAAAGTCTCCTTCAAGGGTATTGGGACCAAAGACTCTGTGAAGTGCTTATACCTCTTGCACTTGGACCTATTTTGTCCAATGTAAGTTCACAGTCTTGGTAGGAAAGTCTACACCCTTGTGGTTGTTGATAACTATTCCAAGTTTACTTGGGTGTTCTTTCTTAAGAAGAAAGATGAAACCCTTGATGTCATCATGAGGTTTGTCAAGCAAATTCAGAATGAGCTTGGTTGTTCTGTGGTCAAAATCAGAAGTGACCATGAGACAGAATTCCAGTCTGATAGCATGACAAAGTTCTGTGAAGAGCATGAAATTCATCAAGAATTCTCTTCTCCTAGAACACCCTAGTAAAATGGGATAGTTGAGAGGAAAAATAGGACTCTCATAGAGGCTAGTAGAACACTATTGAGTGACACATCTCTCCCAGAATATTTTTGGTCTGAGGCAGTAAATACTGCATGTCATGTCCTCAATAGAGCTTCTATCACCAAAGGCCACAAGAAGACTCCCTATGAGATATTGAAGGGCAGAAAACCAAATATGGGCTATCTCAGAATCTTTGGTAGTAAATGCTTTGTGCTTCACAATGGCATGTCCTCTGTGACTAAGTTTGCTGCCAAATCCTATGATGGAATATTTGTTTGGTACAGCAATCATAACAAATCTTATAGGATCTACAACTTAAAAAGCCAAGTTGTAGAAGAATCAGTTCATATAGTCTTTGATGAGTCTACCATGATTAACAATGGTCTGCCTTATTCCTCTTATAGTACTGCAGGTACAGAACAGATAATGGACAAGCTGACCATCAAGGAAGCATCACCAGTCATCCAAGATGATCTGGGTACTCTAAAAGATCTACCTAGCACACTGGGGGTGGATGAAGATCAACAAGAAGATACCCCTATTGTTGAAAGAAGACTGCCACCTGTAGTCAGACATATGAGATATAATCCAGCACACCAGATCATTGGTAAGGCAAGTCATGGAGTAATGACAAGGAGCAGAAGTCAAAACACAGCCATGTATTCAAGCTTTCTATCCCAAGTGGAGCCCAAGAAGTTTGAAGAGGCCAACATAGACCAGCATTGGATTGGAGCTATGCATGAGGAACTGAACCAGTTCAAGAGGTGTAGGGTCTGGAAACTGGTTCCCAGATCTCATGGTCATAATGTCATTGGAGTCAAGTGAATCTATAGAAACAAGCTTGATGAAAATGGCATTATAATTAAGAACAAGGCCAGACTAGTAGCTAAAGGGTACAGGAAAGAAGAAGGGATTGATTTTGATCAAACCTTTACCCCTGTAGCAAGATTGGAGGCCATCAAATTATTCCTTACATATGCAGCACACAAGGGATTCAAGGTCTACCAAATTGATGTGAAGTCAGCCTTCCTAAATGGTGACTTAAAAGAAGAAGTCTATGTTGAGCAGCCTCCAGGTTTTGTAGTTCCTAACTCACCTGATTTTGTTTATATACTTAGGAAAGCTCTATATGGGCGGAAGCAAGCCCCTAGAGCATGGTATGAGACATTGTCTAGTTTCCTCATTGAGAATAAATTCTCAAGGGGGAAAATTGACAAGACCCTATTCCTAAGGGAATCTAAGGATAAGATAATCCTAGTCCAGATCTATATAGATGAAATCATCTTTTGATCTACTGATGACAACCTTTGCAAAAAGTTTGCTAAACTCATGTAGGGGAAGTTTGAGATGAGATGAGTAGATGGCTTGTCCATATCTAGTCTAAGTTCACTAGGGAGTTAATCAAGAAATTTTGCATGGAGAATTCCTCTACCATGAGATCTCTCATGGGGTCAAGTATGCATGTAGGCAAAGATGAAGCAGGGAAACCTGTTGATGAAACTTTATATAGAGGGATAATTGGCTCCCTTCTATATCTGACTGCAAGTAGGCCAGACATCATGTATGCTACATGTGTTTGTGCTAGGTATCAGGCTTGCCCTAAAGAATCTCACTACTCTGCTGCTAAGAGAATCTTGAGGTATCTTAAGGGCACTCAAGATCTTGGCCTTTGGTACCCTAGGAATAGGGAGTTTAAACTAACTGGCTATTCAGATGCAGATTTTGCAGGCTACAAAGAGGATAAGAAGAGCACATCTCGCACCTGTCAGTTCTTAGAAGGGAGACTAGTATCTTGGAGCAGCAAGAAACAAACTAGTGTGGCAATATCAACTGCAGAGTTAGAGTACATCTCAGCAGGAAGCTGTTGTGCTTAGTTGTTGTGTATCCAGCACCAGCTTCGAGACTACAACCTCCAGATAAGTAGAACTCATTTATTCTGTGATTCTACTAGTGCAATCTCTATTGCTAGGAATCCTGTCTCCCATATCAGGACAAAGCACATAAAGATTATATATCATTTCATTAGGGAGGATGTGGAATGTGAAGACATCACCCTTGAGTTTGTCCCAATAGACAAGCAAGTGGCTGACATCTTCACTAAGCCACTAGATGAAGCCAAGTTTAACACCTTCAAATTTTAGTTGGGTATGTTAAACTTAGTATAGCTTCAGTTGCTCCTCATCTGGTTGCAAACTATTTGGCATTATGCAGTTAGGATGGTCCTTTAAAGAAATGAAGATTCTCCAATTGAGGGGGAGCAAGTCCAGCACAATTCCAACATTTCACTGCTGCCCAATTGAGGGGGAGCAGGTGATAAGATGATTAGTTAATCAGGTGCATCCTACCAGCTATTTGCTACAGTCAAAAAGGGGGAGAGGATAAGATGATCAGATAAGCAAGGAAGCAGCAAGGTAGCAGCAATTCAAGGGAAGCAGATGGCAGATGCAGTAATGTTCCATTCTGCAAGCTGGGAAGTGTGGTAACTATAGATCACATCTCAATTATTTAGTTTTATTTTATTATACTTTGTGTTGCATGGTTCTGTGTACATCATTAACTTTGCTTAAGAGTTTTTACTTCCTCAAATAGGGGGAGATTGTTTGGTCTATTGCCCACAATGCCCTGGATTTGAGTGAAGTCAATCTTATTAATGATATACACATGTCTGTAGATGACTATGATAGGTCAGGTAGCCTAAGTGGCTAAGTCAGGTAAACACTTACCTAAGGTGTGGGATGATAGAAATCTGTCTAAGTCCACAGGCATTGAGTGAAGGAAAATCACTCAACTCTAGATGACTTATAGCGCTGAGTGTAGCCTGTACTTTCATAGCCTAAGTTGGAATGAGCTAAAATGTGGCTAAGTCCACAAGCGTTGAGTGAAGTCAACTCACTCAACGCCATGCTACTAAAGAGAAAGTTGGCTAAAGTGTTTTGGCATTGAGTGATGAATACACACTCAACGCCATACAAAAAAAAGGTTGTAAGTCGAGCCAGTTTAGAGTTTGTCGAACTGAGTTCAGAGTTCGTCGAGCTCAGCTCATCTTTCGTTGAGCTAAGTTCAGAGCTTGAGATTCTGAGTTCTTCGAGCTTAGTTGAGAGTTCATCGAACTGAGTTCAAAGTTCGTCGAGCTCATAATTCACCATTCATCAAACTCAGAAAGACAGTCTATGCCCAGTGCTTATTAAATACAGAAAATTGGTTAAAGCAGAAAGCGTTGAGTGAGGCGTGTTCACTCAAAAGCATTGAGTGGAGGTTACTGACTCAACGCTCTCAATGCCTAGTGAAGATAGAATTTTGTCTAAGGGGTATGGCGTTGAGTGATACTTACTCACTCAACGCTAAGCAGCTGAAAGATGATAAAGCAAGATTGACATTGAGGTGCCGTTTGGTTGGGCGGTTTGGCTGCTGTGCGGCTGGGACGCACCGCAGATTTTTGTATAAGCGCCGTTTGGCTCGGCTTTCTTTAGAAACTCCTTTTTTTGATAGCCGCAATTTCCTTTTATAGGCTAACCGCGATAAGTTTCCGCGTTCATCCGCATTTTCTTCCTCCCGATAACCTAACGAGCCAGGCGCTGCGCTGCACTGTCTTCCCCGACGGCCGCGCTGAACGCGATGCCTCCGACGGCCGCGCCTCCGACGACAGGAATATCGAGTGACGCCTCCGACGGCCGCGCTGCACTGGCATCCTCAATCGACGACAGGATTCGCGACTCCTTCCCTCTGGCGCGAACTTCTCCGGCGAATCTATCCTGCTCGCGTGCAGTCCCTTTTCCGGCGACGATCCCGTCTTCTATTTTCTCCCGCTAGTCATCCGTGAGTTTCCTTTTCGTTTTATAAATCCCTAGCTTCCAGATTTTATTTGAATTCATGAGATTATAGGTTTGTATCAAACTTCTATGTATCAAACTTCATGATCTCGTCTTATATTTTCTGTTTTTGGTTTGAAAAAAAAAATCGAAAACTCTGTTTTGTATCCAAACAAACTTTTCGAAAACTCTGTTTTGTAAACTCTGTTTTATCCAAACAGTTTTTTAGCAAAACTCTGTTTTCCAGAATCAGCACTTTCTCAATCAGCAACAGCTCATCAGCAGCTTTTCATCAGCAACAGCCCAACCAAACAGAGCCTGAGTGGAGCTGAATCACTAAACGCCTAGAATCAGACTTCATATTCTAAGTACTTTGGTGTTGAGTGAAGGTTACTCACTCAACGCCAAGAGACAGTGAATTTGTCTAAGTGTTTTGGCATTGAGTGATGCTTACTCACTCAACGCCTATTCTCTGATGCTCGATTTTGGCTAAGTCCACAGGTGTTGACGTCAGTAAAATCGACAAAGTCAACTAAGGTCAAATCAAACACGGGGAAGCTACACTACATGACAAAACTTGTCGTGAAGCTACTGTATATCTTCTTCTGTAAAATCAAGGCATGGCTGGAAGCTGCAGGTGGGGCCAACCGATCTCTAAGAGCCGTTGATCGGCAAACTACAAAAGGAAGAGATAGGGCCAAGACAAAGATAACTTTTAGGGCATACTTTATTCAAAAATGAGAGCATCCATCTTCATCTTCTTTTTCATTGCTGCATGTGAAAAGCTTGAAGCTCTCCAGCAAGAAAAGTTTAGTTAGTTGTGCAAGTCTTCATCTGCCATAGCAGATTCAGAATCTGTTCTGAAGAAAGAAGAACCTTCATCCTTTGGCAGGTTCAGTGAGTTGTTTGAAGACTCAAGATAAAAAGATCTTTAGCCTTCAGCAGCAAGTTCAGAAGTTATCTTCTGAGTTCCTCCAGTAAATCCTTTCCCTGCTATGAGGAGAGTTGGAGCAGAAAGTTTTCTGCTCAAGTGGTTGACACAGAGAAATTTTTCTGCGTCAAAGTTAATTAAACTATTTCTTTTTGTAGGATCCTTCTAGATCTGAGCTGTAGGACCTTTGGGTCTGAGGTAGGGCAAATTTGCCTGAGCTGTAAGAGAGTGTTGCTCTATGAGGTAGGTGAGTTTTACTCACTGAGAAGTAGGGCAGTTTTGCCTGAACTATAGGAGAGTGTATCTCTCTGAGTTGTAGGAGCAAGCTTGCTCTAAGGTACGGCTATCCTCCATAGCCTGAGTGGTAGGGCTTAAGTGCCTGAGGTAGGTGATACTTGTATCAGTGAGTGTATGCCTTTGTGGATGAGGTGTAAGTCTTGGAGGAGACTGTGAGATCCTGAGGGATCTGAGGTGTAAGCTCCTTGGAGCATTGGTTTGTAGAAGTGCCTTGACTAACAGGAAGTTAGCAAGGTGGGAGGAGAGTGGATGTACCCATAATTTTGGGAAACCACTATAAAATACTTGAGTGTTTTTCTGTGTTTGCTTTTATTTTCTTAATTGCAGGTGTTAAGGACAAGCTCTAGATCACTCTAAGCTGAAAGCTAAAAGAAATAATCAAGTGATTCAAAAAGACTATCAAAAGACCCAAGAAGACCTATTCACCCCCCTCTAGGTTGCTAGCTACCTTAAAAATAAGATCTTTCAATAGTGGTGTTCGGCACTTCCTGTCGTATAGAGCCTCATATGGTGTTATCCTAATGCTCGTCTGGTGACTGTTGTTATAGGAGAATTCAATCATGGGCAACAGTCTCTCCCAGTATTTCCCCGTGTCCAATATACATAGACGCATCAGATCCTCAATAGTCCGGTTAGTCCGCTCTGTCTGGTTGTTGGTCTGCGGATGGAAAGCAGTACTAAAAGCAAGTTGAGAACCCAACTATGCTTGCACTGCTCTCCACTCCCTAGAAGTGAACCGATCGTCACGATCCGAGACAGTCATCCTGGGGACATCGTGGTACCTGACGAACTATTCCACAAATAACCTCACCAAAATAGCAACTGGGATGTCCTTCCTGATTGGTATAAACCGGGCTACCTTGGTCAGTCTATCGACAATGACCTATATAGAGTCGTGCCCAGAGTGGGAGTGATGCAATCCGTGCACGAAGTCCATAGCTATATTCTCAAACTGCCACTCTGGCACTAGTAATGACTGTAGTAACCCTCCTGGGCTCTTGCACTCTGCCTTTACCCGCTGGCAGGTCTCGTAATTCATCACATAATATATGATTTCCCTCTTCATCCCTGGCCAGTATATTCTCCTACGCAGATCTGTTATCATCTTGGTGATACCGGGGTGCACTGAGTACTGAGAACAGTGCGCCTCCCTTAGTATATCCTCCCGGACACCACCTCCTGCGGGTATATAGACACGGCCACGGAAATGAACGAGATCATCATGCAAAGAATAGTCCTTTGACTTGCCCCCTTCCAATGCTATAAATACTGGCTCCAAATCTGCATCCAGCCTCTATTGTGTCCTGATGCGCTCCCGTATGTCACACTCGATGACCAAGGAGTTCAAGTACTCCTAGTAAACATCTGGCTCAGCTTTGGAAACCATGGTAATGTGCATATCCTCCAGCATCCGTACCAGCTCCATAGCCATCACCCGGGGCTCCGGTCCAGTAGTGTCGGCTCTCCTGCTCAAGGCATCTACCACGGTGTTCGCCTTCCCCGGGTGATAATGCATCTTGTATTCATAGCCGCACAGGAACTCAAGCCATCTCTGCTGGCGCAGATTTAGATCCTTCTGCGTGTCAATATATTTGAGGTTCTTGTGATCTAAGGACATATCACAATGAACCCCATACAAGTAATGCCTCTATATATTTAATGTGAATATCACAGCCCCGAGCTCCAAATCATGTACGGGGTAGTTCTTTTCATGCTTTTTCAGCTGTCTCAAAGCATATGCAATAACATGTTCATGATGCATCAAGACTGCACCCATCCCCTGATATGATGCATCGGTATAAATGTGAAATCCTTCCTTCCCAGATGGAAGTGCAAGGATGGGGGAAGAGGTGAGACTATCCTTCAACTCCTGGAACGCTGCTTCACACTTCTCGGTCCAAGTAAACGCTGCATCCTTCTTTGTCAAGGACGTGAGGGAGTGGTACCCTTGAGAACCCCTCCACGAACATGCGATAATATCCTGCCAGTCCAAAGAAACAGCGTATATCTTGTAACGTCCCAATTCGCGCTAGGCCCCTTGATTGCGTATTTGAGTCAAGGGGGCTGTGGTGAGCCCAATGGGGGTGTGGGGGAACAGGTGCGAACGTACGGGAAATGAGGAAAACAAGGCAAAATGGCAATTCTGGCTGACACGGGTATGGACACGGCCGTGTCCATACCCGTGTGCCTCATAAAATTAGGCTTACCAGTCAGAGAGGTACACGGGTATTGGGACACGGGCGTGTCCCTAGCCGTGTGCCAAGGACACGGGTCGAGACACGGCCGTGTCTCTACCTGTGTGCCGCAACCCCGACCCGGAAGAAAGTTGTTCTGGGATGAACACGGCCCTGAACACGGCAGGCAACACGGCCGTGTCACCTGCACACGGGTAGGAACACGGCCGTGTGCCTACCCGTGTCTGCGGTGTATAAAAAGGAAAAAGTTGTGAAACCCTAGCATTCATCCCCCTTTCTTCTGCCCCGAAATTTCTGAGAGAGTTCTTGGCTGGAGGAGGAGGAAGAGCTTGCCGGAGCCATCCTTGGAGGAATCAAAACGCCGCTGCCGTCAAGGGAAAAACAATACCGCCGCGAAGGAGTGCGAGGCTCATGGCCGGCCATGGTGGTACCACTGGACTTGAGGTGAGCTTCCTCCCCTCTCCCTTGGTGCTAGATCTATAGCTATTTTAGGAGAGACATCGACTCCATAGAGTCTTGATGGTGAGGAGGAGAGTTCTTAGGATAAGCCATGCCTAGGTTTTCTAGGCTTAGTCTCCCTCAACCTTCTCATCATTCAAAGTGGAGATGAGAGGGGTTTTCGTTGAGGGTTTGGCTTTGAAAGGAGAAATAAGGTTGGGTGTGATTTCTAGAGAAGTTTATGCGAGGTCGTTGCAAGGAAGAAGATGAACGGATGCCGTTCATCTCGCCTTAAGATGCGTGCAGAAATCTGATTTCTGCACGCGGCGACCTTCGTGGCCAATTTCGGAGGTGTTCTGGCCAGATCTGGGTGAACGACTCAACACGAAAGTCGTAGCCCTTGAAATTACCTTTCCAACGAGTGGTTGCTCGTTTCCATGCGATACCTGTAGCCATAGGAAAGCTGGTTCGAGTCCGCTGCATTCGGGAAAATTCCTGTACAGGAAACTGTTTCCTGTACGTATTCGAGTTGAATTTCTGGTATGTTGCGACCAGATCTGGGCGATCGACTCAACACGAAAGTCGTAGCCCTCACAAATACCTTTCCAACGAGGGGTTGTGCATTGTGATCGGATTCCTGTAGCTCCGAGAATCCCAGTTTTAGTATTGGGCTATCCTATGTTAATGCACTTGTTAATTTATAATGTTAACACTCTTGCAATGATTGTGATTTGCTCATTTGATGTCTTGCTCCCATATATCTATAATGTTGTTGTTACTATAATTTAGCATGGATACTCATTTGGTTGTGTAATAAGGTATAACCATGTATTGGTAGAGAAATGGATTGGATGGGAAGGCTAGATATTAGGAGTTGAGATTGGTATAGGATATATTTATACAATTTGGTGTTGAACATATCTATTATGCGTAGTGTTGAGGTGAATTTATTGAATAGGTGGGCGTGAAAATGATGAACACTATGTGAGGAGTATTTTGTAACCGTAATCTGAGCCCAAGGGGTTATTAATAACCGATGCTTAGAGTTGAAGTCTCCCTACGGGTAGCATCGAGTGAGTTGTTTGGGGGCATGTAATGTGCGACGATTCATCGTGTCGCGATATTGAGATAATGACTGTGGCAGGTCTACGGGTTCGCCAGTCGTCACACCGATGGGAGCCAATGGGTAGACCTTGGGCGGTAGGGTTAGATACTTGGTGTCCATAAACCGAGATCTCCTCCGCGCCATGAGAACGGTTGGGCTTGCACCTCGTGCATTTCCGTGGTTCCATCCGGTTCGAAATCAAAGGCCAGGTTGGGCTGTGTTCTTGGTGCTCATTTACCCAAGACCCCTTCTGAGCCGTAGTACGCATGTGAGCTCCGCTGTTGTGTTCTTAGCATTGAGGCGTACGGGGGCCTAGGATGGGTAGTGTGATACCACCTAGTAGTGGAGACGCCCGCTCCACTGTCGCCGTCTGGCCACGACGGACGACGCCTGAGAGGTTAGCTACCTGCTCGAAAAGTGGGAACTTCAAGTCTGTGTCGACATAGCAACTTGCATGTGCGTGCGCATGATTCGGTCATAGCATAACATTCATATCATGTCATTCATTGCATACACAAGATCCTCATCGTATAAGTTTGTATGGGCACTCCTATACGATGAGTTACTTTACTGTTAAGCCGATCCTTAACTTATAAGTTTGTATGGGCACTCTTATAAGTTAAGTTACTATTCTGATTAATTATACCTGTTGTCATATATTATTGATATTTGTAGAACTGCTAGTTGTGTAGCGTAGTTTATACTCCACTATATTTACAGTCACCTGCTTGTTTACTTGCTTATATATATACATATTGTACCTTGTTCCTTTCTCCGCCCGGTGCCGAGGAGTCGCCGGGGGAGCGGATGTGAAGCCACTTAGTCTTATGACTAACGGTTGCTACGTCTTCCTTTTTAGGAGGAAACCCCGCAGGTAGAGCAGCTACGGACTATGCAGCAGGACAGCCAGGCCCGGATGATAGGACCTGAGGTGGTGGTGCCATCGGCACCGTCAGTGACAGTCGTGAGTGTTTTCATGTAGCCGTTTGGCAAAACATTTCTAGACTCTTGTTCTTTTGTACAAGCCGGTTGTGCTTGTTATCTTCCGCTACTTTTGGACTTAAACTTAGCTGTGAACTGAACTGCTTTTGCTTTTACTTTTCTGTTATGGTTGGGTTGGCATAATTGTTGTGATATGGATTGTAGCCGGCGGAATAGGCGTCTTGTGGTAAAGGCTAACCCGTGTGTTAGTGCTACCGCAAGGAGGCTATTTCGGGCATAAGACTCCCCTCGTGCCGTGTGTTGTGTTCCGGGAGGGGGGGTCTTACAAATGGTATCAGACTTAGCCGATCTTCAACTAAAGCAGTCATGTAACAATGGGCCACTCCCGTTCGATTAGTCGGTTTGGGGACAAACCGACTTAGCGGAAGCAATGGTGTGCCCATATGTAATTCACACTAAGTTGTCCAACTTTGACATTAGTTTTAGCCAACCTGACCCTAGTTTGTACCTTGCGTACAGGTCCCAGCGCAGGTGGAGCCGGTTGGGGGCACTCCTACCCCTTCTGTCCCTTCACAATTCCATCAGTCGGAACTGGGACAAACGCTGTCAGCCATATTGGATGCATTTAAAGCCCAGCAAGCTCCGGTGCAACAACAAGCGCCAAGCTCCAACTGGTTGAGCACCTTCCGTGCCCTGTCCCCTCCTGCCTATCTTGGGACAGAATCGCCGGTGCGCACCGAGGAATGGCTTGATACCGTACAGGAATTGATGGCTGGCATAGATGTCCGAACAGCATGGCGGTGACATTAGTAGTGTCGCTGCTAGAGCTGCACGCCAAAAGGTGGTGGAAGTCCCTCATGGGCTCCATCTTCCAAGGGCGGTTGTACACGGACATTAGTTGGAACGAGTTCACCGAGGCTTTTCTGGATCACTTCATCCCTTCTTCTGCTCGGGATGGACTTGAAGAAAAATTTCTGCAGCTGAAGCAGGGATCGAATTCGATAACGGAGTACCAGAGGGAGTTCCAACACCTCGCTAGGTTTGCCGATTCCTATGAGTTGGACGATAGAGGCTACGCGAAGCGCTTCTACAAAGGGTTGAGGGACCCCCTGAGGCAGGCCCTTTTGTTTATAGCCGATGGAAGCCTGGCAGAAATCATCGACATGGCAAAGAGACTGGAGGCGGACCACATGGGATGTGGCAAGAGACCCGCCGAAGGAGTAATTGAAGTCGGCCCTAGTAATAGAAGGCGGAATGATCATGGCAGAGGAAGGGGAAACCACAGAGGCGGTCGGTGGGTCAATCGGAACTATCGGGTGGAGTACCCAATTCCGCAACCACTAGCTTTACCTCCACCACCGCAGCAGCAATATTATCAACAACCTGGGGGCCGACGTGAGGTGATATGTTTTGAGTGCAATCAACCGGGGCATGTCCGACGAGTTTGCCCGCGATTGATCGGGGATGATCCTATTGCTCCCCCTCCAGTAGCTCCACGGGGGCGAGGGCACATGCGTGGCCGAGGAAGAGGACCACCAGGGAAAAATCAAGGACATGCACGGGAGCATGTATTCGCATTGGATATGACTCAGGAGAGAAATCCGCAGGAAGTCATCACCGGTACGTGCAAAATTTATTAATATTATATGACTTGTTAGATTTATGTTACAAATGATACGCGCTATTCTGAATAGTGATTACCCTTTTGGAACCTAGGCACTGTCGTGGTTAGCGGGAGACCCGCCTATACGTTATTTGACACGGGTGCGTCTCACTCGTTCATTTCGGAGGACTTCGTGAAGGACTTGGAGGGAGTGCAACACTTCACGGGCATTACTCAAAGGGTGCGCCTTCCGGACGGCTCTGAGATGACGTCGTCAGCAAGTTGCGACTTCGACACCCTTATTGGAGGAAAGTTCTTTGAAACTCCGGCTACAGTGTTAAGAATCCCGGAGTTCGATCTCATCTTGGGCATGAAGTGGTTGGACTGGCACCACGCCAGGATCAATTGTGCGGAGAAGCAAGTTATGTTGAGGCATGGAGACTCGGAAGTCATCTTCCAAGGTATTAAATTCACACCCCGTAAATTATTATCTTCAATCCAAGTTATGAAATCTCATATGGAAGGGGACGAGGTCTATGTAATCTGCTTCGAGTTGAAGAAATTGACATTAGAGGTCAAGGATGTGCGGGTGGTGCGAGAATTTCCCGAGGTATTTCCCGAGAAATTGCCGGGACTACCCCCGCATAGGGAAGTGGACTTCCAAATCAAGCTAATTACGGGTGCCAAGCCCGTCTCGCGAGCTCCATACCGAATGGCTCCGAAGGAACTTGCAGAGTTTAGAGTCCAGCTTCAGGAATTGGTGGAAGCAGGGTTCGTTCGCCCAAGCTCGTCGCCTTGGGGAGCGCCCGTTTTGTTCGTCAAAAAGAAGGATGGCACCCTGCGGTTGTGCATTGATTATCGAGAGTTGAACCGGTTAACGGTGCGGAACACCTATCCCCTACCGCGCATTGATGAGTTATTTGATCAATTGGTGGGATCGTATTGGTTCTCCAAGTTAGATCTGCGTTCGGGATATTATCAGCTGAGGATACAAGAAGATGACATTCAGAAGACAGCGTTCAGTTCGAGATATGGTTTGTATGAATTCACCGTGATGCCGTTTGGGCTCACAAACGCCCCTTCCGCCTTTATGAGCTTGATGAACAAGGCGTTCAGCCCTTATTTGGACATCTTTGTCATCGTGTTCATCGATGATATCCTAGTCTACTCCAAGACTGAAGCAGAACACGCCGAACATCTAACTTTAGTGCTGAGGAAGCTAAAGGAGCACACTTTGTTTGCCAAGTTCAGCAAATGCGAGTTTTGGCTTCGAGAGGTCGCGTTCTTGGGCCATGTGATTAGTGGGGCGGGGCTAGCAGTAGATCCGGCCAAGGTGCGGGCCGTGAAGGAGTGGTCGCCATTGAAGTCAGCTGCCGACATACGAAGCTTTCTTGGACTTGCCGGGTACTATCGCAAGTTCGTGAAAGGCTTCTTGGAGATCGCCCTTCCCCTTACTACGCTGACCAAGAAGGGTGTGCCGTTTGAATGGACACCCCAGTGTGAAGCTGCATTCCAAGAGTTGAAGGACAGATTGACGACTGCACCCATCCTAGCTCTTCCATCTGGGAAGGAGGGCTTTCAAGTTTACACGGATGCATCGTATCAAGGGATGGGAGCTGTGTTGATGCAGAATGGGCATGTGATCGCTTATGCTTCAAGACAGTTGAAGAAGCATGAAGCCAGCTACCCGGTGCATGATCTAGAGTTGGGAGCGGTGGTGTTCGCCATGAAGATGTGGAGGCATTATTTATATGGCGTCCACTGCGAGATCTACTCGGATCACAAAAATCTGAAGTACGTTCACACCCAAAAGGAGTTAAACTTGAGACAGCGGCGGTGGTTGGAGTTCTTGTGCGACTATGAATTCACCTTGAACTACCACCCCGGGAAGGTCAATTCCGTAGCTGATGCCTTGAGCCGAAAGGCACCGGGAACGAGCACGGAATCTCACTTGATGAGGATGGAGTTAATCCAGACACTGCAAGAGATGGAAGTCACTTTGGTCTTTAAGAATCAATCGGAAGAGTATACGGAATATTTGGCCGCGATGAGTATAGTTTGTAACATACGAGACCGGATCCGGACGGAACAAAAGAAGGATGCGGCTTTAACCCCGGCTTTCAAGTCAATGGAGGATGGGACTACGGAAGAGTACTCCCTAAAAGACGGCCTCGTCCATTTTCGTGGCCGGCTTTACATCCCCGAAGGTGACAACATTCGGGAGGATATTTTAAAGGAGGCCCATTGCTCCAAGTACTCGGTGCACCCGGGGATCGCGAAGATGTACACCAATTTGAGAAAGACGATGTGTTGGCCGGGCATGAAGAGAGATGTCAAGTACTTTGTTACTCATTGTGTGGCCTGCCAAATGGTGAAGGCAGAGTGCAGAAGCCCCGGTGGAATGCTACAGTCGTTGCCCATCCCCGAATGGAAATTTGAGGATATCTCCATGGACTTCGTCCACGGGTTACCTCGCTCGCGCTCGGGGAATGATTCTGTGTGGGTGATAGTTGACCGGTTGACCAAAGTAGCCCGATTTATCCCAATGAAGAAGGAGGCACAGGTGGGCGTCCTAGTGCGTCTCTTTGTGGAGCAATTTGTGCGGTACCATGGTGTGCCGAAGACGATCGTCTCCGATCGGGATGGTCGGTTTACTTCAAGAGAATGGAGGGCTGTACAGGCTAATTTGGGCTCGCGCCTCACCTTTAGCACGACCTTTCACCCTCAAACGGACGGGCAATCTGAACGAACCAACCGAACATTGGAGGACCTTCTGCGGTTGTGTGTGCTAGATAAAGGAGAACCATGGGAGAGACTCTTACCTCTCGTGGAGTTCTCTTATAATAACAGTCATCAAGCCAGTATTGGAATGGCACCTCATGAAGCTTTGTATGGAAGGAGGTGTAGAACACCCTTGTCCTGGGTGCAAGACGAAGATCTGAAGACATTGGGAAATGAGTATATTGATGACACGGACGCGGTGGTTAGGTTGATCCGGGATCGAATGCTAGAGGCTCAAAGCCGACAGGCGAAATATTACAACGCAAGGCACCGTATGGTGGAGTTTCAAGTGGGTGATAGGGTGTTCCTGAAGATTCGACCGATGCACGGAGTGTCGCGGGTACGTGGAGTCAAGAAGCTCAGCCCAAGGTATGTCGGGCCCTATGTCGTAGTGGAAAGGATTGGCCCTCTAGCCTATCGATTGGAGTTACCACCGGAGCTGGAGAACCTTCACGACGTGTTCCATGTATCGTCGCTTCGGAAGGCTTTGTTGCGGCCTGAACAATATATCCCCACGGAGGATGGTGCCGTGGCGTCTGATAGGTCTGTGCGACTGGAGCCGGTGCGGATCGTTGATAACGAGACAAGAACCTTGCGCCGCAAAAGTGTTCCCTTGGTGAAAGTGCTATGGTCTAATCATGGGAAGGAGGAGTTCACATGGGAGCCAAAGGACTTAATGCAAGGGCGCTACCCGGATTTGTTTACTCCAGGTAAGAATTTTATTTGAAGGCATAGTTCCCTTTTTCTGTGTTTCACTCCCATAGCCTTACCCTGATTTCGGGGACGAAATCTTTTATTTTGTTTATAGGATTTGTAACGTCCCAATTCGCGCTAGGCCCCTTGATTGCGTATTTGAGTCAAGGGGGCTGTGGTGAGCCCAATGGGGGTGTGGGGGAACAGGTGCGAACGTACAGGAAATGAGGAAAACAAGGCAAAATGGCAATTCTGGCTGATACGGGTATGGACACGGCCGTGTCCATACCCGTGTGCCTCATAAAATTAGGCTTACGAGTCAGAGAGGTACACGGGTATTGGGACACGGGCGTGTCCCTAGCCGTGTGCCAAGGACACGGGTCGAGACACGTCCGTGTCTCTACCCGTGTGCCGCAACCCCGACCCGGAAGAAAGTTGTTCTGGGATGAACACGGCCCTGAACACGGCAGGCAACACGGCCGTGTCACCTGCACACGGGTAGGAACACGGCCGTGTGCCTACCCGTGTCTGCGGTGTATAAAAAGGAAAAAGTTGTGAAACCCTAGCATTCATCCCCCTTTCTTCTGCCCCGAAATTTCTGAGAGAGTTCTTGGCTGGAGGAGGAGGAAGAGCTTGCCGGAGCCATCCTTGGAGGAATCAAAACGCCGCCGCCGTCAAGGGAAAAACAATGCCGCCGCGAAGGAGTGCGAGGCTCATGGCCGGCCATGGTGGTACCACTGGACTTGAGGTGAGCTTCCTCCCCTCTCCCTTGGTGCTAGATCTATAGCTATTTTAGGAGAGACATCGACTCCATAGAGTCTTGATGGTGAGGAGGAGAGTTCTTAGGATAAGCCATGCCTAGGTTTTCTAGGCTTAGTCTCCCTCAACCTTCTCATCATTCAAAGTGGAGATGAGAGGGGTTTTCGTTGAGGGTTTGGCTTTGAAAGGAGAAATAAGGTTGGGTGTGATTTCTGGAGAAGTTTATGCGAGGTCGTTGCAAGGAAGAAGATGAACGGATGCCGTTCATCTCGCCTTAAGATGCGTGCAGAAATCTGATTTCTACACGCGGCGACCTTCGTGGCCAATTTCGGAGGTGTTCTGGCCAGATCTGGGTGAACGACTCAACACGAAAGTCGTAGCCCTTGAAATTACCTTTCCAACGAGTGGTTGCTCGTTTCCATGCGATACCTGTAGCCACGGGAAAGCTGGTTCGAGTCCGCTGCGTTCGGGAAAATTCCTGTACAGGAAACTGTTTCCTGTACGTATTCGAGTTGAATTTCTGGTATGTTGCGACCAGATCTGGGCGATCGACTCAACACGAAAGTCGTAGCCCTCGCGAATACCTTTCCAACGAGGGTTTGTGCATTGTGATCGGATTCCTGTAGCTCCGGGAATCCCAGTTTTAGTATTGGGCTATCCTATGTTAATGCACTTGTTAATTTATAATGTTAACACTCTTGCAATGATTGTGATTTGCTCATTTGATGTCTTGCTCCCATATATCTATAATATTGTTGTTACTATAATTTAGCATGGATACTCATTTGGTTGTGTAATAAGGTATAACCATGTATTGGTAGAGAAATGGATTGGATGGGAAGGCTAGATATTAGGAGTTGAGATTGGTATAGGATATATTTATACAATTTGGTGTTGAACATATCTATTATGCGTAGTGTTGAGGTGAATTTATTGAATAGGTGGGCGTGAAAATGATGAACACTATGTGAGGAGTATTTTGTAACCGTAATCCGAGCCCAAGGGGTTATTAATAACCGATGCTTAGAGTTGAAGTCTCCCTACGGGTAGCATCGAGTGAGTTGTTTGGGGGCATGTAATGTGCGACGATTCATCGTGTCGCGATATTGAGATAATGACTGTGGCAGGTCTACGGGTTCGCCAGTCGTCACACCGATGGGAGCCAATGGGTAGACCTTGGGCGGTAGGGTTAGATACTTGGTGTCCATAAACCGAGATCTCCTCCGCGCCATGAGAACGGTTGGGCTTGCACCTCGTGCGTTTCCGAGGTTCCATCCGGTTCGAAATCAAAGGCCAGGTTGGGCTGTGTTCTTGGTGCACATTTACCCAAGACCCCTTCTGAGCCGTAGTACGCATGTGAGCTCCGCTGTTGTGTTCTTAGCGTTGAGGCGTACGGGGGCCTAGGATGGGTAGTGTGATACCACCTAGTAGTGGAGACGCCCGCTCCACTGTCGCCGTCTGGCCACGACGGACGATGCCTGAGAGGTTAGCTACCTGCTCGAAAAGTGGGAACTTCAAGTCTGTGTCGACATAGCAACTTGCATGTGCGTGCATATGATTCGGTCATAGCATAACATTCATATCATGTCATTCATTGCATACACAAGATCCTCATCGTATAAGTTTGTATGGGCACTCCTATACGATGAGTTACTTTACTGTTAAGCCGATCCTTAACTTATAAGTTTGTATGGGCACTCTTATAAGTTAAGTTACTATTCTGATTAATTATACCTGCTGTCATATATTATTGATATTTGTAGAACTGCTAGTTGTGTAGCGTAGTTTATACTCCACTATATTTACAGTCACCTGCTTGTTTACTTGCTTATATATATACATATTGTACCTTGTTCCTTTCTCCGCCCGGTGCCGAGGAGTCGCCGGGGGAGCGGATGTGAAGCCACTTAGTCTTATGATTAACGGTTGCTACGTCTTCCTTTTTAGGAGGAAACCCCGCAGGTAGAGCAGCTACGGACTATGCAGCAGGACAGCCAGGCCCGGATGATAGGACCTGAGGTGGTGGTGCCATCGGCACCGTCAGTGACAGTCGTGAGTGTTTTCATGTAGCCGTTTGGCAAAACATTTCTAGACTCTTGTTCTTTTGTACAAGCCGGTTGTGCTTGTTATCTTCCGCTACTTTTGGACTTAAACTTAGCTGTGAACTGAACTGCTTTTGCTTTTACTTTTCTGTTATGGTTGGGTTGGCATAATTGTTGTGATATGGATTGTAGCCGGCGGAATAGGCGTCTTGTGGTAAAGGCTAACCCGTGTGTTAGTGCTACCGCAAGGCGGCTATTTCGGGCATAAGACTCCCCTCGTGCCGTGTATTGTGTTCCGGGAGGGGGAGTCTTACATATCTGAAGCTGACTTTGGTCGCGGCCAATCTCGAACGGCCTGTACCTTGGCCGGGTCCATAGCCATTCCAGCTCCACTGATGGTATGCCCCAAGAATGCTACCTCCTACAGCCAAAACTGGCACTTGGAGAACTTTGCGTACATCTGATGCTCCCACAGCTGGCCCAACACCAGTGTCAAATGCTGGATATGCTCCTCCTTTGTCTGGGAGTAGATCAGAATGTCGTCGATGAAGACTGTAACAAATCTATACAGGAAGGGCTCGAAGACACGGTTCATCAGACTCATGAATGCGTAAGGTGCATTCGTGAGTCTGAAGGGCATCACGAGGAACTCATATAGGTTATACCGAGAACTAAAGGCTGTCTTCGGGATATCCTCCTCTTGAATGCGTAGCTGATAGTACCCGGACCTCAAATCATGCTTGGAGAACCAAAAGGCTCCTTGTAGCTTATCAAAAAGCTTGTCGATCTGGGGCAACGGATACGTGTTCCAGACTGTCAACAGGTTCAGCTCCCGGTAGTCGATGCAGAGCCGCAACGATCCATCCTTCTTCTTAACGAATAGCATCGGAGCTCCCCACGGTGATGAGCTCGGACTGACAAATCCTGACCCCACCAGTTCCTACAACTAGGCCATGAACTCTGCAAGCTCCTTGGGGGCCATCCTATACGGCGTCCGAGGCATGGGCTTTTCTCCCGGCACCAACTGAATCTATAAGTCCATATCCCTAGTCGGTGGCAATCCGGGAAATTTCTCCAGGAATACGTCGGAGAAATTCCAAACCACCGGGATATCATCATTAGAAGCTTCTTCTCACGCCATCTCAAAGCAGATAATGTATACCTCCTCCCCTTGCTCATAGGCCTTGACAGCCTGTATAGATGATAATATAAGGTGGGAGACAAGTCTAATACCTTCGATGATGATGTCAGTGTCTCCATGCCGTAAGGTGATCCTCCTTGACGGGCAATCGATCCGGGCGTAGTTCCAGTGCAACCAAGTCATGCCTAAGATCAGATCGAAGTCCGACATTCTTAAAATCATCGTCGGCGCTTCGAAGGTCTTTCCTCCAATTTCTGCCTCCATGTTACACTTGGCAGATGATAATAGCTCTTTCGTCTAATTTCTGTCACAGCTATCAGGCAGGAGGAGATAAAATGGCGGATGGCAAAATACTTTGTCAAGCATATCATAATCAAACAGTTCGCGGAAGGAGATTTGGTGCCAAAGAAAGTTAATGTTGTGGGGAGATCAGCCCCCGTGGGCAAGCAAACCTCAAATGGGGAAGGGCCTTACATTATTGAAAGGGTCCTGAGAAAGGGCGGTTACCACCTCCAGGACGTAGAGGGGAGGTCCATGAGCCACACCTGGAGCGGTGACGATTTAAAACATTTCTACCCATGAAGGGGGGGTGAAATTGTATATTCAAAGTCAAGTTCATTATATTACATTCGCTAACTTGTTTTTGCTTTACTTATTGCGAAATTCTGATGGTAAGGAGATTAGGTGATTGCACTACCTAAAGCCTGGCTAGGACCAAGGTAGACCTGTTGCGCAGGCTCTCACTAGCTGGCAGGTTCGAAGGCTCGCCTGTGGGGGTAAGGGATACCCTGAGTGCTGCTCGGCCCCGGGTAGACTCGCTGCTCAGGCTCTCATTAGCTGGGCAGGGCGGTAGGTACACCTGCGGGGAAAGGACTTGGTCTTGGAAATATTCTTGGAGATGCTTCGGCTTGGAAACTCTTGCACTACCCAGAGCCTGGCTCGGCCCCAAGTAGACCCGATGCACAGGCTCTCACTAGCTGGAAGGTCTGAAGGCTCACCTGTGGGGGTAAGGGATACCTCGAGTGCTGCTCTGCCCCGGTTAGACTTGCTGCTAAGGCTCTCATTAGCTGGGCAGGGCGGTAGGCACACCTGGGGGGAAAGGACTTGATCTTGGAAATGTTCTTGAAGATTCTTCGGCTTGGAAACTCTTGCACTACCCCGAGCCTGGCTAGGGCCCAGGTAGACCCTCTACGAAGGTTCTCACTAGCTGGCAGGTCCGAAGGCTCGCCTGTGGGGGTAAGGGATACCCCGAGTGCTGCTCGGCCCCGAGTAAACTCGCTGCTTAGGCTCTCATTAGCTGGGCAGGGCGGTAGGTACACCTGGGGGAAAGGACTTGGTCTTAGAAATGTTCTTGGAGATGCTTCGGCTTGGAAACTCTTGCACTACCCCGAACCTGGCTCGGACCTAGGTAGACCCGCTGCGTAGGCTCTCACTAGCTGGCAGGACTGAAGGCTCGCCTGTGGGGGGAAGGGATACCCCGAGTGCTACTCGGCCCCGGGTAGACTCGCTGCTTAGGCTCTCATTAGCTGAGCAGGGCAGTAGGCACACTTGGGGGGAAAGGACTTGATCTTGGAAATGTTCTTGGTGATACTCCAGCTTGGAAACTTTTGCACTACTGTTGGGTACATTGGAAAATGTGTACCTGATTTGAAGAAGCCCAACTTAGCTCAATGATATACATCAAGGTGTATTTGATGTTATTTTAAGTTGACATGTGCAGGTGGAGAATTGATAAAGTATGCAGAAAAATTCTAAGTCCAAGTGTCGACACAAAGGAAGCAGTGTCGACACACAGAAGAAAATAGTCGACACAACACTGGGAAGCAGTGTCGACACATAGCAGTTAGTCTACAACTACACTGGGAAAAAGTGTCGACACAGAAGAAGTAAGTCGACACAACACTGGGAATTTGTGTCGACACAGAAAAAGAGTCGACACAACACTGGGAAATTGTGTCGACACAGAAGAAAAGAGTCGACACAATACTGGGAAATTGTGTCGACACAGAAGAAAAGCGTCGACCTCAAACATTGGGAGAATGTGTCGACACAGAAGAATATAGTTGATCTCAAGATTGTCGACATCATCTGAATGTGTCGACACAGAAGAAAATAGTCGACCTCAAGTTAGTCGACACCAGCAGAATGTGTCGACACATTGTGATTAAGTCGACACATAATAGCAGAGTTAAAAAATGAATGTGTCGACACCTGAAGGCTAAGTCGACACTTACTAAAGTTATGATTCTACAACAATTGTGTCGACACACAGGACTTGTGTCGATACACTGAAGACTCAAGATCAAGTTATTTGCAGAAGAAGTTGTGTCGACTCAAAGGCAACTTAGTCGACATCACTGAAGATTGTGTCGACACCAAAGTCAATTATGTCGACACAAATAGACAGATTGTCTCGACACTTTCTGACAGACTGTTTCAACAATTTGTGATTCAAGTCTAAGGCACAGGACTTGTTTGAAGACTTGACAGCTGTGGGTTATCACCGGTTAACTGAAGTTGTCAGAGTTGTCAGAAAACGGTTAGAAACCGGATCAGCCGGTTACCATGAAGAATGTCTATAAATAGACAGATTCAGAAGGAGAAAATCAATGAACAACATATAGAACTGACCTTTTGAAATACATTGGATCAGAAAGTGGAGAAGGATTACAATTCTACTCATTTCAAGAAAGTGCTAGGCACTTAAGAAGATCTTCTCCGGGAGATCTAAGAAGACTATCTAAGGATAGATCTAAGAAGAGTTCTAATCAGAATTCAGAAGAATCATTCAAAGTTCTGGATAGAGAGAGATCAAGTCAGAATTTGAAGAAGAAGAAAGAATCCACCAGTGGATTCTCAAGAAGCTGTTTGGAATCAACTCAGCTAAGTACATTTTCAAGAAGCTTTGAAGAAGGCTAAGAAATAGTTGATTGCATCAGCTGATCAAGAATTGTCATTGCCTTTTCTCTCTCAACTTTGGCAAGACAATTAAAACAATATTTTCTATATTTCTGTAGGATTTGTTTATACAGATCTGAGTTGTAAGCCTATGTTATAAAGGCTGAGTGTAAGAGTGTTGAACTCTGAGTGGTAGGGCTGTTTGCCTGAGTGTAGGAGAAGGATATTCTCTGAGTTGTAGGCCTTGGGGCAAGGCTGAGGTAGGGCAGTTGTGCCTGAGTTGTAGGAACCAGTTGGGTTCTGAGTTGTAAGATCTATTGATCTGAGATAAGTGGAAGTTTGGCCGAATCTAGCATACTGCTAGATAGGTGAAGGGGGAAAGTGGATGTACCCAGACCTTGGGGAACCACTATAAAACATAGTGCAATCTGTGATGTTTTTGTTTTCTGTGATTGCTGTGTTTATTATATTAGTTATTAAATTGAATTCTGCCTAGAAGTTTTAGAAAGAGAAGCAGAACCTATTCACCCCCCCCCCCCCCTCTAGGTGTTTAGGCTGCCTTGAAAGTTAAACTATCAAGTGGTATCAGAGCCAGGTTCCTCAAAAAGGACTTAACAGTCTGAGGTAGATCTGATAGGCAGATTCAAGAATCAAGAAGATGGGTTCTGGAGAGAATCATAAGGAGCTAGGGTCAATGAAATTACCCATATGCAAGAAGGAAATCTTTGGGATCTGGAAAGAAAGAGTCAGATTGTTTATGGAAGCATCTGACCCAAGGATTTACATCACAGTACAGGAAGGCCCCTTCATACCAATGAAGATATCTGTTCTTGATGCAAATATCCAAACACCAAAGACTTATTCTGAAATAACCAAGGATGAAATCATCTTGGCTACCATGGACAAAAGGGCACAGAACATCATTGTCAGTGCCATAGATGATTCAACATTTCAGAATCTGATTCACTGCAAGACCTCCAAGGAGATGTGGGACACATTGATTGTCTGCATGGAGGGATCAGAAGAAGTAAGGCTGGACAGAAAATCTATGCTAAATCAGGAGTATGAAAGTTTTAGACAAGGAAAATCTGATAGCATAACTGAGTGCTATAAGAAATTCTATAGAATTGTGAATGAGCTAATTTCCTATGGAAGAGTCTTCAGTACCTATGAACTGAATGACAAATTCTTAAGATCCTTATCAAAGGATTGGGATACAAAGATCTGTGCCATAAGAGAAGTGGAAAAATTGGCAGAGATATCTCCTCCAACTCTGTTTGGAAAGTTGCTATCCTATGAAATACAACTTATGGTAAGGAAGGAGGAAAGAAACTCAAGAGGAGAGCATAGAGAAAAGACTGTGGCATTTAATGCTGAAGCCACTAGAAAGAATAGGAGGAAATCACCATCTCCTCCTAAGGAAGTTGAAGAAGGTAGTTCTGAAAATTCAGATAAGGGTTCAGTCAGCTGTGATTCAGATGCAGACTTTGCTGCATTCACTAGGCAATTTCAAAGGTTCTTGAAAAAGAAGCAATGGAAGTCTAGGCCTTCCTCATCACAGCAAGTAGATGACTATTATCAGAAGAGAAGGTCATCAAGGAAAGAGAAAAGCAGGTCAAAGCCCAGCAAAGCCACTACTTCAAAGATTGTCTGCTATTGTTGCAATAGGCCTGGACATGTAGTGGCTGATTGTCCTGACAAAAGGAAGGAATCTTCAGAAAAGAAGAAGACTTATCAGAAAGGCAAGAAGGAGAAATCCTTTGTAGCAAAGAAAGATAAAAGTCTGTCAGACCAGTCAACTTCAGAATCAGGATCTGAAGCTGAAGCATATATTGGATTATATGCTGCATCTGAGGAAGAGGAGTTTATGCAGTTGCTAGACTCCATCAATGAACATCAATGCATGGGTTTGATGACAAGATCAGAAGAGGACCTATGCCAGAATCAGTCTGGTTCTAATGAGGTAAACTGTCCTTCTTGTACATCTGTTTGTAATACAAGTGAAGAATCAGCTACATCTGCATCAAGTGATGAAGATGTATCTGGATCTGAAGGAGATGTCTATCAATTGATAGACAAGTATGGGGACCTGTTGCAGGCCCTTAAGAAAAGCAAGAACCTGGTTAAATCACAGGCTCAGGAAATTGCTGATCTAAGGGTTGCAACAACTGAGTTAGAAAAAGTCCTTGATCAAAAGTTAGCTGAAATTGCCAAGCTGAAGAATATAACTATTATTCAGATGGGCACAATTAATTATACTAATGATCAAGTAAAGAGTCTGGAGGACAGACTTAGAATTGAAAGGGATTTAGTGGCTAGTTACTCTAAGCCAAAATCTGTCTTACCCTTGATAGATGAATTTGTCACTCAGAAGGGTAAGGCTGGATTAGGATTTAAGGGTAACTCCAGGGCTGGCAGATTCAAGAGGAAAGGCAAAGCCCCTATTCAGCCACTAAACCTTTCAGTCCCCATAAGGTTTGGTAAGGAGAAAGTGCCTTCTAACATATATGATCATGAAGACATTCAGGATCATATTAAGACAAATGTTCTGAAGAACAAGGGTGTTAAGGCAAGCAGGCCTACCTATGGTCATAAACCCTATGGTTTTAAGAAATCAGTAGGTGAAGTTGCAACAGCACCAGCAATGAACAGAAATGCTTCTGACAAGGATGTATCTAGATCTAGATACAATAAGTTTGAATGTTGGTGCTGTGGCAAGAGGGGTCATTTTGCATTGGACTGCTGGTATAACACAAGTGTTATAAAGAATAAGAGTCTACCTGTTAGAAGAGGTTATGATAACTTTATTAAGGCTAACCTGAACCAAGGACCCAAGACTTACTTGGGTTCTAAGGGTAAGTAATTCTGTATTGCAGGTGAATCCAAGTTACCATGCCCCTATATGGTACTTGGATAGTGGTTGTTCTAGGCACATGACTGGAACAAATGGGCTGCTGAAGGAGTATTCATCTGTCAAAGATGGACATAAAGTGATCTTTGGTGGATCTGAAAAAGGAGTCATCAAAGGATTTGGTAACATCTCTTCAAACCTAATTACTATCACCCAAGTGGCCTATGTAAAAGGTTTGAAACATAATCTAATAAGCATAAGCCAGCTGAGTGATCTAGGATATGACATTTCATTTGGTAAGGATGGATGTCATATCAAAAGGTCAAGTGATCAAGAGATCATATTGACTAGGTATAGGAAGAGAAATGTGTATTGCCTTAATTTTGAATGTGAGAATAAGGCATCCCCCATTTGTCTTGTAGCTGATGACAATGCTTCTCATTGTGTTAAGTGGCACAAGAGATTGGCTCATCTAAACTACAAGACAATTGGCCAACTCTTTAGTAAAGAACTAGTGAGGAATGGGCCTCAAGTTAAGTGTATAAAGGAAGGGGTATGCTCAACTTGTCAAAAGGGCAAGCAGACAAAAACCTCATTTCAAAGCCTTGAAAACAAGGATTCTGTGAGGTGCTTATACCTCTTGCATATGGATCTTTTTGGTCCTATGCCAGTTCACAGTCTAGGTAGGAAGGTCTACACTCTAGTGGTTGTAGATGACTATTCTAGATTTACATGGGTGTTCTTTCTGAGACAAAAATCTGAAACCCCAAGTGTATTATTTAATTTTGTAAAGCAAATTCAGAATGAACTGAATAGTACAGTGGTCAAAATTAGAAGTGACCATGGTACTGAGTTTCAATCTGAAAGCATAACAAACTTGTGTATAGACTTTGGGATTTTCCAAGAGTTCTCCTCACCTAGAACACCTCAGCAAAATGGTATTGCTGAAAGAAAGAATAGAACATTAATTGAAGCTGGTAGAACTCTATTGAGTGACACCTCTCTCCCAGAATATTTTTGGGCTGAGGCAGTTAACACTGCTTGTCATGTCATCAATAGGGCTTCTATCACCAAAGGCCACAGAAAGACTCCCTATGAGATTGTGAAAGGCAGAAAACCAAACCTATCCTAATTTAGGATCTTTGGTTGCAAATGCTATATACTTAACAATGGCAAGTCATATTTGACTAAGTTTGCTGCCAAATCCCAGGATGGGATATTTGTTGGGTACAGCACAAATAGTAAGGCCTATAGAGTCTTCAACTTAACTACTCAAGTTGTTGAAGAATCTGTGCATGTTGTATTTGATGAAACAAGATTAATCAATTGTGAGTTGTCTTGTAGATCAAATGACTCAATAGGTATAAGCAAGAAGATGGACAAGCTCTCCATTGCTGAAGCTTCAAAGGAAGAGGGAGCATTGGAAAATGAAGGCTGCTGTCCAGGGGGAGTACAAGAGATAATGGAAGCTGATGAAAACCAAGAGGAACAGCAGAATGAAGAAGCTGGAGATGCACAACCTGAAGGGAATCTACCTCCAGCTATAAGATATCTAAGAGATCATCCTACTGATCAGATAATTGGTGATCCAAGACAAGGAGTGCAAACTAGAAGCAGGAATCAAAGCACAGTTTTGCATTCTAGTTTCTTGTCCCAAATAGAACCTAAGAAGTTTGAAGAAGCTATCCAAGACCAGCACTGGATTGATGCTATGCAAGAGGAGCTGAATCAATTTAGAAGGTGCAAAGTCTGGGAGCTTGTTCCTAAACCAAGAGGCCACAACATAATTGGAACTAAGTGGATCTATAGGAACAAGCTAGATGAAAGTGGAATAATAGTAAAGAATAAAGCAAGATTGGTTGCAAAAGGATACAGGCAGGAAGAAGGGATTGACTTTGATCAAACCTTTGCTCCAGTAGCAAGGCTGGAGGCAATCAGAATGTTCCTTGCCTATGCAGCCTACCAAGACTTCAAAGTATACCAGATGGATGTGAAGTCAGCATTTCTGAATGGTGATCTTAAAGAAGAAGTATATGTAGAGCAGCCATCAGGTTTTGTAGATCCTCTTAAACCTGATTCTGTGTATAAGCTTAGGAAAGCTTTGTATGGGTTAAAACAAGCTCCAAGGGCTTGGTATGAAACCCTGTCTACCTTCCTCATTGAGAATAAATTCTCAAGAGGAAAGATAGACAAAACTCTATTCCTTAGGGAATCCAAAGGAAAGATCATCTTAGTCCAGATCTATGTTGATGACATAATCTTTGGATCTACTGAAAACAACCTTTGTAAAAAGTTTGCCAAACTTATGCAAAGGAAGTTTGAGATGAGCAGTATGGGAGAACTTAAGTTCTTCTTGGGACTCCAAGTAAGACAGACTGATGATGGATTGTCCATATCCCAGTCTAAGTTCACCAAGGAATTAATTAAGAAATATGGTATGGAGTCATCCTCCTCCATGAGAACTCCTATGGGGACAAGTATGCCAATATGCAAAGATGAGGCAGGTAAACCTGTTGATGAATCATTGTATAGAGGAATAGTTGGGTCTCTACTATATCTCACTGCTAGTAGACCTGACATTATGTATGCAACATGTGTCTGTGCTAGGTACCAAGCCTGCCCTAAAGAATCTCATTATACTGCAGTCAAAAGGATTCTGAGATATCTAAAGGGCACTCCTACTCTAGGTCTTTGGTACCCTAGGAATAGAGATTTTCAACTAACAGGCTATTCAGATGCAGATTTTGCAGGATGTAGAGAGGATAGAAAGAGTACTATAGGTACTTGTCAATTCCTGGGAGGAAGACTAATATCTTGGAGTAGTAAAAAGCAGACTAGTGTGGCAATTTCCACAGCTGAGTCAGAGTATATTGCTGCTGGAAGCTGCTGTGCACATCTATTATAGATGCAGCATCAGCTTAAAGATTATGGTATTCAGGTAAGTAGAACACCCCTTTTATGTGATTCTAAGAGTGCTATTTCTATTGCTAATAATCCAGTTTCTCATAGTAGAACTAAGCATATAGAAATCAAATATCATTTTCTTAGAGAACATGTAGAAAAAGGTGACATCTCATTGGAATTTGTAAAAACAGATTATCAAATAGCAGATGTATTTACTAAGCCTTTAGATGAAACCAAATTCAATAAATTCAAAATTGAATTAGGTATGTTAACCATTGATTAATGTATTAAACAAAATCATTAACAATGCTATTGAAATGGTTTATAAGTAAGTAAAAGTAGTAACAACATAATCAAGTGTTAAAAAGGACACATTGAAGTTACAGAAATTGGCTAAGTAAGAATGTGTCGACACATTCAGTAATAATGTGTCGACTCAGAGAAATTATGTCGACAAGTCAGAAATATTGTGTCGACACAGAGAATATGTGTCGACACTTAAGAGTTTTATTGTCGACTTAACCAGAAATGTAATGTCGACTCAACCAGAATTATGGTGTCGACACTTACAGAATATGTGTCGACACTTGTCCTTAGTGTCGACACAGAATTTCTGTCTTTCTACTATGTATCCAAGGTGTCGACATAACCACAAATTGGTGTCGACACATAGTAGGCTGAAGAAATGTCGAGTTAATAGAAGCTTGTGTCGACACATTCCGTCTGTGTCGACACATTTAGACTGTTTTTGGCGCCTTTTGAACTTCTTTCAACAGAAGCTATAAATAGGTCAAAAGCTCTTTGTGTCGACACGCTTTCAAGGTTTTCGAGACTCAAACCTTGTGTCGACAGTCTTTCTTTCTCTCTTCTCTCAAGCTTTCTCGACACAACGATGGCGCCAAGGATTGAAGATAACATCAATGAAGGATATGAGTTAGTGCGCCAGGCCTTTGCAGAGGCGCCGCCTGATGTTCAAGGAGTTATCACCCTTCTCTCTGCATCAGGGTTAGAATTTCTCATTTCAGAACCAACTAAGATCTGGAAGAAGGAGGTGCACGAGTTCTTTATCTCTGCATCAGTCCATTCTACTGGCCTCAAGATTAAGTCCACTGTTCAAGGGACGAAAATAAAGATTAATCAAAGAAGTTTAAGAAAGATATTCCAACTGCAAGTGGTTGAGAATGAAGAGGAAGTTCCTATATCTAAGACAAGGGAAGCCCTTCAATGGTGTGGCCTGGATTCAGGATTGAAGAATGGAGCTGCATTCAACAGAAAGGGAATGAATCAGCAAGGGAAGTTCTTGTCTGAAGTAGTTGGAAAGGTAATCCTCTGCAAGACAGGTGGACATGATAGGATTTCTGCCTATATGTTCAGCCTGATGACCAGGATAGTTTTTACTATTCCTACTGATTGGTCAGGAGTGCTCTTTGACAAGATCAAAGAGGGAATCAAGAAGCCTAACATGGCTAGGATCATGAGCCTGTATTTCACTGGAGTGATTCCTGATGTGATGCAGCAGCTGCAAGGGAGTAAGATTAACCATATGAGAAGAATGGATATGAGACTATTCTCCAGGTGGGATAGGGTGCTGTCCAAGGATGTGCCTGAAGAGAGCAGGCCAGACACCCCTGTGCAATCCCCTACACCAAATCAAGAATCTGAACAAGTACAAGAAGGGACACAGCTTGACTCAACTGTGGTCCAGGAAGTATTAACACCTGCACAGATGCAGGGGGAGCCAGTTACCACTTCTGCTCCAAAGGTATCTACTCCTGCTTAGGTATAGGGGGAGCTAATGTATTTTACTATAAAAGACATTGCTCATATTCTTATTACTGCACAGGTTCAGGGGGAGCTAGTGTCCACACCTACTCCTGCCACTACAAATATTGAGGTGCAAGTCCAAGAGGAAGCACAGTTAAACATATCTCAAGATTTAACTGCTGTAGAAGTGACCACTCAACTGGAATTTACTATGGAGGAGTTATTCCCAGATGTTGATACTGCTGCTGATAAAGAAGAAGGTGGACCAGTTATTGAGAAGTCCATAGGAATGGACATTGATCAGGAAGCTGCTGTGGAAACACAGGTTGAGGATGAGCCTGTGGATGTTGAAGCTGAGAAACAACTCCCTGGAACAGATACAATTCATCATCCACAAGAAAGAATTCATGTAGATACTTCCTCTGACACAGAAACTGAAGAAGCCAGAGTGGCTAAGAAAAGAAAACTTGTTGTCTTTAAGAGAAGAAGCAAGAACTATAAGCAGGCATTACAGACCACAACTCCACAAGTTTCTCCAGCCTTTGATTACAATAAATTTATGGTAGATCTTCAAGTAAAATTGGATGACCAAAGGATGGCTCTGGAGAAGTATGTTGATGAAAATAGCAAGTCAGTTCAGTTTGACTTAGCTCAGGATATCAAGTCCATCCAATTTCAAGTAAACTTGCATAAAACTGAAATGACAGATTGCTTCCACAAGGGTGGCAATGCTGTAGTTTATCTGGCTAAACAACAGGAGGCTATCTCTACAAAGGTGGATGATATTGCTTTGAAGCAAAGTTATGTTCTGGAAAATCAAATCAGAATGAATGACAATTTAACTGAATCTCATAATGAGATCATTAAAGAGGTGAAGAAGATTGTTCCAGGGATGCCTGCAGATAGAGCCAAAGAAATGGAAGAATTTGATAAGAATTTTCAGGCTGCTATTGCATCTGTTAAGACTGCCATCTCAACCTCTCAAAAAGAAATATCTGAAAAGCTTCAAAAGTTAAGACCATTTTTCAAGGAGGGAGTGAATTATTTGGATGGCCAAATTCGATTTCAAAAAGAAGATCTTAGAGATCATGTCTCAAGAGAAGCCATAAAGGGGGAGAGGATGCTAATTCATGCAGGCTCTGAGCACACCAAGTGGGTGACCAATAGCATACGAGCCACTTTGGGATATCCCCCATTGTGTGATGATGCTATGGTAGCTGAGTCAGGAATACAATCTAATCTACTTGAAGGCAATCAACCTGAGGTTGCCCAAGTCATATACCCCCCTCCAGATTTTGACTTGATTGATCAGAAAGTTCAAGGAATGTATAGTCCTCCAAAGGAGGTTACTAATATTGTTTTTGGAAAAGTTGATAAGCCTGAGGCTACTCTGAAAGAACAGCAGGATGCTCTATTGGCAAAGAAGAAATTCAGAGAGCAGGCTGTACTGAAGCCAGATTATGAGCAGTGGAGTCCTACTTCAAGGAACATCATACTCACTACATGGAAAGCTGTACAGGATAAAGTTCATGAGAGAGGGAAGTGGTACAATGAAATTGAATGGCAGAAGTATGAGGCAAGGCAAGAGGCAATTGTACAATTCAGAAGGAAAGCCAAGCTGGGAAGACTGCCATCAGATGCTAAGGAGCCAAGCAAATACTTCCCAAAGCCTTTTCATTATTTTGAAAGGCAAAGGATCAAGGAAGAAGCTCAGAAGAAGGCTGATCTTAAAGGAAAGAAGTTAGCTGAAGAATCAGAAGCTCCTGTGACAGCTACAATTCAGTCTGGCAAAGGGATTATGATTAGAGAGCCTGATCAATCCTGATTTTGTTTTAAATATTTTGTAATGTTGTGATGTACTCATCAAATGTAAAACTTTGTAATCAAACATTACCCTGTTATAAACAAAATGTTGTTTGGCATATTATAATGTGCATTCTGTGATGAATTATTCTATGTTATGTTTTGTTTATATTTAAAGTATTCCTGCTATGTCATTAATCATCATTTAGTACTGTTTATAAATGGTGTATATCATTGGCTATAGGGGTTATGACTTCTCCAAATAGGGGGAGATTGTTGGGTACATTGGAAAATGTGTACCTGATTTGAAGAAGCCCAACTTAGCTCAATGATATACATCAAGGTGTATTTGATGTTATTTTAAGTTGACATGTGCAGGTGGAGAATTGATAAAGTATGCAGAAAAATTCTAAGTCCAAGTGTCGACACAAAGGAAGCAGTGTCGACACACAGAAGAAAATAGTCGACACAACACTGGGAAGCAGTGTCGACACATAGCAGTTAGTCTACAACTACACTGGGAAAAAGTGTCGACACAGAAGAAGTAAGTCGACACAACACTGGGAATTTGTGTCGACACAGAAAAAGAGTCGACACAACACTGGGAAATTGTGTCGACACAGAAGAAAAGAGTCGACACAATACTGGGAAATTGTGTCGACATAGAAGAAAAGCGTCGACCTCAAACATTGGGAGAATGTGTCGACACAGAAGAATATAGTTGATCTCAAGATTGTCGACATCATCTGAATGTGTCGACACAGAAGAAAATAGTCGACCTCAAGTTAGTCGACACCAGCAGAATGTGTCGACACATTGTGATTAAGTCGACACATAATAGCAGAGTTAAAAAATGAATGTGTCGACACCTGAAGGCTAAGTCGACACTTACTAAAGTTATGATTCTACAACAATTGTGTCGACACACAGGACTTGTGTCGACACACTGAAGACTCAAGATCAAGTTATTTGCAGAAGAAGCTGTGTCGACTCAAAGGCAACTTAGTCGACATCACTGAAGATTGTGTCGACACCAAAGTCAATTATGTCGACACAAATAGACAGATTGTCTCGACACTTTCTGACAGACTGTTTCAACAACTTGTGATTCAAGTCTAAGGCACAGGACTTGTTTGAAGACTTGACAGCTGTGGGTTATCACCGGTTAACTGAAGTTGTCAGAGTTGTCAGAAAACGGTTAGAAACCGGATCAGCCGGTTACCATGAAGAATGTCTATAAATAGACAGATTCAGAAGGAGAAAATCAATGAACAACATATAGAACTGACCTTTTGAAATACATTGGATCAAAAAGTGGAGAAGGATTACAATTCTACTCATTTCAAGAAAATGCTAGGCACTTAAGAAGATCTTCTCCGGGAGATCTAAGAAGACTATCTAAGGATAGATCTAAGAAGAGTTCTAATCAGAATTCAGAAGAATCATTCAAAGTTCTGGATAGAGAGAGATCAAGTCAGAATTTGAAGAAGAAGAAAGAATCCACCAGTGGATTCTCAAGAAGCTGTTTGGAATCAACTCAGCTAAGTACATTTTCAAGAAGCTTTGAAGAAGGCTAAGAAACAGTTGATTGCATCAGCTGATCAAGAATTGTCATTGCCTTTTCTCTCTCAACTTTGGCAAGACAATTAAAACAATCTTTTCTATATTTCTGTAGGATTTGTTTATACAGATCTGAGTTGTAAGCCTATGTTATAAAGGCTGAGTGTAAGAGTGTTGAACTCTGAGTGGTAGGGCTGTTTGCCTGAGTGTAGGAGAAGGATATTCTCTGAGTTGTAGGCCTTGGGGCAAGGCTGAGGTAGGGCAGTTGTGCCTGAGTTGTAGGAACCAGTTGGGTTCTGAGTTGTAAGATCTATTGATCTGAGATAAGTGGAAGTTTGGCCGAATCTAGCATACTGCTAGATAGGTGAAGGGGGAAAGTGGATGTACCCAGACCTTGGGGAACCACTATAAAACATAGTGCAATCTGTGATGTTTTTGTTTTCTGTGATTGCTGTGTTTATTATATTAGTTATTAAATTGAATTCTGCCTAGAAGTTTTAGAAAGAGAAGCAGAACCTATTCACCCCCCCCCCCCCCCTCTAGGTGTTTAGGCTGCCTTGAAAGTTAAACTATCAACTACCCCGAGCCTAGCTCGTCCCCAGGTAGACCCGCTGCACAGGCTCTCACTAGCTGGCAGGTCCGAAGGCTCGCCTGTGGGGGTAAGGGATACCCCGAGTGCTGCTCGTCCCTGGGTAGACTCGCTGCTCAGGCTCTCATTAGCTGAATAGGGCGGTATGCACACCTGGGGGGAAAGGTCTTGGTCTTGGAAATGTTCATGGAGATACTTCTGTTTGGGAACTTCTGCACCACCCCGAGAGATGCTCAGCTCCAGGTAGACTCACTGTCTGGGCTCTCATTCAACCAGACAAGATAGGAGGCACACCTGGGAGGTAGAGGAAAGAGTTTGAGAACCTCTTTGAGCAGGAGGGTCTCGGCTAAGAGGTTCTCGGCACACGGAGTTCTCAACAGGGGGCCTTCGGCGGGAAGCTCTTGGCCAGACATCAGAAAGTTCTAAGAAAAACTCCTTTTGTTCGCGTACTGCGAAGGGGCAGCGACTATCTCTTAAAACCTACAGTCGACGCTTTTGGCAAAAGGTTCTCGGCGGAAGGTGTTGGGTTCACTGAAAAATATGTACCAGATTTGGAGAAGCCTCATCTTACTCAATGATATACATCAAGTTGTATTTGATGGTTGTTTGAGTTTCATTGTGCAGGTATAAGGTTTGCAAGAATTTTTCTAAGTACAAGTGTCGACACTTGTGAAGAATTGTGTCGACACCCAGAAGTTTTGTCGACACTACAAGCAAGGCCTGTGTCGACACCCAGGCATTGTGTCGATACCTGAAGAAGAAGCTATGTCGACACCCAGAATTTTGTCGACACCTAATGCAAGGTTTGTGTTGACATCAAAAGAAGCAGTTGTGTCGATATCCAGGAGTTATGTCGACACCAGAAGAAAGGCATGTGTCGACACTCAGGAATTGTATCGACACCTGAAGAAGTTTTGTGTCGACAGATAGACACACACTCAATGCCATCTTACAGGTACCGCTATACAAAGTCAGAAGGCTTGTGTCGACACACAGGACTTGTGTCGACACACACTCAACGACATCTGGATGACACTTAACGCCATCTAACAGCAATAACTATACTGAGTAAAAATGTTGGGTATTGTATCCACAATCACCTGGATTTGAGGAAGCCTCCTATCAAGCTAAGATGAATTCACTATGTATTTGATGAATTCCTTCAAGTTGTGCTTGCAGTTATTCCATGCTAAGTACACACCAATGTCAGGGTGCAGTGGGTCAATATACACGGGTCTGCGTGACGTAATCCCTCGTTGAGCAGATTAGTGTGTTGGCCTACGTGTACTCTCTCTATTGGGGTGTACTTAATTTCAAGTACAGGGCTATGATAAAGCAAGAGCAGACAAGGAGCAAGGATGAGCCAAAGACCAGCTCACGGGTTGAAAGAGGAGAAATCGTCCAAGTGTAAATCGTCGAGAATCACTAAGTGATTCTCGCCGATTCGTCGAGAATCACTTGTGATTCTCGACGAGTCGTCGAGAATCACTAGATGATTCTCGCCGGTTGAGGCCAGCTGACTCAACGCCGCCAAAAAATTCTCTAAGGCAGAATCGTCGAGAATCACTAAGTGATTCTCGCCGATTCGTCGAGAATGTCTTTGCATTCTCGACGATTCGGCGAGAATCTAATGTGATTCCCGCCGATTCTCCCCGGCCTGTATAACTTGTGATGCCAGAATTTGTCAAGTAGAATTCGGCGAGAATTGTAAGTGATTCTCGCCGATTCGTCGAGAATCACATTCGATTCTCGCCAAATTTGACTTGGGCAAATTTCGGACATTTCCTGGACCGGTCTAGGTTTCAAGCGGTATTTCGAACCGAACTTCGGTCTTTGCTTTGGTGGGGCCCACAACGGTCATCTTTATGACCTAGTGTATAAATACACAAGTATTGGTGTACAGTAAACAACGAGAATAGAGGATATGAAAGGAAGCGGCCGTCAAACCCTAATCTCGCGAACCTTCTCCGTCGCCGCCGCTCGGACAGTGATCACCATTGCTGATCTCGATCTTCTCCAGATCCACGGTGATAGAAGCCAAGTCTTGCATAGCGTCTCACGTGTCTAACCAGAGATCTTTTGTCTCTTGATTTGAGATAGGGAAATCCATCCCCGTCCGAATCGATCGAGACGATCGATCCTAGTGTGACCGTTGGAAGACCTTGCCGACTTCGCTAAGAAGATTGAATCTCCAGTGCTTTGCTACTGTCTTCAGTTGCCGCCGCCAACACCGAGAGCCTTGCCGCCGCTCGTCGCCGCCGCCGGTCTCGGGGAGATTCTCTCCAAGAAAGATCTAGGGTTGTGGACTTTTCGTTGCCTACTAGAACAAGTAGACTAACGAAAAGGGACACCTAGATCTTCAAGTCGTTTGTATTTCTTATACACTCTGATTTCGTTTTCATTGTAAAGGAACATTTGGTTCCCTATTGTAGGGTTGGGTGCAACCCGTGTTGTGGGAGTGTTGACTCCTACGTGTGGAAGGGTTCCTTCCGATAGTGCAAGGATTGGATTTCAATCCTGTTGGTGAAGTGACCGAGTCATCCCTGGATTGGGAGATAGGTCGAAGGGGGAAAGTGGACGTACCCAAATCGGGGAACCACTATAAATTGCCTGTGTTATTCTCTGTGCTGTGTGTTTTGTTTTGATTCTGCAGGTACACTTTTAATTCCGCAAATACGCTGCAAGTCACCTATCCCCCCCCCCCATAGGTGAAGGTAGTTGACACTAGGTGAACTTTCAAGTGGTATCAGAGGGAGGTTGCTCATCAAAAAGGTTAACACCTTGAGTAGAATCCTGCCACGAGTGTCAACAAGAAGCTCAGACTCAAGCATGGAGTTGGATTGTGATTTCCCTCCTCTAAGACTCCCCTCATGTACAAAGAAGTACTATCCTGTATGGAAGTTGAGAGTACTGTTTCATCTAGAGGCCATCGACCCTCGAGCATCACTCATTCTGGAAGAGGGTCCCTTCATTCCCATGAAGGCTTCCAGCTCGGGGAAAGATCTCCAAATCCCCAAGTGTCCCAAAGAGATGTCAGAAACAGAGCTCTCTCTGTTCAACCTGGACCAGGTGATTCGTCAGGTCATCACTGATGTCTGGTCTGGACCTTCTCGCTCTAGAGTGGACAATTGTAGGACAGCCAAGTCCATGTGGCAAACCATCTCAGACCTCATGGAGGGATCAGAGAAAACAGGGACATGTCGTCAACAAGAGGATGAAGCCTATGTAGGGGTCCTCATTTCTGAAGATGAAGGGCATGATCAATCTGTCAGTATCAGGGCTCCTGTGTCCTTATCGGAGACTGAAGAAGAAGTTGAGGAAAGCAGTTCTGATGAAGCTGACTCAACAGTATCTTCCAATAATTACGGTAACCCTGAACAGCAAAGCCAGGAGCAGGTAACTTCTTCCTCATGCCCCTCTCCTCTTGAAGTTCCTGAAGACAGGAACAATTCAGAGGGTAGTCCCTCCAGAGATGCAAGGGATATGGATAGCTTCAATCAAAGGATTGAAAATCCTGATTCTCTTGAGAGTGCCCTTCAGAAGAGCAACTTACTTGTGGAAGAGCAAGCTAAGGAGATTGCTCAGCTGAGGACCTTGATGAATCTCCAATTGGAATCCATCAAGGTAAAGGACTCAAAGATCTCGGATCTAGAGAGTCATCTAGAGACCGAGAAGAGGATTGTTTCTAACTTTTCCAAGATAGATGCTATCAAAAGAAAAGCAGAAAATGGGTGGATCTCCCAAATTGTCAATTCATGGAGAAATGGGGAACTGTGTTCAGACCCCCCACCCCGAGCAGGAAGGGCACACATCATGCATTCAGGTATGACCATAGGAACAACCTTGGTCACTGCAAGAATGATCAGCCCTCATGTGGAAGTACCCACAGTGCCAGAGCTGACATGGGCACCCAGAGGAAAATACCTCAGGCTTCCACCAAGCCCTTTGTATTCTCGGCCACAGCCCCAACTCGTCATGAACCTGCCAGCATCAGCTCACAATGCGCCTCTCACCTCCCTAGGACTCAGGAAAGGGGGGTTAGAAATCATGTTGTTGGGATTCATGGGGTCCTTGGAAGGGGGCTGACTGAAAGGAAGGCACCACCTCCCAGGCCTCATGACGCCTGCCATATGCATTCTTTCCACCCTTCCAATAGTCACGGTGGAAGAGACAATTCTGGCAGCATATCCGGCTCTATCCCGTTTAGACCTAGAACTATGACTACCTCAGTCACCCGTTCAGGTCACAAACGGCGATACAACATTTATGAATTTTGGTGTTGTGGCAAGGTGGGTCATTTTGCCATAGATTGTTGGCACAACTCTTCTGTGTCAAAGGCAAGGGACTTCCACATCCTCGAGGAAATGTTAGTCCTCCCACCAGGATTCCTGAGGGGAGGCATTTCAACTATTATGCTGACAGGAACCTAGGACCCAATACTTATTGGGTTCCTAAGGCAAGATAACTCTTTCCTGCAGGGTGGTCTGGGTTCCCACAATCCTGATGGGAACCGGACAGGAGATGCTCCAAGAATGACGTGGAAAAAGTGTCGAGAATGGGAGCAGTGCCTTCATTACAGGCACAAGCATTCTGACCTCCTGATATACTCTGTGCTGGTAATGTGAATGTTACATCTTGTTATCACAGGAAACTGCAAATAGCCGTAAATGTTTGATCCATAAAGCATAAACAATTCCATATATGTATTTATGTATGTTAACATATCCACACTTTATAATGAGTTCACTTCTTTTGATATTGGATGGTCATATAGAAAAATTATTCACGTATGCTCAGTCACTTAGGGAAGGAGTATAAGCGTAAGATAACCTTCAGTTACATTAGTAGTGATTAGTTTGACATTGCAGCCATAAGTCCGCCCTTGAAAATTTTGAACCCCTTGGTTGGATTAAGAAACCATTATGCCTATTAAGACTTTCTTTCCCTTGACAACGACATAAATTTGGAATCTCAGCGGCTTCCCTCATACTAAATTCCACCATAGTATCGTCGAACGAAGGCTTCAGACATTAATAGATGCATAAACCCGGTTATACAATGGAACCTTCAAGTGGTATCAGGCCGACTAAATTTGAATCCCGCCGACTCCTCTGGCCAACTCTTCAAATTCCTCTGAATCATCTTAAATCTCGCCGATCTAACCTAAATCCCGCCGACTCTTCAACTTCCAGCTATTCGCCGAGACTCTTCCAAGCTCTCGTCCAACGATACCTCCCGGCGGGAATCCCTTCGACTTCTCCTCCCAGCGGGTTCCTCCTTCGGCGCTGCGTGGTGATCTAACGACACTTCTGGAGTCTTCCTCTCGCAACCAGGGTTTCGTCCAAGCCTCGTCTCGGATCGGCGTCTCTCTCACAACCAGGCTCACCGACTCTCCGGAACCTTCACTGCCTCTCCGCACTAGGTAATCTCCTACTTGTCCCCTACCATGTGTTGAGCTCAGTGTAGATTTTGTTCTCACTCTCTTGGTTTCGGAGATCCTTAGACTTGGAAATTGGTATTCCCTTTCTTTCTAGTTTGCTATGGCCCCACGGACTTCTGCTGGGCTGACCACTGGATGCGAGCTCGTGAGAACCGGATTCTCCCAGGCCTCGGACGAGTTCCGGAACATAATCATTATGCTCGAGGAAGCAGGACTGACGTTCGTGCTGGAGCACCCATGCAAGATCTTGGATAAGGAAGTCTTGGAGTTCTTTGCAACTGCCAAGCTCCATCACGAAGACACTTCCATCAAGAGCAAGGTTGCTGGGAAGAAGGTCAAGTTATCCGCCAGGAAACTGACCCAGTGCCTGCGGCTATCCAGTTGTGAAGAAGAAGATTACCTGGAGGAAGAGGATAGAGCAAGGACCCTATCCTTCTATGGACTGGCCAGGGGGACCAGGTCAATCAAAAGGAAAGACATGAACGAGGAGGGAAAATTGCTGTCTGACATCGTTGGGAAGGCTCTAATCTACAAACCTGGATCCCACGACCACATTTCAGGAGAAATGTTCAAGACTCTGGTGGCAATCGTCTGCCGAAAGCGGTTTAATTGGGGAGCCATGCTCTTTGAAAGAATTAAAGACACACTCCGTACCTCCAGCTTTGGCAAAATCATCAGCCTCTATCTGAATCAGCTGGACGGAGATACATTCGACATGAGCAAAGGAGTGTCGTTGCACTATCTGAAAAAGATGGACGTAAGCATATTCGACCGGTGGGAGCGGCGAATAGGGCAAGTTGCCAGGGAAATAAACCAAGAGGAAGCTTCTCCGGCCGAGGACACCAGTACTCCAGCACACTCTATGGCAGCACCCAGTGAAGTTCCTGACGCACTGATTGCAAGAACTGAGGGGGAGCCTGTACACTCTTCTGCAAACATCATATCTGATATTTCTCAGATAGCTAAAGATGCTGTGGAGACTATGCAAGAGGACGGTGAGGAGGAAGTGGCAGATGTGGAAGAGGAAGAGGAAGGTGAGGAAGATATGAATGACCTGGGAGATGAGGTGGCTGATGAGGAGGAGGAAGAAGAAATAGAGGAAGACATGCACAACTCTGCAGATAAGCCTGAGCACTTGGATACTGAGATGGAGGAAGAAGTAATTGAGTGGGAGAAAGTGGTGGATCCTCAGGAGGATGCTGCTGGTTCATCTAAGGAACAAGCTCCTGAGAGGTCGGATGCAGGGATGCAGGGGGAGCCCTCTCAGCAACCCTTTGTCCCCCCTGTGGACTCTATAAGAGTGTCCAGCTCTCCCAGTACCTCTGCTGGGGAGCCTGACCAGGGTCTGCCTGCTGCTCCTCCACTTCAAGCAAACCTAGTAAATCACACTGTTAATTTTGTCCAAGGAATGCTAGATGAGCTCAAGGATACGTTTGAGAAATCCCACAACAAAGTGCTAAAGAGACTGCGGGACTCTGAGGATCTCATGCTTAAGAATGTGGTTCAGATCAACCACAAGCTAGATGTGATGGAGAAGAAATTTGATGAAAAATATACAGAGGCAGGCACAGCCGTATCTCTTCTCATGAAAGGACTGAAGAAGAATACTGACAACCTGACAGTAGTCAATAAAAATGTTCATGTTGTGGCACAGATCATACAAAAATTTGATGCCAACATGGTAACACTGAACGCAAATCAGAAATCTCTGTTGGACGAATTCAGTAAAACTGTGAAGCACATTGATGCATCTCTGCATTCCTATACAAACTCTATAGCCGCCGAAGCCAAAAAGGGGGAGGAAGCGTATAACGCTAAGATGGCGGGGCTTCAAGAGTTAGTACTTCTAAACTTCGATCAGACCAATAGGTATGCCTTTCAAAACTACCAAATCATAACTGCACCTTTATTCAACTTAATAAATAATAATTGACAAATACAAATTCGATAATTCGAATAGGTACATGTTTGAAACGGCCCACTGGCTGGTAACAGAGGCATCGGGAATACATGTTCCTGTCGCTCCGCTTGAGGATGTGGGTCCTACTGGTACTGTTACGGGTGAAATAAGGACTGAAGAAGTACCAATGAGCGAAGCCGAGGCAAAGAAAGCTGCTGAAAGGGCTGAACGAAGAAGCTGGTTTGATCAAGAAGCCATAGCAAGAGCCAGGGACAAGAGAAAAATTCAAGAAGGGACTTCTAGGGAAACGCAAGCTGAAAAGAAGATCAGATTGAAGGAGGATGATGTGAGGAATGAAAAATGGAGTCATGTATCAAAGAGTATTATCATGGACACATTTTTGTTACTGTAGAGGGGCAAATAAATCGAAATGATGTATATAGTCAGTACGAATGGGAGCGGCATAAAGAATTTGAAGCTAAACGTAGCATATTTTTCAGGAACAACACCGCGGCAGATAAAGCCCCTCCTCCGAGATACTATCCAAAGCCCAAGGAGTATCTTGAGCGACAAAGCAGAAAGTTATTAGCTAAGCAACTTAAAGAAGACATAGCTAAGGACAAAGATCTTTAGGATGTTATCTCTTGGAATTATCACATTTAAACTTTCTTTATCATGTGATCATGTGAACATTTCTGTGTGGATATTCATATTTATATATACATGTGTGTGGTTTATTATTTGACTCTCACATTGATCTAATTACGTTTATTATTCACTCTGTTGGTTAATGCATATTTTGTCTTAAGTATTGAAAATCATCTTAGCTTAGTAGGATTTTGGCTTCGTCAAATAGGGGGAGATTGTTGGGTATTGTATCCACAATCACCTGGATTTGAGGAAGCCTCCTATCAAGCTAAGATGAATTCACTATGTATTTGATGAATTCCTTCAAGTTGTGCTTGCAGTTATTCCACGCTAAGTACACACCAATGTCAGGGTGCAGTGGGTCAATATACACGGGTCTGCGCGACGTAATCCCTCGTTGAGCAGATCAGTGTGTTGGCTTACGTGTACTCTCTCTATTGGGGTGTACTTAATTTCAAGTCCAGGGCTATGATAAAGCAAGAGCAGACAAGGAGCAAGGATGGGCCAAAGACCAGCTCACGGGTTGAAAGAGGAGAAATCGTCCAAGTGTAAATCGTCGAGAATCACTAAGTGATTCTCGCCGATTCGTCGAGAATCACTTGTGATTATCGACGAGTCGTCGAGAATCACTAGATGATTCTCCCCGGTTGAGGCCAGCTGACTCAACGCCGCCAGAAAATTCTCTAAGGCAGAATCTTCGAGAATCACTAAGTGATTCTCGCCGATTCGTCGAGAATGTCTTTGCATTCTCGACGATTCGGCGAGAATCTAATGTGATTCCCGCCAATTCTCCCCGGCTTGTATAACCTGTGATGCCAGAATTTGTCAAGTAGAATTTGACGAGAATCGTAAGTGATTCTCGCCGATTCGTCAAGAATCATATTCGATTCTCGCCGAATTTGACTTGGGCAAATTTCGGACATTTCCTGGACCGGTCCAGGTTTCAAGCGGTATTTCGAACCGGACTTCGGTCTTTGCTTTGGTGGGGCCCACAACGGTCATCTTTATGACCTAGTGTATAAATACACAAGTATTGGTGTACAGTAAACAACGAGAATAGAGGATACGAAAGGAAGCGGCCGTCAAACCCTAATCTCGCGAACCTTCTCCGTCGCCGCCGCTCGGACAGTGATCACCATTGCTGATCTCGATCTTCTCCAGATCCACGGTGATAGAAGCCAAGTCTTGCATAGCATCTCACGTGTCTAACCAGAGATCTTTTATCTCTTAATTTGAGATAGGGAAATCCATCCCCGTCTGAATCGATCGAGACGATCGATCCTATTGTGACCGTTGGAAGACCTTGCCAACTTCGCTAAGAAGATTGAATCTCCAGTGCTTTGCTGCTGTCTTCAGTTGCCGCCGCCAACACCGAGAGCCTTGCCGCCACTCGTCGTCGCCGCCGGTCTCAGGGAGATTCTCTCCAAGAAAGATCTAGGGTTGTGGACTTTTCGTTGCCTACTAGAACAAGTAGACTAACGAAAAGGGACACCTAGATCTTCAAGTCGTTTGTATTTCTTATACACTCTGATTTCGTTTTCATTGTAAAGGAACATTTGGTTCCCTGTTGTAGGGTTGGGTGCAACCCGTGTTGTGGGAGTGTTGACTCCTACGTGTGGAAGGGTTCCTTCCGATAGTGCAAGGATTGGATTTCAATCCTGTTAGTGAAGTGACCGAGTCGTCCCTGGATTGGGAGATAGGTCGAAGGGGGAAAGTGGACGTACCCAAATCGGGGAACCACTATAAATTGCCTGTGTTATTCTAAGTGCTGTGTGTTTTGTTTTGATTCTACAGGTACACTTTTAATTCCGCAAATACGCTGCAAGTCACCTATCCCCCCCCCCCCCATAGGTGAAGGTAGTTGACACTAGGTGAACTTTCACAAAAGACTTGTGTCGACACACAGGACTTGTGTCGACACACACACTCAACGTCGTCTCGACACACACTCAATGACAGCTGGATATACACTCAACGCCATCTGCCAGCATCAGTTATGTCAAGACCAGGAGCAGTTGTGTCAACACATACGACTTGTGTTGACACATACAAACAGAAGCTGAGTCGAGTAACTGAAGAATGATTATGTCAACACATGGAGTGTTCTGTTGACATCATCAAGACTTGTGTCGACACTAAGTCTATTTGTGTCGACACATATAAAGCAGTATGCTGAGTGGATCATGCTGAGTTATAAAGTCTTTAAGGAATCAACTGTCATGACTGGTGACTCGACAGCTGTCATTACCAATAGGTCTGACACCTTTGTCAGAACTTTCAGAAATTTATTACAAACCGGATCAGCCGATAATCAAGAGAAATCTCTATATAAAGGACTAATCCGTGACAACTTGAAAACAATAGATACAGAGATAAAAAGGTGGATCATCTAAGGAAAGTTTTCAACAACAATTAAAGGTGTGACCCTTAAGAAGGCAGATTCTTAACAGTCTGCAGAGAAGATTCAGATCTTATTCTGAATTCAAGAAAGGAGCTGACAGGAGATCAACTTCTACATCAAGAAGAGTTTAACCTTATTTTGTTTTATCAAGAAGCTTTGAAACAGCTAAGTCAGGTTGGATCTGGTTATTCAGTTCATTTAAGAACTGATCAAGAAGCTCTCACCTATAGAGTGATCTAACAAATGATATTTCTGTATTTCTCAAATACTCAATTTCTTGTAGGATCTATTGTTAGATATGAGTTGTAAGCCTATAATTATAAAGGCTGAGGTAGGGCTGAGTACCTGAGGTGTAGGACTATCGATTGTCTGAGTTGTAAGCCTAGTTATAAAGGTTGAGGTAGGGATGTGGTCTGAGGTAGGATTCTTGGGGAAGGATCGGAGGTAGGACTTGTGTAAGTCTGAGGTGTAGGAACCATTCTGGTTCAGAGCTGTAAGATCTTTGGATCTGAGAAAGAGGAAGGAAGTTGGGCTGAATCTAGTTCTCTATTGGATAGGCGAAGGGGGAAAGTGGATGTACCCATACCTTGGGGAACCACTATAAATCTGGTGTATGCTGTACTGAATTTTCTGTGCAGTGATTTGCAATTTATGTGCTAAGTAAGAACTAGTTATATTGCCTAAAATTCTTAAAGATAATTAGAACCTATTCACCCCCCCCCCTCTCTAGGTGTTTAGACTCTTGAAATAAGTCTTTCAAGTGGTATCAGAGGGAGGTTACTCAAAGATAGACCTAACAGTCTGAGTATATCTCCTAGGCAATTAACAGATTTCAAGAATGGGTTCAAATGAGAATCAAAAGGAGTTTGGATCTATGAAACTGCTTATTTGCAGGAAAGAATGCTTTGGCATTTGGAAGGAAAGGGTCAGATTGTTTATGGAAGCTTCTGATCCAAGAATCTACATTACTGTACAAGAAAGACCCTTCATTCCAATGAAGGTATCATCTCTAGATGCAAATGTTAGAACCCCTAAGAACTATTTTGAAATGACAAAGGATGAGATCATCCTGGCAACACCAGACAAAAGAGCACAGAACATTATTGTAAGTGTTATAGATGATGCCACATTTCATAATCTGGTGCACTGTAAAATCTCCAAGGAAATATGGGACACCCTGATTGTCTACATGAAGGGAACAGAAGAAGTTAGAGAGGACAGGAAGTCTATGCTGAATCAAGAATATGAGAGCTTTAGACAAGCCAAGACTGACAGTATAGCTGAATGTTACAAAAAGTTCTTCAGGATAGTTAATGAACTGATGACCTATGAAAGAGGCTTCAGCACTTATGAACTGAATGACAAGTTTCTCAAATCTCTAAGAAAGGACTGGGACACAAAGATTTGTCCCATCAGAGAGGTGGCCAAGCTTGCTGATACACCTCCTCCCATATTGTTTGGAAAGTTACTATCATATGAAATGCAACTTACTATCAGGAAGGAGGAAGAGAAGAGCAGCAGGTCTGAGTACAAGGACAAATCAGTAGCCTTCAAGGCTGAAGTCACGAGAAAGGGCAGGAGAAAATCTCCTTCTCCACCCAGAATGAGTGCTGAGGCAGAAGAAGGAATTCCTGATAATACTTCATCAGACAGCCACACCTCTAATGAGGACTTTATTGCCTTTACAAGGCAGTTCCAAAGGATCATAAACAAGAAGAAGTGGAGATCCAGACCATCATCATCCTTTTCCATGGATGAGTACTACAAGAAAAATAAGAATCCCAAAGAGGACAGGTATGCCTCAAAACCTAGTAAACAAACTAATTCTAAGATTGTTTGTTATTGCTGCAACAGGCCAGGACTTGTCATAGCTGACTGTCCAGACAAGAGGACTAAATCTAAGGATAAGAAGAAGCATCAACTAAAGGTCAAGAAGGAGAAATCCTTTGTTGCTCAGAAATAGAAGAGTTGGACAGACTCTTCATCTTGAGGATCAGGAGAAGAAGAAGATACAGAAGCATATGTTGGGCTATTCTCAACTGAAGAGGATTCTAAGAAGTTAGAATTCCTACAAATGCTGGACTCCATAAATGGAGTGGAAGAACATTACTGTAGAGGACTGATGGCCTTATCAAAAAATGATCAGTGCCAGGATCAGGCTGGTCCTAGTAAGGTATACAATTCTCCCTTAGAGTCTGATTACTTTACTGGATCAGAATCAGAAGCATCTGCATCAAGAGATGAGGATGGTTCTGAGTCTGAATGGGATGTACACAAACTCATTGATGACTATGGTGGGTTGCTGCAAGCTCTAAAGAGAAGCAAGCTTCTTGTCAAGGAGCAAGCCAAGGAGATTGAATCTCTTAAACTGGTTGCATCAGAATCAGCCAAGCTGATTGATTTGAAACTGAATGAGGTTGTTAAACTGAAGAACATAACTGTCATTCAGATGGGCACAATCTCTTTCAAGGAAAATCATATCAAGAATCTGGAGGCAAGACTTCAGAAAGAAAAAGAGTTAGTGGCTAAATTCTCTAAACCAAAATCAGTCTTGACTTTAATAGATAACTTCATTTCACAAAAAGGTAAGATTGGTCTAGGCTTTAAATGAAGAACAAGGGCCCCCAATTCACATGGAAAAAGTAAGGCCCCAGTTCAGCCACTAGCCTCTAATTCCCCTATTTTGTTTAGGAAGGTGATGCAACCTAAAAATAGGTATGATCTTGAAATTACTCATGGTCACTGTGAGTATGGAGATCACATTGGCAAGTGTGTTAATTCCAGTAGGCCACTATATAGGCAAGCCCATCAGGTTCAAAAGGAATTCTTGGGATTTGCTGCTCCAGCACCTACACTCAAAAGAACTGCTGGCAACAAGGTTGAGAAGTCTATACCTAAGAGAAGGTACAACAGATTTGAGTGCTGGTGTTGTGGCAAGGTAGGCCACTTTGCTATGGATTGCTGGTTTAACACAAGTGTTAAAACCCAGAATAGTGTGCCTTTCAGAAAAGCTGTAGGTAAATATGATAATTTTCAAGCTAACAAGAACCTAGGACCCAAAACTAATTTTGGTTCTAAGGATGAGTGATTCGTTATTTGATGCAGGTAAATCCAAGTGGCCATACCACTATATGATACTTAGATAGTGGATGTTCCAGACACATGACTGGAATAAGAAGAATGTTGAGAGACTATGTACCCATAGAGAATGGACCCAAAGTGATCTTTGGTGGATTAGAAAAAGGAATCATCAAAGGATTTGGTAACATCTCTAATGATTCAATTACTATCACTAAAGTGGCTTATATGAATGGGCTAAAACGTAACCTGATTAGCATAAGTCAACATAGTGATCTAGGTTATGATATCTCTTTCCAAAAAAGGGGAGTGCCAAATTAAGAGGTCAAGTGATCAAGAGATCATGTTGACTGGCACTAGGAGAGGGAATGTATATTGTCTTAACCTAGATTATGAGTATAACAACTCACCCATTTAACTAGTTGTAGGTGAGAAAGCTCCACTATGTGTCAAATGGCACAAGAGGTTAGCTCATCTGAACTATAAGTCTATATGGCTGATGTTTAGCATGGGTTTAGTGAGGAATGGTCCTCAAGTCAAGTGCATTAAAGAGGGAGTGTGTTCAGCTTGCCAAAAGGGCAAACAGACCAAGTCCTCTTTTCCTACACTTGATACCAAATATTCAATGAGATGTTTATATCTCTTGCATATGGATTTGTTTGTTCCTATGCCAGTTCATAGTCTTGGTAGGAAAGTATACACTTTAGTTGTTGTGGATGACTATTCTAGATACACATGGGTTTTCTTCTTGAGGCAGAAATCTGAAACCCCTTGTGTTTTCCAGACTTTTATTAGACAAATTTAGAATGAATTTAACAGTTTAGTGGTCAAAATCAGAAGTGACCATGGAACTGAATTTCAGTCTGAATGTATGACAAAATCCTGTGAAGAACTTGGGATTCATCAGGAGTTCTCCTCACCTAGAACACCTCAGCAAAATGGAATTGCTGAAAGAAAGAATAGAACTCTTATTGAGGCAAGTAGAAATCTACTCAGTTACACTACTCTCCCTGAATATTTCTGGGTTGAGGCAGTAAATACTGCTTGTCATGTTCTCAATAGAGCATCCATAAATAAGAAACTTAAGTTGACTCCCTATCAGATTTTGAAAGGCAGAAAACCAAATATTTCTTACTTCAGAATCTTTGGTAGCAAGTGTTATGTCCTAGTTAATGTTAAGCACTACCAAACAAAGTTTGCTGCCAAATCCCTAGAAGGGATATTTGTTGGGTACAGCAATAACAGTAGGGCATAAAGGGTCTATAACTTGACTACCCAAGTTGTAGAAGAGTCAGTCCATGTTGTTTTTGATGAGTCAAGATTGATTAACAATGAATTGTTTAGTTCTTCAGTTAGTTCTACAGGTCTAACAGACAGGTTGGACAAGATGACCATCAATGATGAAGCTCCTGCTAGGATGGATGATGGAAAAGATACATGCTGTCCAGAGGGAGAACAAAACTCACTGCATGATGAAGACAATGAGGAGCATCAGGTTGAGGAAAATGAAGAAGGCCATGAGGTAGACAGGTTTCCTCCAGCTAAAAGACACCTGAAGGATCATCCAGCTCACCAAATCATTGGTGATGCAAGTCAAGGTGTTCTAACAAGGAGCAAGAACATGAACATAGTTTTATGTTCAAGTTTCTTATCACAGATATAACACAGGAAGTTTGAAGAAGCCATGCTAGATACTAACTGGGTTGATGCTATGCAAGAAGAACTGAATCAATTCAGAAGATGCAAAGTCTGGGAACTGGTTCCTAAACCTAAGGATCACAACATCATAGGAACCAAGTGGATCTACAGAAACAAACTTGATGAAAATGGCACAATTATCAAGAACAAGGCAAGGCTGGTAGCAAAATGCTACAGGCAAGAGGAAGGGATTGACTTTGACCAAACCTTTGCACCAGTAGCAAGGCTAGAGGCTATAAGGATGTTCTTGGCCTATGCTGCCTATCAAGGGTTCAAGGTATATCAAATTGATGTAAATTCAGCATTTCTAAATGGTGACTTAAAAGAGGAGGTCTATGTTGAACAACCATCAGGTTTTCTAGATTCCCATTATCCTGATTATGTATATAGGCTTAGGAAAGCCCTATATGGTTTGAAACAAGCCCCTAGGGCTTGGTATGAAACCTTGTCTACTTTTCTTATTGAGAATAAATTCTCTAGAGGAAAGATAGACAAAACTCTATTCTTTAGGGAATCTAAAGGCAAGATAATCCTAATGCAGATATATGTTGATGAAATTATCTTTGGATCTACTGAAAATAACCTTTGTAAAAATTTTGCCAAACTTATGCAAGGGAAGTTTGAGATGAGCAGTATGGGTGAGCTGAAGTTCTTTTTGGGACTTCAAGTAAGACAGACTGATGATGGATTGTTCATATCCCAATCTAAGTTCACTAAGGAGTTGATTAAGAAATATGATATGAACTCATCCTCCACCATGAAAACTCCAATGGGAACAAGTGTGCCTATAGGCAAAGATGAGACAGGGAAACCTGTTGATGAGTCTTTGTATAGAGGGATAATTAGATCCCTACTCTACTTGACTACTAGTTGACCTGACATCATGTATGTTATATGTGTCTGTGCTAGGTACCAAGCATGCTCAAAGGAATCTCATTATACTGCAGTTAAGAGAATTTTGAGATATCTTAAGGGCACACCTAATCTAGGTCTTTGGTACCCTAAGAATAGAGATTTCACACTAACTGGTTTCTCAGATGCAGATTTTACAGGATCCAAAGAAGACAGGAAAAGTACTACAGGAACCTGTCAATTCCTAGGTGGAAGGCTGGTGTTATGGTGCAGCAAGAAGAAGACCAGTGTAGCTATATCAACAGCTGAGTCTGAATATGTAGCTGCAGGCAGTTGCTGTGCACAATTATTGTGGATAAAGCACCAACTTGAAGATTATGACATCAAGGTAAGTAGAATTCCACTATTTTGTGATTCTACAAGTGCTATATCTATTGCTAAGAACCCTGTATCTCACAATAGAACCAAGCATATAGAAATTAAGTTCCATTTTATAAGAGAACATGTGGAGAAAGAAGATATTAATCTAGAATTTGTAAACACAAATAGTCAGATTGCTGATATTTTTACAAAACCTCTCGATGAAACTAAATTCAATCATTTTAAAATTGAATTAGGTATGTTGAACCTAGACTAGGTAACACGATCATTCCTAAGTAGACTATGTAAGCACAATATTTCTCAAGAAATTTCTCTAAGTACAATGTTTGTGTCGACACAAACAAATTGTGTCGACACACTCAGTATGTTGTGTCGACAAAGAAAAAGGATGTGTCGACACAGACACAGTATCTGTGTCGACATAAGTATGGATGTCGACACAACAATGTCGATACATTAAGTTAGCTAATTTTTGTGTCGATCAATGTCGACACTTTGTGTCGAGTCATGACAAGTCCATGTCGACACTGACATAAGTATGTCGACACATAGAAGTATCGACTAAACCTAAGTATTGTCGAGACCTAGTATTATTACTAAGGAGCGTCTTTTGAACTCCCCTTTACACCTAGACTATAAATAGGTGAAGCCAAAATCTTTTCGACTACGCTTTCAAATTTCTCGACTCTAGCCCTTGTGTCGACTTCGATATTCTCTTCTCTCTCTCTCCCTTCCATCAATGGCACCCATCAAGGAAGACAAGGTGAACGAAGGCTATGAACTGGTTCGTGATGGATTCATGACAGCGTCTCAAGAAATCCAGGGTGTAATTACCCTAATTTATGAAAATGGGTTGGAATTCTTGGTTTCAGAACCAACGAAGATTTGGAAGAAGGAGGTCATGGAACTTTATTCTTCTGCAACTGTGGACACAGACAGGAAGAAGATCAAAGCCACTGTACAAGATTCAAGAGTGAAACTTACACTGAAGTCGATTAGAAAGTCACTCCAACTTCCTAAGGTCAAGGATGAAGATGACATCATTCCATCGATGACAAAAGATGCCTTAAGCTGGTGCGGGTTAAACGCTAATACCAAGGTTGGATCATCCATCACCCGGAAAGGGATGAATTCGCAAGGGAAATTCCTATCAGAGATAGTAGGCAAGGTAATACTATGCAAAACAGGTGGACATGACATAATCTCAGCTTCTATGTTCCATCTAATTACAAGAATAATTTTCAAGCAAAAGACAGATTGGGCATCCATAGTATTTGACAAGATACAAGAAGGAATCAAGAAACCAAATCTGGGAAGAATTCTGAGTCTTTTTTTATCTTCAGTAATACTTGAACCAACTTCTAGGAACAAAAATCAACCATATGAGAAGAATGGACACAAGAATCCTGTCTAGGTGGGATAGAGTATTAACCAAGGAGGTTTCTAGTCCTCAAGAACAGACAAAGAAAGAAAAGAAGAAGAAGGAAGTTGTTCAGCAAGCAGAATCTTCTAGTGATTCTGAAGAGGAAGTGGTCTTCAGTTCATATGAAGACATGCCCCAAAAAGATGTTCAAGATCAAGTAGAGAGCAGTGTGCTCCTAGAGCAACAGGTAGTCACTACTCTAGGGGAGAAAATCCTGAATCAGCAGCACAAGATACTGTACTTCCTGAGCTACCTGCTCAAGGGGAAGGAATTGATGTTGCTACTCTAGAGAGTGAGTATGCAGCAGATACAGTAATGGATATTGTCTCAGATATCAATAAAGACGCACTGGACATTGCTGAGAAGGTGGCATAAGATGTGTAGAATGAGCAAGTAAGTATCTCCTTTATAGAACAGGCCCTGGAAAAAAATCCAGATGTCCAGGGAGAATCTTTTATTTTCCAAACTAACCTTATTCCTCCTGTACAGATACAGCAAGAGGTAACAATGGAAGATCTATTTCCTGATTTACCTACTGTAAGGACTGAGGGGGAACAATCTAAGGTAGAACAGGACCTGTCAAGAACCGAGGGGGAGGAGCTACTAAATGCCCCATCTAATAAGGAACCTTTTGATATAGAAAGCTCCTCAAAACCCTCTGATGATGAGGAAGCTACTATGACTAAGAAAAGAAAGATAGTTGAAATAAAGAAAAGGAGATCAGGATAAAAGAAAGCCTTGCACACAGTCACACCACCACCTGCTCCAAGCATGGATTTCAGTTCACTACTGCTCCAGATGCAAGTAAAATTGGATGAACAAAGGCAATCTCTAGAAAAGTATGTGAATGAGTCTAATAAGGAACTGCGGTTTCAACTAGCTCAGGACATAAAGTCAATCAGATTTCAAGTCAATCTGCACAAGAAAGAAATGACAGATTGCTTCCATAAGGGAGGCAATGCTGTGGTGTATTTGGCTGAGCAACAACAACTACTGAAGACTGAGGTAGAGGACATTGCCACAAAACAAGGGTATATTTTGGAAAATCAATTCAGGTCCAATGAAAACCTCAAAGATTCCCATGCAGAAATCATCCAGAAACTGGGAAGTATTTCAACAGATTTGAAAACTGAAATATCAAAGCAGATACAAGTAGATTTAGCTGCTCTTCAAACTGCTATTGAAGCCTCCCAAAAGGCAATTTCTGATACCTTACTGAAGTTCAAAGAATATTACAAAGAAGGTATAGAATATCTGGCTGATCAGATAAGGTTTCAGAAGACTAATCTGAGGGATCATATTACTAGAGAAGTCATAAAGGGGGAGAGATTGTTAGTCAAAGCTAGATCTGACCATGCTAAATGGATCTCTAATTCCATCAGAGCTACACTTGGCTTTCCTCCTTTATATGATGATGACAATGTTGCTGAATCTGGAGTACAACCTGCTAATATTGAAGGAGATCAGCATGAAGTTGCACATGTTATTTACCCTCCTGCTGATTTTGACATGGTTCAACAAGAAGTACAGACAATGTACAGTCCTTCATAGGAGGCATCAAAGGTGATCATTGAAAAAGTAGAAATGTTAGAGGATGCCAAGCAAGCTCAAAAGGAGGCACAATTATCCAAGAAAAGGTTCAGGGAACAAGCTGAGTTGAAGCCAGACTTTGAGCAATGGAGCCCTACTTCAAGGAATATCATTTTGACTGCCTGGAAGGCTGTAAAGGATAAGACCCATGACAGGGGTAAGTGGTATTCTGAGCAGGAATAGAACAAATATCAAGCTAGGCAGGAAGCCATTCTTCAGCATAGAAGAAGTGCAAAAGCTGGGAAGTTAGCTGTTAATGCTCTAGAGCCTAGCAGGTATTTCCCTAAGCCTTTTCACTATTTTGAAAGGCAAAGGTAAAGGCTGAAGAATTAAAGAAGAAGGATCTCAAAGGAAGAAACCTGCTGAGGATACAGAACCTTCTGTGCAGGCAAAGATTAAGCCTGGGAAAGGCATTGTAATTTAGGAGCCTAGTCAATCATAAGATAGATAGGCTTATATATAACAATGTAACTTTTTGTTTTTTTTGTTCTAAGAAAATCATGTAAATCCAGTATTTCCTGATTAATAAATAAAATAAGCTTCACAATTGTCTTGAGTTGTTTACATTGTTTATATGTTATCTTGCACTGAAATGTATGTACATCTATTCTTATGTACTTTATTATAAGTGATGTATATCTTTGACTAAGGGTTATGACTTCTCCAAATAGGGGGAGATTGTTGGGTACACTGAAAAATATGTACCAGATTTGGAGAAGCCTCATCTTACTCAATGATATATATAAAGTTGTATTTGATGGTTGTTTGAGTTTCATTGTGCAGGTGTAAGGTTTGCAAGAATTTTCCTAAGTACAAGTGTCGACACTTGTGAAGAATTGTGTCGACACCCAGAAGTTGTGTCGATACTAGAAGCAAGGCATGTGTCGACACCCAGGCATTGTGTCGACACCTAAAGAAGAAGCTGTGTCGACACCCAAAATTGTGTCGACACCTAAGGCAAGGTTTGTGTCGACATCTAAAGAAGCAGTTGTGTCGATATCCAGGAGTTATGTCGACACTAGAAGAAAGGCTTGTGTCGACACTCGGGAATTTTGTCGACACCTGAAGAAGGTTTGTGTCGACAGCTAGACACACACTCAACTCCATCTTACAGTAACCGCTATACTAAGTCAGAAGGCTTGTGTCTACACACAGGACTTATGTCGACACACACTCAACGACATATGGATGACACTCAACGCCATCTAACAGCAACAGCTATACTGAGTCAGAAGACTTATGTCGAAGCACACTCAACGTCGTCTCGATACACACTCAACGACAGCTGGATATACACTCAATGCCATCTGCCAGCATCAGTTATGTCAAGACCAGGAGCATTTGTGTCGACACACAGGACTTGTGTCGAGACATACAAACAGAAGCTGTGTCGAGACATACAAACAGAAGCTGTGTCGAGTAACTGAAGAATGATTATGTCAACACATGGATTGTTATGTCGACATCATCAAAACTTGTGTCGACACTAAGTTCATTTGTGTCGACACATATGAAGCAGTCTGCTAAGTGGATCATGCTGAGTTATAAAGTCTTTAAGAAATAAGCTGTCATGACTGGTGACTCGACAACTATCATTACCAATAGGTCTGACACCTTTGTCTGAACTGTTAGAAGGTTGTTACAAACCGGATCAGCCGGTAATCAGGAGAAATCTCTATATAAAGGATTGACCCGTGACAACTTGAAAACAATAGATACAGAGATAAAAAGGTGGATCATCTAAGGAAAGTTTTCAAGCACAAGTAAAGGGGTGACCCTTAAGAAGGCAGATTCTTAACAGTCTGCAAAGAAGATTCAGATCTTATTTTGAATTCAAGAAAGGAGCTGACAGGAGATCAACTTCTACATCAAGAAGAGTTCAACCATATTTTGTTCTATCAAGAAGCTTTGAAACAGCTAAGTCAGGTTGGATCTGGTGATTCAGTTTATTCAAGAACTTATTAAGAAGCTCTCACCTATAGAGTAATCTAAATGGTGATATTTCTATATTTTTCAAATACTCAAATTCTTGTAGGATCTATTGTTAGATCTGAGTTGTAAGCCCATAATTATAAAGGCTGAGGTAGGGCTGAGTGCCTGAGGTGTAGGACTATTGATAGTCTGAGTTGTAAGCCTAGTTATAAAGGTTGAGGTAGGGCTGTAGCCTTAGGTAGGATTCTTGGGGAAGGATCTGAGGTAGGACTTGTGTAAATCTGAGGTGTAGGAACCATTCTGGTTCTGAGCTGTAAGATCTTTGGATCTGAGAAAGAGGAAGGAAGTTGGGCTGAATCCATTTCTCTACTGGATAGGCGAAGGGGAAAAGTGGATGTAGCCATACCTTGGGGAACCACTATAAATTTTGTGTATGCTGTGCTGAGTTTTCAATGTTGTGATTTGCAATTTCTGTGTTAAGTAAGAACTAGTTATATTGCCTAAAATTCTTAAAGATAATTAGAACCTATTAAACCCCCCCCCCCCCTCTAGATGTTTAGGCTCTTGAAATCAATCTTTCAGAAGGCACTCGGCAAAAACATGTTGGGCCTTGAACTCTCGGCAGGGTTCCACCAATTAATCTATCCTTAAGGGGTGCGAATCTCCTAAGGAGGCCGAGGGCCTCGACGAGAACGCACTTAATAAGCATTAGACACAATATAAATTGCTTTTATAAGAAGACAAGAAGTAAAAAACCGATCATATATATAAATACACGAATGTGTTCACAAAAAATGATTACATACGAGAACATCTCGCGCATTAAAAAAGAACAAAAAAGAGAGGGGGCGAAAATCTTCAGGGGGTTTCGCTGAATTCCCCGCTCGAGCTCTCGCCAGAGCTCCCGCCTGAACTCTCGCCAGAGCTCTCACCGGATGTCTCGCCAGCTATAACAAGAGATTTCAGGACATCCGAGAGCGAGGAATCGGGTGCTCCCGGGGGCTTGGGGATAGGCTCGAAAAGCCACGGGAGAAGCCTGCAGGCAATGATGGTCTCGCCGCCCTCATTCAGACACCCCACATCTCGCAGCATCTCTATCATCAGCCTGGTCATTTACTAGGCGTTGACCTACAGTAACTTATCGATGTCATACTCGAAGTAGTGGCAGCTTCTTAGCCTCTCATCCAGCGAGGGAGGGAGCAGGATCGCAGCCACAGCCACTTCCGCACGCTGGATTTGGGCCTTTAGCAGGACGTTCTCGCATTCCAGACTGGCCAGCTTTGCGCGAAGCAGCATGCTCTGGGCGGAGTCCTGTGCGCAAAAGAAATCTCATCAGCACATAAAGAAGGAAAGGGAAAGCGGATTATGAACTAAGAGGGGAGTGAGAAGCCTTGGAGGATCTCACTTACCTCATCCATCGGGCACAGAGATAGAAGCCGCTGGGCATCCTCCAGCTGGACCTTAGGGGCGGTCGCGTTGGACGCCGTCTCGTCTCTCGCCTTATGCATATCGATGAAGTTGCGGTCAATGTTAATGCTTCGGCACGCACACATATGCGCGAGCTTAATCCTGCGCATCAAGGCCCAGATGGAGTCAAATGAAAAGAGCCGAGTGGGCCACGAATCAAAGTGGTCGGCGTCCTCACGGCTGTAAAGGTCGTAGGCCAGTACGAAATCATCGTCGGTGACCTCGTCTTCCTCTGTCTAGCTGGGAAGGAGGGTGGAGATCGAGGCCCGGTTGGCTTTAGGATCCCACTTGATCAAGGGCTTCCCCTCCGCGTCCAAGAACTTGTCGTCGTATCCGAAGTTCTGATGCCCTCTCGGCATCGGTTTGTGGGGAACTTGGGCAGAATTCTCGGTGGTGGCCCTCTCATCTCCAGCTCCACCTGCGGCCGACGGGTTTTTGCAAGGAGCCATGGTAGTAGCCTCTGCAGTAGTAGTCGCCCCGCTCTTGGCAATAGCTCGAGCGGTAGATGACTTCACGGACTTACCCTTGTCCGCAGCGGTTGGCTTGGATCTTTTAAAAGGGGCGGAGGAGAAGGCGTTGGGCTTTCGCTTCCCAGCGTCGGACTTGGAGGAAGGAGCCGGCTCATCTCAGCAGGCGAGAGGTGCGGATTTCGCGAGGGCCAAAGGGCCGATCGTATCCCTGGTCACATTGAATGGCTAGTGCAGGGGGATTTCTCGCTCACCTGCGAGATCAACAGCAATTAACTCTCTATATCTTAAAATATAGAATTGCATGGTAAAGGCGAGATCATACCTTCGCCGGGAGGTACGGACTGAAGGGAGTCGATGTACCGCTGAGGAACTGGACGTCGAAGTCCTTGGTCCCAAAGAACTCAAGAATGGCGCTCTCGCGCGACCCAAGAGCGGGCAGCTTGTAGGCGGCAGCATCGTACTGGACGGGCGCAAGAGGAACGTTGTTGAAGTCGCCTGAGACGTAGATGAACTTCTCGCTCCAGTGATGGTTCTTATTGGCGAGGCTGCAGGTCTTGAGCAGCTGCCCTGAGAAGAAGAACACCCTGCCGCTTTTTACCCCGAAGATGAAGAGCTTCCGAAAGATGGGTAGGCTGAACTCTATCCGCTCGGCTCACATATATCAGATGAACGCTACCAGGATGGAGACCGAGTTGGCATTTAGTTGTGCGGGAACCACCCTGTAGTATCGGAGGGCTTGGCACATCTCAGGCAAAAGGGGGAGGCAGAAGCCCGCCTCAAAATGCTCTAGGGGGATGGAGAGCTCCCCCTCTCACGCGAGATTGACCCTGTCGTTGTTGCCCGGGTTTCTCGTGTTGAATCCGACGGGGATAAAGTTGGTGGTTATCAGTTGTTATTCGTCTAGGTCAGGAGGCAGGGAGGAAACTTATGCTTTAGGAAGGCTTGGGCGCAGTTGGAATGGCCTTCGCTCTCGCCCGACATCGTGATTAAGGGGTTCAAGGCGAGACCTATTGGGAAGAGGGAGAGAGCGAGAGAAAGTGGCGAAAGTAAGTGAAGTCGCGGAGAGGCGCGAGAGTAGTAAGAAAGGAGGCAAGGGTTTCAGATCAAAGAAATAAATATGGTAGGTGGACCAGCCTATTTATAGAAAATCGTGGTAATGATGTTTTTTCCAAAAAGACGGCGGGGGTACGATCATCAAGTCCCAAGGAGTTGGTGCTTTGCTTTCTGCTCTGACATGTTGGGGTCGCCAAAGCTAACATGGGGGGGGAACTCCTTGGCGAGACCCTGGCCCATAGATAAAATGGTGATTAACAGACAGGAAACGGAAAGCAGAGAGCAAAGCAGAAATGGACCACAAAAATAAAGCATGAAACGAAAAGTAGAGAGCAAAGCAGAAATATACCGCGCAAATACCACAAAAATAAAGCATGAAACGGAAAGTAGAGAGCAAAGCAGAAATGAAAGAGGGGCTCTCGCCGGGCAAGAGCAGCATAATAAATAATAATAATAATAATACTTCAACATTAGTTATTGTCCAAATTCAAGAAGGGGTATATCTGGGGAAGGGTAGGCCGAGAGAAAGGGGGTGAGACGTCATTGTTCAGTATTGCTCCCAGCACAATCATCCCCGATCCCTCCTTCCCATCCTCGGAGGAACCCGTGGGATAAAATAGGCCGTCAGGGCGGTGCACCCAAGGTTAATCAGGCGCGCTTGGTCCCGAATCCGAGCAACATACCTCCCTGGGGATGTCTCGGCGGTAAGTGTACTGCCTCTCCGTCTCACCCAGGAGGTGGTTGTAGTCCCGCTCGATGACTGTCATTCGCCGCTCCACCATCCTATGGAGGCTCTTCACTACAGAGGAGTTGGCCCGCTCCCGTCGCGCGAGCTTCGAGAAGAGCACTGCCACCCTCTTTCGTTGTTTCCTGCCATTACCGACAGCATCCAGGAACTCTTCCACCTCATTAGAAGAAGGGAAGGGTGAGCTCTCAGCGTCTTCCCTTTCCTCTTCATCTCCGTCTTCGTCTTCATCTTCCTCCTCTTTGGCTTCCGCCCGGGGCTCCGCACCCCCTGGTAAAAGAAAGAGAGTTCCAGTCATGACAAGGGCGGAAGTATATGGAGTGGTGATTTCTCGCATACCCGCAACATGGCGAGAGACATCGACCAATAGCGGCCGAGAAGGTCTGGGCTCCCCCTCGGGTTCCTTTCCAAAGAGGAGGTGGAGCGGCTTTCCTCGCCCCAGGCGTAATGTCTTGCGCGTGACGATCCCGGCCTGGGCAGGAAGGGGCGAAGATGTCCTCCCTCACGGGAAGGCGAGCCTCCTGGGAAGGCACGGATGTTTTGATGGCCACTCCTCCCGCCGGTAGGGCGAGATCAGCTGCCAGGGTGTCCTAGTTGGCGAGCACGATTTCGTTTCCCCGGGTGGCGAGACCCGGGCTAGCGGGAGCTGGCGCTGCGAGAAGTCAATTTAGCAGTAGTGGAGCAAATTGATTAGAATGAAAAGTAGGGCAAAATGGGGGTAAAGGGTTACTTGGGGTTCTCGGAGGGTACGCAGGAGGAGTGGCCTCCAAGACCCGTGGTTGATCCCTAGGTAGGAGAGGTGCAAATTCTGGGGGCACTAGCGGGGACCCGGTGCCGACATCTTGATTCGCCTCCTACGAGAAGTACGACATATCAATCATCGATCTTTCTTTTTCTACATCAGTTCAAAGTTCTCGATAGTCAGCGAATTGGAGAGATATGCCTTCTGCGGAGGAGAAGGATTATCCGCGCGGATTGGGGTCAGGGTAGGCAAGCACCGGTTCTTGTTCAAAAGGTCTCTCCTGACCGACTTCGCCTTCTTCTTCCTTTTCTTAAGCTGGGGGGGCTCAATGGTCAGCGCCTTTCTCTCATGCCAAGGGGCCACTAGGGAGCTATTGGCACAAGCTCGTGCATGTGCCGCATCGATGCGGTCTTGCAGGCCTTGCGAGAATGGCTTCTCGGCGCGTTCAGGGTGCGCATTGTGAGATCGTGCGAAGACTCAACAGGGGGGCGACAGCGACAGGGACGGTTTTGTGACTATTAGCATATTTATATATATATAGCCATGGGGTGGCCCACCAAAAGATTCCTTTTCAGGACAGCACGTGCTCAGCGAATATAAAGGATTGGACGTGTCTTTTCAAGCGTAGGGCTAGCTAAAATGGGACCCAGAAACACCCAGGGCAAGGTTTGGGCTAGCTTTGGGCTAGCCCCAGGTGAAGAAAACTGCTCTCGCCCAATCAGGGTTAAGCTCGACTTTCGTCGAGCTCATCTCAGGTCTCATCGAGCTGGGCTCGACGTTCATTGAGCAGGTTCAAAAAAGGATAGCTCTCGCATAGGGGCAGGCGAGAACGTTCTCGCTCAGGTAAATAGTTCATCGAGTAGAGCTCGACGCCCGCCAAGACAGGTCGAGCTTCAGCCGAGGCATATTCCCGCCCAGAGATGGGCGAGAAGGCTCGCGCCTCGTGAGGGTGTGAGCAGGCACCGCCTGTAGTATTCTTTAACATCCTTTTAGCTTCCGCTTGGTGAGGGCGGGAGAGTTCTCGGCAAGACGTAGGCGCAAGAGCCTTCAGTTCTCGGCAGGAAGGCTATCGCCGGGTAAGGCCTAAGGGTGAAATTACCTAGATGCCCTCAGGTAAAATTACTTGTATACCCCCATGGTTTGCATTTAGCTCTTCAGAACAGCGGAGTTTGGATGTTGGCAGACCAGGCATGGGTAATTTAGTATTTTTAAGGTCAGCAAAAGCTATTAATAGACCCACAGGGGCTCCATAGAAGGAAAGCTTTCATATTTTCCTAAGATCTTCTAGTGCTTGCAAAGGTGCTCCTAGGACAGCATTTGGCTTTTGAGGGGAAGCACTCTGAGATCTTCTGGGTTAGAGGTGGGACCTCCCAGCTGAGGCTTTGGGTCGGTTTCTGGTCCTTTACTTCCAGTCAGAGGTCGAAGCTTGGGAGAAGTAGGTGTTGGCTACACCCCTGATATCGAACTTTCGTTGAGGTCAAATTTTGCCTTCAATGCCCGCTCTGAGATGATGGTGACCGAGATTGACTCGCTTGTGGAGAGCGAGCTCGATGCTGCAAAATACTTGGGCTTCAGCAAGGGGTTTTGGGCTGCTTGAAGGTTACTGGATCACGCCGATCTTGGTGTAGAGGATTCCTCGGATGATGATAATGACATCAATGTCAAGGGATGATCCTACTGTCTGTGTACCATAGGATGACCAAGGTTTGTCCAAGTGGAGGTGGCGAATATCCTTTAAATGTTCGCGTTTCAAGCGGACCAGGGTCTTCCCAGGTGGCCAGAGGTGGCAAAGAACCTCAGTTCATTCGTGCCTCAAGAGAATCAGGGTTTGTCTAGATAATGGTGGCGAAGAATCTCTATTCGTTTGTACCTCAGGAGAACCGGGGTTTGTCCAAGTGAAGGTGGCAAAGAGCCTCTGTTTGTTCGTGCTTCAGGAGAACCAGTGTCCTTCCAGGTGGAGGTGGCAAAGAACTTTTGTTCGTTCACACCTTAGGAGGACTGAGGAGCACCTGGGTAGAGGTGGAGAAGAACCTTTAAGTTTGTGCCTCAGGATAATTGGGGTTTGTCCAGGTCGAGGTGGTGAAGAAACTTTATCCGTTCGTACCTCAGGAGAACCGGGGTTCGCCCGGGTGGAGGTGGAAATAAACCTATGTTCGTTCATGCCTTAGGAGGACCGGGGTTCGTCCGGGTGGAGGTGGCGAAGAACCTCTATTCGCTCATCCCTCAGGAGAACCAGGGTCCGTCCAGGTGAAGGTGGTGAAGAAACTTTGTTCGTTCGCGCCTCAGAAGGACCAAGGTCTATCCGGGTGGAGGTGGCGATGAACCTTTATTCATTCGCGCCTCAGGAGAATCGGGTTTCATCTGAGTGTAGGTTACAAATAACCTTTGTTTAATCGTGCCTCTAGTGGACCAGGGTCCTTCTTGGTGGAGGTGGTAAAGAACCTCTGTTCATTTGTGGCTTAGGAGAACCGGGGTCCATCCAGGTATAGGTGCCAAAGAATCTTCATTTGTTCATGCTTCAGGAGGACTGGGGTCCTCACGAGTGGAGGTGGCGATGAACTTTTATTTATTCAGGCCTCAGGAGAACTGAGGTTCATTTAGGTGGAGGTGGCGAAAAACCTTTGTTCGTTCATGCCTCAGGAGAACCGGGGTTCATCTAGGTAGAGGTGGTGAAGAACCTTTGTTCGTTCGTGCCTCAAGAGGACAAGGGTCCATCCTGATGAAGGTGGTAAAGAACCTTTGTTCGTATGCTCCTAAGGAGGACTAGGGTCCATCTGGGTGAAGGTGCATAGAGACCTTTGTCCATCTCACCTGGGAGGTGCAGACAGACCTTTGTTTACCTTGCCTAGAATGTGTAGAAGGACTTTTGTCCATCTCATCTGGGAGGTGCAGAAATACTTTTCTCCATCTCACCTGGGAAGTATAGAAATACTTTTTTCCATCTCTCCTGGGAGGTACAGAAAGGCTTTCGTCGATCTCACCCAGGAGGTGTAGAAAGGCTTTTGTCTATCTCGCCTGGGAGGTGTAGAAAGGCTTTTGTCGATCTCTCTTTGGAGGTGCGAAAGGCTTTTGCCAATCTCTCCTTGGAGGTGTAGAAAGACTTTCGTCGATCTCACTTGGGAGGTGCAGAAATTCTTTCGCCAATCTCGCCTTCCGGGTGATCCATCTATTGTGAAAGGGAAAACAGATACTCTATTATCGGAAAGGAAGATACAAGTGCTCGTATTTTTTCTCGAAGCTTAATCTAAGGAAAATAGGGACAACATCAAATAGGGGGCTTGTCAGCTCAAGCTTTATCTAATCCTTCACGGCCCAGGTCCATTGGAATATGAGTCCTATAAGCAGATGTCCAATGTGATACCTTGAGCTAGCATGTCAGCATGGAGCGCCCTTAGCATTGCCCCCCTGAGGATCGCGCCACATGTTTAGGTGGCTTTTACGATAATGAACTGAACATCATACGTGGCTAACACCAGAGGGACTCCCAGAGTTACCAATAAGATGATACTTCCCAAGATCGGGATCGTCGAGTGTCATGTGACGTGTGCGCCTCCCGAGCTAAGATGTACATTGCATCAGGAGATTCCTAGCTGGAGTAGAGTTGATAAGCATTACATATTAGCAGATATGTCATCATCGATCAATATCCTAGACACATCGACTAGTGGGCTTCCGAGTACTGCCTGGATGTGTTGCAGATTTGGCAATGGTCCTGGTGTGTTATGGATGCTTTGTTGGGTCGGCACTTGATACTTCTTGAGATGTGCTTCTTTGCGGTGCTACCCTTTAGTGGGCGTGTTTAGGGCTGACAGCACAACCACTCTTTCTCCATGAAATTCTTTGAGAAATTAATAGCATGCGAGCCTCCATACTTCCCTCCGTTAGGCGCATGCACTTCTCTATGTCGTGCATGTTCCCTATGTGAAAGTGGCAATACTGGGACTAACCCCCCCCCCCCCTGACCTAGACAAGTGCCTTGGGCCTCCGATGTTACGGGTGGTTCTTGAGGCCATACATGACCTTTGTAAGAGAGGAGCTAAGCTCAGCAAAAGTTTGATGCTCCCTGCTTGAGAGGTTCCATCGGGGTGTCGATCGCGTTTGTCAGACATCGGGTTTATATTCCTTTTCTTCCTCTTCCCCTAGTTGCATTCCTCCTATCGAGGGGGTGGGGGAGCCTTATTGGGAGCCGCACCTCCTACGGGTGATGCCCTCCGAGCCCCGACGTGGTGTATGGTGCGTGCCACTCCACTGAGTGATTGGTGTCCTGAGGGAAATGATGCATAGCCTCCTTTAATGGGGTATGATGCCGAGATCTGGGAGGCTCCTATCTCCCTTTGCAAAATAAGTGCTTGTGCCTAGCATTATTCCATCTGGCCCATCTGTTCTTCCACCAAAGACGCTAATGAGGCAATTACTTCCATGAGGGCTCTCTACTCTAAGGTGGCTCAGATGTCTCGCATCTATACTCTATATGCGGACCTCTTTGCTCGTCCCTCCATGTCTCCTTCCGCTGCTTACAACAAGGTTCAGGCTCTCAGAGCCGAGATTCTATATAATCGCCCCTTATCTGCGGATTTGGCTTAGCAACACAAGCACTTACAGGAGCTTCTGGTTGTGTGTTATCTTATGCGACTTCCCGAGTCTTATGACATGATCCGTCAACAGATCCTTGGCAAGGCGGATTCTCCCACCTTATTTGCCACTACTGCCCGCATTGCCGCGATTACCTCTCTGCTATAACATCCATTGTTATCCTCCCCTCCTCAACCGGACAACTATGCTCACCAGACTAAACGGACTAGCTCTGGTAGCCACAACCACCAATCTGGTGGGGGTGGTCCTTCCCTCTCTCTCTGCTCTCATTGTGACCGCACTGGTCATACAGTTGATTGCTACTGGAAGAAACATCCACATCTTCTCCCCTCAGAGTACACTTCCACCTCCTCTTCGAAGTAGTTCTCCTCGGTGGTCACGTCTTCAGGTAGTGCCCACGTCGTTACTCAAGGTAAATGGCTGATCGACTCTGACGCTACAAATCATATGACTGGCAATCCTCTGTGTTTTTCTCTCCTATAAACACATGATCGGTTGCCCCCTATCTTTATTGTGAACGACTCTCCCTCACCGGTCAATGGGACGAGAGTGGTTCAAGTCACTCCGTCTCTTCGCTTGGCAGACACTCGCTACGTGCTCAAGTTTCCTTGAAAGTTATTATCTATTACTTCTTTGTGAAAGTAACTACGGTGTTTCGTCACATTCGCTCCTACTTCTTGTTCTTTTCAAGATCCGAGCTCCCATCGGACGATTGCTACTGGGATTGATAGCGGTGACCTCTACTTCCTCGATAATGTGTCCTCTCTATCTACCTTCTCCTCCTCTTCTACAGACCTTCTGTAATGGCATCTTCACCTTGATCATCCTCCTCCGTGGCTTCTTCATCAACGTCTGCCCCACCTCCCTCTGCACAGTCCTCCTCTCAACTATGACGCTTGTCAGCTTGGCAAGCATCACCGCTCCACCTTCCCACCGAAACAAAGCTGTGGATCTTCCCGTCTGTTTGATCTCATTCACTCTGATGTCTGGGGTCCTTCTCCTACCCTCACCATAGGTCGGGGTAGTTCATATTTTATAACTTTTATTGACGATTTCTCTCGCTGTACGTGGTTGTATCTCTTAAAAGACCGCTCCGAATTATTCTCTATATAGACATCTTTTTATAATATGATTAAAACTTAGTTCGATGTCTCTATTAAAGTATTTCGCTTTGATAATGCTAAACAATATCTTAGTCGTGTTTTTTCTTCTGTTTGTATGCAAAATGGCATTGTTCATCAAACTAGTTGTGTTTATACCTAACAGCAAAATGGTGTGGCGGAATGCAAAAACTGTCACCTTCTTGATGTCGCTCATACTCTAATGACATAGATGCAGGTTCTTCATTCCTATTGGGGCTATGCCGTTCTCATTTCCTGCTATCTCATCAATTGCATTCCATCCACGGTTCTCTACGGTCAAACCCCCTTCTCCATTCTCTACTTGGGCAAGGATCGATTTCCTCTCCCTCTGTGTATCTTTGGGTGCACGGCTTTTGTGCACGCTCCCTCCGCCACCCGTGACAAACTCTCCCCACGTGCCACCAAATGTGTATTTCTGGGTTACTCTACCACTCAGAAAGGTTATTGTTGTTTTGACCCCATTCTTCGCAAGTAGTTCATCTCCGCGGACATAACCTTCTTCAAAAGTGCGTCCTATTTCTCTCACGACTCCTCCTTTCTTCCTGATGCTCTGGCTTCTTCTACCGACATTTCTCCTGCTACTGTCCCCTACATCATGTCTACACCTACCGAGATTTCTCCTCCTCCATTACATCCACCGTCTCCTCCTCCTCTATCTCCGCCTCCGCTGTCTTCCTCTTCTCCACGGCCGTCTCTCTCTACTCTCGGACCAGCTCTCTCCACCACGGATGCTCCGGATACTGAGGAACACGCGAACCTGGATCTTCCCATTTCTCTTCACAAAGGGCTGCGGACATGTACCCAGCACTCACTTGCTGCAGTTGTTTCCTATGCTCACGTTGGCTATCTCTACCACTTCTACTCCCCGCACATACTATGAAGCCCTTGCGGTTCCTAATTGGAAGGCTGTCATGGATGAGGAAATTGCCACCCTTATTGTGCGGGGTACATGGACCCTTATTCTTCCTCCGTTGGGTACCGATGTTGTTGGTTACCGTTGGGTCTTTGTTGTAAAGTTCAGCCCAGAAGGCAGTGTGGATCTTTATAAGGCATGCCTTGTCGCCAAAGGCTTCACTCAGACTTATGGGGTTGATTATTGTGACACCTTCTCTCATATTGCTCCTCTCAGCACTATTCGGGTACTCCTCTCTGTGGCCATAAATCGGGATTGGCCCATTTCCCAACTAGATGTCAAGAATGTGTTTCTATATGGTGATCTTCAGGAGGATGTCTACATGGAGCAACCTCCTGGGTTTGTTGCTCAGGGGAGACACTGGTTTGCAAGCTGAAGAAGGCCATTTATGGCCTAAAGCAAAGCCCCGGGGCTTAGTTTGATAAGTTTAGCGACATTGTGGCAGCTATGGGGTTTACAAGAAGTTCTGTCGATCACTCATTATTCATCTTCAAAACCTCACTGGGTTTAGTGGTTCTTGTCATATATGTGGATTATATTCTTCTCACTTGAGATGACCAGGCTGGGGTAGCCTTGACAAAGAAACATCTCCATCAACATCTGGTCACAAAGGATATGGGCTCCCCAAAATACTTTTTAGGGATAGAAATCTCTCGAAAACCCAACTCCTTGGTCCTCTCCCAACGTAAGTATGCTCTTGATCTTCTAAAAGAGACAGGGTTGACTTGGGCTAAATCTTCTCGATGCCCTATGGCTACTGGAAAAGATAAAACCTTGACAGATGACTCGCCTCCTCTATCAGATGTTACGAGGTATAGGCGTCTGGTCGGCAAACTCATTTATCTCACGGTAACCGGACCTGACATCTCCTATGTTGTAGGCAAGGTTAGCCAGTTCATGCAAACTCCTAGGGAGTGTCATCTACAGTCTGCCCTGAGGATATTGGAAAATATTAAAGCAGCGCCAGGTAAAGAACTACTGTTTAAGAAGAATGGTCTCTTAAATGTTGAAGCGTACTCAAATTCTAGCTATGCTAATGACAAAAGAGATCGCAAGTCCACGTTGGGCTTTTGTACATTTGTGGGGGGTAACCTTGTCAGCTGGAAGAGCGAGAAACAATCTGTTATCTCTAGGTCAAGTGCAGAAACAGAATATCGAAGTATGGCATTAACCGCATGTGAGTTAAAGTGGCTACGGGCTCTCATGCTTGACTTAGGAGAGGCCTACAACCATCATCTACCTATGTTCTGCGTCAACAAAGATGTTATATTTCTCCAAAAATCTGGTCTTCCATGAGAGAACAAAGCACATTGAAGTCGACTGCCATTTTATTTGGGAAGAGATTTTGAAGAAATAGATTTGTATTCCATTCATTACCTCTGACAATGAGTAAGCAAATATCTTCACCAAGCCCGTGTTTGCTTCCTTTTTTCACATTTATAACAAGCTGGGCATGATTGATATATATGTTCTAGCTTGAGGGGGAGTGTTGGTGTATGGTGATTGGGCAGTCTGCCCCTGGTGGCTTGGAGACCGGGCGGTCTGGCGATCTGCCCCTGGCGGCTTGGAGACCGCGCGGTCCGGCGGTTTCTCTCCAACAAGTTGCTAGTTGGTTGTTGCTGATTGGTGACTGGGCTGTCTGTCGGCTTGACACAGACGACTTGAAGATAGTGTCGACTTGTCTTCTCTTCATTGTACTTGTCGGGCGGTTAGTCTAACCACGCGGCTTGTGCGGCTTGTATAGTTTTCTGCTCCTGTAATTATTAGTCCCACATTGCTTATTTGTAATCTCTCCTCTCTCCTTCATTCTATAAAAAGGAGGTCATACCTTTGTAATATTTACATTTTTTGGATAATAAAATTCTGTTAGTCCAAATTTTCGGTCTTCTTTTTCTTGTTCGCACAAGAGCTTTAGCCCGCTATTACTCTCTTGGCTCTCCAGTACATGTACAGGGACAATCCACCACATAGGCGGCAAACAAAGCAACAGTCAGCATTTAGCTGACCAATTTATAACGACCCTACCCCTTTCCCAGGCATTGGTATTCCTTCTCTACAGGCATAGCATTATCACAAGCAGATTTATCAACAGAACGTGCACTCACAAATAGTTCAATATATAACAAACGCCGGCCTTAACAGCCGACACTCCGTGCACTCAGGGCACTTTTATAGTGTATCGGACATCCTGGATTCCACCTCCCGTGCAGAGGTCCCAGACTTAACGGTTTATTCTTGAGCATTTTAGTCTTTTCGATGCTAGGCCTAAGAATCTCATTATTCCATCTGACGATAGCCAATTACTTTAGGCAATCTAATCAGGGTAAACATAACGTAGGTACATTTCAGTCACTTCTCATTGCTCAGATCGCCATGCCACTTCTGAAAGCCGAAGCAATTAAGGATAATAGACAAGATGTGGGTGGAACTCCCCTTTCCCATTCAGCAAGATGGTCTTAAGAGCTCGTATCACACGCTAGCCACACTGTCTCCGAGAGAATAGATTTGTAATCAAAAGGGTATCTGGGAGCTATCACCGATGATACTCATTATCGCCAGGCTTTAACAATAGAATTTTACTTATTGTGCCCAGATCCAGCCAAAACCCTACAGTAATCTATAGTGCCATAAACACTGGACTTTCACAGCACACGGCACAAATAGCTCACCAAGAGCTACCGCCATTGGCGATACTCACTGTCGCTCAGCGACATCCAACAGGTCTTAAAATCGTGGAATTTCGTGGGTATTTTCCTGGAGTGAAACTCCAGTACTTCAACCTCGCAGAATCCGTAACCTACTGGTTTATACTCGGAGTCTTCTCCGGAACATAAATCAAAACATCACCAATCCAGACCAACCTGTCCAGATGGGCTTCACACAGCATGCCTATTCCATACTACACATTTTTGGATCTATATGCAAGACTAACCGGGGATTTCATGAATTGACCCAAAGGAATTCCCTTCGCTTTTCCACCTTTTGGTGGGGGATTCCATGCATATGCCAAAAGAAGGACTTCACTTGTCCAAGAAGGGAGATCGTTACCCTTGTAGTTTTCTTTGGAGCCATGGCAAAGCTTTTCTACCTGGACGAAAAGGAGCACCTCACTTCCCTCTTCACGGATCTAGCCTTGGCTCTTACTTCCAACTACAGAATCTCCTTCACTAAGCTATTAAAGCTCAGCTCCAACCCTTAGCTCTTTATCTCAAAAATTTGGATGAAAGAAGGAGAGAGAGTTAGAAGAAGAGAATGAATTCTCATTCCTCTACTCCTCTGTATAAGTGGCATTGGGGATTTAATCCCAGGCACAGGATCATTTCATCAAAAGGGAGCAAAGGCCACGATATTGGTTGAAAAGTCAAACAAAAGGATATCGTCGAGCGATATCAGCTATCGTCTGGCGATAGCGACAGTAACCGCCTTGACCCTAATCAACCACCGCCCATCGGCCGCCATCCATCCATCTAATACGTGTTTAGCAGATGTGGCCTTGACGCTAGGGTTGATGAAGGAATACTTGTTGCTGATTGGAATGAAGAAACAAAAATCTTCATAAAACTGAAATTCTTCTAAGTATTTTACCCAAGTGGAATTATAGTACTCGAGTAGAACCTTAGATGCACTCGAGTAGGTCTAGTCTGAAATTCGAGTAAAGGAAATGGTTCTTGAGTAGCTTGAATCTATCTCTCGAGAAGCCAAGTCCATTACTCGAGTAGACCTCTTCTCTTTCTCGAGTTATCAGTTTTTATATCTTAGAAAGTTTCTAATTATTATTCTTGAGTAGTCAAGTTCACGTACTCGAGTAGTTATACTGATTACTCGAATAGTACAATATTGTCTCGAGTAACAGAAGTTAATTATAACACTTGAGTAGTCAGTTAAGTACTCGAGTAGATGATCAGTTGATTCAAGTGACAGAAGAAAGGTTCTCGAGAAGCTTTTACCCCCACTCAATTAGCAAATCTCTGTACTCGAGAAGTTTGTTTACTTCTCGAGTAGTCTAGTTTCAGTACTCGAGTAATCAATCTCTTCTTCCCATAATTTTCTAAGTCTTTCTCTCGAGAAGTTTGTTTCCACTTCTCAAGTAGTATCTCTTGCACTCGAGTGATCCTTACTCCACTCGAGTAGTTAGATTTTCTATCCAAATATTTCCTGGAAATGCTTCTTCTCGAGTAGTCGATATTATCCTCTCGAGAGCCAGTCTTAGTACTCAAGTAGCATTATCTTCACTCGAGTAATTCAGTTAGATATTCAGAAAAATTCTCTAAGTCCCTGTTAGACCGATTTTTCAAATATCTTGATGTGATTGGTCCACGTGGCCGTCATTAATGCTAATCTAACCGTTAGGGAGATCTTATAAAACGTCATGTAATTTTGACCTGCCCTAATAACAACAAGCACATGAATTTCAATATTCTAAGCTTCCTGGATCGACCGTCTCCTTCCTAATTTATAGAAGCCACCGCTCATCTTAAAGATCGTCAAGGCTGATTTCGATCCAGAACGACTTGCAGATCAAGACCTTCTACAATCTTTTCATTCTCCTTGATCGTGTGAGTCCAAGTATCTCAGAACAAGGACCTAGCCGAGAGTCTTCTTCAATAAATTCTGATAAATCCGAAAAGATCAAGAAGGAAGACCTAGGCAGAGATTTCTAGATCTGAGAAAAAATTTCTGTTTGTATTTTCTTAAATTCATTTTACTCTTGTAGGAGATTATTCTCCGAGTTGTAGGAAGTTTTCATCTTTCGAGTGTAGATCTGTTTGGTGGATCGACTTGTAGGAACGTTGTTCCGAGTGGTAGGATTGTTTTCAATCCGAGATTAGTGGAGTAGCCGAGTCTAGTGCTTTGTTAGATCGGTGAGTGGAAAGTGGACATACCCAAGGTTGCGGAACCACTATAATTCTTAGTGTCTTCTATATTTGATTGGTTATTTCTTGTGCTTAGATCGCTAAAGTTTTTATTCTGCAAAAAGACGCACAACTCACATATTCACCCCCCTCTAGGTGATTTAGGTAGACAACTTGAATGTTTTTCAATTTGTTGTAGTACACTTGTCATTACAAGAAATGTTTATGATTTTCAACTCTTGGACTAGACACTCATCACGTATTTATACTCCCCTCAAACTTGCCAGAGTTTTACGTCTCCAGGCATCTGCGACTATATGTCCCTTCTCGGGAGTGTAATGACTATCGAAGGGGTAGTCCCCGAGGAACTCCACCTACCTTTTCTGTCGCAAATTTAGATCCTTATGATCTAATAAGTACTTATGTCTATGGTCCGTGAAGATGTCCACTTTCACGCCATCTATGTAGTGACGCCACAGTGTAAGTGCAAAATCACAGCTGTTACCTACACGTTGTAGACTGGAAGTTTCCGCTTGTGCACTTTCAACTGGCGTGAGCGTAAGCTATTACTTTTCCAAACTGAAAAGTATGCAGCCTAGGCCGCTCCCTGATACATCACTATACTCCAGCCATTCGAACCACATGGCGAACTCAAAATAGGTGTCATGATCATACGAATCTTTAATTCTTCAAAAGCTCGTGTGCACTCGGTCGTGCAAATGAACTTCTGATCTTTCCTCATCAGTGTGATGAGAGGTAAGGCTATCCGCGAACAGTAGCCAGCAAGTCCAAGGAATTTCTTACTTTAGCTATAATAGACAACACGGGTCACTCCTGTATCATAACTATCTTCGCAGGATCTACTGCCATACCTACATCACTAACTACATGGCCAAGAAAAGCCACCGACGATAGCCAGAACTCGCATTTTGAGAACTTGGCTTAGAGTTTGTACTTTCGCAGAGAATGCAAAACCATTCTTTCATGATTTGCGGAATCTTTGTTTAGTTAAGAGTACATCAATATGTTTTCAACACAAATAGGTCCAAGTACTCCTTAAAAGCTTAAGGTATTCAGTCCATGAAGACCGATGTCGCATTCGTCAGCCCAAACGACAATATCAAGGGCTTCTAATGACCGTAGCGTTACCCACATGCCAACTTAGGGAATGTCATATCCCTATAATCTCCACTGGTCATAGCCAGACTTCAAATCTAGCTTTGGGTATACCATTGATCCAACTACCTGATCGAACAAATTATCAATCCGTGAAATCGGATACATGTTCTTCTCCGTTAATTTGTTCAGCTCTCTATAATCAATGCATAGATGGAGGCTACTGTCCTTCTTTTCTTTTCCCTAAAGGGGGCCAGTTCACCTCAAGGTGACACCCTTGGACTTAAATAGCCTTGTCTATCAATTCTTACAGTTGAACTATTCATTTTGCCATCTCCTTTGGCTTTTCTTGATATAGTGAGCGGGCTACAGGTTTCACACCTGGCACCACTGTAATAGTACAGTCGGTATCCTGTGGGGACATCACCCATGGAGATAGTTAGGAAGCACATCTGTATAGGCCGTCGCAATAGAAGCATCACTCAACCGGGCTTCGGCCCAATGGCCTCTATAGGCATGAAGAATTACTTCACGCACAACCGAACAGTTTTGACTACTTGGAGAGCAAACATGCTCGATCCTTGCATACAAGCGAACTTATTCCCTCGTTCAGTGATCTATCCCAGTGTGACTTCCATAAAGGTGCAATTTATACTGGTATTCTACTCTAAGAGCTAGTTCATACCTATGATTACATCAAACACAATTATTGCCAACATAGATGCTTCCACGTCATGATATGGCATCATAACTGCATCTTAACATATCACTTTCTATCCATATGCACCCTTATTACTACGGCCATGTCATTCCTCTCTTATCTGTAATACAAAGATAAGCACACATGGAATACATTAGCCTTAATCAAACAACTTCTTGATTATTCATCATAACAGGTTTGAACATGCAAAATATGCATTGTTTCAAAAAGTAGACCTTAGAGATATTATATCAATTTGTTTAGGTACATATGGAATTCCATTTCAGTTTGTAATCATCGAAGGGCTACTTCGAAAGTCCCGGGCAATATGTCCCTCTTTGCCACACGAGTATAACAAAGTGAAGCTTGACTCTTCGATGCTCTAGCCTTCTTATCAACCCTTGGGCAACTCTGCTAACAGTCTCGAGCCATATGAACTACCTTGCCACAAGTATAACATGCAAGAGTGGTTTGCCCAGACGTTGTTCCGGGCTTAAGAGAAGGAGTTGGTGCTGAAGTTTTAGACTTCTTATTCCGCCGTCGATACCCAGACTTTGAAAAACTAGGTACTTTGAACTCTAGCGTCTGGTGGACTTTTGTCAAGCCCATCTCCAACAATCTAGCAGACTCCACTAGAATTTGGAATCTCATTAACTTAGGACCCATCAACAGAAAATGTAGGTATTCGCACAACCCATCATAAAAGTGGTTGATCTTAGTTTCCTCAGTTTCAAACACCAACTCTGCATGTTTTCTTAGCACAACAAATGAATGCAAGTACTCCTCGACCGTATGCGGTCCTTGCATCAAACACATATTCAACGGTTGAGCTGATGCTCTTCCCCTTACCATCTACTCAAATAAACAATCCAGCATTGATGCCACCAGAGGAATAGGGGGTTTCACATTCCTTTTAGGTTGGGAATTGATCATTGCGAAGACCACATCAGCTATCCTCTGAACTGTCTCTACAGAAGGAGGAGGTGTTGGAACCTCAGTAGATGCATAACTCTCGACCGAGCACTGGGGTTCCTGCTACCCCGCGCCACTTTGAGTTGCCTATAATCGTGAAACACATAATTAAGCAACTAAGAAGATTTCCAAAAGCAATTATAGGAACGCGCAAGTCCCTCAAACATGTGTATTTGCATTCCTAACTGGACATTCATGAGTTCATTTATGTTATGATGGTAAGCACTTGCACGTGCTCGCCACCCCTCAAAAGAATTCGACCACGAATTTGTAGGAGGAAGACCAAGACAAGCTGATACCAAATTGTAACACCTTTGTCCATCATATGAAATATAATAGAGGGTCCGGCGGGGCCCCACACCATATTCCACAAACAGGCCACGGGATTACATATGAATATCAGAAACTACATGCATCCTAACTCAGAGCATTCTAGCGAAAGCTTCAAAGGTTAAAATTTGAACTCAAGTACAACAGTAATGTCCACTATAATAGCACAGGAATGTTTATTACAAAAATACAAAAAAGTTACTATCGCTCAGGGATAGTCACTGTCGTCTGGCGACAGTCAACAGTAGCTTAAAATTGCTCTGGCCTTAAGGTCTTACATTTACTCTTTATAAGGTGTGGATTGCAGACATCGGCACGCAGGTCAGTCACGCATGAAAGTAATAAAACTTCTCTTATCCTTCGAGGGCCGGCATAGCTTCAGAGCTTTAGCCCCTACTTCTCGCTCGGCTCTCCAGTACCTACACAGGGACAATCAACCACATAGGAAACAAACAAGGCAACAGTCAGCATTTAGCTGACCAATTTATAATGACCCTACCCCTTTCCCGGGGCAGTGGTATTCTTTCCATATAGGCATAGCATTATTACAAGCAGATATATCAACAGAATGTGCACTCACACACAAGTCAATATATCACAAACGTCAGCCTTAATAGCAGGCGCTCTGTGCACTCAGGGCACTTTTACGGTGTACCGGACTTCCCGGATTCCACCTCCCATGCAGAGGTCCCAGACTTAACAAATTATTCTTGAGCATTTTAGTATTCTCGACCCTAGGGATAAGACTCTCATTATTCCATCTGATGAGAGCCAATTACTTTAGGCAATCTAATCAGGGTAGACATAACGCAGGTACAGTTTAGTCACTTCTCGTTGCTCAGATCGCCATGCTACTTCTGAAAACCGAAGCAATCAAGGATAATAGACAAGACGTGGGTGGACCTCCCCTTTCCCGTTCAGCACGATGGCCTTAAGAGCTCATAGCTCACACTAGCCACACTGTCTTTGAGAGACTTGCTTTGCAATCAAATGGGTATCTGGGAGCTATCGCCGGCGATGCTCAATATCGTTGAACGTTAACAACAGAATTTAATTTTCTGTACCCAGATCCAGCCAAAACCCTATAGTAACTTGTTGTGCCAGAAACACTGGACTTTCACATTATACGGCACAAATAGCTCACCAAGAGCTATCTCTATTGGCGATACTCACTATCACACGACGACATCATATAAATCCGTGGAATTTCGTGGGTATTTTCCTAGAGTGTAACTCTAGTACTTCAACCCCGCAGACTCTATAACCTACCGATTTATACTCGGAGTCTTCTCCGGCACATAAATCAAAACATCACCAATCCATACCAAGCTGTGTAGATGGGCTTCACACAGCATGCCTATTCCGTGCTACATATTTTCGGAACTATATGTAAGACTAACTGGGGATTTCACGAATCAACCCAAAGGAATTCCCTTCGCTTTTCCACCTTTTGGTGGTGGATTCCATGCATATTCCAAAAGAAGGACTTCACTTGTCCAAGAAGGAAGATCGTTATCCTTATAGTTTTCTTCGGAGCCATGGTGAAGCTTTTTACCCAGACGAAAAGGAGCACCTCACTTCCCTCTTCACGGATCTAGCCTTGGCTTTTACTTCCAACTACGGAATCTCCTTCAGCAAGCTATTAAAGCTCAGCTCCAACCCTTAGCTCTTCTCTCAAGAATTTGGATGAAAGAAGGAGAGAGAGTGAGAAGAAGAGAATGAATTCTCATTCCTCTTCTCCTCTATATAAGTGGCATTGGGGATTTAATCCCAGCCACAGGATCATTTCATCAAAAGGGAGCAAAGGCCATGATTTTGGTTGAAAATTCAAACAAAAGAATATCGTCGAGCGATATCGGCTATCGCTTGGAGATAATGATAGTAACCGCCTTGACCCTAGTCAACCACCGCTCATCAGCCGCCATCCGGCCATCTGACACGTGTTTAGCAGACGCGATACTATTTCCTGGCGATATCCACTATCGTCGTTCTGATAGCTCACTCAACGCTTGACGGCGTCGAGTGCGCTGAGTTCACTCAATGCTTTAAGGCGTCAAGAGCATTGAGAGCTGGGGCTATCACCGCGCGATGCCCACTATCGTCACATGATAATCTCTTACTCAACGATACATCAAAAGGCATTGAGTGTGATTAGCTCAATCAACGCTTCATGGCGTCGAGTGTTATTGCTATCGCATAGCGATATCCACTATAGCCTGGTGATATCGACCAAAAGGTCTTCTATTAAATTTGTGGTGTTACACACGGGCCTTCGGCCCAAGAGGCATTTGTCGTGGGGGCATCATTAGTCGTGGGGGCGACATTGGTCGTGGGCGGCGCCAATCGCCGTGGGCAGCGCAATTCGTCGTGGCAATGCCATTCATCGTGGGCGGCATCATTTTTCAAATCTTCTTAGCCTAGGGTCCAGTTCTCTTAAAATTAAATAAATGCTAATATCAAAATCTCAATAGCCGGAAGCCATAAGATAGCAATTCAATTTCTCCTGACAACCAACATTTAAACTGAAAAAGGAATACGTCTCAAACATATGTAATTCAACATATTCATAATAAGCAATAAGATGTAAAGCTACTCAGTGATTATAAAAAAAATCTTACATTTGATTTGGTAAAAAAAATAAAAATTAGCAACCTTAATTTAAAAAGTTATTACAAAAATGAAATCATCTGGAAAATTGGCACTTTGCACCCTTTAAAAGACACATTTTGGCACATTGCACCCTAACTTTCAGATCTTGGCACTTTGCACCCTCTAAAGGTCTTTTGTTTGCACTTTGCACCCCCCCCCCTTTATTTAATTCCATTTTTCTAAATATTCTGGTTAATGGAAAAGGGCAATTTAGGTACTGCAAAATTTTAAGCCCTAAATCAGTGAACTCCTTTACGGTTCACCTTCTCCTAGTGGCTCCTTGTCACACGATTTTGCCGCTCCAACTCCCCCTTGTCGCATGATTTCACCTTCACCCAGCTGCTCCGGTAAAGTGCTCTCCAGGCCATTGCTAAGTACGGCGAACTCCTCTCCAGCATTGTAATGTCGGCGAACTCCTCTCCAGGCCTGCTCACGGTTTCATCGCTAGGTACTTCCGATCATCCCAGGTTTTTGATCTCTTCTCATCCCAAGTATCTAAAAAAATCTTTGCGATCACAGGCCTCTTCAGCCTTGTTAAATGCTTGCTGATTTTAGTTTGGAAGTGCTGAAACTTCCGATCTTTCCTTGTTTGATGGTTTTGGTTCCCAGTGAAAATGTTAGTTTTTGGGTAGTTTGCATTTATTCAGTGCCTTGTTAAATGCTTGCTGCATTTTTTCCTGCAGTTGCTCTTCATCTTCGGGAAATTGCTAAGTTTGCCAAATCTGCTTGGGTTTAGGTATAATTTCTATTTCTCATTCATGATTTTGAGCTTGACATCTTCAATAGAGATTAGGTTATGTCTATTTTTTGTTGGTGGTGTTGAGTACATAAAAATTTTTTTTTCATGTAAAAGAACGATGTGGATTGTGAGAGCTAATAATACGATTGATTGTGCACCCTATATGTCATTCGAAGTTTCTTTATTCACAATCTGATTGCATCATTTGGGATCATTCATGGGTTCCACAAACATTACCTACGTACCCGATATAATAAGTTATGTTGACAACTGTATTTGCGATGAAATAATGCTACATGATTTGCATGAAATGGCAATGCAACTTAGTCACAGTGGATGGGTCAGATTTTTTGCTTGTTTATCTGGGCGTGGTGACTGTAGTAATTGGATACTATTAGATACTGATGTGGATGTTAAAAGTTTGATACAGTATATCAACATGAAAAGAGAAGTTGATGTTTATATTGACATAGTGGTAGCTCAAGTAGTCTCAGTGAGTGATGATACTACCTATACACCAATAATTGAACTTCATAATTACAGCGACTCGATTAGTAATGAAGAAGATACTGATGAAACTGATTCATATTTTACTGATGGTTTTCAAGATGGTGATTATGATAGTGATGATCTGCAGTTTGACGAAAATATTGATGAATCTGTAGAATGGTTTGGAGTGAAAGAGCCAACTCCAAAGATTGGACAAAGTTCATTTAATGCCACTACCAATCCAAAGAAAAGTAGTTCAACACATTATCAGATTTACGAAGGCGATGTAGGTAATTCAGATTTTCAATTTCAAGTTGGTCAATGCTTTAACACTTCCCAAGATTTTAGAGATGTTGTGCGGACATACATAAATATGAAAGGGAGGCCAATTAAATTTACGAAAAAAATTATAGTGATAAAGTGCAGGTTACTTGCGAATGTGGATGGGTTATGTATGTTGCATTCATCTCTAAGAATGATCACACATTTCAAGTGAAGACTATTAAAGGTGAGCACACATGCTATAGAACCTCAAGTTCTAAACACTGTACCTCAGATTTTCTTGCGAAAAAATATCAACACCATCTTAGAAGTAATCCTGAATGGCCCGTCAATTCAATGCAAGAGACTATGCAAATGTAAAATAGAACAACTCTTTCTATTTGGAAGATGTATCGAGTAAAGAAGCATGCCAACAAGATAACTCGCGGTACAGATTTGGAGAAATACGCCAGACTATGGGATTATTGTGAAGAATTGCGCCTAAGTAATCCTAACACAACAGTTAAACTACAGTGTAAACAAGTACCTGGAAATGAAGCATGTGTATTTAAAAGACTGTATATTTGTTGGGGTGCTTTAAAGTTGGGTGCTGGGTGCCGACAAATTATAGGACTTGATGGAACTCACCTAAAAATTTCTACTGGAGGAGTTCTGTTATATGCGGTTGGTATTGATGGGAATAATTGAATGTATCCTATAGCTTATGCTATGGTTTTGAGAGAGAATAGGAAAAGTTGGCAATGATTTATTAGCCTTTTAATGCAAGATTTAAACATTATAAACAACTATGCATGGACTATCATTTCTGATAAACAGAAGGGATTAATACGAGAAGTTGAAGAATTACAACCAAATGCAGAGCATAGGTTTTGTTTAAGGCACATGTATAGTAACTTCAAGAAGCTACATAAAGGATTATAACTCAAATCCTTGTTGTGGAAGGCTGCATCATCTGCACGATTAGTTGATTTCAACATGGAGATGAAGAAGTTGAAACAGTGTAATATATTGGCTTATGAATGGGTAAGGGCAAGAGATACCAAAAATTGGGCAAGATCACATTTTAGCACGTGGACAAAATATGACATGCTGCTTAATAATCTAGGTGAATGCTTCAATAATGTAATATTGAAAGCAAGAGACAAACCCATAATCACGATGCTTGAGATTATTAGAATTATTATGATGAAAAGGATGCATACCCAAAGGGATAAAATATTTAAATCAATTGGAGATATATGTCCGACCATTCAGAAGATTCTAGAAAATAACAAAAGGGGAGTTCAAGACTACATTTTAGAGTGGAATGGAAAAGAGAAATTTGAGGGGAAAGGTTGGGCAAGCGATACATGCCTTGTTGATTTAATGTCCAATAGTTGTACTTACAAGAAGTGGGACTTAAGTGGAATACCATGTGTACATGCTATAACTTGCATCTTCTTTAAAAGAGAGAAGGCTGAGGACTACGTAGATTATTGGTATAAGAAGACTACTTTCTTAAAATCTTATGACTATATGTTGAATCCCATTAAAGGACAAGGTGAGAGGCCTCAATGTAATTTAAATCTTGTGGTGACATGGAAGGTAAAACCAAAATTGCCCGGTAGGCCTTCAAAACATGCAAGAAGATAAGATGAAGAAGAGTTAAGTAACATGAAATATGGTTTAAATAGACGTGGTATAAAGTTTGATTGCTCAACATGTGGAGTAGTCGGACATAATAAAAAAAGTTGTGGTGAATCGTCCAAGATAACCGAACCACCATTACGAACCACATCAACTTCTAGATTAAAGCTTTCAATGAGTTAAAATTCTATTAGTAATTTTCATGTTATTTTTTTTACCTTTGACTGATTAATAGATCTCATTCATACATATGTCATGTCAAATTAGGTGAAAAAGAAGGTCGCATGTTCAAGTGTAAAGGTAGATACTATTGATGAGCATGAAGTATTAAGTGGGCCATCACATTCGACATTTGCTGGTACTCAATCAATGATTTTGTATATTTCAACCTCTCAATTTATTGCTTAATTTTTAAACTTACTCGTGTTCTTTGCATGTGAGATGGATGATTATGAAGATTATACCGGATATATATGATTGTAGCCACTTTATAATCATAGACGGATGTGGCTTCAAGAATGCTGCAAAATCTGCATCAAGCGATTATCAATATGTTTTGATTTGCGACTGTGTTTTTTTCCAATGTGCTTGTTACTATTAGTAGTTGTATGGCTTGTTCAAACAGATTTGGTTCTTTTTCAAGACTGTGTTCTCCATTTATTGCTATAATTATCAACATTAGAATTCATCAAATTAATCTGGTTTGGAATGTAATACAGCTTCTTCATTAAGTCAGTGGCTATATTTAAGCAAGTGAAACTGTTGTTTCTCATTAATTGGTATTTTCAAAATAACTCATCTAGCTAAAGGATATTTAGAATTTAGGGGTTGAGCATTATGCATTCCGAATTTAGGGAAAATATGAGGACCAATGCGAAAAGCTCAGGCTTTGCGAGATTGAGTTGTTGGGATGGGAGTGATCACAGAATATGAGATTATAGGAGTGGAAGATATAATTTTGGGGTTGGAAATCAGATGGATAAGAGATGTTTGATAGTATATAATTCACAACTTGAGAATTTTTTTTGCAAGCAGCACCTGCGCTAGAATTTTTATTTAATTCACTTCTTTTATTTCGTTTTCAGTGTTTATTTCTAAATAAAAGGCACCTGAGCTGAAATGTAAGACCAAAATGCCCTTTAAAATTCTATTTAAAAAGAATAAAAAAAGCAAGAAATAAAGGAAAGGATGCAAAGTGCCAAATTAATAGGTTTGAGGGTGCAAAGTGCCCAAAAATAAATATTATGGTGCAAAGTGTCAAAACACCCTAATTGGAGGGTGCAAAGTGTCAAAAATCTGTTAGCGTGGTAACGAAATGGCGTGAGGAAACCCTATTTTAATAAGGGTGGCGATATTGATACACCATATATGGCTATTTATAACCCATGACTGTTTGTACACCTCAAAAATATATTTGTACACCCACTCGCTATTTATACCCCAAGTTTAAAATTTTAAACGGTAACATATGATGCCTAATTAAAACACTAAGAATCACATGTTGTGCAATAAAGGTAATATATTGATTGTCATCATTTAGCTTTCATTGTTGCTCAAAATATGTCGCTACAAAATTACATTGGTGCAATATGTACAAAAAATTAAAAGTCATCAATTAGCCATCACTCAAAATGTGTTGCAACACAAAGTTAGTTTCCAATATAAATAATCGCCAAAAACACGAGTACAACATTCGTAAGCGTCTGCTCAAAAGTTGATGTCCCTGCAACATAGTGAAATCAAATTTAAATTATCAAGAGACAAATTAATAAATTATAATTGAAATTTGTCTTATTATTCTTACCTAATAATTTGTAGTGCATATGAAGACCCCATCTTTCTCCAAAACGGTATTATATAGAATGTGAACTCTGCAAATTAATCACAATATTAGATTAAAAAAATTTCGAATAAGTTAAGATATTAATACTAAAAATCTGCAATACTTACATACCTGATAATCAAAGGAGTCGTGTAATATAGGTTCTTTCAATTTTACGGGCATTTTAGGTTCTTTTGTTTGGCTTGCATCCGGGTTCACTAGTTCACGTAATATTCTCCTAATCTCCTTTCATTGAAGATCACTAATGTTTCCATATTTTTGCAATATTCCTTTAATTTCATTCTCTATATCAACACACTCGTTCTCTTCTTCATTCACCTTGAACTCTTCATTGTCATATAAAATTAACTGTCGCCAATGTTTGTGCACCATCCATAAAGGAAATGCGTTGCTCTCTTTTAAGTACATAACTAGCTCATGTGCATAAGGAAATGTCAGGATATTAATGATGACAAAAAAAAATTTTATTCTGGCATTCGCCCGAAATGACTGTTACCTGATTCAGTTTCCGCCCTAGGAATCCCGGAGGAAGACGATCAGTTGAAGCCCTAGGAACCCCGGAGAAAGACGAAGTGCGGAGTTAACTTTAGTGCAGGCCGACTTCTTCACGAGCGTTGAGAGTGCAACTTCTACTGCGAGGGCGAGCCGACGGGAGAGAGGCCGGCGGGAGATACTCCGGCGTAGAGCAGCGACGGGCCCTAGGTAAATGACACAGGTAGGGGATGGCGTCGGATGAGAAGGGGGTACAAATATTAGATTTATGGTTGTAAAAAAAGGGGGGTTTAACTTTTGAAATGGGGTATCAATAGCCATATATGGTGTATCAATATCACCATCCTTTAATAAAAACCGTGAATCACAGGAATGAAGACCTAGATTAATTCAATGGATTTTAAATTCATGACTTTAAAAAACCATCTCATATATTTTTAAAAAACTAGAAGGGCTCGGAAGTCTGGATCGGGATGAAGGTGAGACGAACAACTTTCATGCTAATCACTTTTTGATTTGGAGCCATCTTGGACCTCGATTTGGGCCCCGAAATCTGGGGCGACGTACGCTTTATTGTAGCAGTTCTGCCGCCCAAAATTTCGGGGCACAAATCGAGGTCCAATATGGCTCCAAATCAAAAAGTGATCAACATGAAAGTTGTCTTCTCGCCGAGATCTACAACTTTTATGTTGTTCACTTTTCGATTTGAAGCCTCTTTGACCCTTGCTCGTACGCCCGCACTAGAGTAACCCCCATATATATATATATATATATATATATATATATATATATATATATATATATATATATATATATATATATATATATATATATATATATATATATATATATATATATATATATATATATATATATCAGAAAAATTGTCGGGGGGCGGGCGAAGACCGCCGGAATGCGTCGCTGTGGGCTCCGCCCGTTCTCGATGCGTCGCTGCGGGCTTCGCCCGCTTGGCATTCAAGCCGGCTTCGCCCGCATTCCGGCGGGCTTCGCCCACCGCCCGGCAGTTTTTCTGATTTTTTAAGAATTGCATTTCTGATTTTTTATAATTTTAAAAATTTTAAAATTAATATTTACAATATTAATTATTTAATTATTTTTTAAATAAAAAATAAAAAACGATAAAAAAATTATTTAATTATTTATTAAATAAAAATAAAAAATTGGAAAAAAAAACGCGCAGGGCAGGACGCCGCTTCCGCCCACAGCCGGCGGCCTGCCCGACGCCCACCAGCGGGTTCGCTGCCTCCGGCGAACCCGCTGGGGGTTGTCCGGCGGTGGCCCTACGCGCTCGCCGCTTGTGGGCGTCGGGCAGGCCGCCGCCGGCTCCGCCACAGGGGTCGGGGTGTGGCCGTGAAGGGAGAGGAGGAAAAAATGGTGTATCGGGGGTTTTCGAGTTGTGAACAGTGTTCATCCGGGGGATTCAGATATTGACAGTCCTGCTGCTTTGAATCCAACGGCCTGTTTTTGATGATGCATGATCCGACGGTCCAAATTACGCTGGTGGTGTGATTCCAAATAGGACTATTATTTTATATAATAAAGATATATACACACACAATATTTATTTTAGAGCTTCTCGCATGGCAGAGAAAGGTAGTAGCGGTCGGCGTCGTGCTTCGAAACCAAAACACAGTGAGGATCTCATTAGAAATTTTAGAGCTTCTCGCATGGTGTTGTGGAGGAGAGCAGGAGGAAATGCACGTTGGACGACGCCCTGGATGCTTGTAGCGACTGTGCTGACGGACCCACCGAGCATGAAAAATAGCAACGGGGAGCAGATTCCTGGATGTGGTGGTCTGCGATAGGGGTGCAAGTTGAGTTGAGCCGGCTCGAAAGATCAATGAGCCGGCTCGAAAAAAGCTCGACTCGAGCTCGAGCCTGTGGAGCTCAAGCTCGAGCTTGACGAGCTCGAGCTCGAGCTCGAGCTCATCTAATGTTATTCATGAGCTCGCGAGCCAGCTCGCGAGCTTTTTATTTATACATTTTAAAAAAAATAAAAAAAATAAGAAAATAAAGCTCATGAGCTAAAAAACTCGCGAGCAGCTCGAGCTCAAGCTCGCGAGCTCGAAAATCAAGCTCGATAAGTTAGCATTGAGCTCGAGCTCGAGCTGGGATAAATGATCTCGTCGAGCTCGAGCTCGAGCTTGGGAATTTTGTCAAGCTGGACTCGAGCTCGACTCGGTTGCACCCCTAGTCTGCGGGATGGCGCAAGCGAGCGTGAAAAACAACGACGGCGAGCAAATGCTGGGATGCGGGTTCTGCGGGCGTAGAGGAGGAGCCGATCGGGAGGAAAGGTTTGCGATTCTTACGAACAGGTAGGGTTTGGCGTGGATTCGAAATGGGGCGGAATTAAAACCGCTTATATTTGAATGTAGGGCCAGGATTGATTTAATGAATTTTAAAATCATGGCTTATATATATATATTACTATATTAAAGAAATAATTTGAAGTTGAGTTAATTTTTGACATCCAATATGTACCAAACTTTTAATCTCAGCATTTAAATGGAAAGAGGAAAAGAAGATTTGAGGAGAGAAGGGAAGAGAGAGGGGGAATATTTATAGCCCACTTATGCCTACATGTAGGGAGAAAGAGGGAGGGAGGGAGAGAGAAATTGATTTTTTGGTAAAATTGTACATTTCTTTACAAAATAAAAATATAAATATTGATCCATATTTCTTACGATAATTTTAAGTACTAATATGAATATGTTTTGAATTAAACTTGTAAAAATATAATTACATTATGATATAACTGTATTGTTACAGATCGAAAAAGTATAGTACCGCTCTTATGCGGGCGCATCCCGCTCGAATGTGGGTGTAACCCATTCATAGGCAAGCGCATCTTGCTCGAATGAGGGTGCAACCCGCTAAGAGTTAGAGAGCATGGGCTGTTTTGTGTGTTTATATATCTTTATTATATAAAACAATACTCATATTTGAAAGCACACCACTGATTTGATCTGGACCGTTGGATTACAATGCTTCAAGATATGACCATTGGATTCAATGCATTGGGCCTGCAAGTAGCCAAATCCCTCTTTACAGCACTGTTCACTTTCCCGAAAAACCTGATCCCCGGTTTCTGCATCCCTCCCTTCACGGGCTCACCCCGCCGCCGCCGGCCTGCCCGGCGCCAACCGGGGGGTTCGCCGCCCTCCGGCGAACCCGCCGGGGGTTGTCCGGCGGCGAGCGGGAAGGGCCACCGAGAGCGGGCAGTTTTGGAGCTCACGGGCAGGGCCTCCGCCGGCGGTGGCCCTGCCCGCTCGCCGCCGGACAACCCCCGGCAGGTTCGCCGGAGGCCGGCAAAAACTGGAGCTCACGGGCAGGGCCTCCACCGGTGGTGGCCCTGCCCGCTCGCCGTCGGACAACCCCCGGCGGGTTCACCGGAGGCCGGCGAACCCCTCGGTGGGCGTCGGGCTGTCCGCCGGCGGCGGGCGGAAGAAGCGGCGCCCCGGCCCGCGGTTTTTTTTTTTGTTATATTTTATAATTTAATAAATAATTAAATAATTTATATTTATTATAAATTCAGAAAATTATATAATTATGAAATATAAGAAAAATAATTATTAAAAATTCAAAAATATAAATTTTGAATTCTTTTAAATTTTAAATAACTACCGGAGCGGGCGAAGCCCGCCGGGAGGCAAGCGGGCGAAGTCCGTCGGGAGACAGACGGGCGAAGCTGGGGGAGAGAGAGAGGATGGGGCGGCTGAATGGATAGTTAAGGTATAATATATATTATGTATTATATAATATAATATATATAATATAATATAAATATATAAATAATATATAATATGAGAGGGGGGCGAAGAATTGGGTGAGATCGAGAGAGAGGGTTATTTTATTTTATATATATCTTATCTTATATATATAAGGGAATATAGATATTTGGAGGCACATCATAGATTGAATATTGGCCGTTGGATCATGAGAGAGAGCATGAGAGGGGGGAGATTTGAGAGAGAGAGAGTGGAGGGAGAGAGAGGGGAGGGAGAGAGAAAGAGAGAGAGGGGGGAGTGATAAAGAGAGACAGAGAGAGAGATTAATTAATTTTTATAGATTAAAATTTGCAAAATTGTATAAAATAAAAATAAGAATAATACTTCATATTTTTTTACGGTCATTTTAAGTACTCATATATATAGGTTTTGAAGAAAAAAATCGAGTGCGTGCACAACCCGCTCATAGGCGGGCGCAGCCCACAGCTAGGGTTGAGCATATTATTCGAAACTCATAAATCGTTTGAAAATTGAGCCGAATCGGAATCGATTAAAATTGATTTGACTCAATTTGAGTCGATTCAATTTGACTCGAATCTGATTTCGAGTTAGCCCTGAATCGCTCGAAATATGATTCAAATCAACTCGAATTAATTAAAAAAATTATGTATTTATTAATATATTCTTATTTTAAGATTAAAAATAACAAAATTTAAACTAAATAAAAAGAATGAAATCTTTAAGTGTTTCATTTGCTAAATTTATAGCTTGCCCAATTTTATTTTGAGCAAAGTAGGAATAAAATGAAAAATTGCTAAATTTTGAGCCAACTAGATTCGATTTCGAGCCGACTCGATTCGATTTTGAGCCGAGTCGATTTGATTTCGAGCCGACCCGATTCGATTTCGAGCCGACTCGGAATCAAGCCATTTCGAGTCGAGCTGACTCGACTCGAAATCAATTTCGATTTCGAGCCGAGTTCGAGTCGAAAATTTCAATTTCGAGCCGAGCAAAAATCGCTCGAACTCAACTCAATATCAGCCTTACCCGCAGCGACGTATCGAGCATGGGTGAAGCCCGTGCGCAGGCGGGCGAAGCCCGCCTGGATGCGGCCGAAGACCGCCCTTGAGCATCGAGCACGGGCATAGCCCGTGCGAAGATGCTCGTGTATATATATATACACGCACACACGTCCCTGCTCGATGCTCTGGGCGGCCTCCGACCGCATTCAGGCTGACTTCGCCCATGTTCGATGCTCTCGGGCGGCCTCCGGCCGCATCCAGGAGAGCTTCACCCGCCTCCGCACAGGCTTCGACCGTGCGAGATGTGTCTATGGGCTATGCCCGCTGTTGGTACCCTAGTTTGGATTTGAGTTTAGTCTTCTCAATTAGTTTCTTGACCCAAGATATCTATGGTCAAAGGTTAGTTGTTAAATTAGTTTTTCCTCAGTGGTAGAGTTATCACTTTTTCCAGATGAAGATTTGGTTAAGTTGTTTTTGGTTCGACTATGGTCGAACGCCGCTCGACTATCGTCTATCAACTGTTTGACGATCGTCTATCAGGTTGTCGACTATCGTCAGTCAGCAGATCGTCTATCTCTGAGTTAGTTCAACTCTTGTTAGCTCGACGATCTGTGGTATCTGCCTCGTAGATCGTCGAACCCCGCTCGACTTCTTTTGACCAGACAGATTTCTTGATAGTTCAACTATTTGTTAGTTCAACTATTTGTTTAATAGTTCGACTATCTGGCTTGATAGTTCAACTATCTGATAGCTCGACTATCTGTTTGATAGTTCGACTATCTGTTTTGTTTGATAGTTCGACTATCTGCCTTGATAGTTCAACTATCTGATAGCTCGACTATCTGTTCTGATAGTTCGACTATCTGCTGTGGTAGTTCGACTATCTGGTTTGATAGTTCGACTATCTGTGTCGTTCGACTATCTGTTTTGATAGTTCGATGATCTCTGTAGTTCGGTCGACGATCTCCGTGGGTCGTTCGACGTTCTTCTGTCTGCCTTTAGTAATTTTGTACTCCTTCTGTTCTATGATTTATTTCCTATTTATTTGGCATATTTTATTAAAGATTATTTCATTGATTTTATGCTCATATTTCAAGGCAATCTTTGCCCCATTTTTTATGCATAAGTCAAGTTCTTTCTGACAAAGTCTTTTGTCTTATTAGTTGAAATATCTTTTTGCTTTATCTGTCATGTTGTCCTTTATAGTCGTTAGACACAAAAGTCTTCTCTGGCCGTAAAGAGTTTACTCTGATGTGACTTTCTCTAGTATTCTTTAAACAGATTGGATATGCAGCTTCTCAGAAAGCTTTATCCCTTTATAGGATGTCTGTCTGCAGGATATATTTTTGTATTGTGCTATTTGCAGCCTAGATTGCAGATCTCAGAAGAAGATAAAATTCAAAGAAAGATTATAGCCATTACAAAGGCCAATATATAAAGTGCTATCAAAAGATAGAGACATATACACATACACACTGATATACTAAGCAAGCAGAGTATACACACAGTTTCATACACAATAAGAAGAGATACAGCTCTCAGATATTGTTACATTAACCTGAGAAGATCGACCTTCTTCATCTCTCTCTTCTTCAATCCTGAGTTCATCCTGCTGCCAGGAACATTCACTCAGAGTCTCAAGAAGAAGAAGAAGAAAGAAAGGCTGTTGAAGAAGAACATTCATTCTGCATCAAGAGTCTTCTTCAAGCTGCTCCTTCAATAACTTCAAGACAGCTCTCTGTCAAGAGTTCAGAAGAGTTCCTGTACCCTGAAGCAAGACTTCTTCCTGGATATCACTAAGACAGTGGGAGCCTTGATTCCTTAGAGCTTTCTAGCTCTGTGCAATCCACTTGCTTCTCTAATATTATTTTAATAATAGAGAAGACTCTCTAACTCTCTCTCAACCTCCTATATAAAGGGTTATTACTCCCTTCAAAAGTGAACCTTAGTGGCAGGGCACCTGAGCAAAAACCTGTGTTGGATTTTGAGCTCCTGATCAAAAGCTCAAAGGGTCTACTTGATCTACCAGAACCAGATCAGTTGGTGGCAGGGCACCTGAACAAAAACCTGTAGTGGATTCCTAACAGGGTGGTAGAAGAGTGGACGTACCTATTTAGAGGGAACCACTATAAACCTCTTATATCGTCTGTGTTGCTTAATTTAATTATTGCACTGTGGCTGTGAGTAGAAATAACTAGGATTGCTAGTTGCTGTGATAGGACCAAAGCTCAACTGTAATTACAGTTAGCTTTCTTTTGTGCACTTCACTTTGTGTTAGGCTCTAGGGTTTCAAATATCTATAAACTCATTACGCAAATTAACTCTAAGGGAGTTGAGTAGGGTGTCATAATTTTTGAATACTCTATTCACCCCCCCCCCCCCCTCTAGGGTTGTATCTATCCTCACTTTCAATTGGTATCAGAGTGAGGTTGTGTGACTGTACAGGCTAACACCTGAGTCACAAGATCAAGATAGATACCAAGTTTATAGACATTCACTTCATGGCCCAGTACAAGGATTATTCTAGCACCAGACCTTCTGTTTGCAACTTAGCTAAGTTCAGCATCTGGAAGGCAAGAATCAAGTTATATATGAATTCTATTGATGAAGATATTTTTTCTTCTATTTTGACAGGACCTCCAACACCACCTGCTGAAGCCACTGCTACAACATCTACAAATCTAAGTGCAGTGCCACCTCCAGACTACAATGATGCATACAAGAAAGCAAAAGTAGCTGATGCTAAAGCAATGAATATTCTGGCTCAAACTATGTCTGATGAAACCTTTCAGAAAGTGGCTGATTGCACTTCTGCAAAAGCCATATGGGACTCACTGAACTAGATTGTAGCTGGTTCAGCTGATGAGAGGAAGGACAGAAGGTCCAACCTTATATCTCAATATGAAAACTTCAAGAAGACTGAAGCTGAATCAGTTGAAGGAATATACACCAGGCTCAGCTCCATCATCAATGAGCTGAGAACCCTTGATAAGGAGATAACATTGACAGAGGTCAATGATAAGATACTGATGTGCTTCTCCAGCACATGGGATCTTAGGATCTGGTCCATCAAGGAGGCCAGAAGTACTACTGAGATCTCAACTGAAGCCCTCCTTGGAAAGCTCAAATCTTTTGAGCAAGTTCTAAAGTCCAGGGAAGCTGAAGCTAAGACTCCCACTCCAACAAGGAAAGAGCAAACTCTTGCTCTCAAAGCTGTTGATGCTTCTGAAGGAAGCCAATCCAATGAGTAGCTGATGGCACTCTTTGCCAAAAGGTTTCTCAAGATGGGCAGAAAGGACTTCAGAAAGAAGTCTTCAAGATATGAAGATAAACCAAGGTATGACAGATCTCCTGCTAAAGAAATTATCTGTTATGGTTGCAGGAAACCTGGACACATTCTACTTGAGTGTTCAGAGGAAAAGAACAAAGAAAAGAGAAAAGAAAAAGAACATCACAAGAAGCACTCCAAGTCCTCCTCCTACAAAAATACGAAGAAGGAGAAAGGATTTGTTGCTGAAACCTGGAGTGATTCAGATGAGAAATCTTCCTCCTCAAGCTCCAGTGAAGATGAGGAAGAGAAGAAGGCAAAGGAAATTTGCCTTATGGCAATTGATGCCTGCAGCAATCACTCAGCTGCAGAGAGTTCTGATGATGATGAAGAAATGCCTATAGAAGATCAGGTATTATCTTCTTATGATTTTTCTTCTACTGAATTTAAATCCCTTTGTTTAGATTTAATTAGTTCAGAAAAAGAAATTAAGGAGCTTAGAAATAGGATAGCAGAATCAAAAATCCTCTCCATTGAAAATGCTAGGTTAGAAGCAGAACTCACTAAGTCCAGTGAAGAAATAAAATTTCTTAAAAATGAACTAGCTAAGTCAAAAAGATTAGAAGAATCTCTAAATGGTAGAAGCCTTAAGCTGCTAGAGATCACTAGCATGACAAACACTAGGTCAGGCAATAATAAGCTAGGCTTAGGAGCCTCATCAAGTGAACCCCCCTTGGTTCTTAAAAATCATCTTTCAACTCCAGTAAACTTTATTTCAGCTGATGGAATAAAGAATACTGAGCAAGTAAATCTAGTTAACAAAGCCTTAAATAAAGCTAAAAGAGAAAAGAGAAAGCAAAAATTTAAGGAACTACAAAAGTCGTCGAACGCTGCTTGACGATCGAAGGCTCAATGGTCGAACAATGCTCGATGATCTGAGCATCGATCGTCGAACGATGATCGACGATCTCAATATGATTTTCAAAATAATCACCTGAACCCTAGAAATCCTAATGTAAATAGAAACCCTAGGTTTATTGACCAATCAACTGCATGGAGCATTCCACCTAGGAGATCCTATCCCTTAGGATATAAACCCCAACCTGCTTATTCTTTTATTTCAAGCTTTCATTATGTGAAGAATAATGGACCCAAGGTTGTCTGGGTCCACAATGTCTAACTGTTTAATTTGCAGGTGAAGACCTATCCAATTACTAAAGATAAATGGTATTTGGATAGTGGCTATTCAAAACACATTACAGGAAACAAAGAAAATCTGTCAAAATTCAAGGCCAAGCTTGGACCAAAGGTGATCTTTGAGGATTCCAGCTGTGGTCAAATAGAAGGATATGGTAGGATTACCATTGGAGCAGTAACATTCAAAAGGGTTGCATATGTAACTGGACTGAAGCACAACCTAATCTCAGTAAGCCAGTTATGTGATGCAGGTTATCAGGTATCTTTCACTAACACTCTCTGTAATATTACTTTAAATAGTAATGTAGTGTTAGTAGGCATTAGACAGGGTAATATTTATTTAGTAGATGTTAACTCAACTCAATCTGAAATCTGCCTGTTTAATGAAGTAACAAATAATAACACCTTATGGCATAGGAGGCTTAGCCATGTTAACCTCAAGAACATATCTAGGTTATCTAAATACAACCTTGTTAGAGGTTTACCTTCTTGCCCCTACAAGAAGGAAAGCCTATGCAAGGCTTGTCAATTAGGCAAGCAAACCAAAAACTCCTTTAAATCTATAAATAAAAGTGATTCACCTAGAATCCTGTATTTATTACATTTGGACCGTTTTGGCCCAATAAATGTACAGAGTCTAGGAGGGAAGTTTTACACTTTAGTGATTGTAGATGACTTCTCTAGATTCACTTGGGTGTTCTTCTTGAGAACTAAGGCTGATAACTTCAAAGTTCTTACAGACTTTCTGCTATGTGCGCAGACTGAGTATTCTACTCATGTAGCCATGATCAGAAGTGATCATGGTACTGAGTTTGATTCTCTTCTCATGCAAGAATTCTGTGAGAAAGAAGGTATCAAACATAGCTTCTCTGCTCTTAGAACTCCCCCACAAAATGGGGTAGTGGAAAGGAAGAATAGAACCCTGATTGAAGCTGCTGGAACATTATTGGCAGATGCTAACATGCCTCTCTCTTATTGGGCAGAAGCTGTTAGCACAGCTAATTATGTCTTGAACAGATGTCTTATACACAAGCTTAAGAGTAAAACTCCTTATGAGTTGCTTAAAGGAAAGAAACCTAAAATTAATTATTTTAGAGTCTTTGGTTGTGTAGTGTATAATCACAATAACAACAAAGAATATCTTAGAAAGTTTGAAGCAAAAGCTTCAGTGGGAATTTTTCTTGGATATTCCCAAGTAAGCAAAGCTTATAGGGTGTTTATTAAATCATCTTCTAAAATAGAGGAGTCTGTGCATGTTTCCGTTGATGAGTCAAAGATATTTTACAAGGAGAAGGAAACTTCTCCTTCCTCAAGCTCATTGCAGGTACCAGAATCATGTAGAGACATCACTCAAGAGATTCTCTCTCTTTCAACTCTTCATATCACTGACTCAGACAGTGATGAAGACACTATGGAAGCAGTTGTTGTACCACCAACAGGTGATCCTATTCCTCAGGAGGAATTAATTCAAACTGTTGTTGAAGATCACATCTCACCTACTGATATTATCACACTTAGAGATCATCCTACATCTCAAGTGATTGGTGACATATCAGCTGGTGCAAACAAGACATCAATTAAGATAGGATGTGATGCATGCTTGTTTCCTTTCACAGATTGAGCCCCTCACCATAAAAGATACTGAGCTAGATCCCTACTGGATCATTGCTATGCAAGAGGAGCTTAATCAATTTGAAAGATGTAAAGTATGGACTTTGGTTCCATGACCTAAAGGCCAACTGATCATAGGCACCAAGTGGGTGTTCAGAAACAAGTTGGATGCAAATGGAACTATTGTAAGGAACAAAGCTAGGCTTGTAGCTCAGGGCTACAGATAGGAGGAAGGTATAGACTATGACCAAACCTTTGCCCCTATTGCAAGGCTAGAGGCAATAAGGATCTTTCTAGCCTATGCAGCCTATATGAAGTTTAAGGTTTTTCAGATGGATGTCAAGAGTGCATTCCTAAGTGGTGAGCTAAAGGAAGAGGTGTTTGTTGAACAACCTCCTGGGTTTGTCTCTTCAACTCAACCTTCATTTGTTTACAAGTTGCAAAAAACTCTTTATGGACTTAAGCAAGTACCCAGAGCCTGGTATGAGACTCTAGCTAGTTTCATGTTAAAACACAACTTTGTTAGGGGAGTAGTTGATAGAACCCTGTTTGTCAAGCATCACAAGGACACCATTCTGTAATTTCAAGTTTATGTGGATGATATTATTTTTGGCTCCACTGATCCCAAACTATGCAAAAAGTTCTCAGACCTGATGCATTCTAAGTTTGAGATGAGTAGTATGGGTGAGCTGTCTTACTTTCTTAGTCTCCAAGTAAAGCAAGATGCTGATGGCATCTTCATCTCCCAATCCAAATATGCCAAGGAATTAGTAAAGAAGTTTGGGATGGCTGATGCTTCAGCAATGCATACACCTATGGCTACTAATGCAGTTATAGATTCTGATGTTCAGGGTAAGCCAGTTGATCAGAAAAACTATAGGGTCATTGTTGGTTTCCTATTGTATTTAACTTCAAGTAGACTAGATATAATGTTTGCCACATGCCTATGTGCTAGATTCCAGGTCAACCCCAAGGAATCTCATTTGATTCTCCTTAAGAGAATTTTGAGATACCTGAAGGGATGTCCAAATTTAGGACTATGGTACCCAACTGAATCAGAATTTGAGTTAATTGGATACTCTGATTCTGACTATGCTGGTTGTAGAGTTGACAGGAAAAGTACCTCAGGAACATGTCAGTTCCTGGGAGAGAGATTAGTCTCTTAGTTCTGTAAGAAACAGGCTTTTGTCTCAACTTCAACTGCAGAGGCTGAATATATAGCAGATGCTAGTTATTGTTCACAGATCCTGTAGATTCAAAACCAGCTTTTGGATTATGGGTACACACACAAGAACACCAAAATCATGTGTGACAGTACCAGTGCTATCTCCATTGCACAAAATCCTGTGCACCACTCTAGGACCAAGCACATTGAGATCAGGCACCATTTTCTAAGAGATTGTGTGGAAAAGAATAAGATCAGTCTTGAGTTCATATCCACTGACCTTCAGAGAGGTGATATTTTCACCAAGCCCTTAGATGAACAGAAGCATCTGTTCTTTTTGGTTCAACTAGGCATGATAAATGGAAAAGACTAAGTGTGACTTCTGCCTTTGTTGAAATCTGTTTGAAGATCGTCGAACGACGTTCGACGATAGTCGAACAGGTTGAGCCTATCGTCGACCTATGGTTGACGTCGGCTCATTTGCTTGTGAAGACAGAAATAGTCGAACGATTGCTCGATTACTCTGCTTCAGGAAACGATCGTCGAACGACCGTTCGACTATCGCTTCTACTATCTGTTAAAACAGGTCGACGATTGTCATTTTAATATAAAACCGATGGTCGACCTAGGTTAAGAGATCGTCTTTTTAGTAGTCGACAGAGCTCGTCTTTTCGTATTCCGTCTTTTTGCTTGAGCTCTTCCCCGCACTTTCTGCTCTTCGCTTCTCTCGTCTTCTTCGACAAAATCGATGGCGATTGCTCCAGCTCTCCTGACAGCGATGAAGTTTGACGCCGGTTTCAGCGTGGATTTCGACTCGTTCAGTGCCTGCAATGCGGAGATTATAGAGATTCTACAGCTCTGCAAGGATCAAGGTTTGGAAAAGCTGATGTCAACAAGGATCAAGATCAACATCCTAGAGATTAAAGAGTGGGTTTACTCTTCGTCTTCCAGCGACGAATCCATGACCGGGACAATAGGCGGCGAAGAGGTAATCCTGACTCCTGCCGTTCTGACTGAAATTTTCTGATTATTGAATTGTCAAGAAGAATATGACCAAGATATTCAAGAGTATGGAAGAATGCTCGTAGAGCTAGGACATGCTGAGGGCATTCCTACAAAGTTACTGAAAGTTAACTTCCCGATGAGGATAAAGTTCTTAGCAGAACTGGTTAGAAAAGTGCTTTTGGGCAAGCACTCAGCTCATGACAATATAACCAGACAGCAGTTTGCCTGATGAGTGCAATTATCAATAAGAAAGAGATAAATTGGGCAGGGATAATGTTTGATTTGATCAGAAAGAAGAAAAGCAAGAATAAAGTAACCCTTGGAAGGGTAATAGGAATTTTCCTAAAAGAGAAATATCCTCACCTGTTGGGTACAGTTGCAAATTCCATCAATGCCAATAAGAAAATGGATCCCACCTTATTTTTTAAGTGGAAAAGGAGCATTCAGAAGCCTTCACCAGCTGGGGTAGCTCCTGTTTTATCTGAGAGCACCAGGACTGTACCAGTCACTCCCCACCTACATGAAGAAGGCTCCTCCTTTCCCCCCATTACTTCTACTTCTACATTACCATCTACATCCACTGTCTCTCTTCTACTTGATTCCTCCACTATTCTCCATGCATCACCACCAGCATCTCCACTTCCTTCACATCTTGCTAGGATTTCTCATCCTAGTTTTGATCTGTTGGTTTCTGAGAATCTACCCACTCCACCTCAATCACAAATTTCTCATTCAGATCATATTGATCTTCCTGCATCCACTCATCAATCCCTAGTTCATAATATATCTCATCAGGAGACCATCATCCCTATTGATCTTCCATCTACTGAGCTTCCCCCATCCACATCATTTGAAATAACTCCATCTTTCATTGCAAACATCCTGGAGCTAATTACTCCTTCAATCAAAACCATGATTGAAGAAGCAATTGCCCCTCTTATTTCTACCATCTCTTCCCTGTCATCCTCCATCATAGCCCTCTCCAAGTCTGCTGAGCCCTCTTCATTTAGGGGCCTGACTTCAGTATCTACTGAAATCAGGCAGGGGGAGATGTTCGAGGAAGATGCCTCAGGACTTCCCCTTGTTACTCTTCAAGCAGATCCCCAAGCTGAAATTCAAAAAGAATCAGTAGTTCCAGTTGACATTACAACATTATCTGCAGAACCAGAACCAGTTCAGAGGCCATCTGATATCATAATGGAAGTAGAATTTACCTTCAAAGTGTGCCTTGAAGAAGCCTCCACTCCCATTGTTGCTCTATTCCAAGAAGGAGTCATTACCTCCTATCTAGATGACTTATGGGAGTTCGAAAATTCTGAAGAAAATCCTGAAGATAATTCATTTACTCAATTCCTTGACATGTTAACTGACATGCTAGCCTGTGAATACCTGGAAGGGATGTTTCGATACCATTTAGAACACCTTTGTGTCCCTTTGGTTTCAGATCTAGTTCAAGAAGTTCAAGCTGCTCAAGAACCTGCTCAACAACCAGCTCCAGAACCAGCTCAAGAACCTGTTGTTCAAGATCCTGTATCTACTCCTCCAGCTCAGATGGCTATGCAAGATGAACTAGTCCTCAAGACAGTTACAGTTGAGCAAGAAAAAGTTTTAGATGATCAAGAAGAAAGATCTACAGTTTGGGATGACACCCCAGGACTAGACCTGGATACTCTTCTGGCACAGGATGCCTTAGAAGAAGAAAGAAAGAAAGTTGCATTAAAAGCCAAAGAACAAGCTGAGCAAGAGGCTTTTGATCCCTATAATCAACCTCAATCATCTCATTCTGATGATGAGGATGATTCTGATGAGTTAGAAGGTTCTAAGAAGAAGAAAATAGCAAAAATGAAAAGGAAAGCTGCTGCTCCTCCTCCTCCAAATCCTGATCATGATGTTCCCTATTACATACTGAAAGGGATAGATCCCAAATCTAAAGAATATCAACATTGGATGGGACTATCTAGAAACCAACAAAAGCAGAAAAAAAAGCAAAAGATATGACAGTCCAGCTCCAAAGTGGAATCCCATAGGCCCTCCTCCTCCTCCTCCAAGTGCAGGAGCATCTGGAAATGTGTCTGTTAATCCCTCAGCCCCTTCTGCTAGATTCACTCCGTCTCAAGCACATCAAAGAAGAAGCAATCCAGGATATCAAGGCAAATCTCAATCTGGACATCAAAGACAAGAGGCTGATACAAAAGAGCAAGTGAAGGAGATAGTTTATCAGGAGCCAACCTTTTCTCCTCCTCCTTCACCCAAGAGAAAAGCATCTTCTCAAAAAGAAAGCAAAAGCATACCATCCAAAAAGCCAGCTCAAACAAAGAAAACAGATTCAAAAGGAAAAAGGATTATTTACTCTGAAAAATCAAGTAAAAAATGTGCAGAATTTGCTCCTCCATCTTCTCTTATTATTCAAGAAAATAAAGAGTCAGCTGCAAGTATGCTAGAACTCTCTACAAAATTCAAAACTATAAAACCTTTAGATTCAACTGATGATAATGAATATGAAAGCCAAGAGCTTAATCCTGATTTCAGGATGGCTAGATTTCTTGAATTAGTTGGATCAGCCCAGATCAGATAAGCCAGAGCTGAAGGTAAAGATATTACATGCTTAACTACTATGTCTAAATTCAGAAAGAAGGAGCTAGATAAATTCCAGGTCAGACCTGAGGTTTTTGATCCTTCTAAATATATGGAAAAGCACCCAGAAGCAGTAGTGCCAAGAGCAAGAGAATCTAAAATCATTGGAGAACAAGACTTGAAGATATCAAAGAAGGAAGCTCTAGATCCCTTCAGAAAAATTTCTTTTCTTCCTGGTTCTTCTGTCTCCAAATCAGACTCTGATGCTATTTGAGTTCTTATTTTTTGTCAGATTGTTTATCTATTTGATTGATGCAATTTGATGCTTAGATGTTTCTTTTCCTGAGTTATATTTATTTCCAGTAGTTTTTGTTTTGAGAGACTTAACCCAAATAGGGGGAGATTATTGGTACCCTAGTTTGGATTTGAGTTTAGTCTTCTCAATTAGTTTCTTGACCCAAGATTTATTTATGGTCAAAGGTTAGTTGTTAGATTAGTTTTTCCTCAGTTGTAGAGTTGTCACTTTTCCAGATGAAGATTTGGTTAAGTTGTTTTTGGTTCGACTATGGTCGAACGCCGCTCGACTATTGTCTATCAACTGTTAGACGATCGTCTATCAGTTGGTCGACTATCGTCAGTCAGCAGATCGTCTACCTCTGAGTTAGTTCAACTCTTGTTAGCTCGATGATCTGTGGTATCTGCCTCATCGATCGTCGAATCCCGCTCGACTTCTTTTGACCAGACAGATTTCTTGATAGTTCAGCTATTTGTTAGTTCAACTATTTGTTTGATAGTTAGACTATCTGGCTTGATAGTTAACCTATCTGATAGCTCGACTATCTGTTTGATAGTTCGACTATCTGTTTTGTTTGATAGTTCGACTATCTGCCTTGATAGTTCAACTATTTGATAGCTCGACTATCTGTTTTGATAGTTCGACTATCTGTTGTGGTAGTTCGACTATCTGCTTTGATAGTTCGACTATCTGTGTCGTTCGACTATCTGTTCTGATTGTTCGACGATCTCTGTAGTTCGGTCGACGATCTCCGTGGGTCGTTCGACGTTCTTCTGTCTGTCTTTAGTAATTTTGTACTCCTTCTGTTCTATGATTTATTTCCTATTTATTTGGCATATTTTATTAAAGATTATTTTATTGATTTTATGCTGACATTTCAAGGCAATCTTTGCCCCATTCTTTATGCATAAGTCAAGTTCTTTCTGACAAAGTCTTTTGTCTTATTAGTTGAAATATCTTTTTACTTTATCTGTCATGCTGTCCTTTATAGCCGTTAGACACAAAAGTCTTCTCTGGCCGTAAAGAGTTTAGTCTGATGTGACTTTCTCTAGTATTCTTTTATCAGATTGGATATGCAGCTTCTCAAAAAGCTTTATTCCTTTATAGGATGTCTGTCTGCAAGATATATTTTTGTATTGTGCAATTTGCAGCCCAGATTGCAGATCTCAGAAGAAGATAAAATTCAAACAAAGATTAGAACCGTTACAAAGGCCAATATATAAAGTGCTATCAAAAGATAGAGACATATACACATACAAACAGATATACTAAGCAAGCAGAGTATACACACAGTTTCATACACAACAAGAAGAGATACAGCTCTCAGATATTATTACATTCAACTGAGAAGATCGACCTTCTTCATCTCTCTCTTCTTCAATCCTGAGTTCATCCTGCTACCAGGAACATTCACTCAGAGTCTCAAGAAGAAGAAGAAGGAAGAAAAGCTGTTGAAGAAGAACATTCATTCTGCATCAAGAGTCTTCTTCAAACTGCTCCTTCAAGAACTTCAAGACAGCTCTCTGTCAAGAGTTCAGAAGAGTTCCTACACCCTGAAGCAAGACTTATTCCTGGATATCACTAAGCCAGGGGGAGCCTTGATTCCTTAGAGCTTTCTAGCTCTGTGCAATCCACGTGCTTCTCTAATATTATTTTAATAATAGAGAAGACACTCTAACTCTCTCTCAACCTCCTGTATAAAGGGTTATTACTCCCTTCAAAAGTGAACCTTGGTGGTAGGGCACCTGAGCAAAAACCTGTGTTGGATTTTGTGCTCCTGATAAAAAGCTCAAAGGGTCTACTTTATCTACCTGAACCAGATCAGTTGGTGGCAGGGCACCTGAACAAAAACCTGTAATGGATTCCTACCAGGGTGGTAGAAGAGTGGACGTACCTATTTAGAGGGAACCACTATAAACCTCTTGTGTCGTCTGTGTTGCTTAATTTAATTATTGCACTGTGGCTGTGAGTAGAAATAACTAGGATTGCTAGTTGCTGTGATAGGACCAAAGCTCAACTGTAATTACAGTTCGCTTTCTCTTGTGCACTTCACTTTGTGTTAGGCTCTAGGGTTTCAAATATCTATAAACTCATTCCGCAAATTAACTCTAAGGGAGTTGAGTAGGGTGTCATAATTTTTGAATACTCTATTCACCCCCCCCCCCCCCTCTAGAGTTGTATCTATCCTCACTTTCACCCGCAACTTTGAAAACAATTTGATTTATTTATTTTTGAAGGGGGGCTGTCAAATCAAAACTTCGCACGGAAACTACTCTTAACATTTAGACATTAGCGAGATCCTTAATCGTTATTTTAAATAAAATTTCCATGGGTGATTAATGAGTCGAACCGTAGCGAGATTGATAGTTTTATAAGAAAACCACGCGTGACAATTTATGAATAAGCGGTAATAAAATAGCATGAACGTTGAGGCAAACTCAAATTAACTAATTAGGATGCATAAAAATTAAGCCTAAGATGAGTAGTAAGAGGCAGTGAGTTACAGGGTATGATCCATCCCAGTTCAGATGCACACAAGTTGTAAAGAAAGCTTGTTACCAGTATCCGTTGGCGGAAGAAAAATGTTTGTCGTCGACGTCAACAGGAACTAGGATGCTGTAGTCAATCAACGGGGTCGAAGGCACCCCGTATAGTCGAACTTTGGGCGGTCCTGCAAAGTGGATGGCTTGGACTGTCGGCGGAATTCTGGGAGTAGGCGACTAATGCTTGTTGGCTGGCGAATAAGGCACGGGAACTTCAGGCACCGTCGGCTGTTCTCAGGGGTGGCGTGTGGTCGGCGCCAACATCGGTGGAAAGCATACCTGGAAACCGCAAACTCTGGTTTATAGGGGCGGACGCCACAGACGTCCGGGGGGGTTGACGGTGAGGACGACGGAGAATAGTGCCTGAAATACCAGCGGTTGGACCGTGAACCGGTCAACCTACGGTTTGGAATTTTTTGATATTTTATATAAAAATCAAAATATTTGAGTAAGGGAGCGAGACTCAAACCTTAGCCTTTTCCAAGGAAATTTAGCAACCAACAACTGCAGTAGTTAAGCACTTAGGCTCTGTTTGGCGGGGCGTTTAGGGTGTGGGGTGCCGCGGGGTTTAAAAAAGCCCCGCCAAACAACATTTTAGAGCGAGTGACTGGAGTCGCCCCCGCTCTGTAATCACCATTTTCTGGCATTCTGCAGTCGTGAAAAATTATCATAACTCTGGAAATGCGCGACACGCGCGATTATCTTTTTCGCCCGAACCCTCAAGAGGTGATTTCTCCTTCCCGATTTCCGTCGGCTGCCCGCCCTGATTTCTCACCGATGTCGAGGTCTCCTGCACGCCATCGACTCGCTCTCTTCTCTTCCACCGTAGGTAAGCCCCCATTTCTTGTCGGCACTCTAATCGCCCTCTTCTCCCATGGTCGACCACCGTTCTACACGCCCATATGTGAATCCTTCTTGGTATTCTGCATCCGATGCCTTAGCAGTTTTACCCCTCTTGTTTTACCCCTCCCATTGCGCCGAAGTGCAGAACCCTAAACCTAAAACGACAGAGATGATGACAACAAACACTCTAGAAGGCTTCTGGAGTTAAGATTCCACTCAAGTTTCTTCCTGCCTTTGTCGGGCAAGCACCACAATAGCCAGCAAGATATTTCACCATTTTGGAAATAATTTTTCCGATTTTCTAGCCGATTCCTGATTTTCACTTTTCAAATTTCAATAGTGATTTTGCTAAGTATCCCAGAGGATAGGAAGGTGGAATGGCTGAAGATGCACTACATGAATTCACATATATGATATCTTTTAGGTTATGAATTTCTATTTAAGACTTGTACGATGTTGAAACATATTGTGTTTTAGGTATTTTTGTGTGAGACTTATATATGTTTGAAGCTCTTATTTTATATATGTTTTGCTGATTGTGTTTAAGTTTCAGAAAAACAAACTATGCACCGAACATATGTTTTGCCAAACAGATTAAACAGCTTCTCTGTTTGAAACAGCTCTGCAAAAGCTGTTCATCCAAATAGTTTCACAGATTCTGTCACCACTCTGCAAAACAGCTGATTATTCTATCACTACTTCTCATCACTACTTCTGCAGTCGCTACACCTGAGTCAAACATAGCCTTATTGTTTTAGATTATGAATAATTTTATACATAATATTTTAAAATATTAATAAAAATAAATTTACACATTTTACTTTAAATTTTTTAAATTACATATTTAAACTAATTCATATGTTGAGATGTCTTGTTTTTAAATTTTTATTGCCTATATATATATATATATATATATTATATATATTAATATTTTAAAAAATTGTAAAAGTAGTTTATTTTAATCTTTATTTATTAAATATATATTATAAATTATGAAATAAATGTTTAAATGGTTTATACTAAATTATATATATAATATGAAATTTTAATTTAAATCCTACAAATATATGAACATTCGGGTGGTGGACGCTTTTTTGAACTTTTCACTATCATCGGCGATAGTGATTATCGCCGGGCGATAGCTTATCGAAGTGTGTCTGAGCCCGAATTTTATCGAACCATACCATTGGTTCGCCAAAATCATATCCACTGATTTTCGGCCCATTCAAAACTTTTTAATAACCATTTCTAAATCAAGAACTCAGGCTTTCAAGGCGGTGTTTTCAGCGACTAGTGTACCGCACCGATTTGAAAAAGTCTTTTTTACTACCTTCTACTTGAGATTGGGAAAATTTTAAAGATCTTCCTAACTCCCCTTTTTCCTTTGTAAGGGAATCAACACGAAATCAGGATTTAGCAAGATCTTTTTCTAGTTCTTGTATTTTTGATCAAAGAGTGACAATGCTCTTGACAAGTCACTTTCTCCTTATCAAGTACTTTTAATTCAGTTGTTAGTTGTTTATTTTCTTTTGACAAAATTTTAATTTCAGTTTAAGAAATTTAATTTCAGTTAAGCTTTTGTCAAAATATTTACAAGTTCTTAAGGATTCAGAATATAAATCATCATAAGTCGGAGGAGTAACCTCAGTGTCGCTCTAGACACTACACTCATCATCAGATGATGAGACGCTCTTTCCCATCAAGTACATGTTGGCCTCCTCTTCCGTTTCTGAACTTGAACTGCTCGACTACTCCGATGTGACGTCATCCCAGGTTTCAGCCTTCAGAACTTTCTTCTTATCCTTCTTCTTGTGCCTCTTCTCTTTCAGCTCTTTCAGATATTTTGGGCACTTGCTCCTTATATGTCTAATTATTCTGCAATGGTTACACTCAGGTGGTGGACGCTCTTCATCATCCTCTCCATCAGCTTTGGCTTTTCGTTTCATGTACCCAGATTCTTTCTTATTGAAAAACTTTCTAAAAGAATTTCTTCTTTAAGGGTATCTCATAAACCTTTTGAACTTTTTCACGAACAAGCTCTCCTCATCTTCTTCATCATCCTCATTAGACTCACTTTCTGCTTCCTTCTTGGATTTCAACGCCAATGCGTTATTTCTTGGCTCCACATTGTACTCTTATTGTTGAATCCTCAGTTATACCTCATGAGTTTTAAGATTTTCTATAAGATTCTCAATTTGAAGAGTCTTTAGATCGTGTGACTCCGAGATGATGGTCACTTTTGGATTGAACTTTGGGAGAAGCGATCTAAGAATCTTCCTCACTAAATCTCCATTTGAGAAACTTTTTCCAAGGATCTTAGAATCATTCACAATTTTGCTGAACCTTGTGTACATGGAGTCTACGTATTCATCAACTTTCATCTTGAACTTTTCAAATTCTTACACTAAGTGGAAAAACTTTGAGTCATTCACCTACGATGTACCTTCATGGGTAACTTCAAGTAAGTTCCAAATATCATACGCAGTTTCATATAAACATACAAAATTAAACTCAGCTCTATCTAACGCACAAAATAAAGTATGCATTGCCTTGGCATTATTCTTACATCTTAGTTTGTCAGTTCCATCCCATTTGTCCTTGGGTTTTCCAGAGTTAAACTTCCAACTACTATTGTAATTGGAATGTGGCATTGTTCTATCATACCCCAAACTTCAATATCTAAGGCAATTAGAAAACATCGCATTCGAGTTTTCCAATAGTTATAGTCTGTGCTAGTGAATAAGGGATGTCTACTTATCCCTTGTCCCTCAGAAAATGTGTGATTATTATGCGACATTACTCCCGGTGGTGAAACCAATTTGGAGTAACCAACCTATGATACCAATTGTTGGATCGTGAGACGCCCTTAAAGGGGGGGGTGAATAAGTGTTAACTATATTTATATTTTTTCAATTAATATTTGCTTGAAAAATAATTGAAAAAACAAAAACTAATTTTTCATAATCAAGAATAAACACTTAGTAAATAATAAGAATAGAAATGATGATAATTTATTTCACAAGTTTTAAATAGAATATAATGAATCTCTATGAAGTTAGAGATCAAGGCTATGAAAAATTAAAAACTTCTTTTTATTTCCCCGGTCCTTCTAACAAGAACTGATTGTCTATAGCATATCTCTTCCTAGATCTAACTACTAGCCTCCCCCTAGATCACAACATGATCTAGTCGCTGCTCACAAGGCGGTGAGAACTCCCTAAGTCGCACAAGGACCTAGACGGCATGTACAAGGCGGTGATTCTTTCCTAAGCCACGCAAGGACTTAGACGCCACGCACAAGATGATGATTTCCTCAATCAATTACAAATAAGAAATTAAGAATAACACAGTAAATTTTAGAATGAAAACTCCCTCAAAGTGTAGCGCTGAAGATGCCGACGAATCCTTGCCAAGGTTGCTTCAGATGTCGTGTGCGATTCGTCGCTTCTTCGCTCTTGTCCCTTCTTGGGATGATGGAGTTTTTCTGAATGATGGAGCTTTCTGGAATAGTTGCACGATAAGGGACACTCCAAATTCTCTAAGTATTTTATTTCCTCAGAAAAATAAGCCTCTTTTATATTTTAGCGTTATCGCCCTGCAATACTAGGTATCGCTTGCAGGCGATATCCTCACAGGCTGCCACGTGCCCCATGATTCGAAACTTCTACAGGATGAATCTATCGTGGACAATTGTGTGTTGTCGCCTGGGCGATATCGATATTGTCGGGCGATATCGATATCGTCTGGCGATATCGACTGGAACTGCATGCCATGGAGAAAATGTTGTAACTGCCCATTGAGTTATCGCCTGCTGGCGATTGTGGATATCTCCAGGCGATATCACCTTAGCTCCTCTGTTCAAATTAAAATCCAAGTTCAAATGATTTTAGTGTTAGACCTGTGATATCTGCACATCATAAACATCCTATGATCAAATACAAACGAGATTTGTTATTAACAAATCAAGAATCGTGGATCACATGCTCTTACAATCTCCCCCTTTTGATAATAAAGAAATCATGAATGACCTATAAAGTGTTAGAAAATATGATTAGCGGGACTAAGCATTTGTATGTGCACACACTCTTCTTGGATGTAACTCCCCCTACATGTGTACTCCCCCAACATATGTACTTCCCCTAAATAGAATCAAAATGTACAATGCAAATGGTACGATTGAATTTTGTTTAAGTTTTAAAGTTAAAGTAATTATAATGAAGTAATCCGAAGGGATGATTTCTCAGAAAATTCTCCCCCTTTTGGTATTATCAAAAGAAATAACAGAGTGATTGCGGAAACCAAACATGAAAAACCACAAAGAGAAAATCAAATGTGGAACATGTTAAACAATGTATGGTGATGAATAATGTGATTGAACATAAACATTGGTGAATCCATACAATTATATCATAATTATATACACTAGTGAATTTAATTAGAATCATTGTGTAAGACCCCCCCCCCTACTCCAGAGGTAACCCGGTCTTATGTCCATAACCGCCGCCTTACGGTTACACTTAGCGCACACATGCTAGTCAACACCGCTAGACGCCCATCCTGCCGGCTAGTATGATCATTTAACCTATCGGCCAATCGAGAAGAGAAGCAATATAAGCAATTTATATATCGAGTCCACATCACATCATCATCATAATATAAGTAAAATGAGATATCCAATAGTCCATAATGAGTACAGAATGAAAGAGAAAAGGGCTTATGCCCAGTACATAGTAATCAATCTCTCTCTCACAAAATCTAACTAAGTGGAAGCTAATCTATCATCAGTACATGCGTTATCACCTAACGACGGGCTGTAGTAGTAGTAGTAGGTGGTACCAGCTCCTCATGTCCTGCCACCTCGTCCTGCTAGTGTTCCAGCTCCTTGAGCTCCTAAAATGATACGGTCACAACTGACCGTTAGTCATAAAGACTAAGCCATTTTATCCTCGCCTCACCACCGCGACTCCTAGGTACTGAGCGGGAGTACGAACCGGAGAACAATAAGGGGTACAAAATTAAAGCAAGTGATAGTGGATCTATTCTATCATGGTTATAGAATAACAAATATATCCCTACATTAGTAGTTCTATATAGTACAAGTAATGGAGTAAAAACTGTACTGAAAAGAAGTGCGAAAAGAAGTGTGATAAGTAGAGTAAAGTACTGAACAGAAAAGTAAACTAACTACTACTACACTAATCATCACAAAAGTGTCTTAACTTATATGAATGCTGATACAAATTTATAAGTTAAGGTTTCACAAATATAACTTATCATATAAAAGAGCTCATACTAATGTATATGATAAGGGTCTATGATGCATATGTCCTAATAATGTATGAATGGTATGGCTTGCGGGTTATGAATCATACAAGTGCAACTCACCCACACGACTCTATGTGCACAGACCTTTAGTTCCACTTTTTGGAGTTAGCTAACTCTTAGGTACTACCGTTGTGGCTAAGGCAGAAGTGGTGTAATACCCCGAAACTCAAAAGAGGGACGGGCAACTTTTTAAGCCAAGTCTAGGACTTGGAGCAGGTGTCACGGGTCATGTCACGGGCATGACACGGGCGTGAAACGGGCGTGACACGGGCGTGTCACGGGCGTGTTCGGCCTCGGGTCATGTGGTCGATGTTTTGACGATCGGAGATCATCGAGTTGAGGCACACGGCCTGGGACACGGGCGTGTCCCAGGGCGTGTCACTTTGGGCAGTTTTCTGACTCATGCACACGGGCCATGACACGGGCCCAGACACGGGCGTATCACATGAGACACGGGCGTGTCGGGTGCCGTGTCGCAGGCCGTGTCCTTCTCGGGTTGGGAAAGCTGGCCGATTGCACACGGGGGCGTGACACGGGTCTCGACACGGGCGTGTCACATGTGACACGGGCGTGTTGGAGGCCGTGTCGAATGTCGTGTGCTGGTTTTCAAGTCGGTCGAGACGGCGAGTAGGTGACACAGCCAGGCACACGGTCATGTTGCAACCCGTGTTCGGCCCAGATAGTGTATTATTGGGCTGAATCGTGGCCGTTCGTTTCCTTGGTTTGGGATCCGACAGCTCAGGGCTGTTGCTGGGATGTTATATCCGGGAATAGGGTTTAGAAACCCTCATTCCCTTTGGTTGGTTCTCTCTCTAAGAGTTAGAGAGAGGAGAGAGCTTGGAGGAGGAAGAAGAAGCTAGATCTGGTCACCGGCGGAGCTTCGGAGCTCCAAATCACGATCCGAGTCCGGATCCGCGAAGGCAAGGCCGATACGGTGCTTTCCATCCGGCTAGATCGTCATGGCACCGAGGAAAAGCGAAAGGGTAACGATTCTCTTCTTGAGCATGTGAAGCTCTTCTTCCTTTGTATGGGAAAACCCCTCTCCTGCGAGTGTGTGGCGAGATCGTGGTATTCCTTGGGGTAGATATGTGAAGTCCCCCTTGTTAGAGTCCGGAATCGTAGCACGGACATAGGCATGCTATGTGAAGCCTACCCGAACGTGTTTTCCGGATCGGTGATGATTTGATGTGTATTTTTAGTCAGAGAAGACTCCGAGCATTTTGATTGTTTTCGGGTTACTATGCGGTAGAATGCATCAGGGAATCTTGGGGATTAACCACGAGGTGCACCCGGAAATTTGGACGGAAACGCAGTTCTGTCATATCGGTGGCCTGGGAGCCAACCGGGTACATAGCGGGGCTATGTACTATGTTTGAACGGTATTTGGGACTGGGGAAGCTTAGTCCGCGTCAAAGGCCAAATGGCAACGGCGGGGTGAGCAACGGACTGGTGGACCCCTACCCACTCCACCTGCTCGGTTAAAGCGACCAAAAGTTTTGCGTGGGACTTACCGAGGTTTGGAGATCGAGTCTAGGCTACGGCTGAAAGGACTAAATTTTCACGAGGTTGCCATCCTAGGGGTGGTGGCGGAGTCAAGGACCGGACGGGGTTCGGACTAGCCCGCCGAGTAAGTGCCCTGAGAGCACGGGGTGTACGGCCGTGTGAGCGTGCACTTATGATGTGATGCTTATTTTGCTGTGTTGCTTGTTTTGCTAACAAGTGCAGGGAAGAAGCTTTGCCGCCCCGGTTTGGGGGCGGAATCGTTATAATTTGGTCAGCATAGCTGACCGTTGCCTTTGTTTACCACCGTGCGGTGGATTGTTGCTTGCAGGTGCTGTGGAGCCGAGAGGTAATTAGCGGGCTAAAGCCCAAGTTGCTGTGCCGGCCCTCGAAGGCCAAATGTTGAGTGTTTTCCTTTTTGTACTCATGTGTGACCGGCCTGCGTGCCGTGGTATGGAAGACATTTTTTATTAAGCAAACTCTTGTAAGGCTATAAGGCCGTTATTCATGTATTAAACATTCCTTTGTGTTTGGTTTAGTGGACATTCATGCTAGCAGGGTTCTTAATTGTGCAACTTAATAATTGCTTCAGCTAGGTGTTGTGTAGGGCGTTGTGATTGGTTGAATGGTTTCAATACGTAACCAACCGGTCTGTCCGTAGTATATGGCGTCGGGCCCCGGCCGGACCTACTGTTATATACTATGTGACGGATAGGGGTGTTACAAATTGGTATCATACTACTGGTTTCGGACACGCTTAAATGAATTCGTGAATAAATTCACTTTAAGGGGTGGTGAGCACATGTATGTGCGTCATCGTTATGACATGGAAAGAACCCATAAATGTCCACTTAGGAATGAAAATACACATGTTTGGGGAACCTGTGTGTTCCTATAATTACTTTTTGCAATTTTGTTCGGTCCCTTATTGGTGTTCTGTACGATTGTAGGTGTCCGAGAGTGGCGTGTGGCAGTCTGAATGCACACTTTCTGAGAAAAGTACTGCACCCAGCGACGTGCCGGAGACCCCTACGTCCTTGGAAACCATAAGAAGGGTGGTTGAAGCGGTGTTCGCTGTGAACAACGCACATCATGGGAGTAATGTGCAACCATTGGTCCCTGAGATGGCCCCAACATCGAGCGGTATGTTGGACCAAAGGGCATTTGGGGGTCATTTAGAGCAGCAGTTGAGCATGACTGTGGCGCAGGGAGCGCATTCAGTTGACGCATACTTGCAGACGTTCCTTTTGTTAAGGCGCTACCCATGCTTTGAATGGGAAAGCGAGCAATCTAGAGTTGATAGATTTTATAACGGTCTGCGCAGCGAGTTGCGTATCCTACTGCTAGGACCAAAGTTGTTGGGATTCCGAGCTTTGGTGGAATCGGCCAGAGCTTTGGAAGTGGAGTTGAGGAAAACTCACCAAGTATCAATGATAGGGTACCAAACCCTACAGATCCTATAGGGACTGCCTATCGAAAGACGCCGAGAAAAGAGGCTGGGTCATCTATTTACCAAACTACCCTCAATTGTTATTCTTGTGGCAAGAAAGGGCACCACGCCAGAGAGTGTTGGGAGAGTGCTCAGAAGACAAGGAATGTTTTGGCAGGAGCAGTCAAAGATGCTATGACAAAGGATTCGGTGGTCAAGTTGACAACCTCAAAATCTGGGTACCGTAGGTGGTACAAGAAGGCTAGGAGGTCGGGTCTAGTCCCTTCCTCTAGCACATCCGGAGCGACTACAGTCCAAACCCCGGATGCATGCTTTGTCTGTGGGAAGCCAGGGCACTATGCCCGGGATTGTTGGAGTGGACGCCCAATGTCCAAAAAGAAATTGGGGTCAATATCTGAGGAGAAGGGAAAAGTTGTGGCGTCTACCGCACTGCTGTTTACTCCGGCCCAACTGGGAATGGACATCCTTGGCCAGCAGGAGGCCATGTGGCCGATCGTCGGGAAGACAGGTATGGTTTAATTAATAACAATTTAGCTTCTTATACCTGTTACCCTTTTGCGTGTTAGCTTAGGACTGGAGGTTTTAGGCTTTGTTTGGATTTTGTTTTTGGCAATCCGGCGAGAGCATTGTTCGATACGGAAGCCTCACGCTCCTTTTGTCCAAAGGATTTATATCGTGCATGGAAGAACCTTCTTCGATGGCAAAGGACAAATTGGATGCGTTGTGGCGTAATGGATGTTCAATGCGCGCGAAGAGAGTTTCTGTGTAGCAAGATTACAGTTTAGGGGTCAGGGATTTGACGTGCAAGCGTCGTTACTGCCACCATGGGAGGCTTTGAAGCCTAAGCCTACATTGGGTAGTATCTTGTGTGTATCCGAATATCCTGATGTGTTTCTCTGATGGGCTCCCTGGAGTCCCTCCGTAGCGAGCGATCGATTTCGAGTGAGCTGGCGCCAGGTGCCAAACCTGGGTCACGCTCTCCATATCGGTTAACGCCTAATGAGTTGGCAGAACTGAAAGTTCAACTGGAAGAGTTTCTGAAGCAAGGGCATGTGCGTCAAAGTTTGTCGTCTTGGAGCACACCGGTCCTTTTCGGGTAGGAGAAGGACGGGAGTTTGCGGCTCTGAATCGTTTATGAAGAACTGAACAAGTTGATAAAAGAGAGCAAGTACCTGATCCCAAGAATTGGCGATTTGTTTGATCAGTTGGGTGGGTCATCGGTGTACTTAAAGTTGGATCTTAAGTCTGGTTACTATCAGCTGAGAATCAGGGAAAGCAATATCCCAAAGACAGCGTTCAACGTAAGATATGGGCATTTCGAGTTTATGGTCATGCCGTTCGAGCTGACTAATGCGCCATCGGTGTTTATGGATCTGATGAACAGAACATTCAGGGAGTACTTAGACCATGTTGTGATCGTCTTTATTGACGACCTATTGGTGTGCTCGCAGTGCAAAGAAGATCGCTTCAAGCATCTGCGTTTGGTTTTGGAGACGCTAAGGAGGAACGAGCTATACGCAAAGTTCTCCAAAGGCGAGTTTTGGTTATCTTCAGTGGCGTTCCTTGGTCACGTAGTCAGTGGGGAAGGTACGGAAGGAGTTGCGGTGGATTCGGCGTAGATTGTTGCAATACGAGAGTGGCTTGTGTTGTCTTCGGTAGCGGAAGTCCGGAGTTTGCTGGGGCTTGCCGGCTTTTACAGGCACTTCGTGGAGAACTTCTCGCAGATAGCGCTACCTCTCATGACTTTGATAAAGAAAGATCAGAGTTTTGTGTGGGCACATGAGTGTGCGCAAGCTTTTGAAGAGCTGAAGAGTCGGTTGACCACGGCGCCAGTGCTTAGTTTGCCGAGTGGGACCGAGGGCTTCGAGGTTTATTATGATGCCTCGGGTAGTGGTTTGGGCTGCGTGCTGGTGCATCTTAGGAGCGTGATAGCTTGTGGATCGCGTCAGCTAAAAGTGCATGAATCGAATTATCCGGTCCGTGACTTGGAGTTGGCGGCCGGGATATTTGCGCTTAAGCTGTGGAGGCACTACTCGTACGACGTTAAGGTCGGCATTCATACCGACCATAAGAGCCTGAAATACCTGTTGGATCAATCGGATCTGAACTTGAGGCAGCGTAGATGAATGGAGTTCCTGGGGGACTATACGTTCAATATTCATCGTGCACCCGACAAAGGCAATGCAGTGGTGGATGCGTTGAGTCGCAGGGCTCCTACCCAAGCCAATTGGTTGTCGGTGTATGATGAGAGGCTAGATCGGGAATTGGAAGCGTTAAAGATCTGTTGTGTTGATAAGCGGACTAGCGTCGAAGCGTTGTTGAACTGGACGGAAGTTCAGTATGACCTGGCTGATCGTATTTGGCATACTATGGTTTGTGTAGTTGCATGAAGGAAATCATGGGTGCGGCTCGATGGGTCAAAATCCCAAATCGACGGTTGTAGGTGGGCTTCCAAGGAAAGACAATCGTTTGTGCGGCCCAAGCATGGGTAAGCTATGGGTGGAGTTGTGATACGTTATATCAAGTACTCAACTCGCTTAGGAGGCACGAGATTGTGCCGACATCTTAAGAAGTTCTCTGGTGGCCAGAACTCTAGAAGGTCGTGGCACTATATGTGACAAAATGCCAGCCTTGCGCCTTAGCGAAGGCAGAGTGCCAAGTGCCGGGGGATTCTTGAATCCTTGCCTAGTTCGGAATAGAAGTTCGACTGGACTGTGTGCATGGCATGCCAAAGTCGCAGTGGGGTAACAACGCCGTTTGGGCGATCGTAGTTGTGTTGGCACTAGTGTCGCACTTCCTTCCACGTAGGAAGGATAATTCGGTGGAGTAGCTGGTAAATGTTTATGGATAACATCGTTAGACGGCACGGTGTGCCCCGCAATATTGCGAGCAATCAAGGTTGGTGTTCTACGTCTAATGATTGGTGTTAGTTACAGAAAGTGCTGGAGACTAAGTCGTAGTTTAGTCCAGTCTCCCATCCGCGGACGGATGAGCAGACCGAGTGGGTCAACAGTACGCTGGAGAACGTGCTTTGCATGTGCGTTCTGGACTTCGGGAAGCAATGGGAAGGCCATCTGTTTTGTTAAAGTTTGTGTACAACTTTAGCTACCAAGCAAGCATACAAATGGCGCCCTTCGAGGCCCTTTTTGGTAGAAGTCGTCGCATGCCGTTGTCGAGGCTAGAAACGGATGACACGAAGTTGTACTTAGAGTAAGAGGTGGTAAACACTACCCTTTTTGGTGAGAACCATATGAGAACTTTTGTTAATCGCTCAGGAGAGGCAGACTAGTGCTTTAACGCCACGTAACGGAATGTTGAGTTATCGGATGGCGTATTGGAAGTTATAGTCGTTCAAGTGTGTTTCATGAGAGTGACGCTTGGGGAAGCTGAGCCCAGTATACCTTGGACCACTAGAGAATTCTAGCGGTTTGGTGAGGCGGCGCAAGAGCCTTCGAACTTGATCGTGAGTGATCAAGTTTTGGTGGACGAAAGGTTGACGACTAGGGTCAAACCCGTTCGTTTTGGAGACCGTGAAGTCGAGCGACTTTGTCTCAAGGAGATCAGGATAGTCGTGGTCCGATGGGACTTTTCTGTTAGCCAGGAGCTCTTAGGAGTGAGAGCAATCTATGCTGGAAGTGTACCCGGAGTTGTTCCGCCTGGGTACCGCTGAGAGAATCTGTTTTCTCTCCTTTTGTAATTTCGTGGACAAAATTCTTTTAAGAGGGGGAGAGTTGTAATACCCCGAAACTCAAAAGAGGGACGGGCGACTTTTTAAGCCAAGTCTGGGACTTGGAGCAGGTGTCATGGGTCGTGTCTCGGGCGTGACATGGGCGTGATACGGGCATGTCACGGGCGTGTTCGGCCTCGGATCATGTGGTCGATGTTTTGATGATCGGAGATCGTCGAGTTGAGGCACACGGCCTGGGACACGGGCGTGTCGCAGGGCGTGTCACTTTGGGCAGTTTTCTGACTCATGCACACGGGCCATGACACGGGCCCAGACACGGGCGTGTCACATGAGACACATGCGTGTCGGGTGCCGTGTCGCAGGTCGTGTCCTTCTCGGGTTGGGAAAGCTGGCCGATTGCACACGGGGGGCGTAACACGGGTCTCGACACGGGCGTGTCACATGTGACACGGGCGTGTCGGAGGCCGTGTCGAATGTCGTGTGTTGGTTTTCGAGTCGGTCGAGACGGCGAGTGGGTGACACGGCCAGGCACACGGTCGTGTTGCAACCCGTGTTCGGCCCAGATAGTGTATTATTGGGCTGAATCGTGGCCGTTCGTTTCCTTGGTTTGGGATCCGACGGCTCAGGACTGTTGCTGGGATGTTATATCCGGGAATAGGGTTTAGAAACCCTCATTCCCTTTGGTTGGTTCTCTCTCTAAGAGTTAGAGAGAGGAGAGAGCTTGGAGGAGGAAGAAGAAGCTAAATCCGGTCACCGGCGAAGCTTCGGAGCTCCAAATCACGATCCGAGTCCGAATCCGCGAAGGCGAGGCCGATACGGTGCTTTCCATCCGGCTAGATCGTCATGGCGCCGAGGAAAAGCGAAAGGGTAACGATTCTCTTCTTGAGCATGTGAAGCTCTTCTTCCTTTGCATGGGAAAACCCCTCTCCCGCGAGTGTGCGGCGAGATCGTGGTATTCCTTGGGGTAGATATGTGAAGTCCCCCTTATTAGAGTCCGGAATCGTAGCACGGACATAGGCATGCTGTGTGAAGCCTACCCGGACGTGTTTTCCGGATCGGTGATGATTTGATGTGCATTTTTAGTCGGAGAAGAATCCGAGCATTTTGATTGTTTTCGGGTTGCTATGCGGTAGAATGCATCAGGGAATCTTGGGGATTAACCCCGAGGTGCACCTGGAAATTTGGACGGAAATACAGTTCTGTCATATCGGTGGCCTGGGAGCCAACCGGGTACATAGCGGGGCTATGTACCATGTTTGAACGGTATTTGGGACTGGGGAAGCTTAGTCCGCATCAAAGGCCAAATGGCAACGGCGGGGTGAGCAACGGACTGGTGGACCCCTACCCGCTCCACCTGCTCGGTTAAAGCGACCTAAAGTTTTACGTGGGACTTACCGAGGTTTGGAGATCGAGTCTAGGCTACGGCTGAAAGGACTAAATGCTCACGAGGTTGCCATCCTGGGGGTGGTGGCGGAGTCAAGGACCGGACGGGGTTCGGACTGGCCTGCCGAGTAAGTGCCCTGAGAGCACGGGGTGTACGACCGTGTGAGCGTGCACTTATGATGTGATGCTTATTTTGCTGTGTTGATTGTTTTGCTATCAAGTGCAGGGAAGAAGCTTTGCCACCCCGGTTTGGGGGCGGAATCGTTATAATTTGGTCAGCATAGCTGACCGTTGCCTTTGTTTACCACCGTGCGGTGGATTGTTGCTTGCAGGTGCTGTGGAGCCGAGAGGTAATTAGCGGGCTAAAGCCCAAGTTGCTGTGCCGACCCTCGAAGGCCAAATGTTGAGTGTTTTCCTTTTTGTACTCATGTGTGACCGGCCTGCGTGCCGTGGTATGGAAGACATTTTTTATTAAGCAAACTCTTGTAAGGCTATAAGGCCGTTATTCATGTATTAAACATTCCTTTGTGTTTGGTTTAGTGGACATTCATGCTAGCAGGGTTCTTAATTGTGCAACTTAATAATTGCTTCAGCTAGGTGTTGTGTAGGGCGTTGTGATTGGTTGAATGGTTTCAATACGTAACCAACCGGTCTGTCCGTAGTACATGGCGTCGGGCCCCGGCCGGACCTACTGTTATATACTATGTGACGGATAGGTATAACAATGTGACGGATAGGGGTGTTACAAGTGGAGCGGGCGTATCCACTCCTAGGCGGATACACACTACCAGGCCTAGACCTTTTGTACTCCTCTGATGAATACACCAGAGTTACCACATACTAAATTGCTGGCTAAACTACCAGACTTTTAGTTCGGGTGTGCATTCTCGGGGATTTTCCTCCAGACTGCAGTATAAACAACCTACTGGCCCCTCAAACTCTCACACCACGCATGTTGTATTTCCCCAACATACAGAGGTCCAAATGACCTACAACTTTTACAATGGTCATATAATGACCCAATGACCATGTCACCCCAAATTGGAGGCATTTGGAAGAGAGAATCTTCCTATATTCCATTTATTTAATAAATGATATTTCTATAAAAACTATAGAAAAATACATCCAAAAATTTCTGATTTTTGGACAAGGCCTAAGTCTAGCATAAACATATGTATGTTCAAAATTTCATGACATGTGGACTTAGGGTTTGGATTGGCACTTATTTAAAAATCTACCTAGCCTAGGACCAGTCTTAGTAGAATGGCCCTACAGGAAGTTGTAGTGCTCCAAATTACAACTTTAGGGTGTCAATTTATTTTCTTGTTGAGCATCATTTCTTAAAATGTCTCTAAGAGACCTAAAATTTACAAGCAAGTTGTTGTTCAAACAGTGACAAAAATAATCATTTAAATAAACCTATAGTTTTATTATAAATAATGGACGGCATCGGCTCATCTTCCCCAATGAGTCGATGGTCCAGATTGCCCCAACCTGGGTAAACCTTGATCTTGCATTTCCCGGCCTTCTGACCGCCGCCACTGTCGGCGATTTTCACCACCACCTCCATTAAGGTGGCGGCTAGCATTTCCCGGCGATGTGGCCGCCGGAGGTGGCTCCTTCAGCGAACCCGAGCAAGAAGAAATGCTTGGAATACTCCCTCTCATATGGCATCAGGCTCATTTGAGCGTGATATCTCTCCTAAAAGAGCTAGACAGTTAGCACAGAGGGAGGAGAGGAGAAACGGACCCTTAGACGAGCTTGATGATGGGTTTGGTGGTGGTGTGCTATGGCCGACCCTTGCTCCGGCTAATCCTCTGCTCTAGCTGTCAGTTTCTGCTCCTTAGGGTTCACCGAAGGTGATGGTGGTGTGGAATGGAGGTGAGGCTGGATGTTTTAAAAGTTTTGACTAAATAGAACTGGTTGGGCATGGCCGACAGCATGATTCCTCATGCTGCAATGTGTAACCCATATATTGGACCGTCAATCATTGCCATAAATATTTTTTCTTGAAATGATAAATAGATAATATAGTTTTGTTGTAGAGATAAATGTCTCATCACCATTTTATCCTTAACCCGGTTCGGCCGGTATAAAAGTGAATTGGACAACACAGCTCTTCAGTGAAAAATTCACCAAGTCTAAAAGCGTTTAGTGTGTTGACGCCACTCAACGCCGCGTTGAGTGGTATCAATAAAACTCAATGCCGCTGGCAATCCTAAGTCAAGGTGTTGAGTGGTGTCGACACCACTCAATGCCGCATTGAGTGGTGTTGACACCACTCAACGCCGCCAGCAATCCTAAGTTAAGGCATTGAGTGGTGTCGACACCACTCAACGCCGCGTTGAGTGGTGTTGAAACCACTCAACGGCGCCAACAATCCTAAGTCAAGGCATTGAGTGGTGTCGACACCACTGAACACCGCGTTGAGTAGTGTTGACACCACTCAATGCCGCCAACAATCCTAAGTCAAGGCGTTGACTGGTGTTGACACCACTCAACGCCGCAAGCAATCCTAAGTCAAGGCGTTGAGTGGTGTCGACACAACTCAACGCCGCATTGAGTGGTGTTGGCACCACTCAACGTCGTCAGCATTCCAGACTTTTCCAAGTTAAGGCGTTGAGACCAGTCAACGCCAATATCATCCCGCAGCGTCTAAGTAAAAAGGCGTTGAGACCAGTCAACGCCATGTTGAGTCGTGTCGAGTTCACTTGACGCTTCGTCGAATGGCGTCGAGATCACTCGACGCCTAAAGTTTCCCGAGTATTTCTAAGTTAATTTCGTCGGGATCACTCGATGCTCCTCGAGCTTGAGTCAATTCTCTTGACTCAAAATGCGTGTGAGGGGCCTAACATGAAATGGGATGTTACAAATCCCAATAAACAAAAAAAATAATTTCGTCCCCGAAATTCAAGTTCGGGTCTACGAGGTTTCTATGCACAAGAATTTTAAGAACTTTATGCATAATCAAAAGGTACCTGAGGAGAAAAGCTCCAGGTACCGTTCATGCATCAGATCCATCGGCTCCCAGGTGTGCTCCTCTCGTCCGTGGTTGGACCACAACACCTTGACCAAGGGAACCTTCTTCTTCCGCAGTACACGAGTCGATGTATCATCGATCCAGACTGGCTCTAAATGGACTGATCTATCAGGTGCTACCAGGCCTGCTATAGTGGTAATATGCTGCTCTGGCCGAAGGAGAGATCTCCAAAGCAAAGAGACATAGAACACGTCGTGCAAAGTCTTTAACTCTTGCGGTAGCTCTAGCCTATAAGCCAAAGGACCGATCCGCTCCAGGATCAAGTATGGTCCCATAAATCGAGGGCTGAGCTTCTTGTGTCTCCGCACCCGCAAGACACCATACACCGGACGTATCTTCAAGAACACCCTATCCCCTACCTGGAACTCCACCTTCTAATGCCTCACATTGTAGTACTTAGCTTGCCTACATTTTGCCTCCCGCATCCGATCCCTTATCAGCCGTATCTGAGCATCTATATCCTCAATATAGTCTGACCTGAGTGCCTTGGATTCCCCATCCTGGACCCAAGACAGTAATGTCCGGCACTTTTGTCGTATAGATCCTCATATGGTGCCATCCCAATGCTCGCCTAGTGACTGTTATTGTAGGGGAATTCAATCAGGGGCAACAGTCTCTCCCAGGGCTTCCCTGTGTCCAGTATACATAGACGAAGCAGATCCTCCAAAGTCGGATTGGTCCGCTCTGTCTGGCCATCGGTCTGCGGATGGAAAGCGGTGCTAAAATCAAGCTGAGAACCCAAGTAAGCATGCACCGCTCTACACTCTCTAGAAGTGAATCGGCTGTCACGATTCGATACAATCGTCCTGGGGACGTCTTGGTACCTGACGAATTGTTCCACAAACAACCTCACAAAAAAGCAACCTGGCTGTCCTTCCCGATTGGTATAAAATGGGCTACCTTGGTCAGTCTATCGACAATGACCCATATAGAGTCGTGCCCAGAGTGGGAGCAAGGCAATCCGTGCAAGAAATCCATAGCTATATCATCAAACTTCCACTCTGGCATTAGTAATGGCTGTAGTAACCCTCCTGGGCTCTTGCACTCTGCCTTTACCTGCTGGTAGGTCTTGCAATACGTCACATAATATATGATATCCCTCTTCATCCCTGGACAATACATGCTCATTCGCAGATCCACTGTCATCTTGGTGATACCGGGGTGCACTAAGTACTGAGAACAGAGTGACTCCCTGAATATATCTTCTCGGATACCGCTTCCTGCATGTATATAGACACGACCATGGAAATGAATGAAGTCATCATGCAAAGAATAGTCCTCTGACTTGACCCCTTCTAGGGCTATGAATTCCTGCTCCAAATCCGCATCCAGCCTCTACTGTGTCCTGATGCGTTCCTGTATATCACACTCGATGACCAAGGAGTTCATGTACTCCTGAGAAACATCCAGCTAAGCTCTGGAAACCATGGTAATGTGCATATCCTTCATCATCTGTACCAGGTCCATAGCCATCACCCGAGGCTTCGGTCCAGTAGTTCCGACTCTCCTGCTCAAGGTATCCGTCACGGTGTTCGCCTTTCCAGAGTGATAATGCATCTTGTAGTCATAGTCGCACAAGAACTCAAGCCATCTCCGCTGGCGTAGATTTAGATCCTTCTACGTGTCAATATATTTGAGGTCCTTGTGATCTGAGAAGATATCACAATGAACCCCAAACAAGTAATGCCTCTAAGTTTTTAAGGTGAATATTACAGCCCCGAGCTCCAAATTATGTACGGGATAATTCTGCTCGTGCTTCTTCAGCTTTCTCGAAGAATATGCAATGACATGTCCATGTGGCATCAGGACTGCACCCATCTCCTGATATGATGCGTCGGTATAAATGTGAAATCCTTCCTTCCCAGATGGAAGTGCAAGGATGGGGGAAGAGGTGAGCATGTCCTTCAACTCCTGGAACGTTGCTTGATGAGTGATAATTAATACTCATTTATTAGTATAGTTTGAATATCATTTTGTACGTAAATAAGGAATTATTTATGTAAATTAAAGAATAAATGATTTGTTTTAAATTATCTTCTTAAAATAAAATTCTGTAGAAAGTAATACTGTATTATCACAAAAATAAAAATATAAGTTCTGTATAAAAGTAGAAGTAATATTCAGTTAACTATAATTATTTATAATATTAATTAAAATAAAATATAAAATATAAAGTTTAAATGTATATATTATTAATTAAAATAAAATATAAAATATAAAGTTTAAATGTATATATTATTAATTAAAATAAAATATAAAGTTTAAATGTATATATATTAATTAAATTAAAATATAAAATATAAAGTTACTAATTCTAATATAGTTTATATTTATAATGTGTTTGTGTTTATGCAGAAATGATCAACTGGCCTAGTGAAGTGGGAGCTTTGTAGGATTTCATGAAGTCACGGGTTCAAATCCTGGTGAAAGCATTTTTGCGCTTGTTGACCCGCCAACCCGCCAGCTACCTGCAACCCGCCAGGACCAGCTTAACCGCAACCCGCCAGCTCAGCATGTTGACCCGCCAACCCGCCAACCCGCCAGCTCAGCCTGTTGACCCGCCAACCCGCCAGCTACCTGCAACCCGCCAGGACCATCTTAACCGCAACCCGCCAGCTCAACCTGTTAACTCGCCAACCCGCCAACTTTTCCATCAGCAGCCCACCAGCAGCTTTTCAATCAACCAGCTGCCAAGCTTATCCATCAGCAGCTTTTCCATCAGCAGATGCAGTTCTTATCCAACCAGCCAACTCAGCTGCCAAATCAGCTCCCTCCTTTTCCAAACCGCCACGTGTCAAGCTGTCCAAAAGCCAGCTGTCTCATAAGCTGAATTTCAGCTTTTGCAAAAGCTGTTTGGCAGCTTTTTCATAAGCTGTTTGGCAACTTTTCCAAAAGTGCTTTTCTAAAAGCAATTTTTTCTATAAATAGAGGGGCAGAGCTGAGTAGAATTATTCGAACTCCAGCAGCTTCCTTAAGAACTGTTAGGACTCCCCAGCTCTCTGACAAGGAACTGGTAGTAGCTTTCAAGTATTCTAAAGTTCTGTAAGTTGTAATATTTTCAGCTTTATTTTCAGCTTTTTAGAAAGTTATAATAATTTTGGACTTTATAAAATAAACTCTTTTAATTTTAATTCTGAGTAATTTACTGTTTTATTTTCAGCTTTACTTTCCTTTATTTTCTCATACTATCCCGAATGAAAGGCGAAGTTCTGCTTATGTCCTGGATTAAGATAGCGTGAAACTGCTTTCAAAACTATTTTCAAAACCTTATTATTTCGTACTATCCCGAATGACCCGCCAGCTCAGCCTGTTGACCCGCCAGCTACCTGCAACCCGCCAGGAACAGCTTAACCGCAACCCGCCAGCTCAACCTATTAACTCGCCAACCCGCCAACTTTTCCATCAGCAGCCCACCAGCAGCTTTTCAATCAACTAGCTGCCAAGCTTATCCATCAGCAGCTTTTCCATCAGCAGATGCAGTTCTTATCCAACCAGCCAACTCAGCTGCCAAGTCAGCTCCCTCCTTATCCAAACCGCCATGTGTCAAGCTGTCCAAAAGCCAGTTGTCTCATAAGCTGAATTTCAGCTTTTGCAAAAGCTGTTTGGTAGCTTTTCCATAAGCTGTTAGGCAACTTTTCCAAAAGTGCTTTTCCAAAAGCAATTTTTTCTATAAATAGAGGGCAGAGCTGAGTAGAATTATTCGAACTCCAGCAGCTTCCTTAAGAACTGTTAGGACTCCCCAGCTCTCTGACAAGGAACTGGTAGTAGCTTTCAAGTATTCTAAAGTTCTGTAAGTTATAATATTTTCAGCTTTATTTTCAGCTTTTTAGAAAGTTGTAATAATTTCGGACTTTATAAAATAAACTCTTTTAATTTTAATTCTGAGTAATTTACTGTTTTATTTTCAACTTTACTTTCCTTTATTTTCTCATACTATCCCGAATGAAAGGCGAAGCTCTGCTTATGTCCTAGATTAAGATAGCGTGAAACTGCTTTCAAAACTTTTTTCAAAACCTTATTATTTCGTACTATCCCGAATGACCCGCCAGCTCAGCCTGTTGACCCGCCAACCCGCCAGCTACCTGCAACCCGCCAGGACCAGTTTAACCGCAACCCGCCAGCTCAACCTGTTAACTCGCCAACCCGCCAACTTTTCCATCAGCAGCCCACCAGCAGCTTTTCAATCAACCAGCTGCCAAGCTTATCCATCAGCAGCTTTTCCATTAGCAGATGCAGTTCTTATCCAACCAGCCAAGTCAGCTCCCTCCTTATCCAAACCGCCACGTGTCAAGCTGTCCAAAAGCCAGCTGTCTCATAAGCTGAATTTCAGCTTTTGCAAAAGCTATTTGGCAGCTTTTCCATAAGCTGTTTGGCAACTTTTCCAAAAGTGCTTTTCTAAAAGCAATTTTTCCTATAAATAGAGGGGCAGAGCTGAGTAGAATTATTCGTACTCCAGCAGCTTCCTTAAGAACTGTTAGGACTCTCCAGCTCTCTGACAAGGAACTGGTAGTAGCTTTCAAGTATTCTAAAGTTCTGTAAGTTGTAATATTTTCAGCTTTATTTTCAGCTTTTTAGAAAGTTGTAATAATTTCGGACTTTATAAAATAAACTCTTTTAATTTTAATTCTGAGTAATTTACTATTTTATTTTCAGCTTTACTTTCCTTTATTTTCTCATACTATCCCGAATGAAAGGCGAAGCTCTGCTTATGTCCTGGATTAAGATAGCGTGAAACTGCTTTCAAAACTATTTTCAAAACCTTATTATTTCGTACTATCCCGAATGAAAGGCGAGGCGAAAGCCTATGACTTGGATTAAGATAGTGCGGAAGCTCTGCAAAATTTTACTACCCTATCCCAAAAACAAAGGTGAAGCGAAAGCTTAAATCCTGGATTGAGATAGATAGGTAGATATTATTTTCTGTACTTTATACCGCCCCCATCCTGAGAAGAGGCTAAGAACCCTTAGCACTTGGTCAAGATGAGCTCTGGGCTGGATACTATTTTCCACTATTTCAACTCTACTTTCTAGTTATTCTAACTAGGGTTTTCTGTTAATTGATCATATACCAGGTGACGAGACACTACGTTTACGTTAACCAGTTTAAACGCAAGTCTTCCTGGTCGTACTTTCGAGTCAGTGATGCTACCAAAGGGATCCTCTCGTGAAGTTAGATAATTAAGAAATAAAGTTGTTCTTTAATAGCTGAATTAATATTCTCTCAAAGTAATTCTGAAATCGAGGACTAGTTTCTAAGTCCCTATCTTAATAAAATCACGTATATATATTTTTCTATCTTTAGTTTTTAAATATAAACTCCACTCCGTTCGTTCGATAAAATAATAGCCCGTTCTAAAAAGTAGAATAATTAACACCGATCCCAGGAAAAATACGATCTTGATATTTTCTACAAAATACTATACTCCTATGCAATAGGTACTCTTGCCTTAATCCACAGGATATAAGTAAGTATACAAAGAGATAGACTTATATACGTAAAAGATTATATAAAACCAAATCTATCTTCTTTAAAACAAAATTTACTTATCAAGCTTTTTGACGCCGTTGCCGGGGATTTGTTTATATGTGTTAATATTTGAAAATAAAAGAACACTATTAATTTTATCTTTTCTTTTTCTTGTTATTTAAAAACCTTAGTTTTTATAAAAATAAAACAAACATAAAATTCGCTGAATTAAAAACTTTATTTTTATAAAACCTAACTTTTATTAACAAGTTTATTAACGACTAGCAAAAAAAAACAAAAAAAAACCTAACCTACTATTTTAATGTATTTTATATAAAACTTGAAAAAATAAAAAGTAGTTTATAATAAAAAATAAACCTGCTTTTATTATAAAACTTCTTTTATAGAAAACTTGTTTTATATAAAAAACCTGTTTTTAGTTATTTTCCGTTTTACGTCCTTCAACTCCTGGAACGTTGCTTCGCACTTCTCGCTCCAAGTAAAAGCCGCATCCTTCTTAGTCAAGGACGTGAGGGGGAGTGCTACCCTTGAGAACCCCTCCACGAACTTGCGAAAATATCCTGCAAGTCCCATGAAACTGCGTATATCTGAAACCGATTTTGGTTGCGGCCAATCTCGAACAGCCTGTACCTTGGCTGGGTCCACAGCCAACCCAGCTCCACTATTGGTATGCCCCAAGAATGCTACCTCCTGCAGCCAGAACCGACTTTGGTCGCGAGCAATCTCAAACTGCTTGTTGCATCAGGACTGCATAATATATAAATAGGTATTCAAGTTCGGGTCTACGGGGTTTCTATGCACAAGAATTTTAAGAACTTTAAGCATAATCAAAAGGTACCTGAGGCGAAAAGCTCCGGGTACCATTCACGTATCAGATCCATCGGCTCCTAGGTGTGCTCCTCCCAACCGTGGTTTGACCACAACACCTTGACCAAAGGAACCTTCTTCTTCTGCAGTACACAAGTCGATGTATCATCGATCCGGACTGGCTCTAAATGGACTGATCTATCAGGCGCTACCGGGCCTGCTATAGTGGTAATATGCTACTCTGGCCGAAGGAGAGCTCTCCAAAGCGAAGAGACATGGAACACGGCATACAAAGTCCATAACTCTTATGGTAGCTCCAGCCTACAAGCCAAAGGACCGATCTGCTCCAAGATCAAATATGGTCCCATAAATCGAGGGCTGAGCTTCTTGTGTCTGTGCACCCGCGAGACACCATGCACCAGACGTATCTTTAAGAACACCTTGTCCCCCACTTGGAAATCCACCTTCTGATGCCTCACATCGTAGTACTTGGCCAGCCTACTTTGTGCCTCCAGCATCCGATCCCTGATCAGTCGTATCTGAGCATTCGTATCCTCAATATAGTCCGAACCGAGTGTCTTGGGGTCCTCATCCTGGACCCATAACAGTAATGTCCGACACTTTCTGCCATATAGAACCTCATATGGTGCCATCCCAATGCTTTCCTGGTGACTGTTATTGTAGGAGAATTCAATCAGGGGAAACAGTCTCTCCCAGGTCTTCCCCGCGTCCAGTATACATAGACGCAGCAGATCCTCCATAGTCTGGTTAGTTCGCTTTGTCTGGCCGTCGTTCTGCGGATGGAAAGCGGTGTTAAAAGGAAGCTGAGAACCCAAGTACGCCTACACCTCTCTCCACTCCCTAGAAGTGAACCTACCATCACGATCCGATACAATCATCCTGGGGACGCTGTGGTACCTGACGAACTGTTTCACAAACAACCTCACCAAAATAGCAATTGGGTTGTCCTTCCTGATTGGTATAAATCGGGATACCTTGGTGAGTCTATCGACAATGACCCATATAGAGTCGTGCATAGAGTGAGAGCGAGGCAATTCATTCATGAAATCCATAGCTATATCCACAAACTTCCACTCTGGCACTGGTAATGACTGTAGTAACCCTCCTGGTCTCTTGCACTCTGCCTTTACCTACTGGCAGGTCTCGCAATGCGTCACATAATTTATGATATTCCTCTTCATCCCTGGCCAATATATGCTCATTCGCAGATCCGTTGTCATTTTGGTGATACCGGGGGTGCACTGAGTACTGAGAACAATGTGCCTCCCTGAGTATATCCACCCGGATATCGCCTCTTGCGGGTATATACAGACGGCCACGGAAATGAACGCGGTCATCATACAAAGAATAGTCCTCTGACTTGCCCCCTTCCATGGCTATGAATACCGGCTCCAAATATGCATCCAACCTCTAATGTGTCCTGATGCACTCCTGTATATCACACTCGATGACTAAGGAGTTCATGTACTCCTAATAAACATCCGGCTCAGATCTGGAAACCATGGTAATGTGCATATCCTCTATCATCCGTACCAGCTCCATAGCCATCACCCGGGGCTCCGGTCAAGTAGTGTTGGCTCTCCTGCTCAAGGCATCCGCCGCGGTGTTCGCCTCTCCCGGGTGATAATGCATCTTGTAGTCATAGTCGCACAAGAATTCAAGCCATCTCCACTGGCACAGATTTAGATCCTTCTGCGTGTCAATATATTTGAGGTTCTTATGATCTGATAAGATATCACAATGAACCCCATACAAGTAATGCCTTCAAGTTTTTAACATGAATATTATAACCCCGAGCTCCAAATCATGTACGGGGTAAATCTGCTCGTGCTTTTTCAGCTGTCTCGAAGCATATGTAATGACATGTCCATGTTGCATCAGGACTGCACCCATCTCCTGATATGATGTGTCGGTATAAATGTGAAATCCTTCCTTCCTAGATGGAAGTGCAAGGATGGGGGGAAGAGGTGAGCCTGTCCTTCAACTCTTGGAACACTGCTTCGCACTTCTCACTCCAAGTAAAAGCCACATCCTTCTTCGTCAAGGACGTGAGGGGGAGTGATACCCTTGAGAACCCCTCCACGAACTTGCGATAATATCCTTCCAGTCCCAAGAAACTGCGTATATCTGAAACCGACTTTGGTCGCAGCCAATCTCGAACAGCCTGTACCTTGGTCGGGTTCACAGCCAACCCAGCTCCATTGATGGTATGCCCCAAGAATGCTACCTCCTGCAGCCAGAACTGGCACTTGGAGAACTTTGCATACATCTGATGCTCTCTCATCTTGCCCAACACCAGTGCCAAATGCTGGGTATGCTCCTCCTTTGTCCGGGAGTAGATCAGAATATCGTCGATGAAGACTATAACAAATCTATCAAGGAATGGCTCGAAGACACGGTTCATTAGACTCATGAATGTGGAAGGTGCATTCGTGAGTCCGAAGGGCATCACCAAGAACTCGTATAGGCCGTAATGAGAACTAAAGGCTATTTTTGGGATATCCTCCTCCTGAATGCGCGGCTGATAGTACCTGGACCTCAAATCCAGCTCGGAGAACCAAAAGCTCCCTGTTGCTGATCAAAAAGCTCGTCGATCTGGGGCAACGGATATGTGTTCTCGACTATCAACCGGTTCAGCTCCCAGTAGTTGATGCAGAGCCGCAATGATCTATCCTTCTTCTTAACGAATAACACCAAAGCACCCCACAATGATGAGCTCGGTCTGGCAAATCCTGACTCCACTAGTTCCTGCAACTGGGTCCTGAACTTTGCAAGCTCCTTGGGGGCCATCCTATACGGTGTCCGAGACACGGGCTTCGCTCCCGGCACCAACTGAATCAGGAAGTCCATATCCCTAATCGGTGGCAATCCGGGCAATTTCTCCGGGAATACATCGAAAAAATTCCAAACCACCGGGATATCATCAATAGAAGTTTTTGCTCCCGCCATCTCGAAGCAGATAATGTATACCTCCACTCCTTGCTCATAGGCTTTGACAGTCTGTACCGATGATAATAGAAGGTGGGAGACAAGTCTAATACCTTCGATGATGATGTCAGTGTCCATGCCGTAAGGTGATCCTCCTCGACGGGCAATCGATCCGAGCATGGTTCCAGTGCAACCATGTCATACCCAAGATCAGATCAAAGTCTAGCATTCTCAAAATCATCATCGGCGCTTCGAAGGTCTTTCCTCCAATTTCTACCTCCATGTTACACTTAAAGATGATAATAGCTCTGATCCGTCTAGCAAACGCACCCTCCTAGTTACGCCTGTGAATCAGTTTATGCCCGCTAGTCCCTCCAAGAAAGCTTCTGATACAAATGAGTGTGAAGCACCCGCATCGAACAATGTATGAGTGGGTTTTCCGCTGACAAAGACTATGCCTGGGGTTTTTTTTTTGAATTATATCATGTTTGTTGTTCTACTAAATTTGGTAAGGTATAATAAAATTAAAGCTAGATTGTAATTAATTTTAAGTACCTGTAATAACCTCCTCGAGGTTCCTTGGCTCGCCGAGGTCCAAAGCGTACATCTGTTCCTACCCTTGTCCTCTACCGTAATGTCATCGGCCTCAGCCTCGACCTTGGCCTTGGCCTCAGCCCTACTGCACAAAAGGAGATACCAGAGGTGGAGAAGGAGGTTGTGAATGGAGCTGTTGAGGGCAGTCAGCTCTTACGTGCCCCGAATGTTGGCATCTAAAACAAATCAACGGTCGGTGGCAACGGTCATCCTGTCTCCTTTATTCGTGTACCTGTAGTGGCTGGGGAGCTAGTACTACATGAGGTCCCTGCTCCGGCCTGAAGTCTGAACGATAAAATCCCCGACCCTTCTTATAGCTCATCACTCTGCCACTCTGGGAGCCCCTATTATTCTCCCAATGGGATGACCCATCCAATGGTCTCTTTCCCCTGCTCTATACTATCAGCTGGTCTGCCTCCATCTTCTTAGCCATCTCTATGATCTGCGTTGAAGTGTCATGGGAAATGAATAGTAGAGCCTGCCTGGTAGAGTCCTTAAGCCCCCGATAAAATCTCTTTGCATACCTCCTGTCATCTAGATCGTGTAACCCCGAGAACCTGGCCAGATGGGAAAATTCCCTCTGGTACTCCATCACTGATCTGGTCCCCTACTTGAGGTTAAAAACCTCTCCTCTAACTCATCTCTATCTGTAATAAACACGAAGTGATCTAAGAAGGCCTCGCTGAACTCATCCCAAGAAATATCTGACAGCTCCCTATCTGCATACGTGGAGTCGCGCATTGACTTCCACCATCTCTTCGCGTGCGCATCCAGTGCAGAAGTCGCCAAAGGAACTGCCTTCCTGACAGGGCAGTTGATGCATGCAAGCATCTCCTGAATGGCCTCAAGCCACTCCTACGGCTTTATCGCATTCTCTGTCCTGTGGTACATCAGCGGGGACAGATTTTTGAATGCACTCAACTAATTTGATCCCGGATTGGTCTGCTGGGTCGGGGCCTGCTGATCCCTGATGGCATCGAGGATGGATATCAGAGTCTGCCTCATCTCCGTCTGCTGGAAAGGTGCAACAGCCGGAGGGGGAGGGACCACAGCCTGTGGTACAGCGACCTGTGGGGGTTGCATAAATGTAAGGTTTATATTAGGATTGTCCTAACTCATTGCTTAAATGGACTATTTTATATGACTTTTACACATGTGCACACTATTGCTTTCGCTACATAGTTTGTCCGCAAACTAATGCCCGAGCGGGGTGGTCTTGTGTTGTAGACTTCTTCTCAATGATCGTTTGTTTAGTGATACCAATTTGTAAGACCCCCCCCCCTTACTCCGGAGGTAACCCAGTCTTATGACCAGAACCGCCGCTTATGGTGACACTTAGCACACACGAGCTAGTCGACACTGCTAGATGCCGATCATGCCGACTAGTACGATCATTCAACCTATCGGCCAATCGAGAAGAGAAGCAATATAAGCAATTTATATATCGAGTCCACATGAAAACATCATCATAATATAAGTAAAATGAGAGATCCAATAGTCCACAATGAGTACAGAATGAAAGGGAAAAGGGCTTATGCCCAGTACATAGTAATCAATCTCTCTCACACAAAATCTAACTAAGCGGAAGCTAATATATCATCAGTACACGCGTCATCACCTGACGTCGGGCTGCAGTAGCAGTAGTAGTAGGTGGTACTAGCTCCTCATGTCTTGCCACCTCGTCCTGTTGGTGCTCCAGCTCCTTGAGCTCCTAAAATAATACGGTCACAACCAATCGTTAGTCATAAAGACTAAGCCATTTTGTCCTCGCCTCACCCCCGCGACTCCTAGGTACCGAGCGGGAGGACGAAGCAGAGAACAACAAGGGGTACAAAAGTAAAGCAGGTGATAGTGGATCTATTCTATCATTATAATAGAATAACAAATATATCCCTACTTTAGCAATTCTATATAGTACTAGTAATGCAGTAAAAGCAGTACTGAAAAGAAGTGTGGTAAGTAGAGTAAAGTACTGAACAGAAAAGTAAACTAACTACTACAGCACTAATCATCACAGAAGTACCTTAACTTATATGAATGCCCATACAAACTTATAAGTTAAGGTTTCACAAATATAACTTATCAAATAAAAGAGCTCATACTAATTTATAAGATAAGAGTCTATAGTGTGTATGTCCTAATTATGTATGAATGGTATGACATCCGGGTTATGAATCATACAAGTGCAACCAACCCAAACGACTTTGTGCGCACAGACCTTTAGTTCCCACTTTTTGGAGTTAGCTAACTCTCAGGTACTACCGTTGTGGCTACATCAGCAGTGGAGCAGGCGTCTCCACTCCTATGCGGGTATACACACTACCAGGCCTAGACCTTCCGTATGCCTCTGATGAACACACTAGAGTTACCATGTACTAAACCGTTGGCTAAACCACCAGACTTTTAGGTCGGGTGTGCGTTCTCGGGGATTGTCCTCCAGACCGCAGTATAAACAACTTACTAGCCCCTCAAACCCTTATACCATGCATGGTTGATTTCTCAAACATACAGAGGTCCAAATGACATTCAACTTTTACCATGGTCATATAATGACCCAATGACCATGCCACCAAAATTTGGAGGCATTTGGAAGAGGGAATCTTCCTATATTCCATTTATTTAATAAATGATATTTCTATAAAAACTATAGAAAAATACATCCCAAAAATTCTGATTTTTGGACAAGGCCTAAGTCTAGCATAAACATATGTATGTTCAAAATTTCATGACATGTGGACTTAGGGTTTGGCTTGGGCACTCATTTAAAAATCTGCTCTAGCCTAGGACCAGTCTTAGTAGAATGACCCTACAGGGAGTTGTAGTGCTCCAAATTACAATTTTAGGGTTTCCATTTAAAGGTAAGACAAAGATCTATATTTTCATGTTGAGCATCATTTCTGAAAATGCCTCTAAGAGGCATAAAATTTACAAGCAAGTTGTTGTTCAAATAGTGATAGAAAAATAATCATTTGAATAAACCTATAGTTTTATTATAAATAATGGAAGGAATCGGCTCATCTTCCCCAATGAGCCGATTGTCCAGATTGCCCCAACCTGGGTAAACCTTGATCTTTCATTTCCCGGCCTTCTGGACGCCACAACCGTCGGTGATTGTCGCCACCACCTCCATTGAGGTGGCGGCTAGCATTTCCTGGCCACGTGGCTGCTGGAGGTGGCTCCTCCGGCGAACCTAAGCAAGAAGAAATGCTCAGAATACTCCCTCTCACTTGGAATCAAGCTCATTTGATCCTGATATCTCTCCTAAAAGAGCTAGACAGCTATCACGGAGGGAATGGAGGAGAAGCGGACCCTTAGAGGAGCTTGACGGTGGGTTTGGTGGTGGTGCACCATGGCCGACCCTTTCTCCGGCTAATCCTCTTCTTTAGCTATCAGTTTCTGCTCCTTAGGGTTCACTGAAGGTGATGGTGGGGTGGAATGGAGGTGAGGCTGGTTGTTTTTAAGGTTTTGACTCAATAGGAGTGGCTGGGCATGGCCGACAGAATGATTCCTCATGCTGCCATGTGTCATCCATATGTTGGACCGTCAATCATTGCCATAAATATGTTTTCTTGAAATGATAAATAGATAATATATTTTTGTTGTAGAGATAAATGTCTCATCATCTTTTTATCCTGAACCCGGTTCGGCCGGTATAAAAGTGAACCGGCCAACACAGCTCTTCAGTAAAAAATTCACCAAGTCTAAAAGCGTTGAGTGTGTTGACACCACTGAACGCCTCGTTGAGTGGTGTCGACAAAACTCAACGCCGCCGGCAATCCTAAGTCAAGGCGTTGAGTGGTGTCGACACCACTTAACGCCGCCAGCAATCCTAAGTCAAGGCGTTGAGTGGTGTCAACACCACTCAATGTCGCGTTGAGTGGTGTCAACACCACTCAACACTGCGTTGAGTGGTGTCGACACCACTCAATACCGCCAGTAATCCTAAGTCAAGGCATTGAGTGGTGTCAAAACCACTCAACGCCGTGTTGAGTGGTGTTGACACCACTCAATGCTACCAGCAATCCTAAGTCAAGGCGTTGAGTGGTGTCGACACCACTCAATGTCGCATTGAGTGGTGTTGACACCACTCAATGCCGCCAACAATCCTAAGTCAAGGCATTGAGTGGTGTCTACACCACTCAACGCCGCATTGAGTGGTGTTGTCACCACTCAACGCCGTCAGAATTCCAAACTTTTCCAAGTTAAGGCGTTGAGTGGCGTTGAGTCCACTCAATGCCGCATTGAGTGGCGTTGAGACCAGTCAACGCAACATCATCCCGCAGCGTCTAAGTAAAAAGGCGTTGAGACCACTCAACGCCATGTTGAGTCGTGTTAAGTTCACTTGACGCTTTGTCGAATGGCATCGAGATCACTTGATGTCTAAAGTTTCCCGAGTATTTCTAAGTTAATTTCGTCAGGATCACTCGACGCACCCCGATCTTGAGTCAATTCTCTTGACTCAAAACGCATGCGAGGGGCCTATCACAAAATGGGATGTTACACATTGACAGTCCAATACTCATGAGAAGAAATGTTAAAGAGAATAATGCAGTGTACAAGTGAAAGTTAGAGGAAAATTTCATACGTAGAAACTTAAAACTTACATGAACACAAAAATGTTAAAAAAACTCAACCAAAAAATATACACAATTAACTGTACTTGTACCCAAGAATTATGAGCACAAAGATTAAATTAATAGCCATTTAAAGTTTATACAAGACACTTTGCAATTCTGTCCAAGGTGCTCAACCTCACAATGCTTAGTCAATCCATTTTTTTTCGTTGTATTTTTTTTGTTTTGTATTTTTTCATAAGAAAAATAAACTGCTTTTTGTAGGCTTAACATAGAACTCCGAATTCACTTGTGTGGTAATATATGATAAACAAATATGAATTGTGCAAAGAAAACAAGGAGAAAGCAATAGTTTTATCATGACTTTTCAGTGGTTATGGTAGAACACTCACAATTCACATAGGCAGTAATGATAAATACATATGAAAATTTTCACAATTTTGTGTGAGAGAGCATTATCATAACTAAAATATTTCTCATACTTAGAGGCATGCAAAAACAATTTGTCAAGTAAAATACACTAGTTGATTTGTATATCAAAAATGATAATATAAGTTTGAATATGACACAATGTTTGAACTACTCTATATAAATGAATATACATTATACATTGCCTAAACACGAGAAAGGAAGACTATGGTGCAGTCATAGGAATATGAGTACCAAAAAAATAACACACTAGCAATTCCGGGATATTGCCAGTCGATATCAGATATCGCCAATCGGCGATAGCGCGGAATTATAATTACCACCAGATCCGGAGTCAAAGCATCGTTTGGAAGATATTTTCCTGAAGCACTCGAGCGAAACCTCGTCCCAACGCCGGCTAACTCTCCAAACTAAGGTATGATTAGGAATTTTTCTTTCTTTTCTTTAGGATTTGATGATTCAAATGGTTAGAGAAATGATTTCATGAAATTTTAGGGAGAAAAATTTCAGTTTTTTTTGTTGTTTTGCTAGGATTTGGGATAAACCCAAAACATTGAATTTTTGAGAGAATAGATCTTAGATCCTAGGGATTGATAAAGTACAAACATAGATCTAGCCGTGTAAAGTATATCAAAGCATTGATCTAGGTTTGTGAGAAGAGATTTAAAAAAAATTGAAGTTTTGAGGAAGATCATGATGAATAGTAGTTGAGATTTTTTTTTTCTTGAATTTGTTAGGGCAAATCGGAAATAAAATGATTTTCGTGTGAGATTTTGTAAGTAGGGATGTTGAAATATGGAATAACACCAAGAAATCATTAATTTTTTGATTTACGCTATCGCCCGGCGACAATGAGTATCGCCCGACGATATTAACAACTTCTAAAAAAATCGTGTTTTACTGTGTACAGATATGACTTTCAGTTCTAAGGCTAGGAGAAGCACAGGAAGTGACACTCACTCATCATATCAAACATATCCAGGAATCGAGAATGCAAACATTGGTGTTGGAAAAATGATTGAATTCGACCAAGTCCGGCATACACATATCCACGACCTACTAGTTTTGGCAGGTATAATGTCAGTCATACTGTCAGATATGTTTTCTTCAATCTTAATTAGAGAATTTTACGACCATCTAAGAGATCCAAATTTTACTGAACTGAACAGGGGAGTAAGGTCTAAAATTCAAGGACAGACTGTGGAAATCACTCACCATAACTTAAGGGACGAGTTTGGTTTGATTGAGCGTGATTATGTGCTGGATGTAGTGGAAAACTACAAGAAAGATAGGGATTGGACACTCTTGAATATGGTTTTACATGGTAATTCCATAAAAAAAACTAATCCAATCCACAACCACACTCACTCCCGATGCACGTTTTGTGCAGGATATCCTGAGGCATACGATTATGCTTAAGTCCTGGGACACTAGAAAGATAATGGCTCAACTGAGTTATGTTACTTACATGATTTTGGAGAGAGAATCGTTTGACGTGGCAGACTTAATTTTATCAATTATTCGTTACATGTATAGACTTAAGAATCTTATGTGGAAGAAATTGAATACACTGTCGATGGGTGCTATAATTCAACGTATCCTATACAAGAAGTACAGTTGGATTGACAAGGAATTCTACTTTGATGATTGTGCACCGACGGTGTTTTGTACGGGCACCACTCATACTAGTGTATGTGGGTCACGAGCTGGATATATGCGGAGTAGTGATCCCTCTTCAAGCATTAGAAATCCACCACTCTCAAGAGGTGGATCACTGCGAGAAGGACTTGATGACTTGCGAGAGTCATTCGAGGAACATAAGAGGGAAGTGAAAAAACATCACACAGGAATGCAGAAATTTATTAAATTTTTTACTAAGAGCTTCAAATTGAAACCAACTCCAGCGGAGGCGGCAGAGTGGGAGAACCCGGTTGTGGAGCCTCCACGATAGTCTTTGTGCCGACCTCATTGGACACGGGGCAATGGTCAAAGCTCCACTAAAGAACAGGAGGATACCAGTGTTGAGGATAACAAAAATTTCTGAGGTTCAGTCAGAAAACGGCTTCTAGAGATATCGTCGAGCGACAGCTAGTAACGTTGGATGATAGTGAATTATATGTTATTTCGTATTTCTGTATTCTATAATGAATTAGTATTTGTAATAATGTCAATGAACTATGATGTGATGTTAGTGAACTATGAACAAGTATTTGTAATATGTTTATTATTTTAAGTTTAATTTTAAAAAAAAATTTAAACTTTTTATTAAAAATTTTTAAAAATCCTTATGTGAATTCATCAACTTGAAATATCTAGAATTCCTAATTATAGTCTTAGCATTGAAAAACGGGAATCTGGAAGTAGTTTTGTGAAAATATCTACAAGCTATGAATCTGTGCTTATAAAATTAACTTTTACTGAATTTTGTTTTATGTGGTCTCTAATGAAATGATGACGAACATCTATATATTTAGACTTAGAGTGATGAACCTGATTATTAGTTAAATCTATTGCACTTTTATTATCACACCTTAGTTCGATGGTTTCATGATTTATTCCAAAATCTTCTAAGGTTTATTTCATCCAAAGAGCTTGTGCACAACAACTACCTAGTGCAATGTATTTGGCCTCGGTGGTGGATAAGGCAATAGAGTTTTGTTTCCTACTCGACCACAAAATAAGTTATGGGCCTAGAAAGTGACAAGAGCCACTTGTGCTCTTATGATCTAATGAACATCCAACATAATTGGAATCAAAATAACCATGCAAAATGAAAGTATTATTATGTGAATACCACAAACCTAGTTTAGAAGTTCCGATAAGATATCTAGAAATAAGTTTAACTGTTTTTAAATGTGATTCTTTTGGATTAGCTTGAAATCTAGCACATAAACAAACTGCAAACATAATATCAGGTTTAGATGCGGTTAAATATAAAAGTGATCCTATCATCCCTCTATATAATGTTTGATCTATAGAAATTCCACTTTCATCTTTTCCTAATTTCAAAGAGACACTCATAGGAGTATTAGCTTATTTTAGATTTTCAAATCCAAATCTTTTTAACACATCATGAATATATTTAGATTGACAGATAAAAATACTATCATGCCTTTGTGTAATTTGAAAATCAAGAAAATATGTAAGTTCTCCTACCATGCTCATTTCAAATTCATTTTTCATAATTTTAACTGCATTATCACATAACTCTTCATTAGTGGATCCAAAAATAATGTCATCAACATAAATTTGTAAAAATATTAAATCATCATGAACATGCTTAATAAAGAGTATACAATTAGCACTACCCATTTTATAATCATTTTTTAACAAATACAAAGTCAAACGATCATACCATGCTCGGGGTGCTTGTTTTAAACCATACATGGCCTTTTCTAATTTATAAACATAATCAGGAAATTTATCATTGACAAAGTATGGAGGTTGTTCTACGTAAACTTCTTCCTTAGTATACCCATTAAGAAAAGCAATTTTTACATCCATTTGAAACAGTTTAAATCTTTTAAAGCTAGCAAATGCAAGAAAAATTCTAACTGCTTCTAAACTTGCTACTGGTGCAAAAGTTTCATCAAAATCTATTCCTTCAATTTGTGAATATCCTTTTGCTACAAGTCTAGCTTTGTTTCTAGTGACCCTAGATTCACTATCCAATTTGTTTTTAAAAATCCACTTTACACCAACAACAGGATGATTTGATGGTATTTCTACTAGTTTTCAAACCTTATTACATTTAAATTGATTAAGCTCTTCATTTATAGCTAAAAACCAAGAATCATCATTTAAAGTGGTTTGCACATCTTTTGGTTCTATATCAAATATAAAACAAAGGTTTAAAAATAAATCATGTAATGATAAATGAGTACTTACCCCCTCTCGATGATTATCCAATGACCAAATCTTGTGGATGATCTTTTGAAAATCTCAGTTCACTTGGAGGCACATATTCCGCCACTTCTTCTTCTTCTGGTTCTTCTTTATCTTCTTTATCTCCAAGTATTTCATCATCATCCGACCTTGGTAGAGGAAATGGCTCTACTACTCCGGTGTTAATGATCTTTTCTTTACTGTTGTCACCAAATATAACTACTACTCCTTTCTTTATTTCTAGAGTAAGGAACTTTGATTTGTTGTCCGTCATGTGCTTTGAACATCCTGAGTCCAAGTATCACACACCTTCCTTATCCTTAGTCTACCAACACACCTAAAAAGAGGATGAGAGTAAAGATCTGGTTACCCATGTGGTGCCTCCCATAGAATAGGTGGACGCTTTAGGTACCCAGATTTGTTTAACAACATAGTAACCTGTCTTCCTATATGTGTGAGTGGTGTGTCCAAACTTATTACAATTGGCACACGTGATAAAAGATGTTGAGGGAATTTTCAAAATATTTTGAGACTTCTTACTGAAGGTAGCAGTAATAGTGGATTTTGTATTTTTATCTGAAAACGATGACTTTTTGAACTTTTCGCCATCACCGACGATAGTGGTTATCATCGGGCAATAGCTTCCAGAAGTGTGTCCGAGCTCGAATTTTTGCCGAATCATAGCATTGGTTCGCCAAAATCATATCCAGTGATTTTCGGCCCACTCAAAATTTTTAATGGCAATTTCTAAATCACGAACTCGGGCTTTCAAGGCGGTGTTTTCAGCGACTAGTGTACCACACTGATTTGCAAAAGCCTTTTTACTACCTTCTACTTGAGAATGGAAAAATTTTAAAGATCTTCCTAACTCCCATTTTTCCTTTGTAAGGGAATCAACACAAAGTTGGGATTTAGCAAGATATTTTTCTAGTTCTTGTATTCTTATCAAAGAGTGACAATCCTAATGACAAGTCACTTTCTCCTTACCAAGTACTTTTAATTCAGTTGTTAGTTATTTATTTTCTTTTGACAAAACTTTAATTTTAGTTTAAGTAATTTAATTTCAGTTAAGCTTTTGTCAAAATATTTACAAGTTCTTAAGAATTCAGAATATAAATCATCATAAGTCGGAGGAGTAACCTCAGTGTCGCTCTAGACACTGCACTCGTCATCAGATGATGAGACACTCTTTCCCATCAAGCACATGTTGGCCCCCTCTTCAGTTTCTGAACTTGAACTACTTGACTCGTCTGATGTGACGTCATCCCAGGTTTTAGCCTTCAGAACTTTCTTCTTATCCTTCTTCTTGTGTCTCTTATCTTTCTGCTCTTTTAGATATTTTTGGCGCTTGCTCCTTATGTCCAATTATTTTGTAATGGTAACACTCAGGTGGTGGACGCTCTTCATCATCCTCTCCATCAGCTTTGGTTTTTTCCTTTCCTATACCCAGATTCTTTCTTGTTGAAAAACTTTCTAAAAGAATTTCTTCTTTAAGGGTATCTCATAACCTTTTGAACTTTTTCACGAACAAGCTCTCCTCATATTCTTCATCATCCTCATCAGACTCACTTTCCGCTTCCTTCTTTGATTTCAACGCCAATGCTTTTTTTCTCGGCTCCACATTGTACTCTTGTTATTGAATCCTCAGTTACACCTAATGAGTTTTCAGAATTCTTATAAGATTCTCAATTTGAAGAGTCTTTAGATCGTGTGACTCCGAGATGACGTTCACTTTTGGATTGAACTTTGAGGGAAGCGATCTAAGAATCTTCCTCACTAAATCTCCATTTGAGAAACTTTTTCCAAGGATCTTATAATCATTCAAATTTTTGTTGAACCTTGTGTACATGAAGTTTACATCTTCATCAACCTCCATCTTGAACTTTTCAAATTCTTACTCTAACTGGAAAAACTTTGAGTCTTTCACCTACGATGTACCTTCATGGGTAACTTCAAGTAGGTTCCAAATATCATACACAGTTTCACATGCACATACAAAATTAAACTCAGTTCTATCTAACGCACAGAATAAAGCATCCATTGCCTTGGCTTTATTCTTACATCTTAGTTTGTCAGTTCCATCTCATTTGTCCTTGAGTTTTTTATAGTAACACTTCTAACTACTATTGTAGGTGGAGTGTAGCATTGTTCTATCATACCCCAAACTTCAATATCTAAGACAATTAGAAAACATCGCATTCGAGTTTTCCAATAGTTATAGTCTGTGCTAGTGAATAAGGGAGGTCTACTTATCCCTTGCCCCTCAGAAAATGCGTGATTATTATGCGCCATTACTCCCGGTGGTGAAACCAATTTGGAGTAACCAACCCCTGATACCAATTGTTGGATCGTGAGACGCCCTTAGAGGGGGTGGGGGTGAATAAGGGTTAACAATATTTATATTTTTTTCAATTAATATTTGCTTGAAAAATAATTGCAGAAACAAATACTAATTTTTCATAATCAAGAATAAACACTTAGTAAATCACAAGAATAGAAATAATGATAATTCATTTCACAAGTGTTAAATAGAATATAATGAATCTCTATGAAGTTAGAGATCAAAGCTATGAAAAATTACAAACTTCTTTTGATTTCACCGGTCCTTCTAACAAGAATTAGCTGGATATATCGTATCTCTTCCTAGATCTAGCTACTAGCCTCCCCTTATATCACAACACGATCTAGTCGCTGCTCACAAGGCGGTGAGAACTCCCTAAGTCGCATAAGGACCTAGACGCCATATACAAGGAGGTGATTCTTTCCTAAGCCACGCAAGGACTTAAACGCCACACACAAGGTGACGATTTCCTCTATCAATTACAAATAAGAAATTAAGAATTACACAGTAAATTTCAGAATGAAAACTCCCTCAAAATATTGCGCTGAAGATGCTGACGAATCCTTGCCAAGGTTGCTTCAGATGCCGTATACGAGTCGTCGTTTCTTCGCTCTTGTCCCTTCTTGTGAAGATGGAGTTTTTCTGGATGTTGGAGCTTTCTGGAACCGTTACACGAAAAGGAACACTTCAAATTCTCTAAGTCTTTTATTTCCTCAAAAAAATGAGCCTCTTTTATATTTTAGCGCAATCGCCCTGCGATACTGGGTTTCTCCTGCAAGCGATATCCTCACAGGCTACCACGTGTCTCATGATTCGAAACTTCTGCGGGCTGAATCTGTCATGGCCAATCGTGCGCTATCGCCTGGGCGATATCGATATCGTCGGGCGATATCCGGTTGGAACTGCACGCCGTGGAGAAAATGTTGTAACTGCCCATTTAGTTATCACCTGCTGGCGATAGTGGATATCGCCAGATGATATCACCTTAGCTCCTATGTTCAAACCCGAATCCAAGTCCAAATGATTTTAGTGTTAGACCTGTAATATCTGCATATCATAAACACACTGTGATCAAATACAAACGAGATTTGTTATTAGCAAACCAAGAAACGTGAAATGCGTGCATGCTCCAACAAGTGTCTCATCGGTCGGTCAAACCGAGGAGCCAAATAATTTCAAATAAAAATATGTGCTCGAAGGAAGTACAAAATAAGTGCATAAAAATAAAAGTTTCATGATGCATGAGGATGACATGTTTATTTGTGCGCGACAAAGGGTGCATCAGATTTGCTATCAATTGTGAATACCTAACTCATGTGATTGGAGATCTCATGAATTGATTTCAATGTGATAGAAAAAAAATTGTTGATGTACCATAGTTGAAAGCATAATTTTTTAATAAGTGGAGAAAACATTCTCCTCATTCATAAGTTGTATTGCTCAACATAATTTATATAATGAACTTATAGTTCTTAATGATTGCCGAATGCATCTTTTTTTTGCAACACATTTGCTATGAAATATCTATTTAGGCGACACCTATGGGGTAGACATAAGACCGCAAATTTACAGTCTTTGGCAAATTATTATCTTCTAGAGAAGAAATAAACATTAAATGTAGGTTCAATGTAACAATTTTACCTACACCCATTGGATTGGATTACTTGATGAAGCAAATGTTTATTGGCTTTTATTTTTATTAATATTTATCTTTAGTTTATAAAGTTCATTTATGTTTTTTTAATTTTGTGAAAAATTGTTAGAAATTTATTAATTAAAACATTTAATTCATAACTATTTAATGGAACATTTATGATGTTTGAGCTTCACATTAATTGATGGGAAAAACTCAACTAAATGAAAGGAAGACAAATATTTGGAGGGAAACTCTTTCATGAGAAAAGATAAAACATTTAATCCCATCTTATCATCGTGCACCACATTAAGCGAGTTCATAAACTATTTCATTCATTCTTATTATGTTCAAAGAAATATAAGGAGAATCCATAAATCACACATGTGCACGCACGCTCGCACACCCCAACTACATTTGGGGAATAATTAAATTATATATTTTTATATACATAATATAATAGTTCTACCATTTTCAAAATTATTTTGCCTTCTTTATAATTCAATGTACATCTATTACTTCCTCCAGCGCGCATCAATTTCTATACACCGATTTCACCCAGGGTATAAGTAAACGTAGGTAAATTTCTATTGTTCCAATCGTGCAACGGTTTCTTCGCTCCCATACGTCCATATGAAACCGACGAACGTCTATTTCACATGACTAAGGGCCTGTTTGGGAGGGCTATTGAGCTCCTTTTCATTTTCTGGAAAACACTACCGCACTTAAGAGACCGTTTTGATTGTTTATCGGTGGAAAAAACTACCCCGAAAAACTTCATTTTCTCATCTTTTGGAAAAGCCACTTGTCACCTATTTTTCAACATTTTCGAAAAGCACTTACTCATACAAAAACACTTATCTCTTAACAAAATCTACAACATGATTTTTTTGTCTTGGCGTGATTTTTTTCTCGTACGTAATTATTTTGCACTGAAGTGTTTTTTTTGCCCAGCGCAAATTTTTCGCCCGGGCGCGAAATTTTAGCCAAGGCGCGAATTTTTCGCCCGAGCTAGCATTTTTCGTCTGTGGCATTTTTCGCCTGGGCGCGGGGTTTTTTGCTCGGGTGAGTTTTTTCGTCCAAGTGCGGTTTTTTTTTGCCCGTGCAGGTTTTTTTCGTCCGAGCGTGTTTTTTTCACCTGGGCCGATTTTTCGTCCATACGTAATTTTTTGCCCGAGTGCATTTTTTTCATCCGAGTGTGATTTTTTTGCCAGTGCACGATTTTTTTTCACCCGAGCCGATATTTTTGCCCGGCGTGATTTTTTCGCCCGAAGGCGTTTTTTTTTCTCTTGGGCGTGATTTCTTTGCACTGACGCGATTTTTTCGTCCGGGCGCGATTTTTTCGCCCTCGTGTGATTTTTTCGCCCGCGGGCGATTTTTGCGTCTGCGCGCATTTTTTTCACCCGAGGACATTTTTTTCGCCTGGGCACGATTTTTTCGCCCGGGCGCGATTTTTTCGCCCAGGCACGATTTTTTAGTCCGAGCAAGATTTTTTCTCCCGGGCGCGATTTTTTTTGCACGGGCGCGTTTTTTTCCCTGGGAGCGATTTTCGCCCGAGTACTATTTTTCGCCCGGGAGCAAATTTTTCGCTCGAGAGCGATATTTGTCATCAGAGCTTGTTTTTTTCGTCGGAGAGCGGTTTTTTCACCCGGAAACAATTTTTTCGCTTGAGCGCTGTTTTTTCGCGGGGAGCGAATTTTTGGCCCGAGCCCTGTTTTTTCGCCCGGTCGGTAATTTTTTGATCGGGCGCGAATTTTTTGTCCGTTAATGATATTTTTTTGCCCTGACACGTATTTTTTTGCCCGGGCACGATTTTGTCACATTAGCGCGTCCGAGGGCGAATTTTTCGCTCGGACGTGAATCTTTGGCCTTAGCGTGATTTTTTCGCTCGTTCATGATTTTTTCGCTCGTTCGTGCTTTTTTCAGCTGGGGCCAATTTTTTTCGCCGGGACGTGATTTTTTCTTCTGCTCTCAATTTTTTCAGCCGGACGCGAATTTTTCGCTCGTGAGCGATATTTTTTGTTGGAGCACGTTTTTTTCCCCGACACGTTTTTTCCACCCGGGCGCGATATTTTCGAACGTGGGCGAATTTTTCGCTCGGACGCGAATTTTTCGCCTCGACGTGATTTTTTTACCCGGTCGTGTATTTTTTCGTCTGGAAGCTATTTTTTCCGCTCGAATGAAATTTTTTTCGCTTTCGATCGATTATATCGCGTCCGTGTGAAAAATTCTCATTCGTGCAAAACGTTCGTGCCCGGGCAAAATTTTCCCGCCCAGTCGTAAAATTCGTGCCTGTCCGAAAAATTCACGCCCGTCTGAAAAATTTGCGGTCATTCGAAAAATTCGTGCTCGTCCGTAAAATTCGCACCCGTTCAAAAAATTCGTGCACGTCCGCAAAATTGGCACCCGGCCGAAAAATTGGGGCCCGGGCAAAAATATAGGGCCCGACCGAAAAATTTTCGCCCAAGCAAAAATATCGCGCCCGGGCGAAAAATTCGCGCCCGGGCGAAAAATTCGCGCCCGGGCGAAAAATTCGCGCCCGGGCGAAAAATTCGCTCCCGGGCGAAAAAACCGCGCGCGGGATAAAAAACCGGGCCCCGGTGAAAAAATTCGCTCCCGAATGAAAAATTTGCTCCCGGACGAAGAAAACCTGCCCCGGCGAAATAATTGTGCCTTTCTCCCGGACGCACATATTTAATAAAAAAAGTTACCGCAACGGAGATTTGTCAAACGGTTTATAAAGTGCTTCTTTTTGAAAAATTCTGCAAAAAAATTCACCCAAACAGTTCTCCTTTTTAATAGACATTTTTCAAAAGTTACTTTTCCTACCATTCTTTTGCTACCACTCATCCTTTCTGAAAAGTCTTCCCAAACAGGCCCTAAAACCTGTGCACCATTTCTTGTTTCTATTTTTAATACGCACTTTTGCCTCATTAAATTTTAAGTTGATAATATACTTTTTTATATATACAATAACATTTACTTAATATAATACAATTGCAAATTAATTTACGTGATTAATTTTTTGCGGTTTTACGAGAATCTTATATAAGAGGTACTCCTAAAATGAAACAAATACTATCTCGCTATCGACTAATCAAATTTTCTCTATTCTGCTCTTGCAATTTTGCTCTATTTTATGTTTGACTCAGTAAATATTCAAATGCTCTGTGTTTCTTTGGTGTCCACATACATCAAAATTTTCATGATCTAATCAAGTGTTGTAACTTGAAAGAGTGAGCATCGATTGAAAACTCTGCTAGAAGATAGTATAACTTCATTGGGGCAATAATCACACATCTTACTCAAACTCGATTTCAAAAATAAATTTTATTCCGCATTCTTTGAATTTTTTTTTCAGACCCTGATATTATATAAAAAATTATTAATAAAGTAAAAAAAAAATATTATTTTGAGAATATACTAAAAAAATATTCCAACATCAATCACACTACCATAACTCCCAAGAATTTGGAAGAACTAATTGGCATATGAAAACTTTATAACCAATTGATAATTACAACGACCAAGGATAGAAGCACTAACCCTATACAATGAAAAGAATCAAACACTGAAAGGAGAGAAATAAAAAAATGTTTCGTTTGGGGGGACTTATTTTCACCGGTCAAGCGGTTATGACCGTATGAACCGGACCTTAATCTGAATTGGCAAAATAAGTCGTAACCGCTTGATCGGTGAAAATAAGTCCCCCCAAACGGAGCCAAAATCTGAATTGGCAACAGCCTCCATTGAAATATCCAACTTCTTTACACAGATGCATTGCTTGCAAGGCCAAGAGCCTCTGCCGCAATCCAACATAGGTTTTTGCTCAGGTGCCCTGCCACCAAGGTTAACTTTTGAAGGGAGTAATAACCCTTTGTACAGGAGGTTGAGAGAGTTAGAATGTCTTCTCTATTATTAAACAAAATTAGAGAAACTAGTGGATTGCACTTAGCTATAGAAAGCTCTGAAGGAATCAAAGCTCCCCCTGGCTTAGAGAATATCCAGGAAGAAGCCTTGCTTCAGGGTGCAGTTTCTCTTCAGAACTCTTGATAGAGAAGATCTGTTGTCTTGAAGTTCTTGAAGGAGCAGCTTGAAGAAGACTCTTGATGTGGAATGGTTGTTCTTCTTCAACATCTTTTCTTTCTTCTTCTTCTTCTACTTGAAGCTCTGAGTATGAATATTCCTGTAAGCAGGATGAACTCAGGATTGAAGAAGAGAGTTGTTCTACACTTGTTCTTGTTGTTGAATCTGTGTATCTGAATATCTGTATATCTCTATTAACTGTCTGTGTATTTCTTTCAATAGCTCTTTATATATCAGCCTTTGTAACGGCTTCTAACTTTCTCTTGATTTGAATCTTGTCTTCTTCTGAGATCTACAATCTGGGCTATAAATAACACATAGTACAAATAGCCTGCAGAAGGACATTCTATAAATAAATAAAGCTTTCTTAGAAGCTGCTTATCCATTCTGCAAGTCCAAAAGATATTAGAGAAAGTCACATCAAAAACAAACTCTTTACGGCCAGAGAAAGACATCTGTGTCTAACGGCTATAAAGGACAGCATGGCAGATAAAGAACACAGATTTGTCAACTAATAGGACAAAAGACTTTGTCAGATAGAACTTGACTTATGCATAAATAATGAGGCAAAGATTGCCTTGATATATAAGCATAAAATCAATGAAATAATCTTTAATAAAATAAGCCAGATATATAAGAAATAATTCACAGAAGAGAAAGAGTACAATATCTCTAAATGCAAACAAAAAGATAGTCGAACGAATCACGACGATCATCGAACTATTAGAGCAGATAATCGAACTATTAGAACAGATAGTCGACCTACAAGAAATCTGTCGGGATAGAAAAAGTCGAGTAGGACTCGACGATCGACGATACTAAGACCACAGATCGTCGAGCTTAACAGAAATGAACTAACTCAGAGATAGTCGATCTGCTGACTGACGATAGTTGATCAACTGATAGATGATAGTCGATCAACTGATAGACGATAGTCGAGCGGCGTTCGACCATAGTCGAACAAAATACACTTAACTAGATTTTCAATCTTGATAAACAACAACTCTACACAACTGATAGGATCTAACCTAAATCAAACCTTTGACCATAGATAAATCTTGGGTCAAGAAACTAATTGAGAAGACTTAACTCAAATCCAAACTAGGGTGCCAACAATATTCATACTTATTGTATCTATTTTTAGATACATTCTTGACAGTCTGGTTGACAGCAAATCTTTTGTATTGTGCTGGTGCTGTTGCAGCTACACCCACTGGTTTCTCATAACCATGGGGTTTATGAACATGGGTTGCCTTATTGACATAAGCACCATTGTTATTCAGAACTTCAGTCTTATTATGACCAAGAGTATTCTCAAGGTCATACTTGTTAGAAGGCACTTGTACCTTTCTAAAAACTGCAGGGACTTTAAAATTCAATGGTTGTACTGAGGCTTTGCCCTTTCTCTTGAATTAGGCAGCCCTGGTATTACCTTTAAAGCCTATTCCAGCCTTACCCTTTTGAGCCACAAACTCATCTATTAAGGGTAAAACTGATTTTGGCTTGGAGTAACTAGCCACCAAATCTTTCTCCTTTTGAAGTCTGACTTCCAGACTTTTGATTAGATCATTTTTGTATGTGATTGTACCCATCTGAATAACAGTAATAGTTTTCAACTTGGCAACCTCATTCATTTTTTGATCCTATTCTTTCTCTAAACCAGATGCAGTCATCTTAAGATCTGCAATTTCCTTAGCCTGAGTTTTGGCCAGGTTCTTGCTTTTCTTTAGTGCCTGCAACAAGTCCCCATATTCATCTATCAGCTGATGAATATCACCTTCAGACTAAAATCCATCCACATCACTTGATGCAGATGTATCTGACTCTGTGCCAGTACTACAAACTGAATTACTTAACAAACATTGTACCTTGCTAGGACCAGGCTGATCCTGGCATTTGTCTTCTTCTGATACAGCCATCAGTCCTATGCACTGATGGTCTTCTTGTGCACAGATAGAGTTCAACAATTGCATAAACTCATCTTCTTCTTCTGTTGCATATAGGCCAATGTATGCCTAAGCTTCAGATTCTGACTCTGAAGATGATTGATCTGTTAAGCTCTTCTCCTTCTTAGCAACAAAGGATTTCTCCTTCTTGCTCTTTTGTTGAGTCTTCCTTTTATCAGCAGACTCCTTTCTTTTGTCTGGACACTCAGCAACAACATGTCCAGGTCTATTACAGCAATAGCAAACTATCTTTGATGTTGTAGATTTGCTAGGCTTAGACCTGCTCCTGTCCTTCCTAGATGACTTTCTCTTTTGATAATAGTCATCAACTGGCTGTGATGTGGAGGGCCTTGACTTCCACTGCTTCTTCTTCAGAAATCTCTGAAACTGCCTTGTGAAGGCAGCAAAGTCTTTATCTGAGTTACTGTTGTTTGAACTTTGATTGTCTGAATTATCTGAAGCAATTTCAGCAACTTCCCTAGGAGGTGATGGAGAAATCCTCCTATTCTTTCTAGTGGCTTCAACCTTGAAGGCCACAGACTTTTCTTGATGCTCCCCTTTAGCATTTCTTTCTTCCTCTTTTCTAGTCATTAGTTGTATTCATAGGACAGCAACTTTCCAAATAAAGTTGGAGGAGAAATATCTGCCAGCTTGGCCACTTCCCTAATGACACAAATCTTGGTGTCCCAATCCTTTGTCAAGGATCTTAGGAATTTATCATTCAGTTCATATGTACTGAAGACCCTTCCATAAGAAATCAGTTCATTTACTATTCTATAGAACTTCTTATAGCACTCAGATATGCTATCTTATTTCCCTTGTCTAAAACTTTCATATTCCTGATTTAGCATAGACTTTCTATCTTGTCTAACTTCTTCAAAACCCTCCATATAGACTATCAAAGTGTCCCACATTTCTTTGGAGGTCTTGTAGTGAATCAAATTCTGAAAGGTTGAATCATCTATGGCACTTACAATGATATTCTGGGCTCTTTTATCCATAGTTGCTAGGATGATTTCATCCTTAGTCATCTCAGAAAATTCCTTGGGAATTCTCTGGTTTGCATCTAGAACAGACACCTTCATTGGAATATAAGGACCTTCTTTTACTGTAATATAGATCCTTGGGTCAGAAGCCTCCATAAACAACCTGACTCTTTCTTTCCATATACCAAATATCTCCTTTCTGTAGATGGGTAATTTCATAGAACCTAGTTCATTGTGATTTTCTCCAGAACCCATTTTCTTGATTCTTGATTCTACCTTTGGGATCTAACTCAGACTGTTAAGTCCTTCTTTGAGAAACCTCCCTCTGATACCACTTGATAGTTTTAACTTCAAGACAACCTAAACACCTAGAGGGGGGTGAATAGGTTCTTTTCCTTATTTTAAACTAAGGCAGAATATAGCTTCAGTTCGTTGATATAAGTCTCAAATCTCTACACCTAACACAGCATATATAATTACAGAATCTAAAATAACACAAGCATCACAGATTGCACATAGGTTTATAGTGGTTCCCCAAGGTCTGGGTACATCCACTTTCCCCCTTCACCTATCTAGCAGTGTGCTAGATTTGGCCTAACTTCTTCCTTCTTCTCAGATCCACGGATCTTACAGCTCAGAACCCTGAAAGATTCCTACAACTCAGGCTAACAGCCCTACCTCAGCCTTGCCACAAGGCCTACAACTCAGAGAACAAATTCTCCTACACTCAGGCTCAATCAGCCTTATCACTCAGAGATCAAAATCTCTTACACTCTGGCTCAATCAGCCTTACCACTCAGAGATCAAAATCTCCTACACTCAGCATTTATAACATAGGCTTACAACTCAGATCTTTGAAAAGATCATACAGAATTTGATAAGTAATTTGATGGACTCTTACCCTTGTTGAGAGAGAAAGGATAAGAAGATTCTTGATCAGCTTCTTGATGAATCTGATGACTTAAATCAACCTGTTCTTAGCTTTCTTCAAAGCTTCTTGAATCTGAACTTAGTAGGGTTGATCTCCTTTGAAGTTGACTGACTGACAGCTTCCTTCTTGGAATCCAGATATGGATCTGGATCTACTTAGTAGATTAGTTCAGGATCTACTTCTTGAGAGACTTGTGATTGTCTCCTTCTTGACCTCAAAACAGCTGGAGCTCTCTCTCCCCAAACCTTCTGAAGTTTCTTCTGAAATCTGGATTGAATTCTCCTTAGATAAAATCTGAGTGGATGATCACTCCAGAATGTCTTCTTAGATCTTCTCACGAAGATCTTCTTCTGTGACTTGCACTTTCTTGATCAGAGATTAATCTCACAATAGTTGTGGTAGTTATATATCAAATCATCATGATTTATTTGACATAGTCCGTCTATATATAGGCTTCACCCATGGTAACCGGCTGATCCGGTTTCTAACGAACTTCTGACAAGTCTGACAGCTTCAGTAAACCTGTTGTAACTCACAGCTGTCAAGTCTTCAAACTATTCTTGAGCCTTTGTCTCTGTCGGCAAAGCATCGAGACTGACTGTCATTAAGTGTCGAGACAATCTGTCAATATATGTCGACACAAGTGACTTAAGTGTCGACACAGACTTTGGTGGTGTCGACATAGCTGCATTGATGTCGACACAGCTTCTTGACACTGTATCTTGAGAATGTGTCGACACTGATTATTTGTGTCGACACAATCACTTCTCCACTCCACAACAATCAACTATGTTGAAAATCTGATGTGTGCCGACACAAGTCCTGTGTGTCGACACAGTTGATATAGTCTCAGAATTTGTGTGTCGACACTGCCTCCAGGTGTCGACACAGTTGATGTGGACTCTGCTTCTGTGTGTCGACACTACCTCCCGGTGTCGACACAGTTTATGTCGACTAACTATTCTGTGTGTCGACACTTCCTCCCGGTGTCGACACAGTTGATGTCGACTAACTATTTCTGTGTGTCGACAATGCCTCCCAGTTTCGACACAGTTGATGTCTACTACAAAATTCTGTGTGTCGACACAGTTGCTTCAGGTGTCGACACAGCTTTTCCAAGTGTCGACACAGACTTCCTTAAGTGTCGACACATGGACTTAGAAACTTTTTCTACTTTTTAGCCAATACTTATCCTGCACATATAAACTAAAAATAACATCAAATACACCTTGATGTATATCATCGAGCTAAGTGAGGCTTCTCCAAATAAGGTACACATTTTCCAATGTACCCAACAATCTGGTTAGCCAAGTGGTGCCTCCCATAGAATAGGTGGACGCTTTAGGTACCTAGATTTGTTTAACAGCATAGTAACCTGTCTTCCTACAGGTGTGAGTGGTGTGTCCAAACTTATTACATTTGACACATACGATAAAAGATGTTGAGGGAATTTTCAAAACATTTTGAGACTTCTTGCTGGAAGTAGCAGTAATAGTGGATTTTGTGTTTTTATCTGAAAACAACGATTTTTTTAACTTTTCGCTATCGCCGGTGACAGTGGTTATCGCCGAGAGATAGCTTACAGAAGTGTGTCTGAGCCCGAATTTTGCCGAACCATAGCATTGGTTCGCCAAAATCATATTCAGTGATTTTCGGCCCACTCCAAACTTTGTAATGACCATTTCTAAATCACGAACTCAGGCTTTCAAGGCGGTGTTTTCAGTGACTAGTGTACCACATCGATTTGCAAAAGCCTTTTTACGACCTTCTACTTGAGATTGGAAAATTTTTAAAGATCTTACTAACTCCTCTTTTTCCTTTGTAAGGGAATCAACACAAAGTCGGGATTTAGCAAGATCTTTTTCTAGTTCTTGTATTCTTATCAAAGAGTGAAAATCTTCTTGACAAGTCACTTTCTTCTTACCAAGTACTTTTAATTCAGTTGTTAGTTGTTTATTTTCTTTTGACAAAACTTTAATTTCTATTTAAGTAATTTAATTTCAGTTAAGGTTTTGTCAAAATATTTACAAGTTCTTAAGAATTTAGAATATAAATCATCATACGTCGGAGGAGTAACCTCAGTGTTGCTCTAAACACTGCACTCGTCATCAGATGGTGAGACGCTCTTTCCCATCAAGCACATGTTGGCCTCCTCTTTCGTTTTTGAACTTGAACTACTCGACTCCTCCGATGTGGCGTCATCCCAGGTTTCAGCCTTCAGAACTTTCTTCTTATCCTTCTTCTTGTGTCTCTTCTCTTTCTGTCCTTTCAGATATTTTGGGCACTTACTCCTTATATGTCCAATTATTCTGCAATGGTAACACTAAGGTGGTGGATGCTCTTCATCATCCTCTCCATCAACTTTGGTTTTTTCCTTTCATATACCCAGATTCTTTCTTGATGAAAAACTTTCTAAAAGAATTTCTTCTTTAAGGGTATATCATAAACATTTTGAACTTTTTCACGAACAAGCTCTCCTCATCTTCTTCATCATCCTCATCAGACTCACTTTCTGCTTCCTTCTTGGATTTCAACGCCAATGCTTCTTTCTCGGCTTCATATTGTACTCTTATTATTTAATCCTCAGTTACACCTCATGAGTTTTCAAATTTTCTATAAGATTCTCAATTTGAAGAGTCTTTAGATTGTATGACTCCGAGATGGCGTTCACTTTTGGATTGAACTTCGGGGAAAGCGATATAAGAATCTTCCTCACTAAATCTCCATTTGAGAAACTTTTTCCAAGGATCTTAGAATCATTTTCAATTTTGATGAACCTTGTGTACATGGAGTCTACATCTTCATCAACCTCCATCTTGAACTTTTCAAATTCTATCTCTAACTGGAAAAACTTTGAGTCCTTCACCTACGATGTACCTTCATGGGTAACTTCAAGTAAGTTCCAAATATCATATGCAGTTTCACATGCACATACAAAATTAAACTCAGTTCTATATAACACAGAATAAAGCATCCATTGCCTTGGCGTTATTCTTACATCTTAGTTTGTCAGTTCCATCCCATTTATCCTTGGGTTTTCCATAGTAACACTTCCAACTACTGTTGTAAGTGGAGTGTAGCATTGTTCTATCATACCCCAAACTTCAATATCTAAGGCGATTAGAAAACATCGCATTTGAGTTTTCCAATAGTTATAGTCTGTGTCTGTGAATAAGGGAGGTCTACTTATCCCTTGCTCCTCAGAAAATGTGTGATTATTATGCGCCATTACTCCTGGTGGTGAAACCAATTTGGAGTAACCAATCTCTGATACCAATTGTTGGATCGTGAGACGCTCTTAGATGGGGGGGTGAATAAGGGTTAACAATATTTATATTTTTCAATTAGCATTTGCATGAAAAATAATTGCATAACAAAAACTAATTTTTCATAATCAAGAATAAACACTTAGTAAATCACAAGAATAGAAATGATGATAATTTATTTCACAAGTGTTAAATAGAATATAATGAATCTGTATGAAGTTAGAGATCAAGGCTATGAAAAATTACAAACTTCTTTTGATTTCACCGATCCTTCTAACAAGAACTGGCTGACTATATCGTATCTCTTCCTAGATCTAGATACTAGCCTCCCCCTAGATCACAACACGATCTAATCGCTGCTCACAAAGCGTCGAGAACTCCCTAAGTCGCACAAGGACCTAGGCGCCATGTACAAGGCGGTGATTCTTTCCCAAGCCACGCAAGAACTTAGACGTCACGCACAAGGCGACGATTTTTTCTATCAATTACAAATAAGAAATTAAGAATTACACAGTAAATTTCAGAATGAAAACTCCCTCAAAATGTAGCGCTGAAGATGCTGACGAATCCTTGCCAATGTTGCTTCAGATGTTGTCATCCCTTCTTTGCTCTTGTCCCTTCTTGGGAAGATGGAGTTTTTCTGGATGCTGGAGCTTTCTGGAATAGTTGCACGAGAAGGAACACTCCAAATTCTCTAAGTCTTTTATTTCCTCAAAAAAATGAGCCTCTTTTATATTTTAGCGCTATCGCCCTGCTATATTGGGTATCGCCTGCAAGCAATATCCTCACAGGCTGCCACGTGTCCCATGATTCAAAACTTTTGCGGGCTTAATCTGTCGTGGCCAATCGTGCGCTATTGCCTGGGCGATATCGATATCGTCGGGCGATATCCGACTGGAACTGCACGCCGTGGAGAAAATGTTGTAACTGCCCTTTGAGCTATCGCCTGCTGGCGATCGTGGATATCACCAGGCGATATCACCTTAGCTCCTCTGTTCAAACCCGAATCCTAGTCCAAATGATTTTAGTGTTAGACCTGTGATATCTACATATCATAAAAACCTTATAATTAAATATAAACGAGATTTGTTATTAGCAAATCAAGAAGCGTGAAACGCGCGCATGCTCCAACAAGTGTCTCATCGTCCGGTCAAACCGAGGAGCCAAATAATTTCAAATAAAAATATGTGCTCGAAGGAAGTACAAAATAAGTGCATAAAAATAAAAGTTTCATGATGCATGAGGATGTCATGTTTATTTGAGCGTGACAAAGGGTGCATCAGATTTGCTACCAATTGTGAATACCTAACTCATGTGATTGGAGATCTAATGAATTGAGTTCAATATGATAGAAACAAAATTGTTAATGTACCATAGTTGGAAGCATAATTTTTTAATAGGTGGAGAAAACATTCTCCTCATTCATATGTTGTATTGCTCAACATAATTTATATAATGAACTTATAGTTCTTAATGATTGCCGAATGCATCTGTTCTTGCAAGATATTTGATATGAAATATCTATTTAGGCGACACCTATGGGGTAGACATAAGACCGCAAATTTACAGTCTCTGGCATATTATTATCTTCGATAGAAGAAATAAACACTAAATGTAGGTTCAATGTAACAATTTTACCTACACCCATTGGATTGGATAACTTGATGAATCAAATGTTTATTGGCTTTTATTTTTATTAATATTTATCTTTTAGTTTATAAAGTTCATTTATGTTTTTTAATTTTGTGAAAATTTGTTAGAAATTCATTAATTAAAACATTTAATTCATAATTATTTATTGGAACATTTATGGTGTTTGAGCTTCGCATTAATTGATGGGAAAAACTCAACTAAATGAAAGGAACTCAAATATTTGGAGGGAAACTCTTTCATGAGAAAAGATAAAACATTTAATCCCACCTTATCATCGTGCACCACAGTAAGCGAGTACATAAACTATTTCATTCATTCTAATTATGTTCACAGAAACATAAGGAGAATCCATAAATCACACACGTGCACGCACGCTCGTACACCCCAGACTACATTTGGGGAATAATTAAATTATATTTTATTTTTTTGTACAGAATAGTTCTATCATTTTCAAAATTATTTTGCCTTCTTTATAATTCAATGTACATCTATTACTTCCTCCGGCGCGCATCAATTTCTACACACCGATTTCACCCAGCGTATAAGTAAACGTACGTAAATTGCACTCGGAAATCGAAATGCATTAACTTCTATTGTTCCAACCGTGCAACGGTTTCTTCTCTCCGCACGTCCATATGAAACCGACGAACGTCTATTTCACATGACTAAGGTTCCGTTTGGGAGGACTTATTTTCACCGGTCAAGCGGTTACGACCGCATGAATTGGACCTTAATTATGATCCGATACATGCGGTCGTAACCGCTTGACCGGTGAAAATAAGTCCCCCTAAACGGAGCCTAAAACCTGTGCACCATTTCTTGATTCTATTTTTAATACGCACTTTTGCCTCATTAAATTTTAAGCTGATAATACACTTTATATATATACAATAACATTTACTTAATATAACAACAATTACAAATTAATTTACGTGATTAATTTTTTTGCGGTTTTACGATAATCTTATATAAGAGGTACTCCTAAAATGAAACAAATACTATCACGCTATCTGCTAATCCAATTTTCTCTATTCTGCTCTTGCAATTTTGCTCTATTTTACATTTGACTCAAAAGTAAATATTCAGATGTTCTGTGTTTCTTTGGTATCCACATACATCAAAATTTTCATGATCTAGTCAAGTGCTGTAATTTGAAGGAGTGAGCATCGATTGAAAACTCTGCTAGAAAATAATATAACTTCATTGGGGCAATAATCACACGTCTTACTCAAACTCAATTTCAAAAATAAATTTTATTCCGCATTCTGTAATTTTTTTTCAGACCCTGATATTATATAAAAATTTATTAATAAAGTAAAAAATATATATTATTTTAAGAAAATACTAAAAAATATTCCAACATCCACCACACTACCATAACTCCCAAGAATTTGGAAGAACTAATTGGCATATGAAAACTTTATTACCAATTGATAATTACAACCACGAAGGATAGAAGCACTAACCCTATACAATGAAAAGAATCAAACACTGAAAGGAGAGAAATAGATAAATGCTTCGATTGGGGGGACTTATTTTCACCGGTCAAGCGGTTACGACCGCATGAACCGGACCTTAATCTGAATTGGCAAAATAAGTCGTAACCGCTTGACCGGTGAAAATAAGTCCCCCCAAACGGAGCCAAAATCTGAATTGGCAGCAGCCTCCATTGAAATATCCCACTTCTTTACACAGATGCATTGCTTGCAAGGCCAAGAGCCTCTGCCGCAATCCTCCTGGTGTCCGCGGAGCACACACCAGCAAAGAGAGTGAGAAGATGCGCCCTTTGATCAACTCCTAAGCTGGTCTTAAGAACGCTGGCCACCATCTCGAGTTCCGCCTGCAGCCATACATTAGGTGGTTTAGGTCAGAATGTAAGACGGAAAACAACTGCTGGGAACAAAGCCAATGTTTAGTGAAAGCGCTCAACGCACAAGAGCTGTGTGCACGCTGGAGAAATCGGGCGCTTATCTATTTTTTGCATGAATATTGACAAGCTTATTTTGGATCGTTAGATTTTAAGTGGATGGATTAGATTTTCGGCGCTCATAGAGCTGTGTGGGGCGCACCAATAAATCTATACTTTTATATAAAAGGGAAACTCTCTTTGGTATAAACATTAGGATTTTCTAAGTTAAAGCCTTCTGCCGGAAACCGTCGGCCAGTCAAAATGATTATAATTAAGGCTCCGTTTGAGAGGACTTATTTTCACCGGTCAAGCGGTTACGACTGCATGAACCGGACCTTAATTAAGGCCCGGTTCTTGCGGTCGTAACCGCTTAACCGGTGTAAATAAGTCCCCCCAAACGGAGCCTAAGTTGTGGTGCAGGATAAAGATTATGAACGCTACCAAGAAAATAAGCTAGTTTTGAGCATAAAATGCATGAATTTTTTTGGGTGAGGTCGGACATTAGCGAACGACGGTTCATGATCACGGCATTCACGACCGCCTCCGCCGCGCCAAACGAAGCCCTAGTAATTAGGTTCAGACGTCAGTATTTTCAAGTTTTATGTTGCCGCATGTTAAATAAAATGTCAGATTTATTTTTCTGATTTTATTTGATTTATGAAAAGGTAAACTGCTGCCTCTGCCATCCTTCTCATCTCATCCGTCCATGAAATCGAGCTTGCCCTTAAGCTCAAATTCCATGTGGTGACCGGATCATCCGGCAGCTTGATTTCCTGCCAGAACAGTGCATGATATCGCTTAGCGACGTTCGCGGCGTCAGTGAGTAGCGGCGGCGCCGTTGGAAGGACGAGCGGCGTAAGTAATGACTTTGGCAAGGTCGGTGGAGCGGTGAGGAACAGCAACAGCAGGTAGGTCGGGGAAGCGGCGACCGGCATAAGGAACGGATCTGTAGGTGGTGAGGTGACCGTCGGGGTCGGTAGAGCGGTGGCTGGCGGAAAAAGTGTTGGCGGAAAGGCGGCCATGATGTCTGATGAAGGTGGCCCAAGGTGAGGCAGTTCCGCCACGACATGTGATGGAGGAAGGGCAATTACCGCTAAGAGCGGTGGCATGTCGGCGGGCGGTGCAGATGGGGACTGCACGAAAAGAGACGGCGGTGGAAATGGTACGGACACGGGCTGCGGCAGAAAGGCGGAGGTCGGGTTCTTAATGTGGTGGAGTGTGTCGGCATTCCGAAGGCGTGTGTCCATGGAGCTCATCATTTCTCGTAACCACGATTGGATGACAGCGACATCCGCGGTAGTCAACTTGATGGTCCACATAATGCAATTAATTAATTAATCAAGAATATTACTTGATTAAATTAATTAAGATTGATTAGGGGCTTCATGTCACTTTGAAATAAATATAAGAAGGGGGGTGGGGCCCAACTGTTTAAAGAGTAAAATGAGGATGCTGGATGGAATAGGGGGTGGGGCCCATTGCCTTTAGTTGTAATAAAATAAAATAATACTTGTATGGGAGTGGTTCAGAAGTCAGAAGGATGGCAGAGGCAGCAGTTTAGAAAAAGACAGCAGCGTGCCGTGTGCGGGGCTCGATGAAGCGCGACAGGGCGGGGGGCTCGATGAAGTGGCGGGCTGCGGCGGTGATGTAGAGGAGGGGCTCAACGGCGTGTGCGGCTTGGGAAAAAAGACGGAGGAAAATGCGTGATGTTCGGTCGCCTGCGTAGGACTTGCAGGAGCAGAGATCGAGGATGCCCAACGAAGCGGCGCAGCTCGACGAGGCCGGAGACGATGTTGCAAGGCAGAGTGCTGGCTGACGCTTGAGGATGTTGCGGATGGGAACGATGTTGCGGCTGGAGATGATGTTGCAGGACAGATGCTGGAGACGATGTTGCGGCTGGAGACGATGCTGCGGCTGGAGACGATGTTGCGGCTAGAGACGATGTTGCAGATGGTCTCGATGGCCGGGATCGACGCTGTTGCGGATGGGAAAGAAAAAGCTGGAGCCCTTGACCGCTGAAGTTGGAGGCCTTGGTAGGAGAAAGGTTCACGCAACGGGGCTATGGGCGTCGAATCTGCTGTAGCTAGCAGATGATTTTTTTTTGGAAGGTGGACGATGAGTAAAATGGTGTGCGTCCGCCGAAGAGGACCTATCCCTCTGATACCAAGTTGTTACGGGCCTTACAATGTTTCCCGGAGGAGAGGTCGACGGAGATGATCGGAGGTGGCCGGGTGTAGAGATGATGGTGGTGGAGATGATGACGGGGATACTACGGAGCCGTGACCGCAGCTGTCTAAGCGGGGTTGCTCGTCGGAGGAGAGAGCCGCCAAGATCTCACAATGGAAGATGAGAATTAGAATACTATCTTGCTTGCTTCATACATACCCCCACATGCCTTTATATAGGCTATACATAATATTGACTCACCTAATAATTTCACAACACTCACCTAACTCTCGTAAATACATAAATAACAATATTCATGACATATAACATAATAACATGACCGACACATAATACGACACATAGCAGAGTCTCCATCTGGCGCAACCAAAAACTTGTGGGCCAGGATGTTTGCAATGGTCTTTGAAGGTTAAACTGAACTCTCTAAAGTTAAGTTACACGTTGATGGACCAAGAGAGACCGCGGGTGCTACCAATGAAACCATAGTTGTTTGACTCTAGTGTAGGTGAGGCGCAGAAGTAAGTGAGAGTAGGACTGAAGACACCGAAGAAGGTGAGGCTCAAGGGTGGCTCAAGATATGAATCTGCATACTGTGAGGTTCAACGTATGGTGTGACTGGTGTCAAATCTTCAATATTAAATACTAGATAGATATTCATAGTTATATGAATGTCAACCTTGTAGGCGTTCATTTTGATCCTTCTGACGACTGTGTAGGGACTCATTCTCTTGGCATTCAACTTTTTAGTAGGCCCCTTAAGGAGCCTCTGCATGGATTCAGACAATCACCTGCTCATCTTCTAGAAAAAATCTACTTTTACTTGTGGCTATCTGCATAAATTTTATACATTTCATTATTATGTGCAATATTTTGTCAAATCAATTCATGTAACTCATGAAGATGATGGATTAATGACTCTACAAACTTATGCAAATGGTGAGCAAAAGTCTCGGCAGACTCATGCAAAATATGCAAAAGGACACACTCTCTAGGTGGTGGAGCTCCAATGAGTTGAATGTCTCTAAAAAAGGTGACTTGTCAGGAGGTTCTTTGGGAAGGGTGTAAAAGCATTTGCCAAGTGTACGATAAACAACCAATGACTATGTGATACATCGACAGTCGGGTACGAATCCAAGACGTCTCAAATGTCACTCAAAGGATATGGCTCGACGGTAGGCTCACCAAGTGGTATGTATGCAAATTCTTCATGGATGCAATGAAAATCAGGGCCATCAACAATAGGATGTGATTTTAGAATTTGTCAAGCATCTCTAAGAAGGAAAAACTCATCATATGGCTGACCAGGAGGGGTATCATAAAACACATCAAGAGCATGAGGGCATTGAGGGGTAATCGGGAATGCAATCGAAACATCGATCACTAGCACATATGAAATAAACTCTACATAACCGGTGTTAAGCACAAGGACTTCACTCTGGAGTGCAATCAATGATATGACTTAAATATACTTAAATGATTCAGTACACATAAACAAGTCACCCACTTGAATCTCATCCTCACAAGGTAGCAGTGGTTCACAAGGGGATCGTCAAAGAATCCATCAATAGCGAGATCATCCTCCATATGAGTATCATCGCGAAGGGTAGTGTCCTTAGAGGTAGGTGAGACAGCCACTACTACATCAACACTAGTCTCTCGACTTTCACCCAAGATATGACTAAACATTATGATGTGAGGAGATTCAAAGGAACTAGCACTCAAAAGTGGATCTAAGATCGAAGGAATAACTAGGTCTATATGGGGTGTAGGGGACAGATATACCATCACAGGGTTACTAGGACGCTCGTCCTCACTCTCACGATCATACTCCTTAGTCATAATAATATCACTCTCTGTCCACAACACAAAGTCATGATCAAACTCAATCCCATAATCAAGTGGTTTACTACTCATCAGACACTGAACCACATCAGAATGAAATGTATAAAAATCAGGTGTCCGACCTCTCATGTTAGTCGGGGCACTACTAGAAACATTGGTGGTTTGACCTACACATCTAGATTCTATCCTGTTGAAGCTCAAGTTCATGTCTTTTATGTCAGTTTTTAGGCGATCAAAGTGAGTACCCATACGATCAAATTGAGCAGGAAGCAACCGTTGAAATTCGGCATTCAACATCTATGATTTTCGGATACAAGGATTATTTGCTTCTGATAATAATTTAAATGTCGTTCCTAATATAATGAAGTTGTGTCCAAGGTTGTAAATATCATTCTTAACATAATCAAGTCGTGTCCAAGGTTGTAAATATCGTACGTCAGCGACATGTCGGATTGAGTTATTAAATGTCGGATGTTAGAAGTCCATGACATGTCAGGGCTATTTTAAAATATTGAATTTCCATATATTATACAATACTCAACACTCACGTCTTTATCCCACTATAGTATGGTTGGCTATGTGGATCCATTGTCGCCATTGTGCCATATCTTTAGTCATAATCTCACTAATGTCTAAGTACATCATAATATCACAAATATCTAAATATCATATTGTCATATCTTATAAATTAAAAAAAATATTTATATATATTAAGTTTAATTATATATTCTAAAAGGGAAAAAGTAACATAACAAATAAACAAATAATGAGTCACGTATATCCAAAAATAAATTCAAAAATATCAAAAGTAAAATATTATAGTAAGTACAAATGAGTACAATGTAAAATATTTAATATTATATAAGAATTTTATTTTGTAAGTATTAGGTTTTATAGCAAATAAAAAAGTTTAAAAATCTAAATATCTTTGATTGATTATATGTATTTTCATGCTTAATAATTTTAAGTTAAAATCATATAAATAACAACTACTAAATGTATTGAACTTTTTCATATTTTTTGTAATATGAAATAAGAAAAATATAATGTGAAAAAATTATACAAAATTGATTATAAGAATGACGTGTTAAAAGAAAGAAACAATAAGTCTAAAAAAAGGGCAGGCCTGTGCACAAAGCATCCACACGCAATGAGGGTCCAGGGAAGGATCCCACTACAAGGGAGAAATGTAAGCAAACCTTACCCTGCATTTTGCAAGAGGCTGTTTTCAAAACTCGAACCCGTGACCTCAAGATCACACAACAATGAAACAATAAGCCTTATTGATTTAAACATGCATAATAGTATGTATGTGGTTTAGACATATATTGCTTGACTACAAATGTAACAATCATAACATAAAATAAAACAACGGATGATATGTTCAAAAATTGTATCGACTGATATATATAAAAAAATCAAATATATCGACTTATATTTTACAAAAGGTCATAAACGATTTTTTTAGAAAAAAAATATCGTTTGATCCTAAAAAATGACATGTTGGCATGTCGGACATGTCAGAGAACATTTAAAACATTGGTTGTGTTAGAGGGTAGAAATGATCCCTACGAAGGTGCAATAGTGAATAAAGATGATCAACGTAATAGTATGAGGATCTCTTCGGGAGAGCTCTATAAAGTCAAGCATAAATGTGCTACAGATACTCGAATAAAGGAAGAGCTTAACGACGATGACCTGAACGATATAAAATCATGTCAAACAATCATTATGATCGGCCATGGATAACCAATCAAGTCTCCTAATGTGTATCACAAATGAATGCAAAACTAGAGATGATACCTTTAAATATCCTACCACTATGAAGCAAAAAAATATGGCTCAAACCTTCGGCCCTAATACCAAACTGACATAAAGTAGGGATGTGTGGAAGTGTGACACTAGTGATGCAAACCCTAAGAGTAGTGTCAGGGAAAAATACCCCTCATCTAGCCTAGGATGATGACGCATGATGCTAGACGACAATCCAACAATAAACTGCAGTAAAAAATGATAGCCTAAATTTTTAGTAAACAAATACAAACGAAATGCAAACACTTTAATCAAACTAAAAATTTAGGCTTTCCTCCGATGGGAGGGTCAAAAACTAACATGCACAAGCAATAATGATCTTGCAAGTCACGATTAGTCACAAAACAAAACACTAGCATAGCAAGACGTATATAATCGTATAAATAAACAAAATCCATACAACAATAGTGAAGAATAAAGAAACTCAAACAACAATCACTCATAAATGATGGGCCGTAGGCAAAGGTGTGGAGATCCGAGTATCAAAGAGGTGGTAGAGGATAACCGGTGAGGACACAGCGGCTGTTCGGGGCTGTTCGGGGCTGTTGGAAGTGGTGTGTGCTTGTTTTGTGGAGGAGATAGGGTGATAGTGCAGTATGGAGGTGGGGATAGAGTTGAATGGTTGCGGATGGGGCATAAAAGGGAATGGTGGAGGGTTGGGTTGCTGCATTAGGGCAGGGAACAATTATCGGATGTACTTGGGGTGAAAATTTGAGAGATGGTGGTTGGAAGTTGAAAGGAGTGATCGGTTGTGATCTTTGGGCGCCTGGGAGTGATAGTGAGCAAGGGGGTGGTTGTAAAAGGGACGAAAGGGGTGAAACAAAAACTACTGTTGTTTGGGCGTGGGTTTTGGATAGGTTAGCTGCTGGGAATGGGTCGACCATTGGGGTTTTGGGCGGCTAGGAGTGGGCAGACAACATGGAAAATAAGGGAAAACAAGGGATAATCATCTAGGAGTCGGCACGTAGGGTTTCATAGAGATCACTGGATTCCGAAAAGGAATCTCTCAAATATCTGTAATGGCCTTCAAAATCAGCCCCCCTTCTTTTATTTGTAACTGTTAATCGTGAGAAAATAAAACCCTTATATTATTCAATGGTGGAGTCCCCCTTATATGGGGGGGAGGGGATACAACTAATAATTATTCTAAACCCTTTTCATGCTAACACTCCCCCTCAAGTTGGGCATGTTATATTTCTCATACCCAACTTGTCGATACAAACACGGAAAGTATTCCCCCAAGACTCTTACTAGAAATATCAGCTAGTTGTCCCGCTGAGGAAACAAATAGAATAAAAATAATCTTCTTCTCGATATTCTCCTTGATGAAGTGTCTGTCTACTTCAATATGTTTGGTGCGATCATGCTGAACAGAGTTGTTGGTAATAATGATTGCGGTTTTGTTGTCACAGTACAACCGGATAAGTCTAGACTCACTCAAACCCAGATCACACGTAAGGGAGTGTATCTACAATCCCTCACATATTTCATGAGTCATAACTCTAAATTCTGCTTCTGCATTACACCTTGAGACAACATATTGTTTTTTACTTCTCCAAGTGACTAGGTTCCCACCAACAAATGAACAATACCCTAATGTAGAGCATTTATCTTCAATAAAGCAAGCCCAATCTGCATCAGTATGAACTTCAATTTTCAAATCTATATTGGGAGTAAAGATGATTCCCCTTCCTGGTGAGGTCTTCAAGTACCTTAAGATTCTATGAGCTGCATCCAAATGTCTCATCTTCGGGGAGCATATATTGGCTAACGACCCCCACAAGACAGGCTATGTCAGGACGAGTATGAGATAGATAAATAAACCATTCGACAAGACATTGGTAACCAACGTCTTCAATAAGATCACCATTTTTCGAAGGTTGTGGTTGAACTCCATAACGAGGGAGGGGTAGTCCACTAGGAATGCAAACCAAGGGAGGGGTAGACCAATAAAGACTTGGAATGAAACTATAAGGAAAGACATAATGTACTTAGGCATTAGTGAGATTATGACAAAAGATAGGGCACAATGGCGACAAAGGATCCATATAGACGACCCCACTATAGTGGGATAAAGGCTTAAGTGTTGTTGCTGTTGTGGTTGACCTCCATAGGAGTGTCTGCAGGTCTACACCCACAAATACCGGATTGTTCAAGCAAATCGAGGATGTATTTCTTTGAGAGATGAAAATACCCTGTTTAAATCTAGTCACTTCAATCCCCAAAAAATACTTATGTTTCCCTAGATCCTTTACTTCAAACTGTTTTGCCAAATTCATCTTCAATTCTTGCCCTTCTTTGACATAATCTCATGTTATGACAATGTCGTCAACATAGACAATGAGAGATGTTAACATATTGTCCCTCCGTTTTATAAACAGGGTATGGTCAGCATGACTTTATCTGTATCCAAGAGTGATCATGATTTTGTGAAACCGACCAAACCAAGCCCTCGGAGATTACTACAAGTCGTAGAGGACCTTCTTTAACCTGCACACTTTCCCTTCAGAGCTGGAAGGGAAAAAACCTGGGGGAGAGACATATAAATTTCTTCTTCTAAATTCTCATGAAGGAATGCATTTTTCACATCTAATTAAGTAAGACCCCAGCCCTTGCATGCACCACATGAAAACAAAATCTGTATAGAGTTTATTTTTGCAACAAGGGAAAAAGTGTCTTGATAATCAATCTCAAGGGTTTGAGTATGCCCCCTTATCACCAACCTTGCTTTAAACCATTCAACCAAGCCTTCAGAGTTCTACTTCACAGTAAACACCCATTTACAACCAACGATCTTCTTTCCGAGTGGAAGGTGCTTCACAGTAAATACTCATTTACAACCAACGATCTTCTTTCTGAGTGGAAGGTGTGTTAGATCCCATGTACAATTTTTTTCTAAGGAAGACATTTCCTCAATCATTGCCTCTTTCCTCTTTTGATGCTCAAAAGCCTCCTGTCATGTGGAAGGGGTTAGAGCATCAAAGGAAACATAGTGAGATCGAAGATGTTGGGTGCAAGATTTGATACATTTACGAAGGGCAATGGGAGGTTCTGAGAACTCTGTTGACGGACTTGGTATGGGCGCTGATAGCATGAGATGAGCTTGTGTGTTGGGAGCTTTACTCCGTCTGCTGTACACATGGAATTCAACCTCTTTACGAGGAAGCTCCCCTGGGAAAGCTCTCCCAGAAAATAAGTGGTGCATGGTCGCAACAGAGGGATGGCCAAGCCGACGGTGTTAGTAAGCAAGGTGGAGGTCTGCAAAGAGTGGAGAGCTTGCGGAGATGTATCCCCAACAGAGGAGTCAAACACGTACATGTTATTCTACATGCTACCAGAGCCAATCACCTGCCCCATCTTAAGATCTTGAAAAACACAGTGAGAAGAATAAAAGTTAACCGAGCATTGAAGTGAAGTGATCAAATGACTAACAGAAAGTAGACTACGGGGAAAATTCGAAACATGAAGCACAGAAGATAAAGTGAGAGAAGAATAAGGGATGGAGCCTTTCCCAGCAATGGAGGAGAAAGAGCCATCAGCAATGCTCATGTTATCTCTGCCTGAAAGAGGAGTATAGGACACAAAACCTGAAGCTAAACAGGTCATGTGATCAATGGCGCCAGAATTGATTATCCACTAAGTAGTAATAGTAGTAGCTGAGTGGGCACCCGAAATACCAGTGTGGGCAAGGGCAGAGGATGACATAGAGTCGGTAGTAGGATCAGTAGCAAGGTCATGCATCAAGCAACGAAGAGCATGCATCTCTTCAACAGAGAAGGAGGATGACTGAGGTGGACAACCCTCTGGAATCTCAGTCAGATGAGCAAAGTGATAAGGTCGCCCTGGAGTTCTACAACTATCGTGACCACCACGCGAAGACGGACCGTCCCTAGGAGAAGGAAATCCATGTAGATTGAAGCATGTAGCCCGAGTATGACGAGGCTTGCCACAATAATCACAAGTGAGGTGATCCTTATCTGCAGGTTTAGGCTTGAAATCATGAGAAACACGGCCTCTAACGTGTGGCTGATGAGCCACTAAAGTGGATCCTTCGGGAAGGGTGGTGGTGTTCTAGGACTACCTGCAATCAAACTCCTATTGAACAATGTTGTAAACTTCAAGAAGCGAGGGAATAGGAATGAGTCCCAAGATCTGGACAGTAATCTGATCAAAATCTTTGTGCAGCCCATGCAGAACCTCAATGACTCGATTGCGATCCTCGTGGCTCCTCAGCAAGAGCGAATCCTCATTTCAAACCATAACAAGGGAGTCAAAATGGTCGTACTCCTGATATAACTGGATAAACTCAAGGTAGTAGGAAGGAGGGTGATTGCCCTATCGAAGAAGAGAAATCTTGCAATGTTGGTAGATCTGAGCTGCATTCCCCTTGCGGGAATAGGTAGACTCGGCATGCTTCTATATCTCCGCGATAGTATTCAGGAAAAGGTAATTCCAAGCAATAGATTCCTGCATGGAAATAGTGAGCCATGACATTATAAAGGAATTTTCTGACTCCCATTGAGGCCAAGTAGTAGAGGTCGTGTAAAGAGCGATGGTGGTGTCATTAATATATCCAAAGAGACGCCGACTCTTTAAGGATAAAGTACAAATAGTTTGTGTTATCAAGTCGGATTGTTGTAATTTGAGAGTAGTGGTGACCTTGACCATCCCGGGTAGATCCAGCGGGGGTCAAGGAGCTACCAGAATCAAGAACGTCTGACATAAGAACAAATGTGAACCAAATTCCACAAATTGGATAGTGAGGAGTATGAAGAACACCCCTTCAAAGAACGGAAATGAGATATAACATCACTGTAGAGTTAGGAGACGTCCTCCTCTTGAACAAAGGAAGCACAGGAACTGAGATCTGGAAGCATCCAATTGATGGAATCACAAGAAAATTGAGGGCGGGATTAGAGGGCCAAAGAGAAACTTTTTCCAAAGTTTGGAGTCAATCAGACCGCCGAAAGTCTGCCGAAAAGAACATCCCGTGCACCCAGCGCCGATCGTCCACCGACCTGTCGAGTCCCGATCGGCACTGTAGAGAGGGGCACGCGCCGAGGGAGCGGGAGTTTGGCTGGCTAGAGACGAGCGGGAGAGGGGCGGCGTGAGGGAGAAAGTCGTGAGCGGGAGAGGGATGACGTGCCGGAGACGAGAGCCTTAGGGCTACTCTGATACCATGTTAATGGTGAGAAAATAAAACCCTTATGTTATTCAATGGTGGAGTCCCCCTTATATATAAAGAGGGGGAATACAAAAAATAATTATTCTAAACCCTTTTCATCAATGTGAACAGTTGTGATTACCATTCACGATAGTTGTCCTATCTCGCTCAATAAAACAAAAAAATACTTAAAAATAAATAGAAATATGGGAAACGTCGCTCCAGACGCAACCATGGGCTCGGATCATTCATCGGGTGACGCCGAATATGACAGGTGACAAATTAGACTCGAACTAGCCCAAAACTTATGCTCCAAAAGGTTTTGGCCAATCTCCATCATAGTTAGGCTAAGAGGTATAGTTTTTGAACTGCCTCAAATCAATAAAAATAAAATAGATATCTAAACGGAAATGTCGTCAACTGTGATATTTTAGAATTTCTTGTAGTAGATGGATAAAAAAAATCAGAGATGCTTCTTCTCCAACCCATTCGAAAATAAGAAAACAGACCGAAATATCCATGAAGAATGCCAATCAGACATTTCTCAACTCAAAAGAAACATTTGGAGACAAAGCAATTAGTGATTATGATGCAGGATGGGCGTTGAAAGATTGTGCTGACGCTAATGCAAACCTGTTGGGTATTGTATCCACAATAATCCGGATTTGAAGAAGAGTCCAGTTAAGCTAAGATGAATTGTGACTGTATTTGATGTTGCCTTTTGAGTTATGTACTTGCAGCTTTTCATTGCTAAGTACACACCGATGTCAGGTTACAGTGGGTCAGTAAACACGGGACTATACAATGTAATCTCTCATTGTGTAGGCCAATGTGTTGACTCACATGTAATCTCTCTATTGGGGTGTACTTCTATTCCAAGTACAGGAGAAGGATCAAGCAAGGACCAAGGCTTGAAATTAGAAGGATAGGAATTGCCTAAGAAAAATTCGTCGAGTATGGCTAGGAATACACGTCGAATTCGTCGAGTATGCTCATTCATATTCGTCAAATTTGTCGTATATCCCTCCCAACACTCGGCGAATTCATCATTTGTGCTTAGGGCAAATTCTCTGAGAATTGGAAAATCCGCTGAGTAAAATTCGCTGAGTATTACCTTGTATACTCGTCAAATTCGTCGAATGTATCTAACGATACTCGACGAATTCGTCAAATATACTAGACGATGCACGCCGAATTCATCGAGTCCATTAGACGCTACTTCTCTGGATTTTTCTAAGTCTCATTCGTCGAATATTGTCTGTCATAGCGTCGAGAGCGTTGAGTCATTCAGCCTATACTCAACGAAATCGTCGAGTATACTAGTTGTTACTCGACGAATTCGTCGAGTATGACTCCACTTTTGCATTGAGTGTATTGTCAGCCTGAGTTGATTTGGCTAAGTCTTATTCGTCGTATATCATAGACCATTCGGCGAGTATACTTATGATACTCGGCGATACTCGACGAATTTGACTTAGGTCATTTTTCGAAAAATTTCAAAGCACTGGTTCGGGTTTTCGGTCGGCCATGCACAGTACATTCAAGGTTTTGTTTTTGGAAATTTTCATATAACCGTTGGAAGGGATATCTATATAAATACCTAGGGGATATTTCCTTTCAATCTAATCGTGTTATTGATCACATTTCAAACCTAGTAATATTTCCAAAATCTGGATTCCGCCCGATCGGCCGCCGACGCACAGTACTTCGCGATTTCTCCGATCGGCGCTTGATGAACAGTGTGATTCATCTTCTTTGACATATACGACTGGATCGATTCTCTCTCTACAGATCTATACTCCTCCAGATAAAGTCGTTTGAAGATTCAAGTCGAGATTCAAGATCTTTCAAGTCTACATATTCTGTGTTCTCCAAGCAATTTCAAGAACTACCATTTTAGAAGAACTACGGATTGAAGATCTAAATTCTTGTCTTTGTGATTGTAATATCTTGTAATATTCATTTCATTTTGTAGGAGATTTTCTCCGAGTTGTAGATCCGGTTTATGGATCGAGTTTGTAGATCCGTTTGTGGATCGAGTTTGTAGATCCGTTTGTGGATCGAGTTCGTAGATCCGATTGTGGATCGAGTGATAGGAGCGTGGTCTCCGAGTTGTAGGAGTTGCGGCTCCGAGGTGTAAAATCGTGGAAATCTGAGATTGGTGAAGTAGCCGAATCTAACCCTTCGTGGTAGATAGGCGAGGCGGGAAAGTGGACGTACCCAACTCGGGAAACCACTATAAATCTCGGTGTTTGTGTGTTTGCTTTTTAAAGTATTTTTATTCCGCAAAAAGACACAGACATCACATATTCACCCCCCTCTAGGTGATTTAGGTGGACGCTAGATACTTTCAATTGGTATCAGATGAGCGTTTTGTTCGATATAAGGTTAACACCTTGAACAAGATCTCTGTTCTAGCGTCAAGAGATTTCGTCTAGTAACCATAGACAGAAGTAAAGACATGTCTTCTATGAAGCCTCCGGTATGTACAAAAGAAAACTTTCCCATGTGGAAATAACGAGTAAGGTTCTTCATGGAAGCTGCTGATCCCAGAATATTCCAGATTGTGGAAGAAGGACCTCACATACCAACTCAACCATCAGCTCTGAATCCTACAGTCATGATCCCCAAGAAGATGATGGACTTGACTAAGGATGAAATTGTCTTAGTCTCTCTTGATAAGAAGGCAAAGAACATCATCCCAAGCGCAATGGACGACTCAATGCTTCAGAATCTATTCCACTGTAAATCTGCCAAAGAAATGTGGGACTGCCTAATTGTGTGGATGGAAGGGACAGAAGAAGTCAGAGACGACCGCAGATCGTTGCTGAATCAGGAATACGAAGCATTCAAGCAAAAATCAAGTGATTGTATTGCTGACAGCTTTGAAAAGTTCTTTAAGATTGTAAACGATCTCAGGAACTATGGTCGTAATTTCACTAATGGCGAGCTCAACGACAAATTTCTGAGATCTCTGACGAAGGACTGGGACACCAAAGTCGTAGCCATTAGAGATTTTGGAAAACTGCCTGAAATTGACCCCCAGAACCTCTTTGGGAAATTGCTCTCCTACGAACTCCAAATGAACACCAGAAAGAAGGAAAAGCAAAGCAGTCGGACTTCCAGCAAAGAGAAGTCTGTGGTCCTAAAAGCTGAAGGTTCAAGGAAGTCCAAAGCTAATTCACCAGTAAGGACTCGTGCTTCTGACACCCCAGAAGACACCGAGTCTAGCTCATCTGGCTCTGAGCTATCGAATGGGGAGTTCTCTCTAATTTCTAAGCAATTCAAGAAACTGCCCAGCAAGAGGAGACAGATGAAGAATCAGTCATTCTCATCTGACTTCAGGAAATCTCATCGTGATGGTGACCGTTCCAGAAAAAGCTACAACCAAGAGGGCAGGTACAAATCTAAACAGAACAAACATTATTCCTCTGACGTTGTGTGTTATTGTTGCAACAAGACAGGTCGCATGATTGTTGAATGCCCGTACAAGAAGGAGGGCTACAAGAAAGAGGAGAAAAAATCCTTCAAGGGCAAAAGAAAAGAAGAAAAGAGCTTCGTCGCCAAGAAGTCCAAGACTCTCAGCGACAGTAACTCAAGTGAGTCGAGCTCAGAGAATGAGGAAGCCTACTTCGGGCTTATGGCTCAATCAGACGAGGAATTTGGTGACTCAGAGTATCGCGGAAAGGTAAACTCGCACGTGATACTCTCGGAATCGGACACGCCCACTAAAGGTAATGAACACTATTCTTCAGAAGAGGGAGAGTCTGAGTTAATGGTTCAGTACGAGAACCTTTTGAAAGCTTTTGACAAATGCCGAAAGGTGGTCAAAAAGCAGGCAAAAGAGATTGTCTCTCTCAAGGTAGTGGAATCAAGCCTGAGGAAGGAAATTGCAGAATTGACTCCTCTCAGAAGTGAAGTTCACTTCTTGCAAGAGGAATAGAAAAGCTCGGCTGAAATATTAAGTCTAAAAGAGAAATTTATCTTGATGAGCTAGAAGAAAAGCTCTTGGTGGAGAGAGAACTTGTTGAGAGTTTCTCCAAGCCGAAGACTGTTCTCCCTCTCATTGATGAGTTCTCAGCTCCGAAGAAGGGTAGTGGTCTTGACCACGTAGTTGGAAAAGGTAAGGCTGCCAAGAAAGCCAGTGCCAAAGAAAAGGGGAAGGCACCTCTAGGTCAACCCTCGTTCAGGAAGGTAATCTTCCCGACAAACAAGTTTGACCTTGAGTCATCCTATGGTCATCTTGCTAGGCCTACCTATGTAGAGCCCAAGAAGAGATACCAGGGATGGACCCGTCCCCGAGACTATGATGCCAGTGTTTTCAAAGCACCATACGAAGAGATTGAACTCAAGAGTTATGGTTCCTATAATCTTGGACATAACCATAAGAGGGCACCAAAAGCCAAAACTTTTGTACCCAAGGCAAAGGAGTTGGATAAGCCTTGTGTATGCTGTAATCAGGGGGCTTCCACCTCCAAGTATGTTGCACCTGCTAGACCAGGAGTACAAGAGAAGGTACAACATGTTTGATTGTTGATGTTGCGGCAAAATTAGTCATTTTGGAGTAGATTGTTGGTTTAACCCTGCTAATTTTGTAACTCCACAAGTTAACCATACGAGGCCGATCACTCGCAGAGTTAATGTTCCTAGTGGTGTTAAGCTGACCAGAAACCAAGGACCCAAATACGTTTGGGTTCTTAAGGTAAAATGATTTATGATTGCAGGTATGTCCAAAGGCCAACAAAAATCTCATCTGGTATTTGTACAGTGGATGCTCTCGGCATATGACCGGGACAAGAAGTCTGTTGCTTGATTTCACCCAAGTCAAAGACGGACCAAAAGTCATCTTTGTAGGGTCAGATCGGGGAACTACAAAAGGCTATGGTATGATCTCAAACAGAGTAGTCTCTTTCACAGACGTGTCTTATGTTGAAGGATTACACCATAATCTTATAAGCATAAGTCAGCTATATGATAAAGGCTACATCATTGAGTTCTGCAAGGACAAGTGTTTGATAAAATCGTCTATAAATTTGAAGACGGTCTTAACAGACACTCGGAACAGAAATATTTTCTGTTTAAATTTTTTTTGCTTAGACAATTCTACATCAGTCTGTTTTCTTGCAAAAGATAGTGCGTCTCTTTGTGACCAATGACACAAAAGATTAGCACATATTAATTTCAAAACAATAAACATGCTATCGACATAATGTGCCATCGAATTATTGTGAGCTTCAAACATGGTTTTGGCATTAGTATCAACATTGCACATAACTTTCTGATTGCTATTCAATACTTTCATAACAAACTCAACTCCTTTTCCACCTTGGGTAAACCAGGAGTCTAATTTGGCATCGAGCTTGTCAAATCTTATGTTAACCTCTAAGCCTTTGTTCAGATCTCTTTCTATCTCTTTCACCTTTTTCAGCACTTACATCATTGAGGAATCAAAATAAGCCTTCTACTTGGCCAACATCGCCTCGATGCTTTGCAGAAGTGTATTTTCAGCAGTCAAAACTGGGGTCTCAGGGATGGGAGTGCTGGGCAGATCCTCACTGGAAGACTCATCTATCGGAGATAAATGAGCTTTGGAAGTAGTAGCTCGATCTTCAGCAGCAGTCAGAACTGGAGTCTGCTTCTCCACATCTCTTTTCTCATCTGAAAGATCCACAACCTCCACTTCAACAGCAGGAGGTGCATCTGACATCTTGCCTATCCTCTTCTCAAGGTTGCGCATGAGCTTAGCAACCTCAGTAGCAACTGGTATAGAATGCTTAGTCACCTCCCCCTCAGAAGATGAAGCGGGAGCAATTTCTGGGAGAGGGACTATCAGGTTCTCCATTACCATTAGTTCATTAGCAGCACCAACATCAGCAGCAACAGACTTTGACTTATCAGAATCAATCACTGTCTCGTCAACAGCACTCTCAATCTCATAATCATCAACTGTCAGGTCATCAGCAGCAGCTTCATCATCATCATCATCTTCAGTAGCAGCATCTTCCTCAACATCATCAGCAACAACCTCATCATCAATAACAGTATTAGCCACTTCCTCCTCAGGCACCAACTCTTCAACAGCAGTCTGAGCCAACTTGGCAACCTCTGTCATCAGATTCTCTTACTCTGGAACTGGAACAACCCTATCTGGAATTTCTAGCACTGAGTCTGAAGGCACACTCAAGAGCATTATGTCAGTGGCCACTTGTGTTTCAACTGTCTCCCCCTCGATTCCTGCACTCGAACTCTCAGGAATTTCACTGGGGTGAGGAGTAGGAATCCTGTCCTCAGGTACCTGTCCTACCTCCTCCATATGCAGGTCTGGGGCTCCCCCTTGCCTGATGATCCTCCTATCCCACCTGAAAAATATAGATGAGTCTATTTTCTTCAGGTGATGGATAGGCACACCTTTGGTCATATCAAACCTGTCACCATCCAGTTGATTCAGGTACAGGATGGTAATCCTCCCAAAGTTGGGAGTGCGAAAGTTGTCCTTGATCTTCTCAAACAGCAGAGCACCCCAATCAATTCTCTTTCTGCAGATGACGGCTACCAAGGTCTTGAACATCTCAGTAGAAGACCGGGAGGGCGGCTTTCGTAGTTTTAGGTTAGAAGATTATCGGGAGGGCAGCAGTTTTTAGATATGAAAAACATTGGGGGAAATTATTAGTTAGAGCCATATTTTGCCGCCATAATTAATTAATATGGGGGAAAATTGTTATATACGTTTTTATATGAAAAACGTTGCAAAAAATAAAAACATTGACAACATTTAAACAAACATCGCCGAAAAAACGTGGCTATAAATCATAATTGTTGTAGTGTTCGTTCATTCCTTTGCGCTACCACTCGATGAAGCTAAGGTGGTAGCTAATGTCAATGCGCTTGAAGAAGCATTGTTAGCAAATTTCAAAGGTGTAAATGACTATAGTTATAACAACTGTGTGTGTCTTCACAGTCAGTTGACAGAATATTAAGTACCTGTTGTTCCTGTACCAGCACATGATGAGACTCATCCTCACCAGGATTACTCTCAGTACTGGTCAGACACATGATTTTTCTCAGGTTAGTGTTGCTGCTGCTACTGCTGCTGAGGCTCCAGAGGTAGAACTTGTTGAAGACTTCCCTCCTCTAGTTTACAAGCGAAGAAGATATGGGGAAGGTCCGTCTGCAGTAAGGTTAGAGCCAGTTCGAGTAGAGCCAACAGAGAGATGGAAGAGGTTTGGAACCCGATATCCAGAGGAATTATTTTAGATACATTCTCCTTGGTCGACCTTGGTGGTGAAAAACATCAGCACCACTACAATCAAGAAAAATGGAACAAGTACAAACTATCATGCACAAAGAGAAGGATTCATTTCAGGAACAATCAGAATGCTGATCCGATGCCTCCAGCCCTCCAAAGTACTTTCCGAAGCCAAAGGCTTATTTTGACAGGCAGAGGTTGAAGAGGCAGAGCCAATAGTCCTATATTATGTGTTTTATTTTGAGTGTTGTGGGTTCCCCCCCCCCCCTCCCAAAACAATGAACACCTTGATATATATATATGATTTTATGATTGACTGTGAATGCGCTTTCTAATTTTAATTTCATTTATCGTTTCAAGTCTTAATGTGTTATTATTTTTTATGTACAATTCACCTTAGCTTATAGAATTCTGACTTCTTCAAATAGGGGGAGATTGTTGGGTATTGTATCCACAATAACCCGAATTTGAAGAAGAGTCCAGTTAAGCTAAGATGAATTGTGACTGTATTTGATGTTGCCTTTTGAGTTATGTACTTGCAGGTTTTCATTGTTAAGTACACACCAATGTCAGGTTACAGTGGGTCAGTAAACACAGGACTATACAATGTAATCCCTCATTATGTAAGTCAATGTGTTGACTCACATGTAATCTCTCTATTGGGGTGTACTTCTATCTCAAGTATAGGAGAAAGATAAAGGAATGACCAAGACTTGGAATCAGAAGGACAGGAATTGCCTAAGTAAAATTCGTCGAGTATGGCTAGGACACGTCGAATTCGTCGAGTATATTCATTCATATTCGTCGAATTCGTCGAATTCGTCGTATATCCCTTCCAACACTCGCCGAATTCATCATTTGTACTTAGGGAAAATTCTCTGAGAATTGGAAAATCCGTCAAGTAAAATTCGCCGAGTATCATCGTATATACTCGTCGAATTCGTCGAATCTATCTAACGATACTCGCCGAATTCGTCGAATATACTAGACGATACACGCCGAATTCGTCGAGTCCATTCGACGCTACTTCTCGGGATTTTTCTAAGTCTCATTCGTCGAATATTGTCGGTCATTGCGTCGAGAGCGTTGAGTCATTCAGCCTATACTCGACGAATTCGTCGAGTATACCAGCTGTTACTCGACGAATTCGTCAAGTATGACTCTCCGCTTTGGCGTTGAGTGTATTGTCGTCCTGAGCTGATTTGGCTAAGTCTTATTCGTCGTATATCATAGACCATTCAGCGAGTATACTTATGATACTCGGCGATACTCGACGAATTTGACTTAGGTCATTTTTCCGAAATTTCAAAGCGCTGGTTCGGGTTTTCGGTCGGCCATGCGCAGTACATTCAAGGTTTCGTTTTTGGAAATTTTCATATAACCGTTGGAAGGGATATCTCTATAAATACCTAGGGGATATTTCCTTCCAATCTAATCGTGTCATTGATCACATTTCAAACCTAGTAATGTTTCCAAAATCGGAATTCCGCCCGATCGGCCGCCGACGCACAGTACTTCGCGATTTCTCCGATCGGCCCTTGACGAACAATGCGATTCATCTTCTTCGACATATACGACTGGATCGATTCTCTCTCTACAAATCTATACTCCTCCAGATCAAGTCGTTTGAAGATTCAAGTTGAGATTCAAGATCTTTCAAGTCTACATATTCCGTATTCTCTAAGCAATTTCAAGAACTACCATTCTAGAAGAACTACAGATTGAAGATCTTAATTCTTGTTTTTGTGATTGTAATATCTTGTAATATTCGTTTCATTTTGTAGGAGATTTTCTCTGAGTTGTAGATTCGGTTTGTGGATCGAGTTTGTAGATCCGTTTGTGGATCGAGTTCGTAAATCCGGTTGTGGATCGAGTGGTAGGAGCGTGGTCTCCGAGTTGTAGGAGTTGCGGCTCGGAGGTATAAGATTGTGGAAATCTGAGATTGGTGAAGTAGCTGAATCTAGCCCTTCGCGATAGATAGGCGAGGCGAGAAAGTGAACGTACCCAACTCGGGGAACCACTATAAATCTCGATGTTTGTCTACTTGATTTTTAAAGTATTTTTATTCCGTAAAAAGACACAGACATCACATATTCACCCCCCTTTAGGTGATTTAGATAGACGCTAGATACTTTCAAAACCTCTGTGTGGAATGAATACGATCAAGCCCAACCTAGATGATGCGTCCATGCTTTAATTATCCCAGAATACAATCTTACCAAATCAAGTTATAGAGGTGTAGCAAATAAACACAATGTGAACCACTTTTCAAATGAATAAGAAAAATCACTGACGTTTTAGCACAGAGTATTTTCTACTACAACCTTTACAAATAATTTTTTTAGGATATTATGAAAATGAAACAAAGCACAATCAAGACTTGATTTTCACTGAAAATATGAGATATTCTCCTAATATTTAATACAAAAAAATAACACAACACATAAAATTAATACTCATTGGCATCAAGATCCCATGGAGGAATGACGGTGGCTTCACGAGATCGGCATAATTCTTGGATGTGGGATTCACGAGAGAAATGGCTGTGAGAACTTCCGGGACGAGAAGGCTAGAATCGACAAGGCTGGGCAGAGGGAATGCGGGCTTCTCTGTGCTGGAATAGGGTCGAGAGAGGAATCCTTGGATGAGACGGGACTGGAGAAGACCTGTAGCGGTGAGGAAGATGATGAATAGTTGACTCGAACCTTGTTGCAGGAGAGAGTGGGCAGGCTGGAACGAGACGGGATGGGATTCTCTAGCCGAAAATATGGTCAAAATGGTTGGCCCAGACTGAGACGAAGGTTGGAACGACAAGGTTTGTTATGGAATGGGCAAAGCAGTTGTGGAGTGTGGTTGGACTTTGTCGACGGGGAACAGGTAAGCAGCGAGATGCGGGATATAGTTTCATGAAGGGATCGTGTGGAAATTAGGGCTCACGATCTGGGGGCACTGTGACTTCGACGACGGCAGTGAAGAGGAAGAGTTGGTCCGTCGAAATCGTGAGGGAAAGGGGGAACACTTGCGTATGGAGGAGAGGAACCGGACTGGAGTCATGCGGTTCGGGGATGAACAGTGGCGGTTATAACAGTGGTTCATGAGATACAGGGGAAGGCTTCACAGTAACAAGAAAAATAACAAGGAAAAAGAAACGAGAAATTGAAAAGAAACCGGAACATCGTACCCCGGATCTCACGGTGTCGCACCACAAATGATTGTCGATTCTGAATTCGCTCACAAAATAAACAATGACTGAAAATAAGAACATCCGCCTCTATTTATAATGAGAGGGGTGGTTGGGCACCCGAGTGAACAACTATGATTGTTCGTTATGTCTGGTGTCCTAAAATACTAAATACAAATCCAAATAAATATATATATATATATATATAAATAATAAAACGCCGCCCGAACGTGTTCGCGGTCTCGAATCACTGATTTAATCAATGCATCCCATGCAAATATGCAACAGTGGGTCCCGCCGAGTAGTGGTCTGATCTGCTCCATCGATCACGGTCACTTAGCTGATCTCCATCAACTCTCCCCGACTGAAAATCATTCATCTGAAAGGAATGAAGATAACCGAGCTATAGTCGAAGATCAGGGGCATGTCTATCAAGATCCGTCGCAGATCCAAGTATCATCAAAGGTAGGTGAGGCCCGTTTGTGGGGGTGGTGCACTCGCGTGTCACAATATCAATAATGTTCTCATCTCTCACCTCTCATGCTATTGAATCCAAAAGAACTGGTGGAATCATGGGAGGTGTGAGTAAGTCCGCGGGTAGGGATGTGCAAAAATAACTGAAGAACTGAGAACCGAAACGGAACCGAACCAAACGGTTCAGGTCGATTCCAAATATGATTAGTTCGGGTATGGTTCCTATGATACAAGAACCGACAATTCGGTTCGATTCCTGGTTCCATAGGTCGGGTACCCAGAACCGACCAAAAAATCAAAATTAATGCTAAAGAAAAAATAATTGAGGACGATTATAGTCTTATGTCTCAATACGTGAAAATAATAGAGAAAATAATTGTATTGCTAAAAAAAGAATATTTGAACTGATGTAGTTATATGACTTCAATGTTATAGAGAGTCAATATTCAATTATTTTGAAAAATTGTTAGTTATATGACTTATCAGTTGAAAGTCATTTTTATTATTATTTTGAGACATGGTAGAGCCGAGAACCGAACCGGAAATAAACCGAAGTGAATGGTTCAGATCCGGTTCTATACTTTAGAACCGTGGGTCGGTTCCGGTTCCAAAAATTTGGAACTGAACCAATGTGGGTCGGTTCTTGGTTTTAGGTAGAACCGAACTAAGCCGATCCAAGTTTCACCCCTATCCATGGGTGCTCGTCCAAGGTGATCAGGGGAAGTGTCAAGCTGTAATTGGGAGGGTGTCAGAAGTGGCTCAAGGTATGGGTCCCCATAGTTGAGAGCCTCAAAGTAAAGTGTCAAATCTTTCATATTAAGAAACGAGATGAATACCCATATCTGCAAGAAAATCAATCTCGTGGGCATTTGTTCCAACTTTCTTTGTAACCTTATAAGGACCCATTCGCTTAAGTTGTAGTTTAGTAGCGACTTCTTTTGGGATCCCCTCCTTGCAATGTCGGACCATGAAATGCTCGCCTACCCAAAAATGTTGTTCGCGTCAGTGCAGACCTGCCCATACCTTATATAATTCAATTTTGCTAGTAGTTTTCTTCCGGATTAATTCATGCATTTCATGTAAATGATACAAAGCATATAACATGTGTGAATCATGCAACATAGATGTCTAATGCACTAAATGTAATGTAACAAGTAGAAATGTAAAAGATGAACAACTAACACGACCAACTCCGTAAACTGGGGGTTTGGGGTACTAAAAGAAACTCCTAATACAGGTACGTGATCATGAGGCTCAGAAGATGGGGCATAGAAGAATTCGTCGCACGTGCGTCGAATACTCAAATGAACATCGGAGCCATCAGTAATAAGAAGTGTCAATATAGTGTGTTGACTGTATCTATAAGTGCGAGTAGTAAATTATAAGATCAGCGAGTCATAAAGTGCATTATAAAACTCGCTTGTTCTACTAATGATGGATACATCCCAAATGAGTGGTAGCTCAACATGTGGTTCATCGAGGGGCTCACCGGGCGGAATATAACAAAATTTGTCGCAAATACGACGAGTATCAACGCAGGTTCTAGAAATAGCTGGAGTGCTCTCATATAAACGATGATGCAAATGAAGTGCAACAAACGTGACATGTTCTCTAGGGGAAAGTGACCCATTAGGGGACTCATCAGGAGGTATGTATAAAATTCATCGCAAATGCAATGACCATGTAAGTGAAAATCATAGGCATCAACAATAGGATGCGACTCTAGAGTGTGGTTATGATGTGGCTCGGGACGGTGTCGAGTGAAGTGTGGCAAAATCCTATACTCAATAGTGGGCCTATAAATCTAGCTGGGGACTGAATCTCTAGCTGAACGGGACACTATGCGTAAGTGAGGTGTGGAGGATGGATATACAATCACAGTGTTACTGGGCTGCTCGTCCTCAATCTCGAGACGACACTCACTAATCACACTAGTATCTCTCTCCACATGTATTATACGATCAGGGTCGAAATCAACTCCAAAATCAAGAAGGCATTGAATCTCTTCAAGATGAGATAAATCAAACTCAAGTGTCAGATTTCTCATGTCAGTGGGCGCACTACTCAACGCATTAGTGGCTTGACCTAAACCCTTGGTCTTTCTTTTATGGAATCTTGTTAAGGCATTCGTTATGTGAGCCAAATCAGTATCCAACTGCTCAAATTTTTCAAGAACCAATCGTTGAAATTCGGCTTCCGTCATATCTATTTTTGGAACACTAGAAAGACCAATACATGTGATTTTATCTTGCAGATGGTAACCTCTATATGATTCTTCAGGGTCATTAAGACGGTCTTCTATAACATAATCAGGTCATGCTCGTGTATGGATGTGAGCCCTACAAACGTGCGGTGGTGGTCGCGCATATACAGACTCGGGTTCCTATATTATAGAAGATGTGTAGCGACGATGACCTGACTGATACTCAACTCTACCATCATAAATTCGTGCCGCGAACGCAGGGATAAGGACGATGATAACCATCATAATAATGTGAAGATCTCTCTGAAGGCACTCTATGAGGTCGAGCGTATATGGATTGTGGTTTCTCAAATAGAGGATTAGGGTAGTGACGATCACTATGATATGATTGAGTGATGTAGAATTTAGTCCCATGTATTTTAAAATAAACCCTAACCTAGCTCTGATACCAAACTGACGCAGGACAGGTTGTGAAAGGCTGTGTCGATGTTAATGCAAACCTGTGTGGAATGAATGCAATCAAGCCAAACCTAAATGATGCATGCATGTTTTAATAAACCCGGAATATAATCTTAGCAAATCAAGTTATATATGTGTAGCAAATTAACATAATGTGAACCACTTTTCAAATGAATAAGCAAAACCACATTCGTTTTCGCACATAGTATTTTCTACTACAAGTTTTACAAATAAATTTAATAGGATGTTATGAAAATGAAACAAAACACAATCAAGAGTTGATTTTCACTGAAAATATGAGATATTCTCCTAATATTTAATACAAAAAATAACAAAACACATTAAGTTAGTACTCAGAGGCATCAAGAACCCATGGAGGATGACGGTGGCTTCACGAGACCGGCAAGGAGAATTATTGGATGGGGGATTCACGAGAGAAATGGCTGTGAGAACTTCGAGGACGAGAAGACTAGAATCGGCAAGGCTAGGTAGAGAGAATGCGGGTTTCTCTGGACTGGAATGGGGTTGGGAGAGGAATCCCCGGATGAGACGGAACTGGACGAGGCTTGTGGCAGTGAGGAGGATGAACAGTTGATTGAAACCTTGTTGGAGGTGAGAGTGGACAGGCTGGAACGTGACAGGATGGACTTCTCTAGTCAGAAACAAGGTTAAAATGGCTGGCCCTGACAAAGACGAAGGTTGGAAAGATAGAGGTTTGTTGTGGAATGGGGGAAGCAGTTAAGGACTGTGTTTGGACTTTATCGAGAGTGAACAGGTGAGTGACGGGATACGGGATATAGTATCGTGAAGGGATCGCATGGAGATTAGGGCTCACAATCCGGGGGCAATGCGCTTCGACAATGGCAGTCAAGAGGAAGAGTCGGTTCGTCAAAATCGTGAGGGGAAGGGGGGAATACTTGCGGATGGAAGAGAGGAACTGAACTGGAGTCGTGCGGTTCAGGGATGAACAATGACGGTCATGACAATGGTTCGGGGCATACAGGGGAAGAGTTCACGGTAACAGGAAAAATAAAAAGGAAAAAGAAACAGGAAATTAAAAAGAAACTAGGATGTCGCACCCCTGGGTGTTGCGACATCGCAACACGAATGATTGCTGATTCTGGATTCGCTCACAAAATAAACAATGGCTGAAAATGAGAACATCCTCACCTGTTATAACGAGAAGAGCGGTTGTGCACCTGGCGTGAACAACTATGATTGTCCATTATGCCCGGTGTACTAAATACTAAATACAAGTACAAATAAAAAAACAAAATACATGTAAATAGTAAAACGACGTTCCGGACGCGCTCGCGGTCTCGGATCGCTGATCTGATCAATGCATCTCATGCAAATATGCAACAGCGCGTCCCTCCGAGTGGTGTTCCGATCTCCTCCATCGATCACAATCATGCGGCTGATCCCCATCAGATTATGTGGGAAAAGTTTCCACAATGACATCAAGAAGTGCGACATATGGGACATTTCGAGACCATAAAAGATCAAGTTTGTGGAATAATGGCAACCAGCAAGCTTCTAATCAACGATCAATGTCGAGGAGCACTACTCACCATCTCCCTGAAGTCCAAATATGATGCCCCACATCCTAAATGCATGCAGGAACAGCTGATTGGCCCAGCCAGACCAATCCTCCTGAGATTGAATGATTAAATTGTTTTCTAATATAAGTTGAAATGCATAAGCACTAAGCATACTCATAAATCCCACCAATAATTAACTGAATAGCGATCACCCTACATCAAATCTTAATCACTAACCAATTTATCTTTTAACTATCTTTCAATTGTTTTTCATACAACATTTTTATTTTTAACCTTTCCAATATACAATAACATAATAACTAATAAGTTATAACATAGCTCAATACTATTGAATTTTTTTGCCTTTCATCAAGCTTCTTGCAAACATGCAAATATTTACACTGATCTTACCATCATATCCACTAATCTCGTCTTCCAGATCAAACTCTTCAAATTCCATGTAGCAAAAATAAATTAATTTTAAAGCTGCTCATTCCAATTAGGTTAAGTTATGTAGTGTCATTCCTGGGTGGCGCACATGCCCACCCTTGACGTGGTAAATAAGATCTACATTCTACATTATCACCATAAATTCCATGAATAGGTGAAATTAGTTCAATAAAAGAATGTGATAAAGTACACGTACAGAATTTTCTTCAAGAGGAAAGATATGGTAGATTTGGGAGAGATTCAATAACTCTTCCAAAGCCTCCATCCTTCTTCCTTGAACTTCAAATGCCTGCAACAAAATAGAAGATGGTTCATATCCTTTTTCAATGAAGATATTTGGATTTTGTATGCCCGTAAATGAAAACAATTACCCAAGATTGCAGAAAGCAAGAACGAGTGTAAGCAGCCACAGCAGCACAAACTAGTCTAGCAGCACGAAGATTGTCAAGTTCAATATTATAAGCCAGCCCACAAATAAATCGATTTGCCTCCTCTCCGTCAATCCAAACAGCAGTCCCTGGCGGTCTTACTCTATCATTCACAGTATTAATGCACATGTCAATATCTTGTACTACTTAACAAAGATATTAGAGAATCTGATCAGCATATTTAGCGGCTGACTGAATGTCCAGGAGACTGCACCTGCTACATATGCTGAAAACAAAGCTAATTGTTGCCCGAAAAAAAGAATCACGTGCATTAGCCGTCTCAAACGCTACCCTTGCACCTGAAGATCTACATATTTGCCGAAGCTGCTCACCATTCAAACAATAGATACTTTAGTTTGGTTCTTTTTTCCTCATAAATAGCATAGTTATAGACTAAAGACGAAAGAATAACAATAGATGGATTGGTCATAGAGTAATAAACCAGATTACAGTGTGGTGCAAATCTGATAAAATAAAGTGTAGCGTTTAAGAAAATACTATGTGACGCAGAAGGAATCTATAGGCAGCGGGTAATCAATGAGCTAACCCTACATGCTATGCAAATCCGACAGTTAAGCCACAGTTAGAAAATAATTAAAACATTCCACGCATATAAATTCACAGCAAGACACAATAATTAATTAGGGCAAAGCAAGCTTAGGCTTTCCTCCGCATAGAGGGTCAAAACAAGAGCGTGCGGCGAATAAATCCTGCAAATCACAATAATAATCAAGAGCAAACCACCTCAATACAATATATCCAAGCAAGTATGGAACGTCCAACCCAATATAAAAGTGTTGAATAAATAATAAGTCAATACAACAAAATCTCACCAAATAATGGCAGACCAAGGCATTGAAGAATCTCGAGCCAAAGATGCATATACGACAATCCGAGGTGGAACCGGTGGTGTGGAGATAGCATCGGTGGCTGTCCTCGGCGGTGGAGGGTGGAATCAGACGGGAAATTGGTAGATCCGGTCACGTTGGTAGAGATCCGGGCGGAGAAAGGTAGAATATGAGATCAGATCAGAGCTGAAAAATTCCAGATCTGGGTTGTTGATCTGGAAGGGGAAAGGCTAACAGAGGTGGATCCACAAGAAGAGGGGCTGTGGGTAGAGGGAATAGGAGGCTGGAAGTTAGGGGTGGCTGCTGGGAGATGAGGGAGAGGTGTGGGGCGGCGGCGGCCCGCGGGAATACGGTAAGAGGCTGACGATAGGGAGTTTGGTGGAAGGGGATGTGGCTGAGGAACGGACAGAGGGCGGCCAGCGTGTTGTAGCCTTGAGGGAGGCGGGTCGGCGGAAGGAAGAGGTCGGGTAGCACCTTGGCCGACAGCTTTGGAAGGGGCTAAAGGAACTTTATAAATGAACAGTGAATTTTATTTTTTAACAGTGATCACCAGTTCTATATGAACCTTTGGGCTTCAGGACAGCCTGGCTTGGGTTAAATTTCGGGGGGCTGGGAGCGGCGGCACCGTGGCAGGATTGCGGGATCCGGGAATAATTTCTCCAAATTCTGCAATATCCTCAATCAGCCCACTACCTATCTATTTATAATAAAATAAAGGCAAGAGCATCTCAACTTCAACGACTATGATTGGCCGGAGGTGAAGCCACCCAAATACATCAAAATAAAACGCAAACTAAAGAAGTAATATAACAAATCGATTCACAACACGAATCTAAACGCATCTGCAGAGTCCGAATGTTGATCCAGGCATGCCATATACGAAAAGTTGCCAATTGGCCCCGAACGGGCCCAAAATTCGTCCTCCATTGCAGGTCCTCGTCTCTGCTCCGCATCAATCTCCCTGGCTTGAAAGAATTCATCTCCTGATGAATAGGAATCGAAATTATTTCGATGTATGTCAGGTAAGACTCGAAGAGGTCCACTGGAAGTCGTCCAAGTATCGTCGACGGAAAAGTATCCTCGCCTATCAACTCCCCCAACTGAAAAGTTATCATCTCTGGTGAATGAAGACGGTCGTACTGAAGTCGAAGTCCAGTCGCATAAATTGTTTTGTGCTTAGGAAATAAAATAGGTCTTTCCTTTCATAGTTTGAGCTTTTGCACCAAACCTATCTCAATCTACCATTGCCACTACCCATGTTGAGCCAACACCATTCTTCTTGCTTTACCACCACTTCAAATCACCAAAGCCACATAGCCTAACCTATTTCTCATATTTATGCATTGAGATGGATTATTTACTTTTGTATGTAGAGAATGGAATTTTCATAGATGGAGTGGACAAAATTGTCTATTAGATAAGATGATAAAACTCCTTATCAAAATATTGTTGGTACGCATGAAAAAGATAATTGAAGCTTGAAAATGAAAAGGAGAAAAAATGAAGAAAAAATGTGCATGAATTGAAGAAAAAAATGTGTGATATATTTGATTGTGTGGCTCTTTTGTGAAGTTAATCTCATCTGCTAAAATTCAAGTTTGGGGGAGACTCCTTAACTCCATTTGCTGGTCGATTGGTCTTTTATCGATGCTCAATTCATTTGCTTAAGTGTGATTCACCCTACATACTTATCCTTAATTTTCATACCTTAAGCATAAGCCTAATAGTTCATCCGAATTTAAGTCTTACGGCATGTTCATTGGGCAAGAATTGAGACAACAGAATTGAAATTGGATTTCCCTATTCCAATTTCGTTGTGTTTGGCCATATTTTCCGGAATTGGTTTTGTTTTGAGATTTAAGAAAATGGCATGTCCCAAAAACCGACCATTTTTTGTCGATTTTGGGGAGCGCTCGACGGAAAGACTTTTGCGAACTGCGTCATTTTCATTTCGCATGCGGCTTCTCCCTTCCCTCTCCGGCGAACATCTAGCTTATCCTCTCGGTGACTTCACCCTTGTCCTCTCCGGAGAAGGTCCAACTACTCTCCGGTTGAAAGTTGCCTTTCTTCTCCTCTCCGGCGACAGTGAGTTCGCAAGCTTCATAGGCTTCCTGATCATCACTTTACGGGACTATGCCGTGATGATAACTACTAAATTGGAGAGCAATTATTTGCTCGAAGAAATGGGAAATAATAATTCATGTGCGGTTAGCTAAGCCAAGGCTCCCGTTTTTTCTAACATCTAGATTTTTTACTTCGTTTTTTTATATTTATTATGTCCTTTTCATTAACATACATTTTCATAATTCCATTTAAGATCTATTTTTGCTGATTCAAAGAATACATTTTTTAACTAATTTAAGTTTATGTGGGAATGGTTTGGGATTGATAAGATTAAGCTTTATTCTTAAAATTACTAATGACAAATCCTGTGTTTGAATTTCATCCTGCAACAGAACAAAAAATTTGACGGATTTAATTCATGTGCATGAAAACCTTCCTGCAAACGAACACAGGAATTGGTTTTGACTCAATTCCAAAATCTCTGCACCGTAGGTTTTGGGCCAAAACTAAATCCTATCAATCAAAATCTACCAAACGAGTGCACTCTTATAGATCTTAAGAGCACAATCGGAGTGGTGGAGACAGTGTAGATGGACAAGCCTATGGGCATCGTCATTAATGAATTTCTTTGGAGGCTGCTCATTAGTTTTGTGACTATAATACCAATATAAGTCACTTTGTTGCTTTATCACTACACTACGCCTAAGACACGTTATTTACTCTACTCATGAGGTGAATAATATGCATATTGTTATACTATAGAAAAGTGAATAACTCATGTGCTACACTCAGTGAATTTGATTGAGTTTATTTTTATTTATCCTTTTGCATTGTACTTCATTCAAAGCTCTTCAGTTCATAGGTTAATTGTTTTGTTTATCTCTTGTATTCAAGCTGGGTAAAATGATTTGCCAGGAACATGCAAATGTTTATGTTTAGGGGTTGATGAGTGGATTCCATATAACATTTTAAGCATCATTCTAGCCCATGTTTTAATCTATTTCACTCCTATTTTATCTATTTTTCATTCCTATATTCACAATTTTCCAAAGTAATATGGAGCTAGAATGTATTGATTTTCCATGAGAACTGGGCTTGGATGAGAGTTTCTCTTCTTCCCACCTCATTGATTTATGTCACATCATCTCTTTGTAGTCTTTTTTTATGTTAATGTAATCATGATGGTGCAGCCAAGGGTCACCTTGAGAAGATGGTGGCAGGTTTTACAATTTCATGTGAAAGGCACGACCATGCGCGTTCAATTCGCACAAATGGTTTGCATTTAGAGATTTTGCACAATCGCGTGTGTTTATTCACGCACGACCGTGTGTGTTATTTTTGTTGCCAACTCTTCAGAAAATCAAAATCTGAAAACCCTCGTGCGGATTGGTCACGCACAATCGTGCGCGACCAAAATGTATGATCATATTGTGGTTGCCCATCATTTCATTTTCCCACTTGTTTCTCTGTTCTTCATGCACTATCGAGGACATGATCATGCGCTCGATAGTGTGTGCTCATAATTCCCTACATGCTTATAAATATGTTGATTGCCAAATTAGCCCGGACCTTTCGGGAATAAGCCTTTGTTTTCAAATGGTTCCACCTCTCCAAGGTTAGTGGTGATCCCCTAGGTCTCCTCCATCATTCCAAAGCTCAAGGAAAGTGATTCCTTCAACATTCTAAAGTCGCCAATCAATAGGAGAAAGGGATAGAGATATGGACTTCGCGTACCATCAAGAAGATGGGTAAGGTTTCTCTCGAGGTGACAGCTCCCTTTGTACCCTGGACAATAACCATGGATCGGGGGGGATCAAAGCTGCCTACTACGGAGCTCCGTTGGAACCTGAGGAAGAGTCTCGAACGTTGTTTGTATCTCTTTCCAATCTCCTTGTTAATCCAGGTTTTCTTTGATTATGTTTTCTCCTTATTTCAATGGATGTTTGGTTGAGGTTGGTGTTGTGAACATTGACTAAAATCAAGTCTTGTGATTTGTTCTTAATGGCATTCATGATCTTTTGATCGTTCATGGCTTTGGTTGTTTGATGTTGTGATTGGTGGTTGTGATGTGTTGATGAATGCGACCATTGAGTTGATCTCGCGATGACGCGATCTTGGTTTCAAAAGCTCTCTTAATTTAGACTTTAATTTTCATGCACATAGCATAGGAAACCAACTCCAAATCAGCGATCCACACCCACATCAATAGGTAAAGAATCGAATTGATTAATCCATTAGCATGTGTTCCTTGTGAGATCATTACTCGTGTTTATTCACCTCTTTAATTATTAATTTGACTGGTACACTGCTGACACCATCTCCTGTGTGGGATTGGTGGTCATGCAAGCGGTCAATGATACTAAGAACCTTAAATAGATCTTCAAAATGCATTGCACATTATCTCTGGTAATGTATAATTCCACAGAAGTAAATGGTAGTTGCGAGTTAGTAATACATATCTTAGGATCTTATATATTAAAGGCACAAGGCAGACCAAGGCGCAAAGAGGTCTTAGAGTCCAGGCGCATGCCGGGCGAAGGCCAGGCGCGCGTCTGACGAAGGCATGGCGCGCGCCTGACAAAGGCTAAGCGCAACCACATCCATTTTAAATAGTAATCAGCATCAAACATCATTTCATCTTCTCGATCAAATTTTTCATCTATTCTACTAATTAATCATTCATTACTATCGTTTATACATCTTAAAAATAGAATTAATGTGGTCACTTGCATCATATTAACTCGCAACACAAAATTATCTTTTACAAACACCAAACCAATCAAAAATTATTGAGTTCTTACATTATTTTTTTATTTGTTTTTGAAAAAAAAAAATTAGAACAAAAATTTTACTCAGGCGCGCCTTTTATGTTCTAAAGACGCAAACAAAGCCTGATGAGTCTTGACCCTTAGGCAAGCCTTTAACAACATAGTTAGGATTAAATGTGATCAACATATTTGTAGTTTAATTAAGAGAACTAAGAAACACACCATACTAGAAACAATATACTAGTTTTTCCCTAGTAACTGCATGAACGAAATGTCAACTAGAATATATTGTTTAACAATAGAAAATGGAAGGATTGATGAGATAACAATACAAGAGTGATGTATTTTCTAAGCTTGCATGAACAACTTTGTATCTTGGGATAAATTCAAATCATAGAAGATGAAATGTAAAAATCTTGTTAAAGTTTAACTGATTTATAGTAGCACTGACTTGTATAAAATCATCATCCTTATAATCCATTCCACTGAGTCTGTTATCCATGATTGCTGACAATTAAATGGTTCGTGAAAGAAAGGCAAGAATAAACTATCCAGATCTCATATTCAAAATTGACTGGCATTACCTGTTAAAACAGAAGAAAATGATGTTGTGAGAATAAACTAAAATGCCCAACAAGCTAAGATCTGGCTCACTTATCTGGAAAGGGTAAATCTCCAAGCCCTTAACCCAAGGACAACACTAATATGAATGAATTTCAGCATTTCACATATAATTAAAGTAATAGTGTAATACTCAAGATATAATGACTGACATTAAAAAAATGATAGTAGAGATCCAAAAAATAACAATGACAGTAACAATACAGGATCAACTTCTAGTCTGTAACTTGGCTAAATAGAGTTATTTTCTTTTTTAGAATTCTGGATGAAAAATAAGAATTTTTAATTAAAAGTTAAATTATCAGTTTATTTTAATTAAATACATTCTTGGCATATCAAAATGTGGCATAAAAATGAGTATTTTGGTAAATAACAACATTTTTTGCTGATATTTTCAAAAACAACATTTTTTGCTTAAAATGTCGGCATCATGCATTTTCTTCACAAAACTATTATGTCGACCTACCTATCGAGCATGTCGGTCAGCCGACATCTACAACACTGGCTTTAATTATAATGAACAACCTCGAGAAGTCTTGATGGAACTTTCGTTAAGATCTTTTGTGCTTCCGCTTTCTCGGACAGGATTTTACTCCCAAAGCACTCACTTCAACCCCCCCCCCCCCCCCCCCTCACACACACACACACAAAAAGCTCTCTTTAAAGCATTTTCTATGAGTGTTACAGAGTCATGATCATTTCAACACAAACACTTAGAAAGGGATAGAACAAAATTTAGCAATTTTGAACCTTGGACCTGAGTTTGAGCTAAGGTGGTTGAGTTGACCTCGAGCTGCCTAAGCGGGGAATTGGTTGCTTAAGTATATGTGAACCAATCTGAACAGTCCAAGCACATCTTATAATGTGTAATGCCTACCCGAACTATCTAAGCAGTTGCATTAGATAACCTCATAACATTTTTTGCCGAATATGCCCTCATCTTTAAAATTAATTACGGTTTAAGTTCACTGGTATTTCAACAACAACACAAAAAATTTAGGGTCATTATGGTAATGTTGTGTTCTCCCGCCAATATGGAATAGTGTAACATGTTCTCCCGCCAATATGAAATGGTGTAACATTTTAAGTCAATTATACCCCTCCTTTTTTCATTTTAACAGCCTTTCTCTTTTTTGTCTTTTTTGTCTTTTTGGTCATTACCCTTTGCCTTTTTTACTTTACTCCTCCCGACGCTTTCTCTTCCGCCTGCTTTCTCCTTTCTCATCTTTAAAAAGGCGCTTTCTCCTTTCTCTGATGTCGCGGCCTTGTACCGTCGCAATCCCGCACACGCTACCTGCTGCCTGCGCCACTTTCTCTTCCGCCTGATTTATCCTTTCTCTGTTGTCGCGGCCCTGTACCGTCGCAATCCCGCACACGCTACCTGCGCCCCTTTCTCTTCCGCCTGATATCCTCTCCTCCTGTCAACTCCCGCCTACATAACCCTACCTCCTCCTCCCGTCCAGCCCCAAATAAAACAACCTCAAAAGCTTCTCGCTCCTCTCCGCTAATCGACAACACCTGAAGAGCTCCTCCATCAGGATTCCGACGCTTCTCGCTCCTCTTCCCGGCAATCTCATCCTTCCGGCAAACTCCATCTCCCAGGAAGCTCTTTTTTTCAGTAAGTGAACTCCTCCTCCCAGGTCTATGGTGTGTTGTTTGTACCTCTTAAAGTAATTCTGGCAAACTCCTCCTCCCAGGATTGCACCGACGAAGCAAGGAATCTGGCAACTCCTTTGGTAGGGTGCCTCAAATCTGCACTGAGGAAGCAAACTCCTCCTCCCAGGAATCTCTTCTTTTTCGGTAAGTGAACTCTAATTTTAGCGCATCCGGCAAACTCCTCCCAGGTTGCTCATTTGGTTTCCGGCTACTGTTTGTTTTACAGGGATTTTAGCACATCCGGCAAACTCCTCCCAGGAATCTGCATCTGATCCATCTGGTAAATTATTTTCCAGCACTTGCTCTATTGGTTACACCGAGGGGCATCCTTTGGTAGTTTTTTCTAGCACTTGCTCTATGTTTGTGTTCTGCTGCAAAATATTATGTGTTCTGCTGCAAAATATTAGTGTTCTGCTGCAAAATATTAGTGTTCTGCTGCATTCCTGTTTGTGTTCCTGATTTTAGCACATTCCTGTTTCTAGCATTTTTTTGTTTGTGTTCTACTGCAAAATATTAGTAATTTGTGTTCTAATTTTTATGTGTTTCTAGCACTTTTTAGTTTGTGTTCTGCTGCAAAATAGCGATGGACCCTATAGTAGTTTGTGTTCTGCTGAAATACTGCAGTATGATTTGCAGGCTGCTTGAAACACAATTAAAAAAACAGAACCTCATTTTTATCTCAGTTTGATTTGCAGGCTGCTTGAATCTCTTAGTCATTTTTATGTTAAGTGTTTGAAATAAAACCTGCGAAGGACCCTATAGTGTTTTTGTTTATGCTCTGATCAGACACATAAACACCCCTATTTTTAGTGAAATCTCCATCTTTGAGATAGCATTAAAGAAGAGATAGCCTTAAAATCATTAACAGAAACATTTTGGAACATAACTCATACAGGTACAAAAATCATGATAGGCAATTTTTTCAGTGAAAAAAAATTAGGAAAACACAATTTTTTTTGTTTATGCTCTGATCAGACACATAAACACCCCTATTTTTAGTGAAATCTCCATCTTTGAGATAACATTAAAGAAGTGATAGCCTTAAAATCATTAACAGAAACATTTTGGAACATAACTCATACAGGTACAGAAATCATGATTCAATTTGACGATGGATTAGCCTAAAAATCATAAAAATACAGTAAACATGAATGAGACAACCATAAGACAGTGACAAAGACGCAAACAACGGTTCTAATTTAGAACTTACTGCTTCTCACTTTCAGAAATGAGCAAAAAAATCCATCTAAACCAACAACAAAATCCACAGACCATGATTTTACCATAAAACTTTAAAAATTCAGAAAAGAAAACTATTTGAGTGAATGGTACATGAAAACGACGACCTAGATAGGGTGAAAGAGCCCGGCGGCTTGGAAACTGGAGATCACGCCGGGAATAGTGTGCTTTGTGTGAATGGTACATGAAAACGAGGACCTAGATAGGGAGAAATACTGCATTAATTACTCCAAATAATAAAGTTATGATGGAATTCATGGTGGGATGCAACTCATGCAAGTCATTTTATATATTATTACTATATAGCTGTATTATAAAACTAATACTGTCATATAATAGCTGTATTATAAAACAATAATATTAATTAGTAGGTTTTAATATGTGTGAACTTAAAGCCTGAAGCCTCAAGCCTCTAGGACAGCACCTCTGAATTTTACATCTCTGTATGCTGCTTTGTGCTCTAATTGAGCACCTTTAGTTACTTCCACTTCAGATAATAGAGCTCCAATACTCATATTTGATACACCATCATCCCATGAAATCTTTGCATTGTTCTCAGATCTCAGATATTCATTTTTTGCTCAGATTACAAATTTGATATCTCTATCTACTTCACCATCATTTCTACGTGAATTCCTGCTGACACAATTTCACACTACATTTAGTTGAAGATATGATTTAGTATCTTTGTTTATGATTTAGCAAGGAGGATTCGAGTATCTTTGAGGCTTTTAAGTTAGAGGTCAGCATAAAATAAGACAAATATAGGTTAGTAATTTCCCACGCGGGTCTGGTACGGTCGCGCTTGGCCGTAGGGGCGTTGCCCCGTGTACCATCTATGCAAATAAATTATTTTACTTTTAACCAAGTGGTATTTCATCAAACACAAAAAACAATTACATGTCTGGAAGAAAACAGATAATTCATGAGTTAATTACATCGCATCGCAGACACTTAGAGATGGTCAACCAAAGTCATGCTGAGTCGTCGTCGTCGTTGCCAAATCAGGGTGTGCCAGTCAAACGTAAAAGAGGGAGACCTTCAACATCGGCGGTAACAACTGAGCAAACTCGAGAGTCAAGCCGAGTGCGTGTTAGTAATTGGAGACGGTCATTGTCTGCAGAGCAACGGAGTGCACTGAATGCAAGGCGAACACAATCATGCTCATCGTTGACTTTACCATCGCCCGTGGAAGTCCAACCCACCAAGCCAAAATCTCCAAATCAACCGAACGAAATTGAAGATAATCCTTCTGCCGAAACTTCACAGATAACAATCAGAATCAGACGGAGGCAGACCAACATCGAACTGAAGGTCAGTCGTCGTTGTCAAATCAGGGTGGACCAGTAAAACATAAAAGAGGGAGGCCTTCAACTTCGACAGCACCAACTGAGCAAACTCGAGAGTCAACCCGAGTGCGTGTTAGTAATTGGAGACGGTCATTGATTGCAGAGCAACGGAGTGCACTGAATGCAAGGCGAACACAATAGCGCTCATCGTTGACTTTACCATCGCCCGTGAAAGTCCAACCCACCGAGCCAGAATCTCCAAATCAACCGAATGAAATTGAAGATAATCCTTTAGTCGGCACTTCACAGATAGCAGATCAGAATCAGACGGAGGCAGACCAACATCAAACTGAAGGTCAGTCGTCGTTGCCAAACCAGAGTGGACCAGTCCAATATAAAAGAGGGAGGCCTTCAACTTCGACAGCACCAACTGAGCAAACTCGAGAGTCAACCCGAGTGCGTGTTAGTAATTGGAGACGGTCATTGACTGCAGAACAACGGAGTGCACTGAATGCAAGGCGAACACAATCGTGCTCAACGTTGACTTTACAATCAGCCGTGGAAGTCCAACCAACACAACCAAAACCTCCACATCGACCGAATGAAATTGAAGATGACAGTTCTGCGCCCACTTCGCGGACAGGACGTCGTAATATTGCAAGAAATTATCGTTCCTCCGACAACGTCCGCATCTTCCAGCTCCCACAACCAACCATTTGCCCTCACTGTGCAGCTCGATTATTCCACAAAGAAACAAAAAATTTATGTTGTAAACTTGGCAAAGTAATTTTACATGTCATTCCTGTCCCCCCACAGTTGTTGGCTCTTTATACCGATCAGACCACAAAAGGGCGTCATTTCAGGCAAAATATACGTGCATACAACCACGTATTCTCTTTCACATTCATGGGCGTTACACTTGACGAAACACTTTCTGCTTTCAACCAGGGTTTGTACACTTTCAGAGCACATGGAGCTATATATCACAAGATTGGATCTCTTCTTCCTACTCCGGGAGACAGACAACGATTTTTACAAATATTCATCTACGACACCGAACATGAGACATCACATCGTTTAGCGGAAAATAATGGACTCGATATGGAAATATTGAATGAGATCAAAGATATCCTTGATACACACAACCCATATATCGTAAATTTTAGATAAATTGCTCAACACCAGCAGTTACAGTCGTGTCAACTACTTATTCGTGAACGACCGTATACCAACCGACAATACATCATTCCTACCACATCTCAGGTAGCTGCAGTGTTGGTGGGAGTCGAAGATTTCGCTGACTCTACCGATAGGGACATCAAAATCCATTTTACATGCGGGCATTTGACTACAGTCAAGGAGTACGCAGGTTTTTATGATCCACTACAGTACCCACTCCTCTCGCAGGGTACTTTTGGTTGGGATTTAGCTTTTCAGACGGATCAGGGATTACGTGTTTGTTATTGTGACTACTATGCATGCTTGCTCCAGGTTATAAATTTCACGACTATTAATTAAGAGCTTCATGTAATAGATTTTTAATTTCCTAATTTCGTATAGTGTGTGGCCTAATACAGATACGTACGAATAATTCATCAATACTTCTTCGCGAAGGACGACTGCTTCAACAATACGTCGTAGATAACTACATCAAGATTGAGACTCAAAAACTAAGATGTATTAGCCTGAATCAAAATAAAATTTGTGCGGAGCTATATCAAGGATTACAAGATTGCTTAAATGCTGGTGAAAATGATGCAGGTATATTTACTTGCTTATTCATGCTTCTCAAACTGCTGTAATATGTGCAGTTGCTGATTAACGTCTTTCATGTTATTCTTTCTTAATCTTTCTTAATTCTGTTTGCTTATGAAACATTGGGCGACGAACCGTCCTTCCGTCTTCCTTCATTGGAAGCCCTCAGGATATGTATAAGAGGTATCAAGATGCAATGTCAATCGTGCAACACTAAGACAAACCAAATATATTTTTAACGATGACGTGCAATCCTAACTGGAGTGAAATCAAAATTGAACTTTATCCAGGACAACTTCCGCATGATCGTCCAGATATACTTACGAGAATATTTCGAGCTAAATATGAAAATTTAAAACATGAGATCTTCAATAAAGACATCCTTGGAAAGGTGGTTGCGCACGTTCACATTATTGAGTTTCAGAAGAGAGGTCTACCACACGTACACATGTTGGTTATTTTTGATGCAGAAGATAAATTAAATACTCCACATGAGTACGATTCTTTGGTTGGCGCTGAGATACCCAATCAAGAGGCGGATTGCCCTTTATATGATGCAGTTCTAAAACATATGATACATGGATCATGTGGTCACTTCAAACCGAATGCACAATGCATGAAAAATTTTGGGTGCAGTGAGGGGTATCCTAAGCCTTTTGCAGAGTATATTGTTCAAGGGAATGACTCATATCTTGTTTATCGACGTCGGATTGACAATAGTAGAACTATTACAGTTGGTCGTGGCATTGTGGTGGGTAATAGATGGGTCGTTCCATACACCACGTGGTTACTCTTAAGGTATGAATGTATGATTGTCACATCAATGTAGAGATATGTAGTAGTATTAACAGTATTAAGTATTTGTATAAGTATGTCTACAAGGGACACGATTGCGTGTCGTTTGAAGTTCGCCCTGCTCCTAATTATGATGAGGTGAGCAAGTACGTTGACGGTCGCTGGGTTTGTGCACCAGAGGCATTGTGGAAAATATTTACGTTTGAGATGACGAGAATGTATCCTTCTGTTTCGAGACTATAAATTCATTTACCAAATCAACATCAGGTTCACTTCGGTACTGGGGAAACGATTTCAAGTGTCTTGGCAAATGAGAGGAACTCCAAATCAATGCTGACTGAATTTTTTCGTGTGTATAATGACGACCAAGAGCGTGAGAAATACTTATATAAAGATTTTCCAAAATACTACAGATATCTACCCGCCGAGCACAAGTGGATACCAAGAGTATCAAATCTAAAGGTTATTGGTAGAATATATGCAGTCAACCCAATGGAAGGCGAAAGGTTTTACTTATGACTGCTACTTAATCATGTTAAGGGTCCAAAATCGTTTAAGCCCCGTTCGTTTCGAATGTTTTCGCAACCAGTTTTGGTTTTCAGTTTTCGCGGTCCAAAAACAGGCGTTCGTTTGGCCATGTTTTGCACGGTTTTAGTTTTGAACTGAAAACGCTCGGTTTTCATTCCTTCTTATTTTGCCTAGCCCCAAAACAGACCTCGATAGGTCTGTTTTGCTCGGTTTTGAAAATAGAAAATAGCCGAAGGTGTTCTTCTTTGCCCGGTGTTCGCTCGGTGTTATTCCCGGAACGGATCTTCTCCGGTTTTGCTTCTTCTTCTCCATCACATGTAACTTTGCCCTGTTTTGCTTCTTCTCCATGGCCTGTACCTTCTTCCCGGATCTTCTTCTCCGATGACTTCAAGATCCTTCCTCCTCAAGCGGCCATGGCCGAAAGCTTCAATCTCCTCTCTCTCTCTCTATTTCTCTCTCTACAACCTCCATGGCTGATCTCTCCAACTCTTCCAGGTCCGAGCTCCTCTCTCTCTTCCGAACTCCGGCAACCACTAGCTCACGACATCCACCTCTCCCGTGGTTCGAGCTCCTCTCTCTCTCTCTCTTGCGTTGCAGGGATTTCCTGTTCAAAACTAAACTGAAAACTATGTTGCAAACGAACATAAGTTTTCGTTTTGCCCCAAAACGAAAACGTTTGATGTTTTCGTTTTGAAGCAAAACGAAAACTGTAAATGAAAACATTCGAAACGAACGGGGCCTTAAGGATTTAAAGTGTATGGGCGGTGTTCAATGTACAATCATTAAACATGTTGCAGAGCAACACGGACTTCTTGAAGAGGACAATAGCATTCGAGATTGCCTGGCTGAAGCAAGATGTTTTAGAATGTCAATTTCGTTGAGAAGGCTTTTTGCAACGATTTTGTTATACTGTGAACCGACCTCTGTACAAGATCTGTGGGATGATAACTTTGACAGTATAATCGAAGATTACACTTCAACCAGCACTTCAAATAGCACTTATAAAAAAGACAAGTTACTTCATGATCTAGATGACATTCTACAACAGCATAAGAAACAGTAAAGGATTTTGGTTTGCCGGCCATGAGTGAAGGTTTTGAGGGTTTGCACATCTTCTCCAGCCTAATAGAACATGAACGTTCGTTCTCAATATCTGATGATGACTTAAATTCAATAAAACTCATTTAATCCAGAACAGCTGTTAGCATTCAACATCATCAATACAGCTATACGAAAACGACAAAATGCAATGTTCTTCTTGGATGGTCCAGGAGGTACGGGAAAAACGTACCTTTATCGGGCATTGCTGGCAACTTTCAGAAAGGAAGGGTTCATTATACTAGCAACAGCTTCATTGGGGATCGCAGCAAACCTACTCCCGGGTGGGAGGACTGCACACTCGAAGTTCAAAATACCTATCAGATATGAAATAATGTCGACCTGCAGATTTAATAAGCAGTTTGATTTGCGTGAATTAATATAACAAGTCGGGGAAATTATTTGGGATGAGGCCCCAATGATTCATAAAAAGGCATTTGAAGCTGTGGATCGATCTTTCAAGGATGTCCTTGACGTCAATGAGCCCTTCGACGGTAAGGTTATGATCTTTGGTGGCGATTTCCGTCAGCTGACACCGGTCGTCGTAAATGGAACAAAATCTCAAATTATTAGCGCAAGCATTGTTGAATCGTATTTATGGGCGAATGTTCGCATTCTTAGCTTAACAATGAAAATGAGAGCTCACGACGATCCACATTTCTCGGAGTTCTTACTGTGCATGGGTAACGGTGATGAGCCAGCCGTTCTAAATGATATGATTCAGATTCCAACCTCTATGGTCATACTTTGGGTAGATGAACGCTCTGTAAATATATTGATCGATGCAATATTTCCTGAGCTTGGTTCCCCAATAGATGTCAGATACATGGAAAGCAGAGCAATAATAACGCCTTTGAATGAATATGTCAACAAAATAAATGAAAAATGTCTTGAAATATTTCCGGGAGAATGTAAAACTTATTATTCTTTTGACTCAGTAGTGGATGACACACATAATTTATATTTGCCAGAATTCTTAAATTCAATAAATCCGGGGAATCTACCACCTCGCGAGCTCAATCTCAAGAAAGGTTCACCGATAATGTTTCTTAGAAATATTGATCCAAAAATTGGGCTGTGCAATGGAACGAGACTTATATGTGTAAACTTTTCAAGAAACATTATTGAAGCTGAAATATTGAGCGGGGAGTTTAAAAGGCACAAAGTATTTCTACCACGAATTCCCTTGAAGAGCGCAGAGGATGTTAAAATGTCCTTCGAACTCACCCGAAAGCAATTCCCAATACGATTGAGCTATGCTCTAACCATCAACAAATCACAGGGCCAAACAATTTCAAATGTTGGAGTATATTTACCAAATGATGTTTTTAGCTATGGACAATTGTATGTGGCATTATCAAGAGGAGTTTCCGCAAATAGCACCAAAGTGATGGTTAAAAATGGTGCATTGGAGGAGCAAGAAGGAGTGTACACTAGAAATGTTGTGTTCAAAGAAATATTCACAAAATTACATGCAGCGAGCCAAATTACATAGATTGTATGGATCAATGTAACATTTGTAATATTCATGAACTATATTGTTTCTTCTGTTTTTATATCAGTATACTTTCAAGAATATATCTGTATATTTTTATGCATTGTATTACTTCTTCTAGACATGCTTGGAAGCTTCTGCAACAGTTATCTCCACCCACGACCGATATCTGGGACCACAAACGATATTGCCGTCCATGATCGATGTCGCCCCCACGACCAATGTCGCCCCCACGACCAATGTCGCCCCCACGACCAATGTCGCCCCCATGACCAATGTCGCCCCCACGATAAATGTCGTGGGCAGTTACAGTCACGTCACCACAACAAGTGATTCCCCCATGACAAATGTCGCTCACACGACAAATGTCGTCCCCGCTAAATGTAGCCCCCGTGCCGATTTAGCTTTTCAGAAGATTGTTTCCCCCACGACGAATGTCGCCCCCCGCCGGATGTCGCCCCCGCCGGATGTCGCCCCCGCCGGATGTCGCCCCCGCCGGATGTCGCCCCCGCCGGATGTCGCCCCCGCGACGAATGTCGCCCCCGCGACGAATGTCGCCCCCGCGACGAATGTCGCCCCCGCGACGAATGTCGCCCCCGCGACGAATGTCGCCCCCGCGACGAATGTCGCCCCCGCGACGAATGTCGCCCCCGCGACGAATGTCGCCCCCGCGACGAATGTCGCCCCCGCGACGAATGTCTCCCCCGCGACGAATGTCGCCCCTGCCGACGTGTCGCCCCCACGGCGAATGTCGCCACCATGACCAATGTCGCCCCCACGACATTTGTCGCCCTCACGACCAATGTCGCCCCCATGACAAATGTCGCCCCCCGACAAATGTCTCCCCCACGACAAATGTCGCCCCCCCCCCGACAAATGTCGCCCCCTCGACAAATGTCTCCCCCTCGACAAATGTCGCACTCACGACGAATATTGCCCGCACGGGGTCCCCCGTGCACGACTGCTTGTGTTTTCTAAACACAACTCATTATTATCACCTCGAATGGGGAAATTTGTATATAATTGCATTTTATATTTTTTTTATAAAAGTTTCATATATTTAAGATTTACATAATTAATAAAAAACACAAAAAATGAGGGAAATTGCGTATATTTTACTTATTTATACTACAAGAATGCCAAATTAACCAGTGTAAAAACTGTAAATTTATTAGCTTAAAAACTCAAATAACTTGAAAAATAATATTAAATGCTATTTATTGAAATAAAATGCAATTTTATTCACTAAAACCTAGGATATTACATACTTGATGAAGAGGTCAACATGAGCACCTCACGGTCTCCGGCTTGAACTGGGAAGGGAAGGTCTGTCTCCATCCTAAATCTATTTATGGACTTCAAAAGTCTCCTTGTGCACAGTTTCAACATTTTAGTGGGGTAGTGCGTGATATGGGATTCACATTGTTGAACCAAGATTTGTTCAGTTCATTTGTTAGAGGCTTAACTGAGAATTAATAGGGAAAACGGAGTTAGTGTGAGGAATGAAAGATAAATTCGTGTGTTCAACAAGAGGAATAATTGCGTTAATAAGATCATTTCATGCAATAATATATTGCATTCACGGCATATAAGAGAATAAAAGTCATTACCGCATAATTACACTTTCTATCATTTCATGAAATTGTATTTGTACATGTAAAAGAAAATATTAAATAAAAAATGATACAAGTGTATTATTAAAGTTCTAAAGACAAAGTAAAATGATGTGAATAATGTGAAGTTGTATTATGTCGTCTCTATGGGAATAACTTTATCCGAATCAATACATAGACAAATGAAACTATAGCATTACTAGATCTCCAATTTTCCTCTTCTGCAATAATAAAGTTGCTATGAATGTTGCAAAAAATACCTTGTAATTCATGAACACGCTAAACACATATAGGTTGATTGTGACTTCGTTCAAGATGAGTGGAAAAGTTAGTTATTTCATTTATTCCAATATCATCACCTTCATAATTAAATGATATTCTCATCAAAAAATTTAATCCAAAGATATTTCATATCCCCATGGGCAAGCCTGACATGACAACATCTACAACACTCTAATTTAAGGGAGAGGGTAAAGATATTAATTAAACTTACACTCTATATATAGCCCTCTTAATACTTGTACCTCTTATACATGTACGTAATATAAAGCCATTATGGGATATCAATAATAAACATTCATTATTTCCTACAATTATTGAATGATTTGAGTGATTTTATAGTACGTCTATAAACATTTAAATAATAATCGGTACATCCCTAAAGTTTTGAGTTCGTTCCTTATATGATTTACATGTCAATAGATTGTATTATTCTTATAAGAAAACCCGAGTTAAATTTGCAAAGGGCTAATTTGTTCAAGGTAGCCACTGATAAATATGATGTACTTTATGAGTGGTAGTGTTAGCTTAGAGTCACCACGGGTCATAGGATCACCCTCCCTTGTACATGTATATGTATTACAATTATTCAATTGTGAATATACGGAAAATCCATTCTTCCTATCATGGTATCAGAGCTAGGTTCCCTACCCTAGCCGCTCCAGCCGATCAAGCCGTCTCCTACGCTCGATCCCGTCGCGGGGTCCTCCGTCGCTGTTGATTCTGATCTCGTCGCAGTTTTGATCCCGTCGCAGGATCGTGAAGGTGATCCTGTCGTGCTTCTTCTTTGTCGAGCTTCTTCTCCGATCAAGCCATCTCCTACTGTTGATCTCGTCGAGCGCTGCTGAAGGTCTGATCCCGTCGAGTGCAGTTTATCCTGTTTCCGTCGTTGTTGATCCCGTCGCTGGTGAACCAGACGTGATCCTGGCGCTGTTTTCCGCTGTTGATCCCAGCGTTGTTTTCTTCCGAACGATCTGGTCAATAATCACTGTAGCCAACCACCGGCCCTAAATTCCCCCTGCTACGATCTAGATTCCAGATCGTTGTTTTTGTTTCGATCTGCTAGCTAGCCACCGGACCTAAATTCCTAAATTCCTCCTGCTGATCGTTGTTGATCCTGATTCCTCATATCACCAGAACTCTTCTTCCGACTGATCCTGCAGCCCCGATGGCCTCGTTTTACTCTTTGCAGCCTACTGGTTCTCACTGCAACCTGATGCCTTTGCTGGGTTATAGTTCGTCGGTGCGGCTTGTTCCTCGTCCTCCGGCGCCCTCCACTACTCAGTCTGGTGCTCCCCGTCGCCAACCAGTCCGCTGTCACTACTGTCAGTGTCTTGGATACGTCAAATCTGTGTGTCGCAAGCTTCAGAGGGCTCAGCAATCCGGTCAGCAGTGTGCTCCTGGTGCACTTTCAGCTCATTTTTCGGCAACGGTGTAGTCTTTCTCTATATCTACACTTACTCAGCTGCTTGCCCAGCAGTTCTCCCAACAGACTTCACTGCATCGCTCTTCTCAGCTGACTGCCTCCGCCCCTACAGGTATCTCCCCCTCCGACTGGTTGCTTGACTCTAGAGCCTTCTTTCACATGACATATGATGTCACCCAACTCTTGTCCTGTCAACCTGTCTTCTCTGCCCTTAGTATCATGCTAACAGATGGCACCACTCACCACATTACCAGTCGTGGACTCCTTCATACCAGTCATTTTCATGTTCTCGATGTAACACAAGTTATCCATGAACCTTATATCCGCCAGCCAACTCACATCTCACGGTTGTCTTGTTATTTTCGATGAGTTTACATGCAATGTGCAAGATCGTCTGACTGGGACACTCCTTGGAACTGGTCGTCGTCGTAGCGAGGTGTACGTCTTTGATCGTCTCCACCTTCCAACCACATCATCGTCACCTGCAGCTTCCTCCCTTTGTCTTCCTTCGGTGGGTTTCTCTCAGTGGCACCGCCATCTTGATCATCACAGTGGTTCCCGTCTAGCTTCTATCATTAGGTATGGTTTCCTTGGTCATGTTCATATTGATCGGTCTTACTCTTGTTTGGGTTATAAGCTCGGTAAACAGCTACAACTCCCTTATTTGTCTATTGAGTTCAGGTCTCAGCATCATTTTGATTTAGTTCATTCTTATGTGTGGGGACCGCACCTTTGTATCAAAGGGTGGACAGACACCGATACTATGTTCTTTTTGTTGATGATTATTCTTGTTATTGTTTGGTTTATTTTATGCATTCTCGATCTGAATTTTTTCAAGTCTATGTTACTTTTTTGCTATGGTGCGCAGACAATTTTCTGCTTCCATACACATTTTCCGTTCTAACTCAGGGGGATTATCACTCTCATGCTTTTTGAGATCTGTTAGCTATTCACGACACTCTCCATCAACTTGTCTGTCCCGGTGCACACACTCAGAATGGCACCGCTGAAAGGAAACGTCGTCATATTATTGAGACAGCTCGCACCCTTCTTATCTCCTCTCATGATCCTCCTCATTTCTGTGTTGCGACTGTTTCAACCGTTGTCTATCTTATTAACCTATAGCCCTCCACTTTCCTTCAGGGTCAGTGTCCTGGTGAGTGTCTGTACTCTCTATCCCCACGTCACTCATCTTTGTGCTTTTGGTTGCCGATATTATCTTCTACTCCCTCCACATGAGCGTACTAAACTATCTGCTCAGTCTGTCTCTTGTGCCTTTCTTGGATACAGTACTGAGCATAAGGGTTATCGATGTTATGACTATGTTGTACGTCGACTTCGCATCTAAAGTGATTTTACCTTTAACGAGTCTCACCCTTTCTTCGTGTCCTCTGCCCACTCGACCTCACACTCATCTGTTACTCCCTGTGACGTGTAGTTTCTCACTCTTCCTATATCTCTGCCTCATGTATCCTCTCCTCCGGTATGTCCACCTCCTCTTCCCTTGCCACATTCTACTGTCACCTCTTCCTTTGTCGTAGTATACTCTGTCACCTTCGCATTCCTCCACTTCGCCATCTACTTATCCCTATGACACGCTCGTCGTCCCACTTCCATATCACTACACTCGCCGCTCCCCTTCTATTACCTCACCTTCAGTGCCCCCAGACTCAGTATCTGTCTCCAGCGAGTGTCCTGTGGATGATCCTCTTGTGCGACGCAACCCACCTCGTGAGAGGCATCCTCCCGACCGCCTTAGCGTTGCTACCCTATCACTGGACCTACCTGCCCTTCCCGCTACTGCCTGTAGTACTCCAGAGCCAACTTTCTACCGCGAGGCTTCCTAGATACCTAAGTGGTAGGTTGCTACGTCTGCTGAGTTGGAGGCGTTCGAGCACACTCGTACATGGGACCTAGTTCCTCTTCCACCTGGTATTGTTCATATTACCTGCAAGTGGGTCTTCAAGATGAAGACTCACTATGATGGTTTTGTAGAGAGGTACAAGGATCGGCTAGTTGCTCGTGATTTTCAGTAGAAGCGGGGGAGAGACTATGACGAGACATTTGCTCCAGTCGCTCACATGACTACGGTCTGAACTCTTATTGCAGTTGCAGCTGTTCGCGTCCCTGTCACAACTCGACATGAAGAATGTCTTTCTTCACTGTGATCTTCAGCATTGGATACCACATGAGGCGAGCCCTTTAGGGGCTCAAGCAGGCACCATGTGCGTGGTTTGCACGTTTCAGCTCAGTCATTACAGCCGCATGTTTACAGCCATGTCCACATGATCCAGCCCTGTTTGTGCACTGCTCCTCTCATGGTCGGACCCTTTTACTACTCTACGTGGATGATATGATTATTACCGATGATGATCCTTCTCATTTGGCCTTCGTCAAGTATCACCTTCAGCAGCAGTTTCAGATGACTGACCTTGGACAGCTGAGCTACTTCTAGGGTCTTGAGGTCAGCTCTACAGATCACGGTTTTCAGCTCCCTCAGCAGTGTTATACATCAGATCTCCTAGCTCGGGTTGCTCTCTCTGACTCTCGAATGGTGGACACCCCTATGGAGCTCCCCCTTCAGCTACCTCCAGATGATGGAGTTCCACTCTCTGATCTTACTCGGTACCGCCACTTCGTGAGGAGTCTCGCCTATCTCACCATTACTCGGTCTGACATTGCTCATGTTGTTCATGTGTTGAGCTAGTTTGTTAGTGCCCCCACCTCTATACATTATGGTAATAAGTTGCGGCTTATGCGCTATCTCCGGGCAACTATTTCTCGTGGTCTTATCTTCTCTAGCAGTAATTCTCTAAAACTCTATGCTTACTCGGATGTTACCTGGGGTAGTGATCTCGTTGACCGTCATTCGGTCATTGGTTTCTGTCTGTTCTTGGGTTATTCACCTATTGCATGGAAGTCCAAGAAACAGACTGGTATTTCTCGCTCCAGCACTGAGGCTGAGCTTCGATCCATGGCTGCCACCACTGAGAATATTATTTCATTTATTTGGCTCTGTTGGCTTCTTGAGAACCTTGTTGTCTCTTCTCCAGATCTCACTCCCCTCTACTGTGATAACACAGTTGACATTCAAATCACTTTAAATCCGGTTAAGCGTTCTCTTTACAAGCATATCGGTGTGGACGCTTTCTTCCTACGTGAGCACTATGGTCGTAGCATTCTTGCTCCTTCCTTTATTCCTTCCGAGCAGCAGATTGCAGATTTGATGGCAAAGCCGTGGACGAGGACCCAGCATGCATATCTACTGTCCAAATTCTCGGTGTATAATCCCCCGTGAATTTGTGAGGGGTGTTAGATATGATATACTTTATGAGTGGTAGTGTTAGCTTAGAGTCACCACGGGTGTTAGGATCACCGTCCCTTGTACATACATATATATGTATTATTATTATTATTATTCAATTGTGAATATATAGAAAATCCATTCTTCCTATCAGCCTCCAATGAGGCTTAAATTTAAGGTAATGATGATAGAAAGCATGCTTTGTTACAACTTATATGTGAATCTTTTTAAAGATTGTAAATCTATTAAAAAACAATGTTTATTGGGCATCTATAAGCAAGTTGTCCTAACCTAACTACAATTTCCTCAACATAAATAATACAAAATTTATGAAATGAATAAGGAAAACAAAAAACATTGAATCTGGTCATGAACTACAAATAATGAATCATGAGACAGAAATTCCTATAAGACCAATATTTTTATGGCATTTCAAATTCATTCTCATATAATCTTCTTTTAACCCAGCTACTTACACAATCCTAATGAGATAAAATTCCTTGGAACCTTGGAAATTGCGAAAAAGTTCTAATTCTAACAGAACAAGTGAAACATTCAAGGGAAAAAAACTAAAATGAAAATAAAGAACTCACCTTTGACTAATTTATTTGCTTCTCTTTGGCCCTCCTCTTTTGCAAATAAAATGGCCGGAGAAGATATGGGATCCGGCCACCATTTAGGCAGGTTTCCCCGCTCATTGTTCTGTTTCCTCATCAAAGTATCGTTAGTCTTCACTTCTTCTGCTACAGTAGAAAGGGGATTCACCAAACCCTTAAAACCCCAGCGTTCAGGCTTGCGCATCGTCTTCTTCCTCCCGACTACCACCTCTCTACCCCCTAGACTGCGGTCCCTTCGAATTACCGTCCAACCACCAAAACCCCACCGGCGGCGAAACGACCACATTGCAAACATAAAAGCGAGAACGATAGCAAAGCTCCAGAAAAATAAATTGGCGAAAAACTGAAGTGAGGATCGGCGACAGGAGAAAACGATTCGGCTTCCTCGTTCTATACGGAAGGAAGTCGTTAAATCATCATACGCAGCAGTGCCGGCGGAAAAGAAGCGATTGATCGTGTCCTCAGATGTGCGAAAACACCGCTTGATACTATCCACTGCACTGGTGGAAATATCGTCCAAGTCGACGGAGAATTCGATATTTCGGTCCTTGTAGATATTTTTCCGGCGACTGCGTTGGTCCGGCGGCGGTGGGCGGCCGCCGGGTCGGCCGAAGAGAGAGGAGGAGATATGGAAAGAGAGAGGTATAGAAAGTGCTTTAACAGGAGACGGGCATAAAGATGTTGAGTTTCTGCTACGACGGAAGCGGAAAAGACTGAATACGACGGACGACGCCGCGCCGAAGCTGCCGGCGTTCATTTTGCTGCGTCTGAGAGGGCAGAAGAAGGATTCGAGACTAGAACGTAGAAACTAAGCGAAGCTTGCTGCACCGTGATTGGGTTCGCGGTCTGGTCAGTTGCTTAAAACCGGTTAACCGGGCCGGGCCAGTTTCCAGGCAACCGGTCGGGTTCACAATAGAAGCCCATTCACCGTTGATTTTCATTTACGCGGTTAAGATCATCTTTGGACTTTACGTTTTACCTTAAACCTTTTTTTTTACCTTTTACTATTTACTCAGTTTCACTGTTTCTGGCTCCGTTTGGGGGGACTTATTTTCACCGGTCAAGCGGTTGCGACTGCATAATTAAGTCCCGGTTCATACGATCGCAACCGCTTGACCGGTGAAAATAAGTCCCCCCAAACGGAGCCTCTGTATTCCAGACGGTGCAGCCCACGCAAGAAAATTCCTCTTCTTCCTCGCGGGGCGACCGCTGACTTCGACGGGAAGGTGGGCCAAAACTAGGTTTGGGTTCTTCGACGGATCATCGTTCTTCATCATGGCGGCGACGGGAATAGAGTATTATCTTCTTCCTCACGTCGACCTGCGACTTCAACGACGAGGGGAGCACCAAAATTATCTAGATCATCATCCTTTATCCCGACGGCGACGGGAACCTAAAAATCTTTGGGAAACGAAACTAGATCAAACCTTATTTGGGTACTTCTCTGAACTATGATTTTAAAAAACAGTGATGCTAAAATTCTGAACTCTTTAATTGAGATTTCATTTTGAGAAGTTGAAAAAATGCACTAACTGTAAGCTTATCAATGTTGTTAATTTGTTATATATTTGATGGTGTCCTTATGAAATCTCCGAGTCAAGACGGTTCAAGTAAAAGTGAGTCCAATCGATCTAGCAGCACGTAGAAAATCGTACGCACAAATCGGAACGATATCATTCGCCAGCAAAAATCACTCCTCGGAGCAATTACTGACGCTTCCCTTCAGAAAACTATAAATAGGCTCTCAGCCCTTCATTTCAAGCCAAACAACTTCAGAGGCAAGAGAGTGCTCCGAGGTTTTCCGGCGGGATCGAGAACTTAGGCCGATTCTCCGCTCCGGAATTCGCTCTGCTCTTCTCCTTGTTCCAAGAACTCCTCACGCCTCAAGTGACGTCAACCGCCTCCGCGAGAGCTCTCCCGTCTAGACTCCGCATCAACGAGAGCGCTACCTCCAGACTTCTCCTTGCGCTACGTTTCCCTCACAGCTCAAGTGACATCAACCGCCTCCACAAGAGCGCTTCAATCTAGGCTTCGGGTCAACTAGAGCGCAATCTTCGGAAGCTCCGTGTGTAACGTCCCATTTTGAGCTAGACCCCTCGTGCGTATTTTGGTGTCACTATGGTGACTTGAGCCGGTAGAAAATGTTGGGAGAGAACCCCAGGGTCACGGGGGGAGTTAAGACAGGACTTCAGAGAGATCTGGAATTCGTCGAGTAGTCAATAGAATTCGTCGGGTAATCATCAGATTTGTCGAGAAGAGTCAAAAGTGTTGAGTAGTCTCGACGAATTCGTCGAGTGGATTCGACGAGTTAGTCCAAAGAGACTTAGTAGATTCGATTCGACGGGTTCCTCGGAAGAGACTGAGTAGATTCGTTGAGTGGATTCGACGGGTTCGTCAAAAGAGACTGAGTAGATTCGTCGAGTAGATTCGACGGGTTCGTCGAGATAGGCTGAATGAATTCGACGAGTAGTCAGTGGACTTGTTGAGTGGACTCAACGATTCATCGAGAGGTCTCGACGAAACGTCGGGTAAACCCGACGAATGGACTTGGAGTTTTTCCGTGCTGACTTGTTACTTACGACCTGGAAGGAAAGTGCGGATTGTAATACCTCTAGAACTGTTCATACGGGGCATAAATGACGATGTCCTCTTTCGAAGGTTTATCTTATGATATAAAAGGGGTCGGTCCAATGAAGGGGTGACACGTGGCATGGAAACTTTCAACCCTAGATTAAATCAGTCGTTCTTTATAAGGATCATCCAAACTTTATCTTCTTGACTCGACTCTCTTTCTCGGAAGAACGAAGGAACGAAACTACCGTCGGTGGCCGAACACAGTCATGCCGCCAAGGAGAAGGACTCGTTCCATGGCCGGAAACCAAGTGAGCTTCATACCCTCTCCCTTGGTGCTAGATCTTTAGATCCAAAATGTAGGAAAGACATCGGCTCAATAGAGCTTGATTTGAGAGTTTAATGGAGTTTTCCTAGTAAGGGACAATGCTAGAACTTTCGTTCTAGGGCGTCGATCGTCGCAAGAATGTCTTCAATCATCCCCTCTCTTCATTGCGAGCATGACAGATTTGATTTCATGAAGAATAGTCGTCTAATTAGGGAGAAAAAGGAGGCGAGAATGTGAATGTTTTGTATGTTGTCTAGAGGAAGAAGATGAATAGTAATTTTCACCTGGCTTTAAGAACCGTGCAGAAACACCTTTCCAAATTAGGGTTGCTCATAATTTTGGTGGACTGTAGCTTTCCGAAATTTAGTTTTGATAAACTGTGATGCATAAGGGTTAGGTGATGATGTTTGGTTAAATTTTCTTGTATTAATAACTAAATGCTTATGAGATTATGGTGGTTATGTAGTGATGATATTAAGATCACACCTCGCCTGGTTAATAATTTGTTGGATTTTTGGGGATGACACAACACTTGTGTACGCAGCGGAAATAAGAACAAGAAAAACCCAAACGAGTTCGGATCTAGCAATATTCATGAATCAAGAAGTAAAGCATGATGTAATAAAATTACCTTGTAGGGATTGAGTCAATACTCAACCTAGATGTTCCAGAAAAATTCCAACTAGTCACTAGCGGTTTGAGTCTTGAGCGCAGAAAGTATATCCGCGCCTCTACAGGAAATCCACACGATCGGGAGAACTCGTAGCAACTTGTCGCACAAGTTCTAGGTCGAGAGAGGACACTCAACGTCTCCACAGACTGCTAGATCTGTTGTAGGAGAGCCCACGATGACACTTGCCGGGATCGGGATCGGAATCGGCGACGGCGAAGACGGAACGGCTTCCGTCGACTTTCTAGGGTTATCAGTCTATCGCACAGTACGGCTAGTGTGCTTAGACATAAAGATCGCATATATAGTAAAACTTGAAACTTCCTATTTATACTCCAAGGGGTAAATAGAACAACTTCCCATCGCTATACACAGACCCAAGACTTAGATTCCAGAATTCGACTAGACAACCCTTTTCTCGACGAATCGTCGAGTATCTATAGCATACACGACGAATCGACAAGTATCATTCCATACTCGTCGAATCGTCGAGTATCCATAGGATACACAACGAACTCAATGCCAACCTTCAGTCGAATCAACACTTGACTCGACGAAGGCGTTGAATGGAGTCAACACTGTCAACGCTTTCTACACCAAAGGCCAAATTTGTCGAACGGCATTCATCGAACGACGCACGACTTCTACACCAAAGGCCAGATTCGTCAAATGGCATTTGTCGAACGGCATTCGTCGCACTACATTCGTCGAACGGCGTACGACTTCTGTGCCAAAGGCAAGATTCGTCGAATGGCATTCGTCGAACGGCATTCATCGAACAGCATTCATCGAACGGCGTACGACTAATGCGCCCTGACGTTGAGTGAACTCAACGTTGTCAACCCTTCTGCGTCATGGCGTTGAGTGAACTTAACACACTCAACGCCAAAGGCCAGATGTGTTGAATGACGTTGAGTGAACTTAACGCACTCAACGCTTTTGCCTTAGAATGTTTTATGCCCTTTTTCAACTCATCATATGAGCTATACCATACAGATCCAATCTCCCAATTTCTCCACAATCTTATGTGCGACCATGATTGGCTCATACTGAATTGGCAGTAAGGCTACATACTTGATCACTTCCAGATCACTATGGTAGTACCAATAGTCTCCCACTTGATCTAGAAAGTATCAAACACACAAAAAATGAGTGACATCTAGCAATACATCATTTCTCCCCAAACAGTAAGTGTTTATAAACTCATAAGCCATTGTGACCAATGTTATAGTGTTGTCATGTCCCTTCGTCCCTTACATCAGGATAGAACTAGAGGTATACACCGTGTCATCCTTATAATTGTTCAATCTCAGTTTCCTGATCTAGAATGGACTTTCAGAAATTGGTGAGTCCAATATCATATATTGACTCAACCAATAATGGCCATGCATTTCTCGGTCTCATTCCATCAAGGGGCCCATGGATGCAACTCCTATCATATAGGAGGACAAATATCATCTCTGCTCACACGCAAACATCCAAATGATTCGTAACGTACCCAATAACCACCTTTATCATCCAACTTTCTCAAGACTGGACTTTTGATGGCATCAAAGCACGCTCTTCCTCACTCGATAAAAGTTGTGACTTCAAGTCAAATGACCACGAACACCATTGTCACTTGAGCCATACTTGTGACACGTTAATATAATTATCCACAAAGCCTTCACGTGAATGGTGAGGTTCAAACGACCCAACGGTGATATAACGAGCAGTGGTGCGAAAGTGAGATCACCACCTGAGAGGGAAAGAATCCTGTATTCTCACGCTGGGTCTGTCCAGTACAATTTGTTCATAACAAGTACCCATGTGATGACTTGATATCACAATATCATGACCTGTGAGGACGGGTCATCAGTCAACACACATGCTAGTCTTAAAGGCATCATCATCGCCCTTAGCTTCTAAGATGATACAATGACCAGGGACTCTTTAAGAATGAAGCTTCTAAAATCATAGGTTCTCACATCAAGTCACTACTTGACCTATGGAAGCAAACATTCTAAGGGTATTTATTTTAGTTAACTATTCTATCACAATAGAAATGATAACATAATAAAAGAACTTGCCAAAATCTATAAAATGAAATGTATATAGTACTTTTATTCATCAAATGAAAAATTACAGCCAATAAACATATAATCCACAAGACTCAAACTAGAGCTGATCACTCAGGTATCGTATGCCCATAGATCTAACATGACCATCATGCTTTCTCTATGCGAGAGACTTCGTTAGTGGATCCGTAATATTTGCATCAGTTGGCACTATGCATATGCTAACATCTCCCCGATCGACAATCTCTCGAATTAGATGGAATCGCTGGAGTATATGTTTGAAGCGCTGATGAGATCTAGGTTCCGAAGCAAGTGCAATTGCACCATTGTTGTCATTGTAGAGAACTACGGGACGAACAATGCTAAGAACTACATCTAACTCGCCGATGAATTTTCTAATCTATACAGCCTCCTTCGCTGCATTTGCAGCGGCGATATACTCGACCTCAGTTGTAGAATCAACAACTATATCCTGCTTGGAACTCTTCCAGCTAACAACACCTCCATTCAGGCAAAACACAAAACCTGACTGAGACTTTGAATCGTCCCTGCTAGTTTGGAAGCTAGCATCCTTGTAACCACTTACAACAAGCTCTTCCTCTCCGCCGAATACCAAGACTGTATCATTCGTCCTTCACAAGTACTTGAGGATATTCTTGACGGCTATTCAGTGAACTTCACTGGGATCAGACTAATACCTGCTAGTCATGCTCAAAGCATAAGATACATCGGATCTAGTACATATCATTGCATACATGATTGACCCAATTGCCGAAGCATATGAAATCAACTTCATGCGGTCCTTATCTTCACAAGACTTAGGACACTGGTCCTTAGAGAGACTCACACCATGAGACATGGGCAAGAATCCTTTCTTGGACTCAAGCATGCTGAATCATTTCAACACCTTGTCAATTTACGTACTTTGGGTCAAACCTAGCAACTTCTTTGATCTATCTCTATAGATCTTTATACCGAGTATATAAGCCGCTTACCTTAAGTCCTTCATCGAAAAGTAGTCCCCCTAGGTTATTCTTAACAACTTGTAGGGTCGGTTTGTCATTTCCGATCAATAGTATATCATCTACATACAAAATCAGGAAGACAACTATGCTCCCACTAATCTGTTTATAAACACACGGTTCATCCTCATTTTTGATAAAACCAAACTCTTTGATCTTTTCATCAAAATGAAGATTCCAACTTCGAGAATCTTGTTTCAATCCATAAATGGATCTCTGTAGCTTGCATATTTTAGTGGCTTCACCTAGAGATACAAAACCATCGGGTTGTGTATGTACACTTCCTCAAGGAGGTTCCCATTAAGAAAAGCCGTTTTGATATCAGATCTCGTAGTCATAATATGCAGCAATATTAAGCAGAATTCTGATGGACTTAACCATGACAATAGGGGAAAAATTCTCATCATAGTCAATACCATGAATTTGCTTGAAACCCTTAGCCACCAGTCTCCCTTTGAATGTCTGTACATTCCCATCCATGTCGGGCTTCTTCTTGTAGACCAACTTGCACCTTATGGGTCTTACCTCTTCAGGTGGTTCCACCAAAGTCCATACTTGGTTTTCATACATGGAGTGCATTTCAGATTTCATGGCCTCAAGCCACTTCTCAGATTTCGATTCACATATAGCCTCTTGGTAGGTTGCAGACTCATCACTATGATCCATAAGCAACACATTACCTATTTGAGACACGAGAAATTCATATCTCTCAGGCTCAAACCTTGGTCTACCAGATCTACGTGAAACTTGTGTTTCTTGAGTAGGTTCTTCAGCTAACACTACTTGTAGTCTTGACTCAGGTTCCAAATCCGGTTCATTCACTGTTTGTGGTTCTTGAACTTCTTCAAGTTCTACCTTATCAGTCTAATTACTTAAGAACTCTTTCTCAAGAAAGACATCAGTCCTCGCCATAAACAACACTTTGCCCTCATACAGTAGGTAGAAGTAGTACCCTTTGGTTTCCCTAGGATACCCTATAAGATAACACTTATCTGATTTGGGTTCCAGCTTATCAGGCATTTAAAGTCTCACGTATGCCTCACAGCTGCAAATCTTAATGAACGACATACTGAGACGCTTCCCAGTCCATATCTCATATGGTGTCTTTAGAACCATTTTCGTTGGAGCACGATTTAGTGTTAAAGCAACAGTTTCAAGAGAAAAACCCCAAAAGGAAACAGACAGATCTGCATGACTCATCATTGATCGCACCATGTCTAACAAGTTTCGATTCCTCCGCTTAGACACACCATTATACTGTGGTGTTCTAGGTGGAGTGAGCTGTGTATAATACCATAATCTTTCAAATGATCACGAAACTCATGACTTAGGTATTCGCCACCTCAATAAGATCAGAGTGCTTTAACCTTCTTACCCAATTGGTTCTCTACTTCATTCTTAAACTCTTTGAACTTTTCAAAGGTTTCGGATTTGTACTTCATAAGATACACATATTCGTATCTACCTAAATCATCAGTAAATATAACAAAGTAGAAGTACACACCCCTAGCCATAGAACTCATGGGTCCACATACATCACTATGTACTATACCCAAGAGATCATCAGCCATCTCATTGAAGCCAGCGAAAGGGACTTCAGTCATCTTGCCTAAAACAGGATTCACATCTCTCAAATGATTCATAATCAAATGAGTCCAGTAATCCATCTTTATGGAGCTTGGATATGCGTTTCTCATTTATATGGCTCAAACGACAATGCCAAAGGTACGTAGGGTTCGAGTCATTCATTCTTAGTCTTTTGGTATTTTCAATATTATAGATCAGATGGTCTAAGTTCAAAACATACAGACCATTAAACATTTGGGCTACACCATAACAAACATCATTCTTAAATATTGAACAATAATTGTTCTTAATAATAAAAGAAAAACCCAACATGTCTAAACATGAAATGGATATAATGTTTCTAGTTATGGAGTGAACAAAATAACAATTATCTAATTTTATTACAAGCCCACTGGGCAAAGCAAGACGATAAACCCCCTCGGCAATAGCAACAACTCTTGCTCCATTGCCAATGCGTAGGTCCACCTCTCCTTTACTCAGCAATCTTCTCCTTCTCAGTTCCTGCACATTTATACAAATATGAGAACCACATCCGGTATCTAATACCCATGATGAAGGAGAAGAAAGGTTTATCTCTATAACATATATACCTGAAGCGGAAGTCATACCCCTCATCTTTTGCAGACCCTCCACATAATAAAGAAAGTTACTCCTCCAGTGTCTAGCATTGCCACAGTGGTGGCACTTTCCCTCTTTCATCAAGCATTTCCTTTTCAGTGCTGAAGACTTGTGCTCCAGTCCAGACTTAGGTCTCATCTTTGCCTTCTTGAAGCCCTTGCCCTTGCCCTTGCCTTTATGCACCATTAATATGGGGCTAGCAGGCTTGGATTTCTTCATGTTTATCTCGGCAGTTCGCAACATACCTAGGAGCTCGGGCAGTGTCTTGTCTATTTCATTCATGTTATAGTTTAAGACAAACTGCTAATAACTGTCTGACAATGATTGCAGGATCATGTCTGTGGCCAACTCTTGGCCTAGAGGGAACCCTAGTCTTTTAAGGTTCTTGATATACTCAATCATCTTGAGTACGTGAGTCCCTACTAGGTCCCGAGCTCCCATCTTGCACTGGAACAACGCCTGAGTGACATCGAATCTCTCTTGACGAGCTTTCCCTTGAAACATTTTTTGAGATGCTCGTCAATTTCCTTGAAACCCATGCTCTCGTATTGCTTTTGGAGCTCAGAGTTCATGATCGTAAGCATGAGACATTCGACGTCTAAGGAGTCGTCAAGATACTTCTTGTAAGCATCTTTATCAGCATGGGACGCATTCCCGGTAGGCTCATTAGGGGATACTTCTTCCAAAACATAGAGCTTGCGCTCTTGCTTAAGAACAATTCTCAGGTTCCTGTATCAGTCCAAATAATTTGTTCCACTCAACTTTTACTTCTCAAGGATCGCTTTGAGGGACAGGGTGGAGTGTGAACTACTTTCCATGGAAATTCTACAAGGATACAAGCAAAGAAAATTAGTACTACATTTCAAATATATAATTTTATTCTTTCGATTTAGACTTTAATCAAAATAACTCCCACTATTTTTATCAAACTGATAACCCTCGATATCAATTCAAAAGGTTTAGCGAGTAACCCTCTTAGTGGACAAGATCCATATTTCACTAACACTATGAGTCAGCTTTGCCTTTTCTCTCACAATGCAGCTATTTAGGTAGGCAACTTCTGAAATAATGAATATTGTCGGGAACCTCCTTCTGATACCACTGTTGGGTTTTTGGGGATGACACAACACTTGTACACGCAGCGGAAATAAGAACAAGGAAAACCCAAACGAGTTCGGATCTAGCAATATTCATGAATCAAGAAGTAAAACATGTTGTAATAAAATTATCTTTGAGGTATTGAGTCAATAATCAACCTAGATGCTCCAAAACAATTCCAGCCGGTCACTAACGGCTTGAGTCTTGAGCGCAGAAAGTATATTCGCGCCTCTACATGAAATCCACACGATCGGGAGAACCCGTAGCAACTTGTCGCACAAGTTCTAGGTCGGGAGAGGACACTCAGTGTCTCCACAGACTGCTAGATCTATTGTAGGAGAGGCGGCGATGACACTCGCGGGGATTGGGATCGGAATCGGCGACGGCGAAGGCGGAATGACTTCCGTCGGCTTTCTAGGGTTATCAGTCTTATCGCACAGTACGGCTCGTGTGCTTAGACAAAAAGATCGCATATATTGTAAACCCTGAAACTTCCTATTTATACTCCAAGAGGCAAATAGAACAACTTCCCATGGCTATCCATAGACCCAAGACTTAGATTCCAGAATTTGACTAAACAACCCTTGTCTTGACGAATCGTCGAGTATCTACAACATACAAGGCGAATCGAAAAGTATCATTTCATACTCGTCGAATCGTTGAGTATCCATTGGATACACGACAAACTCAACGCAAACCTTCAACCGAATCAACACTTGACTCGGCGAAGGCGTTGAATGGACTCAATGCTGTCTGCGCCAAAGGACAGATTCATCGAAAGACATTCATCGAACAACATTCGTCGAACGGCATTCATCGAACGACGCACGACTTCTGTGCCAAAGGCCAGATTCGTCGAACGGCATTTATCGAATGACATTCGCCGGACTGCATTCGTCGAACGACATACGAATTCTACGCCAAAGGCCAGATTCGTCGAACGGCATTCGTCGAACGACATTCGTCGAACAGCGTACAACTAATGCGCCCTGGCGTTGAGTGAACTCAACGTTATCAATGCTTCTGCGCCATGGCATTGAGTGAACTTAACACACTCAACGCCAAAGGCCATATGCATTGAATGGCGTTGAGTGAACTCAACGCACTCAACGCTTTTGCCTTAGAATATTTTAAGCCCCTTTTCAACTCATCATATGAGTTATACCATACAGATCTAATCTCCCAATTTCTCCACAATCTTATGTGCGACCCTAATAGGCTCATACTGAGTTGGTAGTGAGGCTACATGCTTGATCACTTCCAGATCACTATGGTAGCACCAACATAATTTTGGGAAGAGTAATTGCTAATATGTTATTTATTTCCTTGCCTAAATCTCTTTGTGACATAAGCAGGTATAACTGAAGATCGTAAATGTGAGTCGGTGGAAACGATCGCAAATTTTGTTAAAGAGGTATGTTGAATATCAGAAAATAGGCTTGAAGAGAAAAAAACCCTTGATAAAATAACGAGCGCGGTCATTGACCCCTAACACTGAGGATACAATATTGTGCACCAGTAATCCTATAATAAAGTGGAAAAAGGGACTCAGTATGGAGCCCTTATGTGCTTACGAGCACGGGCAAGACGTGATATGAAGGGACCTAGTTGGAGCCCTTGGATGTTTGGAAGCATGACAAAGTGTGGGTTATTTGTGTGTGTGTGTGTGTGGGGGGGGGGGGGGTTAACACACTGTGTACCATCCTGTATTGAGGGTTGATGTGCTAGGTCAACGAGCTTGCCAGTCGTCACACTAATGGAAGCCAGTAATTGGACCTAGGATGGTTGGGCTGGGCTCTTTGGTGCTTACTACTCAAAGACCCCTTTCGTGCTTGTTGAGCCGATTGGGATGGGCTCCTTGTTGTTTACTTCCCAAGGACCCCTTTCGTGTTATTTTGGATAGTTGGGCTGGGCTCTTGGTGCTCATATACCCAAGACCCCTTCTATGTCATAGTACGCAGGAGCTTCGCTGGTTGGAGAACGATAGCGTTGAGGCGTACAGAGTCCTATGCCTGGTAGTGTGTATGCCCGCCTAGTAGTGGAGAAGCTCGCCCCACTATCACCGTTTGGCCACAATAGGTGATACTTGAGAGGTTCGCTACCTCTCAAAAATGGGAACTAGAGGCTTATGTTGACATAGCAAATGTGTGTGTGTGTGTGTAAGCATGGGTGAGTCATAATATTTTATTCATCTCATTACATTGCATTGCATCACACAAGATCCTCATCATTTAAATTTGTATAAGCACTTTTATATGATGAGTTATTTTTTGCTGTACCCGATCCTTAATTTATAAATTTGTATGAGCATCTTTATAAGTTAAGTTTAATTTTGTACTTATGATTTGATATGATGTTAGTGTAGATGTGTTTATTTATAAATGTTGATACCTACTGTTGTTCTCTGCTTATTAATGAAGTGTGGTTATAGTTACATGTACTGATGGATTTGTCGATACTCTCTCTCGTCACCTGTTTGTTATATTACTATTATATTTCTCCCCTCTTTCTTTTCCACCGCCTGGTACCTAAGAGTCATTGGGGTGAGCGGATGTGAAGCCACTTAGTCTTTATGACAAACGGTTGCTACACCTAATTTTTTAGGACACCCCACCGACGGAGCAGCAACAACACCCCACACAGGAGGGCAATCAGGCCAGGGGGACATGACCTGATACTCAGATGCCTTCACTCCCTTCGGTGACAGGTGTGAGCCTTTTAGGAGCCTTGTTGTATCCCTTCAAGTAAATTATTGTACTATGAAATTACAGGAGCTGATGTAGCTTCCTGTTATGTTGTACTATTTTATACATTTACTTTCTATGGATTATGACTTTTATGTTCTTCTTTTTGGTTGGGTTAGCATTTGTGATATTGGAAATTATACGGTAGAATATGCGACTTGTGATACAGATTAGCCCGTGTGTTGATGCTACCACAAGGCGGTTATTCTGGGCATAAAACTCCCCTCGGTCGTGTCTTGTGTTCCAGGAGGGGGATTTTACACCGTGGACTTGAATATTTTCCAGCCGGAACACTCCCACCAAGGTTCCGCGAGCTCAGTGTCGCCTCAAAGCCAGAGCGCTTCCATCGAGGCTCCAAAGACTTAGTTATTTTTCCTCATTTACCATACTTGTAACGGAGAAGTGCTCTGTCACCCTCCGAGATCAAAAGAATCTTTGTAACACTCCAAGAAGCTAGTGGATTTTGGCTCGACACAGTTCCAGCCACATAATTTTTCACCCTTTACGGGTTTTCCACGTCAAAAAATGCCTCTTGTACATTGTTGCGATTTTCTTTAACCGATTGTGTGCCCGACTCGACTAGAAGCTCTGGGGATTCGAATCTCCGGACCGCGGAAAAACCGGGTGACCCGCAATATTTTGGCGTCGTTTCTGGGAAAGTGTTCCCAGAAGCTCTAACAAGTTTCAGCATTTCCTTACCAGCAGCAATGGCAAGGAGTGCTCGCACCACCAACGACGTAGCCCCCGAAGAACGCCCCAAAACGGGCATGACCGACTCGTCCGCGGGCAACACTCTACTACCCAATGGAATGACTGGCGTTATCATTCCCACCAGTGCGGTAGAAGAGCATGTCTGACTTATGGAGGAGCGCCATACTGAAATGCTCACCCTTTTACAAAGGATGGAAGTGTCCAACCCTCCCCGCATAGGAAGAGCGCGCCCGAGGGCAGCACCAGAGCACATCCCTCGTCAGGGTGCGACCCGCCAAGAGGATCTCCCTGCCAAAGAACTCTCCGACAAGGCAAGATCTATGCATGTCGCTCGAAGGCCAGAGCCCTAAGCTGACACTCAGCCCGATCCTCGCCCGATAAAGGTAGATGCCCAAGGAAACCACAAACTCACCTGCCAGGAGATCAGAGACATGATCGAGGAGGAGTATGCCCAGGAGTGGCGCCGCCCCGTAAATGCACGATGCCCCTTCCACCATGGTTCCCGACTCGCCCCCAAGTCTTGGTACACCCCATCCCGCATGGGTTCAAGCTACCACATTTCGAGGCCTTCGATGGATGAGAGGACCCATTGGAGCATGTGAATCATTTTGAAACAATCTGGCTCCTCTTCAGTACGCCATACCAACTACTGTGTCAAGTCTTCCCCACGATTCTAAAGGGGAAAGCATGCACCAGGTTCCACTCCCTGCAAGAGGGGCAATCCACAAATTTAGTGAGCTCACCCGCCACATCGTCGATCAGTTCATAGCCAACCGAAGGATCTCCAAGGTCCTCTTGCATCTCTCTGGCATCCGCCAGAATGAGGGGGAATCGCTCAAGGATATTTTTCCACCGTTTCACCACCGAGGCACGACAAATCCTTAGAGTTGACTCAGAGCTTATATATGGCATCTTCCCTGGAGTATTCCGCCCAAGAGGATTCTACTCTATTTTAATGAGGGAGACAGTCCCTAGCTACGCCGGCCTTATTCACCGGGTCGAATCACAAATCACAATCGGTGAAGCTAGTGAAGCCTGCCACCAGCAATTTGAAGGATCTTCCAAGCGAAAGGGGGAGTCAGAACCTGCACCTCCAGTGCACTGTCGGAGAGACGACCACTGTGACACATAACACTAGGACCAAGGCCCCCATTGGCACTAGGAATTTACCCCATTGAATACCGCCTAATCCCAGGTACTCATGGCCATCCAAGACTCTGGCTTGCTCCGACGCCCGAAGTCATTGCCTCCAAACTGAGGAGACTAAACACAATACTGCGAGTTTCACCACGGGAATAGGCACAACACGGAATACTGCACCCAGCTAAAGGAAGAGATAGAGAGCCTCATCCAGCAAGGGCATCTGGCGAGGTACTTGCAAAACCAAGTACCTAATCAGCCCCCACCGTGTCAAGGTGCGTAAGGGGGCAGAAAAATGTTTGGGGAGGTCGGGACCATCGCCGACTCACACTTTCGAATCCTCTCCATTGCTTAGCATGAGGGGATCCTAGAGGACCCGAGGCTGCAAGAAGATGCAGCCATCAACTTTGGGGACGAGGACCTGAATGGTGTGCACATGTCACACAAAGACCCCCTCATCATCAATATAGGAATCTGTGGCCCATGCTTCAGGGTCAAGCAGATATTGATCGATAATATTAGCTTGGTGGACATCTTGTTCGAATCAACACTACTCAGCATGAGGATCCCGCGATAATGCTTCGAGCCGACAATCGGTCCACTGTATGGATTCGATAATGCTTTTGTACCCGTGAGGGGAACGATCACTCTCCCCATAAATCTAGGGGAATTCCCGAGGCAAGCAACCCAAGACGTCCAGTTAATGGTAGTCGACTCCAGTTTCGCGCAAAATGCGATTTTCGGACGGCCACTCCAGAGACGCTTTTCGAGGCAATAGCCTCCATTCCGCACATGGCACTGAAGTTCGCTACCCAGGATGGGATGGGTATCGCCCGAGGAGATCAGGAGGTAACACAACTTTACTACCTTTAGCAAGCGCACCCCTGGCAGGTTTAGGGGCCAGGAAGTCTGAACAAGGCTTAGGCCGGCGTGCCACTACTGTTTTCTGCTTTCCCTATTTCCGTTCTGAAGAATAAGCCGTAAAGGTAGACTTGCAAGCATATGTTTCTTTCTTTTCAGTAATATAGCGTCTGTTTCTCTTCCACCGCAAATGGATCATCGCAAGGTAAGATTGACAAAAGCCTTTCTGTACCTCCTAGACGTACCCCGGTCCTCCCAAGCGAGATGGACAAAGGTTTGTTTGCACCTCTCAGGTGAGATGAAACAAGGTTCATCTACACCTTCACTTGGACAAACCTTAATTCTCCTGAGGCGCAAACGAACAAAGGTTTTTTGCCACCTCCACTTGGACAGACCTTGGTCTTCCCAGGCGAGATGGACCAAGGTTTATCTGCACTTTCACTTAGACTAACCCCGGTTCTCCTCATGTGTAAACGAACAAAGGTTTTTTTCCACCTCCACTCGGACGGACCCCGGTTCTTCCAAGTGATATGGACAAAGATTCATATGTACCTTCACTTGGATGAACTCCGGTTCTCCTGAGGCGCGAACGAACAAAGTTTCTTTGCCACCTCCACTTGGACGGACCCCAGTCTTCCCAGGCAAGATGGAGAAAGGTTCATATATACCTTTACTTGAATGAACCCTGTTTCTCCTAAGGCTTAAATGAACAAAGGTTCTTCACCACCTCCACCCGGATAGACCCAGGTCCTCCTAGGCGAGATGTACAAAGATTTATCTACACCTTCACTTGGACAAACCCTGGTTCTCCTAAGGCGCGAACGAACAAAGGTTCCCCACCACCTCCACCCGGACGGACCCCGGTCCTCCCAGGCGAGATGGAAAAGGTTCATCTGCACCTTCACTTAGATGAACTTCGATTTTTCTGAGGCGTTAATGAACAAAGGTTCTTCGTCACCTTTACCCGGATGGACCCCAGTCCTCCTAGGAAAGATGGACAAAGGATCATTTGCATCTTCACTTAGATGAACCATGGTTCTCTTGAGGCACGAACGGACAAAGGTTCTTCTCCATCTCCACTCAGATGGACCTCAGTACTCCCAAGCGAGATAGATAAAAGTTCATTTGCACCTTCACTTGGACGAACCCCGTTACTCCTGAGGCGCTAACAAGCAAAGTTTCCTCGTCGCCACCTCTAGGGCAAACCCCAGTTCCTCAGGAGCACAAGAAAAAGCTCATGGTCTAGAAATCTCAAACATCTACGACCCTCCCGAGAATGTGAGTAAGCGAACAATACTCAAACAAAGCGCAACTCTTCAAAAATAAAGAATATGCGTGCCGAAAGTACAACCAGAGCAAACAGATTTAAAGGCAAAAAAGGTCTCCACTCAAACAAAAAATGCCCCAGGGGCTATATCATCATAAAAAGAAAAAAAGCATGCAAAGACGCAGAAGTACGCATATAAAGCAAAAAAAATGAATAAAAAAACTAGGGGAATCAGAGGTACCCAAGGTCACTCCTCCGTGACAGCGACAACCTCATCGTGCGAAGCATCCTTAATTCCCAGTGTGTCGTGCTCCAAAAACCTCCGAGTGGCTCGAAACCCCTTGCCGAAGCCTAGGCAGTACGCGGCTTCGTGCTCATCCTCCACAAGTGGATCGACCTCTGTCTCCATCATATCGGAGCGCGTATCCTTCGCAATATAAGACAGCTCCACCTCAAAGTCATGAGAAGCTATGTACTCGGCCACCACAGTCATACGCACGGCCTTGACCTCCTCCCACTCAAAAATCCGCAGAGCGTTCTCTTTCTTCAGCTTCTCGATCTCTGCCTCCTGCTAGCACATCGCGACATCGATTGTATCAGTATGGTGGACCCCCTATGTGAAAATCACCTCCGCAGAAGCCAACCTCCCGCAAAGAGTCCTGATCTCAGAATCTGTGGTGGTCAACTTGGCCCAAACAGACTCCACCTTTGATTGAGAAGAAGAAAATTGGGACTCTACGTTCACCAACCAAGAAGTAACTGTTGGAACATGCGTTCCACATCTCTATGTTTTTTAATAACAAATCTCAGTGTGTATTTGATAAGGTTTGTTGTGTGTTTATAGTATGCAAGTTTTCAGGTATGAAGAACAAGAATTGCAATCTCCGTGACCTACCGCTGGCGCTAGCGACACGGGATTAAAGTTAAGCGTGCAATGATTTCTCTCTCTGTGATCTACCACCGGGCGCTAGCCCTAACGCCGGGCACTAGCTAATTCGACTGTATCAACAAGAAACTGCTACCGCCGGGCGCTAGCCATACCGCTAGGCGCTAGCCATTTCGACGACCATCAATTCGATTATATCGAGGAGAAACCACTACTGTCGGGCGCTAGCCTTATCATGTCGTGATATCCAAAAGCAGCAAAAATATTTTTGCATATTTTTGCTAATTTGATGGATAGCTGGCGACACCACATCAAAGGACCTACTGTCGGGCGCTGGAGCTACCTCCGGGGGTAGTGCTACCAACGGCGATACAACTATCGCCGACTGTAGCTTATTTAAAACAACTATAAAAGGGCATAAATCTTCTGCTGATTGAGGAGCAGAAAAGAAAAGAGCTCTGACGGTGCAACGTATATAAAGCAATCATCTCGCGATAACTTTAGGAAATTCCAAATATATATCATGATTTGAATAAGGTACTAGAAGGAGCATCCAATATCATTTGGAAGGCAAGAATACATCTTATTTTCATGGAGAATAATTTATTTCTAAAAATGAAGTCAAAATCCATGAAATTGAAAAGAAGAAAAGGAAGGAATTTGAGGACTGCGAGCTACCACCTCGCTATCGCTGTGCGATAGCTCCCATCACAACTTTTTCTATTTAAAACAACTTGGAATTTGAGTTTCACGAGACAGTTTTTTCACGAAATTTGAAAGGGGAGTTTGCCCTAGCCGTATAGGGGGAAGGAATGGGTCTTCCTAACTCATTTAGGAGGAAAATTATTTAGAGGAGATAAAATAGAATTCATGTGCAAGGATTGAAGGCTATCAACATGATGATCAAGAAGCCTTCTTCCTAATATTTATGTGGAGGATTCTCGCTACGAAAAAGATCTCATCAAGCGTGCACCTTCACGGATTTGAAGGACATCGAAGAGGAAGACTCTCAAGCCACAAGGGTTCTAGTTAGAGGGGAGTTTTCTCTTATTCTTGTATTTTCTTTAACCTTTTTGTATTATGTGCGAAGAAATCGTCCGGTACGTCAAATTCCCGGGAGAAGTTTGTGAGAAATCGGCCTAGGTATCCGTCGGATTTCTGGGAGAAATTTGTGGAAATTATCCTATGAGGACATCGATACTGAGATCTAGTAGACTCTAATACCCTTCCTGGGAGGAAGGTGAGAAGCCGACTCATCAATCTTCTTGGGAAGAAGAGAGAGAGAGAGCCAACCGGTCCTAGACAAGGGTCGGTATAGAAAACAAAAAGGGATTTTTATTTATTTATCACCTTGATCTTAGCATCATAAGATCAAAGTTTTGTAATCCTCTTTATTGAAATAAAAATCATGTCTATCCTTTTGTTTTATAATAATCTCATTTCATATGTCATGAAAAACTTTATTTAATATCTCTCTATCAAAGCCTCAACTCTAAGTATATTGGAAATTATTTCTAGTGAACACGCTCTAGGATTTCATCCTGTATTTGTGGTTGCATGTTGCTAGGGTATTAAGGACTGTGTGGAAAGTTAGAAAGCAATATTCTACAGGAAAAATTGTTTTATATAACCTACTGCCTCGCGGTAGTGCTTATTGCCCCGTGGTAGCTTCTAGAACAGGCTGCCCTGCCGAAATTCATTTTAATTCTGAATTTAATTGAAAACCTTATTCACCCCCTCTAAGGTTGTCCACTAAATCTAATAAGTGGTATCAGAGTGAGGTTATTCCAAAAACGATTTCATCGCCAGGAATAATGGCCAACCTTGATCTCAAATTGACTTGTGGGGATGGAACTTTGTACACTGAAGAATCATTAGCACCACCTATGTTTTCAGGTGTGAACTATAATGGGTGGAAAGTTTTAGTGAGAAAATTCTTTATTTCATTATACGTAGAAGTGTGGAATATGACTATTATCAAGCCCCAACTAATTTTAATAGGAATGAATGTTATTTAAATGCTAAAGCTATGAATGATCTATTTTGTGGGCTTGGGCACGAGATTTTCAAACTCATGTACACTCTACCTACTGCCTACGATATATCGAAATTACTTGAGATTACTTATAGTTTTTGTTGGGAATATTGCCCTTAATGTTTCCTAGATTTGATTTGAAGAGGCATCACCATCAATACTAAGAGAATAGTTGCATTTGATATTGTTCAAGCTCATCATGTGCAGGATGTTCCTTCAAACAAGGTTAGACATGTTGTCTAAGTGGTTGTGATAGGTGGTCACAAAGTAGAAAGGTGGAGAGATAGAAATCTGTCTAAGTCCACAAGCGTTGAGTGAAGACAGTTCACTGAATGCCAGATGCCAAGGAAGGATGTTGGAAAGACTGAAAACTGTCTAAGTCTGCAGGCATTGAGTGAAGCCAGTTCATCAATACCAGATACCAAAAAGAGCTGAGTAAGGTGTGGACAGCCAAAGCCAGCAGTTTGCAAAGCAGTTCTGCAGCTAAGTCCACATGCATTGAGTGAAGGCAGTTCACTCAATTCCATATAGCAAGAAGCGTCGAGTACAACACAGTCTGTCAAAGCCTTAACATTTGTAAGCAGAAAAATCAACTAATTCCAAAATCGTTGAGTGAGGACAGCTTAATCAATGCCTGAAGAGAAGCGTTGAGTCAAGCTCAAGCATTTGAAGATTCTGTCAAAGAATTCTGGCTAAGTCCAGAAGCATTGAGTGAGGATAGCTCACTCAACTCCTAAAGAAGAAGGCATCGATAGAGGAATGATCAGTCAAAGCCTAAAGAGATATAGACAGAAAAATCTGTCTAAGTCCAGATGCATTGAGTGAGGACAGCTCACTCAATTTAAGCTCATCAAGAAAATTGGCTAAGTACAGAAGCGTTAAGTCAAGGAAGTTCACTTAACACCTCATCAACAAGAAGCCGGGATAAGGCAGACGCGTTGAGTGATAAAGGCTCACTTCATCGTCTTCTTCCTCGTCATTATTGCAAAGCTTGAAGCTGAAGTTTCAAACCCACTGAACTAAAAGTTCTTACAAGTAGCTGTAGCAGTTTTGATCAGCTACAACAAGTTCAGAAAAGCTTTCTGAGAAAGAAGACTGAGCAGAGCCTTCAACTTTCTGCAGTCAATGTTAGCTATTTGAAGAGCATATAGAACTGTCAAATCTTTGTCTTCAACAACTAGTTCAGAGACTTGGTTTCTGAGTTACTTCCAGCACAAGCAATAGCTTATTGAAGATCAACATTCTTGTTGCTTAGAAGAAGTTAAGGCTGAGTTAACTCAGCTCAGGAAGCAGTAGACTCAGAGATCTTCTATGGAGTCAAAACAACAACAACAACACTCTTTCTTCTATAGGATCTTAACAGATCCGAGTTGTAAGCCTATTTTATAAAGGCTGTGGTAGGATCCTATGTGGATCTGAGTTGTAGGGCCTTTGTTCCTTAGGTTGGGCAGTTTTCTTGAGGTAGGAGAGTCATTCTCTCTGTGTATAGGACCTTCGGGTCTGAGGTAGGATCTATATTTGGATCTGAGGTAGGGTCTTTATGCCTGAGATGTAGGAGAGCCATTCTCTCTGAGGTAGGTATATCCTCCTAGCCTGAGTGTAGGGCATCTTGTGTGTCTGAGGTAGGTGATATGTTGATCACTGAGCTGTAGGAGCAATTTATCTGAGGTAGGGCTTTGTGCCAAAGTTGTAAGTCTTTGAGGAGACTGAGAGATCCTGCGGGATCTGTGTTGTAAGCTCTTTGGAGCCGAGATTTGGAGAAGTGCCTTGTCTAACAAGCTGTTAGAAAGGTGAGAGGGATAGTAGACGTACCCATAATCCGGGGAACCACTATAAAGTATGTATATGCTTTTGGTGGTGTATCTTGAAAGCTAAAAGTAATTAACTCACAACTCACACAAAAGAAGGAAATCTTAAAAGAGACCAAAAACCTATTCACCCCCTCTAGGTGTTTAACCACCCTTGAAAACTAAAGATTTTCAAGTGGTATCAGAGGGAGGTTACTCAAGAAGGACTTAACAGTTTGAGTGATTTCTAAGGGTAGCTACAAGTTCTATACTTATGGGTTCAGGAGAGAACCATAAGGAGCTGGTTTCCATGAAGCTTACTATCTGCAGAAAGGAGAGCTTTGGAATCTGAAAAGAGAGGGTCAGACTCTTCATGGAGGCATCTGATCGAAGGATCTTTGTTATTGTCAAATAGGGACCTTTCATCCCTATGAAGGTCTCAGTTCTGGATGCAACTATCCAGACACCAAAGACATATTCAGAGATGACTAATGATGAAGTCATCTTGGCAATCATGGATAAGAGGGCACAAAACATCATTGTCAGTGCTATAGATGATTATACCTTTTAGAATCTAGTCCACTTCCAGACCTCCAAGGAGATTTGGGGCACCCAAGTTATCTACATGGAGGGTACTGAAGAGGTCAGAGATGACAGGAAGTCCATGCTCAACCAGGAGTATGAGGCTTTCAGGAAGTTCAAGGGAGAGAGCATAGCTGATTGCTATGAAAGATTCTTCAAGATAGTAAATGAGCTGAGGACCTATGGGAGGCTCTTCAGTCATTATGAGCTTAATGACAAGTTCCTGAGGTCTCTCACTAGAGACTGGGGCACCAAGATTTGTGTCATCAGAGAGGTGGCCAAGCTAGCTGATACTCCTCCCCATACATTGTTTGGAAAGCTATTCTCTTATGAGATACAGCTAGCTGCCAGGAAAGAGGAGGAGACCATCAACAAATCCCAGGCCAAGGAAAAGTATTTGGCCTTCAGAGCAAACAACACCAGGAAGAGCAAGGAGAGGATTACCTCTCCTCCAAGGAGGCCTGCTGATTCAGACAGCACAGGGCCAAGCTCATCAGACTGCATTATGTCTAATGAAGACTTTACTGCCTTCTCCAGGCAATTTCAAAATTTAATGAATAAGAAGCAGTGGAGGAGCAGACCTTCTTCCTCTTCTCATCACAGGAAGAATCACTCCAAGGCAGACATGTGTGATTCTAAAACTAGTAAACATATTTCCTCTAAAGTTGTCTGTTATTGTTGCAGCAAGCCGATGCATGTAATTACTGACTGCCCAGTGAAGAGAAGAGAGGCTGGTGAGAAAAAGGTCCAACAGCGTAAGGGCATGAAGGAAAAGTCCATCATTTTAAAGAAGGAGAAGAGTTGGTCTGACTCATCTATTGGAGTTACCATGGTGATCTAGAAGTGGTCAAACATGTAATCTCACTGCCAACGCGATATGAGCCTGCAGGGTCGCACATAAGAGCATATGGAGAAGTTGGAAGATTGACTGTGTTGGTAAAGGTTACCAATCACCATTCAGAATGGGGTCCGGCAAATGTTGCCAAGGAGTATCGTCGACTATGGTTCATCGAGTATCGTCGACTATTGTTCGTCGAGTATCGTCGACTATTGTTCGTCGAGTATCGTCGACTATGGTTCATCGAGTATCGTCGACTATGGTTCATCGAGTATCGTCGACTATGGTTCGTCGAGTATCGTCGACTTTGGTTCGTCGAGTATCCTCGACCATGGTTCGTCGAGTATCGTCGACTAAGGCAATTTGTCGACTACCGAACTGTTCGATAATCGACGAATGCTGATACCCGACGAATTATTCCAGAAACCCTAATTCTCTGTGGTCTGTGGATAGTGATATTTCTAGGTCTGTTTATGCTTCGGGTATAAATTAGAACTTAGGTTTTAGGGTCAGTGTACCCCCCCCGACCCGACTGAAGTGTTCCGCCGATTCGCTCGCTCCCCCGACCTCCTCTCCCACGATAGTCGCCGGTGCTTGTCTTCCTAGAGCGGACCTAGCAGTCCGTGGATGTGCAAGGTACAGTCGATCTCCTTTCCTGTTTTTCGTGCGACGAAGATCGGCGATCTACCGCTCGTGTGGATTTCTGTAGAGGCGTAGACGCTATTCTACGTGGGACTCGCCGCCGACAAGAACTTATACATTGGAGCATCTTTGTTGAGTTGTGACTCAACACCGCAAAGGTAATTTTACCTAGTTATTTCTTAACTTATTGATTCAATTTTCATGGCCCGATCCCAAATCTCTTTTGGGTTGTTCTTGATTTTATTGTTTCTGCTGCATGCACAACTGTTGTGCCACCTGCAAAGAAAACCCAACATCATCATCCTCAATATCTTCTGAATCTGAAGTAGAAGAAGCCTACATAGAGTTGGTTGCTACTGAAAAAGGAGCTGGAGAAGTTGCTGAAGCTGAAGTAGAAGAATATCCTGTTGCCAGGATAGAGATCAAAGCACCTCCGTCACATTCAGATAGTGACTCAGAGGTGGATGATGAAGAAGAAGAAGATTCCTTTAGCTGCTATGGGCTAATGGCTATATCTGATGAAGAATCTAGCCAGGATCAGCCTGGTCCAGCAAATGTACACTCTCTATCCACCACATCTTCTGAATTAGATTATGATACTAGACCAAATTCTGAGGCATCATCATCTAGTGGTGATGATGGGTCAGAATCTGAGGAAGATGTCAATCAATTAATTGATAGGTATGGTGAACTTCTGGATTCCTTTAAGAAAAGCAAGAAGTTGACTAAGAAGCATGCCGAGGAGTTAACCTCCCTTCAGCTAGCTGCTTCCCAACAGGCCGAGACAACATCCTTGCTTGATCAGAAGGCTAGGGAAGTTAGCCAACTCAGGAATATTACTCTCATCTAGATTGGCACCATCAAGTACAAGGATAGTCTCATTAGAGATCTTGAAGAGAAGCTCTAAAGGGAGAAGAGAATTGTGGTTAGTTATTCTAAGCCCAATATAGTGTTGCCCTTGATAGACTCCTCCTCTCAGAAGGGTAAGAAGGGGTTTGGGTTTAAGGGAAACACTAGAGTTACCTCTTCCAAAGGGAAAGGGAAAGCTCCAGTCCAACCTCTGGCTTCTAAGCCTCCCATCCCTTTTAAGAAGGTGATGTTGCCTTCAAACAGGTATGAGCAAAAAAGCATCTATGGTCACTGGATGAATGGTAGATCCACTAATGTGAACAAAGATGTTCACAACTATGGTGGAAGGTATAGTAGGGGAATGAGTGTCTTTAAGGCTCCCCATGCGGAAATTCAAATGGCTCATCCTGGACCATTTGTTTTCGGTACCCCAACCCCCACTCTAAAGAACAAGATAGTAGCCTTCACTCAAGCCCATCCAACAAAGGTTCAGAGTAAGGGTTAGTATGTTAGCATGCCAAATCTTGTTATCTCTAATACTATAAATAGCATGTCATCTGCAAAGAACACTGCTGCAAATGGTATTCAGAGCCAGCCAAGAAAGAATGCTGAAAGGCTCACCTTCAGTCAGATCCTTGCTGACAGGAACTTGAAGAAGATTGCTGTACCTCTTTCTTCTGTTCAGTCAGCAGTTAACCATACTGCAGGACCTGCTTAGAAAAGAAGATACAATTTTCATGAGTGGTAGTGTTGTGGGAAAGTGGGGGCATTTTGCATTAGAGTGCTAGCACAATCCCACTGTGTCGAGAGCTAGTGTTAGTCCTCATGTTATAAAATCTGCAGGAGGACAAATTTATTTTCAGGCTAATCAGAACCTAGGACCCAATAATTATTGGGGTCCTAAGGTAAGATAAATCATTTGCTGCAGGTTAGTCCAAGTGCCCATACCCCTATATGATACTGAAGGATCAAGCGCATACCCAACTGCACCAAAAGCCCGGACTGTTGGAGAGGGCGCTACTTAATTTTTTATATAAGTAGCAGAGCGCCACGGGTCAAGTGAAGGAACGCCGGACCCAACAATCCCCCCCGGCGTCCAGCACAACCCGTCGGCTCAGAGGTGGGGTTACCACATGGCCCACACGGCTCAGAGGTGGGGTTACCACATGTCCACGGTTGCCTGACCCACCGGACCCACACAGGTAGAAGGGAAAAATCAGGATTTAATAGCGCTCCCCCGGTCTTGAACCCGTGACCTCCTCTGATACCAATTGAGAGATCAAGCGCATACCCAACTGCACCAAAAGCCCGGACTGTTGGAGAGGGCGCTACTTAATTTTTTATATAAGTAGCAGAGCGCCACGGGTCAAGTGAAGGAACGCCGGACCCAACAATCCCCCCCCCCGGCGTCCAGCACAACCCTTTTTATATTTGGGTCAGGATAACTATCCTAAGGATGCATGACCTCATTGTATAGCATAGGTCATTGAGTGTGAGTTTAGAACTTAGGATATTTGAGTTTTTAGTTCTGCTCAGCTCGACGGATAGTCGACCCAAGCTCGACGTATCGTCGTCCTCAGCTCGACGCGTAGTCGACCGCTGCTCGACGCATAGTCGATCGCAGCTCGACGCAGCGTCGTCCTCAGTTCGACGTAACGTCGACTTCAGCTCGACGTTTTGGCATGATTCTCTCTGCTTCCTTAATCACTCTCTGATCGACGGATAGTTGAGCTCAGATCGACGATTTATGATGAATTCAATGTTTTGGGTTCTCCCGTCTGTTGACATTTGAAATTCAAATTAAAGATCATCAAGGCAGTTATTGCAAGAGATCCCCTGGCCGTTTCAAGATTTAATTGGTCCATACCTCAAGGAATTTTCATTGGAAATCAATTAAGGCCCTTCCTTCCAAGGCATGGACAGTTAAGGAATGCATTGAATGCCCTGCCAACGGCTATCTATCAGTCAGTAGTAATTCTATTACTCAGAGATTTTTCGAGAGAGACAAAAACACAGTTATTCAGATTTGTTACAGAGAACATTCATCATCATCTCTTTCTCACAGAATCTGCTGCAGAGAATTCAAAGAGAAGAACATCACTCAGAGAAAGATCATCATCAATTCTCTCTGATTCTCTTCTGCTCTGCAATCAACTCTTCTACAGACTGCCTTCTACCTTCAGACATCAAACACTCAGTGTCTGAGTTATCTATTGCTGAAGAAGGACAAGCAGTGAAGAGCCTGTCACCCTTGTGCAAAGCTTTTTCTACCTGAACTCATCTACATCTCAGGGGGGAGCTTTGACAACATCAAAGTCCACAAGCTTCTCTTTGATAGTTGACAGAGAAGCATACTCATCCTTTCTTTACCTTATTCCATCTGTACAGGGTTTTAACTCCCTTCAAAAGTTACCCTTTTGGTTAGCTGAGACCTTGTCAAAATCAGTGGTGGCAAGACACCTTATCAAAAAATCTGGTGGTGCCCAGGACACCTGATCAACCATCCTGCAGTGGATTCCTATCAAAGGGTGATAGAAGAGTGGACTACCCAAGTTTGGGGAACCACTATAATTTCCTTGTGTCTTCTGTGGTTTATGTTTACTTCTTGCTGTGTGCTGTGTGTTGTTTGCTTTATCATATATTTAACCAGTGCATAACTCACTTTCTACACTAAGTAAATCAAAAAGTTTTAAATTCATCAATCTATTTGAACTTACTCTATTCACCCCCCCTCTAGAGGTAGATAGATCTTATCACCTAACTTTCAATTGGTATCAGAGGGAGGTTGGTCTTTCCTTCAGGCTAACACCTGGACCACAAAGATCTTTGATAAGATCCAACTCTACAGAGGGTTTATTTTGTTTTGATAAAAATTGTTTTTATAAATACTCATGGCACAAAACAAGGAGTATGCAAGCACAAGACCTCCAGTGTGCAATCTATCCAAGTTTGGACTCTGGAAGGCAAGGATAAAATTATATATGAACTCTTTTGATGAAGACATTTTTAACTGTGTCTTAACAGATTGTCCAAGGCCTCCTACTACAACAAGTACCTCAGCTGTTCCACCACCTGCAGGAACAGACACTGATATAAAGAAATGGAAAGTTGCTGATGCAAAGGCCATGAACATCTTGGCCCAAACAATGTCAGATGACATATTTCAGAAGGTTGCTGAATGCAACTCTGCCAAAGAAATCTGGGACAAACTAACTGAGATAGTCTCAGGTTCAGCTGATGAAAGAAAAGATAGAAGAGCTCAGCTGATAACACAGTATGAGAATTTCAAAATGGCTCAAGCTGAATCTGTGGCTGACATGTACAACAGATTTAGTCTGATTGTCAGTGAACTGAAAACTTTGGACAAGGATATATCTCTCACAGAGATAAATGATAAAATTCTCATGTGCCTACCTAGCTCTTGGGATTCAAGAATCTGGCCAATTAAAGATGGCAGAAGTCAAACTGAGACATCCACTGAAGCTCTCTTAGGCAAACTCAAGTCCTATGAGCTATTTGTCAAAAATAGAGAAGGGGAGCAAAACATAACTTCTTCTGCACCCAAAGTGGAGAAGACAATAGCTCTCAAAGCTTCAGAGGAAGTACCTAAAGAGAAGGAGATAGGCAATGAAGAACTGTTAAGCCTACTAGCCAAAAGATTCAACAAGATGGCTAGAAAGAACTTCAGAAAATGGTCTTCTAAAGACCAAGATAAGCCAAGGTATGACAGATCTAATAATAAAGACATTATATGCTATGGCTGCAGGAAACCAGGACACATTGCACCAAACTGTCCTGAAAATCAAGGCAAAGACAAGAAAGACAAGAAAGATAAGAGAGAAAGAAGAGACAAGAAAAGAGATAAAGACTCCAAGAAATACTATGATAAATCCTCCTCCAGCAACACCAAACATACAAGAAAAGGATTTGTTGCTGAAACATGGAGTGATACTGAAGAGTCTGAAGAATCATCCAGCACAAGTGATGATGAGGATGATGCCACTAAGAAAGGATTCTGCATGATGGCAATCAATGTATCACAAAGCAGCTCAGATTCAGAGCATGAATCTGAATATATGACTGATCAGGAATTAAGTGAAGATCAGGTACTTGACTCCTTTGACTTTTCTTCTGATGATTTCAAATTTAGATTTAAATCTATGTGCATAGACTTGCTGACTGCTGAGAAAACAATTGATTCTCTTAGAAGTCAGTTGTCTGATTACAGCACATTAAGTGCAAATAATCTCAAGCTTTCTGATGAGTTAGAATGCTGTAGGGAGGAGATGGCTTCACTAAAGAGTGAGCTATCCAAGGCTAAACAGCTTGAGGAAACTCTCAATGGGAGGAGTCTCAAGTTAATAGACATCACAAGCACAGTGAATTCAAGAATGAATGGTTCACTAGGTTTGGGTGCCTCTTCAAGCCAACCTATAGTGCTAACAACTCCCATAAAGTTTACCAGTAACAAGGGTAAAGAAATTATGGTGGTAGCCAGGAAAAATTCTGATCTACCTAAGCCATTTCAAGTACAACAGAAAACGTCGAACAGAGCTCGACGATCTTCGACCAGAGCTCGACGCCATTCTAACAAGAATCAGCAACACCATGCTGAAGCGTCGAACTCAGGTCGACACACGTCGAACTCAGGTCGACTGGCTGTTGTCCCTGAAGGTAGGCTTGTTCGAACGTCGAATGGAGCTCGACGTCCTGAAACATCAGCGTCGAACTTAGATCGACGATCGTCGAACAGAGCTCAGAGCCGTGTTTTATTTACACAGGATAAATCTAAATCAAATCATAAATATCCTACATCTCAGCCTAACCCTTATACTGAATGGGTGATTCCTCCTAGGAGATATCATCCTGAAGGCTATAAGAGTCAGCCTGAAATGTCCTTCATCTCTGATTTCATTGGTTATCAACCTCAACCCAAGGTGAACTGGGTGAAAAACAATTAAGCTGTTACATGTGCAGATGAAGAGCTATCCAGTGGTGAACCAGCATTGGTACCTGGATAGTGGTTGCTCCAAACATATGACAGGGACCAAAAGCAACCTTACATCCTTCAAAGCAAAGCTTGGACCAAGAGTAATCTTTGGTGATTCCAACTTTGGACAAACCAAAGGATATGGTCAAGTCAAAATTGGATCAATCACCTTCAAGAAGGTAGCTTATGTGGAAGGACTAAAGCACAACTTAATCAGCATCAGTCAACTTTGTGATGCTGGTTATCAGGTTTGGTTCACTGATTTAGTTTGTAATATTGCTTTAGATAACAATATTGTGTTGATTGGAAATAGACAAGATAATATATATTTAGTTGATTTCAATTCTTCTAAAGTAGATATATGCCTTTTCAATTCTCTTAGTAAGTCAAATGAGCTTTGGCATAAAAGATTAGGTCATGTTAACCTTAGAACTATTGCTAGGTTGTCTAAACTCAACCTTGTTAGAGGACTACCTTCTGGTTCCTACAAGAAGGAAGGACTCTGCAAGGCTTGTCAACTAGGAAAGCAAACCAAAAACAGTTTCAAATCACTTAATAAGAGTGATTCACCTAGAATTTTGTATCTATTGCACATGGATCTTTTTGGACCCACTACAGTACAAAGCCTAGGGGGGAAATCTTATGCCTTAGTGATTGTAGATGACTTCTCAAGATTCACTTGGGTGTTCTTCCTGAGAAAGAAGTCTGATAACTTCAAAATTTTGACAGATTTTCTCAAGAGCATACAGATTGAGTTCAATACTCATATAGCCCTGATCAGAAGTGATCATGGGACAGAGTTTGATTCTCTTCTTATGCAAGAGTTCTGTCAGAATGAAGGGATCAGGCACACTTTCTCAGCTCCTAGAACTCCTCAACAAAATGGGGTAGTTGAAAGGAAAAATAGAACCTTAATTGAATCTGCCACAATATTATTGACAGATGCTCATCTTCCTCTAACCTTTTGGGCAGAGGCTGTGAACACCTCCAATTATGTTTTGAATAGAAGCCTGATACATAAACTAAAGGATAAGACTCCCTATGAATTGCTCAAAGGGAAGAAACCTAAAGTTAGCTTTTTCAAGATTTTTGGTTGCATTTGCTTCATTCATAATAATGACAAGAGATATTTAGCAAAATTTGAAGCTAAGGCTGATGAAGGAGTGTTTCTGGGATACTCTTTGAACAGCAAAGCTTATAGGGTTTATAACAAGTCATCCCATAAAATTGAAGAATCCATGCATATTACCTTTGATGAGTCTAATATGTCTTATAAGGAGAAGAATTCTTCTACCATAGACCATTTGCAGGTACAATCTCTAGCTGAAAATATAAATCAGTTAACCATCATGGATAATGGTTCTTTATCTTCCACTACACAACAAGAACCAAATGTTAGTAACAATGAAGACACTGATCAGATTTTGGAAGGAAACAATGAAGAACTTGAAGAACCAGTTGTTGTTCCACAAGAGGAAACAACAACACAGGTTGGTGAACAATCAACACCCATTGTTGATTTAGTAACAATAAGAGATCACCCAATCTCTCAAGTGATTGGAGAAATCTCAGAAGGTGTGCAAACCAGAAATCAGATAAATCAACATCTGATGCACACTTGTTTTCTCTCCCAAATAGAGCCTCAAACAATACAAGATGCAGAGCAAGATCCAAACTGGATCATTGCAATGCAAGAGGAGCTAAACCAGTTTGAAAGAAACAAAGTATGGGAATTGGTTCCAAAACCAAGAAACCAGCGAATTGTTGGAACTAAATGGGTATTCAGGAATAAGTTAGATGATCAAGGGATCATTGTGAGAAACAAGGCAAGGCTTGTTGCTCAAGGCTATTGTCAAGAAGAAGGGATTGATTATGACCAAACCTTTGCACCAGTTGCAAGGTTGGAGGCCATAAGAATTTTCCTTGCTTATGCTGCACACAAGAAATTCAAGGTATTCTAAATGGATGTTAAAAGTGCATTTCTCAATGGAGACATCAAGGAAGAAGTCTATGTCAAGCAACCTCCAGGTTTTATCTCTCCAACCTTTCCTGAACATGTTTTCAAATTACATAAGGCTTTGTATGGTCTCAAGCAAGCTCCAAGAGCATGGTATGAGACCTTAGCCTCCTTTCTGCTTGAAAATGATTTTAAAAGGGGTAGAGTTGACCAAACTCTTTTTATTAGAACCCATAAGTCCCATATCCTACTAGTACAAATATATGTAGATGACATAATTTTTGGGTCTACTGATTCAAGCTTGTGCAAAAAGTTCTCACAACTAATGCACTCAAAGTTTGAAATGAGTAGCATGGGTGAGCTTTCCTTTTTCTTGGGATTGCAAATCAAACAACATGCTGATGGCATATTTATTTCTCAAACCAAGTATGCAAAAGAATTGGTTAAGAAATTTGGTATGTCAGATGCATCTTCTATGAAAACGCCCATGCCCACTAATGCTGTTTTAGATGCTGATGAATCTGGTAAACCAGTTGATCAGACTAACTATAGAGCAATCATTGGCTCTCTTTTATATCTTACAGCTAGCAGACCAGATATTATGTTTGCTACATGTATATGTGCTAGGTTCCAAGTGAGCCCTAGAGAGTCACACCTCACATTAGTTAAGAGAATTCTTAGGTATGTAAAAAGCTGTCCAAATCTAGGTCTCTGGTATCCACATGACTCAGGATTTGATCTCACTGGATTCTCAGATGCTGACTATGCTGGATGTAGAGTAGACAGGAAAAGCACCAGTGGAACTTGTCAATTCCTTGGTGATAGACTTGTCTCCTGGTTTTGCAAAAAGCAAACATCTGTGTCTACATCAACTGCTGAAGCTGAATACATGGCTGCAGGTAGTTGCTGCTCACAGATATTGTGGATCCAAAACCAGCTCCTAGACTATGGCTACAACTTAGAGAAGTCAAAAATTCTTTGTGATAATACCAGTGCAATTTGCATTGCTCAAAATCCAGTTCTCCATAGTAGGACAAAGCACATAGAGATCAGACATCACTTCTTAAGGGATAATGTAGAAAAGAATAAAATAGCACTAGAGTACATTTCTACTGATTTACAAAGGGGAGATATTTTCACCAAACCTTTGGATGAAAAGAAGCACTTCTTCTTCCTTAATCAGTTGGGAATGATAGATGGAGACAGCATAAGTTAATCTACAAGATTTTTGAAACCATAAAAATGACAAAGTCTAGGGAAATGTATCTCTTTCTTAAGTGTCTAGAGGTTCTGTCTGACCTCTGCTCGACGCTCGACGTTTTTCATCTGAAAACGTCGACTGGAGATCGACTGATCGTCGACCGCTAAAAAGCGTCGACCGTCGACCTCATCTTTGCGTCGACCAGAGATCGACTCTGTCTAGAGTCTGTTAAGTTTTTGTCTCGGTCGACGACGTTAATTAACGTCGCTCAGAGCTCGACGTTCAGTATCCCAAATAGCGTCGACCGTCGACCTTCAAAACGTCGAACGTCGATCTAAGCTGAACACCACCGAGTCTCTTCGTTTCCCCTAGAGCTTCTTAGCGTCGATCTAAGCTCGACTTTATTTCCTTTTCTGCGTCGAACCCTAATATAAAATCATCTTCTCGGCGTCGATTTCATTTGCGCTTTCATATTTTCTGCAAGCATTTTCTCCCTCCAAAGATTTTACACTTGTTTTCGAGAGGTATTCTACAGGAAATGGCGATTCCAGCAGCAATCTTGGCGGCGATGAAATTTGATTGCGGTTTCGACATTGATCTGGATTCCTTTGAAGGATCATCTCAGAATTTTCTGGAAATTCTGGAACTGTTCAAGGAACAGAAATTGGAGAAGTTCATGACAACCAGAATGCCAATAGCAGAAACAGAAATTAAAGAATGGATTTATACAGCAGTCACTCAAGATGAAAGCACCATTACTGGTTCAATCTCAGGGACTCAGGTATCCTTAACCTCTGCTATATTTACTGAGGTGTTTGAATTGGAGAATGGCAATGACAGTATGGAGCTGTCCAATGAAGAATATGCTGCAATGTTAGACAGGATGGGTCATTCCTCTGAGAATGCCTCCAAACTGTTGAAAGTAGACCTTGCCATAGAATTCAGACTTCTAGCTGATGTGGTAGGCAAGGTTATCTGTGCTAAGAGAACAGCACATGATGCCATTTCCAGGCATCAATTTTGCATCATGGCTGCTCTCCTGGACAAAAAGCACTTGAATTGGGGAGAAATTCTATTTGATCTAGTGAAGAAGAAGGTCAACAAGACCTATGTCCATTTTGGAAGAGTATTGGGTTTGCTGCTTCATCATATCTGCCCTCAGCTTCTGGTATCCTCTAAGCATATCAATGCTTCTAAGAGACTGACCTGTGCCCTCATTGGTAAGTGGGACAGGAAAATCACCAATCCCAGAGCTGCTGCAGCTATGAAAACTTCTACAGAAACAAGGACTGTTGTGGTCACTTCACCTCAGCCTTCTGATCTAGTAGAAGAAGCCATGCCATCCATCACCATTTCATCTTCCTTCTGTTTTCCAACCACCTTCTCTCCATCCACATCTCAATTTTCATCCCCTATGCCAACAACATCATCAATTGCTACAATTGCTTCTTCCATTCCTCCATCCATTACCACATCTAAAGATTTTCATCCTCTTCACTTCTTCCCTCCAATGGATATTGAGATCATCAATCCAGATGATTCTTTCTTGGATGGTTCTCCTGATGACATATCTGAGACACCATCATTTTCTGACCTCATCATGTCATCCATCATTGAACCTACCATCCCCATTTCATCTATCCCAACATCATCTTCTGTTGCATCTGTTTCTCCTCCCTCTACCTCTGCTCAACATCCCTTTGAGCAAGTAGATTTGCTTCCCTTGGCCAACAAGCTCTATGAGCTCTTGGCTCCAAGGCTTTCTTCTCTATTGGATGCTTCCCTAGCTCCAATAATCTTCTCTTTGAACTCCATCTCATCTAAACTCTCTTCCCTTACTCCTATTGTGGCTGGCCCTTCTTCTAGGGGCCTAGAGTCAGTTCTAACTGATTCTAGGCAGGGGGAGATTTTTGTAGAAGAAGAGCTGCCTCCTTTTGATAGAGAAGAGATGTCAGTTTCAGAAATTCAGCCTACAGATAGAGAGTTTGTTCAGCCTTCAGTTGAAGACTTTACAGTGGCAGTGCCAACATGCTTTTTCCAAAGGTCTTTCAGCCCATACAGATTATTGCTTCCTGAAGATCTGTCCAGGGCTATTGTTCCCTTTTCTGCTGCTGCTACGGTTATTTTTGATGAAATGATCCTTGATGATGATGCAGTGGTAGCTGATGCTCCTGCAAATGAGCATCTTGATCATAGTGCTGTTGCTGCTCCTGATTGTTCTACTGTTGATATTAGTTCTGTTGATCATTCTGTTGATGATATGACTGTTGATGAGTTGCCCAACACTTCTGATGCAGTGGAAGCCCTTGCTCCTGAAATTGCTCCTGGTAGTTCTGTTGTTCCAGAGGCAGTGGTAGCTGTTGCTCCTGCCAGTTCTATTGTTTCTCAAGTGTCTGATGCAGTGGTAGCTTCTGCTCCTGCTAATAAGATCTATCCAGCCAGTTCAGTTGAGGCTGTAATATCTGAAGTTATCAGTGACTTAGCTGCTCCTATGTCTGTTGCACCTGAAGCAATTTCTTCTCCTGCAGTGTTAGATACATCATCTACACTGACAACTGCTTCTAGTCCTGTTTCAGGAATTGCCTCCAAGAAGGATTTCTATAATCCTTATGATCATGTGCAAAGCAGCTCCTCTGATGAGTTTGCCACTAGCTCAGATGACTCATCTGCCACCATTGCTAAAAAGAGAAAAGCTAGAAGCAAAGCTCTAAAGAGAGTTCCAATGGAAAGGGCCACTGACCATGATACTCCCTATCACATTCTTCACAACTGTGAGATTATAGAGCCCTGGATGCAATATTCCAAGAACCAACTCAAGGCTATGAAACAGAAGAAGAAGCATTTCAAAGGCCCCTGTAAATCTATTCTTCCTCCTCCTCCTCCTCCATCTTCTCCAGATGCAGGAGGCAGTGCTAACCCTGTCAGCAAACCTCCCACATCCTCCTTCCAAGGCAAGACATATCAATCCAGGAGAGGACAAAGAGGTAGCCAACCAAGAGGTTATCAACAAAGAGGATCTTCAAGAGGAAACCAATCAAGAGGTCAAGCTAGACACCAGCCATATCAAAGGGGAGGAAAGACTATTGCTTCAACCTCTGGTCCTTTTCCCTTCAAGCTCAATGATGGTGTAAGGCAAAAACCTCCTCCTTCAGATCAAAGCAACAAATATGAACCTCCTGTCCCTTATGATGATCCAGTCAACAATCCTACTGCTTGGAAAGCTAGAATGGCTGAGCTTGCTGCTCTAGACCTGATTAAGAAGAATAAAGAAAGAGGACTGGACACATCAAATATCAGTACTATGTCTGAGCAGAGAAGACAAGAATTGGACAAATACAACTCCAGCAAATTCTTTGAATTTGATAGGTACATGCAGTTGCATCCTGCTGCTGTTCCTCCCAGTGGAAAAAGCATAACTTTCTTGGGTACTTCTGAGGATTACAGATCCAGGAAAGATGTTGCCAATCCTCAGAGAGAAATCAAGTTCAAGAAAAGCTTTGAAGAAGAACCAAAGAAGAAGTAATGTAAGATAGCTCCACCTCGTTACAACTGCCATAAACACTTTTGATATTTATATATCTGCTCCTGCTTCTATCTGTGGTTTTTGGTTTTGTCTGTGTTTTAATCTTCTGTATGCATTTTATTTCCTTATAATCATGTGAATAGTAATCCTAATCCAAATAGGGGGAGATTGTTGGAACACCCTTTTTATATTTGGGTCAGGATAACTATACTAAGGATGCATGACCTCATTGTATAGCATAGGTCATTGAGTGTGAGTTTAGAACTTAGGATATTTGAGTTTTTAGTTCTGCTCAGCTCGACGGATAGTCGACCCAAGCTCGACGTATCGTCGTCCTCAGCTCGACGCGTAGTCGACCGCTGCTCGACGCATAGTCGATCGCAGCTCGACGCAGCGTCGTCCTCAGTTCGACGTAACGTCGACTTCAGCTCGACGTTTTGGCATGATTCTCTCTGCTTCCTTAATCACTCTCTGATCGACGGATAGTTGAGCTCAGATCGACGATTTATGATGAATTCAATGTTTTGGGTTCTCCCGTCTGTTGACATTTGAAATTCAAATTAAAGATCATCAAGGCAGTTATTGCAAGAGATCCCCTGGCCGTTACAAGATTTAATTGGTCCATACCTCAAGGAATTTTCATTGGAAATCAATTAAGGCCCTTCCTTCCAAGGCATGGACAGTTAAGGAATGCATTGAATGCCCTGCCAACGGCTATCTATCAGTCAGTAGTAATTCTATTACTCAGAGATTTTTCGAGAGAGACAAAAACACAGTTATTCAGATTTGTTACAGAGAACATTCATCATCATCTCTTTCTCACAGAATCTGCTGCAGAGAATTCAAAGAGAAGAACATCACTCAGAGAAAGATCATCATCAATTCTCTCTGATTCTCTTCTGCTCTGCAATCAACTCTTCTACAGACTGCCTTCTACCTTCAGACATCAAACACTCAGTGTCTGAGTTATCTATTGCTGAAGAAGGACAAGCAGTGAAGAGCCTGTCACCCTTGTGCAAAGCTTTTTCTACCTGAACTCATCTACATCTCAGGGGGAGCTTTGACAACATCAAAGTCCACAAGCTTCTCTTTGATAGTTGACAGAGAAGCATACTCATCCTTTCTTTACCTTATTCCATCTGTACAAGGTTTTAACTCCCTTCAAAAGTTACCCTTTTGGTTAGCTGAGACCTTGTCAAAATCAGTGGTGGCAAGACACCTTATCAAAAAATCTGGTGGTGCCCAGGACACCTGATCAACCATCCTGCAGTGGATTCCTATCAAAGGGTGATAGAAGAGTGGACTACCCAAGTTTGGGGAACCACTATAATTTCCTTGTGTCTTCTGTGGTTTATGTTTACTTCTTGCTGTGTGCCGTGTGTTGTTTGCTTTATCATATATTTAACCAGTGCATAACTCACTTTCTACACTAAGTAAATCAAAAAGTTTTAAATTCATCAATCTATTTGAACTTACTCTATTCACCCCCCCTCTAGAGGTAGATAGATCTTATCACTTAACTTTCAGATACTTGGACAGTGGTTGTTCCAGGAACATGACTAGAACAAGGAACAATTTAAAGGAGTACACTCCAGTGAAGGATGGACCCAAAGTTATCTTTGGTGGTTCAGATAGAGAAGTGAAAGGAGGCTATGGTAAGATTACCAATGACATAGTAACAATCTCAAAAGTGGCTTATGTTAAGGGGTTGTAAAATAAACTCATAAGCATAAGCCAACTATGTGATCTTGGCTATATCATTTCCTTCCACAAGTATGAATGCCAGATTAAGAGGTCAAGTTGTAGTACCCCCCCCCCCCAAACCTTTTTCCTGGGTTAGGCCGGTGGGGTACTACTGGCTCAAGATGTACACCCAGTGCTCCTTAGGGGAAACGATCCACCCTATCTAAGCACTAGTTGACCGCCTTGCTCGGCTCGAATCACAACACTCACAACCCATCAGAGTATAGCGGAAGCAATAACAGGAAACCACTGCAGATATATATATCATATCATATAATAATACAGGGGTTCTAGGGACGAAGCCTAAGTATTTATATAAGCCCGTGGGCTTTACAGGTACTACATATAATCCTCACACACTCTCTCCCTAAACTGCTCGGCGGTACTCACGTCTCTAAACTCTGATGATGTTAGGGGTGCATCTGCTCGAGTTGTCCTAGCCGCTGACGTAATCTCCTGTGGCGGCGAGTCACTACAATGCTCCATTTCCTATGAATGGTTATTTAGATAACCGTTAGTCACAGAGCTAAGTGGAAACAAATCTCCTCCCCGGATCCATATTCTGGAGACGAGCACACACCCTCCTAGCAGAAGTAAATTGTCGAAGCAAAAAAGGGTTAGCACAATATTTCATATATGTACAGCTAGGAGCAACTATAAAAGAGTGCGGGATAGTATAACTGAGAAAAGTTGCAGTAGTATAAATCAGTTATAATAAGGCTTCACTAGCACAACATCACATCAGGTTTTCATATCCTGTACTCTATCGCAAACATTCACAGCCGCGCACACAAACCCTCTGTTGACATAGTTTGGACCGCTTCTGTTCTAGCAGGGTAGCGAGCCCCGCGGGCCTCGCCGATGTGGCCGTCAGTGATAGTGGCCAATCCTGCTACTTCTGGGGGTGGTCGTACCGCACAACCCCCAGACCCTAACATACAACCTTGTGTACTCTTGGATGTGAGCGACATCCGACAAATCGTTTTGGTCGACCAGCGGAGGAAACCCGACGGGGAATAATATAACGGCCGGTCACCCGTGGTACCCATCTCCCTATCGCCTTGAGTCGTCGACCTTCCCGCACCGTGGTACCCATCTCCCTATCGCCTTGAGTCGTCGACCTTCACCGCAAGCAATTTACAAACAATCAAACAATTATTAAACATAATACACATCGGGTCTACGTCGGCCTGCCCTACTAGGTTTAAACTTCGGGCGGCAACACTTAACTCTACTTTTGATAAGGAGCGTGGGAGCGCATTATTTGGGGCTAGGCCTTGAGGGCTAGTTCAACTCTGATTATCCCCAACTAAGGCTCAACTTAACAATGACTGATCGTTAGAGCAGGACCCGAGATTATAATAGTAAATTGCAATGAGGATAAATGCGGTGTTTATGCTGCTTATTTAAAGTGTTGGAATGAAATGTGACCAGTACGAAACTGGAGTAGTACTGAATTGAAAGTACTTGACCAGTACGAGACTGGAGTAGAGCTGAATTGAAAGTACTGGACCAGTACGAGACTGGAGTAGAGCTGAATTAAAAGTACTTGACCAGTACGAGACTGAAGTAGAGCTGAATTAAAAGTACTTGACCAGTACGTGACTGGAGTAGAGCTGATTTAAAAGTACTTGACCAGTACGAGACTGGAGTAGAGCTGAATTAAAAGTACTTGACCAGTACGAGACTAGAATAGAGCTGATTTAAAAGTACTTGACCAGTACGAGACTGGAGTAGAACTGAATTAAAAGTACTTAACCAGTACGAGACTGGAGTAGAGCTAAATTAAAAGTACTTGACAAGTACGAGACTGGAGTAGAACTGAATTAAAAGTACTTGACCAGTACGAGACTGGAGTAGAGCTGAATTAAAAGTACTTGACCAGTACGAGACTGGAGTAGAACTGAATTAAAAGTACTTGACCAGTACAAGACTGGAGCAAATCATAAAGAAAAGGTTAGTTGTCCAATCACTCCAGTCAGGAGGCTTCAGCCTCATCTCCGTTCTTAGGAGGTTCCCTTGGGTTTCACCCATTATTAAGGTCCGATTGAAATCTGGTTGCGCCTTTTAATCATGGCTTAATTGGATTAGGGTTTATTAGGTGTCACACCTTTATTATTCGTCGAGAATAATTCCTAACTCATCACTCGTACTCGCACCTTCCGAGCGTGCCCAAATTACCCGAGAGTCGAGGCGCTTGATGGTTTTACGAGACCTCGGAATTCACGGAGTTTAGTCACTTGCCTCAGCCACTCTTGTCGATAAAATAGTTTGAATTACATGTTTGATTTAAAAGGGGTGGTCGCGCGCTCCAATTTCCACCTTCAGAGGAAAACGTGCGTCACAATTATCGAGCGCAACCCTAGGCTTCTATAATTTGGTAAAAATATCAAAACTAATCACCATGATCCCAAATTTTGATACAATCTTTAAAAGAACATAAAAAGAGGCTGGTAATTTTTCCAAAATTTTCCGGGCAAATTTGGACCCTTAATGTTGCTAAATGAATTTTATTTAGGCTTTTAAAAATACTAAATCAACTCAAAAAATTCTTAAAATTTTTGTGGATGAAGCCCTCATCATGAAGAATATTTTTCATGTTGATCACTTTTCCCCTAGAGGTCTGGGTTTAGCCCAAACAAATTCACAAACTTCTGCCCTTGATTTCTGTCTGCATATAGCAGATCAAGCTGATCCTGCAGCTGAGATTGAGCCGCATGACGCGATTTGACCTTCGGTCCCCACAGCGGATCGGCCGCGGATCCGCTGTGGGGGGCGCTGATGCTGAGGCGAGGGCAGGGATTAAGAAAATTTCAGCCACCCGATCCTCATCACTTGATCGGGCGGTTGCTGCTCCTCGCCGGCGGTGCAATGGATGAACGACATCCACCACCGCCGACAGGCTGCCGCAGCACGCAATCGCCGGCCCTGATCGACTCGCCGGGGGCCGGCAACTCTCTGGGCGGTGGTCCGGCGGCCTGCCGCCGCCGGCCGCCCCCGAAAAAACCATCCCGAGAGTTTGGGGTGGCGGTGGCTCTGCTCCCGGTGCCATCGTGCCACCCCCACTCCTCAGGTGGTGGGCGTCCACCGCACCACCCCCGGCCGATGCGCCGGGGGTCGGGCTTCTTGCCAGTGGTGGCCCGGCGACCTTACGCTGCCGGCCGTCGCTAGATTAAAACAGAGCCTTGCTCTGTTTTGCGGGTTCCTCCGGAGCTACGTTTTTCGGCGACACCGCCACTCTCCGCCACTGGGGGTCACCGCCCCCAATGGCCTAGCATTCCCCCAGCGCCACCACCGGCACTAGGGAAGGAGTTTTCCTCCTTGGGCACCACCCGTCCTAGAGCATGGCTCGGGTGGCACTGGCGGCGCTCCCGCCACCGGAGGGCGCATGCACGACGTCCAATTAGGGAAGGGGAGGGAAGGAGTATCCACCTGGGTCTGGTGGGCTCGGGAGGGTACAGCCTGGTCGGCCATGCCAAAGGTGGCGGTGGTGGTGTTGGAGGGGAGGGCTTCTCCTCCCCTCTAAGATATGGGATTAATCCCTCCTTAGGGAGGGATTAATCTCCACCCTCTAGCAGTCCAAGGATAGCTGGAGGCTCAAACTCATTTCCCCATGTGGGAAATGAGGTCAACCCCCACCCCCCATGGTCTTGGGCCTTTGTAAGTGGGGGAGGGGAAAGGGAGAGAAGGAGGGGTAGTGGTGGGCCTCCACTTTCCCTAGGGTGGGATTGCTGGTTGGGGGCCCAAAGGAGAGTGAGGGGGGCAAGGACCATCCACCCATGGGGAGGAGGTGGGCCCTTATTTGGAGAAAAATAAAAAATGGGTTTTTAGGGGGAGTTTGACCAAGTCAACCCTAGGGTGGGTCCCCCCTTGCTGGTCAAAGTTAAAGTGGGTCCAAGTTGTTGGGGTTGGGTCAAAGTTCGTGTGTCGTATCATAATTGGTGTGCGCACGCTTTTTGGTGCACGACTATGCTTGATTTGACCACGGGTTGACCAATTATTGTCAAAATTGACCGGAACGACTTCTGTTGACTTCGTATTGACCAAATGAGTCCAACGCCACTAACTGAGGTTAAATCGGAGTCTGTTTGGCGAAAGTTCGAAATTTGCACGTCGCAGCACGCTAAAACGGTCAAAATGTCTAAATCTGTCGTTAGATTTCGGATCATGACGCGGCGGGTTCCGATGCACCTGTCTAGGTTATATGAGGTCATAAGAATTGAAAAAAATCAATTCAGAGTTCTCTAGCTCGATATCAAAAATCTTACTCTCGTTGCGTTTTACGAGGAATGGTCACATTCACTATATGACCTCGGGGTCCAATTGGACGAGTTTCGATGCAGTCGTATTGACTATACGAGGCCACAGGAACCGACAGAACTCAATTCGGAGTTCTCTGGCTCTATTTCCTACCTAGGGTTACCTCCTACCGGGTCATGGATAGGGTCCGGGCCACTTTTTTTGGGCCCACTAGGGCTCTAGTGGCCCAATAAAAGTCGGGATGTTACACAAGTGACAAAGAGGTCATCTTGAAAGGCACTAGGAGTGAAAATGTTTATTGCTTAAATTTCCTTTATCTTAATAAAGACTCTCCTATTTTTCTAGTTGCAAATGAGAAAGTCTCATATTGTGTTCAATGACACAAGATACTAGCTCATTTGAATTATAAGACTATTGAAAAGCTTTTTAGTAAAGAGCTAGTTAGGAATGGTCCCAAGATAAAATGCACTAAGGAAGACATTTGTTCAGCTTGCCAAAAGGGCAAGCAGACCAAAGCTTCCTTCAAGGGCATTGGGACTAATGATTCTGTGAGGTACTTATACCACTCGCATATGGACTTGTTTGGTCCTATGCCAGTTCATAGTCTAGGTAGGAAAGTCTACACCCATGTGGTGGTTGATGACTAATCTAGATTTGCTTGGGTTTTCTTTCTGAAGAAAAAGTCTGAAACCCTTGATATCTTCAAGACATTTGTCAAGCAAATTCAGAATGAGCTAGACAGCACTGTGGTCAAAATCCGAAGTGATAATGAGACTGAATTCCAGTCTGATAGCATGACAAGGTTCTGTGAAGAGCAATAAATTCATCAAGAATTTTCTTCTCCAAGAGCACCCCAGCAAAATGGGATTGTTGAGAGGAAAAATCGAACTCTCATAGAGGCTGGAAGGACCTTACTGAACGATACATCTCTCCCAGAATATTTCTGGGCTGAGGCAGTTAATACTGTATGTCATGTTCTTAATAGGGCCGCTATCACCAAGAGGCACAAGAAGACTCCCTATGAGATTGTGAAGGGAAAAAAACCAAACCTGGACTATCTCAGGATCTTTGGTTGCAAGTATTATGTGCTGAATAATGGGAAGTCCTATATGACTAATTTTGCTACCAAGTCCTATGATGGGATTTTTGTCGGGTACATCAATCATTGTAAGGCATATAGGATCTACAACTTGGAAAGTCAAGTTGTAGAAGAGTCTGTACATGTAGTCTTTGATGAGTCTACCATGATTAATATTGAGCTGCCAAGCTCCTCTTCTAGTATTGCATGCACAGAGCTGATGGTGGACAAGCTAACCATCAAAGATGCTGTTCTATTAGTCCAAGATGGGGTATATATTCCAGAAGAAGGGCAAGGCCCAATTGAAGTGGATGAAGATTAACAAGATGATGTCACTGAAGCTAATGCTGAAAGAAGATTGCCTCCAGCTGTCAGGCATCAAATAGATCATCCAAGACACCAGATTATTGGTGATGTAAACCAAGGAGTGGTGACAAGAAGCAAGAGCCTTAATACAGTAATGCCTGCAAGTTTCCTGTGTCAGGTTGAGCCCAAAAGATTTGAAGAGGCCAACATAGATCAGTTCTGGATTGTATCTATGCAAGAGAAACTGAACTAGTTTAAGAGATGTAAGGTCTAGAAGCTGGTTCCCAGAAGACATAATGTCATTGGAGTCAAGTGGATTTACAGGAATAAACTTGATGAAAATTGCATTATAATCAAGAACAAAGCTAGGCTAGTAGCTAAGGGGTATAGATAAGAAGAAGATATTGACTTTGATCAAACATTTGCCCCTGTAGCAAGATTGGAAGCCATCAGACTCTTCCTTGCATATGCTGCATACAAAGGATTTAAAGTCTACCAGATGGAAGTGAAGTTAGCCTTCCTAAATGGTGACTTAAAGGAAGAAGTCTATGTTGAACAGACTCCAGGTTTTGTTGATTATAACTCACCTGAATTTGTTTATAGACTTAGGAAAGCTCTATATGGGTTAAAGCATGCCCCTAGAGCATGGTATAAGACATTGTATAGCTTTCTCATTGAGAACAAATTCTCAAGGGGGAAGATAGATAAGACCCTATTCCTAAGGGAATCTAAGGGCAAGATCATCCTAGTCCGAATTTATGTAGATGACATAATTTTTGGGTCTACTGATGACAACCTTTGTAAGAAGTTTGCCAAACTTATGCAAGGCAAGTTTGAGATGAGCAGTATGGGTGAGCTTAAGTACTTCTTGGGCCTCCAAGTAAGGCAGACTGAAGATGGATTGTCCATCTCACAGTCTAAGTTCACAAGGGAGTTGATCAAGAAGTTTGGTATGGAGAATGCCTCCACCATGAAAACTTCCATGGGATCAAGTATGCCTATAGACAAAGATGAGGCAGGTAAACTTGTTGATGAAACTTTATATAGAGGGATAATTAGCTCTCTTCTATATCTTACTACTAGTAGGCCAGATATCATGTATGCTACATGTGTTTGTGCTAGGTATCGGGCTAACCCTAAAGAATCTGACTACTCTGCTGCAAAGAGGATTTTGAGGTATCTTAAGGGCATCCCAGATCTTGGCCTTTGGTACCTTAGAAATATGGATTTTGAATTAATATGCTATTCAGATACAGATTTTGCAAGCTGCAAAGAGGATAGGAAGATCACTTCAGGAACCTATCAGTTCTTGGGAGGAAGACTTGTGTCTTAGAGCAGCAAGAAGCAGACCAGTGTTGCAATCTCAATAGCTGAGTCTGAGTATATCTCAATAGCTAGCTACTGTGCACAAATGCTGTGGTTCCAACATCAGCTCCAAGACTATAACCTTTAGATAAGTAGAACCCCCATGTTCTGTGATTCTACCAGTACAATCTCAATTGCTAAGAATCCTGTCTCTCATAGTAGGACTAAGCATATTGATATTATGTATCATTTTATTAGGGAGCATGTGGAAAAGGAAGATATATGTCTTGAGTTTGTCCCCACAGACAAGCAAGTGGCTGATATCTTTACTAAGCTACTAGATAAAGTCAAGTTCAACACCTTCAAATTTTAATTGAGAATGTTGAACTTTATATAACTTCAGTTGCTCCATGTAATATTTCGGTTGCAGAACTCACAATTCTTGCAGGTAGATAAGTCTCCAAAGTGGTATCAAGACTATCAAGTATGTCATTTGACATTAAGACTCTCAAGTGATATCAATACTAAGATGGACTCAAGTGTCCAGTAAAGAGAAGATAGCAGATGCTCCTATTGAGGGGGAGCAAATCCAGAAAGATGCAGGAACATGTTCAGCTTCTTGTTAAGAGGCAGCCAACAGCTGTAGTGGATCACAGATCATCACAACTGATCAGCAGGTTATCAGGTATATGCACAGTCTGAGGGGGAGATCAACCCTAGTGGATGGTTGCTGCTATGCAGTCACTACTGCTGCTGTAAATACATGCTGCTGCAGGACAAGAGTAATAGCCAACACCTCCCTTACTACAGCTACATGCAGCTTTAAGTGGTATAGGAGTGGAATTGGCTCAAGTGGAAAAATGTTAGCAGCTAGCTCAAGTGGCTGCAGTGATGTGCTGTATCAGTGTCTCAACACAAAAGGTATGAATCCTAGTCAAGTAGTTTGATAACTAGGATAATTTCTTAAATGGCCTCAAAAGGTATTTCTCTCTTAATTTTTTGATGAGTCAACTATCACCTCCCTCATTAAGAATTTTTTTTAAGAAGCTAGAAAGGGGGAGAGGTAGGCAATACCCTAAACCCTAAAGGGGGAGGAGTAGAGCATACTGAGTAGAATACTGAATAGAATATTGAGTAGAGCAATACTTGCCAGATAGGGGGAGATGGTGGGCAATACATGCCCAGGGGGAGATGTGGAAGCAATACTTGACATGACCAGCTCATGTTAAGTAAGTGCATATTACTTTAAAACATTCAAGTAATATGAATAGAGCAATATTGAGCCATTGTATATTATGTTTCCACCCTCAAGTGGTTTGAGGAAAGTCCTCCACTTAAGTGTTAAGTAATAAGGAGAGCTATAAGCTGCTTTGAATTTGCATACATCTCTGAATTTTCAAGTGATATCAGAAATCTTACAACTGCTTCCAAATTTATTTGCTTTATGAGAAAATGCTTCTTAATATTGCTAGGTGTTTTGCCTTCTTCAAATAGGGGGAGAATGTTGGAAATATTGCCCTTAATGTTCCCTAGATTTGATTTGAAGAGGCATCACCATCATCATTAAGAGCATAATTGCATTTGATGTTGTCCAAGCTCATCATGTGCAGGATGTTCCTTCAAACAAGGTTAGACATGTTGTCTAAGTGGTTGTGATAGGTGGTCACAAAGTAGAAAGGTGGAGAGATAGAAATCTGTCTAAGTCCACAAGCATTGAGTGAAGCCAGTTCACTCAATGCCAGGTGTCAAGGAAGGATGCTGGAAAGACTGAAAATCATCTAAGTCCACAGGCATTGAGTGAAGCCAGTTCACTCAACGCCAGATGCCAAAAAGCACAAAGTAAGGTGTGGATAGTCAAAGCCTAGTAGTTTGCAAAGTAGTTCTGCGGCTAAGTCCACAGGCATTGAGTGAAGGCAGTTCACTCAATGCCATATAACAAGAAGCGTCGAGTACAACATAGTCTATTAAAGCCTCAGTATTGGCAAGCAGAAAAATCAACTAAGTCCAGAATCGTTGAGTGATGACAGCTCACTCAATACTTGAAGAGAAGCGTTGAGTCAAGCTCAAGCATTTGAAGATTCTATCAAATAATTCTGGCTAAGTCCAGAAGAGTTGAGTGAGGATAGCTCACTCAACTCCTAAAGAACAAGGCGTCGATAGAGTAATGATCAGTCAAAGCCTAAAGAGAGATAGACAGAAAAATCTGTCTAAGTCCAGATGAGTTGAGTGAGGATAGGTCACTCAACGCAAGCTCATCAAGAAAATTAGCTAAGTAGAGAAGCATTGAGTGAAGGCAGTTTACTCAACGCCTCATCAATAAGAAGTCATGACAAGGCAGAAGCGTTGAGTGATGAAGACTCACTCAACACATTCATAAAGAAAGTTGCGGCTAAGTACAGAAGCATTGAGTGAAACCCGTTCACTCAACGCCTCCGCAAGAGGGCAGGCGTTTAGAGAAGCAGCTAAGCCCAGGGGTGTTGAGTGATGAAGGTTCACTCAACGCACTCAATGCCTGACAGTACAAAAGAAATTGTTCAAGTCCAAAAGCGTTGAGTGAAGGCCATTCACTCAACGCACTCAATGCCTGAGATGAAACTGAGAATTTGGCTAAGTCCATAGATGCTGACGTCAGCATGAGTTAGCAAAGTTTCAAAATGTTGTGGGAAAGCTACAGTAGGCGACATATGGCGTCGCGGGTCTACTATATGACTTTTACTGATAAAGATAAGTTGCAGCTGTCAACTACAATGGGTCCTACGAGTCAAATAGTCGTTGGATGGCGGAAGATAAAATGGATAAGTTCAGTGGATACAAAGACAACTTTTAGGGTTTATCTTTTCGCAAAGAGGCAGAACTTCATCGTCTTCTTTCTCGCCATTATTGTAGAGCTTGTAGCTAAAGTTTCAAACCCATTGAACTAAAATTTCTTACAGTTAGCTGTAGCAGTTTTCATCAGCTACATCAAGTTTAGAATAACGTTCTTAGAAATAAGACTGAGTAGATCCTTCAACTTTCTGCAGTCAAGGTTAGCTGTTTGAAGAGCATATAGAACTGTCAAATCTTTGTCTTCAACAGCTAGTTCAGAGACTTGGTTTCTGAGTTACTTCCAGCACAAAAAGCAGCCTATTGAATATCAATATTATTGTTGTTGAGAAGAAGTTAGGGCTGAGTTAACTCAACTCAGGAAGCAGTAGACTCAGAGATCTTCTTTGGAGTCAAAACAACAACAACAAAACTCTTTGTTCTGTAGAATCTTAACAGATCTGAGTTGTAAGCCTATTTTATATAGGCCGAGGTAGGATCCTGTGTGGATCTTAGTTGTAGGGCCTTTTAGCCTGAGGTAGGGCAGTTTGCCTAAGGTAGGAGAGTCATTCTATCTGAGTGTAGGACCTTTGGGTCTAAGGTAGGATCCAACTTTGGATCTGAGGTAGGGACTTTGTGCCTGAGCTATAGGAGAGTCATTTTCTCTAAGGTAGGGCTATCCTCCTAGCCTAAGTGTAGGGCATCTTGTGTGCCTGAGGCAGGTGATCTGCTGATCACTGAGCTGTAGGAGCAGTTTGCTCTGAGGTAGGGCATTGTGTCTGAGTTTTAAGTCTTGAAGGAGACTGAGAGATCCTGTAAGATTTGTGTTGTAAGCTCTTTAGAGCCAATATTTGGAGAAGTGCCTTATCTAACAAGCTGTTAGAAAGGTGGGAGGGATAGTGGACGTAGCCATAATCTGGGGAACCACTATAAAATCTATGTGTGCTTTTGTGGTGTGTCTTGAAAGCTAAAAGTAACTAACTCACAACTCACACAAAAGAAGGATCCAAGTGAAGAACTAAATGAAGACTCACTCTTGGAGGACGACATGTCGAACACGTCATGCAGAAGAGAAAATGAAATCTCAACTATGGAAGAAGAATGTCAAGAGAAAGTCAAAGGAACCTTGTGTTCAAACATTATCTCTTCTGAAACCTCTGCGAGTAAACATGTTTTTGTTCCAACATCTATTTATACATTGTATGTGCTAGAAAATGCTAGACGTAGAATTAAAAATTTAAAAATATTAAATCAATTCAATAAAAATCTAAATAAAAGTCAAATTTTGTTGCTCTAAAAAGGTAAATAATACAAAGGTATGCCCCCTTATTTATAGAAAATAGGGGAGATGAGAGAATACAACATGAGATGTGAGACTAAATACTAGCCGAGCAGGCGACACGGTTTGACACAGTCAAACTGCCATACTATATAACATACAAATCATGGGATGCCTTTAAACACCAGCTGCGGCTAACCTCCAGATCGCAGCCGCGGTAAACCACTAGACCGCTGCTACGGCTAACCATCAGACCACTGTTGCGACTAACCATCAGACTGCTGTTGCGCCTAACCATCAGACCGTTGTTATGGCTAACCAATAGACCGCTACTGCGCTAACCATCAGACCACTGTTACAGCTAACCATCAAACCGCTGCTGCGGCTAACCACCAAACCGCTGCTGTAGCTAACCACCAAACCGCTGCTGCAGCTAACCACCAAACCATTGTTACGGCTAACCACCAGACTATTACTGTAGCTAACCTCCTAATAGCTTATATGGCTAACCACCAGACCCCTGCTACGGCTAACCACCAGATCGCAGTTGTGGGTTCCCATCAAACCGCTACTATGGATAGCCACCAGGCTGCTACTGCTGATAGCCACCAAACCGCAGTTATGGGTAGCCACAAGACCAATGCTGCGAGCTCTTACCAAACTGATAGGACAACAACCAAATAGACCGCTTGTCCAAACCACCAGACCGTAGAACAGAGACTACTGCGAGTAGAATACAGACCGCCCGGTCTCCACAGGTTTTTACACTCCCCCTCAAGCTGGAGCATATATGTCAACTATTTCCAGTTTGCTATAAACTTCTGAGAACAGGGTAACTGGCTTGGTGAAGAAATCAGCTAGCTCCTTATCAGAGGTAACAAATGGAGTACAGATTTGGTTCTTCAATATCTCTTCTCTAATAAAATGGCAATCCACTTCAATATGCTTCGTTCTCTCATGAAAGACTGGATTTCTCAAAAAATATATAACCGTCTTATTATCATAGAACATTGGTAGGGTATGATCATAAACCTCTCCCAAATCAAGTAAGAGCGTCCGTAACCACTTCATCTCACAAGCAGTCAGAGTCATGCTTCTATTTTCAGCTTCTACACTTGACCTGGCAACTACAGCCTTTTTCTTGCTCTTCCAACTGACTAGATTACCTCCAACAAAGGTATATAAACCAGGCTTAGACTTCTTATCTTCCTTATTATCTGTATAGCTAGCATTAAAAAAAGCCTCAACTTTCAAATGTCCCCTTTTATGAAACAAAAACCCTTCTCTTGGTGCACCTTTCACATACTCTAGAATCTTTAAAGCTGACTGCAGATGACATTTGTAACGCCCCAGGTTTTCGTAAATTATTTTATCATGTCAGTGACGTCATTTTGACGTAAGGGCGTTACGTTTCCGCGAGGTGACGACGCGTCGCCGTTAGCGCGTCTTGAGTCCGTTAGGTTTGACCTGCCAAATTTTGAGATTTGCGCCGGAAGTGGAAAATTTTACGTTAGAAAATTAGACTGGATAATTTTAGACTTGCTCGTCAAATTTCGTCGCGTTCCGAGCATTTTTGGATCCTCGGCGCGCGATTGAAGTTTTGTATGTTTTCGCGTACGCCGTTAACTTTAGAAATTTTTATCTCGAAAACGGTGTTTCGGAATTCGATTTCGACTTCGCCGTTGGATTCGTAGCGTCGTCATTCGCCTACGGTGCGAATTTTGTTCGATTCGGCGCGCGTTTGGCCCTCCGTAACGATATAATACTATATTATTATTATTATTATTATTATTATATATATAAATATTATTATTATATATATATAAAGAGTTTTAAAAAAAAAAGGAAGAGGGAATCGGTGAGAATGGTAAACCAGCAGCCCCCTTACCGATTCTGCCCCCCCGGTCGGGCCTCACTCTGGTACGACTGAATCCGACTGATATTATGCTCTTCCAGAAATACCCTCCCGCCTCATCGCAAGAAAAGAAAATTGCTGCCGGTCTTCTCGCGATCTGGACAATACCTAGCGGTTCTCTTCTTCCCCCCACACCGACTGGCACCGCCCTAGTGATCTACTCTCTCCCGGACGGAAGCCCCACCTCCAGTGATTGTTCTTCCCGGCGAAAGGCTCACGTCGCAGCCTCTCCGCTCTCCGCCTCTGCAATGTCCGCTGGCCAGGCGGGGTGGATCCCCTCCATTCTCCTTCCCCGATCGTCCATTTTCCAAACCCGCCTTGCCAACTCACTCCCCACTCCTCAGGCCACCACCAACGCCGTCCGCGAACTAGTCCGGCAACAAGTCCAACTCCGGCATGAATCGCTCTTTCTCTCTCTCTATTTTTGCCTGCTCTGAAATGGAGTTATCCGGGCATAAGCAGCTTCACTTTATGCCATGTATTGCAAGGATTACCAGTTTTGCTCTCTTTGCTGTTGGTATTACTCTGTCTAAATTTTTTTACTTAGTTTTTATGTTTTGAGTTTCTTTGGTAGATCTTGATTGCTAGGTAGAATTTTTTTTACTTCATATTTTTCTTATAATATTAAGATGATTAAAATGAAGATCTATAATTCACATGAGTTAATTCCTCAAACTACTTAGCCAACCACATAGAATTTCTACACCAATAGTTTTTCACCTATCCAATATAATACACATTCACCAATCATATCATCCATCACTCTCCCTTAAATTAGAGTTTTTTAGGCTCCGTTGGGAGAGAAAGAGGGAGGGGGTAGTTGGGTTGCTGGAGTCCATGGGAGAGAAAGAGGGCAGCGGTTGTGGAGGCTGAGGGTGGTTCCGGCGGGTTGGTGGGGTGAGTAGGCAGCGGTTGCGGATGATCGCGGTTGGTGGAGTCATATATTGTCTTTTTTTGTTCAATTAAATCTTACCATTTAAAGTTTTTCTTAGTATATTTGGTCATTCAATCAAATTATAATGTTGAAAAACTTTACTATAATTTATTTATTTCAAGTCATTTGTCTCATTCCTTGACCATAACACATTGCATTTGCATGTTGCAACTTCAGCTTTAAGCAATCAAAGGAATAAAATTTGTATATGACTCTGAAACGGCATAGGTCACAGTCATGTGTTTTTTGGGACTTTATCAAACTCTCTAGGGATACCTAATTCAATCCCGTTGCGGTGTGTTTAAAATCAGATTTTTATTTCAGCCTTTTCACTTTATTTCCTTTATTCAAGAGATCCAGAACTCAATTTAGAAAAAAATGGGCTTTGCTCTCACAAAGGTTTTGTTAGTTATGGCATTGGGCACATTTTGATGTACTCATTTGGTTTATTAAAAAGAATGGGTGTCGGAAAAGAATGGGTGCCGGCTAATTTTGCTGATATTGGCGTTACCTTTTTCTACTACTTCATAGGTAACTTATTCAAGAACAAGGTGTGTCTGAGAATAATTTTTTAGTATACCACGAGCCATCCATATTTTGTGCAAATGCTCCCTAGCTTCTTCTTATGCCTTTTTCTTGCCATTGACCTTCTCTAAAAGCTTCTTTATTTAATCATTAACATTCTAATATTTTATTTTAGTTTTTCATGCCGGGGAGGTGGAAATGACTGAAGCTATCCTCTTCTGTCAATTTCAGTAATCTTGGATTTTATTGACATAATAAATCATTGGTATTGTTTTGAAATTTTTGGAATTAAAATAAAATAATATGACACGGGAATTGAAGAAAGATTTAAATGCAATCATTGTATTACTTGGAAGGTTGCCATGGTGAGGCAAGTTATCAAAATTTCTGGTAGATTTTTGTTTGTTACAAATGCAATCGTTTGTTACCCTAAATTCATCGCTTCACATAATTACAATGTGAATTTATATAGAACTTGGAGGGCGACATATTTTTTAATATTTTTGTTTGGGAGAAGGTGCAGGTGCAATATGCACATTAGAGTGGTGTTCATCATGCTGGTGATTAGAATGAAGATGAGAGTCTATGCTCGGTTGAGGAATTGGACTAGGTGCCAAGGAAGAGCCAACCCCACTACTTAAAGAATGTTGAAGAAATGAGGAGAGTCGATCTGCTTCACTCTACCAAATACAGTATGCCTATCTTTGCCTATTTTTTATAAAACCTTTATGTCTATCTTTGCATATCTTTGCCTATTTCTTACTATTTTTAACATTTGTGCTATGATCCTAAAAAGTCCACTCTATTTCTTCTATAAATTAGAAACTGTACTGAAGGTTACATTTGCCTATATGTTCTCATACATCATCCAATCTGAATAAAGAGATCACTGAAACTTGACTTCAAATAGCATTGAATACTCTAATTTGCATATGGATGGAGTTCAATGGCTGAACTTGCAGATCATGGTTTAAACATAACATCTTAACTAGATGTTATTTGACTCCAGTCATTTACGAAACAAAAATGAAAATTCATGTTTGATATTTGTTAGTTGGGATTGTTGAACCCTCCTTGCTCCTCTGAATGGTGTGTACGGGTGGGGTGGATAGGCATACTTTCTAAACACAATTTTAGTTCTCTCTTTTTTAGTTCTCCTTGTTCTCCTCTTCGTTTGCACCACGAGATCTCTGATTCTCTTGATCTGGAACAGAGCGCAGGATTTTCAATCTCAAAAAGGGCATCCTAGAGTGCCAAACCAACTAATGGCACGATGGTATGGAGCTGCGTGGATCGTTGGTACAGCTCAATCGTATATGCGCTTCGCTCTTAATGATGGAGGTCTTACACTGTCCGAACCACCGTGCATGGGGCGCGTTACCCCCCCCCCCCTACAACCCCCCAACGAGCTCAATGCCGAGCTCGACCGGTGAAATCGTGGTGAGTGTCCAGTACACCCAATTAGTCCAAAATTTCTTTGAAAAAATCTCTTCCATGTTGCAACTGAGAATCTGGCAACATGAATTCCTCATTTATAGAAATTTGAAATATACAGTAAAAATTTGGGGTACTTTTCAATCTCTTCCTCTGCACCTTGCAATTGAAGTAATTTTTGCATTCATGTTGGTGTTTACCAAGCCATGGTGGTCAGAAATTCCTGATGATATCAGGTTTTGAAAACTATCCATTGTTCACTAAATAAGTGTTCTTGGGATGAGGCCAACAGGAGCCATCACTAAATAAGTGTTCACTAAATACAACTAGTTTTGAAAACTATCCATAGTCTTTCATTGAACTAACATAATATCTTTAGCTAAAGAGTAGCCAACAGGAGCCTTTTGGCATGCAAGACTATGATTCGAGTCCTTATAGAAAACCAGCACAAGGCTCACAATAGGATGAAACAACTACCATATAAGAAATGGCTGGATTGACAGCCCTATGCCTGGCTTGGTTTGTGTCTCGCTCTATGCTTTTGAGTTTTTCCGAGCATCCTACTTTAAAATCTCATTTAGTATGCACCGAATTTGGCTATCAGTAATTTCTTTAACGCAAATCATTTGGATTCATTACATTTTCACATTTTGTGTCACAATTGTTCTTATGCAATTTGAGTATATCAGAGGAGGGTATTGCCGAATATTATCTTTGCTTAAGCATCAATTATGAATTAACATTTGAAGTGGATTTTTATTTCTTTAAATATTTTGCCTAATCTTTTTTTTGTGCAGTTTTCACCATTATTATGTATTAGAACCAGAGCTTTCCTATAGGAAGGTTAGGGGTTAAGTTTAGCATCAGACGAGCCTGTTATAGATTCATTCTATGACTCTGTTTGGCATGGTGGTGGCGGTGGTCGTGAATGCGGTGGTTATGAACTGTCGTTCATGAACGCCCGACCTCATCTAAGGAACTTCATTCACTTTTATATTCAAAACTAGTTGTATTTTCTTGGTGATGGTCATAACAATCTTCTTGCCAAATATGCATTCTATAATGATGGTGTTTTTGTCCAAACACACCGGAGCCAAAAAGTTGCTCCAAACAGACCCTATGGTGTTTTTGTCCAAACACACCGGAGCCACTAGTTGTATTTTCTTGGTGATGGTCATAACAATCTTCTTGCCAAATATGCATTCTATAATGATTTGGGCTAAACATTGTGCATTTGTATATGAGATATAATTTTAGTTTCCAATTCAGTTTAGACCTTTAGCTTCTTTTTTTCATTTGCACTTTCATTCCAAATTTTGGTTCCCGTTACACTGTCACCTTTACAAACCAGGATTTTGGTTTCTGATCAAATAATCCGCAAAACCTAGCTTTGAAATGACTCTTGATATATATATATATATATATATATATATATATATATATTATTGTTAATAAACATAGATTCAAGAGTCATTTCATAGCATGTGGACAGGGGAATGAGTTCCAGCTAAAGTTTAATATGTACAAATCAGCTGGGTGGTAGGTAGTGGGCAAGGATTTCTGGCTGTTATTTCTGCAAACATAGCAGAAAGAACTAGCAAATATGCCTCCAAGTTGAAGGCTATTTCTATGATGGCCTTTATTTCACTTATTTATGCACAGTTATCTTGAAGGTGACGCATGTATATTGCTACACGAATCATTTGTTCTCGTTGACTGTATTTCATCATCTTTATTATGGATATCAGCATGTGGGTCCTCCTCTTAGGTGGAGTTCTCCATACATAAACTAGGTCTTAGGAAGAGTAAGTAGTTTGTCTAATGGTAATCTTTCAACACTTTCAACTCATCAATGTTAATCTTCTTCCAGGAGCAAAGAAGCAGCAGCTGATGGTGGATAAACTAGATGACGACATTATTTTTGGCACATTTGATAACGCATCAGATGATGACGACTTCATGTGACTCAAATGCGAATATTTTTCTCTGTTTTGCCATTATAGTTTTTTTCATGTATTAATTTTCTCTGTTTTGCTTACATGAGTCCATAGAAAATACAGCACATATAAATTTGGATGCGCGGAGACATTTGCACCCACCATTTTCCTACTGGGCATGAACCTTTGACTTGCCGGCAGCAAAAATTGGATAATCGACCCAGTGATCTAACTTTTAAGTGCTTTCTCCGACTTGCAACTGAAGTTGCCTAGTTATAACAGTCGCAGCTGGAATGAATACGCACTTTTAGTGTTAAGTTTGATTCATTTAATTGGATTTTTAATAACTAATTTGCCGCTGCTTTGTGCTGAATGCCTATGTAGATGGAACTATAATAGTCAATAAAAACATTACTTCTTAATGGATGAGTAATAAACATTGCTGACAATCTGTGTTTTGGAATTGTGCATCTTTTCTAATGGAACTGTATTAATCTTCTAATGTTGCTGCTCAATTAATATGCAGAATTTGGATGCGCACAACACATGGTTGTATTAGTTTTTTAATGTTGCTGCTCAATTAATATGCAGAATTTGGATGTGCACAACGCATGGTTGGAAGTCCCTAAACCTTAAAAAAGTAAACCTAAATCTTAAACTATAAACCCTTAAAACCCCAATACAAAACCCTAAAAACCCACAAAACACTAAGTCCTAAAATTCTGAAATCATAACCTTCAAACCCTACAAATCCTAAAACCCTTCAAAACACTAAATTATAAATCATAACTAATTTGCAGCTGATATGTGCAATTTATTTTCTCATTTGTGTAGATTTGTAATTGCATAATATCTTCATTAGAACCTTACTCTGCAAGAGCATAATTTGGATGATAGCTACCAGATTTGGGCCCGTTCTATGCTCGTTGGTGTTCACCTGGCTGGGTGGAAGGGTAGTGTTAATTCATGCCCTCAGGTTCCCAACGACGTTAAGGAGAAGGCTTCATCTCGTTCGCTGCTCTGCTTTCTCACTGAGGCGTTGGACTTCAATTGTTTGGATCTGGGATCTGTTTTGTCTATTTTGTTGAAGATGTTTTGGTTTAGTTTATCTGTTGATGGGGATAAGGTTTTTCTTTTCACGGATTTATTCATCCGATGTTATAGATTTAATATAGATAAATAAAATTTCAAGATGAAGTGAGTTTAGTTTATGGTTTGTCAGTTGCACTGCGGCCTCTATTTTTGGATCTTTACAATGTGGTTTTTTCAGTGTTCTATTGTTGGATAACTAAGTTTATGTTAAACTCTTAAAGTGACGTCGGATATAAAAAACAAAATTATTATGTGGTTGTAAATTTGTTTTAAACTCGACTATATTTAAAAACATCAAATTATTCGGGGCATTTTGTTAGAGAACCATTCACAACACTTTCAATAAATAAACATCATGAATGCTTACAAGTTAATCGTTGTGGTTATCTAAACGGTGTCACAAGACTTTAGCGCTACAAACACTTTCATGTCTTTGGGGCGTTTTACAAAGTGTCATAAATTCAATCGCGGAAGGCTTAAAAAATCATCGCAGGAGAAAAACATCAATGACAAAAATCTTTTAATAAAAAAATTTAAAATAAAAAGGTTCAAAAGAGAAAGGCAACCTAACTCCCCCCCCTTTCTCCTCCCCCTCTTTTTCTCTCTTCCCTCCCCCCTCCCCCCTTTTTTCCCCCTCATACTGGAGTGGAACCCGGCGGCCCCCCCTTACCTTCCCGCCGAACCAGCAGCCCCCCTTTGTCATTCTATTTTTTCATTTTTTTATTATTTAATCCTATTATTATAATACTTATAATATTATTATTTTTAATATTATTATTAAGTATATAATAATAAAATCCCTCTCTTCTTCCCCGATCAAGAGCCGAGCCCCCCCTCCTCCTGTGCGAGAGAAAAACGAGGGCGGAAACCTCTCGTTCGCGAACCTTCCGGCGGCCGCCACCGCCGATCCGGTGGACGGAATCTCGATCCGATCGCGGCGTTGGAAAGCTCTCGGCGAGAGCTTCGAGATCGTGGTAAGTTTCTTCCGTTTCGTCGACCTTTTCGCCATGGATTTTTTCGGCCCTAACCTCATTTCGTTCGTTTTTCGTAGATCTCGCCTCCTCGTGTCTTCTTTTGGGCGGATCTACGTTGGGGAGTTGATTGGAGACCAAATTCCGAGGCAAGTGGTATTTCCCTCGTAAATTTCTTCTGTCGTTAATTTCGCTCCTAATTCGTAATATTTCGCGTAAAATTATTCGTTAGAAAGTCACGATTTACCGTAGGTTTCGCCGTCTAGAGAAGTTGCGCGTGTCGCCTCGCGTATAAATTAATTTTTGCGAGCGATCTCGTCGGGAACGTAACGGTTTACGGAAGTGCCGTACTGGTTTGCGGACGTGTCGTAGTGGTCGCGACGTTTCGATCGTCTCGTTGTTTTGACGAGTATAATTTGTGCAAAATGTTTAGTCGCACGAATCATTGTCGTACCGTTCCGGTCGACGTGTCGCATTGCCCGTTCAATTCGAATTAATACACGAACCTTAACTAAAGAAACTGAATAATACGTTATGAATTAAAGAAATTATGATATGGTCTGTGCGCGTGGGGTTTCTCCCACGGTACAAAATTATGAAATGAAGAAAGCTTGAAATGGTCTGTGCGCGTTGGGGTTTCTCCCACGGCACAGTGCCTTAGGGAGAAGTCTGTGCGCGTGGTGGATTTTCATCCCCGGCATGTTACCTTAGCTGTAGGACTGTGTGCGTTGGGGTTTCTCCCTCGGCATAGTGCCTTTAGGCTGGGTTTATGCACGTAGTGGTCCTACTCCCCCGGCACAGCACTCTATCCCGATGAGCCGATTTGTCTCAATTTAAAATACTGAATGACTAGAATACCGAAGAAAAAGAATAAAGAAGAACTCTGATAGTAGATGTGATAGTTTGAGCAGGCTGATCTAGCCTAGTTTTCCTGACTTGTTAGATTTCCTGTTTTGATTTCCTATACCATGTTTCTGACTCCTTTTGCAGCTGTTTGTTTTACCTCGCTCGTTTCGAGGTTTGTTAGCTTTCTTTTTACTCTTGTACCGCTTGTAGCTTGCTTTCTGAGGTGTTCTTCTTTTGAATACCTCAGGCCCAGGGCAGGAGCAGAGTTAGCTGACAGGGTAGTGTTGCAGGTGTTGCGGGTTGCCGCCACCGCTTTTAGTTCCACCTCAGGGTGTTGAGGTAGACTTTTGTTAGACTTGATAGATTTTCTATGGGTTCGTGTCAGCTGTTGACGCCCATAGTTTTAGACTTTCTGTGATAGACTACTTGCTAGTTATGCTGTTTTACTTACTTTTAGCTTAGTACTTGCTCTTTGGGAATGTTTTATGTTAGGATGCATGTTAGGTATTTTAATATAAAATAAAACTGCATTTTTACATGACTCTTAGCTTGCTTTTCAAGAGATCAAATCAATATTTTAAGGGTTATAAAAAAAATAGTTTTCACTACTTATATAAATCTAGAAGTCACATGTTCATTGTATTTTATGCTGAATTTTTATTCTCATATAGGATGATAAATGAATCAAACTAGTGTTTTCCGCTGTGTAAACCTATACTTTCTAACCCGTGGACTAGTTGTTCCACTAGACTGAGGGACACGGTCAGCATACCTAATAATAAAACAATGTTTTAAAACATAACTCATAGTCTTTTTATAAAAATAAGTGATAGGACAGGGTTGCCTGAACGTCTACAGTTGTCCCCTGCACGGCGTGGCATCACGATCGCGTATTTTCTCTCACTCTGATAGTATTTTTATACTGAGAAAATGCGGGTTGCGACAGTTGGTATCAGAGGGAGGTTTTGCAAGAGGGTTGGTTGGTTTGGCAAGGCAGTCGAACAACTTTCCCTTAAGCAAAACCTCCAGCGTATAGTTTCATTTCATTGCATACACACACCAATATGTCATCCGTAGATCTTGATGGAAGCATGAACACTACACTCATAGCATAATAAGAAGTATACGGGGCATATTATGTAGTATGGGATGCATAATATGTGTTTGTATATGGATCCACCATAGGTGGTAACATGTAACCGTTATGTAGTATGGGATGCATAACCACCATTACATGGATGCCCATTAGCACGTTTTACTTTTTCGTTGCATACAATATTATGTAGTATGTAATGCATAGTATTGTATGTGTACACTGTTCATAACATGCACTAGGGCCTTTTTAGAATGCATAGCACTTCATACATAACATATCATTGCATAAGCACACGTGCCAAGTTAAAGATCTACATGATGACATATGTACACACATGATTATATAAAAAAAATTTGATCATTTATGCATTCATATCATTATCACAAGTGTTAGTGAGAGCATAACATCATTTATTGATTCCCAGAGCAAGGTAATAGCTAGAGTAAGTATATGTCTATTCCGGTCTGATCTGAGTTAGGATATCTGAGTTTCTTGCTTAGGTGTCTTAAACTAGGTATTAGTTGTAGTATGTTTGTTCCGTAGAAATGCCGGCAAAGCGTATTGCGACGAGATCGACTCCCCACTCTGAGGGCGAGTCTTCCGGTGCTCAGAGTGAAGCAGTGATCGAAGGATTGCGTCAAAGTAATGAGGCATTGACGAGGCAGATGTTGGACATGCAGTCACAGATTCAGTCGTTATTAGCTGTCGCTGCTAGGCAGCAGTCTATAGCGCAGGACCCTGCCGTAGAACAAGCTGTTCCTACTCCTACTACGTTAGTACCCCCAGTTGTACTGCCTTCAGCGATGAATTTCATTTCTCACTTCCAGCGTTTGTGACCCCCTACCTATAATGGTAGGGCAGACTTCGTGGCGTTAGATGATTGGGTCATAGCCATCGAGGAGATGCTCTCTTATTCTAGCATCTCCGCCGATCAGAAGGTAATGATCGGGGCTTATCAACTCAAAGGACTTGCGAAGAGTTGGTGGATTAAAGAGAAGGAGAACCTTACAGAAGGATGTACGTGGGATTCGTTTAAGAGTATGTTGCGAAAGAAGTTTCTTCCATCGGTCGAGCAAGACCGTCTGATGAATAATTTCCTGTATCTTAAGCAGAGACAACTTACTGTCAGCGAGTACGAGATCGAATTCAGTAAGCTCAGTCGTTTTGCCCCTGAGCTAGTAGCGTCTGAAGAAAGCAGAGTAAAACGCTTCTTGGGTGGTCTGAGGTTTGACATCCAGCAATTGATAAGTGCGTACAGATCAGAGACCTTCGCAGAAGTGCTGGAAGCTGCCTTGAAGGTTGAGTCGATAGAAAATGCAAAGAATCGAGGAATGATGACAAGAAAAGATAAGAGAAAGTCTGATGACAATGGTGGTGCAAGGGCGTCTGGCCCTGTGGTGAAGAAAGATCGAAAAGAAGCATGCAGCTTCTGTGGCAAGCCTGGACACCCGATGGAAAGGTGCTTTAAGAGGCGGGATGCGCAGAAGCAGTCTCAGGTTCACGCGATTCAAGATGCACCGAAAGGAACCCTTGTCTGTACCTACTGCCAGAGGAGCGGGCACGATGTGGCTCATTGTCATAAGAAGGTTGGAGCTTGTTTTCTCTGTGGCCAGAAAGGGCACATTAAGGCTAATTGCCCGCAGTTCCAACCTGCATTACATGCAGTTCCGTTGCAGACTCTACCGCCGCCCCCTATACTCATGGACAAGGGAAAAGGAAAGTTGAATGTGCTGACAAAGGAAGAAGCTCAATCATCGGCTCAAGTGATCTCTGGTGAATTTAAGGTGAAGGATAAGTAGGCGCGCATTCTGTTCGATTCAGGTGCTACTCACTCCTTTGTAGCGAGGAGTTTTGTAGACCGACATCGATGGGATCTCGACCAGCTTGACACTTCTCTGAATGTCAATTTCCCTTCAGGAGAGTTGGTGATGTCAAGTCAGGGTATCCAAGAATGCCCTATCTTTTTAGGTGGTTTTCTAGCTTTTGCGGATTTGAAGTTGTTAGACTTGGAAGACTTTGATGTGATTTTAGGCATGGATTGGCTGTCCAGCTATGATGCCGTCATTCAGTGCAAGAAAAAGCGCTTGGATTTCAAAGATGACAAAGGCCAGCCCATGAGTGTGTATGGTATATCACGTCAAGAATCTCCAATCATGTCTGCGGTGCGTGCTCGTAAGTTTCTAGAGTCGGGCTGTGGTTCTTTTCTTGTCTCTGTTTTTGTTTTGGAAATTGCACCTGTTGTGCCTCGGGTTGAGGATGTTTCTGTGATGTGCGAGTTTCCGGATGTCTTTCCAGTTAGTCTTCCAGGACTTCCACCTGAGCGAGAGGTGGAGTTTGTTATAGATCTCGAGCCAGGCACTCGCCCTATCGCGAAAGCACCGTACCGCATGGCTCCGCGTGAGTTAGAGGAGCTGCGTTCTCAGTTAGATGAACTGCTTCAGTGTGGTTTTACTAGACCCAGTTCTTCCCCCCTGGGGTGCACCAGTCCTCTTCGTGAAGAAAAAGGATGGATCAATGAGGCTGTGTATAGATTATAGAGAGCTAAACAAGGTGACCATCAAAAACAGATATCCATTGCCAAGGATAGACGACTTATTTGATCAGCTTCGGGGTAGTTCCGTATTCTCGAAGATTGACCTTCGTTCGGGCTACCATCATTTGAGAATCCGTGAGTCAGACGTGCCGCGAACCGCTTTTCGTTCCCGATATGGTCACTTTTCGTTTGGATTAACAAATGCACCGTCAGCTTTTATGGACATTATGAACAGAGTATTCAAAGATTTTCTGGATAAGTTCGTGGTGGTATTCATTGATGATGTCCTCGTATATTCTAGAAATGCTGAAGAGCACGCCTTGCACTTGCGACTGGTCTTGGCTACTCTGAGAGAGCACAAACTATATGCGAAGCTTAGCAAGTGTGAGTTCTGGTTGTCTCAAGTATCATTCCTAGGACACATTATAAGCAAGGACGGTGTCTCAGTGGATCCCTCAAAGATAGCTGCAGTCTTGGAATGGAAGAGGCCTACGACGCCTAAGGAGATAAGGAGCTTCTTAGGGTTGGCAGGTTATTACAGAAGATTTGTGTAAGGATTCTCTGTGCTTTCTTCATCGTTGACTAGACTCACGCAGAAGAATGCGGCGTTTGTTTGGAGTGAAGCCTGTGAAGAAGCTTTTCAGGAACTCAAGATGAGATTGTGTTCTGCTCCAGTTTTGACTTTGCCTAGAGAAGGAGTGGAGTATGCTGTTTATGTGGACGCCTCGCGAGTTGGACTCGGTTGTGTGTTGATGCAGGACGACAAAGTCATTGCGTATGGATCGAGACAATTGAAGATTCATGAAAGAAATTATCCTACGCACGACTTGGAATTTGCGGCCATTGTTTATGCTTTGAAGTTGTGGAGACTTCTCTTATATGGAGTTTCATGTAAAATCTACACAGACCACAAAAGTTTGAAGTATATATTCACTCAGAAGGAGTTGAATCTGCGCCAGCGTAGGTGGTTAGAATATGTTGCGGACTACGAAGTCGATATCCTTTATCATCCCGGCAAGGCTAACGTAGTAGCAGACGCCTTGAGCCGAAAGCCCGCACATATCTTTATTATCTCGGTGCAATCGCTTGCAGAAGAGTTTTTGCTCATGGATATAACTGTAGGGAATAGCGCTTCGCCGAGTGGCTTAGAAGTGGAAGAGCCTTCGTGGATCACTCTCACTAGGCTGCATCAGAAAGATGACCCTGATTTGCAGCACCTTCACAGTAGGATTGAGAAAGGGGAATTACCTGACTTTTCAATTGATGACGTGGGTACCCTAAAGTACCGCGGCAGATATTGTATTCCCGCTGTTGAGAACATTCGGGTAATGATATGCAGTGAAGCGCATGGATCAAGTGTTGCTTATCATCCTGGTTCCACGATAATGTATAGAGATTTGAAGCAGATTGTATGGTGGTCAGGTATGAAGAATGACATCGCAAGATTTGTATCTGAATGTTATACCTGCCAGCGTGTAAAAGCTGATCATAGAAGGCCGGGTGGTAAGTTAACGCCTTTAGATATACCGAGTTGGAAATGGGAAAGTATATCCATGGATTTTATAACCGGTTTGCCTAGATCGCCTCGAGGGCATGATGCAGTATGGGTCATTGTGGACAGACTGACCAAGTGTGCCCACTTTGTGCCTTTCGAGATTGATTATTCAATGGAAAAGATAGCAGAGCTTTACTTGGACGAAGTTATCAGACTGCATGGTGTGCCTATGAGTATCATGTCAGATAGAGATTCCCGATTCATGTCTCGTTTCTAGCAGAGCTTGCAAGGAGCTCTAGGTACTGACCTTAGGTATTCTACGGCCTATCATCCTCAAACAAATGGTCAGACAGAAAGAGTGAATCAAATTTTGGAAGACATGATAAGATGCTATATTCTGGACCATGGTGGACCTTGGGATAAACGCCTCGGACTGATGGAATTCGCGTACAATAACAGCTATCAGGAGAGTTTGCAGATGGCACCCTTTGAAGCCTTATATGGTAGGCGTTGTAGAACTCCCCTCTTCTGGGCAGAGGTTGGTGAGAAGCCTTTGCTGGGTCCGGAAGCTTTAGAGGAAATGAGCATTTCAGTGACACATATACGTGAAAAGCTGGAGTTGGCTCAAGAGCGATATGAAAAGTATGCAAATCAGCGTAGAGTTGATCTGGAGTTTGCAGTTGGGGACATGGTGTTTCTGAAGGTCTCGCCGATGCCAGGTGTTAAGAGATTTGGAAGGAACCATAAGCTGGATCCCAGATATGTGGGACCTTTTCTGATTCTGGAGCGCAACGGAGTTTCTGCCTACAGACTGGAGTTGCCTGTTTCTTTCCCTGGTGTTCACGACATGTTTCACGTGAGCCAGTTGCGAAAATGTATTCGTAGCGATCGTCAAATTCTTGACTCCGTGTCTCAGTTGCAGCCCAATCTTTCTTATGTCGAAGAACCTGTCCGGATTCTGGAATCGCAAGATCGGGTGCTGAGAAGGAAGACAATCCCAATGGTCAAGGTTCTCCGGCGCAATCAGGATGCTAGAAGTGCGACTTGGGAATTGGAATCCTCGATGAGAGAATCTCATCCTCAGCTTTTCGCCTAGAATTTCCAGGTTAGTAGTCTGTCTGAGAATTCCTTTTTCTAGCTTGTCTCTCCCTCTGTTCTTTTTGTTTTCATTCCACGTCGCAAGTTTCGGGACGAAACTTCCTTTTTGGAGGGGTGACTGTAACGCCCCAGGTTTTCGTAAATTATTTTATCATGTCGGTGACGTCATTTTGACGTAAGGGCGTTACGTTTCCGCGAGGTGACGACGCGTCGCCGTTAGCGCGTCTTGAGTCCGTTAGGTTTGACCTGCCAAATTTTGGGATTTGCTCCGGAAGTGGAAAATTTTACGTTAGGAAATTAGACTGGATAATTTTAGACTTGCTCTGTTAACCCCAGAATCCGCAACATTCCCAGCTAGGCATCTTGCCCTTCCCTCGCTGAACTCAAGTACTCAGTTCGCCCAGCTCGCTAGTTGACGTGGTCCGTCACCGAGGCGGACTCCAGCTATCAATCCGCTCAGGTCGCCCTCGGTTCCCAGCTCTGCTAGATCAACGACCTCCCATCGACGAGTCAAGCTCAGGCCGGCGAGCTCCGAGTCAGGCCGCCCAGGTCGCCCAGGTCGCCCAGGTCGCTCAGGTCGCAACTAATTTGAAAGGACTGCGCTCGATGCGAACAAGGGAGGTCTCCAGCTCGCTGGCCCCGCCCGCCGGTCCCGCGCGGACTGCTTATTCTTTCTCTTTTTTTGATTTCCGTCACCGCTGCCCGGCTCTTTTGTACCCCGGGCAGCCAGTTATTTTACCCCTGCCCGCTTGGGCAGGCCCCCAGCCTATAAATAGGGGGAAGTGGTGCACTCAAAGCACGCTGACTCGAGCCCAGGAGCCCACTTGTTAAAGGATGCGGACTCGAATCTCTGGCTTTGCGATCTCCAGCTTGCTTTCTGCATTGCTTTCCCTTTCCCTTCTTGTAACCCCTTCTTTGCAATCAAAAGTAAGCCCGTCGCAAGAGAGGCATTCAGGCCGCGACGGGCGAAGTCTGGTGTTGCCGTGCTCCACGGCTCTTGCCTTTCTGTTCCTTTTCTAGTCCGCCAAGTAGACTGCTGCTCGCAGTTTGTTTTTCCTCTTTCTTCCCCAAGTGCTCGAACAGTTAGCTGCTGGTGTTCGTTACCGCCTCTGCTTTTCGCGCATCAACAGTTAACACGCGACCTTCAGATCCGAGTAGCTTTTGAAACCGCGGATAGAAATGTCAGACCGCCGAGGTCGCCGCTCCGACCGCTCCAGCTCCCCCGATGATTCGTTGTGGGAGGCGTTGGAGCAGTCCCGCTGGGAAGCTGAAGTATCTCGAAGAGAGACTGACCAGCGGCTCGATACGATCAGCCAAGCCCTGTTAACATTGACTCAGCGGCTTGCCCCCCAGGTTGCTGAAGAAGTTGCTGAGACACCTGTCCGCCAGACTCCAGTCCGCCGGACCCCGGCTCGTCGCACCCCTCTTCAGCAGTCGCCTGCGACCGCGCCTCCGCCTCTCCACCAAGCTCAGTCCGCAGCTCCCCTGCGACCTCAGGCTGATTAGTTCGCCCCCCTGATGGATTTCTTCAGGGAAGCGGCCCGAGGAACCCCGGCTCGCCGACTAGACTTTGTTGATCGGCAGTCCGCAGAGCTCGCAGAGCTTCATCCTCCAGTCCGCCCTTCTGCTGATTCAGAAACTCCCTCTCCCTTCGTCGATCGAATCCGATGGGAGTCAGCGCCAAGCAATTTCAGAGAACCTCGTCTCCCTTTTTACTCAGGGGAGACTGATCCTGTCTCTCACCTGCAGGCATTCAAAGGGGCAGTCGCTTTGAGGAGCCTCTCCGATGCCTTGAAGTGTAAGCTTCTGGTGACCACTCTTGATGGTCAAGCAAGAGAATGGTTTTATGAGTTGCCTCCAGGCACCATTTCCTCCTTCGCTGAGCTTCGTAGTGAGCTGCTCTTGAGGTTTGCAACCTCTAAGAAAAGAAAGGATGGGCCGGCAGCCCTTTTTGACATTAGGCAGAGAGACAACGAATCGGTGGCAAGATTCGTTGATCGGTTCCAAAAGGAAATCCAAGGGATAAGGAATGTGAACCCCGATTATTATAAAGTTGCCCTGATTTACGGCCTCCGGGAGGGCCCGTTAAAATTCAAAGTGACAACAAAGGCACCGACAACTTACCAGGAGCTCATAGCAATGGCTAATCGCTTTATTGAGGGAGAAAATGCCAACCCAACCTATATCTCATCCCTGACAGCTAAAGCTGGAGGAAGGGATGTCCCCAACTCCTCTTCCAACAATCAGTACCACAATAAGCCTCCCCGGCCTGATTTCCATCCTCCACCTCAGAGGGGGTGTAACCTCCGCCATAAGAAACCCTTCCTTGGCCATCAACAATTTCATGATCAGAGACTGCCGTTGGCCGTCGCTCCCACCGTTCCCCTTCAAGCGCTCCCCATCCTTCAGAGCGCCCTGCCAGCTTCAAATCCTCATGGGAGCAGCCCTATGGAAGAGCTTGCAGATCTGGGCATCGACTTTGAAGAGGTCGCCTAGATAATCCATAGGAAGGTGGAAGAAAAGAGGCAAGGGCCTCAGAGAGACTGGAAGCCCAGGGACAACTCTCAGTTCTGTAATTTTCACAAGGAGAAGGGTCATCTAACTAAAGATTGCAAGGCTCTTCAGAAGCTAGTTGAGAGGTTGCTCGCCGAGGGTAAACTCGAGGACCTGGGCAGGAAGAGTGATTCTTCAAAGCCTTCCGCCTCCAAGGGCAAGGAGGTGGCTGAAGTCCACCGGGAGTGCATAGAGATAAGGGATGAGGGCCATCTGGGGCTCATTGATATCCCAAATGAATGTATTGATGTCGTTGACGAGGGGGCCCTGGGAAGACTCTTTTTCATCCATGGCGGAGCAGGGACTGAGTCTACTCGGAAGTCTTCTCTATCAAGGCTTTCCCGAGCTGAGGTTGCTTCTACGTCTTCTGCCCCACCTTCTGAAGTCGTCACCTTTGGTTCTGCGGACCTTCCGGTAACCGCCAACCCCTTCGATGATGCCATCGTAGTCCAGACAGCCATCAGAGATTTCACAGTTGATAGAATTCTCATTGACACTGGCAGCTCCGTAAATCTTCTCTTCAAGTCAACTTTCGAGGCCCTGAGGACAGGAAAGTCTCTGCTTCCCACCGAGGGGCCACTTTATGGCTTCTCGGGCGAAAGAAAGGAGGTTGAAGGAAATGTCATGCTCCCAGTGACGCTCGGAGGGGTGACCAAGGAAATCCAGTTCATAGTGGTGGACGCCCCGAGCAGCTATCACGCCATCTTTGGGAGACCATTGCTGAACAAATATCGCGCCATCATTTCAACGTACCATCTAGCCATCAAGTTCTGCAAGGATGGCCGTCAATGCAGGGTCAGGAGCGACCCGAGGCAGGCTCGAGAATGTTACCTTCGCACAGTCAACATGACTGAAATCTCCCCCTCAGCTCTTCCAGCAGCAGCAGAAGCCTTTTCTCCATCAGAAGCTGCTGAGGATAAAGAAGGCGCTCACCTGGAACCTGCCCAGGTAACGCAAGAAGTCCCCATTGCAGAATGGGAAGAAAGAAAGCTCTCCATCAACTCCGAATTGCCAGAAGATCAAAGGGCGGAGTTGATATCTTGCCTATTGAGGAATCTGGATGTCTTCGCTTGGTCAGCTGAGGACATGCCAGGGGTGGATCCCGACGTGGCTTGCCATCATCTCAATGTTGATCTGGCTGCCAAGCCTGTCCAGCAGAAGAAGAGGGACGTAGCTGTCAAGCTAGCAGAGCCCATCAGAGAGGAGGTTGCCAAACTCCTCAAAGCGCGTTTCGTTCAAGAGATTCAGTATCCCGAGTGGGTCTCGAATGTTGTAATGGTTAAAAAACCTGGGGGAAAGTGGCGTATGTGTGTAGACTTCACCCATTTGAATAAAGCATGCCCGAAAGATTTCTACCCCTTGCCTCGGATAGATTTACTAGTTGATTCTGCGGTAGGATATCCGTTTGTGAGTTTTCTAGATGCATTCTCTGGTTATCACCAAATAAGAATGCACAAACCTGACATCCCTTGCACATCGTTCATCACTAATGACGGTTGCTATTGTTATCTTGTGATGCCCTTTGGGCTTAAAAATGCTGGCGCAACTTATCAACGCATGATGGACCAAGTGTTTAAAGAGCAAAAAAGTAGAAACCTCGAGGTGTATGTGGATGACCTTTTGATTAAGAGTAGGTCTTTTCCGCAGCACTTGGTAGATCTAGCAGAGACCTTTTCCACTCTGCGAAGGCACAAAATAAAGCTTAACCCGTTAAAATGCATTTTTGGGGCAAGTAGGGGGAAGTTTCTCGGCCATCTTCTTACTCCCGAGGGTCTGGCCCCCAATCCTGATAAAATTAAAGCCATCCTTGGGATGACTCCTCCCCGTTCACCAAAAGAGGTTTAGCAGTTAGGGGGGAGGTTGGCCGGACTCGGGAGGTTCATCTCTCGAGTTGGAGATAAAAGTGCTCCATTCTTTAAGACTCTTCGGGGAGCGTCCAAGTTTCAATGGACAGAAGAGTGTTCCTTGGCCTTTGAGCAATTAAAAAAGCAGCTAACCTCGACTCCTTTACTCCAAAGCCCCCGAGCAGGGGAGATGTTGTTCCTATACCTAGGGGTTGGTCCTGAAGCAGTTAGTTCTGTCCTGGTCCGAGAAGAGAGCAGGAGGCAGTTCCCCGTCTACTATGTCAGTCATATCCTGAAAGATGCAGAGGCAAGGTACCCAATCCTAGAGAAGCTAGCCTTGGCATTGGTTATGTCTGCCCGCAGGCTCCGTCCGTATTTCCAGGCTCATTCAATTCAAGTGGTTACTGATCAACCCTTGAAGAGTGTGTTAGAAAAGCCAGAGCATTCGGGCAGGCTGGCTAAGTGGGCAATTGAACTAAGTGAGTTCGAGATTTCCTATGTGCCCAGGACAGCTATCAAAGCACAGGTGCTTGCAGATTTCCTGATTGATACGGCAGAATCTGGCTCGGACCAGGCAGCAAGGTCTCCTTTAGCTTGGACCATTTATGTGGATGGAGCTTCTGGAAGAAACTCTTCGGGGGCAGGGGTGGTGTTGATAAATCCGAATGGTGTCAAACTCGAGCAGGCCATCAAGTTCTATTTCCCAGTGACTAATAATCAGGCAGAATACGAAGCTTTATTAGCCGGCTTGAGGCTTGCACGGGAGCTTGGAATTGACCACGTCCATATTAAGACTGATTCACTGGTAATGGCTTCACAAGTTCTTGGCAACTTCGAGACCAGGGATCCAGTGTTAAAAAAGTACCTTGTGCTGGTAAAGATTGAGGTTGGCAGGTTCAAAAGTTTTACTATTGAACACATTCCAAGGACAGAAAACGAGGAGGCTGACGTTCTTGCCAAGTATGGGCTCTCGTCAGGGGGGACCACTTCTGAGCTTTTCCACCCGGCAGTGGAGGGGGAAGGGATAATGCAGATTGATCAATGCTCCTCTTGGACGGATCCGTTCATTCTATACCTGTCAACTGGGAATCTACATCAGTCAGTGAAAGATAAGAAGAGATTCAGGTTGAAGGCAGCATACTATTACTTGGTATCCGACATTCTCTACAGGAAAACTTTCTTGTCCACAATGGCAAGATGTGTTTCGGAAAGTGAGGTTCCCACCATTCTCCGAGAGGTGCATTCTGGCGAGTGCGGAAGTCATTCGGGAGCAAGAACATTAGAAAGAAGGATCCTGCGGCAAGGTTACTTCTGGCCTACAATGAAGAAAGACTCTGAGGCTTATGCGAGAAAATGTGTTAAATGCCAGAAATTCGCCCCTCTTCAGCATCAAGCAGCTCAATCTCTCAGATCGATTGCAACCCCTTGGCCCTTTGCTGTTTGGGGAATGGATCTCATTGGTCCTTTTCCCATGGCAAGTGGGCAGCGGCGCTTTATTATAGTTATGATTGACTACTTCAGTAAGTGGATTGAGGCTAAAGCATTGGCAAAGACAACAACCCAGGTCGTGAGGAATTTTATTTGGGGAGAGATAGTCTGCCGACATGGGATTCCTATGGCAATAATCACCGATAATGGACCACAGTTCCATAATGAAGAGATGATAGGCTTTTGCAGGCAGATCGGAACAGAGCTGCGCTTCGCATCAGTTCATCATCCCAGAAGCAATGGTCAAGTAGAAGCAGCTAATAAGCAAATCCTCAACCTGCTTAAGAAGAAAGTTCAAAATCTCAGGGGCAGTTGGGCTGATCAGCTTCCCTCGGTCCTCTGGACCCTGAGAACAACGCCCTCATCTGCAACAGGAGAAACCCCGTTCAAGCTTTCTCACGGGTCCGAGGCATTGATTCCTGTTGAATTTGAAGTTCTGTCACCTAGAGTACTGCTTGCTAGGCAAGGTACGGAGGATTGGCTTGAGTTGAATAGCGAGGAGATGAGGTTCAGTTTGGAGCATATCGAAGAGGTCAGAGACAAGGATGCTATCAGGCAGGAGGAAGTTAAAAGAAGAATGGCCCGTTACTTCGATAAGAACGTAAGAATCAAACACTTTCAAGTGGGAGATCTGGTTCTTAAAAAGGTCGATGCTGCTGCAAGAGCCAGCTCAGTTGGGAAGCTTAATCCTAGTTGGGAAGGACCGTTCATTGTTAAGGAAGCACTTCAGAATGGGGCCTACCGGTTACAAACATTTGAAGGAAAAGATATGCCGCACACATGGAGCGGAGATGACCTAAAGCGGTTCTTTTCCTGAACCTCTTTTCTTTTCTTCCTATGTAAACTCCTTAAGAGGTTCATTATTAATAAAAAAGTTCCTTGCTAACACTTTTATCAAGTATCTTTGTGTTTCAAGTGTTGACAGTTAAAAATATGGAGCAAGGATAACTCTAAACGGTTCTACCCCTGAACCCTCTCTTCTATGCTATACTAATTCTTCAAAATTGATATTTTTACTCAAATATTCATACTAACACTTTTTCAAGTGTCTCTCTCCTCTTACCTCCCCAAGCGACTCCCGACAGTTGCCTAACACCAGGAGATATTGCCGAGTTCAGCAAAAGCCTCCCCTAGAGCCGTTGGTGCCAGCGTAACACCACGAAGACCACGTGTTGTGGGGAGATTTCACACCGTGTAGTGGGAGCCCGCCAACTCTAGTGCGGTAGGATACTGGATTTCGGATCCCGGCTAGTACCTAACCCCACTTCTGCATTATGGAGGAGCAGAGTGGAGGTCAGCTCTACCACGCCACTTAAGGGATATCGTTACAACCCAGATGATCGCACGGGGAAAGCAATGACGCTCCGGCCGAACCTACCCCCAGATCATCTTAGGGTTGTGACTCTCGAACACTCCTTGGTACCCTCAAGCAGTGCCTGCAGGAGACCCACAGCCTTGTCGATCTCGAAGGAAAGCAATGCCGCTCCGGCCGTACCTGCCCGAGGGATCGACTTAGGCTGTACTCCAGGAAAGAGGGCAGTGAATTGAGTTAATAAGTCCGCAGTCCCTTGGGTTGATTCTGTAATTCATAACCTTGCGAGGAAAGCAATGCCGCTCCGGCCGCACCTACCCGCTTGGTTGTGAATTACAGGTCATTTCTGATACTGTTCATTAATGAAGTTCAGACTCCAGTTGTCTTGTCCGCTCAGTCCGCAGTCCCTTGGGTTGATTCTGTAATTCATAACCTTGCGAGGAAAGCAATGCCACTCCGGGCGCACCTACCCGCTTGGTTGTGAATTACAGGTCATTTCTGATACTGTTCATTAATGAAGTGCGGACTCCAGTTGTCTTGTCCGCTCAGTCCGCAGTCCCTTGGGTTGATTCTGTAATTCATAACCTTGTGAGGAAAGCAATGCCGCTCCGGTCGCACCTACCCGCTTGGTTGTGAATTACAGGTCATTTCTGATACTGTTCATTAATGAAGTGCGGACTCCAGTTATCTTATCTGCTCGGTCCGCCGTCCCTTGGTTGATTAGGTAGTTCATAATCTTGTGAGGAAAGTAATGTCGCTTCGGCCGCTCCTACCCGCTTAGTTATGGATTACGGATCAATTCTGATGTTGCTGACTGAGGCAGTGCGGGTTTCGGTTTTCTAATTCGCCTAGTCCGCCTATTCTCGGGGGCAGATTGTCGTTTTCTTGGTTCTGTTCTGCGAAGCGCGAACTGCCAACCGAACTCGTCCCAGTTGGCTTTACATATTCTCTTCGCTTAGAATATTTTCAATTACAGCAAGCTGTGGTTATGCAATTTCAGCAAGCTTTAAACGTACAGCAAAGCAATGACAAAAATTTATATATGGAGTACGACCTCTAAACATAAGCAAGGGAAAAAAGCAGAAGACCTCAGATCACAAATATCATTTTTCTATTCATTCAAAAAATATATATATTTACACGTCTTGGCAGGCTCGCGCAGAGTTTGCTCCCTTACGTTAAAGAAAAACCAAAAAGTTACAATGAATATTCCTATTCTGTCCTCTGCTTCTTGTCCGCAGGCTTATCCGAGCTCGACCCATCCACATCCACTCTAGGCGAGTAGCCGCCTGAGTCACTGCTGCTGCTGTCATCAGAGTGAGAGGCGGCTGAAGGTTCTGTTCGCGAGCTGCTCTCGCCAGAGCTGGAGTTAGCGGACTGACCCGACTGACCTCCTTGCTGCTGACTTGAGGCCACGTCTTCAGCGGCTTCCTCGTCAGCGGACTCCTCCTCGTCATCCTCGGCAGCTCGCTCAAACTCGACAACCTTATCCTTTAGCTCCGGAAAAAGCTTCAGGAAAGGAATGGAGTCTACCCCAGGCTTCGTGTATCCATCGCTGATAATGCGCTCAATCGCGACCTCGACGCTTTCCTTTACAAAAGGAAACATGGCCTTTTGAAAGTCTGGGTTGGTCACCTCATATGCGGTCTGCAAAAGAAATCAAAACATCAGTCCGCGAAAGATTAAGCAAGATTAATGGCGATTAACTAAGCACTTACGGCCTTATCTTCTTTATATTGATTAACTTTTACACCAAGTCGCCTATTCCTTTCTTTCAGCGAATGGTTTTCTTTCTTATGCCGCGCATTGTCCCTTAGCAGCTCGCGCGTAAGCCTGCCTAAGAAGTGGTTGGTGACGGCGGAGTTCGCACTGGCCTGCGCAGCGAGAAGGGGGAGGTCATCTGGTGCCACACCTTGCAGTTCGCGAAGGTTTTGCTTCCCGTACAAGGCGGACAGGGCAACGTGGGCATGGCGAGATGGGCGCGGACTCCTCCAGGAGGGAAGAGCTGTTGATAGGCGAACATACTTTTTTCTTTTCATGCCAGTGGATCATGGGGTTGCCCCTCAGATCCTTTTGCTTCTCGCCAAAGACCGCAATGTCGAAGCTGCCATCGGAAGAGTAGCCCACGGCGGGGTCTCCGTCTTCCCTCCTCTTTTTTGCGATCTCTTTTCTCCTTTCCCCTTGTGTAGGAGTCTGTCCGGCAGGCGCAACGGGCAGATTTGCGGGCACCGCCAAGATCGCTGCGAGAGAAAAAGTTAGTTAAAATTCCCAGGATTGTTGCGGATACAAACGAAGGTCGCAAGACTCACTCTCTTGGCGGCTAACAGTATCAAGCCCAGGCAGCAGCGGGATGTAATGGTCGACATCCAGCCTCGCTCCATCAAGGAACTTGATGTTGGCGGCCTCGGCATCGTTCAGCCGCACGCTCTTGAAGTCAGCATCTACGCGCAGCTGCGGACTGGTATGAAGGAATCCCAGGTCGCCTTCAAAAATAAGGTACCTAGAGGTCCAGTTGTGGATCTTGTTTGGCAAGCCCACAACTTTCATTCCCCTGCAGTAGAAGTAGATGATGCCTTTGTACTCGCGGTCTCCCGTCGGAGTGATGGAGCGAACAGAGAAAATTTTCCTGAAAATCTTCAAAAAAAATTCAACCCTCTCAGATCGCAGGTAAGCGATGAAACTGCAGATAGCAATCATACTGTTCGGGGCAAGCTGGCCCGGAACCACCCCATAGTGCTCAAAGATCTCCGCGACCTCCCAAAGCAGAGGGAATTTAAACCCGCAGTCAAAATGATCTATTGGAACTGCGAGCTGGGTAGCAGTTGAAAAGTTCAGTCGTTCGTGATGTTCCGGAAGCCGCGCGAGTACGGGCGAGCCCGCCATATGAACTTCCAAAAAAGCCTCCAGGTCGGCTTCGGTTAGCCTACTCCTTTTATGATCAGCAGCATGGAAGGCGGCTGCGGCCTCAGTACAAGCGGATACCATGTTCTCAGACCGCAAGGCTCTAGCTCCCACTGTTTTTTATACAAAAAGAGATTGACGACCCTATTTATATAAAAACCGTCTGACATGACAGCTGTCAATCCGCTTAGATCGATAAGCCAGTCCGCTCAGCTCGCTTCTTCCCTGTTTTCCCTGCAAATATCAGATATTTCTCAAGGCTTTGCGGATTCAAAGCCAGTCCGCTCAGCTCGCTTCTTCCCTGTTTTCCCTGCAAATATCAGATATTTCTCAAGGCTTTGCGGATTCAAAGCCAGTCTGCTCAGCTCGCTTCTTCCCTGTTTTCCCTGCAAATATCAGATATTTCTCAAGGCTTTGCGGATTCAAAGCCAGTCCGCTCAGCTCGCTTCTTCCCTGTTTTCCCTGCAAATATCAGATATTTCTCAAGGCTTTGCGGATTCAAAGCCAGTCCGCTCAGCTCGCTTCTTCCTTGTTTTCCCTGCAAATAATTGCAAACTCACGGGAAATCCGCAGAAACCGCAGTTTGCCAATAAAACGCCAGCCCGCATAAATTACATACATTCCATAAAGGAATTATCAGATAAAATAAGTAGTATACAATGAGCAGAGTAGCATCACAGCACAGATACAATCATACAACAAAGATATTCAGCAACAATATTATACAACAGCTTGAAAAAAATAAAAAGCAAATGTTTAGGCCTTAACGCCTTCCGCGGTCTCTCAGAGCCGGTCGCACCTCCTCCTCCATTCCAACATGAGCAGCCTGGTCACTCCCCCGCAAGATCTCGCAGTATAGCTGGGAAACCAGATGGTACATATTATTGAAGGTGCGGTGCATATGAGCCATGTCTCTGACCACCCGCGGAAATGGAATTAATTGAACTGCCGGGGTTGGATCTGCGACCACCGCGGGCTGCCCGCTTGCCGCCGGGGCCGATCCCTCCCCTACAACAGGCTGAGACGTTTGCGACCTCGTCCCAGCAGCTTCGCTTACTTGCTTTTTTCCTTCTCTCGCCAAAGCCAAATATTTATTCCTATAATGGCTGACATCTCCGCTCAGTCGTTTTTTCTCCTTGTTCGCTCCTTCGAGTGCGGATGAAAGGCCGGCGACCTCGCTCTCCAGGATCTTTTCCCGCGCTTTGCTCTTCTTTAGTTCGGTTCGAAGCTCGCATAACTCTTCCTCATATTTCTTCACTAACAGTGCGCTGTCTTCTTTAGCAGGCAGCTCCTCCTGTGCGAGCTCATCAGCAGTCCGCGCCGCAGCCTCTGACGCATTTGGTGGCGTGGGCACGATCTCGCCGACCTCGACAGAATCAGTGTAGATTTCTGAACTGCAAAAAAAAAAGAAAGAAAGCAAAGTCGCCTCAGTATCCAACCCGCAGTAGCCCCAAAAAAGAAAAAAGGAAAAAGATTTTTATCCACTTTTGGTTATCTTCGCGGCGATTTGGCGACTATCCAGGATAGGTCGCCTCACGCGCTTCGGATCAAAGGCCTCTAGACGACGCCTCCATTCTCGGCGAACTATGGCTCTTGTCTCGGCAAGTGACCTGCTCGAGGCAACTATGTCATCAGTTTCAGTAAGGATCTTGACTGGCCGCGACTTTCGTGAAGGGGATTTGTAAAACCAGGAGCTCTGAAACCGCTTGCTCACTGGCTGAAACATGCCAGATCGCATCAGCTCGGCAGCGATCCGAAGATCCTCAGCCCGCTTATCCACCACGAGCTTCTCCGAGGCCGCTTCCACCTTCGCCTTCATCGTTGCGAGTTGCTCCTCGGTCTTCTCCCTTTCTTCAGCTGGAAGAAAAGAAGAAGGGTCGGCAAGATTTCCCCTCTAGTTGCGGTATCCGGCTGCAGCACCTCCAGCAGAGAGCGGTTTATACTCGCAAGCTGATCGTTGTCTATAGAGTCGAGTATCTCAGTGGTTGATAAGCTGAGCGTGGAAGGGGGATCACCTCCTGCGAGCAGAGGATTGGGGGTGACGAGATCATCTTGGACTTCCTTTTCTCGCGGCTTGTGCTGCAAGCTCGCAGCTCCAGTCCGCTTGGAGATATTTTTCTCTTTCCTAACTTTCAACTTCTTCTCTACCCGCTCGGCGGCATTACTATCTCTCTTCCTCTTTTTTTTCTCAGGAGACTTCTCTAAGTCGATGACGACCGGCTTGGGTTCGGGAACTGAGGTTGGAGCAACAACCGGCGCCAAGGAAGATACTGGCTCTGCAAATTGCTTTTCGATGGAACTTTTAGCCGTGTTTTCAGCGGACTCCTTAGCTCGCTCCTCGGCAACCTCCTCTCCCCTTTCCACTATTGGCTCGCCAGCAGGAAGCTTCTCCTCGATCCCCTGCTGCTGGACCTTCGGCGATGAAACTTCTTTATCCGTTTCTATCCGCAGCATGATAGTCCCGGAAGGAGAGCGATGCACCTCCATGCTGGAAGAGTTCGCAGGGTTTTGGTCAGAAACGGAGGGCGGATTCGGTTTCTCCCGTAGAAGACTTAGAGGAGCATTCACAGTCTTTTCAGTATTGCGGACTGGATCTTGCTTCACCTGGCCTGAACTCTCCCCCTGATGGCGGGCATGCACATCTTTTCGGCGGCTAGTCTTTTTAGGGCGGGAGCTGGCTTTGGGCTTCTCAGTCGGGGTAGCAAGGTTTCCAAAGAAATCCCCTAACCTCGCCATGCCGGACTGGAAAGTAGAGACCGCAAGAGGTGAGTAGCGACCCGTCGCGCAGCCAATTCTGACAGAGGACAGGATTTCCACCGATATTTATAGCACAAACAGCATTAATGATAGTTGCGGACTCAGCGATTAAGGAAACATTTTCGGAATTTTCCAAAACTCAAAAATGTGCGGGGATTATGTTAACCCCAGAATCCGCAACATTCCCAGCTAGGCATCTTGCCCTTCCCTCGCTGAACTCAAGTACTCAGTTCGCCCAGCTCGCCAGTTGACGTGGTCCGTCACCGAGGCAGACTCCAGCTATCAATCCGCTCAGGTCGCCCTCGGTTCCCAGCTCTGCTAGATCAACGACCTCCCATCGACGAGTCAAGCTCAGGCCGGCGAGCTCCGAGTCAGGCCGCCCGGGTCGCCCAGGTCGCTCAGGTCACAACTAATTTGAAAGGACTGCGCTCGATGCGAACAAGGGAGGTCTCCAGCTCGCTGGCCCCGTCCGCCGGTCCCGCGCGGACTGCTTATTCTTTCTCTTTTTTTGATTCCCGTCACCGCTGCCCGGCTCTTTTGTGCCCCGGGCAGCCGGTTATTTTAGCCCTGCCCGCTTGGGTAGGCCCCCAGCCTATAAATAGGGGGAAGTGGTGCACTCAAAGCACGCTGACTCGAGCCCAGGAGCCCACTTGTTAAAGGCTGCGGACTCGAATCTCTGGCTTTGCGATCTCCAGCTTGCTTTCTGCATTGCTTTCCCTTTCCCTTCTTGTAACCCCTTCTTTGCAATCAAAAGTAAGCCCGTCGCAAGAGAGGCATTCAGGCCGCGACGGGCGAAGTCTGGTGTTGCCGTGCTCCACGGCTCTTGCCTTTCTGTTCCTTTTCTAGTCCGCCAAGTAGACTGCTGCTCGCAGTTTGTTTTTCCTCTTTCTTCCCCAAGTGCTCGAACAGTTAGCTGCTGGTGTTCGTTACCGCCTCTGCTTTTCGCGCATCAACATCTACATTAACTAATTCTTTCATGTTTGGATTAAGCTGGCGTTGGGGTTGAATGGAACTACATTAATTTTCTACCTAAAATATTTTATGCGTACAAAAACGTAGACTAATACCGCCGATATCCGAAATTTTCCATGTGATGGCATGATGGTGCTCTTTTAAATTTTTAATTAATTGATCGCTCTGAAATCTTAAAGAGAAGAAGAAATTATAACTAGAAGAGGGGAAACAGGTTCCAAGAAAGCATATTTTAAGTGTTCAGGTAATTATTTTAATTCAAGTTTCGGATGAAGTTCATAAGAAGTAGATTAAATAATTTCTTTATTTTAAATAATTTAAAAATTCTGATCATTTAAAATAGGTGTGTGATTTTATGAAGTGTTTATTATCTCAAGTGAATCGTCAGAAGGCGTTAGAAAATCCAAACTTGATTGTTCTTCAAAAAATGTTTCTATAAAAACCACATCATCATTTCAAAGCAAGTTTTTTAAAGAAGAATTTATTGATATAATGACCTCCCCATCATCGACCCTATGTACAAGCTTTTCATTACTTACATCGATAATAGCCTTAGAAGTGGCTCGAAAAGGATGACCGGGGAAAAGGGGTACCTCATTGTCTTCCCCGATATTTAATATGATGAAGTCAATGGGAATAATAAACTTATCGACCTTCACTAATGTAACATCCCATTTTCAAATTGGACCCCCCCTAGGTGTGACTTGAGCATAACTAGGTCCTATGAATTAACCTAGGTGAACCCAGGAGACCAAGTAACCTAAAAACCTAATTGAGACCCTCTTGGTCTGCAAATAGTAATTTTCCAAAACACTGAGTTTGGGTGACCTAGTGAGTTCAAACTGACTCTAGGGCATTTCTAGACCCAATGTGGGGCCAATGAGTCACCATAGACTCAATGGGGTCAATACTAGTGGCCAAATTAACCCAAGCCAACCCTAACCCTAAAATGGTCAAAGTGCCCTTCCTAAGGGCCATGTGACCTCCAGGGGGCCAACTCAACTCCAACTAACCCTACCTAGGCCTTAGGGGAGTCCAATGGGTCACCAAAGACCCATTGATGTGGACCCAAAGAGTCAAAATAACCAAGTCAACATTTAACCCAAGTCAAGTCAACTTGACCTAATTGGGCTAACCCAACTTCAAGTCACCCCCCTCTTGGGCTAAGCCTAATGACAAGAATAATGTGAGATATTAGGGCTGCCAATAACCTAGTTCCTTGACCAGTCAACTAGGTGACTAGGAGAGAGAAAGAGAAGCCTAAATTTGAGAAATAAAAGAGGAGAGAGAAATGATAAAAGAAGTATTCATGGTGGACCCCCCCCCCCCCTCCCATGTTTTCATTTGGGATTTAATGAATGGGCTGCCAATAGGTTGTGGGAGGAAGACATTTCAGTTTGGAGGGTGACTAGGAGAGAGAGAGGATGAGAGAGAGAGAGAAGGAATTTTAAAGGAGGAGAGAGAAATTATTCAAAAATGGTGGAGGAGTTTTGGAAGACCAAGGAGTGTGGGGTTCGGCCATTAAGGGCTGAGAGGGGACTTTATGGAGGGGGCATTAAATTTCAGACGTTTCCCCAGCCACCCAAGAGGCGGTTACAGCCCCCCTCCTCCACCATGGCCGAAATTCAACATTTAGGGCCATTAATGGCCACTTCAAGCCATGACCCTCCCCCTCCCCTCTCTACCTTTTTAAACCCCCATCAGTGAGCCAAGGAGAGGTTTTCGAATCCCTAGTAGAAGAGAAGGGTGGCCGGAGCTTGAGAAGGAGGAAAACGCCGCCGCCGCCGTCGCCATGGCCCCTCGTCGATCTACACGTTGCATGGCCGCCGGGAAGGTCCTCCCTCACCTCTTCCTCTATGTTTATATCCTAGGAATCATTAGGATGAAGTTTCATGCTCAAACGAATCGGTTTTGAGTTTTTAAAAATCTGAAAACCGCCATTTTTTTGGAGCTTTTTGGAGCTTTTTGGAGCTCTCGGGTAGGGCGGCGCCGCCACCTCCGGCCGCCCTAACTCCGGCTATGGATAGCCCCCACCACCGGGAACAAATGGATGATGTTTCCCGGTGGTGGCGCCGCCTCAGGCCGCCGGGAAAAGCCCCGTAAAAAGGGCCTGCTCGGGTTGGATTTTCGGCCATTTGGAGAAGATGAGCAGCTACCATTGGATCCTACTTTAAGATTCGTGCAAACAGTGAAAATCATGATGTATAGTTGGGATATATTATTTGTATTTCTGTCACAGTTTTACCTCTTAATGTTTGTATTTATTAAAAATACCTAAAGCCCTCTACAGAAAAAGTAGTGAACATGAAAGTTGTAGCCCTTTGAGTCTACTTTATTTTAAAATTGATTTCACCCAATTTGGATAACTGTGCTGACCTCAGCACTCAGTTTGGTGGAAGGTGTCCTTAGGCTAGGTCAGACACCATTTTGGTTGCCCACATCAAACCAGACCTCCAAATGACTTAAAATTTTATGTAGGGGTCATTCTTACCTACACCTATGACATATCCAAAAATGGTAATTTTTGGATAACATTTTTCTATAGTTTTTGCTAAAATTTAATAATCATATCTTAGAGTGATTAAGGGGTCTAATGACCTCCAAATCCCCCAAAATTTTGGTGGGAGGTCCTTAGGGACCTAGGGAAGCTCTGTATAAAGTTTCATTTAATTTGGAGAGGTTTTGGGTGGGTAATTACCCAATCCTAGGTTAGCCCATTAAGGGGCAAATAGGTCAAAAGTGCACTTAGTGATTTTAGTTGACCAAACTCCCTCACCAGAGGCTGAAACTTGGTCCACTGGTTTGTAATGGGCTCTAACACTCCCTTATGGTGTATGGAGTGGTTTGGGGTGAGTATGCCCTAGGACCCAAGTCCAAACCCCTAGGTTGGACTTTGGGGGCTTGTGAAGGGCATGGGGTCAAATGACCTTGAATGGAAGTGATTTTTGGTGGAGAGGAGACTAGTGAGGTTAGAACCCCCTGACCAAAGTCTTGGAAGATTTGGAGAGGGTTACCCTCCCTTAAACCCTAACCCTAGTTTAGGACACCTCCTTTGTTAAGGCAAAATAGGTCACCAAAACTTGCCTAAAGGCCATGGAACTTGGGTAGTGTACTTCTTGGGTTTAGGGAAGTCTCTGGGAAATAATATTGAGAGCCTTGGAATTCAATACATGATAGTTCCTTCATAACTCACAAAAATAGGTTTTTGGGTATTTTAATTAATTTGATTTCTCTGGTTGATTAATGGATATGAAATTTTGGCAGAGAGCTTTTTAGATTCTTATACATATGGTTGAATTTTTCTGGAATTATTAACTGATTATTTTAAGTACTTCATTCACAAGCCATTGATTTTCTAAAGATAGTCAAATAATTATTATGGGTTGTTCCCTCACTGAAATCTGGTGTAACTTAGGCAAATGAGTTTTTATTACCTCTTACATCTCTGGTAATTATTGTAGAATTTTTGGATCTATAATCATAGGGGTTGATTCACAAGGCTTGCAATTTGTAGAATTTATAAATGATTTTTAAATAATATTTCTAGGCCTTGTAAAATTATAATTTTTGGTCAGTGAACATTTATGGACATTGTAGAGCCCTGGTAATTTTCTTATAATTTTATGATGAATGAATGTAGTACCTCATGCTCAAAATCACTCATGGCTTTAATTTCTGGATAATTAAATAAATATTAAATTATTTAGGAAAAATTTGGAAGTGCTGGATTTAAGTTATAAAAGTCATGATAGGCCCTTAGTAATTATCTTAGGGTGTTTGGATGAGAAATTGATGCACTTCCTATCATACTTGTTGATTTGCTCAAGTTGGTCTGCATATAGTGAAATCATAGAAATTGTAATACCATGGTCATAGGGCGACAAATCATGTGTAAATGCCGTGGCAAGATGATTCGGAGGTTATCAATGAAATTGGGTATGGGATAGTGGTTAGGTTAACTAAGGATGGGTGGAGCTCGGGTTCGACGGAACATCGTCTTTCCTGGGAGCGGGTGAAGGAGTTAAAATTCATTAGGGTTAGAACCAGAGTAACATTAAGGGTTTGGGTACGGGGTATTAACCAACAATAATAAGTGCCTTGCGAAAGGGAACTTCGGGCCGTAATGCACCGTCTTGGTTCCTAGTGCCCCTTGAGAGCCCTTCACGGGGTATACCGGGGGCAGTCCTGGGCTAACGTAAACTGTAATAACAAACCGACAAGAGTAACTTAGTAACTAGGGCTGCACTCTTCACAACACTGTTGGCACAGGAAGGTTGATGAGAGCTTCGACTCGGTTGATTTGGAAACGGACAGGACGGTCCGGGGAGCTTCGGCTCGGTTGATTTGGAGACGGACGTTTTGGTCCGGGGAGCTTCGGCTCGGTTTTGAGTGCTTACGGTTTAACTTGCATGTGCATAAAATAGGAAAAGTTAAGGTGGTGGGTCTTTCGATATCGGGGAGTTCGATTGCACCGACACCGATATCGTTGACTCGGCGGGGTGATTAGCACTCCGCCAACAGAAGTCCGGTGCGCCAGCCGGCAAGAGTACGCAGGCGTCCGCTTTGTGCACCAAGCGTTGAGGCGTACGATAGGTCAGACCAGTGTGCTTTACTGGTTTTGGAGGTGGGCGAGGCCCAACCCACCGCTTCCGTTTGCCACTACGGAGGTATCCTGGGAGGTAACGGCTCCGAAAGGGGGAACTAAAGGTCTGTGTGCACAGAGTCGGGTGTGTGAGTTGCACTGCATGACATAACATACCCACCATATAGTTGCATATCATATCGTTCATAACAACCTTGACACCTAAGGTATAAGTGGAATGGGACGCTTATACTTTAGGACTTGCAAAACGACCCCTTGGTCTATAAGCTTGTGTGGGCAAGTTTATAAATCAAAGGTTAATTTCAATATATATATATGCTGCTGTTTGATAGCCGACACCCCAACGTATAAGTGGTATGGGACACTTTATACGATGGGAGCCTTGCAAAAGATCCCTTGGCTTATGTGTACTCACATAAGTGAAGGTTTAAATTACCTTACTTATTTTCCTTCTTGTTTGACCTATTACAACACTTAAGATTTATATTGCTCCCCTGTTATAACTTGCTAGTTAGGTCCACCGTCATCTGCTTTTGACTACTCTCCACTTTCATGTCCTCCCCTTTCTTCCTCTCCGCCCGGTGCCTTAGAGCGTGGGGGAAGGGGTGGGGGATGATAGGACTTAGTCTTTTAGACTAACGGTTTTCGAACCATATCATTTTAGGGGATCGTGGAGCCCAGCATGGAGGAGCAGCCCCAGAGATCGGTGCGCCTAGAGAGGGGGCAGTCTAGCTCCGGAGTTCACACCGCCGGGACCGTGAGTCTCGATCCTTGAGTAGTTTCTGATTCGCTTCCGCATGAGAGACTTGTAGTGAGGATATTTTGTACCGGGCATAAGCCCGTAATTATATTACTCTGATGTTTCTGTGGACACTCCCTTCGTGGAGTTTTATTATATATATATGTGATTTTTATTATTGTGGACTGCATTGCTTTTACTTCAATAATTGTGCTACTTCTGTGATCGAATTTGGCCGGCAGAATCGGCGCCTTGTGGTGATGACCTTTCGGGACGTGAAGGAGTCACCGCAAAGCGGCGGTTCTGGGCCTAAGACCCCGGTGGTTGAAAAAGAAAAAAAAATGGGGTCTTACAACTAAAACATCCTCGATAATGCCCATTTGATATTTGATTGAACGATCAGCGAGCTGAATACCTATCCTTTTTGGACTTGGCGCACCTAATCCTAGTTTTTTAAACAATGAGTAGGCTATGAGGTTGATGATCTCTCCTAAGTTTGCTAAGGCGTGTTTGACATGCAAATCACCAAAGAGGTGCGGGATAGAGAAACTTCCTGGATCATTTAGTTTTTTTGATACTTTGTTAAGCAAAATTGCTGAGCACTTGACATTACGTGTTATATGAGAAAATTCTTCTAATTTCTTCTTGTTAGTCAGCAAATCTTTTAAGTATTTAGAAGACTTTTGCATCTGTGAGATGACCTCACAAAATGACAAATTTATTTGGATTTGCATAAAAAACTTCCAACAATTTGTGATAATTGTCATCATTTTTATTTTTTAAAACCGAGGGATAGGGAATAGATGTTTTGAAACTATTTAAAGAAGAAGAAAGTGGAGTAGTAGGAGAAGAAACATCTTTAGAATTTTCAATATAAGCGGGAATTTTTTCAATAGGGGTGGGTGCACTTACTTCCTTGCCACTCCGAAGCGTGATACCGTTGATTGAGTCCGAGGGTTCACCTCTATGTTTCCTGGCAGAGTTCCAGGTTGGCATTCATTTAAAAATTTGGCGGCTACCCGACTTGATTTCTGAGATTCTTAATATAACTGGTTAGATTACACAGAGTAGCATTACTATTAGCCAAATATTTTGAAAATTTTCCTCAAAAGAGGGTGCATGAGGCACAGCAGGTGAAAAACCAGGTTGAAAAACATTAGGAGGGTAAACCGCATTCCCCAGATACTCCTTAAGAAATTCGTTTGATTCCATAAATTTAGGTTATAAGTGTTTCCAAACGTAGTTATGCACAAATTTGCAGAAGCCCAAGGTGGGTTTGCAACAAAATCAACTTGTTCTTCCATAAAAAGAGTATTATTATAATTATTTTTCAAACTAGCATTTCTAGAAGAAGGAGACATAGTAGAAAACTTTTTATTTAAAAGATCTATTTAAGATGCGATCTGGGCTAAAATCTTATCGATTTCGTACAACCCTGTCAGCTTATTTGGAAGTGCATGTGTTGTACTCTATTAATAAGAGTTCATAGCCATATCCTCCAAAATTTTTATTGTGGCTTCCTATGTTTTGTGGTTTTAGAAGCTGTATCGATCATTTTCTTAGCAATCACATTTAATATGTAATACAAAGTTTGGAATTGAAGCCATATAAGCAGCGCGTCGTGTGGGCAGCGATATAGAAAATTTTAAAATGTTGCCATATATCGTAAAGTGTTTCATAATCGATTTACGAAAAAGAAGAGATATTATTTCGCAACTACACAATTTTTGAAGGAGAAAAATATTTTGAAAAAAACATTGTAGAAAGCTCAGCCCAAGTATGGATAGATCCTCGAGGGAGAGAATTTATCCATTGCTTAGCCTTTGTGCGTAAAGAAAACCAAAAAATTTTTAGCCTAATCGCATCATCAGTAACACGATTAATTTTAAAAATATTGCAAATTTAAATAAAACTAGAGAGATGAAGGTTAGGTTCCTCATCTTGTAAACCATCGAACTACACGTACAGCTGCACCATCTTTATAATAATAGTATTTAGTTAAAAGTTGTTGTTCGCAATCACAGTTCAAACAATACTTATTTTTGTGCCCTCTATATTGGGCTGAGCATAATGGGACATCGTCTGTTACTGGACCACTCCTGGATTGGGATCACCCATATTTTCTTGTATTTGAGTCTCTGATTGACTCTTTGATGCCTAAGTCTGATTCCTGATCATGAGAACGGAGGCGACGAAAAATGTTGCCCTCTATTTGATGATCAAAAGGAATATTTGAAGAGCTTTCAGGGTAATACACTAAAAAGGAAAGATAAGTGGGGAGATAAATAAGGGAAAAATAAAAAAGTGTGAAAAATAAGTAATAAAATTAATAGCTGACCTCTTTTCAAAATATAGAAACTAACTCCCTGGAAGTGGTGCAAAAAACTTGATAGATAAAATTTTAGAATCCCGAAGGTATTTTATGAAAGAAAGAAGATGAAGATGAATATGATATTCTATAATTCTATATCCGATAATGGCAAGTATACCTTATCATTTATAGTATATGATATTGAAGTTCAATATAAAGGCCGTATTTCCCAGGGAGGATTGATTACTTCTACTTTGAGGGTTACTATTATTTTATCAAATGATTGTTTGGGTTGATATTTTTAACTAGAAAAAAGTGCTAAATTGCATGTTATAAAAAGGGTTAAAACTTATGGAGGAATGATTAGTACTTTCTTTTGATTCACTTCGGCATGAGTTAATCAAAATGAAATAACAAAGTAGATCTTAATAAAGTAAAATGCAACTTGATCGTGGGGGTTCCCGAAGTTTGAACACACTCCTCTCGGAGAAGTGCCCAACTAAGTTTAGGAAGATCCAACCGAACTCTTTTCCCATATTCGGATGCCTAAAACTCGCCATATATGGTGAACCCCGCTATTGAATTTTATTCTAATCCAGAAGATTTACATCATTCTCTCTCGAGAGGTGCATTCAACTCTCTTTACTCTTGGGTGATCAATTCAAACTATGAGCCTCTCGGCTAGCTAAGAATGAAAACCTAAGTGGAGACTATATATCGATAATATAATCTCACTATTTTTAAATCAAGTGTAGATTGAAGGTCAATAAATTAATAAGAGAAAGAATGTTAAAACATCATAACTTGATCCCTCATCCTCATATAATCACGATCGAGTACTAATGAGGATTTAGTTACTCATAATAGTGTAGGAAATGAAAATCATGTTAACAATATGCATAATAAGAAAAAGAGAGAGAAAGAGAGAAAGGCATGATAAACTATTTTATTTCTTATTGAAAAGAAATTACAAAAAGAGCATAGAGACATTACAAAAAGAGTTTGCAAAAAGATTACTAGTACAATAAAAGAGATTGCAAGAACATTAATACAAGAAAATATTAAGCTAAAATACTCTAAAAATAAACTCCCAATAGATCTCAAGAAGGCTCTGATCTGCTTCCAGAACACTTTGAGCTTGCAACTATTTATATAATTTTTTCTAGGAAGTACAAACACCCCATACATGCTCCTGTGGGGGAGGGGGGGCGTTTAAGGTTTGTTGACTTATGCTGATTGAAATCAGGCGGGACGATAATTGGCATGGAAGTTTGGGTACATGCCCAAGTGACACGCCCGTGTAGGGGAGCGAGTAAGGTTTAGCATGTCGAGATCAGTGAAACTTGTGTTGCGGAGTTGAAAATCGGGACTCTAGGGTGCACCCCTCTTACACGCCCATATAGGGGGTTATGTAATTTACTGTGTGAAAATGGAGCAACAAAAGTTGCATTACGGCGCATCTTCAGAACTTGGCGGGACACGGCCCAGGTATATGGGTATGTAGATGGTACACAACCATGATCAGGGAAGGTAATCTGGATTCTTCTTGAACTTTGACGTAGGCGAATCTGCGGCGAATTTTGTTATACACCAAGAGTACATGCCCGTGTAAGAAGAACACAGCCTTGACCCGTGGGAGTATAAGATTAATTTTTTTGGATACGAACTTCCGACCATTGCTTCATTCCAATTGGGTTACACGTCCAATGTACACTCCCGTGTAAGGGGTACACGGTCGTGAACTGGGGTTGTTGAAAGTGAAAAATGACCAAAAAGTGTCACAATCTAGAAAATAGAAAAGAAACTAAGGTAGAAAAACTTTTATAAAAGAAACTAATTATAGGCTCAAAATTCATGTAGTATATAATTTAATACAAGAAAATGTATAGATTTACAAAAGTAATTTAATCTCAAATGAGCATCATCAAGAAGTGAAAAGAATGTAAACAAACATATAATGCGAGTACCTGAGGTGAACTCACGAACACCTACTAATCTACACAAAAGAAAAATAAAATGCAGGTAAACTTAAAATATAACATGAGTACCTAAATAGAACTCGTGAACACCTGCTATTATCCGCAAAAGAGAATTGAAAAGAAGGTAAATTTAAAATATAACGCAAGTACCTGAAGAGAACTCGTGTACACCTGTTAATTTCTACAAAAGAGAAGTCAAAATTAAGTAAATTAACAAATAGACAAAGTACCTGAATAAAAATCGAGAACACTTGCTAATCTCTGCAAAAGAGAAGTCAAAAGCATGTAAATAAACATATAATGCGAGTACTTGAGGTAAACTCGCTAACACCTACTAATCTCTCCAAAAGAGAAGTCAAAAGAAGGTAAATAAGCATATACATGAGTACTTGAGATAAACTCATGAACACCCGCAAATACTTATAAAAGAGATGTCAAAAGGAGTTAAATTTAAATTATAATGGGAGAACCTAAAGAGAACTCACAAATGCCTGCTAATCTCTAAAAAAGAGAAATAAAAAGCAAATAAATATAAAATAAAGTTGGTACCTAAAGAGAACTCGCGAAAACCTGCTAATCCCTGCAAAATAAATGTCAAAAGCAGGTAAATAAATATATATCACGATTACCTAAGGTGAATTCACAAACACATGTTAATCTCCATAAAAAAGAAGTCAAAAGCAGGTAAATTCGAATAAAATGCAAGTACCAGAAGAGAACTCACGAACACCTACTAATCTTTGCAAAATAGAAGTCAAAATAGGTAAACAAACAATTAACGCAAGTACTTGAAGAGAATTCGCAAACAAATATTAATCACAGCAAAAGAGAAGTCAAAAGTAGTTAAATTAACATATAACACGAGTACTTGAAGAGATCTCGTAAACACATGCTATTTTGTACAAAAAAGAAGTCAAAAGCAGGTAAATTAACATATAATACCAGTACATGTAGATAACTCCCGAACACCTCCTAATCTATGCAAAAGATAAGTCAATAGCAGGTAAATAACCCTACAATTTGAGTACCTGAGGTGAACTCATGAATGCCTGCTAATCTATGCAAAAGAGAAGAAAGCAGGTAAATTAATATATAATGTGAATACCCGATTATAAGTTGTGAAAACTTGCTCATGTATGCAAAAGAGAAGTAAACAGTGGCAAATAAACATATAACATGAGTACCTGAGATGAACTCACAAACGCCTGAAAATCTCTAAAAAGAAAAATCAAAAGAAGGTAAAATTAAAATATAATGCTAGTACCTGAAGAGAACTCACGAACACCTACTAATCTCTGCAAAATAGACATCAATATCAGGTAAATAAACATTTAACATGAGTACTTGAGTTGAACTCATGAACACCTGCTAATAGGCAAAAGAGAAGTCAAAAGAGGGTAAATTAACATATAACGTGAATACCTGAAGAGAACTCACGAACACCTACTCATCTCTGTAAAATAGAAGTCAAAAGTAGGTAAATAAACATATAACGCAAGTACCTGAGGTGAACATTCTAATACCTGCTACTTTCTGAAAAAGAGAAGTCAATAGTAGGTAAATAAACATATAATGTGAGTACCTAAGGAGAACTCACGAACACCTGCTAATCTTCGCAAAAGAGAAGTCAATATCAGGTAAATAAGCATATAACACGACTACAAAAGGTGAACAAGCGAACACCTGTTAATCTCTATAAAAGAGAAGTTAAAGTAGGTGTTCGTGAGTTATCCTCACGAACAACTGCTAATCTCTCAAAAAAAGAAGTCAAAATTAGGTAAATAAACATTTAATGCGAGTGCTTGAGGCGAATTCGGGGACACCTGCAAATCTCTGCAAAAGAGAAGTCAAAAGCAGTTAAATTTAAAATATAACTAGAGAAGTTGAAGAGAACTCGCGAACACATGCTAATCTTTGTAAAATTGTTGTCAAAAGCAGGTAAATAAACATATAACATGAGTACCTAAGGTTAACTCGCAAACACAAACTAATCTTTACAAAAGAAAAGTAAAAAACCGGGATATTTAAAATATATTGTGAGTAACTGAAGAGAACTCGTGAACACCAGCCAATCTCTACAAAAATGACGTCAAAAGCAGGTAAATAATCTTATAATATGAGTACGTGAGGTGAACTCGCTAACACCTACTAATTTCTCCAAAAGAGAAGTCAAAAGAAGGTAAATAAACATATAACCCGAGTACATGAGGTGAACTCACGAACACCTACTAATCTAAGCAAAAGAGAAATAAAAAGTTGGTAAATTTAGAATATAATGCGAGTACCTAAATAGAACTCACGAACACCAGCTAATCTTCGCAAAAGAGAAGTCAAAACTAGGTAAATTTAAAATATAACACTTGTACATGAAATGAACTCGCAATCACCTGGTAATTTCTGCAAAAGAGAAGTCAAAAGCAAGTAAATTAATATATAATGCAAGTACTTGAATAAAACTCACGAACACCTGCTAATCTAGAAAAAGAAAAGTCAAAAGCAGGTAAATAAATATATAACGCATGTACCTAAGGAGAACACATTAGCACCAGCTAATCTCTCCAAAAGAGATGTTAAAAGTAGGTAAATAAGCATATAACGTGAGTACCTGATATAAACTTGCAAACACCTGTAAATATTTGCAAAAAAAAGTCAAAAGAAGTTAAATTTAAAATATAACAGGAGTACGTGAAAACAACTTTCGAATAGCTTTGATGTAGAGCGGGTCTAGACACGCGATTACTTACACTAGCAGAACAACCATCATCACAGAATATGAAAATAAAGAGGAGGGCTCCGACCAAAAGCGAACGAAATGGGGTAAGTTTGCTCCCAAAATCCGGGACTCGATACCACGTCCTTAGGACCTACCTCTCCAACAAGCACACAACTCGCCGTAAGCCGGACTCGATATGACGTCCTTAAGAACTACCTCTCCAACAAGCACACAACTCACCGCACTTACACAAGCATCTATTATTTTCAACTTAAGCCGTTTCAAACACAGCAATAATATATTTTTGGAGCGGCGCTAAATGATAAAGAGAAGTCGAGATTAAGTTGAGATTAACTCCCTTGTTAGCACAAGTGTGCCAATTTTGGGGAGCAAGTAAAGGCTAGGCCTAGTTTGCTCCCACAATGGATCTTCCCAATCCGGATAACAAGAGATTCAATAACAATGTTTTTGATTCAGATTTTTGCAAGCGAAACTCTTAACAATCACGGAAAAGACGGTTGCATATCCTCCACAAAATCTCACTCTCTCCACGGATCCACCGGCTTCACACCGAATGGGGCTGAAACCTTCTACCACGGAGTCGCACCGATAAAAGCCACGCCAGAGTCGCACTGAACGGGGATGGAGGAGGCAAAGGATGGCTTCACACCAAGGGGGGGCGGGGCGGTGGCTAGTTGAGTCCCTCCATGGCCGAAACTCTCAAAGAGGAGTAGGGTTTTTTTTCTTGTTCCAAAAGTCTCTCATCTCATAAAAGGCCTCCTTTAAATAGGAGTTACAAATGAAATCCAACCATCCAAAATTTAGATGAAGATCTCATCAATCCGGATGGTTAATAGCACACCAAATGTCTTATAACACACCAACATTAAAATAAAAATATTACAAGTAATATTTTAAAGAAAATAAATTTAAACTAATTAAAACTATTTAAAACTTCTTCAAGTAGGCATTGCATGCCGCGGACGGAAGTTGTAACGCAGCTTTCCGTTAGCGCCCGTGGCGTTGTCATGATGCCTAAAATCTTTATGTTGTTACGTCGCGGCAACCGGATCAAAAAGTGTTGGAGGAGAAGCGCCATCAATCCTGCACCACACAAAATCGCGTATCTCTGAGTCGTGGTTAGAGAGATAGCGGCGGAGAAGCTCGACATCCAAACGTTGAAGCTCTGTCGAGAGTACCCATGAGTCGTCAGAAGGTGGGCGGTCACGCCAACGGATGAGGAAGCGGTAGGTAACACCATCAGGAGTAGTAAGTGGCTCAGCAGCTAGTATCATATCTGGATGGTGTAATGTCTTGGGAAACCTGGGAAACATGTCAGCAGTAGGAATAAAAGAAGGCAACGTACCATCCGTTGTTATACCTGCGGGGACCGAAGGAGAGAGATCATCTGAACTACCACTCCTCACCCCATCAGAATTTTTAGTGGAGGGAGAAGATGACAAAGAATCCAACTCTTGTGGAGGCGTAACAAACAACGTCAAATCCGAAATATTAAAAATAGGGGAGATACCCCAATCAGCAGGCAAATCCAATACGAAAGCGTTGTCACCTAGCTTCTTTATAATCCGAAAAGGGCCGGCGCGCTTTGGGGCTAACTTTTTAACGGTGCCAGTTGGCATTCAATCGGGAACTAACCGGACTAAAACAAGATCGCCGACTTTAAACCTTCCTATGTAGATTAGCGTGTGATTGATAAGACGTGTATTGATCAGTCAATGTAGCTCGTATACGTGCATATAAGTCATGAATATGTTGGGCGAAGGATTGTGCAAACTGACTTATTTTATACATTTGAGGCAATGGGACCAAGTCAAACGGCACAGGGGCCTTGTACCCGCGAACAATTTCATTAGGAGACATACCCGTGGACCTATTTTTTGAATTATTGTAGGCCAATTGGGGATGTGGAAGAAGTAAATCCCAAGTGCCTTTGTGATCGCCCACTAGACATCTAAGAAGATTTCCTAGGCTCCTATTGACTACCTCTTTCTGCCCATCAATTTGCGGATGATAAGCCGCGGAGAATAGTAATTTATTTCCCATAAGAACCCATAAGGTTTTCCAAAAGTAGCTAGTGAATTTTACGTCCCTATCCAAGACAATAGTCTTCGGCACTCCGCGGTGACTAACGAAGTCCTTAAAATACAGCTTCGCTATGTGAGAAGCATCGTTGGTCTTACTACAAGCAATAAAATATGCCTTTTTGGAGAACCTATCCACAACGATGAGAATAAAGTTGTGACATCGATGGGTGGGGGGAAGGCCTAATACGAAGTCCATGATCACGTATTCCCATGGTACGGACGGGATAGGTAGCGGTGTGTACAAACCTACATTGGACATAGTACCCTTAGAAACATGACACGTATGGCTACTGTTCACTACCCTCCCAACCATCGCCTTTAGTTTAGGCTAATAGAATTTCTCCTCTACGTGCGTAATCATTTTGTCTCTCCCAAAGTGTCCACTCAAGCCACCACTATGTAACTCCCAAATGATGTGGAGTCGCAAAGAGGAGAGAGGGATACACAATTTCCCGTGCTTGAACAGATAACCATCCCCAAGTGAAAAGGCCGTGATGGTCGTGGGAGAGCTATCCTGGGCAGATAAATATGGCTCGTGAAAATCAGGGCATGTGGCGTATTGATCCTTTATGCGCTCGAACCCTACCACGTGGACTTGCATGGAGGAAAACAAGAGGGTGATGCGACTGAGTCCGTCGGGGACTCTATTTTCGGACCCTTTAAGGTGCTTAAGATTAAATGTGTACTACTGCAAGAAGGATACCCATTTAGCGTGGCGCGGTTTGATTTTGTGCTGACCTTTGATGAATCGTATTGCTTCATGATCTGTGAGGATGAAAAACTCCTTTGAAAGGAGATAGTGTCTCCAATGATGTAAACACCTAACGACTGCATAAAACTCCATATCATAATTGGAATAATTTTACATAGCGCCAGCGAATTTCTCACTAAAATAACTAATCGGGTGACCCTCTTGACTCACGACACCTCCAATTCCAACGCCAGATGCATCACACGTAAGCACGAAGACCTTGTTGAAGTCAGGGAGACGCAACACTGGTGCTTCAGTCATAAGATCTTTAATACGATGGAATGCAAGCGTGGTGGATTTCGTCCATGTGAATTCTCCCTTATTCATGCAGTCAGTAATGGGCTCCATAATGCTACTAAAATCGCATATGAAATGACGATAGAAGGTAGCTAACCCGTGGAAGCTATGCACCTCTCGAAGGCTAGAGGGCTCGGGCCAGTCTCTAATCACTTGAACCTTTCCTGGGTCAACACGAATGCCATCAGAACCAACTATATAACCCAAGAATTTGACCTCCGAAACATTAAATGTGCATTTCTTGAGGTTTAGGAATAAGGTTTCCTTCCATAAGGTGGTGAGGATCAATTTGATGTGGGAGATGAGTTTGGCGGGGGAGGTGCTAAAAACTAGGATATCGTCAAAATATACTACAACAAACTTCCCCATATACGGCCTAAAGACATGCGTCATCATCCGGGAGAAGGTGATGGGGGCATTGGATAACCCAAAGGGCATCACCAACCACTCATACAACCCATCCTTAGATTTGAACACTGTATTCCACTCATCCCCCTCTCGGATCCTAATCTGGTGGTAACCACTCCGTAAGTGTACCTTTGAGAAGATAGTGGCACCCAAAAGGACATCATAGAGGTCATCTAGTGGCGGGATTGGAAACCTATATTTTATAGTAATTTTGTTGATAGCCCGGCTATCAACACACATGCGCCAGGTGCCATCCTTCTTAGGGGCAAGAAGGGTCGGGACAGCACATGGGCTCATACTCGTCCTAATGAATCCCTTTCTCAGTAAATCCTCTATCTTGGTTTGAAACTCTTTGTGGGCGGTGGGATTAAGCCTATAGTGTGGTTGGTTGGGTAAGGACGATCCGGGGATAAGGTCTATTGCATGTTGTATATCTCTAAGCGGTCGCAATGACGAAGGCAACTCGTCCGGTTAAACGTCCCTAAACTCATCCAACAATACCCGTAGCTCTTAAGGTAAATCATCGAACATGCCACTATCAGTCTTTGCACCCATGAGAATGAGAGCGTACATCATGCCCTCAATGAAGGAATCCTTCACAAATTCTTTCCTACCAACCAAACTCAACGCCTTTCTCACTACAGGTACGGTAGTATCCTTAGCCAACACTACTGGCTCTTTCGACACAGTCGGTCTTAAGGTGATGGTCTTGCCATTGAATTTGAACTCATATATGTTGGCGCAACCGTAGTGCGTCACGTCACGGTCGTAGAGCCAGGGGCGGCCTAACAACACATGACAAACGTCCATTGGAAGGACGTCGCACCAAACCTCATTCGAGTAGGATTTGACTGACAGGGGGACTAAGCATCGTTGGGTTACTTTAATAGTAACCTTACTGATCCAAGCAACCTTATACGGGGTCGGATGTGGTTCAGCAGTCAAGGATATATGCTTAACGGCATTGTCAGAAATGGTTTTCACGCAACTATCACCATCAATAACTAGTTTGCAAAGCTTCTAGCCACTCTTAAAGATCAAGGAGAATATGCTCGTCCTCTTCCAGTCGTCTACGGGATGAGGGGTAGTCAAAATACAACGCATCACCATAAGGCTGTGATCTTCCTCCAAGTCACTAGGGATTCCTTCGGGGTCTCTCTCCTCTGCGGCCTCGTATACATAATCGTCAGGGTCGGTAGCTGGCTATAATAACGCTAGGTTTTTCGACTTAGTTGGGCATTCGTAGGCATAGTGGCCTTGAACGTCGCAAGAGTAACAAGTGGTGTTAGCCTTGCTAACCTTCCCTATAGGGACACAATCACTTGCAGGGTTCTTGGTGTTCCTAGCGGTGATCACGACTGACTTTGACGCGGTGGATTTGAACTTTCCCTTATCAGGATATGTGGACGAAGATGCCCCTGTGGTGGACTTGTTCTTCGCATGAGCGTTACGGGAGTGAGGCTTAAAGGCTAGGTGTTTTCAATGTCCAGAGCGGCATTAAAAGTCGTGTTCAAATCTGTATGCCCATATCGCAAGAGCTTCCTTTAGATATCGCGGTGAAGCCCCTTTTGAAATCTAGATAAAGTGACTTCGGGGATCTCCCTAAGGTCACATCGCACCATACGGTCCTTAAGTTCACCCATATATTCAGCCACCGACATTGAGCCTTGCCGAAGGGTGGCAAGCTAATCGAACATCTGTGTCCGATGGTACGTGGGAACGTACTGATCCGTCAACAGGTTCTTCATCACCGGCAAACCTATAAGGGGGGCTCCGTGTCCAGTTCCAAACCTCCGCTCCTCATTCAGCCAAAACGTCTTAGCACGACCTGTTAACTTTATCCGGGAACTTGGACCTTTTGGGGACCCGTTTGGTTGTGCCACTCAAATTAACACTCCATATCCACCGTCCAGTTAAGGAAGATCTGGGGATCTCCCATGCCATCGTAAGTGGGGGCATTAATTTTAATGGCCCTTGTGAGATCAAAACCTCTCTCGTGGCGTTGTTCTAGATGGGGTGCTCGGGGGGAGTCCTCATCGGAATCCAAATCAGGTGTTTGTTGGCACCGATTGGGCCGCTAAACATTAACTGGAGGTGGGGGTGGCCATTCTTGATTTTGAAGGATCTGTGCTAAAATGTTCTTAAGCTCAGTCATTTCGGTACGTAGAACTGCTATAGCCTAGGTGTTGGGATCATCAAGCTCTCTCGAAGCCATCCTAGACATAGACGGTGTCGTGTACTCCGTTCCTAGCCTACTTCGCATTCAGGTTTAGGAAAATTTTGGAAAGATGATTTTTCCTAGGGCTGTAGCTATATTGAAAATTGGATATTTTTATAGATTCCTGGCGTGCTTAATGCATAGATCGTTAAAAAAAAAATTCCGGAAAGTTCGCTTAAAAATAAAAAATTTAGCCCGCTATTTGCAGACCAGCTAGACATAATTACGATGTTCCAATTTACAGGCTGACCTAACGAGGATGAATTGAAAAATTTTTTGTTTTAATGTTGCTGGAAATAAGTGTAGGAACCTACAGAAAACTTTTCAGATTTTTTTGACAAGTTTTAAAATTCCGAGGGTTTTACTAAACGCAGACCAATTCAAAAATTTCAGATCCTTGAAAGATGAGATCGACCAATGAAGAACGCAGCAAGGTTGTTTGAAACTTGGGATTTGAAACGACCGCCTCTGATACCAAATTGATGTAGAGCGGGTCGAGACACGCGATTACTTACGCTAGCGGAACAACTATCATCACAGAATATGAAAATAAAGAGGAGGGCTCCGACCAAAAGCGAACAAAAAGGGGTCGGTTGGCTCCTAAAATCCGGGACTGGATACCACGTCTTTAGGACCTACCTCTCCAACAAGCACACTACTCGCTGTAAGCCGGACTCGATACAACGTCCTTAAGACCTACCTCTCCAACAAGCACACAACTCACTGCACCTACACAAGCATCTATTCTTTTCAACATAAGTCGTTTCAAATGAAGCAATAATATATTTTTGGAGTGGCCGTAAACGATAAAGAGCGGTCGAGATTCAGTTGAGATTAACTCCCTGGTTAGCACAAATGTGCCAATCTTTGGGAGCAAGTCAAGGATAGGCCTAGTTTGTTCCCACAATGGATCTTCCAATCTGGATAACAAGAGATTCAATAACAACGTTTTCGATTCAGATTTTTGCAAGTGAAACTCTTAACAATCATGGAAAAGATGGTTGCATATCCTCCACAAAATCTCACAGCAAGTAGCACAAGGAAAGGCAAGAGATTACCCAACCAAGAAGAAGAAACACAAAAGATAAGTGGGAGATTCACTCTCTCCACGGATCCACCGGCTTCACACCGAATGGTGCTGTAACATTCTTCCACGGAGTCGCACCGATAGAAGCCATGCCGGAGCCGCACTGAATGGGGATGGAGGAGGCAAAGGATGGCTTCACACCAATGGGGGGGGGGGGGGGGCTAGTGGAGTCCCTCCATGGCCGAAACTCTCAAAGAGGAGTAGGGATTTTTTTTCTTGTTCCAAAAGTCTCTCATCTCATAAAAGGCCTCCTTTAAATAGGAGTTACAAATGAAATCCAACCATCCAAGATTGAGATGAAGATCTCATCAATCCGGATGGTTAATAGCACTCCAAATGTGTAATAACACACCAACATTAAAATAAAAATATTACAAGTGATATTTTAAAGCAAAAAAATTTAAACTAATTTAAACTATTTAAAACTTCTTCATGTAGGCTTTGCGCGCCGCGAATGGAGGGTTTAACGCAGCTTTCCGTTAGCGCCCGTGGCGTTGTCATGACGCCTAAAATATTTATGTTGTTGCGCCGTGACAACCGAGTCATCATCAAGATGTGTTGGAGGAGCCGCTCCATCAAGCTTCTAATCTTTGCAAAATAGATGTCAAAATAGGTAAATAAACATATAATGCGTGAACCTGAAGAGAACTTGCATACAATTATAATTCATAGCAAAAGAGAAGTCAAAACTAGATAAATTAACATTTCACATGAGTACCTGAAGAGAACAGGGAAACACTTGCTAATCTCTCCAAAAGTGAAGTTAAAAGTTTTTAAATAAACATATATTGTGATTACATGTGAACTCACGAACAACTGCTAATCTATGCAAAAGAGAAGTCAAAAGTTGTTAAATTAACATATAACGTGAATACGTAAAGAAGACTCGCGAACCCTTGCTCATCTCTGCAAAAGAGAAGTAAAAAGATTATAAATAAACATATAACACGAGTACATGAGATGAACTTGTGAACACCTGTAAATCTCTACAAAACAGAAGTTTAAAGAAGGTAATTAAAAATATAACGCAAGTACCTGTAAATAACTCACTAACACCTGCTAATCTCCACAAAAGAGAAGTCGATATCAGGTAAATAAACATATAATGCAAGCACTAGAGGTGAACTCGCAAACACCAGCTAATATTTGCAAAAGAGAAGTAAAAAACCAGCTAAATTAACATATAACATGAATACCTAAAGAGAACTCATGAACACCTGCTAATTTCTGCAAAAATAAAAGCAAAAGCATGTAAATAAACAGGTAAAGTGAGTACAAGATGTGAAGACGCGAACACCTATAAATCTCTGCAAAATATAAGTCAAAAATAGGTAAATAAATATATAACACGAGTACCTAAAGAGAGCTCGCAAAAACCTGCTAATCTCTGCAAAAGAGGAGACAAAAGCAGGTAAATAAAAATATAACATGAGTACCTCAGGCGAACTCACGAACACCTGCAAATCATTACACAAGAGAAGTTAAAAGCAGGTAAATTTAAAATATTACACGAGTACGTGAAGAAAACTCAAGAACACCCTCTAATCTCCGCAAAAAAATGTCAATATCATGTAAATAAACATATAGCACGAGCACCTGAGGTGAACTCGTGATCACTTTCTAATCTTTACAAAATAGAAGTAAAAAGCAGTTAAATTAAAATATAACATGAATACCTGACGAGAACTCGCAACCACCTGCTCATCTTTGCAAAAGAGAAGTAAAAAGTAGGTAAATAAACATATAACACGAGTACTTGAGGTGAACTCATGAACACCTGATAATCTCTGAAAAACAAAAGTTAATAGATGGGAAATAAACATATAACACGAGTACCTGAGGTGAAATCGCAAACACTTGCTAATTTTTGCAAACGAGAAGTCAAAAGCAGGTAAATCAACATATAACGTGAATACCTAAAGAAAACTCTCGAACACCTGTTCATCTCTACAAAAGAGAAGTCAATAGTAGGTAAATAAACATATAACACAAGTACATGAGGAAAACACACGAATACCTGCTAATCTCTACAAAAGAGAAGTCAATATCAAGTAAATAAACATATAACGCTTGTATCTAAGGTGAACTCGCGAACACCTGTGAAAGTGAGGGTAAGATCTACCTTTACTCTAGAGGGGGGTGAATAGAGTATATTAAAATAATTTTTGCAAATTAAAAATTAATTGGTAGTGGAAGACTTAATTTATTTATGTGTATAGTGCTTGTAGTAAAATAAAATAAAGCAAGAAACATAATCACAGTACACAACAAATAAAACATAGGCAACCAGAAGACACAAGGATCTATAGTGGTTCCCTAATCAACCTGGGTACATACACTCTTCTACCACCCTAGGTAGGAATCCACTGCAGGAATAGTTGATCAGGTGTCCTGGGCACTAATGAGCTTTTTAAAAGGTGCTCAAAAACCAAAACAGATTCTTTGATCAGGTGTCTTGCAACTACTGAGTTTTGACAAGGTCTCAGAAACCAAACACAAAACTTTTGAAGGGAGTTTTCAGTAACCCTTTTACAGCAGAATAAAAGAAAAAGAAAGTGTAGTTGTTCTTCTCTGTCAACATTCAAAGAGAAGACTAGTGGATTGATGATGTTAAAGCTCCCCCTGAAATTTGCAGTTGTTCAGGAAGAGAAGCTTTGCACAGGGTGATAGGCCTTCAGAATGATTGAGATCTCCAGCAAAAGATGATTTCAGCAATGGCTGAAATGTATTGTGTCTGGAGTCTTGATTGATGAAGCCTTGAACACTTGAATCAGAGATGAGATACTATAATCCTGTAGTTCTGGTGTGTGTCTCACAGATCTCAGATATTGTTCTTAGGTTTTCTCTTGTTGGTATTATTGTTTTCTGTTGTTTGTCTCTATTGTCTGAAAAGATATATTGAAATTCAATCTTCTAAATAGTCGTTGGCCAGTCATAAATGACTTCCTTAATTGATAACTGTCTCTTGAGGAAAGTCCTAAGAAACATTCTCTTTTAGTCTCCTTGAAACTTGCTCCAGATTGATTGAAACGGCTACCAAATCCTTTGCATTAAATGCTGGATATGAATAAATTTGAATTCCATAACTGACTGAATTTGAAATCCTGAAATCGTCGATCTCTTTTAGTCTCCTTGAAACTTCCCTCATCCTCATATCATCACGATCGAGTACTAATGAGGATTTAGTTACTCATAATAGTGTAGGAAATGAAAATCATGTTAACAATATGCATAATAAGAAAAAGAGAGAGAAAGAGAGAAAGGGATGATAAACTATTTTATTTCTTATTGAAAAGAAATTACAAAAAGAACATAAAGACATTACAAAAAGAGTTTGCAAAAAGATTACAAGTACAATAAAAGATATTGCAAGAACATTAATACATGAAAATATTAAGCTAAAATACTCTAAAAATAAACTCCCAATAGATCTCTAGAAGGCTCTGATCTGCTTCCAGAACACTTTGAGCTTGCAACTATTTATATAATTTTTTCTAGGAAGTACACACACTACTTACACGCTCCTGTGGCGGGGGGGGGGGGGGGCGTTTAAGGTTTGTTGACTTCTGCTGATGGAAATCAGGCGGGACGGCAATTAGCTTGGAAGTTTGGGTACACGCCCAAGTAGGGGAGCGAGTAAGGTTTAGCATGTCGAGATCAGTGAAACTTGTGTTGCGGCATTGAAAATCGGGACTCTGGGGTGCATGCCCCACTTACACGCCCATATAGGGGGGTGTGTAATTTACTGTGTGACAATGGAGCGGCGAAAGTTACATTGCGGCGCATCTTCAGAACTTGGCGGTACAAGGCCCAGGTACATGGGCATGTAGATGGTATACGGCCATGACCAGGGCATGTAATCTGGATTCTTCTTTAACTTTGACATAGGCGAATTTGCGGCGAATTTGGTTATACAACAAGAGTACATGCCCGTGTAAGAAGTACACAGTCGTGACCCTTGGGAGTATAAGGTTGATTTTTTTGAATACGAACTTCTGACCATTGCATCATTCCAATTGGTTTACATGTCCAATGTACACTCCCGTGTAAGGGGTACATGGTCATGACCTGGGGTTGTTTAAAGTGAAAAATGACCAAAAAGTGTCACAATCTAGAAAAATAGAAAAGAAACTAAGTTAGAATAACTTTTATAAAAGAAACTAATTATAGGCTCAAAATTCATGTAGTATATAATTTAATACAAGAAAATGTATAGATTTACAAAAGTAATTTAATCTCAAATGAGCATCATCAAGAAGTGAAAAGAATGTAAACAAACGTATAATGCGAGTACCTGAGGTGAACTCACGAACACCTACTAATCTACACAAAAGAAAAATAAAATGTAGGTAAATTTAAAATATAACATGAGTACCTAAATAGAACTCGTGAACACCTGCTATTATCCGCAAAAGAGAATTTAAAAGAAGGTAAATTTAAAATATAACGCAAGTACCTGAAGAGAACTCGTGTACACCTGTTAATTTTTACAAAAGAGAAGTCAAAATTAGGTAAATTAACAAATAGACGAAGTACCTTAATAAAAATCGCGAACACTTGCTAATCTCTGCAAAAGTGAAGTAAAAAACATGTAAAAAAACATATAATACGAGTACCTGAGGTAAACTCGCTAACACCTACTAATCTCTCCAAAAGAGAAGTCAAAAGAAGGTAAATAAGCATATACATGAGTACCTGATATAAACTCATGAACACCTGCAAATATCTATAAAAGAGTTGTCAAAAGGAGTTAAATTTAAATTATAATGGGAGAACCTAAAGAGAACTCAAAAACGCCTGCTAATCTCTGCAAAAGAGAAATAAAAAGCCGGTAAATATAAAATAAAGTTAGTACCTAAAGAGAACTCGCGAAAACCTGCTAATCTCTGCAAAAGAAAAGTCAAAAGCAGGTAAATAAATATATAGCACGATTACCTAAGGTGAATTCACGAACACATGTTAATCTCCATAAAAAAGATATCAAAAGTAGGTAAATTCAAATAAAATGCAAGTACTAGAAGAGAACTCACAAACACCTACTAATCTTTGCAAAATTGAAGTCAAAATAGGTAAATAAACAAATAACGCAAGTACTTAAAGAGAATTCACAAACAAATATTAATCACAGCAAAAGAGAAGTCAAAAGTAGTTAAATTAACATATAACATGAGTACCTGAAGAGATATCGTAAACACCTGCTATTTTGTACAAAAGAGAAGTCAAAAGCAGGTAAATTAACATATAATACCAGTACATGTAGATAACTCACGAACACCTCCTAATCTATGCAAAAGATAAGTCAAAATCAGGTAAATAACCCTACAATTTGAGTACCTGAGGTGAACTCACGAATGCCTGCTAATCTATGCAAAAGAGAAGAAAGCAGGTAAATTAATATATAATGTGAATACCCGATTAGAAGTCGTGAAAACTTGCTCATGTATGCAAAAGAGAAGTAAACAGTGGTAAATAAACATATAACATGAGTACCTGAGATGAACTCACAAACGCCTGAAAATTTCTAAAAATAAAAATCAAAAGAAGGTAAAATTAAAATATAATGCTAGTACCTGAAGAGAACTCACGAACACCTACAAATCTCTGCAAAATAGAAATCAATATCAGGTAAATAAACATTTAACATGAGTACTTGAGTTGAACTCATGAACACCTGCTTATCTCTTCAAAAGAGAAGTCAAAAGAGGGTTAATTAACATATAACGTGAATACCTGAAGAGAACTCGCGAACACCTGCTCATCTCTGCAATATAGAAGTCAAAAGTAGGTAAATAAACATATAACGCAAGTACCTGAGGTAAACATTCTAATACCTGGTACTTTCTGAAAAAGAGAAGTCAATAGTAGGTAAATAAACATATAATGTGAGTATCTAAGGAGAACTCACGAACACCTGCTAATCTCCGCAAAAGAGAAGTCAATATCAGGTAAATAAGCATACAACACGACTACCTAAGGTGAACAAGCGAACACCTATTAATCTCTATAAAAGAGAAGTTAAAGTAGGTGTTAGTGAGTTCTCCTCACGAACACCTGCTAATCTCTCTAAAAAAGAAGTCAAAAGTAGGTAAATAAACATTTAATGCGAGTACCTGAGGCGAATTCGGGAACACCTGCAAATCTCTGCAAAAGAGAAGTCAAAAGCAGTCAAATTTAAAATATAACTAGAGAAGCTGAAGATAACTCGCGAACACCTGCTAATCTTTGTAAAATTGATGTCAAAAGCAGGTAAATAAATATATAACATGAGTACCTAAGGTGAACTCGCAAACACAAGCTAATCTTTACAAAAGAAAAGTTAAAAGCCGGGATATTTAAAATATATTGTGAGTAACTTAAGAGAACTCGTGAACACCAGCCAATCTATACAAAAGAGACATCAAAAGCAGGTAAATAAACTTATAATGTGAGTACGTGAGGTGAACTCGCTAACACCTACTAATTTCTCCAAAAGAGAAGTCAAAAGAAGGTAAATAAACATATAACGCGAGTACATGAGGTGAACTCACGAACACCTACTAATCTAAGAAAAAGAGAAATAAAAAGTAGGTAAATTTAGAATATAATGCGAGTACCTAAAAAGAACTCACGAACACCAGCTAATCTTCGCAAAAGAGAAGTCAAAACTAGGTAAATTTAAAATAGAACACTTGTACATGAAAAGAACTCGCAATCACCTGGTAATTTCTTCAAAAGAGAAGTCAAAAGCAAGTAAATTAATATATAATGCAAGTACTTGAATAAAACTCACGAACACCTGCTAATCTAGAAAAAGAGAAGTCAAAAGCAGGTAAATAAATATATAACGCATGTACCTAAGGAGAACACATTAACACCAGCTAATCTCTCCAAAAGAGATGTTAAAAGTAGGAAAATAAGCATATAACGTGAGTACTTGATATTAACTTGCAAACACCTGTAAATATTTGCAAAAAAAAGTCAAAATAAGTTAAATTTAAAATATAACACGAGTACCTGAAGACAACTTTCAAACAGCTTTGATGTAGAGCGTCTAGACACGCGATTACTTACGCTAGCGGAACAACAATTATCACAAAATATGAAAATAAAGAGGAGGGCTCCGACCAAAAGCGAACGAAAAGGGGTCGGTTGGCTCCCAAAATCCGGGAATTGATACCACGTCCTTAGGACCTACCTCTCCAACAAGCACACAACTCGCCGTAAGCCAGACTCGATACAACGTCCTTAAGACCTACCTCTCAACCAAGCACACAACTCACCGCACCTACACAAGCATCTATTCTTTTCAACATAAGCCATTTCAAACGCAGCAATAATATATTTTTGGAGCGGCGGTAAATGATAAAGAGCAGTCGAGATTCAGTTTAGATTAACTCCCTTGTTAGCACAAGTGTGCCAATTTTGGGGAGCAAGTCAAGGCTATGCCTAGTTTGCTCCCACAATGGATTTCCCAATCCGGATAATAAGAGATTCAATAACAACGTTTTCGATTCAGATTTTTGAGAGTGAAAATCTTAACAATCACGGAAAAGACGGTTGCATATCCTCCACAAAATCTCACAGCAAGAAGCACAAGGAAAGGAAAGAGATTACCCAACCAAGAAGAAGAAACACACAAGATAAGTTGGAGATTCACTCTCTCCACGGATCCACCGGCTTCACACCGAATGGGGCTGCAACCTTCTTCCATGGAGTCGCACCGATAGAAGCCACGCTGGAGTCGCACTGAATGGGGATGGAGGCAAAGGATGGCATAAAACCAAGGGGGGGGGGGGGGGCGGCGACTAGTTGAGTCCCTCCATGGCCGAAACTCCCAAAGAGGAGTAGGTTTTTTTTTCTTGTTCCAAAAGTCTCTCATCTCATAAAAGGCCTCCTTTAAATAGGAGTTACAAATTAAATCCAACCATCAAAAATTGAGATGAAGATCTCATCAATCCGGATGCTTAATAGCACACCAAATGTCTTATAACACAACAACATTAAAATAAAAATATTACAAGTAATATTTTAAAGAAAATAAATTTAAACTAATTAAAACTATTTAAAACTTCTTCAAGTAGGCATTGCACGCCACAGACGGAGGTTGTAACGCAGCTTTCTGTTAGCGCCCGTGGCGTTGTCATGATGCCTAAAATCTTTATGTTGTTACACTGCGACAACCGGGTCATCATCAAGATGTGTTGGAGGAGCAGCGCCATCAATCCTGCCCCACTCAAAATCACGTATCTCTAATGCGTGGTCAGAGAGATAGCGGCGGAGAAGCTCGGCATCCAAATGTTGAAGCTCTGTCGCGAGTACCCATGAGTCGTCAGAAGGGGGGCGGTCACGCCAACGGATGAGGAAGCGGTAGGTAACACCATCAGGAGTAGTAAGTGGCTCAGCAGCTACTATCATATCTGGATGGTGTAATGTCTTGGGAAACCTGGGAAACATGTCAGCTGTAGGAATAAAAGAAGGCAACGTACCATCCATTGTTATACCTGCGGGGACCGAAGGAGAGAGATAATCCGAACTACCACTCCCCACCCCATCAGAATTTTTAGTGGAGGTAGAAGACGACAAAGAATCCAACTCTTGTGGAGGCGTAACAAACAGCGTCAAATTCGAAATATTAAAAATAGGGGAGATACCCCAATCAGCAGGCAAATCCAATACGAAAGCGTTGTTACCTAGCTTCTTGATAATCAGAAAAGTGTCGGCGCGCTTTAGTGCTAACTTTTTAACGGTGCCAGTTGGCATTCAATCGGGAACTAAACGGACTAATACCAGATCGCCGACTTTAAAGTGTGACACCTTCCTATGTAGATTAGCGTGCGATTTATAAGATGTGTATTCATCAGTCAATGTAGCTCGTATACGCGCATATAAGTCATGAATATGTTGGGCGAAGGATTGTGCAAACTTACTTGTTTTATACGTTGGAGGCAATGGGACCAAGTCAAACGGCACAGGGGCCTTGTACCCATGAACAATTTCATTAGGAGACATACCCGTGGACCTATTTTTTGAATTATTGTAGGCCAATTGGGCATGTGGAAGAAGTAAATCCCAAGTGCCTTTGTGATCGCCCACTAGACATCTAAGAAGATTTCCTATGCTCCTATTGACTACCTCTGTCTGCCAATAAGTTTGCGGATGATAAGCCGCGGAGAATAGTAATTTTGTTCCCATAAGAACCCACAAGGTTTTCCAAAAGTAGCTAGTGAATTTTACATCCCTATCCAAGACAATAGTCTTCGGCACTCCGCGGTGACTAACGAAATCCTTAAAATACAGCTTCTCTATGTGAGAAGCATCGTTGGTCTTACTACAAGAAATAAAATATGCCTTTTTGGAGAACCTATCCACAACGACGAGAATAGAGTTGTGACGTCGAAGGGTGGGGGAAGGCCTAATACGAAGTCCATGCTCACGTCTTCCCATGGTACGGACGGGATAGGTAGCGGCGTGTACAAACCTACATTGGACTAAGTACCCTTAGAAACATGACACGTATGGCAACTCTTCACTACCCTCCCAACCATCGCCTTTAGTTTAGGCCAATAGAATTTCTCCTCTACGAGCGTAATCGTTTTGTCTCTCCCAAAGTGTCCACTCAAGCCGCCACTATGTAACTCCCAAATTATGTGGAGTCGCATAGAGGAGCGAGGGATACACAATTTCCCGTGCTTGAACAGATAACCGTCCCTAAGGTAAAAGACCGTGATGGTTGTGGGAGAGCTATCCTGGGCAGATAAATATGGCTCCTGAAAATCAGGGCATGTGGCGTATTGATCCTTTATGCACTCGAACCCTACCACGTGGACTTGCATGGAGGAAAGCAAGAGGGTGATGCGACTGAGTGCGTCGGGGACTCGATTTTCGGACCCTTTAAGGTGCTTAAGATTAAATGTGTACTACTGCAAGAAGGATACCCATTTAGCGTGGCGCGGCTTGATTTTGTGTGTACCGTTGATGAATCGTATTGCTTCATGATCTGTGAGGATGACAAACTCCTTAGAAAGGAGATAGTGTCTCCAATGATGTAAACACCTAACGACCGCATAAAACTCCATATCATAATTGGAATAATTTAACTTAGCGCCCGCTAATTTCTCACTAAAATAACTAATCGGGTGACCCTCTTGACTCACGACACATCCAATTCCAACGCCAGATGCATAACATGTAAGCTCGAATACCTTGGTGAAGTCAGGGAGACGCAACACTGGTGCTTCGGTCATAAGATCTTTAATACGACGGAATGCAAACGTGGCGGATTTCGTCCATGTGAATTCGCCCTTATTCATGCAGTCAGTAATGGGCGCCATAATGCTACTAAAATCGCGTATGAAATGATGAAAGAAGGTAGCTAACCCGTGGAAGCTACGCACCTCTCGAAGCCTAGAGGGCTCGGGCCAGTCTCTAATCACTTGAACCTTTACTGGGTCAACACGAATGCCATCAAAACCAACTATGTAACAAAGAAATTTGACCTCCGAAACATAAAATGTGTATTTCTCTAGGTTTAGGAATAAGGTTTCCTTCCATAAGGTGGTGAGGATAACTTTGATGTGGGAGATGTGTTCGGCGGGGGAGGTGCTAAAAACTAGGATGTCGTCAAAATATACTACAACAAACTTCCCCATATACGGCCTAAAGACATGTGTCATCATCCGGGAGAAGGTGTTGGGGGCATTGGATAACCCAAAGGGCATCACCAACCACTCATACAACCCATCCTTAGATTTGAACGCTGTCTTCCACTCATCCCCCTCTCGGATCCTAATCTGGTGGTAACCACTCCGTAAGTCTACCTTTGAGAAGATAGTGGCACCCAAATGGACATCCAAGAGGTCATCAAGTGGCGGGATTGGAAACCTATATTTTATAGTAATTTTGTTGATAGCCCGGCTATCAACACACATGCGCCAGGTGCCATCCTTCTTAGGGGCAAGAAGGGTCGAGACAGCACATGGGCTCATACTCGTCCTAATGAATCCCTTTCTTAGTAAATCCTCTATTTGGGTTTGAAACTCTTTGTGGGCAGTGGGATTAAACCTATAATGTGGTTGGTTGGGTAAGGACGATCCGGGGATAAGTTCTATTGCATGTTGTATATCTCTAAGCGGTGGCAACGACGAAGGCAACTCGTCCGGGTAAACGTCCCTAAACTCATCTAACAATACCCGTAGCTCTTAAGGTAAATCATCGAACATTCCACTATCAGTCTTTGCACCCATGAGAACGAGAGCGTACATCATGCCCTCAATGAAGAAATCCTTCACAAATTCTTTCCTACCAACAAAACTCAACGCCTTCCTCACTACAGGGACGGTACTATCCTTAGCCAACACTACTGGATCTTTCCGCACAGTCGGTCTTAAGGTGATGGTCTTGCCATTGAATTTGTACTCATATGTGTTGGCACGACCGTAGTGCGTCACGTCACGGTCGTAGGGCCAGGGGCGGCCTAACAACACATGACAAACGTCCATTGGCAGGACGTCGCACCAAACCTCATTCGAGTAGGTTTTCAATGACAAGGGGACTAAGCATCGTTGGGTTTCTTTAATAATAACCTTACTGATCCAAGCAACCTTATAGGAGGTCGGATATGGTTCAGCAGTCAAGGACATATGCTTAATGGCGTTCTCAAAAACGGCGTTCACGCAACTACCACCATCAATAACTAGTTTGCAAAGCTTCTCGCCACTCTTTAAGATCAAGGAGAATATGCTCGTCCTCTTCCAGTCGTCTACGGGATGAGGGGTAGTCAAAATACAACGCATCACCATAAGGTTGTGATCGTACTCCAAGTCACTAGGGATTCCTTCGGGGTCTCTCTCCTCTGCGGCCTCGTATACATAATCGTCAGGGTCGGTAGGTGGCTCTAATAACGCTAGGTTTTTCGTCTTAGTTGGGCATTCGTAGGCATAGTGGCCTTGAACGCCGCAAGAGTAACAAGTGGTGTTAGCCTTGCTGACCTTCCCTATAGGGACACGCTCACTTGCAGGGTTCTTGGTGTTCCTAGCGGTGATCACGACTGACTTTGACGCAGTGGATTTGAACTTTCCCTGATCAGGATATGTGGAAGAAGATTCCCCTGTGGTGGACTTGTTCTTCGCATGAGCGTTACGGGAGTGAGCCTTAAATGCAAGGTGTTTTTCAATGTCCAGAGCGGCACTGAAAGTCGTGTTCAAATATGTATGCCCATATCGCAAGAGCTTCCTTTGGATATCGCGGTGAATCCCCTTTCAAAATCTAGATAAAGTGACTTTGGGGATCTCCCTAAGGTCACATCGCACCATACGGTCCTTAAGTTCACCCATATATTTAGCCACCGACATTGAGCCTTGCGGAAGGGTGGCAAGGTAATCGAACATCTGTGTCCGATGGTATGTGGGAATGTACTGATCGGTCAACAGGTTCTTCATCACCGGCAAACCCATAAGGGGGGCTCCGTGTCCAGTTCCAAACCTCCGCTCCTCATTCAGCCAAAACGTCTTAGCACAACATGTTAACTTCATCCGGGCAACTTGGACCTTTTGGGGATCCATTAGGTTGTGCCACTCAAAGTAACACTCCATATCCACCGTCCAGTTAAGTAAGATCTGGGGATCTCCCATGTCATCGTAAGTGGGGGCATTAATTTTAATGGCCCTTGTGAGATCAAAACCTCTCTCGTGGCGTTGTTATCGATGGGGTGCTTGGGGGAGTCCTCATCGGAATCCAAATCAGGTGTTTGTGGGCGCCGGTTGGGCCGCAAAACATTAACTGGAGTTAGGGGTGGCCTTTCCTGATTTTGAAGGATCTGTGCTAAAATGTTCCTAAGCTCAGTCATTTCGGTACGTAGACCTGCTATAGCCCAGGTGTTCGGATCATCATGCTCTCTCGCAGCCATCCTAGACGTAGACGGTGTCGTGTACTCCGTTCCTAGCCTACTTCGCATTCAGGTTTAGGAAATTTTTGGAAAGATGATTTTTCCTAGGGCTGTAGCTATATTGAAAATAGGATATTTTTATAGATTCCTGGCATGCTTAATGCGTAGATCGTTAAAAAAAAAAATTCCTGGAAGTTCGCTGAAAAATAAAAAATTCAGCCCGCTATTTGCAGACCAGCTAGACATAATTACGATGTTCCAATTTGCAGGTTGACCTAACAAGAATGAATTGAAAAATTTTCTGTTTTAATGTTGCTGGAAATAAGTGCAGGAACCTACAGAAAAATTTTCAGATTTTTTTGACAAGTTTTAAAATTCCGAGGGTTTTACTAAACACGGACCAATCCAAAAATTTCAGATCCTTGAAAGATGAGATCGACCAATGAAGAACGTAGCAAGGATGTTTGCAACTTGGGAGTTGAAATGACCGCCTCTGATACAAAATTGATGTAGAGCGGTGTTAACCCGGAATCCGCGACTAGTTCTCCAGGTTTTCAAGTCCGGACGGCTTGTGCTTTCTAGCCGCCATTCTCAGCAAACTGGCTTGTTGTCAGGTAAGCCGGACGGCCTCTCCGTCAGGCCGCCGCCTGTTCCAAGGTCCGCCATCGTCCCAAGGGCCGGCCTATCCTTGCCCAAGCTGCGCGACCTATGTCCCAGGTCGCCGTTAGAGGAGGTCCAGACCAGCCCGCCCAGAGGCCAAGTCCTGCAGCTCGGCAGAAGAAGATCGTCAGGCCGCTCGGCCTGTCTCTTGGCTTTGCTTTTTCTTCTCGATTCCCGTCACCACTGCCCGATTCTCTTGTACCTCGGGCAGCCGGTAATTTTAGCCCTGCCCGTTTAGGCAGGACCCCAGCCTATAAATAGGGGGCGGGAGTACACCCAAAGCACGCTGATTCGAGTCCAAGAGCTTGCTTGTTAAGTGCTGCGGCCTCGATTCTAGTCCTTTGCGGTCTATTGTCCGGCCGGCTTCCTCCTTTCTTCTTTCTTTTCTAAGTGTAATCGCTTATTTTCCTATAAAAGGAAAGCCCGCCGCAGGAGAGGCATTCAGGCCGCGGCGGGCGAACTCTGGTGTTGCCGCTGATAGCGGCCCTTTCTCCCTTTTTCCTATCCGGTCCTATCCGCCATTCCTAGCCGCTAGTAACTGACTAGCCGACAGTCTTTTCCCAATACCTTCCCCAGTGCTCGAACGGTTAGCTGGTGGTGCCCGTTTTCCCCGTCGCATTTCGTGCATCAACAGTTAACACGCGACCTTCAGATCTCGGTTAGCCGGTGGAATCCGCGGCTAGATATTGTCAGACCGCTCGGCCGCTAGTGCTTAGCGGCTAGTCGAGCAAGCAGCGGCAAGGGTGGTTAACCTGCTCAGTAACCGCTGGCAATTCTATCCGCGCGGTCAGACTGTAACTGTCCGGCGGTCTCTAAGTTCGTGTTGGTTGTTATCTCTCATTTGCAATGAATCTCCCGAGGAATTACAGAAATTTCTTATCATCTATGCTGGATTCCTTAGCGAGGCAAGATGGTTCTCATCCCGAGAATATAGCTAAGGATGCATTTCAGGCTGGCATGAAGCAGACACCTCTCTATAGAGAAGAAGAAGTTTCTTTTCCGTTCGTTGATCAAATTTGCAGGGATACCGTTGCTGATGATTTTAGAGAGCCTCGCTTGCCACGTTATTCCGAGATTAGTGATTCAGGTTCACATCTGCAAGCATTTGAAGCGGCTGCTTCTCTAAAAGCCATGTCAGATGGAATCAAATGCAAGCTTTTTCTAATGACCTTTGACGGTCTTGCTCAGGAATGGTTTCATGGTTTACCTTCTCGGTCCATCACTTGCTTTGGGGATTTTCAAAAACAGTTTCTTTTGAGATTTGATACTTTCAGGAAGCGGAAGAGAAACCCAGTAGCTCTCTTCCAAATCAAGCAGGAAGTTGATAAGTCTACCGCTCATTTCGTTGATCGGTTTCAAAAGAAAACGCTCGATATTGTTAACGTTCATCCAGACTTTTACAAATATGCCTTGATAAGCGGACTTCGAGAAGGTCCTCTCAAATTTAAAGTTAGCAAAAAGGAGCCGAAGACCTATAGAGATCTTATTAAAACATCTAATCAGTTCATAATGGGTGAAGCAGCAAATGCCAACTATATATCCTTCTTAAATCAAATGGCTAAGGAATATCAGAAAGATTCTTATCATCAACAGCCTGGTTCTTCCCGAAGTGCTTCAGAATCTCCGCAACAGGATAAATCATCAGAGTGTATAGAAGCTTGCCCTATCATGTCCTTTGATCCTAAAACACTCAAGTATGAAAAGTACTCGGACAGATATGTCAAGTTCAAAATTTCTATGGAAGATCTTCTGCCAATTCTTGCTAGTATGAAAGAATTTAAAAAGCCTCGACATATGAAATCAAAGATGAACATCGACATGAAGAACTTTTTTGTAAATATCATAAGGATATTGGTCACAACACAGAAGATTGTCGGGCTCTCCGGAAACTAGCAGATCAATTTGCAAGGGCAGGGAAATTACAAGACTATGTTGTCCTATGATCTTCCAGCACATTTTCCACTGATAAAGCCGATATTTCAAATGAAGATTCTGTTGTTAAATAGTGGAAGTGTTAGAAGCGGTAGTATCTTGTTTGTCTTTCTTTTACATATTTCGTATACCTCCTATGTGTTCAGAGCTTCTGGCATTTGCTTCTTTTCTTTTGATAATGACAGTTGTAATTGATATAGCCCCAAACCAGTCCTCACCAGCATCCAGCTTCACAAATATCTCTCAACGATCATCGACAATTGGGTTCAATTAGGCTTCAAGCCCATATCCTTTTACTAAGCTTTCCTCTAGAAATAAGCATTGATATGCCCTCTAAATTCTGCTTCCTAGCTTTACACTTAATATTGACATACGTGTGTGGACATTTAATTATAACAAAAACAATATTACTTTTTTGGCCCTCCACATTCCGCACGACATCAGTCACAGATGTGTAGTGGCAATCCCGCACGACATCAGTCGCAGACATAAACCCCGCTCGAATCATTCGCAGATTAGTTGAAATGAGATCTTCTTTAGAAGAGTAATGATTCTCAGTTTATGTTGAAAGACAGTACATGCAGAGTTTTCGTTATCTTTTCAACCTGCAAGTTACAGTGGTAGATAAATTATGGTTTTCACGTATGATTATCGATATGCTGGACAGTTCATAGACCTCGTAATTATCCGTTCCAGCTTATCCACCGTCTCACGGTCTTACAACCTAGCCGATTTATATTGCACAGTCCGCAGACCGCGCGGTTACCTATTTCGGTTTATTCTATTCGGCTACGAAATCTCTCACGGGTTATTATTAATATATTCTGGAATTCGGCCGACTTGATCCTGTCAACTAATTCTAGTCCGTCGGGTTATGGTATTCATTCAAATCAATTCGCGGCTTGCTATGTAAAGAATTTGCAATATGTTTAACTCTATCGTTCAGTAGTTCTCCTTTGGGAAGCGAGTTTCGTATTAAAGTTCGGACAGGCCGCCATAACCAGCTTGGTTTTTTACAATATTTATCCGGTTTATCCCCTTAGCCGAGCAGCTTGTTGATCGCCATGTATCATCTTTATCTCCAATAAAATTACGGCCTATACATTAATCGTGGGACTTCGTGGTACCTTCAACAGTTGAACTACCTTATCTTCTTGGCGAATAATCTCCTGACTGCCCGGCTTATTGCTCTATATACGCTCAAGGATGACCGGATTGTTATAATTTCTCAGACGACTAGTATATCCGATTACCGGTATTCTACTCGAGTTTAACCAGAGCAAAGGTAGTTATTATTCGGTGAAGTCATCGATTAGATTTCTTAAGCCGGAAATGAGTAAGAAAGATTAAGCCGCATACACAAACAAGTAAGTAAAATTATAATAGATTCTCACAAAAGGTAAAATATTTTCATTTCTGATGTCAAGTATAAAAGGTAGACCGCGCGGTTTACAAAATCTTACCGGCGGTCTCAAAAAATGTAAAAACTACTACAAGTAATCTATCCTAACTATTCGGCTTCAGTCTTTTGGACGCAGGAGTACCGGAGTCCGGTTCACCGTCGATGTCGATCTCAGAAGGCGAGTAGTCGCCGCTGTCAGACAAGGATGAACGCGAACTGCCAGTACCCCTGGTCTCTGACCCAGCGACATCAACCCGTGCGGTCTCAGACGCTTGACCGCCGGTTTCTGAAGAAGCGCTCTCGCTCCTGCTTCCCTCGCTGTCCTCCTCTTCCTCTTCTACCTCGCCCTCTCCGCCGATCTTCTCCTTGCCTTTCAGCGCTCGATAAACCGCGGCCACCCTTTTCTTCAAGGATGGATACAGGTCGGCGCAGGTGAAGTCGGTGAATCCCGGGGCGAGGCCGCTGCGATCTCGAAGGGTTTTCAGCGCTCCGTCGATCCCTTGCACAAGCTGCGGAAAGACCGCATCCTGAAATGCCGAGTTGGCCGGATCGTACATTTTCTACAAAGGAAGGAAGAAGGTCAGTCCGAGCGGCTTATTAAATGAGGTCGCATAAATCAGGTAATGTCTTACCGCATTGAGCTCCTTTAGCCGTGCGATTTCTTCATCCTTTTCGGCGAGTTGCCGCTTCAGGTCGCCTTCACTTGCGACTAACCGCCTATGGGCCAGGCCCATATAGTGGTTAGCCACAAAGCTTCTCGCGCCGACCTGCGCGGCAAACCGCGAGAAGTCTTCTGGTGGTATCTTTTTCAGCGCTTTTAGGTTGCGCCTACCGTACAAAGCCGCGCCAGCCGCGGAGGCGTGGCGGCTTATCGTTTCCTTCTCCCAGTTAGGGAGGGCGGTGGAAACTTGTACCGATTTGCCGTCGGCACTCCATTGCATGGTGGGGTTGCCGCGGAGATCCTTCAAGCGGCTGCCCATACCATACAGCGTGAAGTCGCTCGAGGAGTCCGATGCTCCTTCCACTTCAGCCCGCTCCGGCCTGGCCCTCTTGGCCCTCTTCTCCCGCTGTGTAAGGGTTAGGCCGCCAGGAGTTAGCGGCTTGTTCAGCGAGACCGCGACGGCAGCTACAAGGCAAAGTTAACAAGTCATTTAATGAGCCGCGCGGCTAGCAGAGCAGTTCGGCTGGCTGATAGTTACTATCCTGTGCATGGACATCGTCCAAAAGCGGGAGCAGCGGGAGGTAGTGGGTGACATCGAGCTGCTCGCCCTTGAAGAAGTTGAAGATCTCCTTCTCCACGCCGTCCAGTCCGCTGCTGCCAAAAGCGGCTTCGTCCCGAACTTGAGGATTGACCGGCAGGAGGCCGAGTTGACCCTCGAAGATCAGGTATCTTTCTGACCAATTCGGGATTTTGTTCACCAGGTTGACGACCTTTAGCCCCCTGCAGCCAAAGTACAGATGTCCTCTGAAGATCTTTGTCCCAGAGTCCGGAATAGACCGGACCGAAATGCATTCCCTGAACAGCTTCATGGAGAAGCGAACTTTCTACGACCTGAGGTAGGAGATGAAGCTGTAAATCACCGCAATAGAGTTCGGCGGCAGTTGTCCTGGCACTACTCCGTAGTGATCAAAGACCGCAACGGCTTCCATTAGCACAGGGAAGCCGAAGCCGCAGTCAAAGTGATCGATTGGGATAGCGATCTGGTTGGCTGTGGAGGTGTTAATCCGCTCGTGAGGTAGCGGAAGCCGCGCGAGCAGCGGGCTGTCTTTTATATGCTTCTCTGCAAAGCTGTCGAGCTCGGCTTGGGTAAGTCGGCCTTCCTTATGATCCGCCGAATGGAAGGCGGAAGCCGCGTCGGTCCTAACGGCTGGAGCTTTGTCAAACCGCATCGCAATTGCTTTAGCTCGCATTCTGATCTTCTGTGCCGAAAACTCCGGGTTCATCTCAATTTATAGATTTCCTACGCAGCTACAGTAGTGGTTGTCAAATCGCGGTTAGATATCAGGCCGCACGGCTCAACCTGCAAGGTAAAGTATTCTAACCACATTCTAGTTCGGCAGTTCGAGCGACTAAAATTCCAGTACTTGGCGAAATTTCTAAAGAAGAAAAGACAGCGACTAGAAAGTATTCAAACCGCACAAAGCCGCATTCAATTCGCAGTAATATACAATCGAACATACAATAATTGTCCACAGGAATCAAACTGTCCGGCATCACGAGTTGATGCTTATTACAAAGGACAATTAAAGTTCTCATAATTATCTCTCTCCACTCTCTGGAGCGTCTCGCCCAACCCGCGTGACTTGGTCGCCGGCCTGTACCAACTGTACATACACTTGGCTGACAAGGTTATGGATAGAGTGCAGAGTCTGATGAACTCACGAGGTATCACGCTCTACGCGGGCAAATGGAACCAGCGGTAGAGCGTGATCTCCCGGGTCGCCAGAAGCAGCGACCTGCCTAACCGCCGCGACTACTGGTGAATCCAAAGTCTCTCCGGAAGCAGGGCGATTTGGTAGTTGCTGCTGTTCAGCAGTCGTCCCAGCAGGTCGCAAGCCTCTACCAGCCTCCTCTGGTCGGTCCTTATCCCTTTCCTCGTCAAGTCGAGCGGTGGCCGCCCTTTCCCTCTCAATCCGGCCGAGCATCAGCACTAAAGCCTGCAGGTCAAGTTTCTCTGTCTTCTCCTGCTCCAGGTGGGCCAGCGCCTCCAGTGTTCTTTGCTCAGCGGCCTCAAGCGCAGTCCGCATCGTTGTCTTCTCCTCCTCCCAGCTGGCTAGGGACTCCTGCATCCTTTTGTCAGCGGCCTCCAGTGCAGTCCGCTTTGCCGCTTTCTCCATGTCCGCGCTGGCCAGTGCCTCCTGCACCCTTTTGTTAGCGGTTTCCTGAGTAATCCGCATCGTCATTCTCTCCAATTCCAAGCTGACCAAGGCCTCCTGCGTCCTTTTCTCAGCGGCCTCCACCTCAGACCGCATCATTCCTCTCTCCAGCTCCAAGTCTTCCAGCACTTCCTGTGTTCTCTTTTCAGCGGCCTCCAGCATAAACCATTGATCTTCTTCTTGAAGTCGCCACTCTTCTTCCCTGACTCGAAGGGCCTCGACATGCTCCCTTATCCTAGCCTGCAAGACCGCGACTTCGCACTGGAATTCGGCTGTCCTTTGATCGTGGATATGGGGAGGTAATGGTGGTATCAGTGGAAGTAGGCAGGTGGTCAGATCGCCCGGCTTGATGGCAGTTTCAGGCGCACCTGCAGCGAACAAACAAGCGGTTAGATTCAGTAACTTTGCCGGCACCTTTTAAAAGATCTCGTTAGAATGAGACCGCAGCCCGTGATTATCTCTCCTTCAAAAGCCGCAGTATAAAGTCTAGCCGCTGGTCGCCTAAACCTTTCGGAGTCTATTCGCTTCAGCTTTTCTTTCCATAGCCGCGCGGTCTCTTCAGCTTTGCTTTTCAGTTGTGCCATGGTCAGGAAGAAGCTCGCCGGCGGATAAAATATTATGTCCGCTCCCTTCTTCCGTGACCGCGGCTTGTGGAATTTCACAATACGCTTAACTTCTTCGTGTTTACCTTGCAGGGCAGAAAATGTAGTCGCCACCTGCTTCCCGGCGATTAATTTCTTCATCTCCTCTATCTTCTCTCTGAGTTTTAGTTTTTCAGCTCCTTCTGAAACCGCAGGAGCCGGTTCGCCAAGATTCTCTCCTGTAACTTCGACATCGGTGTCGGCGACCTCCGTAGAAGCCGACGGAGTTGCCAGTAACTTGTCCTGCTGCTGGAATTTCTCCATGCCCTTCAGGATATCGCTCAGAGATTCGCTAATCGCAGGCGTACTCTCTTGCTCGTCCGGCTTGGAAGATGGAGTCAACAGACCCTCAGATACTTCTTTCTCTCGCGGCTTATGCTGGAGACTAGCCGCTCCGGTCTTCACAAAAACATTACGGTTATCAACCCGCATCTTCCGCGCCTTCCTGTCCATCCTCTCCTCAAGGGTCTCGACCTTTTTCTTACGTCGCTTCAAGTGGCCGACGATTGTCTCTGTCCGTCTCTTCTTCTCGACCAGAGACCGCTCGGCCTCCAGTAGCTTCTCCGAGTCGTCCTCTTCAACAATGATCAAGTCAGCAGATGTGGGAAATTCACGCGGTTTGGAAGAGTCGACACTCTTCTCCTCCGCCCCTGCGATCTTCAAGAGGGGTTCACCTGAGGGTGAGTAGGTAATGTCGAAAGATTTGGTGTTTCCAGCTTGCGGGAGAGAAGATTTGGAAACCGCTTCAACTTTGGTCGCGGTTTGCGAGGATTCCGCGATGACTTCCATCAGTTTCTTTCCAGAAGCAGAAGCCGCCGGTGTGATCGGCTTCTCAGCTTTCTTCTCGGGCTGTTGGTCAGAACTGTCCGCTCTTCCTCTCCTCCTTTTCGACCCAGACGACTTCTTTTCGCGATCTAACATCGAGGACATGATGTCCATCTTGTAGAAGTCTCTGTCGGCTTGGAGGATTCTAACCGCAAGTGGCGAATAGTGACCCGTGGCTTGACAGAAATCTTGACGAAATGGCAGATCCCTCGGCATTTTATAGGCACAGAAGCATTAATGGCAGTCGCGGTCTCCGGCTTGGCTCTACATTTTCGAAGTTTTTTCAGAAACTTAAAAATGTGCGGGGATTATGTTAACCCGGAATCCGCGACTAGTTCTCCAGGTTTTCAAGTCCGGACTGCTTGTGCTTTCTAGCCACCATTCTCAGCAAACCGGCTTGTTGTCAGGTAAGCCGGGCGGCCTCTCCGTCAGGCCGCCGCCTATTCCAAGGTCAGCCATCGTCCCAAGGGCCGGCCTGTACTTGCCCAAGCTGCGCGACCTATGTCCCAGGTCACCGTCAGAGGAGGTCCAGACCAGCCCGCCTAGAGTCCAAGTTCTGCAGCTCGGCAGAATAAGATCGTCAGGCCGCTCGGCCTATCTCTTGGCTTTGCTTTTTCTTCTCGATTCCCGTCACCGCTGCCCAATTCTCTTGTACCTCGGGCAGCCGGTAATTTTAGCCCTGCCCGTTTGGGCAGGCCCCCAGCCTATAAATAGGGGGCGGGAGTACACCCAAAGCACGCTGATTCGAGTCCAAGAGCTCGCTTGTTAAGAGCTGCGGCCTCGATTCTAGTCCTTTGCAGTCTATTGTCCGGCCGGCTTCCTCCTTTCTTCTTTCTTTTCTAAGTGTAATCGCTTATTTTCCTATAAAAGGAAAGCCCGCCGCAGGAGAGGCATTCAGGCCGCGGCGGGCGAACTCTGGTGTTGCCGCTGATAGCGGCCCTTTCTCCCCTTTTCCTATCCGATCCTATCCGCCATTCCTAGCCGCTAGTAACTGACTAGCCGACAGTCTTTTCCCAATACCTTCCCCAGTGCTCGAACGGTTAGCTGGTGGTGCCCGTTTTCCCCGTCGCATTTCGTGCATCAACAAGCGGGTCGAGACACACGATTACTTACACTAGAGGAACAACTATCATAACAGAATATGAAAATAAAGAGGATGGCTCCGACCAAAAGCGAACAAAAAGGGGTCGGTTGGCTCCCAAAATTCGGGACTTGATACCGAGTCTTTAGGACCTACCTCTCCAACAAGCACACTACTCGTCGTAAGCCGGACTCGATACATCATCCATATTTAACAGATACAAGATCCTAGGTGAATCACTCTTATTAAGTGACTTAAAACTATTTTTAGTTTGCTTGCCTAATTGATAAGCCCTGCAGAGTCATTCCTTCTTGTAGGGGCCAGAAGGTAGTCCTATAATAAGGTTGTCCTTGGATAGCCTAGCAATGGTTGTAAGGTTTATATGTCCTAATCTCTTATGCCATAGTTCATTTGGTGTACAAACAGAATTGAACAAGCAGATATCTACCTTAGTTGAATGAAAATCTACAAGATAGATGTTACCTTTCCTTTTACTTATCAACACAGTTGTGTTGTCCTCTGATCTGATTTTGCATGAGGATTTTTTGAATGTCACTTGGTAGCCTTCATCACATAGTTGACTGATGTTGATTAAGTTGTGCTTCAGTCCTTCAACATAAGCCACCTTCTTGAATGTGACTGACCCTATTTGGACTGCACCATATCCCTTTGTCTGTCCAAAGTTTGAGTCTCCAAATATGACTTTGGGTCCAATCTTGGCTTTGAAGGATGTAAGATTATCCTTGCTCCCAGTCATGTGCTTTGAGCACCCACTATCAAGATACCATTGCTGGTTTATTGTTGGATAGGTCTTCACCTGCACATAAAACAATTTATTTGTTTTTGACCCAGTTTACCTTGGGCCTAGGTTGATAGCCTTTAAATTCTGAAATAAAAGACATCCCTGGTTGACTCTTATAGCCTTCGGGATTATATCTCCTAGGAGGTATTATCCATTCAGCATAAGGGTTAAAGCCTTGGGATGTAGGACAACTAGGATTTAAGTTTGACTTACCCTTAAAAAAATGTTCAATGCTCTGAGCTCTGTTCGATGATCTCTGAACATAGTTCGACGATCTTGGGTCAGATCGTCGAGCTCCGTTCGAAGATCGATTTTGCCAGAGTACAGAGTTCAGAGATCATTGACCTGAGTTCGACGATTAAGCTTGAGATCGCTGAGCTCCGTTAGAAGATCGTCGAGCTCTGTTCGACGTTTTCAATTGAACTTTGTTTTTCTTAGGTAAATCAGAATTTTTCCTAGCCACCTCTACAACTCCCTTTCCTTTATCTGAAATAAACTTAATTGGGGTTGTTAACACTATAGGTTGGTTGGATGAAGCACCCAAGCCCAGTGTACTGTTAAGTCTTGAGTTCATTTTGCTTGTGATGTCAATCAGTTTGATGCTTCTCCCATTAAGGGATTCTTCAAACTTCTTTGCCTGAGATAGTTCACTTTTCAATGAAGCTATCTCCTCCCTACAACATTCCAACTCCTCTGAGAGTTTGAGGTTATCTGATTTTAAAGTGCTATGTTTAAATAATTGATTTCTGAGAGAGATAATCTCTTTCTCAGACTTTAGCAGGTCTAAACAAAGTACCTTAAATTCAAATCTAAAGTCCTCTGAATTGAAATCAAAAGAATATATTACCTGATCTTCTTCAGCTTCATGTTCGGATTCAAATTCCGACTCTTGTTCTGCATCAGAATTATGTTGAGAGGAATTGATAGCCATCATGCAGAACTCCTTCTCTTGAGCATCATTTTCATCATCACTTGAGCTTGATGAAGCCTCTGATTCTTCTTCAGTTTCACTCCAGGTTTCAGCTACAAATCCCTTCCTGGTGTGTTTGTTCTTGCTGGAGGAGGATTTGTCATTGTAGTTTCTCCTGAAGTCTTTGTCGCTTTTCCTATCTTTCTTATCTTTCTTGTCCTTATTTTGATTTTCTGGACAGTCAGGCACAATGTGGCCTTGTTTCCTGCATCCAAAACAAATAATCTCTTTATTACTAGATTTATCATACGTTGGCTTTTCATGGCCTCTGGATGACCTTTTCTTGAAGTCTCTTCTAGCCATCTTGTAGAATCTTTTGGCTAGTAGACTCATTAGCTCTTCATTGCCTGTGACCTTGTCTTCAGGCCGTTCTTCTGTAGCCTTAAAAGCAATTGTCTTCTCCTTCCTTGTTGTTGGAGAAGCTGTCTTTTGCTCTTCCTCTCTATTTTTAATGAGCAGCTCATAAGACTTGAGCTTGCCCAATAGAGCTTCAGTGGTGATCTCATTTAGGCTTCTGACATCCTTGATTGGCCAGATCCTTGAGTCCCAAGTGCTGGGGAAGCACATTAGGATCTTATCATTGAGTTCAGTCAATGAGATCTCCTTGTCCAAAGTCTTTAGTTCACTAACAATCAGACAATGTCTGTTACACATGTCAACTACTGACTCAGTTTCTCCCTTCTTAAAATTCTCATACTTAGTTATGAGATGGGATCTTCTGTCCTTTCTTTCATCAGCTGATCCTGACACAAGCTCAGATAGCTTGTACCATATTTCTTTTGCTGAGTTGCATTCAGCCACTTTTTGAAATATGTCATCAGACATTGTCTGAGCCAATATATTCATTGCCTTAGCATCAGCAACTTTCCACTTCTTGATGTCTGCATCTGTTCCTGAAGGAGGTAGAATAGCACTTGTACTTGTAGTTGCTGGTGGTCTTGGACACATTGTCAAAACAGAATTAAAGATATCCTCATAAATAGAGTTCATGTATAATTTAATTCTTGCCTTCCAAAGTGCAAACTTAGAAAGATTTCACACTGGAGGTCTGGTGCTTGCATAGTCTTTGTTCTGTGCCATTGATTTCTATGAAAGTAAATATAATAAAACTACTATCCCTCTATAAAAGATTGATCTTATCAGAGATCTTTTGGTTCAGGTGTTTGCCTGTAGGAACAACCAATCAAGTGAAGATCTAGTTGTTGAATAACCAACCTGCCTCTGATACAAATTGAAAGTTAGGGTAAGATCTACCTTTACTCTAGAGGGGGGTGAATAGAGTATATTAAAATAATTTTTGCAAATTAAAAATTGATTGGCAGTGGAAGACTTAATTTATTTATATGTGTATAGTGCTTCCAGTAAAATAAAAGAAAGCAAGAAACTTAATCACATCACACAACAAATAAAACACAGGCAACTAGAAGACATAAGGAGCTATAGTGGTTCCCCAATCAACCTGGGTACATCCACTCTTCTACCACTCTAGGTAGGAATCCACTGCAGGAATAGTTGATCAGGTGTCCTGGGCACCAATGAGTTTTTGGCAAGGTGCTCAAAAACCAAAATAGATTTTTGATCAGGTGTCTTGCCACCACTAGGTTTTGACAAGGTCTCAGAAACCAAACACAAAACTTTTGAAGGGAGTTTTGAGTAACCCTTTTACAACAGAATAAAAGAAAAAGAAAGTGTAGTTGTTCTTCTCTGTCAACAGTCAAAGAGAAGACTAGTGGATTGATGATATCAAAGCTCCCCCTGAGATTTGTAGTTGTTCAGGAAGAGAAGCTTTACACAGGGTGATAGGCCTTTAGAATGATTGTGATCTCTAGCAAAAGATGATTTCAGCAATGGCTGAAATGTGTTCTGTCTGGAGTCTTGATTGATGAAGCCGAACACTTGAATCAAAGATGAGATACTGTACTCCTATAGTTCTTATGTGTGTCTCACAGATCTCAGATATTGTTCTGAGGTTTTCTCTTGTTGGTATTATTGTTGTCTGTTGTCTGTCTCTATTGTTTGAAAAGATATATTGATATCTAATCTTCTAGATAGTCATTGTCCAGTCATAAATGACTTTCTTAATTGATAACTGTCTCTGGAGGAAAGTCCTAAGAAACATTTTCTTTTAGTCTCCTTGAAACTTGCTCCATATTGATTGAAACGGCTACAAAATTCTTTGCATTAAATGATGGATATGAATAAACTTGAATTCCATAACTCACTGAATTTGAAATCCTAAAATCGTCGATCTCTCAAGAAAATTATCGATCTGAGCTCGACTACCGTCGACCTGAGCTTAGAGACTAGAACTTGACTTGAAACAGAAATCATCAATCTGAGCTAGACTATCATCGATCTGAGCTCAGAGATCTAAATTTTTGATAGAGACAGAAGCGTCGATCTGAGCTCTAAGATCGTCGAACCGAGTTCGACGACTCGTTGAACTGAGCTCAGAGATAGTCAAACTGAGTTCGACGCCTCGTCGATCTGAGCTCGACGATAATTGCCTGAGAATTTCTGCACTTGTAATCTGATCTAGGAGGTCTTGGGGAAGCTTTCAAAGCAAAGTTCTGAGCCTTAGACCTATTCTAGTTTGACCTTTAAATCTATACAATGCGGTCAAGACACATTCCTAAGGACATAGTGATCCTTACCCAAATCTGTAATAGGGTGTTCCAACAACCTGCTAATCTCTGCAAAAGAGAAGCCAAAAGTAGGTAAATTAACATATAATATGAATACCTGAAGAGAACTCATGAACAACTAGTAATATAAGCTAAAGAAAAGTCAAAAGTAAGTAAATAAACATATAAAACGAGTACCTAAGGTGAAATTGTGAACACCTGCAAATCTCTGCAAAAGAGATTCAAAAGCAGAAAAATTAACATATAACGTGTGTACAAGAAGAGAACTCACGAACACCTGCTAATCTCTTTAAAAAAGATGTCAAAAGCAGTTAAACATATAATGCAAGTAGCTGAGGTTAACTCACAAATTCCTACTAATTTCTGCCAAAGAGAAGTGAAAAGTAGTTAAATTAACATATAACTTGAATTCCTGAAGAGAACATGTGAACACCTACTATTTTCCAAAAAAAAGGAAGTCAAAAGTAGGTAAATAAACATATAAAGCGAGTACCTGAGGTGAACATGCGGACACCTACAAATCTCTGCAAAAGAGATGTCCAAAACAGGTAAATTAAAATATAACGCGAGTACCTGAAGAGAACTCACGAAAACATACTAATCTCTGCAAAAGAGAAGTCAAAAGAAGGTAAATAAACATATAACACGAGTATCTAAGGTGAACTCACGAACACCTACCAATCTTTGCAAAAGAGAGGTCAAAAGCAGGTAAATTTTAAATAATACGTGAGTACATGAAGAGAATTCACGAACACTAGCTAATCTCCTCAAAAGAGATGTTAATAGCATGTAAATAAACAAAAAGCATGTGTACCTGAGGTAAACTTTCAAACACCAGCTAATCTCTGTAAAAGAAAAGTCAAAAGCATTTAAATTAACATATAACGTGAATACTTGAAGAGAACTTGCAAACAACTGCTCATATCTGCAAAAGAGATGTAAAAAATAGGTAAATAAACATATAACATGAGTACTTGAGGTGATTAGCTCAAATATAGTGAATTTTGTTTAAAGCAATGCTATGCATGAGATGGTATCTTTTTACTTTTTTTAAAAAAATAACAAACAGGCAAACCTAGCATAAAACCTTCCTAGAGAGCAAGTAAAACCAACCAGTCATCAATAAATGATTAAGTAGCTGGCAGGTATCTTAACAACATAAAAACTTTGGTGGGCATCAACAAACTGACACGAACCCACCAAAGGGAAAAAAACAAGTATGTCTAAATTAAAAATAAAACAACAACACTACCTCATACTTGTGAGGAGAAGACAATTGCAATAATAGCAGAAAACCAGTAACCACCAAACCTAGCCGCTCAACCGGCTACTGTTCCAAACGGAGGCATTCAGAAGAAAATAATACATCAGCAAGAATATACAAGTGATGTTCCAAGATCAAAATTAGTAATAATCCAAAAAGAAAAAATGAGGGGGTTACCAACCCTAACATGAGAAAAGCTCACAAACCTCAGCTAATAAGCCATAAGATAAAGATAAAAGGGTTACTTAAAAAGTTCAACGATAAGAAATTTGCACCAAGTGCGATAAATATCCATGCTTTACATAAAAATAAAGTACATATAAGTAAGTGTATATATATAAGAGGTTTGCCTGTTCATCATATATCGGGCAAAAATACAGGCAGAAAATCCGGCACCTGCGCTGGTGGTCTCCTCCTCCACACACCGGCATCAAAAGTTTCTTAAGGGCCAAGTTCGGGTGGTCTCCTCCTCCACTCACCCGCAACACATCACCGGGGAAAATAAGAAACCTACTATGGTGGTCTCCTCCTCCACACACTAGCAGTCAAAAACTCACTCCCAGAAATCTGCCAGGCGAAAATATGCACAGAATGGCCAATAAGGAAATTATCCAGCAAATATATAACGGTATACTCGATGAATAGGAGAGTCATTCGACGAACAGCTTCTAAGTATACACAGATTCATTGAAAATACAAGACGAATAACCTCAACACGCCAAGTCAAACTCGATGAATTGGACTGAATTTGGCGAGAAGAGAAAAATATAAGTCCACACTGATTCATCGAGTATACTCGACGAATACAGTTGATACTCGACGAATTAGCCTTGGTAGCACGAGAAAAATTGGCTAACTTAACGATATACGATGAATCGGTGAAAGTAAACCAAGTCCATGGGAAAATTGTCAAGTATACTCAATGCCTTGAATCCTCTCAATGCCACGCCAAGTGCACTCAATGAACTCGATGCCAAACAGAAAACTCAATGGAGTTGATATCACTCGACACCTTTCACTCAATTACAAGGTTTCACTCAACTCTTTCAACGCCAAAGCAGTCTAACTCGACACCTGGACTTTAACTCAGCGAAGTTTACATCACTCAACTCCTTCACTCGATGCTCTCGATGCCAAACAAACTATAATAGACGAATTTGTCGAGTTAACAGGATGCTTTTGACTTAGACTCAAAGACCACTCGATGCTCTCAATGACAAGTCTAATTCACTCAATGCCAAGACTGGCATTCGACAAATCCATCATGAATACCCGACGAATTTGCCTTAGACACAAGAATCACTCAATGCTATGACTACACTTAATGCCAAAGGCTAATACTCAGCAAATTCATTAAGATTGCTCTACAAATCTGACTCCACTCAACGCCAATACCCTTCGACAAAATAGACTTAATCCAAGACCCATATTTGATGAATTTCAATCAGGCTAAACCCACCACACTCGGCGAATTTTTAAACATAAGCTAAATGTCACATTCAATGAATTTGTCTATACTTAGACTATTATATACAATGAATTCAACTTAGGCTAACTACCATATACTCAGCGGGTTGACCTAGACTAGCAGTTCTATAGGGTGAATCTTACTCCTTACTTGACTAGGAATTTTACACTACTCATTAGATTGAACTTTGCTAATCCCTACCCTACTCCTCATTGTAAGGAGGGAAGAAGAAAACAATAATAAAAAGACGAAAAAATCTTGGGAAGGGGAAGAAATCACCACTTGCCTCTATCTCCAGAAATTCGGCCACACAAGCGCCCTTCCTAACAGATCCGATCGTAAAAACACCTTGGCTACACTTCCTGAAACTTTTCAAGGAAAAAGAGGGTCAAAAACGCATAACCTAACGTCCAAAAACTCAAGGAATGGGAAAAACTCACCGCACATACGTAGATCTCTGCGAGAGCAGTCCAAATCTACTCTCTGATGATGATTTCGAGAACCAAAGCTCCGCAATCGGCAACCAAAAGCCTATAAATGTCCGTCGTTCTCCCACTTTCGTGAAACAGTCCGATGACTTGGGGAGATGATGAATAGGGTTTCCAGCACATCTCTAACTATTGATAATGATATAAAAGTAATATAATATTCTATTATAAGTAATTACATAAATATACGTCCAAACGACCCTAAACTCAAACCAACTCAAAATTTTATTAAATTTACATCGTAGCTAAATATCGATGCTACAAATACAACAACAAATTCTAAATCGAAATCTGACAAACCAAACAAACGTAAAAACTCCCCGATGCCCAAAACTCCAAAACAACCCAAAAAAGCTCCACCGAGTTCCAAAACAAATCCGGCTCACAAGGGAAACTACAAAAACTCCCTAGAAATTAGTCAAGCTAATATTTTAAGTCAAAACCTCATATACAAAATGAGCAAAAGCCATGCTCGAGCAATAATACATATCAACTATGCGACAACGTAACGCCCTGACGTCAAAAATACGCCACTATAGGAATTAAGGTAAACATCGAAAAAATCTGGGGCATTACATCCACTCCACATAAAAGAAAGTTTCGTCCCGAAACTATATATACGATATGAAAGATAGGGGTAGACCTGATTTACTCTAGAGGGGGGGGGGTGAATAGAGTAACTTAAAACCTTTGCATGTTTTTAAATTATATCAGAGAAATTAGTGATAATAGTAGTAGTATAGAAAAGGAAGAAAAACTAGGCTAAGCTACACTATCACAACATATCAAAATAAAGAAAGAATGATCACATAGACAACACAAAAATTTTATAGTGGTTTCCCAAATCTTGGTACATCAACTCTTCTACCATCCTGGTAGGAATCCACTATCAGGCTTTTTATTGGGTGACTACCACTACAGGTTTTTGCTCATGTGCCCTATCACCACAAGATCTATTTGCAGGGAGATCTCACAACCCTTTAGTCTTTTGATCAGGTGCCCAAAAATAACAGAAGAACTTTTGAACGGAGTAAATAAACCCTTTTTTTTGTGAGGAAGGATGGTGATATTGTCTTCTCTTTTCTCTATACAACAGAGAAGACTAGTGGATTGTTGTTTTCAAAGCTCCCCCTGAAATGTTGAATGGTTCAAGAAGATTGGAGCTTTGCTCAGGGTGTACATCTTCAGCCTTGTCTTGATGATATCCAGGAACTAGCAGACTGATCTAAGAGTTGTTGTCCTTGAAGATTCCTGGTGTAGAAGTTGAAGAAGACTCTTGATATATGATTGATGTTCTTCTTCAGTCTTCTATAAGATCAAGGAGAAAACTGATTGTTTTTTTGCACAGAGAAGAAGTAGATATTCTTCTGTATGTTCTGTGTCTCTTCTCTGTATCACACTTGTGTTCTGGTGGTATTTTCTGTGTGTTCTAAGTACTCAGTATGGAGAGCCATCTAAAGAAATTCTCTTTTATATTCTGCTATCAAATTCTCTCTTGAATTTGAATTCCAAGCCTTAATTGCTGACTGATTCTGGAGAATGAAACTGCTGGAATATCTTCTTTAATAAGTTTCCCTAACTGTCCCATTAAAATAAGCAAGTAATTAACTCTGATGAATTCCATAATTAATGCTGCCAAGAATGGCTATATTTTTGAGAATATGAGCATTAATTACTCAGAGAAATACTGCTAAATAATATAATAAATTGGGGACAGAAAAAAAGGAAAACTTCTCAATCTGACTCGGGATAGAATTCGTCGACCTCTGGGCATATTTCGTCAACTGGAGTTCCAAGTTCGTCAAGCTGAGAATTCCTGTTCGTCGACCTGAGCTCAATAAACTTCTTTCTGGAAATATCTTGCCAATTCTTAGCTCCAAGTTCGTCGAGTAGAGAATCTGTCTTAAGGAAGAGATCGTAGGCCTGAGCTTGAATATCATCGAGCTCAACTCATAGAATAAATACTGAGTTCGTCGATCTGTGATCGACGATCGTCGAGCTGAGTTCAAAAAACTTCAAACTAAAAGTTGGAACTCTAAATTCTTCTAAGTCATGAGTCTACTGAAGTCTACTGCAAGCTGGTCCATGAAGATTGAACCTAAAGACTAGCCTAAACTCTAGGACAAACAGACTTGACCCTAGCTATACAATGGGGGTCAAACACCTCCTAATTAGTGAACCTAGCCCAAATCCAAACTAGGGATCCAACACAATAGAATTTTCTTAAAGAAGGAAAATAACCAAGGGTTATTGAATAAAAAAACTTACCAAAGAAACTAGGGGAACAGATGAGGATGAGACTCCCTCATGGATGACTCTAACTTCTAAGACGCGCATTCCACGTCTTTGTTTCTCCACAAAACCTTGACCATGGGTATTATCTTCATTAACAACACCCGATCTTGTGTATCCAGAATGCGAATAGGAATCTCAACATAAGAAAGGTTGGGCTATAACTGGGGCACCGAATCAAGAACTTGCCGATCACTAAGAACACATTTCCGCAACTAGCTCATATAAAACACATTTTGCACACCAGGAAAATTTGCAAGCAAATCCAGCCTATAATCTAACCCTCTAATTCATTTAATAACTTGGAAAGGTCCCACATAACTTGGATCCAGCTTATGGTACTTTCCAAACCTCTTAATGCTAGACTTCAGAGAAACCTTGATAAACCCCATGTCCCCAACTACAAATTCCAGATCAATCCTTCTCTGAATAGCGTTCTTATCATAATGCTCCTGAGTTATCCAAAGCTTCTCTTGAATATGTGTCACATAAGTATTCCTCTCTTCTAAGGCTTCTAGACCCAACAACAGTTCTTCACCAACTTCGGCCCAAAACAAGGGAGTTCCACAACGTCTCCCATACAAAGTCTCAAACGAGGCCATATGCTCTCTCCTGATAAATGTTATTATTGGCGAATTCCATCAATCTTAGCCGCTCGTCCCACACTCCTCCGTGGTCCTAGATATAACATCTTATCATATCTTCGACAATCTGATTTACTTTATCCGTCAGACCATTATTCTATGGACGATATGCGGTTGAATATCTGAGGTCGGTACCCAACTCTTCCTATAAACTTTTCCAAAAATGAGATGAAAACCTGCACTCTCGATCTGACAAAATACTAACAGGTACTTTATGTAGTCTGATGACCTCATCCAAATATAAATCTTCTATTTTTTTCATAGTGTAATCAATCTTAAATGGTACGAAGCGAGCATACTTCGCTAGTCTGTCAACTATGACCCATAATGAATCATGTCCTCGGATAGATCTTGGTAAACCAGTAATAAAATCTAAAGAAATACTCTCACACTTCCAACTTGGAATCTCCAAAGGCATCAGCTTGCCACCAGGCCTTCCATGGTCTGCTTTCACACGCTTGCAGGTGAAACACTTAGACACAAACTTGGCTAGATTGTTTTTATTCCATACCACCAAACAATCTATTTCAAATCTCTATACATATTAGTAGAACTAGGGTGGTAGGTAACACTATAACCATGCTCCTCACTGTGAAACTTAGCTCGAATATCCTCAATATCGGGGATACAAAATCTTTCGCAGTATTTCAAAGTACCCGCATCATTGATTGAATAGTCTGGTAACTCTCCTTTCTCAGTTCTATTATGAAGATGCTGCAAATCAAGATCATCTTTTTCATGTAGCCTTGAAAGTGTAATCCACGAAGGGTCTTCTACTTGCAAAATGCTTTGCGATTCGCTACTTCCGATCAAGATACCCATCAATTGAAATTCCTCAACCAAGGATTCTACTAAAAGTCCAAAGAACTACGCGGTCTTTCTACTCAAGGAATCGGCTACCACATTAGCTTTTCCCGGATGATATTGGATCTCGATATTGTAATCCGCGAGATATTATAACCATCTAAGCTGGCGCAAATTTAATTCCTTCTGAGTGAAGACGTACTTCAAGATCTTATAGTTAGTGTAAATAATACATAATACGCCATACAACAAGTGTCTCCACAACTTCAAGGCATAAAATACTGCCAGAAACTCCAAGTAATGTGTAGGGTAATTCCTCTCATGGATCTTTAATTTCCTTGAACCATACCCAATTACCATTCCTTCTTAAATAAAAACACATCCAAGCTCGACATGCAATTCATCCACATAAATGGTATATTCCAATCCTTTGGAAGGTAAAGTTAACACTAGAGCAGTCCATAATCTCTTTTTCAATTCCAGAAAAGCTTCGTCGCATTTATTGCTCCACACAAATGATGTGTTCTGCGTAAGCTTAGTCAGGGGTGCAGATAATGTAGAAAATACTTCCACAAACCTTCTTTAATAGCCTACAAATCATAGGAAGCTTCTTATCTCTTTAGGTGTGGTAGGTGTTTTCCAATCCATTACGGCAGCTATCTTTTCAGGGTCAACAAAAATTCCATCCTTATTCACAATAAAACCCAAAAAGGAAACTTGACGTAGTAAAAAATCACACTTACTCAACTTAGCATACAACTTGTGCTCTCTCAAGATAGATAAAACAACCGCATGTCCTGGGCCTTCTCCTCAGCACTCTAGGAATAAACCAGAACATCATCTATGAACAAAACCACAAAACAGTCCATAAAATCCTTGAACACTCTGTTCATCATGTCCATGAAGGTAGAGGGTGCATTTGTCAAACCAAATTACATTACCAAGAACTCAAAATATCCATGTCGAGAATGGAAAGCAGTCCGCAGAACATCCAACTCGCAGATTATCAACTGATGGTATCCTTAACGAAGGTAAATCTTCGAAAATACTGTACTACCATGCAACTGGTCAAACAAATCATCAATCCGTAGTAAGGGATATCTATTCTTTATAGTTACCTTGTTCAATTCCTTATAATCGATGCATAACCCCATAGATCCATCCTTCATCTTTACAAACAACACATGAGTACCCCAAGGCGAAGAATTTGGCCTAATGAATCCACACACAAAAAAATCATCTAGCTAGGTACGTAACTCTTCCAGCTCATGCGGGTCCATATGGTACAGTGCCTTAGCAATGGGGCGATTAACCGGCCCCAAATCTATAACAAGCTCTATATCTTTCTTAGGAAGAAGACTGGGAAGACTATCTGGGAAAAAATCAGGAAACTTGAGAAACCATAGCAACATACTTTACGTGCATCAAACTACTAGCAGTTTCCAAAACAGAAACAAAATAAGCAAAACAACTGGAATTCAAAAGTTTCCGAGCACATATCACAGAAATAATCTAGGTATCCTGGCGCGGAAAACCATAAACACTCCTGGTGTGGCTGTTGTCCTTCTTGAATTCCAAACACTTAACCTTGCACTGGATAACTGCATCATACCTGGACAACAAGTCCATGCCCAAGATCACATTGAAGTCCTCTAGGTCTAGCTCCTTTAAATTAGTAAAATCTAGGAAATCCCATATAAGGATCAGACAACTCCTTATACCTGGGTCCAACGATACCGAACCACCAGAAGGAAACTTAACGTGAAATAAATCGCTAACTAGATTGATATTCAGACAATGACGTTCTACGAAAGCCCTAGCCACGAATGAGTGGGTAGCACCAGAATCGAAAAGAACGCATGCCCAATGGTTCTTTACCTTAAACCTTCCTATAAAATTGCATACGTAACTAAGCGAACAAACATCGAAACTACGACTACGAGCCAAAAGTTAAAACTAGATAAGAATTTAACCTGAAATCACTTGGGTGGACGTCTGCTAATAAGTTGTAAATATATGTATTTTATAGTACTTGATTTAGGTTGTTTTAGTTCATTTTTGTCATTTTTAATTATCTTTGTTCAATAAAATGTCTCTTTTTGTAAATACTTAAATTTATTTTGTTTTCTGTAATTTTGCAGAAAAAGACGCAAAAATTCAAATGACCGTGTCGACGCTAGCAATTCGAGGCTCGACATTCATAGATCGACACTCATCGATCTCAGTTCGATATTCGTCAATCTCAGTTCGACATTCGTCGAATGAGGCTCAACACTCAAAGCCAGCTCAACATTCGTTGATCGACATTCATTGATCGACATTTGTCGATCGGCATTCGTCGATCGGTATTCGACGATCGGCATTCGCCGATCAATGCTCGACGTTTGTCGATCGACTTTTCAATCAATGCTAGATCGATATTTGTCAATCTCAGTTCGGCCTTCTTCGAACGATGTTTAACATTTCACGCCAGCTCGACGATTTAACTCAGCATTCGACGTTAGTAGAACGAATACGACGATTTAACTCAGCATTCGACGTTCATTAAATAAAGCTCGATGATTAAACTCAAACAAATTCAACACTCAATGCCCCGTGACCAGGACGTGTCCCGTACCCACTGCTTCTAGAACTAGGCCAGTCATCAGGATTTTGGCTTCCCCTACACTGCAGCGTTCCACCTTTTTCTTTTCTTTTTATCTATAAATGTAAATTTCTATATGTCCCAAGGGTTAAAACTTTTGGGCCAATTTTATTCTTTGTGGGCTGCTTGGGTTCACTTCTTACTATGTAAGGAGAATTTTCTCTGCCTCTATTTTATGTTTGTTTTAGATTTGGAATCAACTTTTTCATTTAACAAAATATGTTAGATTTTCTCTCCTCATGTTGTCTTGGAATGCATATGAGTGCCCCACTTTTATTCAACATTTATCCTTTGTTTTTCTTTGTCTTCCACTGTAAAAATGCATGCGTGTGTGTATGAGTTTAATTATATGTTTTTATTTTTTTTCATTTTTTTCATTGTTTTGTTTTACTTAGCTTTTGTTTATTTTTTCTATAATAGTGATTAGTTGTTATGATAGCTTTTATTTTCTTGTTCGTTAGGTTTGTTTAATTTTAGTTTTTTTTTTGTACTTTAATTTCATTTTTATGGTTATATAAAAGTGTTTTCAAAGTGGCTTTCACCCTTTTTTTACTTAGTCTTATAATTTTTGTAAAACTTTTGTTCTTCTCAACCTATTTTCCACTTTTTAACTTCTTTTATAAAATTATAAGAACGAAAAAGTTGTCATTTTAATTTTTCAAACACTTTGATTTTTTTGCTTTAATTTTAAAAATGTGTCTCTCTTTAACTTTTATTTTACTTTTTTATGTCTTTTTGGTAAACTTTAGGAGTAGAAATGTTGTTATTTAAATTTTTAGATACATTGTTTTCTTTATTTTGATTGAGTGTGTGAGTGTATGAGATAATTTTTAATGCTTTCTTTATTGCTTTCTTAATTGTATGTAAAGTGTGTGTGTGTACGAGATAGTGTTTATTGCTTTCTTTCAATTATATAGAGTGTGTGCGTGTGTGCATCTATTTCCTCCAACTCATTTGAGTAGGACTCAATTTCATTTTCCACCGAATCGTTTCAGTAGGACTTATAATTTTCCACCTACTCGTTTGATTAGGACTTGTAATTTCTTGCTTACTCATTTGAGTAGTACTTGTCAATTCACTACTTTTATTTCCCGCCTACTCGTTTGAGTAGGACTTGTCATTTCCTGACTACTCATTTGAGTAGAACCTGTCATTTCCTTCCTACCTCGTTTGAGTAGGACTTGTAATTTCAATTATGTTTTCCTTTGTGTAACTTATCTTTTTCTTAATTATTGGTTCGAAGTGTGTGTAAGTTCTTCATTTAGTAAGTGTTTTTTTTCTTCTTTACCCTTTTGTTCCTAACGTTACGTTATTTTTACGTCCTCTTTTTATAACCATATAGTGCTTAGTTTTTTTACTCACGCCTCTTCAATCTCATAAACGTTCCCCATACCGATGAGTGGCTAATCGTTCTTAGATCTCGACATCAAAAAGCATTTGGACATGAAATCACTCTAATTAAATAAAGGTCTTTTTCTAACTTTAATTAAAGGGCTTAAGGTTTGCCTCGGGTATACGACGCGTAGAACCACATATAAATGTGTGGGCTTAATTTCTGTCATCCATACGCTAACTAGCCGAGAGACCGTGCGTAAGGACCGATAACCATTGGGTAAAAAGAGTTGCGTACATACCGTCGAGAGAGGAGAAGCGTAATTCTACCGTATTGGGTTCTCCACCCAATAGCGGGATTCTTAGCGTAATGCGAGAATTAAGAGGAATCCTTCGTCGGAAGAGAGTTCGGTCGAGCAATCTTAATGTTCAGGCGAGCCATATTCCTAGAGATAGGTGAGCTCGTGTTTGTGGAACCTCCACGGGCAAGTTGCCTTTAATTAATTTGAAAATTAAGTTCTATAATTATTAAGAGTCATTTTAGTTTCGATCCGATTCGATGCCGTGCGTTAACGCTTCATCAAATTTTTCTAAGTCCTTTTTTTTACAACTCACTTTTATAACCGCTTTAGTTAACTAAAACCCGACCAGTTATTTACGGTAAAATAATAGTCCCTTTGGAAGGAGTAGAAATAGTCAACTGGCCCCGGGAAATATACGAGCTCGATATTCCCAACCGGAATATCCTGTATTACTTGCGACATGTGCACTTGCCTCCCTCTCGCTACGTCAAATCCGAACCCAGTGCCCTCATCGTCTGAATTGATAGCTCGGCCTCTACGCGCATCGTGTTTTTGGCACCGTTGTCGGGGAGATCTTGTAATTCTATTTTGAATTCCCGAGTCTATTAATTTTACCTATTTTCCAAAAAAAGGGAGAAAACTTAAATACTCTCCATAAAACCTAATTTTCTTATTTATTAGTATATATTTTAGGGTGTATGACCCGTGGACAACCTTCTGTCTCTGCGAATTTTTATTTTGACCCAGAGATCGAACGCTCCCTTGCGCGTATTCGATCTCAATGCCGAAATCCTTGTTTAGACCCCGAAGAATCCGCCGGAGAACCATCTGCTGTATTTATGGCCGACCATAAACCTGCCCAAGCGGCTGAGTGTACTATGTCTTATTAAGCCTAGCCTAATCGGGATGATACGGGTCTTGTATTGTTTGTCCTATGGTGGAAAATAATAATTTTAAAATAAAATCGTGTGTCATTCAAATGATCCAAAACGCCATGAGTTTGATAGACTACCGGATTAGGACTCGAATGTTTACTTGTCTAATTTTTTAGAAATATGTGACACCTTTAAAATTATTTGTGTCACTGATGATGCCATTTGCTTGCGCTTATTTTCTTTTTTGCTTAAATCCAAGTCTAAGGCGTGGTTGAATTCCCTCCCGCGAGGATGTATCACCATATGGGTTGAGTTGGCGAAGCGCTTCCTAACAAAGTACTTTTCGCCCGCAAAAACTACAAAGTTACGGACGGGTATTTCTTTGTTTGTGCAAAATGATCCAGAGTCTCTATATGAGACTTGGGAGTTGTTTAAGGAATTCCTCCATAGTTGCCCGCACCACGGGCTACCAATATGGCTATAGGTACAAATTTTTTATAATGGCCTTAATTTTAAGGCGGGTCAAATGATTGACGCGGCTGCTGGTGCACATTAGACAATAAAATCCCAAGGTCGCCCAGGCTTTATTCGAAGAATTGGCTATAGACGCCTACCAGTGGAACATCCCGTGGTGACGCCCAAAGCAGACGATTGGCCTTTTTGAAGTGGATTCCACTGCTCTCTTAACCCTTCAAGTTGAAAGGTTAACAATGCAGGTGGCGGAGATGTCTTCTGCCTCCTTTACACCGCCTTATTTTATTCCCCTAAATGTCTGCGTGGCCGAATAGTTTGTAGACTTCGTGGGAAATTCTGTTAATCCTTCCTTAAACCACAAAAATAACCCTTATAGTAATAACTATAAACAGGGTAGGAGGAACCACCCCAATTTTTCATAGAGCAACCCGAACAACGTGCAGTGCCCGCCTAATTCTTTTTCTCCCGCATTTCCATGCCCTCCTCCAAAACCTTTTCAAGTGGAGGAAGTTTTTTATAAATATGTCGCGTCCAATGAGTTAAATATCCAGAACATCACCGGATCGCTAAAAAATATTGAACTATAGGTTCGACAGGTTGTGTAACTAATGTTGGAACGCACGCACGAGGTGCTGCCAGGGAACACGTAGCCCAACCCACGGGAGAAGATTAATGTTATAACCCTCTATAGCGGTAAGGATGTGGTCGATCCAAAATGGATCGATCCACAGGGTTTTTAAATGGGCCTCCCAAAACACGTTCCAGGGAAGTTCCTACCCTCCCTTTTTATTTTTGTACATCTTGTATTTCATTTCTTTTATATTTCGCATACTTATATTGCAATATTGGGGACAATGTTGGACTTAAGTATGAGGGTGTTCTCATACTTTCTTTTCTGCACCTCTATTTTCTGCACTCCTAAACTAAAAAAAATAATATATCAAATCAAAAATAAATTAAAAATGGTTTGTTTTATCATCAAAAATTACATTTCTTAAGGTGAACTCGCGAACACCTCCACATCTTTGCAAAAGAGAATTCAAAAGAAGATAAATTTAAAATATAGCGCGAGTACTCAAAGAGAACTCGCGAGCACCTGCTAATCTTTGCAAAAGAGAAGCCAAAAGTCGGTAAATAAACATATAACGGAAGTTCCTAAGGTGAAATCGCGAACAGCTATTAATCTTTACAAAAGAGAAGTCAAAAGCAGGTAAATTAACATTTAACGCTAATACTAGAATAAAACTCATGAAACCTGCTAATATCTGCAAAATAGAAGTCAAAAGTAGGTAAATAAACATATAATGCAAGAACCTATGGATGAAATAGCGAATACCTTCAAATCTCTGCAAAAGAGATATCAAAAGCAGGTAAATAAACATATAAGATGAGTACAAAATTGAACTCGTGAACACCTGCTAAACTATAAAAAACAGAAGTCAAAAGCATTTAAATTAACATATAACATGAATACCTGGAGGGAACTCGGAAACCCTGTCTAATTTCTACAAAAGGGAAGTCAAAAGTAGGTAAAATATACATATAAAACGAGTTCCTGAGGTGAACACGCGAATACCTACAAATCTGTACCAAAGAGAAGTAAAAAATAGGTAAATTAAAATATAACGCGAGTACCTGAACAGAAATTGCGAAAACCTACTAATCTCTGTAAAAGAGAAGTCAAAATCAAGAAATTAAACATATAATACGAGCACCAAAGGTGAACTCATGAACACCTACAAATATTTGCAAAACAGAAGTCAAAAGCAGGTAAATAAACATATAACGCAAGCACCTGAGGTGAATGCACGAACACTTGGTAATCTCAGCATAAGAGAAGTTAGAAGCAGTTAAATTAACATATAATGTGAATACCTGAAGAGAACTCTCAAACAACTACTAGTCTCGCCAAAAGGGAAGTCAAAAGTAGGTAAATAAATATATAAAACGAGTACCTAAGGTGAAATCATGATAAAATACAAATCTCTACAAAAGAGAAGTCAAAAATAGGTAACTTAACATATAATGAGATTACCGGAAGAGAACTCGTGAAAACCTGTAAATCTTTGTAAAAGAGAAGTCAAAAGTAATTAAATTAACATATAACGCGAGTAGCTAAAGTTAACTTGCGAGCACCTGCTAATCTCAGCAAAAGAAAATTCAAAATCAGGTAAATAAATATATAATGAAAGTACCTGAGGTGAACTCACGAACTCCTGCTTATCTCTGCAAAAGAGAAGTCAAAAGCATGTAAATTAACATATAACATGAATACATGAAGAGAATTTGCGAACACTTGCTCATCTCTTCAGAAGGGAACTAAAAAGATGGTAAATAAAAATATAATATGAGAACTTGTGGTAAACTAGCGAACGTTTGCAAATCTCTGCAAAAGAGAAGGCAAAAGAAGGTAAATTTAAAATATAACAGGTACCCAAAGAGAACTCTTGAGCACCTGCTAATCTATGCAAAAGAGAATTCGCGAACACTTGCTCATCTCTTCAGAAGGGAACTAAAAAGATGGTAAATAAAAATATAATATGAGAACTTGTGGTAAACTTACGAACGTTTGCAAATCTCTGCAAAAGAGAAGGAAAAAGAAGGTAAATTTAAAATATAACGAGTACCCAAATAGAACTCTTGAGCACTTACTAATCTATGCAAAAGAGAAGTCAAAAGCAAGTAAATAAACATATAATGCGCGTACTAAAGATTAACTCGTGAACACCTGGAAATCTATGCAAAAGAGATGTCAAAATCTAGTAAATTAACATATAACATGAATAATTTAACAAAACACGTGAAAACCTGCTAATATATGCAAAATAGAAGTCAAAATAGGCAAATAAACATATAACACAAGTAACTGAGGTGAACTCACGAAAACCTACAAATCTCTTCAAAAGAAAAGTCAAAAAGCAGGTAAATAAACATATAACATGAGTACATGATGAGAACTTGTGAACACCTATTAATCTCTACAAAAGAGAATTCTTAAGCAGGTAAATAAATATATAACATGAGTACTTGAGGTGAACTCTTGAACACCTACAATTCTCTACAAAAAGAAGTCAAAATCGGGTAAATTTAAAATATAATGCGAGTGCCTAAAGAGAACTTATGAACACATGCTAATCTCTGTAAAAGAGAAGTCAAAAGCAGGTAAATTAACATATAATGCAAGTACCTGAAAAAACTCGGGAACACCTGCTAATCTGTGCAAAAGAGAAGTAAAAACTGGTAAATAATCATATAATGACAGTACTTGAATAGAATAGGTGAACACCTGCCAATCTCTGCAAAAGAGACATTAAAAGCAAGTAAATAAACCAATAACGTGAGTACTTGAGGTGAACTCCCTAACACCTGCTAATCTCTCCAAAAGAGAAGTCAAGAGCAGGTAAATAAACATATAACCCATGTACCTGATGTAAACTCACGAACAAATACTAATATATGCAAAAGAGAAATAAAAAGTAGGTAGATTTAAAATATAACTCGAGTACCTAAATAGACCTCGCAAACACCTTCAAATCCCTACAAAAGAGAAGTCAAAAGCATGTAAATTTAAAATATAACACGACTACCTGAAGAGAACTCGCAAACAACGAATAATTTCTATAAAAGAGAAGTCAAAAGTGGTAATTTAACAGATAGCATGAGTACATGAATAAAACTCGTGAATACCTACTAATCTTTGCAAAAGAGAAGTCAAAAGCATATTAAAAAATATATAACGCGAGTACCTGAGGTGAACACGCTAACACCTGTTAATCTCTTCAAAAGATAATTTAAAAGTAGGTAAATAAGTATATAACAAGAGTACCTGAGATAAACTCGTGAACACTTGCAAATATCTGTAAAAGAAAATTTAAAAGTAGTTAAATTTAAATTTTTACGGGAGTACCAGAAGAGAACTCACAAATGCCTGCTAATATCTGGAAAAGAGAAATAAAAAGCAGGCAAATTTAAAATATAAAGTGAGTACCTAAAGAGAACTCTTGAAAACCTGCTAATCTTAGTAAAAGAGACGACAAAATAGGTAAATAAACATATATTGCGAGTACCTAAGGTGAACTCACTAACACTTGTTAAACTCTATAAATGAGAAGTGAAAAATACCACGAGTACCTGAATTGGACTCATGAACACCTACTAATCTCAGCAAAATAGTAGTCAAAATAGGTAAATAAATATATAACATGTGTACCTGAAGTGAACTCATGAACAACTATTAAAATCAGTAAAAGAGAAGTCAAAAGCAGTTAAAGTAATAGGTATATTATCATATAACATGAGTATATGAAGAAAACTTGTGAATAACTGCTAATCTTTATAAAAGTGAAGTTAAAATCAGGTAATTATACATATAATGTGAGTACCTTAGATGTCCTCACGAACGCCTTTTAATCTCTGTAAAAGAAAACTCAAAAGTAGGTAAATTAACATATAACATGAATACCTAAAAAGAATTCTTGAAAACTTGCTCATCTCTGCAAAAGATAAGTAAAAAACTAGTAAATAAACATATAAGACGAGCACCTGAGGTGAACTCACAAACGCCTACAAATCTTTGTAAAAGAGAAATCAAAAGAAGGTTGAAAGTGGAGGGATAGATTTAACTTTACTCTTGAGGGGGTCAAATAGAGTATTTTAAAAACTTTAATTAATTTTTAAAACAGTTTTTATAAATAAGTGATATATATATATAGATAAATAAAATTCACAGTACACAAAATAAAAAATTATCAATCACAGACGACACAAGGATTTTATAGAAGTTCCCCAATAAATCTGGGTACGTCTACTCTTCTACCACCCTGGTATGAATCCATAATAGGTTTTTGATCAGTTTCCCTGCCACCAGAAGATCTATTTTCTAAGGGAGATCTAGCAACCCTTTGGGCTTTTGACCAAGTACCCAAAAACCATACCTAAGTCTTTTTATCAGGTGACATAAGAACCAAGTGTTAACTTTTGATGGGATATAGAACCCTGTACACAATTTAAGAAAAAACTAAAGAGAGTTAGATGTTGTCTTCTCTATCAAGAGTCTCTGAGAAGACTTAGTGGATGATGTTGCAAAAAGCTCTCCCTGATTTGAATAGAGATTATAATCAAGGGAGGAGACTTTTCTTTAGGGTGTAGGAGTTCTTATATGCTCTTTCTCTCCAGTAGATATTTTAGACAGATATGGATCTAGATGTCTCTAATATTAAAGATGTATTACTGGAAGTGTCTGTAGCAGAGTATATGTATCAATATATCTATCTCTATCTTTCTGTGTCCCCCATAATCTTATTAAGCAGCAACCTTCTATAAATATATATATATGCTGTCAGAGAAGAATTCAAATATTTGAATTAATCGATTCTTGAATCGTCTGAAGAATCCCTTAAGAATGTAACTACATTTAAATTAATTATTCTTTAAATCTCTGTGATAAAACCATTTTTAATGTTGTCTTAAACGGCTATATTCGTTAGAATATTTAACATTAAATATTAGAGTTTTAATTAACAGTTACTGTACATTTGAAAACATTTTTCCTTCTGTAAAGAGACTCCCTGATCATCAAACTAAGCAAAGATTTCGTCAACCTGAGCTTGGATTTCATCGAACTGAGGTTTTGTGTTTAGACAGAGTTCGTCGAACTAAACTTGGCTTTCGTCGAATTGAGCTTTGAGTTGAGATCTGAGTTTGTCGAACTCAATTCAGTGTTCGTCGAACTGATCTTAGAGTTAGGGAATGGAGTTTTGTCTAACTGAGCTCTGCGTTCATCGAACTGAGCTCTGCATTTATCAAACTGAGCTCTGCGTTCGTTGAACTTAGCTTCTCTCGAATACCTTCTGAAATTACAACTCTTAAAATAACTTATTACCCAAGTCAATACAAGTTGGATCAAAATAAAAAACCTAATAGTAATCCTAGCCCAAATAAGTAATAAGGAGTTCCAACAAAGGTTAATTTAAAATAAAATGTTGGTATCTTGAGAGAACTCGTTAACACTTACTAATCTCTACAAAGTAGAAGTCAATTTCAGGTAAATAAACATATAAAGTGAGTACTAGAGGTGAACTCACGAACACCTGCTAACCTCAGCAAAAGAGAAGGCAAAATTAGGAAAATTAACATATAATATTAATACATGAAGAGATCTCACGAACACCTGATAATCTATAAAAGAGAAGTTAAAAGCAGTATATCAACATATAAATCAAGTACCTGAGGTGATCTCACGAACACCTGCAAATCTCTGCAAAGGAGAAGTCAAAAGCAGGTAAATTAAAATATAATGCGAGTATATGAAGAGAACTCGCAAAAACCTGCAAATCGCTGCAAAAGATAAGTCATAAGCAGGTAAATAAACATATAATTTTAGTATTTGCTATGAACTCGCGAACACTTTCTAATCTCTGCATAAGATAAGTCATAAATAATTAAATTAACATATAACATGAATACCTAGATAGAACTTGCGAACACTAACGAATCTCTGCAAAAGGGAAGTCAAAAGTAGGTAAAAAAAATATAAAGCAAGTACCAGAGGTGAAGTCGCAAACACCTACAATTCTCTACAAAAGAGAATTCATAAATAGATTAATTAACATATAACGCGAGTACTGGAAGAGAACTCACAAAAAACTACAAGTCTTTGCAAAAGAGAAGTCAAAAGCAAGTAAATTAACATATAACATAAGGAGCTAAAGAGAACTCACAAACACCTACTATTCTCTTCAAAAGAGAAGTCAAAAGAAGGTAAATTTAAAATATAATGCGAGTACCAAAAGGCAACTCACGAACATATGCTTATTTATACAAAAGAGAAGTCAAAATAAGTTAAATAAACATATAATGCGAGTACCTAAGGTTAACTCGCGAACACCTACTGATGTTTGCAAAAGAAAAGTCAAAAGCAAGTAAATTAACATATAACGTGAATACCTGAACATAACTTGTGAAAACCTGCAAATATTTGCAAAATAGAAGTTAAAAGACGTAAATAAACTTATAAAACGAGTACCTAAGGTGAACTCGCAAACACCTGCAAATATCTATAAAAGAGAACTGAAAAGAAGGTAAATTAACATATAATCTTAGTACCTAAAGAGAACTCAAAAACACCTGTAAAATCGCTGTAAAAGAGAAGTCAAAAGCAAATAAATAAACATATAACGTGAGTATCTACGGTAAACTCGTTAACACTTGCTTATATGTGTAAAAGAGAAGTAAAAAAATATGTAAATTTAAATTTAACACGAGTACCTGAAGAGAACTTGCGAACACTTACTAATATCTGCAAAAGAGAATTCAAAGCTGGTAAATAAACGTCTTACAAGACTATCATAAGAGAACTTGCAAACAACTATAAATATTAGTAAAAGAAAAGTCAAAAGGAAGTAAATGAACATTTAGTGCAAATACCTTAAAAGAAGTCACAAACACCTGCTAATCTCTTCATTAGAGAAGTCAAAAGCAGGTAAATAAAAATATAATACGTGTAATTGAGGTGAACTCACGAACAATTGCTCATCTCTACAAAAGGGAAGTAAAGAGCTGGTAAATAAACATATAACATGTGTAACTGAGGTGAATACGCGAATGTCTGCAAATCTCTATAAAAGAGAAGTTAAAAGAAGGTAAATTAAAAATTTAACATGAGTACCTGAAGAGAATTCATGAACACCTGCTAATCTACGCAAAAGTGAAGTTAATATTAGGTAAATAAACATATAATGCGAGCACCTGTGGTGAACATGGGATCACCTGCTAATCTATTCAAATAAGAAGTCCAAAGAAGGTAAATTAACATATAATATGAATACCTAAAGAGAACTCGCGCACTTACTAATATCTACAAAAAAGAAGTAAAAAGTAGATGAATAAATATATAAAATGAGTACCTGAGATCAACTCACGAACACCTATATATCTCTGCAAAAGAGAAGATAAAAGCAGGTAAATTAACATATAACGCGAGTACAAGAAGAGAACTCGCGAACACCTGCTAATCTCTGCAAAAGAGATGTCAAAAGTAGGTAAATAAACATATAACTCAAGTACCTGAGGTGAACTCGGGAACACCTGCTAATCTCTATAAAAGAGTAGTCAAAAGCAGTTAAATTAACATTTAACGTGAATACCTGAAGAAAAATCACGAACACCTGCAATTTTTTTTAAAATTGAAGTCAAAAGTGGGTAAATAGACATGTAATCCGAGTACCTGATCTAAACACACAAACACCTACATATCTCTAAAAAAGAGAAACTAAAAATAGATAAATTATCAAATAATGCGAGTACCAGAAGGGAACTCGCGAAAACCTGCTAATCTCTACAAAAGAGAAGTCCAAAGTAGGTAAATAAACGTATAACATGAGTACCTAAGGTGAACTCATAAACACCTACAAATCTTTGCAAAAGAGAAGTCAAAAGGAGGTAAATTTAAAATATTTTGCGAGTACCTCAATAGAACTCGTGAATATCTTCTAATCTCGACAAAAGAGAAGTCAATAATATGTAAATAAACATATAACTTGACTACCTGAGATGAACTCGCGAGCACCTGCTAATCTCTACAAAAGAGATGTCAAAAGCAGTTAAATTATCATATAACGTGAATATCGGAATAGAACATACAAAAACCTATTAATATTTGGAAAAGAGAAGTCAAAAGAAAGTAAATAAACATATAAAGCGAGTACAAGAGGTGAACTCACGAATACCTGCAAATATCTGCAAAAGAGAAATCAAAAGCTGGTAATTTAATCTATTACATTAAAACCAGAAGAGAACTCGCGAACACCTAATAATATCTGCAAAAGAGAAGTAAAAACAAGTAAATAAACATATAACGCGAGTAATTGAGAAGATCTCATGAACACCTACTAATCTCCGCAAAAGAGAAGTCAATAGCATGTAAAAAACCTATAGCATGTGTACTTGAGGTGAACTCGCAAACACCTGCTAATCTCCGCAAAATAGAAGTCAAAAGTAAATAAATAAACATATAATGTGAATACTTGAAAAGAACTCACGAAAACATGTTAATATCTGCAAAAGGGAAGTCAAAATTTTGTAAATAAACATATAAAGCGAGTAGCTGAGGTGAACTCGTGAATACCTGCAAATCTCTGCAAAAGAGAAATCAAAAGGAGTTAAACTAACATATAACATGAATATCTGAAGAGAACTCGCGAACACCAGCTCATTTCTGCAAAATAGAAGTTAATAGGCTGTAAATAAACATATAATGCGAGTACCTGAGGTGAACTCATGAACAGCTGCTCATCTCTACAAAAGATAGGTATAAAGCTGGTAAATAAACATATAACACGTGTACTTGAGGTGAACTCATGATTACCTACAAATCTCTTCAAAAGGGAAGTTAAAAGAAGGTAAATTAAAAATATAATGTAAGTAACTGTGGAGAACTCGCGAACACCTGATAATCTCTGCAAAAGAGAAGTCAATATCAAGAAAATAAACAAATAAAGGGAGTACCTAAGGTGAACTCACGAACACCTGCTAATCTTTGCAATAGAGAAGTCAAAAGCAGGTAAATTAACATAAAATGTGAATACCTGAAGAGGACTCGCAAACACCTACTAATACCTGCAAAAAAATTCAAAACTAGATAAATAAAAATATAAAACGAGTACCTGAGGTGAAGTCACAAACACCTGTAAATCTCTGTAAAAGAGAAGTCAAAAGAACTTAAATTAACATATAATGTGAGTACAAGAAGAGAACTCGCAAACACATTCTAATCTCTGCAAAAGAGATGTCAAAAGTAGGTAAATAAATATATAATGCAAGTACCTGAGGTCAACTTGCGAACACCTGCTAATCTCTGGAAATGAGAAGTAAAAGTAGTTAAATTAACATATAACGTGAATACCTAAAGAGAACTCAGGAACAACTGCTAATTTCTGCAAAAGGGAAGTCAAAAGTAGGTAAATAGACATATAAAGCGAGTACCTTAGCTAAACACACGAACACCTACAAATATCTACAAAAGTGAAGTTAAATACAGGGAAATTAATGTATAAGGCGAGTACCTGAAGAGAACTCGCAAAAATATGCTAATCTCTACAAAAGAGAAGTCAAAAGTTGGTAAATAAACATAGAAAACAAGTACCTAAGGTGAACTCATGAACACCTACAAATCTTTGCAAAAGAGAAGTCAAGAACTGGTAAATTTAAAATATTATGCGTGTACCTGAATAGAATTGCGAACACCTATAAATCTCTGCAAAAGAGAAGTAAATAACATGTACATAAACTTATAGTATGAGTACTTGAGATGAACTCCCGAACACCTGCTAATCTCTACAAAAGAGAAGTCAAAAGCAGTTAAATTAACATATACAATTAATACCTGAAGAGAACTCAAAAAAACCTTTTAATATCTACAAAAGAGAAATCAAAAGCTAGTAAATAAACTTATAAAGCGAGTACTTGAGGTGAACTTGCGAATACCTGCAAATCTCTGCAAAAGAGATGTCAAAAGCAGGTTAATTAACATATAACGTTAATACCTGAAGAGAACTCGTGAAAACCTGCTCATCTATGCAAAAGAGAAGTCAATAACATGTAAATAAACATATAATGAGAGTACCTGAGTTGAACATGCTAACACCTACTAATTTATGCAAAATAGAAGTAAAAAATAGGTAAATAAACATATAATGCAAGTACTTGAGGAGAACTCGCAAACACCTTCCAAACACTTCAAAAGAGAAGTCAAAAGCATGTAAATTTAAAATATAATGCGAGTGCATGAAGAGAACTCACAAACATATGCATATCTCTGCAAAAGAGGATTCAAAATGGGTAAATTAATATTTAACAAGAGTACCTGAAGAGAACATAGGAACACCTGTTAATCTCTGCAAAAGAGAAGTCAAAATAGGTAAATAAACATATAACTCGAGTACCTAAATAGAACTCGCGAACACCTGCCAATCTCAACAAAAGTGACGTATAAAGTAGGTACATAAACTTATAATGCGAGCACCTGAGATGAACTCCCTAACACCTGCTAATCTCTCCATAAGAGAAGTCAAAAAAAATAAATAAACATAAGGCGAGTACCTGCGGTGAACTCGCGACCACCAACTAATCTCTACAAAACAGAAACAAAATGCAGGTACATTTAAAATATAATGCAAGTATCTAAATAGAACTCGCGAACACCTTCTAATCTTCATAAAAGTGATGTCAAAACAGAAAACTCATAAGCACCTGTTAATTTCTACAAAAGAGAACGCCTGCTATTTTTTACAAAATGAAAATAAAAAATAGAAGTAATTTGCAAAATAAAGTCAAAAGAAGTTAAATTTAAAATATAACGAGAGTAGGTGATGAGAACTCGTGAACGACTGCTAATCTCTGCAAAAGGGAAATAAAAAGTCTGTAAATTAAAAATATAACATGACTACCAAAAGTGGACTCGCGAACACTTGCTCATCACTGCAAAAGAAAAGTAAAAAGCTGGTAAATAAGCATATAACACGAGTACCTGAGGTTAACTCGCAAAAGCCTATAAATATCTACAAAAGCGAAAAAGAAGGTAAATTAAATATATAATGCGCGTACATGAAGAGAACTCAGGAACACAAGCTAATCTCCTTAAAAGAGAAGTCAATATTAGGTAAATAAGCATATAACCTAAGTACCTTAGGTGAACTCGCAAACATGTGCTAATCTTTGCAAAAAAATAGTCAAAAGCAGGTAAATTAACATATAATGAGAATACCTAAAGAGAACTCGCGAACACCTAAACTTATTTGCAAAATAGAATTCAAAATTTGGTATATAAACATATAAAACGAGTACCTGAGGTGAACTCTGTTAACCCCAGAATCCGCAACATAACCAGCTAGGCATCTCGCTCCTCCTTTGCCGGACTCGAAAAGCTCAGGTCGCCCAGGTCGCCAATGGTCGAGCTCAGGTAAATCCTGGATCGTCGAGTTCAACTCTGCTATATAGTCAAACCCCGTTCGGCGATAGTCGACCTCGTATCGACGAGCTCCAGGTCAGGTCGCCCAGGTCGCCCAGGTCGCTCAGGTCGCAATTAGTCTGGCAGGTTTGCGCTCAACGCAACTAGGGAGGTTTTCAGCTCGCAGGCCCAGCCCGCCGGTCTCGTGCGGACTGCTTGTTCATCCTCTTTTGATTCCCATCACCGCTGCCCGGCACTTTTGTATCTTGGGCAGCCGGTTATTTTAGCCCTACTCGTTCGGGCAGGCCCCTAGCCTATAAATAGGGGGAGTGGTGCACTCAAAGTAGGCTGACTCGACCCCAGAGATTCGCTGGGTAAAGGCTGCGGACTCACATCTCAGACATTCGCGGTCTCAAATCTGCGCTGCCTCCCATTTTACCTCGGTCCATTAGTAAGCGGTTGCTTGCAGTCCCTTTCTCTCTTCTTCCTTTATTGCAGGAACTTGAGGGCGCATTTTTTGCATCAACATCAACACGCGGCCTTCAGATTGAAGCTATCGCTGAAGTTCTCAGACCAAGATGTCGGATCGTCGATCGACTCATTATCATGCCCGCTCAGGTCGCTCAAGCTCCTCAAGCGACCTGTGGGACGCGCTCGACCGATCCAGGAGAGAAGCCGAGCAGTCCCGGAGGGAGACCGATCAGCGCCTTGACGCGATCAGCAAGGCTTTGGTCGCGATCACTCAACGACTCGACCAACCTAGGGTGGCCGAGCAGGAGCCAGTCTGCAATACCCCAGTCTGCCAAGCGCGAACTACGACGCCACTGCTCGCGAACTCGCCCATCCAGCCCGCAGCCCTACCGAAGTCTCAAGCCGATGAGCTCACTTCACTTATGGATTTTTTCCGCGAGGTACCCCGGGGAAGTCTGGCCTGCCGACTTAATTTTGCGGAAGATAACCAGGCCGCGCGACCTCCTGCGACTTCGGCTATAGCCCAAATCGGGGAGTCCTCTTTTGTTGATAAGATCCGTCAAGAGCAAGCTCCTAGCAACTTCAGGGAACCTCGCATTCCATTTTACACTGGGGACACAGATCCCGTCGCTCATCTCCAGGCTTTTGAGGATGCAGTAGCGATGAGGTGTTTGACAGATGGTTTGAAATGCAAATTCTTGGTGACTACTTTCGACGGCCAGGCCCGAGAATGGTTTCATGAACTATATCCCGGATCCATCGCTAGTTTTGCTGAGTTGCGGCAAGAGCTCCTGTTGAGGTTTGCCACTTCTAGGAAGAGGAAGAGTGGGCCGGCTACCCTTTTAAAGATCAAGCAAGCCGACAATGAGTCAGTGGCGCAATTTGTGGATCGCTTCCAGAGAGAAAAGCTGGGAGTCAGGAATGTAGACCCCGAGTTTTATAAGATTGCCCTAGTTAACGGACTCAAAGAAGGACCGTTGAAGTTTGAGGCAACCACCAAGGATCCAGCCACTTTCCAAGATCTAATAGCCTTAGCCAACACCTTCATAGAAGGGGAGAGCGCTAACCCTTCCTATATATCCAATTTAACTGCGAAGGCGGAAAAAAGAGACGTCACCAATTCCTATACAGCCAATCGATCATCCAAGCCTTCCTTACCAAAGTATCAGCCTCCAGCGCACAGGGGAAGAAATTTCCGACACAAACGGCCTTATCAAAACCATCAACAATTTCATGAGCAAAAGCCACCGCTGTCCGCTACCCCTGTCCCAATTGCTCCTCGAATCTTGCCTGTCCTTCAAATTCGAGATAGCTCATCTTCAGATGATCATCAGAACCATGATCCCTTGGAAGAGCTCGCTGCTATGGGCTTGACAATAGATGAAGTTCTCCAGGTCCTGCAAAAGAAAACTGAACCAAAGAAGGATTTCCAAAAAGTGGAAGGAAAGACTCGAAACACGGACCTTTTCTGCGCATTCCATAGAGAAAAGGGACATCCGACTGAAGAATGCAGAGCGCTCCGGTAGCTCGTGGAGAGACTGCTTGCTGCACGAAAGATGAAGGGCCTCGGAGTAAAGGAGGCCTCATCAAAGCCATCCACCTCTAAAGGCAAAGAAGTGGCTGAAGTCTCTTGGGAAGACGGAGACACTAAGAGAACGGGATACTATGGCAACATTAAGATAGGAGAGAACGTCGATGCGAATGATGTGGGTGCCCTCGGGGACCTCTTTTGCATCCACGGAGGAGCAGGTGTGGAATCAAGCAGAAAGTCTTCTTTAGTAAGGATCTCACGGCACAAGGTAGCCATGAATTCAACTGCTCCCCCGACAGAGGTTGTTGTTTTTGGTCCAGATGATCTCCCAAAGATAGCCAACCCGTTCAACGACACAGTCGTGATCAAGGTAATCATTGAGAACTATACGGTCCCAAGAATTTTGGTCGACACAGGAAGTTCAGTCAACCTTATATTCAAAAATGCTTATGAGGCCCTAAGGTCCGAAAAGACTTTACTCTCCACCGAAGGACCACTGTATGGCTTCGCGGGCGAGAAGAAAGAGGTTGAAGGAAGCGTCAAACTCTCAGTAACGCTCGAGGGAGTGTCAAAACTTATCACATTCGTGATAGTTGATGCGACAAGCAGTTATTGTGCCATCTTTGGAAGACCTCTTCTTAACGAATACCGAGCAATAGTTTCCACCTATCACTTGGCGATCAAATTTTCGGTAGGAGGAAAGCAGTACCGAATTAGAAGCAACCCAAGGGAGGCGCGGGAATGCTACGTCAAAGCAGTCAACACAATTGAGCAAGCGCCTCCCCAAGAGGCCCTAGTCATTGCCTCAGAAGAGAAAGATCCCCAAGAGAAGGCTCCCCAAGGGGAGGTTGAGAATCAGAAGGAAGCCCCGGAAGGATTTCATCTAGAGCCTGCTCAAGCAACCCAAGGAGTCCCAATTGGAGCAGGCGAAGGAAGAAAGCTTACAATCAACTCGGAACTCCCCGAAGAGGAAAAAAGAAGGCTGATCGCGTGCCTACTGAAGAACCTGGATGTCTTTGCCTGGGCTGCAGAAGACATGCCGGGAGTGGATCCTGATATAGCTTGTCATCACCTCAATATCGCCCCCAATTTCAAACCTGTTCAGCAAAAGAAGCGGGAGGTGGCAACCAAGCTAGCCGAGCCAATCAGAGAAGAGGTTGTAAAGCTTCTAAAGGCCAAGTTCATTCGTGAAATCCAATACCCGGATTGGGTATCCAACGTTATAATGGTAAAAAAGCCAGGAGGAAAATGGAGGATGTGCGTTGATTTTACCAAGTTAAATAAAGCATGCCCGAAAGATTGTTATCCGCTGCCTCGAATAGATGCCTTAGTAGATTCTGCGGTTGGATATCCCTTTATGAGTTTTTTAGATGCGTTTTCTGGTTATCACCAGATTAGAATGCATAAACCTGACATCCCCCATACATCTTTTATCACAAATGATGGCTGTTATTGTTATCTGGTAATGCCCTTTGGGTTAAAAAATGCAGGCGCTACCTATCAACGCATGATGGACTCTGTATTTAGAGAACAAAAAGGAAAAAATCCTGAAGTATACGTCGACGATCTTCTTATTAAAAGCAAAACCTTTCCTTTGCATTTACAAGACCTTACAGAAACATTCTCTACTTTGCGAAAGTATAACATGAAATTGAATCCATTAAAATGTATCTTTGGGGCAAATAAAGGAAAATTCCTCGGTCATCTCCTTACCCCTGAGGGGCTCGCCCCTAACCCAGATAAAGTTAAGGCGATTCTCAATATGCCATCACCTCGTTCCCCAAAAGAAGTCCAGCAATTAGGGGGAAGACTCGCAGGTCTTGGGAGATTTATCTCCAGAGTAGGAGATAAGAGTGCCTCATTCTTCAAGACTCTTCGCAGAGGGTCTAAATTTGAATGGACCAAAGAATGCATAGAAGCTTTTGAACAACTTAAGGAGCAACTCACCTCCACCCCTCTACTTCAGAGCCCTCGCACGAAAGAAATGCTATTCATCTATCTAGGAGTGGGCTCGGAAGCAATAAGTTCAGTCCTTGTCAGAGAAGAAGGGAGAAGGCAATATCCGGTATATTATGTCAGCCACATATTGAAGGATGCTGAAACTCGGTACCCGATTCTTGAGAAGCTTGCATTGGCATTAGTAATGTCTGCCAGAAGGCTTCGACCATACTTCCAAGCACATTCAATTAGAGTGGTTACAGATCAGCCATTAAAAAATATTCTAGAAAAACCGGAGCACTCCGGGAGACTAGCCAAATGGGCAATTGAACTCAGTGAGTTCGATATTTCATATGTACCCCGAACAGCTATCAAGGCACAGGTACTAGCAGATTTTTTTAATAGACACAACTGCGTCTAATACTGATCAAGTTGATCGATCTCCGCTAGCTTGGACAATCTATATAGATGGAGCTTCGGGCAAAAACTCTTCGGGGGCAGGAGTAGTTCTCATTAATCCTAACGGAGTCAAATTAAAACAGGCCATAAAGTTCTCTTTCCCAACCACCAATATCAGGCAGAGTATGAAGCACTCCTGGCAGGCCTGCGGTTCGCAAAAGAATTGGGCATAGACTATGCACACGTTAAAACCGACTCATTAGTAATGGCGTCCCAAGTGTTGGGGAATTTCGAGACCAAAGAGCCTACCCTAAAGAAATACTTAATGCTGGTGAAGGCAGAGATTGGAAGATTCAAAAGCTTCACCATTGAGTATGTCTCAAGAGTGCACAATGCTGAAGCAGATGAGCTGGCAAAGTTTGGCCTCCCTTCCGGGGAAACAACGTCAGAACTTTTTTATCCGGCTATAGAAGAAGGAGAATTGATGCAAATAGAGCAACGACCCTCTTGGATGGACTCATTCAAATCATATCTTTCGATAGGGGAATGGCCACAAGCTTTGAAAGATAAGAGGAAATTTAGAATGAAAGCAGCAAATTACAAGCTTATCTCCGGGATTCTCTATAGAAAGACTTTCCTCTCGCCAATGGCAAGGTGTGTGTCTGAAGAAGAAGTTCCCACGGTACTCCAAGAAATTCACTCTGGAGAGTGTGGCAGCCATTCAGGGGCTAGAACTTTAGAGAAAAGAATATTGCGACAAGGGTATTTCTGGCCCACGATGAGAAAAGATTCTGAATTATACGCAAAGAAGTGTGCCCAATGTCAAAAGTTTGCTCCTCTTCAACTCCAACCCTCGCAGCGGCTTTTGCCAATCTCCACACCATGGCCTTTCGCAGTGTGGGGAATGGATCTCCTCGGGCCATTTCCCATGGCAAGTGGACAACGACGCTTTATCTTGGTTATGATCGATTACTTTAGCAAGTGGATTGAAGCAAAGGCGCTAGCGAAAACAACAACCCAGGTGGTAAAAATTTTTTTATGGGGGGAGATAATATGCAGGCACGGCATCCCAATGGCAATATTTACAGATAATGGGCCGCAGTTCAACAATGAAGAGATGAAGAACTTTTGTAAGCAAGTCGGCATAGAACTGAGATTCTCATCAGTTCACCATCCCAGGAGTAATGGCCAAGTGGAAGCTGCGAATAAACAGATACATAATTTGCTTAAAAAGAAAGTGCATAATCTGAGAGGAAACTGGGCAGAGGAACTTCCTTCAGTTCTATGGACCCTCAGAACAACTCCTTCCACAGCTACTGGGGAAACTCCTTTCAAATTATCTCATGGTTCGGAAGCTCTCATCCCAGTAGAATTTGAGGTTCCAACTCCCAGGGTATTATTGGCCAGGTAAAGCTGGGAGGATTGGCTTAAAATTAACGATGAGAATATGAAACTTAGCCTGGACCAAATTGAAGAATTGCGGGATGAAGCCATCATCAGGCAAGAGGAAGTCAAACGGAGAATGGCAAGATATTTTGACAAAAATGTCAGGGTCAAGCATTTCTCGGTGGGTGATCTCATCCTTAAAAAGGTGGATGCAGCCGCAAGAACTGGCTCTGTGGGCAAGCTAAACCCAAACTGGAGTGGACCATTTATCATTAAGAAAGTTCTGAGAAATGGGGCATACCAACTACACACCTGTGACGGAGAAGATATACCCCATACTTGGAACGGCAATGATCTGAAACGTTTTTATGCTTAAGAAAAACACTTGTCATCTGTTGATCATTTTGGCAATTATATTCATGAAGAATTTCTGGCTAAGTGATCTTTTCTATATGCCGCAATCTTTTTCTTTGTCTGAAACTCAAAACAAAAATCACCAAACCAAGAGACATCGCCAAGTCCAGCTTGGACCCCCCCCCCCAAGAATTGTTGTCATTAGCATAACACCACGATGACCACGTGTTGCGGGGAGATTTCGCACCGTGTAGTGGGAGCTTGCAGATTCTTGCGCGGTGGGCTACTGGATTTTGGATCCCGGCTAGTACCTGACTCCACCACTGCATTTTTGGAGGGGCAGGGTGGTTGACAGCTCTACTAAGCTTCGTAGGGATAGCGTACACATTGATGATCTCTTTGAGGAAAGCAATGTCACCTGGCACCTGCCCATAGATCATCAAAGTTCGTACCTTCGAACAATCTTTGGTACTCTCAAGCGGTGCCTGCAGGGAGCTCACGACCCAGTTGATCCATTGAGGAAAGCAATGCATCCCGCATGCACCTGCCCAATTGATCAAATCGGTCTAAAACCCAGGCAAGAGAGCGGTGTGTTCCCTTTTTGTCAGAATAAAATTAATATTTTCAACCTCCACCAACTTCTCAAGGAAAGCAATGCCGATGCGGCGGCACCTACCCACTTGGTTATGAATTACAGGTCATTTCTGATATTGCTTATTAATGAAGTACGGACTCCGTTTATTCTATCCGCTCAGTCCGCCATCCCTTTGTTGGCTCTGTAATTTATAACCCTGTGAGGAAAGCAATACCGATCTGGCGGCACCTACCCGCTTGGTTATGAACTACAGGTCATTCCTGATGTTATTGCTGGCGCAATGCGAACTCCGGTTTTTCTAGTTCGCCCAGTCCGCAGGATTCGTTCAATTTATACTAATTATTTGGGAAAGATTCAATTATAAATGTTTGCGGACGATGACCCTAGTCCGCCTAGTTCGCTTATTCTCGTTGTTTAAGTTAGCAGATTGCGGTTTTCTTGGTTCTGTCCTGCAAAGTACGGACTGCTAACCGAACTCGTCCAAGTCCGCTTTACACGTTCTCTTCGCTTAGAATATTTTCATATTACAGCGTGCTGTGGTTTTGCAATTTCAACAAGCTTTAAATATACAGCAAGGCAATGACAGATGTACATATAAAGTGCGACCTCTAAAGATAAGCAAGGGAAAAAGCAGAACATCTCAGATCAAAAATATCCTTTTTCTATTCGTTCAAAAATTTATTTACATGTCTTGGCGGACTCGCGCAGAGTCCGCCCCCTTACATTAAAGAACCAAAAAATTGCAATATATACTCCTATTCTGTCCTTTGTTTTTTGTCCGCAGGCTTCTCCGGGCTCGATAAATCCACGTCCACTATAGGCGAGTAGCCGCCTGAGTCGCCGCTACTACTGTCATCAGAGTGAGAAGCGGCTAAGGGTTCTGTTCGCATGCTGCTCTCATCAGAGCCGGAGTTAGCGGACTGATCCGACTGACCTCCTTGAGGTTGACTTGAGGCCACATCTTCAGTAGCTCCCTCATCCGCGGACTCCTCCTCGTCATCCTCAGCAACCTCTTTCCCCTTGGCAGCCCGCTCGAATTGGGCAACCTTATCCTTTAGCTCTGGGAAAAGCTCCAGGAAAGGGATAGAGTCTACCCCAGCCTTCGCATACCCTTCGCTGATAGTACGCTCAATCGCGACCTCCACGCTTTCCTTTACAAAAGGGAACATGGCTTGTTAGAAGTCCGGATTGGTCACCTCATATGCGATCTATAAAAGAAATCAAAACGTCAGTACGCGAAAGATGAGCAAGATTAACGGCGATTAACTTAAGCACTTACGGCCTTGTCTTCTTTATATTGATTGACCCTTAAGCCAAGTCGCTTATTCCTTTCTTTCAGCGAATGATTTTCCTTCTTATACCGCGCATTGTCCCTAAGCAGCTCGCGCGTAAGCCTGCCTAAGTAGTGGTTGGTGACAGCGCAGTTCGCACTGGCTTGCGCGGCGAGAAGGGGGAGGTCATTAGGTGCCACATTCTGCAGCTCGCGGAGGTTTTGCTTCCCGTACAAGGCGGAAAGGGCGATATGGGCGTGGCGAGATAAACGCGGGCTCCTCTAGGAGGGAAGAGCCGTTGACATGCGGACATACTTTTTCTTCTCATGCCAGTGGATCATCGGGTTGCCCCTCAGGTCCTTTTGCTTCTCGCCAAAACCCGAGATGTTGAAGCTATCATCAGAAGAGTAGCCCGCAGCGGGATCTCCATCTTCTTTCCTTTTCCTTGCAATCTCTTTTCTTCCTTCTCCTTGTGTAGGAGTCTGTCCGGCCGGCGCAAAGGGCAAATTTGTGGGCACCGCCAAGGTCGCTGCAAGGGGAAAAATTAGCTAAACTTCCAGGTCGTTGCGGATACAAGTAAAGGTCGCGAGACTTACTCTCTTGGCGGCTTACAGTATCCAGCCCGGGCAGCAGCGGGATGTAATAATCGACATTCAGCCTCGCTCCAGCAAGGAACGTGACGATGGTGGCCTCGACATCGTTCAGCCGCACGCTCTTGAAATCGGCGTCTGAGCGCAGCTGCGGATTGGTATGAAGGAACCCCAGGTCGCCTTCAAAGATAAGATACCTAGAGGTCCAGTTGTGGATCTTGTTCGGCAAAACCACAACTTTCATTCCCCTACAGTAGAAGTAGATGACGCCTTTGTACTCGCGGTCTCCGGGTGGAGTGATGGAGCGGACAGAGAAAATTTTCCTGAAAATCTTCAAGGAAAATTCAACCCTCTCAGCTCGCAGGTAAGCAATGAAGCTGCAGATGGCAACCATGCTGTTCGGGGCGAGCTGGCCTGGAACCACCCCATAATGCTCAAAGATCTCCGTGACCTCCCAGAGCAGGGGGAATTTGAACCCGCAGTCAAAGTGATCTATTGGCACCGCGAGCTGGGTAGCGGTCGAGAAGTTCAGTCGTTCGTAGTGTTCGGGGAGCCGCGCAAGTACAGGCGAGCCCGACATATGTACTTCCAAGAAGGCCTCCAGATCGACTTCAGTTAGCCTGCTCCTTTTATGCTCGGCAGCATGGAAGGCGGCTGCGGCATCAGTACGTGCAGATATCATGTTTTCAGACCGTAAGGCTTCAGTTCCAACTGTTTCCTATACAAAAAGAGAATGAAGACCCTATTTATAGGAAAACCGTCTGACATGATAGCCGTCAATCCGCATAAATCGATTAGCCAGTCCGCGCAGCTCGCTTCTTCCCTGCTCCCTGTAATTACAAATAATTGCAAACTCACAGGAAATCCGCAGAAACCGCAATTTTCCCATAAACAAAATATGCGAGCATAACGCCAGCCAGCATAACTTGCATTCAATAATAGGAATATCCAAAGTTTAAAAAATAATATTATACAACAAGCAGAGTAGCATCGCAGCACAAATACAACCATGCAACAAAGATGTTCGAGCAATAATATTATACAACAGTTTAAAGCAAATAATAAAGCCTCAGCTCCTCCTGCAGTCTCTCGGGGCAGGTCGCTCTTCATCGTCCATTCCAACATGAGCCGCTTGGTCGCTTCCTCGCAATATATCGCAATAGAGCTGAGAAACCAGATGGTGCATATTGTTGAAGGTGCGGTGCATGTGCGCGACATCCCTCACTATCCGCGGGAACAGAATCAATGGAACACCTGCCGAGGCTGGATCTACGACAACCGCGGGCTGCCCGCTCACCACCGGGGCTGACCCCTCTCCCCCAACAGGCTGAGATGTTCGCGGCATCATCCCGACAGCTTCGCCTACCTGCTTCTTTCCTTCTCTCGCCAAGGCCAAGTATTTTTTTCGGTAGTGGCTGGCATCTCCGCTCAGTCGCTGCTTCTCCTTCTTCACTCCTTCGAGTGCGGATGAGAGACTGGCGACCTCGCTTTCCAAGATATTTTCCCGCTCTTTGCTTTTCTTCAATTCAGCTCGAAGCTCGCACAATTCTTCCTCATATTTCTTCGCCAACAGCGCGCTGTCTTCTTGAGCAGGTCGCTCCTCCTGTGCGAGCTCAGCAGCAGTCCGCGCCGCAGCCTTCAACACATTTGGTGGCGTAGGCACGATCTCGCCGACCTCGATAGAATCAGGCGTGGACTTCTGAACTGTAACAAAGAAAATAAAATCGCCTCAGTATCCAAGCCGCAATAAGCCCAAAAAGGTAAAAGTTTTTATTCACTTTTGGTTATCATCGGAGCGATCTGGCGACTATCAAGGATAGGTTGCCTCACGCGCTCTGGATCAAAGGCCTCTAGGCGAAGCCTCCATTCTCGGCGGACTATCGCTCTTGTCTCGGCCAGTGATCTGCTCGAGGCGACTATATCATCAGTTTCTGTAAGGATCTTGACTGGCCGCGACTTTCGTGGAGGGGATTTGTACAACCAAGAACTCTGAAATCGCCTGGTCGCCGGCTGTAACTTACTGGATCGCATCAGCTCGGCAGCGGCCCGAAGATCCTTAGCCCGCTTATCCGCGGCAAGCTTCTCCGAGACCGCTTCGACCTTTGCCTTCATTACGGAAATCTGCTCCTTGGTCTTTTCCCTCTCTACAACTGGAGAAAAAGAAGGATCAGCGATTTTCTCTCCTCTAACCTCGGCCTCGGGCTGCAGCACTTCCATCAGAGAGCGATTCATGCTCGCGAGCTGCTCGTCATCTATTGAGTCAAGGATCTCAGTAGTTGATAGGCTAAGCGTCGAAGGAGGATCATCTTCTGTGGACAGAGGGGCAGGGGTGATGTGATCGCTATCTTGAACCTCCTTTTCTCTTGGCTTATGCTGCAAGCTCGCAGCGCCAGTCCGCTTGGAGATGTTCTTCTCCTTCCTAACCTTCAGCCTCTTCTCTATTCGCTCCGCAACAGTACTCTTGTCTCTTTTTCTCTTTTTTTCAGGCGCCTCATCCAAGTCAATGACGACCTGCTGCTGTTCGCGGACTGATGTCGGTGCGACAACCAGAGCCGGGGAAGGCACTGGCTCCTTAGCTTGCTCAATGGAATCTTTAGCTGCGACTTCGGCGGGCTCTTTAACTCGCTCCTCAGCAGCCACTTCTGCCCTTTCCTCTACCTGTTCGTCAGCAGGAAGCTTCTCCTCGATCCTCTGCTGCTGGATTTTCGGCGACGATACTTCTTTGCCCGTATCTATCCGCAACATAATAGTCCCGGAAGCAGAGCGATGTACTTCCATGCTGGAAGAGCTCGCAGGATTCTTGTCGGAAACAGATGACGGATTCAATTTCTCATTTGGTGGGTTTGGAGGAACAACAGTCGCGACTTTCTCAAGCTCTATGTCGCGGGCTGGGTCTGTTTTTTTTTGACCTGAGCTCTCTCCTCGGTTGCGGGGTGGGTTATCGTGAAGGCGGCTGGTCTTTTTAGGGCGGGAGCTGGCCTTGGGCTTCTCAGTCGAAGTAGCAAGGTTTCCAAAGTAATCCCCTAATCTCGCCATGCCGGACTGGAAAGTGGAGACCGCAAGTGGTGAGTAACGACCCGTCGCGCAATCAATTCTGCCAAAAGACAGGGCTTCCGGCGATATTTATAGCACAAACAACATTTATGATAGTTGCGGACTCGGCGGTTAAGGAAACATTTTCGGAGTTTTCCAAAACTCAAAAATGTGCGGGGATTATGTTAACCCCAGAATCCGCAACATAACCAGCTAGGCATCTCGCTCCTCCTTTGCCGGACTCGAAAAGCTCAGGTCGCCCAGGTCGCCAATGGTCGAGCTCAGGTAAAGCCTGGATCGTCGAGTTCAACTCTGCTATATAGTCAAACCCCGTTCGGCGATAGTCAACCTCGTATCGGCGAGCTCCAGGTCAGGTCGCCCAGGTCGCCCAGGTCGCTCAGGTCGCCCAGGTCGCCCAGGTCGCCCAGGTCGCTCAGGTCGCCCAGGTCGCTCAGGTCGCAATTAGTCTGGCAGGTTTGCGCTCAACGCAACCAGGGAGGTTTTCAGCTCGCAGGCCCAGTCCGCCGGTCTCGTGCGGACTGCTTGTTCTTCCTCTTTTGATTCCCGTCACCGCTGCCCGGCACTTTTGTATCTCGGGCAGCCGGTTATTTTAGCCCTACCCGTTCGGGCAGGCCACCAGCCTATAAATAGGGGGGAGTGGTGCACTCAAAGTAGGCTAACTCGACCCCAGAGATTCGCTGGGTAAAGGCTGCGGACTCACATCTCAGACATTCGCGGTCTCAAATCTGCGCTGCCTCCCATTTTACCTCGGTCCATTAGTAAGCGGTTGCTTGCAGTCCCTTTCTCTCTTCTTCCTTTATTGCAGGAACTTGAGGGCGCATTTTCTGCATCAACACTTTTGATTTTACTTTTACAGAGATTTGAAGGTTTTTGTGTGTTCTCTTCAAGTACTAGTGTTATAGGTTATTTAGATTTTTTTGTCTTCTCTTTTATTGGGATTTGTAGGTGTTAGCGAGTTCATCTCAAAAACTTGCATTATATGTTTATTCAACTGTTTTTTCTTCTCTTTTATAGAGATGAGAATGTGTTCGCGAGTTCTCTTCAGGTATTCACGTTATAGGTTAATTTACTTGCTTTTTACTTCTCTTTTGTAGAAATTAGCAAGTGTTTCCGAGTTGACCTCTGGTACTCGTGTTATATGTTTATTTACATGTTATTAACTTCTCTTTTGCAGAGATTAGTAGGTTTTCACTAGTTCTCTAAATGCACTCGTAGAATATTTCAAATTTATCTGTTTTTGGCTTCGCTTTTGCAAAGATTTGAAGGTGTTTGTGAGTTCACCTTAGGTACTCGTGTTATATGTTTATTCACCTGATTTAGACTTCTCTTTTGTAGAGATTAGATTATTTTCTCAAGTTCTCTTCAAGTACTCGCGTTAAATGTTAATTTACCTATTTTTGACTTATCTTTTGCAGAGATTTGTAGGCGTTTGCATGTTCCTCAGGTAATCACTTTATACTTTTATTTACCTATATTTGTCTTCTCTTTTTCAGAAATTAGCAGGTATTCGCGAGTTCTCTTAAGGTATTGACATTATATGTTAATTTAACTGCTTTTGACTTATCTTTTGCATAGATTAGCAGGTGTTCGCGAGTTCACCTCAGATACTTGCGTTATATGTTTATTTACTTGCTTTTGACATCTCATTTACAGGGATTAGTAGGTGATCGTAAGTTCTCTTCTTGTACTCGTGTTATATGTTAATTTACCTGCGTTTGACTTCTCTTTTGTAGAGATTTGCAGGTGTTCGCGAGTTTGTTGATGCAGAAAATGCGCCCTCAAGTTCCTGCAATAAAGGAAGAAGAGAGAAAGGGTCTGCAAGCAACCGCTTACTAATGGACCGAGGTAAAATGGGAGGCAGCGCAGATTTGAGACCGCGAATGTCTGAGATGTGAGTCCGCAGCCTTTACCCAGCGAATCTCTGGGGTCGAGTCAGCCTACTTTGAGTGCACCACTCCCCCTATTTATAGGCTGGGGGCCTGCCCGAACGGGTAGTGTTGATGCTCGAAAAGCAGAGGTGGTAACGAACACCAGCAGCTAACTGTTCGAGCACTTGGGGAAGAAAGAGGAAAAACAAACTGTGAGCAGCAGTCTACTTGGCGGACTAGAAAAGGAACAGAAAGGCAAGAGCCGTGGAGCACGGCAACACCAGACTTCGCCCGTCGCGGCCTGAATGCCTCTCTTGCGACGGGCTTACTTTTGATTGCAAAGAAGGGGTTACAAGAAGGGAAAGGGAAAGCAATGCAGAAAGCAAGCTGGAGATCGCAAAGCCAGAGATTCGAGTCCGCAGCCTTTAACAAGTGGGCTCCTGGGCTCGAGTCAGCGTGCTTTGAGTGCACCACTTCCCCCTATTTATAGGCTGGGGGCCTGCCCAAGCGGGCAGGGCTAAAATAACCGGCTGCCCGGGGTACAAAAGAGCCGGGCAGCGGTGACAGGAATCAAAAAAAGAGAAAGAATAAGCAGTCCGCGCGGGACCGGCGGACGGGGCCAGCGAGCTGGAGACCTCCCTTGTTCGCATCGAGCGCGGTCCTTTCAAATTAGTTGCGACCTGAGCGACCTGGGCGACCTGGGCGGCCTGACTCGGAGCTCGCCGGCCTGAGCTTGACTCGTCGATGGGAGGTCGTTGATCTAGCAGAGCTGGGAACCGAGGGCGACCTGAGCGGATTGATAGCTGGAGTCCGCCTCAGTGACGGACCACGTCAACTGGCGAGCTGGGCGAACTGAGTACTTGAGTTCAGCGAGGGAAGGGCAAGATGCCTAGCTGGGAATGTTGCGGATTCTGGGGTTAACATAATCCCCGCACATTTTTGAGTTTTGGAAAATTCTGAAAATGTTTCCTTAACCGCTGAGTCCGCAACTATCATTAATGCTGTTTGTGCTATAAATACCGGTGGAAATCCTGTCCTCTGTCAGAATTGGCTGCGCGACGGGTCGCTACTCACCTCTTGCGGTCTCTACTTTCCAGTCCGGCATGGCGAGGTTAGGGGATTTCTTTGGAAACCTTGCTACCCCGACTGAGAAGCCCAAAGCCAGCTCCCGCCCTAAAAAGACTAGCCGCCGAAAAGATGTGCCTGCCCGCCATCAGGGGGAGAGTTCAGGCCAGGTGAAGCAAGATCCAGTCCGCAATACTGAAAAGACTGCGAATGCTCCTCTAAGTCTTCTACGGGAGAAACCGAATCCGCCCTCCGTTTCTGACCAAAACCCTGCGAACTCTTCCAGCATGGAGGTGCATCGCTCTCCTTCCGGGACTATCATGCTGCGGATAGAAACGGATAAAGAAGTTTCATCGCCGAAGGTCCAGCTGCAGGGGATCGAGGAGAAGCTTCCTGCTGGCGAGCCGATAGTGGAAAGGGGAGAGGAGGTTGCCGAGGAGCGAGCTAAGGAGTCCGCTGAAAACACGGCTAAAAGTTCCATCGAAAAGCAATTTGCAGAGCCAGTATCTTCCTTGGCGCCGGTTGTTGCTCCAACCTCAGTTCCCGAACCCAAGCCGGTCGTCATCGACTTAGAGAAGTCTCCTGAGAAAAAAAAGAGGAAGAGAGATAGTAATGCCGCCGAGCGGGTAGAGAAGAAGTTGAAAGTTAGGAAAGAGAAAAATATCTCCAAGCGGACTGGAGCTGCGAGCTTGCAGCACAAGCCGCGAGAAAAGGAAGTCCAAGATGATCTCGTCACCCCCAATCCTCTGCTCGCAGGAGGTGATCCCCCTTCCACGCTCAGCTTATCAACCACTGAGATACTCGACTCTATAGACAACGATCAGCTTGCGAGTATAAACCGCTCTCTGCTGGAGGTGCTGCAGCCGGATACCGCAACTAGAGGGGAAAATCTTGCCGACCCTTCTTCTTTTCTTCCAGCTGAAGAAAGGGAGAAGACCGAGGAGCAACTCGCAACGATGAAGGCGAAGGTGGAAGCGGCCTCGGAGAAGCTCGTGGTGGATAAGCGGGCTGAGGATCTTCGGATCGCTGCCGAGCTGATGCGATCTGGCAAGTTTCAGCCGGTGAGCAAGCGGTTTCAGAGCTTCTGGTTGTACAAATCCCCTTCACGAAAGTCGCGGCCAGTCAAGATCCTTACTGAAACTGATGACATAATTGCCTCGAGCAGGTCACTTGCCGAGACAAGAGCCATAGTTCGCCGAGAATGGAGGCGTCGTCTAGAGGCCTTTGATCCGGAGCGCGTGAGGCGACCTATCCTGGATAGTCGCCAGATCGCCGCGAAGATAACCAAAAGTGGATAAAAATCTTTTTCCTTTTTTCTTTTTTGGGGCTACTGCGGCTTGGATACTGAGGCGACTTTGCTTTCTTTCTTTTTTTTTTGCAGTTCAGAAATCTACACCTGATTCTGTCGAGGTCGGCGAGATCGTGCCCACGCCACCAAATGCGTCAGAGGCTGCGGCTCGGACTGCTGATGAGCTCGCACAGGAGGAGCTGCCTGCTAAAGAAGACAGCGCACTGTTAGTGAAGAAATATGAGGAAGAGTTATGCGAGCTTCGAACCGAACTAAAGAAGAGCGGGAAAAGATCCTGGAGAGCGAGGTCGCCGGCCTTTCATCCGCACTCGAAGGAGCGAACAAGGAGAAAAAACGTCTGAGCGGAGATGTCAGCCATTATAGGAATAAATATTTGGCTTTGGCGAGAGAAGGAAAAAAGCAAGTAAGCGAAGCCGCTGGGACGAGGTCGCAAACGTCTCAGCCTGTTGTGGGGGAGGGATCGGCCCCGGCGGCAAGCGGGCAGCCCGCGGTGGTCGCAGATCCAACCCCGACAGTTCAATTAATTCCATTTCCGCGGGTGGTCAGAGACATGGCTCATATGCACCGCACCTTCAATAATATGCACCATCTGGTTTCCCAGCTATACTGCGAGATCTTGCGGGGGAGTGACCAGGCTGCTCATGTTGGAATGGAGGAGGAGGTGCGACCGGCTCTGAGAGACCGCGGAAGGCGTTAAGGCCTAAACATTTGCTTTTTATTTTTTTCAAGCTGTTGTATAATATTGTTGCTGAATATCTTTGTTGTATGATTGTATCTGTGCTGTGATGCTACTCTGCTCATTGTATACTACTTATTTTATCTGATAATTCCTTTATGGAATGTATGTAATTTATGCGGGCTGGCGTTTTATTGACAAACTGCGGTTTCTGCGGATTTCCAGTGAGTTTGCAATTATTTGCAGGGAAAACAAGGAAGAAGCGAGCTGAGCGGACTGGCTTTGAATCCGCAAAGCCTTGAGAAATATCTGATATTTGCAGGGAAAACAGGGAAGAAGCGAGCTGAGCGGACTGGCTTTGAATCAGTAAAGCCTTGAGAAATATCTGATATTTGCAGGGAAAACAGGGAAGAAGCGAGCTGAGCGGACTGGCTTTGAATCCGCAAAGCCTTGAGAAATATCTGATATTTGCAGGTAAAACAGGGAAGAAGCGAGCTGAGCGGACTGGCTTATCGATCTGAGCGGATTGACGGCTGTCATGTCAGACGGTTTTTATATAAATAGGGTCGTCATTCTCTTTTTGTATAAAAAATAGTGGGAGCTAGAGCCTTGCGGTCTGAGAACATGGTATCCGCTCGTACTGAGGCCGCAGCCGCCTTCCATGCTGCTGATCATAAAAGGAGCAGGCTAACCGAAGCCGACCTGGAGGCTTTTTTGGAAGTTCATATGGCGGGCTCGCCCGTACTCGCGCAGCTTCCGGAACATCACGAACGACTGAACTTTTCAACTGCTACCCAGCTCGCAGTTCCAATAGATCATTTTGACTGCGGGTTTAAATTCCCTCTGCTTTGGGAGGTCGCGGAGATCTTTGAGCACTATGGGGTGGTTCCGGGCCAGCTTGCCCCGAACAGTATGATTGCTATCTGCAGTTTCATCGCTTACCTGCGATCTGAGAGGGTTGAATATTTTTTGAAGATTTTCAGGAAAATTTTCTCTGTTCGCTCCATCACTCCGACGGGAGACCGCGAGTACAAAGGCATCATCTACTTCTACTGCAGGGGAATGAAAGTTGTGGGCTTGCCAAACAAGATCCACAACTGGACCTCTAGGTACCTTATTTTTGAAGGCGACCTGGGATTCCTTCATACCAGTCCGCAGCTGCGCGTAGATGCTGACTTCAAGAGCGTGCGGCTGAACGATGCCGAGGCCGCCAACGTCAAGTTCCTTGATGGAGCGAGGCTGGATGTCGACCATTACATCCCGCTGCTGCCTGGGCTTGATACTGTTAGCCGCCAAGAGAGTGAGTCTTGCGACCTTCGTTTGTATCCGCAACAATCCTGGGAATTTTAACTAACTTTTTCTCTCGCAGCGATCTTGGCGGTGCCCGCAAATCTGCCCGTTGCGCCTGCCGGACAGACTCCTACACAAGGGGAAAGGAGAAAAGAGATCGCAAAAAAGAGGAGGGAAGACGGAGACCCCACCGTGGGCTACTCTTCCGATGGCAGCTTCGACATTGCGGGCTTTGGCGAGAAGCAAAAGGATCTGAGGGGCAACCCCATGATCCACTGGCATGAAAAGAAAAAAGTATGTTCGCCTATCAACAGCTCTTCCCTCCTGGAGGAGTCCGCGCCCATCTCGCCATGCCCACGTTGCCCTGTCCGCCTTGTACGGGAAGCAAAACCTTCGCGAACTGCAAGGTGTGGCACCAGATGACCTCCCCCTTCTCGCTGCGCAGGCCAGTGCGAACTCCGCCGTCACCAACCACTTCTTAGGCAGGCTTACGCGCGAGCTGCTAAGGGACAATGCACGGCATAAGAAAGAAAACCATTCGCTGAAAGAAAGGAATAGGCGACTTGGTGTAAAAGTTAATCAATATAAAGAAGATAAGGCCGTAAGTGCTTAGTTAATCGCCATTAATCTTGCTTAATCTTTCGCGGACTGATGTTTTGATTTCTTTTGCAGACCGCATATGAGGTGACCAACCCAGACTTTCAAAAGGCCATGTTTCCTTTTGTAAAGGAAAGCATCGAGGTCGCGATTGAGCGCGTTATCAGCGATGGATACACGAAGGCTGGGGTAGACTCCATTCCTTTCCTGAAGCTTTTTCCGGAGCTAAAGGATAAGGTTGCCGAGTTTGAGCGAGCTGCCGAGGATGACGAGGAGGAGTCCGCTGATGAGGAAGCCGCTGAAGACGTGGCCTCAAGTCAGCAGCAAGGAGGTCAGTCGGGTTAGTCCGCTAACTCCAGCTCTGGCGAGAGCAGCTCGCGAATAGAACCTTCAGCCGCCTCTCACTCTGATGACAGCAGCAGCAGTGACTCAGGCGGCTACTCGCCTAGAGTGGATGTGGATGGGTCGAGCCCGGAGAAGCCTGCGGACAAGAAGCAGAGGACAGAATAGGAATATTCATTGTAACTTTTTGGTTTTTCTTTAACGTAAGGGAGCGAACTCTGCGCGAGCCTGCCAAGACGTGTAAATATATATATTTTTTGAATGAATAGAAAAATGATATTTGTGATCTGAGGTCTTCTGCTTTTTTCCCTTGCTTATGTTTAGAGGTCGTACTCCATATATAAATTTTTGTCATTGCTTTGCTGTACGTTTAAAGCTTGCTGAAATTGCATAACCACAGCTTGCTGTAATTGAAAATATTCTAAGCGAAGAGAATATGTAAAGCCAACTGGGACGAGTTCAGTTGGCAGTTAGCGCTTCGCAGAACAGAACCAAGAAAATGACAATCTGCCCCCGAGAATAGATGGACTAGGCGAATTAGAAAACCGAAACCCGCACTGCCTCAGTCAGCAACATCAGAATTGATCCGTAATCCATAACTAAGCGGGTAGGAGCGGCCGAAGCGACATTACTTTCCTCACAAGATTATGGACTACCTAATCAACCAAGGGACGGCGGACCGAGCGGATAAGATAACTGGAGTCCGCACTTTATTAATGAACAGTATCAGAAATGACCTGTAATTCACAACCAAGCGGGTAGGTACGACCGGAGCGGCATTGCTTTCCTCACAAGGTTATGAATTACAGAATCAACCCAAGGGACTGCGGACTGAGCGGACAAGACAACTGGAGTCCGCACTTCATTAATGAACAGTATCAGAAATGACCTGTAATTCACAACCAAGCGGGTAGGTGCGGCCGGAGCGGCATTGCTTTCCTCGCAAGGTTATGAATTACAGAATCAACCCAAGGGACTGCTGACTGAGCGGACAAGACAACTGGAGTCCGAACTTCATTAATGAACAGTATCAGAAATGACCTGTAATTCACAACCAAGCGGGTAGGTGCGGCCGGAGCGGCATTGCTTTCCTCGCAAGGTTATGAATTACAGAATCAACCCAAGGGACTGCGGACTTATTAACTCAATTCACTGCCCTCTTGCCTGGAGTACAGCCTAAGTCAATCCCTCGGGCAGGTACGGTCGGAGCGGCATTGCTTTCCTTCAAGATCGACAAGGCTGTGGGTCTCCTGCAGGCACTGCTTGAGGGTACCAAGGAGTGTTCGAGAGTCACAACCCTAAGATGATCTGGGGGTAGGTGCGGCCGGAGCGTCATTGCTTTCCCCGTGCGATCATCTGGGTTGTAACGATATCCCTTAAGTGGCGTGGTAGAGCTGACCTCCACTCTGCTGCTCCATAATGCAGAAGTGGGGTTAGGTACTAGCCGGGATCCGAAATCCAGTATCCTACCGCACTAGAGTTGGCGGGCTCCCACTACACGGTGTGAAATCTCCCCACAACACGTGGTCTTCGTGGTGTTACGCTGGCACCAACGGCTCTAGGGGAGGCTTTTGCTGAACTCGGCGATATCTCCTGGTGTTAGGCAACTGTCGGGAGTCGCTTGGGGAGGTAAGAGGAGAGAGGCACTTGAAAAAGTGTTAGTATGAATATTTGAGTAAAAATATCAATTTTGAAGAATTAGTATAGCATAGAAGAGAGGGTTCAGGGGTAGAACCGTTTAGAGTTATCCTTGCTCCATATTTTTAACTGTCAACACTTGAAACACAAAGATACTTGATAAAAGTGTTAGCAAGGAACTTTTTTATTAATAATGAACCTCTTAAGGAGTTTACATAGGAAGAAAAGAAAAGAGGTTCAGGAAAAGAACCGCTTTAGGTCATCTCCGCTCCATGTGTGCGACATATCTTTTCCTTCAAATGTTTGTAACCGGTAGGCCCCATTCTGAAGTGCTTCCTTAACAATGAACGGTCCTGCCCAACTAGGATTAAGCTTCCCAACTGAGCTGGCTCTTGCAGCAGCATCGACCTTTTTAAGAACCAGATCTCCCACTTGAAAGTGTTTGATTCTTACGTTCTTATCGAAGTAACGAGCCATTCTTCTTTTAACTTCCTCCTGCCTGATAGCAGCCTTGTCTCTGACCTCTTCGATATGCTCCAAAATGAACCTCATCTCCTCGCTATTCAACTCAAGCCAATCCTCCGTACCTTGCCTAGCAAGCAGTACTCTAGGTGACAGAACTTCAAATTCAACAGGAATCAATGCCTCGGACCCGTGAGAAAGCTTGAACGGGGTTTCTCCTGTTGTAGATGAGGGCGTTGTTCTCAGGGTCCAGAGGACCGAGGGAAGCTGATCAGCCCAACTGCCCCTGAGATTTTGAACTTTCTTCTTAAGCAGGTTGAGGATTTGCTTATTAGCTGCTTCTACTTGACCATTGCTTCTGGGATGATGAACTGATGCGAAGCGCAGCTCTGTTCCGATCTGCCTGCAAAAGCCTATCATCTCTTCATTATGGAACTGTGGTCCATTATCGGTGATTATTGCCATAGGAATCCCATGTCGGCAGACTATCTCTCCCCAAATAAAATTCCCACGACCTGGGTTGTTGTCTTTGCCAATGCTTTAGCCTCAATCCACTTATTGAAGTAGTCAATCATAACTATAATAAAGCGCCGCTGCCCACTTGCCATGGGAAAAGGACCAATGAGATCCATTCCCCAAACAACAAAGGGCCAAGGGGTTGCAATCGATCTGAGAGATTGAGCTGCTTGATGCTGAAGAGGGGCGAATTTCTGGCATTGAACACATTTTCTCGCATAAGCCTCAGAGTCTTTCTTCATTGTAGGCCAGAAGTAACCTTGCCGCAGGATCCTTCTTTCTAATGTTCTTGCTCCCGAATGACTTCCGCACTCGCCAGAATGCACCTCTCGGAGAATGGTGGGAACCTCACTTTCCGAAACACATCTTGCCATTGTGGACAAGAAAGTTTTCCTGTAGAGAATGTCGGATACCAAGTAATAGTGTGCTGCCTTCAACCTGAATCTCTTCTTATCTTTCACTGACTAATGTAGATTCCCAGTTGACAGGTATAGAATGAACGAATCCGTCCAAGAGGAGCATTGATCAATCTGCATTATCCCTTCCCCCTCCACTGCCGGGTGGAAAAGCTCAGAAGTGGTCCCCCCTGACGAGAGCCCATACTTGGCAAGAACGTCAGCCTCCTCGTTTTCTGTCCTTGGAATGTGTTCAATAGTAAAACTTTTGAACCTGCCAACCTCAATCTTTACCAGCACAAGGTACTTTTTTAACACTGGCTCCCTGGTCTCGAAGTTGCCAAGAACTTGTGAAGCCATTACCAGTGAATCAGTCTTGATATGGACGTGGTCAATTCCAAGCTCCCGTGCAAGCCTCAAGCCGGCTAATAAAGCTTCGTATTCTGCCTGATTATTAGTCACTGGGAAATAGAACTTGATGGCCTGCTCGAGTTTGACACCATTCGGATTTATCAACACCACCCCTGCCCCCGAAGAGTTTCTTCCAGAAGCTCCATCCACATAAATGGTCCAAGCTAAAGGAGACCTTGCTGCCTGGTCCGAGCCAGATTCTGCCGTATCAATCAGGAAATCTGCAAGCACCTGTGCCTTGATAGCTGTCCTGGGCACATAGGAAATCTCGAACTCACTTAGTTCAATTGCCCACTTAGCCAGCCTGCCCGAATGCTCTGGCTTTTCTAACACACTCTTCAAGGGTTGATCAGTAACCACTTGAATTGAATGAGCCTGGAAATACGGACGGAGCCTGCGGGCAGACATAACCAATGCCAAGGCTAGCTTCTCTAGGATTGGGTACCTTACCTCTGCATCTTTCAGGATATGACTGACATAGTAGACGGGGAACTGCCTCCTGCACTCTTCTCGGACCAGGACAGAACTAACTGCTTCAGGACCAACCCCTAGGTATAGGAACAACATCTCCCCTGCTCGGGGGCTTTGGAGTAAAGGAGTCGAGGTTAGCTGCTTTTTTAATTGCTCAAAGGCCAAGGAACACTCTTCTGTCCATTGAAACTTGGACGCTCCCCGAAGAGTCTTAAAGAATGGAGCACTTTTATCTCCAACTCGAGAGATGAACCTCCCGAGTCCGGCCAACCTCCCCCCTAACTGCTGAACCTCTTTTGGTGAACGGGGAGGAGTCATCCCAAGGATGGCTTTAATTTTATCAGGATTGGGGGCCAGACCCTCGGGAGTAAGAAGATGGCCGAGAAACTTCCCCCTACTTGCCCCAAAAATGCATTTTAACGGGTTAAACTTTATTTTGTGCCTTCGCAGAGTGGAAAAGGTCTCTGCTAGATCTACCAAGTGCTGCGGAAAAGACCTACTCTTAATCAAAAGGTCATCCACATACACCTCGAGGTTTCTACTTTTTTGCTCTTTAAACACTTGGTCCATCATGCGTTGATAAGTTGCGCCATCATTTTTAAGCCCAAAGGGCATCACAAGATAACAATAGCAACCGTCATTAGTGATGAACGATGTGCAAGGGATGTCAGGTTTGTGCATTCTTATTTGGTGATAACCAGAGAATGCATCTAGAAAACTCATAAACGGATATCCTACCGCAGAATCAACTAATAAATCTATCCGAGGCAAGGGGTAGAAATCTTTCGGGCATGCTTTATTCAAACGGGTGAAGTCTACACATATACGCCACTTTCCCCAGGTTTTTTAACCATTACAACATTCGAGACCCACTCGGGATACTAAATCTCTTGAACGAAACGCGCTTTGAGGAGTTTGGCAACCTCCTCTCTGATGGGCTCTGCTAGCTTGACAGCTACGTCCCTCTTCTTCTGCTGGACAGGCTTGGCAGCCGGATCAACATTGAGATGATGGCAAGCCATGTCGGGATCCACCCCTGGCATGTCCTCAGCTGACCAAGCGAAGACATCCAGATTCCTCAATAGGCAAGATATCAACTCCGCCCTTTGATCTTCTGGCAATTCGGAGTTGATGGAGAGCTTTCTTTCTTCCCCTTCTGCAATGGGGACTTCTTGCGTTACCTGGGCAGGTTCCAGGTGAGCGCCTTCTTTATCCTCAGCAGCTTCTGATGGAGAAAAGGCTTCTGCTGCTGCTGGAAGAGCTGAGGGGGAGATTTCAGTCATGTTGACTGTGCGAAGGTAACATTCTCGAGCCTGCCTCGGGTCGCTCCTGACCCTGCATTGACGGCCATCCTTGCAGAACTTGATGGCTAGATGGTACGTTGAAATGATGGCGCGATATTTGTTCAACAATGGTCTCCCAAATATGGCGTGATAGCTGCTCGGGGCGTCCACCACTATGAACTGGATTTCCTTGGTCACCCCTCCGAGCGTCACTGGGAGCGTGACATTTCCTTCAACCTCCTTTCTTTCGCCCGAGAAGCCATAAAGTGGCCCCTCGGTGGGAAGCAGAGACTTTCCTGTCCTCAGGGCCTCGAAAGTTGACTCGAAGAGAAGATTTACGGAGCTGCTAGTGTCAATGAGAATTCTATCAACTGTGAAATCTCCGATGGCTGCCTGGACTACGATGGCATCATCGAAGGGGTTGGCGGTTACCGGAAGGTCCGCAGAACCAAAGGTGACGACTTCAGAAGGTGGGGCGGAAGACGTAGAAGCAACCTCAGCTCGGGAAAGCCTTGACAGAGAAGACTTCCGAGTAGACTCAGTCCCTGCTCCGCCATGGATGAAAAAGAGTCTTCCCAGGGCCCCCTCGTCAACGACATCAATACATTCATTTGGGATATCAATGAGCCCCAGATGGCCCTCATCCCTTATCTTTATGCACTCCCGGTGGACTTCAGCCACCTCCTTGCCCTTGGAGGTGGAAGGCTTTGAAGAATCACTCTTCCTGCCCAGGTCCTCGAGTTTACCCTCGGCGAGCAACCTCTCAACTAGCTTCTGAAGAGCCTTGCAATCTTTAGTTAGATGACCCTTCTCCTTGTGAAAATTACAGAACTGAGAGTTGTCCCTGGGCTTCCAGTCTCTCTGAGGCCCTTGACTCTTTTCTTCCGCCTTCCTATGGATTATCTGGGCGACCTCTTCAAAGTCGATGCCCAGATCTGCAAGCTCTTCCATAGGGCTGCTCCCATGAGGATTTGAAGCTGGCAGGGTGCTCTGAAGGATGGGGAGCGCTTGAAGGGGAATGGTGGGAGCGACGGCCAATGGCAGTCTCTGATCATGAAATTGTTGATGGCCAAGGAAGGGTTTCTTATGGAGGAGGTTACGCCCCCTCTGAGGTGGAGGATGGAAATCAGGCCGGGGAGGCTTATTGTGGTACTGATTGTTGGAAGAGGAGTTGGGGACATCCCTTCCTCCAGCTTTAGCTGTCAGGGATGAGATATAGGTTGGGTTGGCATTTTCTCCCTCAATAAAGCGATTATCCATTGCTATGAGCTCCTGGTAAGTTGCCGGTGCCTTTGTTGTCACTTTGAATTTTAACGGGCCCTCCCGGAGGCCGTGAATCAGGGCAAATTTATAATAATCGGGGTTCACATTCCTTATCCCTTGGATTTCCTTTTGGAACCGATCAACGAATCTTGCCACCGATTCATTGTCTCTCTGCCTAATGTCAAAAAGGGCTGCCGGCCCATCCTTTCTTTTCTTAGAGGTTGCAAACCTCAAGAGCAGCTCACTACGAAGCTCAGCGAAGGAGGAAATGGTGCCTAGAGGCAACTCATAAAACCATTCTCTTGCTTGACCATCAAGAGTGGTCACCAGAAGCTTACACTTCAAGGCATCGGAGAGGCTCCTCAAAGCGACTGCCCCTTCGAATGCCTGCAGGTGAGAGACAGGATCAGTCTCCCCTGAGTAAAAAGGGAGACGAGGTTCTCTGAAATTGCTTGGCGCTGACTCCCATCGGATTCGATCGACGAAGGGAGAGGGAGTTTCTGAATCAGCAGAAGGGCGGACTGGAGGATGAAGCTCTGCGAGCTCTGCGGACTGCCGATCAACAAAGTCTAGTCGGCGAGCCGGGGTTCCTCGGGCCGCTTCCCTGAAGAAATCCATCAGGGGGGCGAACTAATCAGCCTGAGGTCGCAGGGGAGCTGCGGACTGAGCTTGGTGGAGAGGCGGAGGCGCGGTCGCAGGCGACTGCTGAAGAGGGGTGCGACGAGCCGGGGTCCGGCGGACTGGAGTCTGGCGGACAGGTGTCTCAGCAACTTCTTCAGCAACCTGGGGGGCAAGCCGCTGAGTCAATGTTAACAGGGCTTGGATGATCGTATCGAGCCGCTGGTCAGTCTCTCTTCGAGATACTTCAGCTTCCCAGCAGGACTGCTCCAATGCCTCCCACAACGAATCATCGGGGGAGCTGGAGCGGTCAGAGCGGCGACCTCGGCGGTCTGACATTTCTATCCGCAGTTTCAAAAGCTACTCGGATCTGAAGGTCGCGTGTTAACTGTTGATGCGCGAAAAGCAGAGGCGGCAACGAACACCAACAGCTAACTGTTCGAGCACTTGGGGAAGAAAGAGGAAAAACAAACTGCGAGCAGCAGTCTACTTGGCGGACTAGAAAAGGAACAGAAAGGCAAGAGCCGTGGAGCACGGCAACACCAGACTTCGTCCGTCGCGGCCTGAATGCCTCTCTTGCGATGGGCTTACTTTTGATTGCAAAGAAGGGGTTACAAGAAGGGAAAGGGAGAGCAATGCAGAAAGCAAGCTGGAGATCGCAAAGCCAGAGATTCGAGTCCGCAGCCTTTAACAAGTGGGCTCCTGGGCTCGAGTCAGCGTGCTTTGAGTGCACCACTTCCCCCTATTTATAGGCTGGGGGCCTGCCCAAGCGGGCAGGGCTAAAATAACCGGCTGCCCGGGGTACAAAAGAGCCGGGCAGCGGTGACGGGAATTAAAAAAAAGAGAAGGAATAAGCAGTCCGCGCGGGACCGGCGGACGGGGCCAGCGAGCTGGAGACCTCCCTTGTTCGCATCGAGCGCGGTCCTTTCAAATTAGTTGCGACCTGAGCGACCTGGGCGACCTGGGCGGCCTGACTCGGAGCTCGCCGGCCTGAGCTTGACTCGTCGATGGGAGGTCGTTGATCTAGCAGAGCTGGGAACCGAGGGCGACCTGAGCGGATTGATAGCTGGAGTCCGCCTCGGTGACGGACCACGTCAATTGGCGAGCTGGGCGAACTGAGTACTTGAGTTCAGCGAGGGAAGGGCAAGATGCCTAGCTGGGAATGTTGCGGATTCTGGGGTTAACAGGTAGGGCTAAAATAACCGGCTGCCCGAGATACAAAAGTGCCGGGCAGCGGTGACGGGAATCAAAAGAGGAAGAACAAGCAGTCCGCATGAGACCGGCAGACTGGGCCTGCGAGCTGAAAACCTCCCTGGTTGCATTGAGCGCAAACCTGCCAGACTAATTGCGACCTGAGCGACCTGGGCGACCTAGGCGACCTGACCTGGAGCTCGCCGATACGAGGTCGACTATCGCCGAACGGGGTTTGACTATATAGCAGAGTTGAACTCGACGATCCAGGCTTTACTTGAGCTCGACCATTGGTGACCTGGGCGACCTGAGCTTTTCGAGTCCGGCAAAGGAGGAGCGAGATGCCTAGCTGGTTATGTTGCGGATTCTGGGGTTAACAAAAAGCATGCAAATTAACATATAACGTGAGTAGCTGAAGTGAACTTGTGAACACCAGCTAATCTCTATAAAAGAAAAATCAAAGGCAGGTAAATAAATTATAATGCGAGTACCTAAGGTGAACTCGCGAACACATGCTATCTCTGAAAAAGAGAAGTCAAAAGCAAGTAAATTAACATATAACGTGAATAGCTAAAGAAAACTCGTGAACAATTGCTCATATTTACAAAAGGGAACTAAGAAGCTGGTAAATAAACATATAACACGAGTACCTGAGGTGAACTAGCGGATGATTACAAATATCTGCAAAAGAGAAGTCAAATGAAATTAAATTTTAAATATAAGGCGAGTACTCGAAGAGAACTCGCAAAAAGTTGCTAATCTGTGCAAAAGTGAAGTCAAAAATAGGTAAATGAATATATAACAGAGTAACTAAGGTGAACTCGCGAACATCCACTAATCTATGCAAAAGAGAATTCAAAAGCAGGTAAATTAATATATAATGTGAATACCTGAATAGAACTCGTGAAATCCTGATAAAATCTGCAAAATAGAATTCAAAAGCAGGTAAATAAACTTATAAAGCGAGTACCTGAAATGAAATCATGAACACCTACAAAACTCTCCAAAAGGGAAGTCAAAAGTAGGTTAATTAACATATAATATGAATACATGAGAAGAACACGCAAACACCTACTAATCTCTGCAAAAGAGAAGTCAAAAGAAGGTAAATAAATATATAACACGAGTACCTGAGGTAAACTCGCAAATACTTACAAATCTTTACAAAAGTGAAGTCAAAAGCAGGTAAGTTTAGTATATAATTCGAGTGCCTAAAGAGAACTCATGAACACATGTTAATCTCTATAAAAGAGTTACCTATGGGTCATTCGGAGAGCGTTACGAACACGAGTAACCCAACCAATCCCAACACGCCTTAGATCTATCGCACCTACACAAGCATCTATCAACTCGTCACGAATCGGATCAAATGCAGCACATAAAATAACAAGGAGGAGTGATCGACTCTAAACAATGATCAAGAAAAAGAGTTGGATGATTCCCCAAATTAACGCAAAGGTTGCCAATCCTTTTTGAGAGTAAAATCTAGGCTATAGGCCAAGATCCACTTAAGCAAATTGGATCTACCCGATCCGGATTAAATAAGTTCAAAAATGATGAAATCAAATTTAGAAATTGTGAGCGATTGTATTTAAAAATTACTGAAACAACAGTTATTCAACCTCCACACAAAACTAGCAAGAAAACACAAAGATGAGGGGGAAGGAATTACCCAACCCGATTTCATGAACACACATGATATGGTGGGAGAATCACTCTCTCCACGGATCCACTAGCGTCTCACTTAATGGGCTGCAACCTTCTTCCTTGGAGTCGCACCGAAAGTAATCCACGCCGGAGTTGCATCAAAGGGGGGAGGAGGGAGCAAGGGATGGCTTCACACCACCAAGGGGCCGGTGGTTTGAGAGGAACTTTCTTGGCCGAAATTTTCTCTTAGGGAGGAAATTTATAGGGTTAAGCAAATTGTTAACACCCTTTTGACCGCTCCCCCAGTTTTTCCTGAAGACCTGGCGGCAAGCCTTTTTATAGCCATCTATCCGCCTTCTAGCGGCAAGGCTGTTCATGCCGTCAGCCCGCCTTATCGCAGGTCCTCCCCGACGCAGCAGCCGCCCAGGGAGAGCTGATCAGCGGAAGGTCCGACTGCCTAGCCGCGCGGCTAGGAGCTCCTCTTTTTACTTTCTTCCTGCATCTAGTAACCGCTGCCCGCTTCTTCTGTACCCTGGGCAGCCGGTATTTTTAGCCTTGCCTGTTTGGGCAGGTCCCCGAGCCTATAAATAGGCGTGAACAGTAATTCCTGATGGACGGAATTCGGATCCCAAATCTTGCCGCTTGTGGCAACGGTTTCGAATTTCTCCTTTAGCGGATACCTGTTCGCTCGGGCTCTTCTTTTCTAACCGTTGTAACCGATTTTTCATAGCTAAAAGTAAAGTCCGTCACAGGAGAGGCATTTAAGCCGCGGCGGGCGAACTCTGGTGTTGCCGCTAATAGCGGTCCTTTCTCTCTTTTCTCTATCCGGTCTTATCCGCCATTCCTAGTCGCTAGTAACCGACTGGCCAACAGTTTTCTCCATTCCTTCCCCAGTGCTCAAGCCGTTAGCTGGTGGTGCTCGATTCCCTTTCGCATTTCGTGCATCAACAGTTTACACGCGGCCTTCAGATATCGGCTAGTCGTTGAAGTTTAGCGGCAAGACAATGTCAGACCGGCAATTTGCTCAGAGCAACCTCAGTCCCAGTGAAGTTTTTCTCTTGGAAGCTCTTCTGCAGTCCCGCCAGGAAGAAAATCAAACTCGCCAAGAGATGATCTGGCAGCTCGCCGCGATCAATTCCAATCTAGCCGCAATCAATAAGCGGTTAGGCTTGCAGTCCGCGAGCATTCCGGTTACATCAGTCAACCTGGCTCTAGTGGACAGTAAGCAGATCGACCCGCCGGCCTACTCGCCTACCTATCCGGGCTACTCGCCGGACTATTCGACTTCCTACCCGCTCTGTCCGCCCGAGTACCCGACAACCTATTCGGCCTATCCGACAACTAGGTTTTCACCGCAGGAAATAGCCGCTTCAAAGTTTCCAGTCATGAAGAAGGCCCGAGTTGTCAAAAATGAATCCTTCAAGCCCTACATTTCAGAAAAAGGACAAAGAAGTTTGTTAGATTCACTCCAGATCAAACAACGAGAGGGAAAGCCAAGTTGCAAGAAGCCTGCTCGGGCAGTAGGCGGGCAAACCAGATCCAAGGATAAGTATTGCGAATATCACAAGGAAAGATGTCATTTAACAGAAGATTGTAGAGCTCTCCATCAATTGGTTGAGAAAATGCAGAAACCGGAAGAATCCCGTAGCATGATCTAAAAGGGGGTCTCATTTATAGGCCGGCAGACGCGTCAACATCAGCAACAGAAGCAATTTTTAACAATCAATTCCTTAACCCGATATTTTTTTTCTGTCTTTTATTTCCTCTTATGAAACTCTCTTAAGAAGGATTAGAACTCATTTCTATATTTTGTTTCAGAGATTTTATATCGGCGCTCTCACCTGGCAAGTCATCATTCTTATGTGTTTGCAACAAAAAATTAAAAGATCAATGAATCAAGAGATATCGCCGAGTCTAGCAACATACCCCTTTAGAGCCGTTGTCCTTAGCGTAACACCACGAGGACCACATGTTGCGGGGAGATTTCGTACTGTGCAATGGGAGATTGCTGGCTCTGATACGGTGGAGTACTAGATTGCGGATCCCAGCTGGTATCTACCCCCACTTCTGCATTTTGGAGGGACAAGGTGGTTGGTAACGCTACCATGCTTTGAAATGGATATCGTTGCAACTAAGATGGGTCTGTGCGGGAAGCCACACATGCATGCCCCGCAGATCGTCTTAGCATGCAACCCTCGAATACTCTTTGATAATCTCAAGCGGTGCTTGCAGGGAGCCCTCGACCCATTTGACCCTGTGCGGGAAGCATGATACGCAAGCCCCAAAGGCTGTTCAAATCTGGCTGTGTCCCAGGCAAGAGAGCAGTGTATTCTTTTTCTTCTGGCAGAAGTCTAGCCAGCAGTTAGAGATCAAACCGTGCGGTTAACATATCCTGGCTGAAGATAAAATATCCGATCATATTATCTTATATTATAAAGTTGAACCAACCTATCCGACCAGCAGTTAGTTGCAGATATTCTTCTTACCGCTCGGTTATCGTTTCGACAAGCAGGTTTTCTTAAGTTGGTCTCTTATATTCGAAGCTGCGGATATTTTTCTTACCGCTCGGTTATCGTTTCAACCAACTAGTTTTCTTAAGTTTATCTTATATTTTCAAAGTTGCGGATATTGTTCTTACCGCCCGGTTGTTTTAGGTTAACTTGGTTTTCTTGGTTTGATCGGGAAATGCACTTAGCCGCCCGACAAGCATAATAAATTATTCGCAAGTCTTATCGGAACAGACGGATTAGCTAAATGTCTTTACTCGCACTAAATTATAAAAGCGATATGCAAAGTATGATCTAGTCGCGCGAACAGACAATCGTGACTGCTTTGAATAAATTTACTTCGGACAGTACCATTGCAACAAAACGGAGCACGTAACCGAGCGGATAATTACTTATCGTCTTTCCGGACAGCATGACCAACATTACATTGAAGAATTTTCGAACTTCAATACTATTACGTATTTGCAATTGCAAGCGGGTAGATTGGTTAAAGTTTTTATTCGCTTACATCTTATGTTCTGTTAATAGGATTATCGCACAGACAGGTAAGTAAATATCAGCGATCAAAAGAGTGCAACCAAATCTACTTCATTCATTATAACAAAATATTACATAAGTCTATCAGCGCCGTTTACAAGAATTTCACCACAAGATACAAGAAAAAGAGAACTATACTGCTGCCTTTTTCTTCTTCTTGGCCGGCTCAAAATCGCTCGAACTGGAGGAGCTAGAAGAATCACTGGCTTCAGTAGAATTTGAACCCGAGGATCCGTCTTCACTCGAGCTATCAGTTCGACCCGAACTTCTGTCCGCGCCGGACTCATCGGATAGACCAAGTTGGTCGCCAGCCGCCTCATCCTTTTCAAGAGTTTCGTGAACTTCTCTGACCGCTGCATCCCGCGCGGCTTCAGCCTTCTGGAACCCGGGAAAGAGGTCGTCAAAAGAGATATTTTCATTTTCCGTCGTGAAGGCTTTCCACTCCCGCAGGATGTCGAGCATGTCCTCCCCGCTTTCCCGCAGGTGGCCGACGATTTCATTCACGAAGGCCGGGTTCTCCAGATCATATGCTTTCTGCAGACAAAAAAAAGAGATAAGTTTACGGCTAACATTTAACTACCCGGAAAGCCTGGAGGTAAGTGCTTACCGCGTTAGTCTCCTTCAATTTTTTATTCTCTGCTTTGAGCTGCACGATCTCCTCTTCTAACCGCTCCGTTAAGCCGAGCACCTCGGCAAGAGCCTCATTCACGAAGTGATCCGTGACAAAGCTTCTCGCGCGAAGCTGAGCGGCGAGCTGAGTAAGCTTCTCCGTTGGGATTGCCCGCAACTCGGCAAGGTTTTGCTTGCCATACATTGCCTAGCTGACCGCTCGGGCATGCTTGCCGATCTTCTCGCTCCTCCATGAAGGAAGGGCGGTGGAGACCTGGACATTCTTTCCGCGGCGGTGCCATTTCATTACCGCCTTGCCGCGGCGGTATTTGAGCTTCTCACCAGCTCCGCGGGGGGTGAAGGACTCGGTGGAGTCATACACCGCGGCGACATCATTCTTCTCGCGGCGGTTATCCTCCCTTTTCTTCCGGGCTTCGCTCTGCGTAAGGATCGGCCCGTCAGGAGTTTCCGGCATGTTCGCCGGGATAGTCAAGCTAGCTGCGAAGAAAACAGCTGTTAGTCGCTCGGTAAGACAAATAGAATATGCCTAACTGATTTTAAGCTTACCCTCCTCTGCAGGCAAGTCTGCGACCACAGGGAGCAGGGGGAGGTAGTGGCGAACGTCCAGTCGCGATCCAGATAGGAAGGCGACAATATCCTTCTCGATGCCTTCAGCTTCTAGCCGCTCGAATATAGTTACCTCCTGGGCATGCGGGCGGACCGGTAGAATACCAAGATTCCCCTCAAACATGAGGAATCTGGTCGACCAGTTCTGAAATTTGTTCATCAAATTGACCGCCTTCATCCCGGTGCAGCCGAAATAGACGATGCCCTTAAAGATCCGGCTATCCTTCTTCCCGGATGTGATCGAGCGGACCACAAAGCAGTGGCAGAAAAGGTCCATGGAGAACCTTACCCGCTCTGTCTGCAGGTAGATAATGAAGCTCATTATCGACGCCACGGTGTTCGGCGACAGCTGGCCGGGGACGATGCCAAAGAAGTCCAGTACTTCTGTGAACGCTATCAGCGGCGGCAAGGAAAAACCGGAGTCGAAGTGGTCAATTTGGATGGCCACTAAGTTCCAGCTAGATGTGTTTAACTACTCGTCCTCCCTTGGTAATCGCGCGATTACCTAAGGACCAAGTTGATGCGACGCGACAAACCGGTCAAGCTCTGTCTGGGTGATTTCTGAACGTTTGTGGTCGGCCTCCAAGAAAGCAGTCGCAGCGGAAGATCGCACGGGTGCCATCTTTTCTTACCGAAGAAACTAATGCCTTGGTGATCTTCCGTAAAATACGGACCCTGCTTGCATCTATAGAACCAGCGACAAGCAACTAGTCACGCGGTTAGTAACGCAAGCCGCACCTGTCACTTCACCTGCAGAACAGTTTCGTGGAGCAATCTCACAAACAAGAATCCTGCGCACAAAAATATATAACTAATGTAGTCGCAGTAGCAATACATCTTCGCAAGCAAGATAAAACATCACAGATCACGCGGACATCACAAATCAAACCGCATGCCAATTAAATTAAAAAATACAGCTAGTTTCTTGTCGGATACAAGGTCAGTCCGTTCCAAATAATTTATTATTACAGGCGGTGATCTCTCTCTTCTCGCCTCTCATCTCCGCGGTCACCCGTTCCCCTCCCAAGGTGAGCCACCTGGTCGTTGACTTGTAGCACTGCTGACAGCACGGCAACCAGGTGGTGGGTTAGGATGCTTTGAGACCGATGTATTCGCGCGGTCTCTGTCGCTAGGCGACTAATCGGGACAGTAGGCTCGTTAGGAGCCGCCTGTTCGACAGACCGCACGGATACATCGGCCTGCTCGGTTGGTCGGCGGCTTTGTTCCCTTTCAACCATCTCGTCGTATTTCTTCTTGTAGGAGGCAATATCTTCTTCAGCCTGCTGAAGCTGCCTTGCTTGAGCCTGAACTTTATCCCGGGAAGCCTTCTCCCCGTCACGACAAGCCTCCACAGTGGCAGATAGAACGTGCTCTTTGCCACGGCTAGCCACTTGATCTACGGACAACGACGTTACCCGTTCCTCTAAGGCTTTCCGGGCATCTTCTTCTACCTTCAACACCACCTTCAGCTGTACGAAATTTGCGAATAGTGCGGCAAAGGCACGCTGTCCTTCATCTTCCCATGGTCGTTGCCCGGCCTCATCCAGGACGGCTAAAGTGTTCAATCCTCCAGCATCTGCGACAAAGTAAACAAGCGAACAGATTAGTCCCACCCCAGCAGTAAGGTCGACAAGAAGTAATACTGAGAGAATCGGCACCCGAGCAGCAATCTTCTCTAGGCGCTGCAGCGATTAGGCGGCCAGGTAAGATAGGTCTTTTTAACCTCTCGGGGTCTATCTTCTTCAGGTATTGGTCCCTCAGAAGTCGCTCGGTCCGCCTGTTCTTATCGAGCTCCTCGCGCGACAATAGAATGTCACCGGTCTCGGTCATTATGCGGATAGATCTCTTTACCCGCAAAGGTTCCTTGTAAGGTGGTGGAATTTTAATCGCTTCAGGGGCAGGTTTCATCATACCTGACCGCAGAAGCTCTACTGCTGTTCGGCGGTCGACTTCAGCCTGATCTTCGACGGAGAAAATCGAAAGATCGCTGGGCTCTTCTCCGGCGGCTAGTAGCTTCTGCTCGGCAAGGATCTATTCCCGCAGTTTCCTCTTCTCCTCCCCCTCAGATGGGTTCAGGTTTCCTGTTCCGCGTACTTCCGACAAGATGACCAAGTCGGAGTTGCCGCCGGAATGTTGGTTGACAATACCCTCCATCTCCTGCAGGAAGCCGCAGTTAGCGGGAAAAGCAGAGTTATCCGCGAAGCCATCCTCAGCTTCAAGGAAGCGTTCAAGCTGTTTCAGCGCGGTTACCTCATCTTTCTGATCGGTTATTTCGGCTCGTTTAGTCTCCATCATGACCGCCGTGGGCTTCTTGTTTTCTCGCTTCAGCTGCCGGATTGTTTCCTCTATCCGACTCAGCGGATAGGGAGGACCGGAGTTTCCTCTTCTTTTTCGGTATGGACAAAACAACGTCCAGGTTCTACTTCAGTTTGTCAGCAGCAGTCTTGGCCGCGGTCTTAGCTGTGATGACGACGTCACCAATCTCTCCATCTTCCTGCGCGGGTTTGCGGGCCGAGTCTGTCTTACCTCCAGCCTCGCTGGATGATGTGGAGGTAGCGTGGACATCAGGTGAAGTCGCGATATTCTCCCCGACATCCCGGGCGGGTAGCTTAGCTTTCTCCGCTGCCTCGGCCAGCTTCTCAGTAATTTTCTCGGCAGGCAGTTCTTTGTTTCTCTCTACATTCTTCCCGGTCGACCTATATGGGGACCGCACGATTGCTTTTCCGACTTCAGTATTCGTTGGTTGCCCTTCTCTTGACTGTCGTGGTTTAAGCGAAACCGCGGTGGATGTCTTCATCTTCGACGATTCTTTGCCAGCTCCGCGGCTAGATGTTCCTTCTTGCAAAGGTTGTGCTGCGGCAAGATTTTTTCTATTGACCCTAACCAGAATGCTTTTCCTCTCGGACATCTCGAAAAGAAGAATTCTAATTGCTAGAGGGGAAAAGCGACCCGTCTCGAGGCAGTTTGGTGAAAACAGCTTCTTCTTCAGTTATACTTATAGCCTCCAGAGCATTTACTGTGTTCAGGGTCAAGCGGTTAACACATTTTCAAAATTTTTCAGAATTTAAAAATGTGCGGGAATTATGTTAACACCCTTTTGACCGCTCCCCTAGTTTTTCCTGAAGACCTGGCGGCAAGCCTTTTTTTAGCCGTCTATCCGCCTTCTAGCGGCAAGGTTGTTCATGCCGTCTGCCCGCCTTATCGCAAGTCCTCCCTGACGCAGCAGCCGCCCAGGGAGAGCTGATCAGCAGGAAGGTCCGACCGCCAAGCCGCGCGGCTAGGAGCTCCTCTTTTTACTTTCTTCTTGCATCTGGTAACCGCTGCCAGCTTCTTTTGTACCCCGGGCAGCCGGTATTTTTAGCCCTGCCCGTTTGGGCAGGTCCCCGAGCCTATAAATAGGCGTGAACAGTAACTCCTGAGGGACGGAATTCGGATCCCAAATCTAGCCGCTTGTGGCAGTGGTTTCGAATTTCTCCTTTAGCGGATACCTGTTCGCTCGGGCTCTTCTTTTCTAACTGTTGTAACCGATTTGTCATAGCTAAAAGGAAAGTCCGCCGTAGCAGAGGAATTTAAGCCGCGGCGGGCGAACTCTAGTGTTGCCACTGATAGCGGTCCTTTCTCTCTTTTCTCTATCCGGTCTTATCCGCCATTCCTAGTTGCTAGTTATTGACTGTTCGACAGTTTTCTCCATTCCTTTCCCAGTGCTCGAACCGTTAGCTGGCGGTGCCCGATTCCCTTTCGCATTTCGTGCATCAACACAAATCTTGTCTAATATTCTCATTAAAGGTTCTCCTTAAATAGGAGTTACAAAACACATCTACCCATCCAAGATGGAGATGAAATCTCATCCATCCGGGCGGCTAAATACACACCAAATATAATGTCTATGCATGAAATAAATGCTATAAAGTCCCCGAAATGAATATAAAATCATTAGCCAAACTTGGAATAATTTTATATTCTCACATATACAATAAAAGTAATTGAAGCATGAAATTTTAAATTAAAATAGCCTTAAAATGGGCTTAGCACACTGCGGGCGGAGGTTGTAGCATTGTCTTCCGTTAGCGTCGCCACGGCTGCGAAAGTCTTTATGCTATAATGCCTCGGCAACTGGAGCATCATCAAGTAGTGGTGGCGATGCTGTGACATCAATCCTCCCCCGCTCAAAATCACATATCTCTGATGCGTGGTCCAAGAGGTAGCGGTGGAGAAGAGCAGCATCAAAGCGTCTAAGCTCCGTCTCGATTAACCATGAGTCGTCCGAAGGGGGGTGATCATGCCAACAGATGAGGAAGCGGTAGGTATCACCATCGGTAGTAGCAAGTGCCTCAGTCGCAAGTATCCTATCTAGAGTAAGAAATGTCTTGGGAAACCTGGGGAACATGTTAGTAGTAGGAATAAAGGAATGCAACTCACCATCCGATGATATACCTGTGGGGGTCGTAAGAGAGACACCATCCGAACTACCACTCCTCAACCAATTAGAAATTTTAGTGGAAGGAGAGGATGACAAAGAATTAAACTCTTGTGGAGGTGAAACAAACAACGTTAAATCTGAGACATAAAAAATCAGGGAGATTCCCCAATCAGCAGGCAAATCCAAAACGAAAGCGTTGTCACCTAGCTTCTAAATAATCTGAAAATGGCCAACGTGCTTTGGTGCTAACTTTTTAACGGTGCCAGTGGGCAGTCGTTCGAGAACTATTCGGACTAAGACTAGATCGCTAATATTAAAGTTTGACACTCTCATATATTGATTAGCGTGCGCTTGATAAGACTCGAATTGAGTTGCCAAGTTAGCCTGTATACGTGCGTGTAGGTCATGAATGTGTTGGGCAAAGGATTGTGCGAAAATACTTGCTTTATACATTGGAGGCAATGGAACCAAGTCAAGTGGCACAAGGGCCTTGTACCCGTGGACAATCTCTTTGGGAGACATACCCGTGGACCTATTTTTGGAATTATTATAGGCCAATTGGGCATGGGGAAGAAGTAGGTCCCAAGTTCCCTGGTGATCGCTCAAAAGACATCTAAGAAGATTTCCAAAGCTTTGATTAACCACTTCCTTCTGCCCATCAGTTTGTTGATGGTAGGCGGTGGAAAACAATAATTTGGTACCCATCAAAATCCAAAGTGTTTTCCAAAAAAAACTCGTAAACGTGACATCCCTATCCGAGACTATTGTTTTCGGCACTCCACGGTGACTAACTACGACCTTAAAATACAATTTTGCAATGTGAGATGCGTCATTTGTCCTATTACACGGAATGAAATATGCCATTTTAGAAAATCTATCCACACCTACAAAAATAGAATCGTGGCGGCGTAAAGTGGTGGGTAGGCCTAGAACAAAATCCATACTCACGTCTTCCCATGGTGTGGAAGGGATAGGCAAGGGTGTATATAATCCTACATTGGTTTTGGTGCCCTTGGGTACCTAATAGGTTTGACAACTACTAACTACCCTTCCCTTCATCGCCTTAAGTTTTGGCCAACCGAATTTCTCCTCAACTAGCATAATTGTCTTGTCCCTACCGAAGTGGCCACTCAACCCTCCACTATATAGCTCCCAAATGATATGAAGTCTTAGAGAGGACTGCGGGATACACAACTTCCCATGCCTAAAGAGGTAACCGTCTCGGATAACAAACGCATATATCGTTGTGGGGGAGCTATCCTGAGCGAATAAATAGGATTCCTTAAAATATGGGCAGGTAGCGTACTCATCTTTAATGCGTTCAAAACCTACAACGTTAACCTCCATAGTGGAAAGCAAGAGGGTAAGGCGACTAAGAGCATCCACAACTCAGTTATCTGAACCATTAAGGTGCTTAAGGTTAAACATGTAACCTTATAGGAAAGCTACCCACTTAGCGTGACGTGGGCTGATTTTATGCTGGTCATTGATGAGCAAAGCCTCATGATCGGAGAGCATCACAAACTCCTTGGAGAGGAGATAGTACCTCCAATGGTGCAAACACCGCACAACCGCATAAAACTCCCTATTGTAGTTTAAATAATTTAGCTTAGCGTCGGTTAACTTCTCACTAAAGTAACTAACTGGGTGCCCCTCCTGACTCAAGACACCTCCTACACCCACCCAAAAAGCATCATAAGTTAACTCAAAGACTTTGGTGAAGTCAAGTAGACGTAAAACAGGTGCCTCAGTCATAAGCTTCTTAATGCGATTGAAAGCATGGGTGGCAGAATTCGTCCAAGTGAACTCTCACTTCTTCATGCACTCCGTAATGGGGGCCATGATGCTACTGAAGTCTCGTATGAAACGAAGATAGAAAGTAGCTAATGCGTGGAAACTACGCACCTCACATAGGCTAGTCGGTTCGGGCCATTCCCGTATCACTTGACGTTTACCAGGATAAACTCGTATGCCCTTAGACCCAACTATATAACCCAAAAACTCTACCTCTGACGCATAGAAAGTGCACTTCTTAAAGTTTAGAAACAATGTTTCCTTCCTCAAGGTGGAAAGAATCGCTCTCATGTGGGAGATGTGCTTGGCAGTGGTGGTGTTGTAGATTAAGATGTCAATGAAATAAACTACCACAAACTTTCCTAAGAATGGCTGTCACAACCTGCCTTTTTTCCCAACAATTTAATTATATCAGAGCAAGGGGAAAATACGTGTCGTGATGCTACGCCGTGCAGGGGATAACTGAGAACGTTCAGGAAAGACTCCAAACTCTATAGTTTTAAAAGAAAACATAAATTATTAGGAATGAAATCCAGTTTAAGTTATGATGGTAGCCGTATCCCTCGGCTTAGTGGATCATCTAGTCCATAATTTAAAATATAAATTATACGCTTGCGGAAGATACTTTTTTAATTTGACTCTAAAATTCCACATGAGTATAAATGTCCCCGAGGAACAACTCATGCTAAACAGACTTTAGATTTATAATAATTATAGGAAAAATCTTTACGCTAAACAGGAAAATAGTGACTTAGTTTTAAAAGAGATTGCATGGATGCCTTACTAATAATAGGTTTTTTTTATAAGCTTGAAAATATCAAACATGCAGTCCTAGCAATAAATCAACCAAAAGAGCAAGTAATCTAAACCAAACATAAAACAATCACATCAGCTAGCAAGTTTCAAAATCAACAATCCTGTGGGCGTCAACAAACAAACACGAACCCACAGTACAAAGTATGTCTGAAACTAGGCAAAGAAAACTAAAACAACAAACTACCTCGCTACGACGAGGGGAAAGGCCACAACTAACACAGCTGCTTCAAGAACTCCAAACCCAGCTCCACTACCTGCTAACGCTCCGAACCTGAGGCATTCCAAAGAAAGAACACCTCAATAAGAAGGTACAAATGGTGGAAGTAAAAGTAAGCAAAAGAATACAAAGGTCAAACGGAGTACAAACCCAGGACCAAAAGTACTGAAGTAAGGTACATAAATAAAACTCAAGAAATAAATCAGAAGAAAAGAACTTACGTGAATCTCCACGTACAACTAAACATGTCGGATACCCAAAGCAAGGGGAGAGCATGATTAAATCATAAGAAATAATACTCCAAAACTTTATTAGCCACCTGTAGTCAATTCTACCCATAAATACAGGCAGGGTGGTCACTTTTCTAGAAACACCCCTCACATATGTTAAAATCTGTCTAACCGTGGGGGAGACTTGCACACTCCACCAATCACCACAGATGCCCAAAACCAGTAGAATTCCACGAGGTACTAATAAAGAAACAAACCTTGCGGTCGGTGGATTTACCCACTAACACGCAACGAAGAAACACCATGAAATAAACCTCAGGACTTACCGCGCCAGATTCTATACGACATTTATAGATTAAAGACACGGTTGATCAACCTTTTGAAACGATTTACAATCCTATATAGACACTAACACGTCCAACAATGATAGACGAAACAATTTGATTCACCGATAAAACATTCTAAGGACAGTTATACACGCCTAATAAAGATCGAAATTACCAAAACCAGATTTTATAATTTTGAGTGATCTTCAAGAAATATTAAACATAACCATAGTTTGGAGAGACAACACAAAAAGAAAGAAAATTAAGGAACAAAGGCATAACGGTTACCATCAAACTACACAAGGAACAATGAAGGAAAATCACCACTTGCCTTGGTTGTACCGAAAAAGTCCTCTGAATCACTCCACGTTGTAGATCGGGACAAAAGAACACGGGAGGAGTTGAAATCTAAACAAAAATGGCCGAAAAGGGGGTTAGGGCCAAAAAACCCTAACGAAAAAACTCAAAGAATGAGAAAAAATTTACCACGATACCGTAGCGCTCGGTGAGAGCTTTCCAGATCTATATTCGGATGAAGATTTCGAGCACCGGAGCACCGTCGGCGACCACCGGAAGGTTCACGAAGTATTTTCTCTCTCACGCTCACGCCGCTCTGGTTCGGGAAAAAATTAATATCGAAGAGAAGAAGTTCTATTCAAACCTAAGTCTAAGAATATGTATATATATATATATATATATATTATATATATATATATATATGTAAAAGTACTTATAATTTTTTTTGTCTAAAAAATTAGTTTATTACGAGAAGTATCAGGAAAATCAAAATTAGAGGTCTAGGATGGTTCCAAATCGAAAGTTGCCCAACATGAAAGTTGTAGATCTCGTTTTGACAAACAAATTTCATGTTGACCATTTTTTCGTACGACATCGTTTTGACCCTCAAAATGGTGCCCAAACTCGGACTGCACAGGACTACTCGAGAGGAAAGGGTCTACTCGAGAAATAGAGCATTAGTTCTCGAGAAGAACATATAGTTCTCGAGAAATGGGCTATGGTTCTTGATATGAACAATGGTTCTCGATATGGAGAGGCTAAATTTCTCGAGAGAAACCTTAGTTCTCGTGAATAAGGCTATAGTTCTCGAGAGAAACAATCAAACGGGCAACCTATGAGCTATTTTGAGAACATCGAAAATAGGGGTCCAATATGGCTCCAAATTGAAAAGTGGTCAACATGAAAGTTGTAGATCTCATTGAGACGAACAAATTTGATGTTGAACAAATTTCCATACGATGTCATTTTGACCTTCAAACATGCGGCTGAACGTACATTGAAACGAAATTCGGGAGGGCAGCGCAGGACTTCTCGAGAGTGAAAATGTTTACTCGAGAACAAGCACTCGAGAACTAAGAAACCAATCGAGAAGTCAAACAATTCCTTTGCATGAACAATAACTTTTTTACAAATATACCCAAAAATTTAAACTATAAAGATGCATAGTGAATCATATTTTTGAATAGTGCTATAATATTAAAATTTTCATATTTCATATTTTTGAACAATGGAAGACGGGTTCAAAATGGAGGCCCAAACGCACACCGAATTACACAAACCTCACACCGTAGGCGAACACTGATGCTACAAACACAACGGCAAAGTCAAAATCCAAAATCGACGAGCCATTCCTGAAATATTAACCTTCAAAGTATTACGGTTAACATAAACAATCCAAAACTTCAATCGCGCGCCGAGACTCCAAAAATGCTCGGATTGCGACGAAACTTGACAAGCAAGTCCAAAATTACTTAACTTAAATTCCAAAAGCAAAATTTCCATAACAACTAGAATTCGGCCAACTCGACCGCACACGGACGCGAAAACGCCTTAACGACATTGCGCCGTCAACTCGACGTTAAAAGTAACGCCACAACGTCACAATATGACGTTGCCCATTTAAATAAAATCATCGAAAAAGTATGGGGGCGTTATAATGGCTGAAAGACATGTGTAATCCTGGAGAAGGTGCTGGGGGCGTTGGATAACCAATGGGCATAATAAGCCACTTATATAACCCGTCATAGAGACGAAACAAGTCTTCATTCATTCTCCCTCACGGATCCTAATCTTGTGATAGCCACTCCGTAGGTCCAACATCATAAAGATAGTGGTGCCAGATAAGACATCTAAGAGGTCATCTAATCACGGAATAGGAAACCTATACTTGATAGTGATCTTGCTGATAGCGCGGCTATCAACACACATCCGACATGTACCATCCTTCTTGGGGGCAAGCAAGGCTGGTACCGCACATGGACTCAAGCTAGTCCTAATGAACCCCTTCTCCAACAGGTCCTCAATTTGGGTCTGTAACTCCTTATGGGCGGCGGGATGAAGTCAATAATGGGGCTGGTTGGGTAGGGATGAACCGGGAATAAGGTCTATCACATGCTATATATCCCTAAGGGGTGGAACCGTCGAAGGTAGCTCATCCGGGTAAACATCCTTATATTTTTCCAACAATGCCCGGAGCTCACTAGGTAAGTCATCTAACACTCCCAAATCAGTCTCTGCACTCATAAGTACTAAAGCATACAATAATCCATCAAGAAATAGGTCCTTCACAAATTCCTTCTAACTTACTAGACTCAATGTTTTCCTCTCGACTGGGATAGTGGTGTCCTTAGCCACAACTACTTGTTCCTTCGGGACGGTCGGCCTCAACGTAATGACCTTGCCGTTAAAATTAAACTCGTATGTGTTGGATCTCCCAAAGTGTGTCACGACACGGTCGAATACCCACAGACGGCCCAACAACACGTGACAAGTGTCCATTGGAAGGACGTCACACCACACCTCATCAGTATAGGATTTGATCGGAGGGGTACTAGACATTGCTTGGTGACCAGAACGGTAACCTAATTAATCCAAGGTACCTGATACAAATTCGGGTGGGGCTGCGTGGTCAAGGCCATTCGTGTAATGGCATTTTGAGAAACGACATTCACACAGCTACCACTATCGATAATATGTTTGCAGAGCTTCTCACCACTCTTAAAAATCAGAGAAAATATGTTCATCCTCTTCCAATCATCAAACGGACCAGGAGTACTCAAGATACAACGCATCACCATAAGGTGGTGATCGGCCTCTAAATCACTTGGGACCCCATCTGGGTCACTCTCCTCAGGAGCCTCATAAACGTTATCAGCGAGGTCGGTAGTCGACTCTAAAAGGGCTATGTCCTTAGTCTTTGTTGGGCACTCAAAGTCATAGTGGCCTTGAATGCCGCAAGAATAACATGTGGAATAGGTCTTACTAACCTTCCCTATGGGGATACGCTCACTCACGGGGTTCTTAGTGTTCCTAGCCGTGATCACTACCGAATTCGACTCGATGGACCTAAACTTCCCCTTATCCGGGTATGTGGAGGCAGATGCTCCAGTCGTGGACTTGTTATTTGCATGAGAATAGCGGGAATGGGCCTTAGAGGCTAGATGTTTTTCAATATCGAGGTTGGCATTGAAGGTCGTATTCAAGTCCGTATGACCATAGCGCAAGAACTTCCTTTGAATCTCTGGTTGAAGCCCTTTACGAAACCTAGATAATGTGACCTTGGGGATCTCCTTAAGATCACAATGCACGATACGGTCCTTCAGTTCTCCCATGTACTAAGCTACTGAATTTGAGCCCTACCGCAGGGTGGCAAGCTCATCGAACATCTATGTTCGGTGGTACGCAGGGACGTACTGATCGGTTAGCATTTTTCATCACCGGCCAACCTATAAGTGGGGCTCCATGTCAGGTTCCTAATCTACGCTCCTCATTTAGCCAATACGTCTTCGCATGGCCAGTTAACTTCATCTTTGAAACTTGGACCTTTTGGGGGTCCGTAAGATTGTGTCATTCGAAGTAACATTCCATGTCCACAGTCCAATTAAGGAAGATCTGGGGATCTCCCATGCCATCGTACGTGGGGGAAATAATTTTAATGGCCCTAGTGATATCAAAACCTCTCTCGTGGCTGTGTTCTCGAGGAGGTACTCGGGGAGAGTCCTCATCGGAATTCAAATTAGGGATTTGTTGGCGCCGGTGGGGTTGCGCAACATTAACGGGTGGTGGTGGCGGCCCTCCTTGATTCAAAAGGAGATGTCCTAATATGGCCCTAATCTCAGTCATTTCGTTACGTAGACCCTCTATAGCCACAGCGTTGGGATGCCCTTGCTCATTCGCAGCCATCGTAGATGATGAAGGTGAAGTGTATTTCATTCCTAGTCCAGTGCACATGCAGGTGTAGAAATTTTTGGAAAGATGATTTTCCCTAGGGTTGACCCTAAATGGAAAACAAAATATTTTTTATAATTTCCCGATGTGAAAAAAATGTAGAACATTAAAAAAAAATTTTGAACTTTTCGCTTAAAATTGTAGATTTTAGAGCGCTATTGGCTGACCAGATTTTTTTTTGTTTTGTTGTTGTTTGTTTTTTGCGTGCCGACAAGACTCAAGCGAGGACGTTTCAATTAGGAAATTGATACAACCGCCTCTGATACCAAATTGACGTAGGGGTCATTCGGAGAGCGTTACGGACACGAGTAACCCAACCAATCACAAAACGCCTTAGATCTACCGCACCTTCACAAGCTGTTACAACCCACATTTTCTTAACGATTAAATCATATCAGAGAAAGAGAAAATACGTGTTGTGATGCCACGTCATACAAGGGATAACAACACACGTTCAGGCAAAACTCCAGGCTTTTGATTTTAAGGAAAATTCATAGTTTAATATGAAAGAAAACCAGTTATAATCAATGGCCGTATCCCTCGGCATAGTGGATCAGCTAGTCCACAATTAAATATATATTTATACGCAGCAGAAAATACTTTGGTTAAGTTGCTTAGACATCCTAAATGAGCATAAGTGTCCCCGAGGGACGACTCATGGTATGCACGACTCTAAGGTTAATATAGTATATATAAAAATATAGTCTTTACGCTATTAGGAAAAGTAGTGTCTTAGTTTTATAAACATGACGTGCATGAGGCACATATGGTAATGCTTTTAGGGTTAAAATACCTAACATGAAACCTAGCATAAATAATTCCCAGAAATCAAGTGAACAACCTCTAAATAAGCAAAAATAGCAGTTTCAGTTCATACTCAGCATCATAAGTAAGCCACCAGTGGGCGTCAACAACCTGACACGAACCCACTAGTGAGCATGCATGTCTATACAGAAAGAAGAAACTACCTCACAAGGAAGAGGAACAGAAATCTCAACTACCAAAGAAGCCACAAGAAAGCTCCACAAGAAGACTAGCCGCTCAACCGGCTACTGCACTGAACCTGAGGCATTCAAAGAAGGAACACCTCAGGAAGAATAAAATCAAAAGGAGTGGAGCATTAGACTAAAGAATAAATAAAGAAGGGTTTACAAACCCGGCAACAAAATGTATCAGTAAAAGAAAAGGCATGACAGTAAGAAAAGAACACTGTCTAGAGAACAATAAATAAAATAAAACAAACTAAGTGTGAGTACAATAGCAACATGCTCTGCAAATGAAAAGAACCTGCAGCAGCAACAAGATATATTTATACCAACAAAAAATAGCCACAGAGAGGAAATGAACTAATAGTCCTAATCTTTGTGAATTATTGGCCGTAGTGAAAACCTTGGGTCAGAGTGGGAGGCACAGCCCTCACCAACAACCAGACCCAAAAACACTCCATGGTGAAAATAACCAGTGGCAGCTACAGGGTCAACACACCTAACCATACCAGCCCAACACGGCCTAGGTGGGGGTGGCCACAACTCAACATGCGCAATTCACCCCTTACAGAGCCCACAAACCACACCGCCTTCCATAATCTACGAGTCGGCATCGAAGCAAAACCAGCCGAACACCCAACACCCCCTAAGGAAAAGACCCAATAACAATCCTAAGGAAACACACCAACCCAAGGCAAAAAGCGACGAGTCCACTCGACGCGGCGTTGAGTGAGCTCTACTCACTCAACAACAAACCTGACGCGGCGTTGAGTGAGCTTCACTCACTCAGCGCCAAACACTTGCCAGGGATGGCGTCGAGTCCACTCAATGCGGCGTTGAGTGAGCTCCACTCACTCAACGTCAAATGACTTAGCCGCAAAAACTAACTCTAGCGTTGTGTAACATCCCATTTTCAAATTGGACCCCCCCTAGGAGTGACTTGAGCATGACTAGGTCCTATGAGTTAACCTAGGTGAGCCCAGGAGGCCAAGTGACCTAAAAACCTAGTTGAGACCCTCTTGGTCTGCAAATAGTAATTTTCTAAACTCTGATTTTTGGGTGGCCTAGTAGGTTCATTTTGACTCTAAAGATCCCCTTAGACATAATGTGGGCCCAAGGAGTCACCAAGGACCCACTTGGGTCAACCATAGTGGTCAATTTGACCAAGTCAACCCCAAGCCCAAATCAAGTCAAACCTAGCCCATATGGGCTAACCCAACCTCAAACCACCCTCCACCTTAGGCTAATCTCTTGTATGATTATTATGTATTAATTTGGCTGCCCATATCCTAGAGGATTGACCAAGTCAACCTAGTGACTAGGAGAGAGAGAGGGAAGCCTAAATTTAGAGAAATAAAGAGGAGAGAGAAAGTGTTTAAAGAGGCCACTTATGGTGGAAGGTGAATCACTCCCTTCATGATTTTTCCTAAGGGGATTATAAACCTTAGTGGGCTGCCAATAGGCTAGGGAGATGAGAAAATTCGTTCATGATGGTGAAGAGAGAGAAAGCTTCATTTTCCTTTTAATGGAGGAGAGAGAAAGTGAGAAAAAAGAGGATATTCATGGTGGGGAAGGTGAATCATCCCTCCATTCATCACCAATTGATTAGTATTCATCTCCCCTATCAGTTTTTAGGAGTTTCCAAACATATTGGGACCAAGGGGAGGTGAATTTCAAGTGTTTTTCACCATGGCCGAAATTTCCCCTTAATGGCCATTAATGGTCATCAAGCCTACACCCTCCCTCTCCCTCATTTGGCTCTTTTAAAAGCTTCCTTAGGCCAAGAGCATTCGTTTCCACCATTTAACAGAAGAAACCGGGTGGTTTGGTGGTGAGTTTGCAAGCATCGGAAAGCTCCACCGCCGGCCATGGCGCACCACCACCGCACTCGCCGACAAGCTTGGTTAAAGGTCCTCCTCCTCTCCTTCTCTCATGCTTAGATCCTAGGAATGCTTAGAATCCATTTCCATGCTCATCAAAACCGAGTTTGGTTTTTATTTTTTTTGAAAATCTCCATTTTTTTGGGTTTTTTGGAGCTCTCGGGTAGGGCGGCGCCGCCACCTCCGGCCGCCCTAGCTCCGGCCGGTGATAGCCCCCACCACCGGGAACATTTAGGGTAAGTTTCCCGGTGGTGGCGCCGCCTCAGGCCGACGGTAGATGGCCCGCAAAAATGGCCTGCGCAAGCACTATTTCGGCCTCAATCGGAGAAGATGAACAGTTGCCGTCTGATGCGCTTTAAGATTCGTGCAGGATCTTTATTTCTATTTTTCTGTTTTTCTGTTTTGTTTAAATATACAGTTCACTGTTTTTGGATTTTAGGCCCCTTATGGGCACCTGATGAAAAAGTTGTTAGCATGAAAGTTGTAGGTCCTTTCAATACCTACAATTTGATATGCTGTGGTGAAAATTTGGTAGAGAACCTAGACCTGTAGGGCCATTTTATTATGGGTATGTCCTAGGTTTAGGGCAGTTTTACTATAAAAATTATTTAGGCCCCTTAGAGGCTTGTTCATCGATTTTTATCAACATGAATGTTGTAGGCTATTTAATTATCTACAGTTTGATATGTTATGGAAAATTTTATGACAAGTATTCTGACCTGTAGGGTCATTATTCTAGGGTAGGTCCTACAATTAGGGCAGATCTTTGAAAAATTCCCCACACCTAACCCTTGGTCCAAATGCTTTGAATTTTGTACAGGGGCTTAATCTCACCTAGACCTAGCTCCTGTAAAAATTGGAATCCATTTAAAGAAGTATAACCTAGGGTTTTGCCCTAAACCTAGAAAAGCTAGGTTAAGGTAGTTGAAGGGTCAAATGACCTCCAAACCCTCCCAAATTTTGGTGAGGTGTCCCTGGTATAGGTATTTAGGTCTGGTTAAAATCTCAACTCATTTGGTTGAGTTTTGATTAGGAATACTCCAAACCCTAATTTTGACCTAGTAGAAGGAAGTTTAGTGAGAGGTTCTTTGGACTCTTGTGTGATCATCTCACCTCAACAGAGGATGAGATTTTGAACACTGGTTTATTTTGATCCTAAGATTACCCTTAGGGAGGATGGGATGATTTAGGGTAAGTTTACCCTAGTGCCCAAGTTCAAACCCTAAATGTGGACTTTGGGGGTTTGTGAAGGACATAGGGGCAAATGCCCTTGTATGGCCATGAGTTTTGGTGGAGAGGTTTTTAAGGAGTTTGTAACTCTCTGGAATTTAATTTTAGAGAGTTTTGAGGTAGGTAGCTACCTCAAAACCTAAACCCTAATTTTAGGGCAGAAGGGTTTTTAGGTCAAAACAGTATTTTAAACTCTTTACAAAGCCATGAAATTTGGGTAGTGTGTTTCTAGGGTAGTTAGGACCCTTGGATAATTTTCCTAGAATATTTGGATAGGTATTTCTAGTACTTCATTCATAAATGTGGTTATAGCCCTTTTTGATGTTTTATTTATTAAAGATTTTTAATTCAAATAAGGCCCCTTGAAACTCTGGAATTAGATGTTGTTGGCCAGTAGGAAGGCCCATGAATTTTAGTTAAATTTTATGTTGATTAAATAAAATAGTCTCTTCATAAGTTTTATTAAAGGGCTCTATGTTTTAAAAATATTTTATGGCTTTAATATTTTCTGGAAAATTATGAAAGTTGATAAATAGTGTTTTTAAATCATTATGAATCAGTGGAATTTTTCTCTGGATTTTTGGAGTTATGGACTTAGTACTTGATTCACAAGCATGCTAGTTTAGGGTTTTTGGTAAATGATTTATTAAAAATTAATTTCCAGCAGGAAAATTATGAAACTTGTAGAGCACTGTTTTCATAGTATTTCTAGTACCCTGTAATTAATTTAAATTATTTGGAAGAGAATTTGATATAGTTTATTCATTAAACATGAAGAAATTGGTTTATTACAAAATTATGTTTAGGCCCCTTAGACCATAGGAAAAATTGCCAAACCTTGGATATGTTATTTTTAGATACATTAATATTTGTCTTAAATTTATTATGATTTATACATGACTGAAAAGTATAATGCTTGTACAAATTTGGAAGACCTTGGATTTAATAAAAATTAATTGATTATTAGATTAATTAGAAAAAAATTGTTATTATCGGAAATTGATTCAATAATGTCATGATAGGTCCCCAATAAATAACTCAGGTCGTTCGGAAGAAAATACAAGGACAACCTATCATGGACATCTTTTAGAATAGGGTGGTCTGCGATTAGTAATTTTTTGGGAAATGGGTAACAAGATAAGGTTTGGGTTAGCATAAGAGATAGCTTGTGTTGGTTGGATTTAAAGAAGTGGATGGAACACCATAGGAGGTTTCAAATGTGGTGAGGAATGAGTTGGTGTGCACTAGAAGGTGCACGGGCCGACGAAGGATCGTCGTCCCCGTAAGAGTGAAGAGTCAAATTCACCCTAGGTTTAGTTTGATGAAATTTATAAGGAGGATCGGGTTAAGGGAGATCAACCAACAATAATAAGTGCCTTGCGAAAGGGAACTTCGGGCCGTAATGCACCGTCTTGGTTCCTAGTGCCCCTTGAGAGCCCTTCACGGGGTATGCCGGGGGCAGTCCTGGGCTAACGTAAATCTTAAAACAAACGAAAGAGTAATTAGCCTAATAGGGATTCACATTGCACACACTCATTAGTTAGGGTTGGTAATGGTTAAGTCGTCCCGAGGTGTTCAAGGGGGCGTTGTTCCGTGGTGTTTTAAGGGATGAAGTCTGGAGATGAGCCGGACGGTTTAGTCCGGGGAATTTGGTCTCGAATGTGGTTAATACGGACGGTTTAGTCCGGGAGTTTGACACTTTAAATTATTATATATTAAACTGCTGCATGTGCATAAAAATAGGAAGGATTAAGGTGGTGGGTTCTCGATATCGGGGAGTTCGATTGCACCGACACCGATATCGTTGACTCGGCAAGGTGACTAGCACTTAGCCAAGGTTAAGTCCGGCGGACCAGTCGGCAAGAGTACGCAGGAGTCCGCCTCGTGCACCAGGCGTTGAGGCGTACGATAGGTCAGACCAGTAGTGCTTTTACTGGTTTTGAGGTGGGCGAGGCCCAACCCACCGCTTCCGTCTGCCACTACGGGAGTATCCTGGAGTTATCTCCAGAAAGGGGGAACTAAAGGTTTGTGTACACAAAGTTGGGTGGGTGAGTTGCACTGCATGACATAACATACCACCATATAGTTGCATATCATAATCATTCATAACACCTTGACACCTAAAGTATAAGTGGAATGGGACGCTTATACTTTAGGACTTGCAAAACGACCCTTGGTCTATAAGCTTGTGTGGGCAAGTTTATAAATCAAAGGTAATTTCAATATATATATATGCTGCTGTTGATAACCGACACCCCAACGTATAAGTGGTATGGGACACTTTATACGATGGGAGCCTTGCAAAAGACCCTTGGCCTATGTGTACTCACATAAGCAAAGGTTTAATTTCTTACTTACTTCCTTTCTGTTATACATATTACAACATTTATATTGCTCCCATGTCATAACATGCTAGTTAGGTTCACCGTCATCTGCTTTTGACTACTCTCCACTTTCATGTCCTCCCCTTTTCTTCCTCTCCGCCCGGTGCCTTAGAGCGTGGGGGAAGGGGTGGGGGATGATAGGACTTAGTCTTTTAGACTAACGGTTTTCGAACCATATCATTTTAGGGGATCGCGGAGCCCAGCATGGAGGAGCAGCCCAGGAGGCCGGTACGCTTGGAGATGGGACAGTCTAGCACGGGAGTCCAGACTACGAGGACTGTGAGTCCCGGCCCTTTAGTAGAGATTTAGTTTTGCTTCCGCATTGAGTGATTTTGTAGTGAGGACTTGATGTACCGGGTTGAGCCCTTTTATTTCTAGTATCATCGTACTCTGATGTTTTCTGTGGACACTCCTTCGTGGAGTTTTATTTTATGTGATATTCTCTTTGGTGGACTTGCTTCTCTCTTGCTTGCTACTTATTGTGATCGAAAGGCCGGCAGAATCGGCGCGTTGTAGTGACGACTTCCGGGTGCGAAGGTGTCACCGCAAAGCGGCGGTTCTGGGCATAAGACCCGGTTTCAAAAAAAAGGGGTCTTACACGTTGAGTGAGTTCACCACACTCAACGAAAAAAAAGCCTAACAGCCAAGGCGTTGAGTGAGCTCCACTCACTCAACACTTTTGACTTAGAAGGAAAAATATAATAACGCCGACTAGGCGGTGTGATTAAGCTAAACTCACTCAATGCCCAACGCAGACGGCATTGAGTGAGTTCAAACTCACTCAACGCCAAAAGATACTCGTTGAGTGAGTTCGACTCACTCAATGCCAAAGACAAAGGACATTTGAGTGTGAGTTCAACTCACTCAACGCCAACAACATATGGCGTTGAGTGAGTTCAACTCACTCAACGCCACAGGACTTAGAAAAAAATCCTAAGGCAGTCGACGTTTAGTGAGCTCAACTCACTCAACTCCAAAAGACTTATAAAAAGTCTCTGGCATGATGGCGTTGAGTGAGCTCAACTCACTCAATGCCAAACACAGACGTCGGTGAGTGAGCTCAACCCTCTCAAGGCCAAAAAGGCTGACGGCGTTGAGTGAGCTCACCTCATCAACACTGTCAACGCTTCTGGACTTAGTCCCAGACCAAAAGCTAGGCGTTGAGTATGTCCACCACACTCAACTCTTTTATTTTACTTAGCCTAATTTTCACTCAACGGCAACTATCTAGAGAACTCAAACTTACTTAAAAAAAAAAATTCTAAGCTCCTCTTTCCTACACCTTCTACCCTGCCACAACAGCTATCTGACTTAACTACAACTAAATATAGCCCATACCCTCCCTCCAGCTACAACTGGACACTAAACCAGAATAAAGACAAGAGATTAGCCAAATTATTCAGACAACCTGACGTCCTGGCAGCAATGTAAACATAAAAAAACACTGGTTGTATTCTACACATGCTCCTAGAAGCAGCTAAACAAACAGAGCTAAATTACGACAAAATACAAGTAAAATGGGGTCAAATTCGCAAGGACAAGGAGCCACTTGCCTCAATGCCAAGATGCAGCAGCTGCAACAAGAAATTTGGCCTTGGCGACAAGATCGGCCATCTATGAGAAAATTTTTTAAGCTTTTAAAGGGAAGAGAGCAACCCGAAAAAACCTAGCTCCTAGAAACAGTGATAGAACAAGCTTAACTTACCTATGACGGAAGATCTCTATGAGAGTAAGCCGAATCTGCTCTTACCAGAGAGAAACTGCTCAAAAAAATTCCAACAACCGTCGGCCAGAGATCCAGCACCTCCGCCTCCCAATTTCTTCCGCTGGAAGCTAAGCTATTGCTCGGGAATAGAGAAATGAGGAGGAGAATCCAGCTGGCCCTAATTATATATCCTCCCACTAACTCAGCAGATAAGCTAATAAAATATTCCTAAAGCTTGAAAGCTCGGCCTCTAGTAGCAAAGGAAATCCACTACATATAATATATTTATATAAATATCATAACAATAATTACCTTCATAAGCACATAACCGGCCACTAGCACCCATATATATATATGTATATATCATGCACATATACTTTTATAAAATCAGCTATCCGCACCCAAGCTTACACCCAAACATATATTTATATATATAATTAGCCAAACAACTTAGCCTAAAACAAGGCACAAGCCTTACCAAGCTCGGCCACACAAAGCTATGCACAGCAAAGGCAACAACCTGGTAACACAATACCAGCTAACGCAACAAACGTCGAAAAGATGTGAAAACAAACGATCTCGGAATTCGACGAAAATCGCACCGTAGCTAAACACCCACTCTATAAAAACAACGGAGAAGTCGAAAACAATATCCGACGATCAAATACTCGAGCTAACACCTCCCAAGCCAAAGTACAAGCATTCCCTGAGAGGCTCAGCCGAGTCACCAAAACAGACTCCGGCTAGCTGAGGAATCTTGCAAACAGGCTACAAAAAGGCCACTCAAGGACCTAAGAGCTAATACCACACTCTAACAACGGCAACATGCCAGAAACACGTCATCGTAATGCCAAACAACGATCAAACAAAACATAGAAAAATCAGGGCGTTATACAAGCATCTATCGACTCATCACGAATCGGATCAAACGTAGCACATAAAATAACAGGAAGAGTGATCGACTCTAAACAACGATCAAGAAAAAGAGTCGGATGATTAACCAAATTAACGCAAGTTGCCAATCCTTTTTGAGAGTAAAATCTAGGCTATAGGCCAAGATCCACACAAGCAAATTGGATCTACTAGATCGGATAAAATAAGTTCGAAACAATGAAATCGAATTTAGAAATTGCGAGCGATTGTATTTAAAAATCACGGAAATAACGGTTATTCAATCTCCAAATCTCTACAAAAAGCTCTATATTTCTCAGTAAAAGATAAGTCAAAAGTAGTTAATTAACATATAACACGAGTACTTGAAGAGATCTCATAAACACCTGCTTTTCTCTATAAAAGTGAAGTCAAATGCAGGTAAATTAATATATAACGCAAGTACATGAGTAAAACTCGCGAACCCCTAATAATCTATGCAAATAGAACTCAAAAGCAGGTAAACAAATATATAATTCGAGTACTTGAGGTGAAATCATGAACGCCTGTTAATCTCTACAAAGAGAAGTCAAAAGCATGTAAATTACCATATAACGTGAATACTTGAAGAGAACTCGTGAAAACTTGCTCATCTCAGAAACTCTTCTACCAAAATTTATTAAAGATCCAAGGTCACATGACCTTCAAATTTTCTATTAAAGGTATAGGCCTAAACAATTCCTAATTTATTTAAGTTATGTGTCTAAGTCTAAATATCACCAAATTTCTTCCTAGGGCTATTTCCACCCTATGACCTCATGGACAAAACTCAAAGTCCATATAAGGACATATCACACCATGTCCTTCTCAAACCCCAAAGTTCACCTTAGGGTTTGAATCAGGGGCCTAGGGCAAATTTCACCCCAATCATCTCAAAATCCATGAGAGGGGTTTTC